>CM049308.1:54327623-55688873 GCA_026874595.1 Sipunculus nudus | reverse complement strand
TTCGAGGAAATGTGCTGAATAGAATTCTAACTAAACACTGACTGAGTGAATTCAGTCCAACTTGTACATCATGCTGAAAGGTCAAGGTCAAGGTAATGATCTGGTAGTTAGCACTTATCTGACGCAAAAGGTTAATTTATGATGTTGTTCACTATTTTGTGCCCAGTCTCTCTTCTATATCTGTCAGAATACGACCAATTTGTAAGGATAATAGGACTTCTTTTGATGTGCAACATACATAATCATTTTTTGATCGACTGTACCAAAGTACAATCAATTTAACTGTTATGATAGAAAAAGGACCTATGATCAATAAAATGATTTATAATCTATTAATTAGCACACCACAAATATATATATAAATGTTCCCTTTCCATAGCCCTAGATGCTGTAAAATTAAATGTGTCTGGCTGCCAGTAAGTTGGCATGGCAGGTGTGCTCAATATGATATAATATACAGTATGATAATATATTTCCTTCAAGTAACTCAGTAAGATAGGTGCTGGAACTATATTTTTGCTCCATAACATATGACACATTTTCAAATCACCTCAGCTCTGCATGCATCACTTGAAAAAAGGCCCAGGATCTTACCAGGTCAAGATACAGCCTGATTACCAATAAAAGATTTGAGCAATTTACAATAATAAATCCATTTTACTCATTTTGTTTTCCTAGAAATTTCTTTTCAAATTAAATTGTTTTAACAACTGTCTAAAAGCATGCATATGCCCTGGTATTAAATGCACATCCAAAGAAAGATGATCTGTGTACAATGTCTGTTGTTCAACAGCACAAGACTTGTAGGCTGTTTTAAAATGTTCATATCACTACTAAAGTATTGATTGTGCAAGCAGAAAACATGTTAATAAGAATCAATGTAAATCCTGTATGGTATATTGCTCACACCTCAGCCTCTTGAAAACATAAAAAAGTTATACTTATACTACACAAACAGTCTTGTTTGTTTTATCTTGCATGGCCAGGACTAAACATTGTTATATTATAAATGGTCTTAAATCAAGAATAGTTATTAAATATACCATATAATGGTGTTATTGAAACATCATTTCAACCAAAATGTTTTGTACTAGGTAAAAAATACATTATCTGCAGACAATTTTATTTAACATGATCTGGTATATTACTTGGAGAAGATTTACTCTTGGAGACAGGGTTGTTAAGTTTTTCCCAGTGCGGTATTTACCAGCTGGTAAATACCGATATTTACTGCCTTTGGAAAAACCTCTCAAAGTGGGAATATGGGAAAAACCTCTAATAATCTTATTAAAGGAGAGACCAGCAGATATCTGACTAAATTAAATGCAGTTTAGCTGACTTTTCCATCTAGTAGCACAAGGCAGCTGAGGTTTCACCGATCCTTGATGTTCAGACAGCAGGGCATTGGGGATTTGATGATTGCGAATAAACTTGTTGATTTCCACAATCTGGTTAATTACTTGAGGGTGAGTTATGTCCTGGCCAAGATGGTTCAGCCAGTGAGAGGAGCATCCATACACTGTAAGAGAGCAATTGTCCTCTTTGAGTTCCTTTCGCATAGCTTCCATCTTTTTCTCATTGTCTGTTATGACAGCAACAACCTTGCACCTGAACTTTGAGCAAGCACTGTTGCATCTTTGGCCAGTGAAGCACAGTAGGAGGCAGTTGCCACACAGGATCTATAGGCCTGCCTCCTCTCATGATGCCTTGATAACTTCTTCAGAAAACAAGAACTTATGGCAGACAGGCAGTAACATCAACTTATATAGAGAAGAGCCATGAAACCTGGTCTCCTTTTGGGCACAGTAGCATAAAAATGGGGTGCTTGGTTTCCTACCTGTATGCACAGAAACCTGCATCATGCTGGAGAGGGTTTCCCCAAGTGATGCCACAATGAGTGGTTGTTTTTTTCTCACCCTAGCAAACTAGTTGTATGAGCCCTACATGACTAGCATGGCTTCTTCACACTTCTGTACCCCCAAGATTAACTCGGCCTTGATTAAGTTAACATGCTTGATTACTTTTGTCAGCTCACCTACTAAAGTTTATGTTACAGTTAATTGGTAATTAAGTAATAGTAATGCACTAGTATGAGTTCAATTATTGAGTTGTGGAAATATTGCATACACACACACACACACATATATATATACATCACATGTAGATATATATATGCATATATGTATGTATGTATGTATGTATGTATGTATATATATATATACACACACACATGTAATATAATTTCAACATGCAACATTAAACAGAATTAATTAACTATACATCATTATACTCTCTCAAAAATTTTAATCAGACATTTTCCCCAGTAATTCCTGGTACTAATCAGTTTTCCCCAGTTATTCCCAATTAATCCCGGGTTTTTCCCACTGTAAAAAAATAACAACCCTGCTTGGAGAAGTGGTTTATTTGCTGAAGCATGCCATGTTTAGTTTTGCAAAACTTTAAAATAATTCATGCACCACTGAGACATGACACTTGTGTGAACAAAAAACATTTAAAAAAACTGTATCCAGCTGCTTGTCTTTATTTTGCCACTTATTTTTACCTGCCTCTAACTTCTTCATTACATGAATTCTGATCATCATATCGCCCATCTGTTTACCAACATCTCTTGTCAAGAGAATGCGCGAGTGATTCTATTGTCGCTCTTTTAGTTTAACCATAAAATTATTTTTTATATAAGTAATACTAATAGTAAAACTTAAAAAGAATCAGCATTAAGAACTTAATCATCCTTGAATCAAGGACAAAAAAAATAAATAAAATAAACCAGTGTTGCTGGGACAGAGGAGGAGAATTTCCTGTGAAAACAAGTACAGGCATGGACTCTAGTTTATTTTCTTGGGGTATGTACTCTGTATGAAGACTGACAGTCAGAGTCACTAGTATTCACAGCTGTCACACGTCAGCTGTCAAACTTCGCCTTGACAGCGTACGAATGATGACGCCGGCTGTTTTGCCCGATGACACTTGCAGTATTTGTCAGAAAAATTGTAATAGGAGTCATATTAGCAGTCACTATGAATGTCCACTAGGAAACTCTCAAACTTTTGTTCAATTTAACTCTGGTTTCGGGGTAAAATGTTCTGAGGTTCATTAAAACGAGTGTTATCTTTACCGATTTGTTTCTCTCTGATGGAGGCCGCCATGTTGCCGGAAGATGACTGACGTTGGACGTGGCAGGCCAAATCGAGGCTGGGTCGTTTGGCGCCTGCTCGAAATGTCAAAACTGACAGAAGGCACTTTTCAGTGATAACTACCTAAAACAAGAGTCATGGCGGATAACACAACTCTTGGCGTCTCCTCCTTTGTCACTGAAATCTTATCTGCCAAAGGTTAGCTACCTTTATATTTTGTACGGTGTAAAACCGTAGAAAGGCAAACTGTCGGAGATTTTCATGTAATATCGCCCAGACACCAGCGTCTCTCACTGACAGATGGTTGTGTTATTATTGTGAGACCAAGCTGGGCCTCCGTGTTTAAGATCCTGGGGCCCGACTTTACTATAAGTACCTATAAAAAAGGCTATTTATCTGACTGTTACACCAGAGGGAGCCAAATGCTTCAATATTTGTAAAGAAGTGAGCTCAATAAAGTTCATAGTTCACCAGTAGGCCCAAGTATAGAATCCGGCCTACATTTGCATCTGACAAGAATGGGTCTTAACAGGCTGAAACCATTTAATAATCACCATAAGCCATCAAAGAATATTCAGTTACTTAAACTTAAGTGTTATCAGTCATGTCCTTAATATGTGAACTTCATATACTTGCTGTTTCTTTTCACCTCAACTTCAACTAAGACGTAACGTATCCATCCATCACTGTTTATGCCTCGCCCTGTTGTGTTTCCTTGTGCACAAACTATGCTGACGTCATACACAACAATCCAAAGGGGGTGACTTCAGCGGGGGTGTGGGGGCAGCCAGCCCCCATTTCATTTATTCCTACTGTCTTTTACCACACATTCTGCTTTTTATTTTGCTTCACATTCTCATTTACCATTTCTGAATTTTAGCGGGGTTGTGGGGGCAGCCAGCCCCCAACTGAAACACGTTATTACATGTACTATTATTCACCTTTGAGAATCCACCCCTGAAACACAGCGACATCTGGTGGACATTTGCGCAGTTATTCATTCACAATAGTTTGAATAGTCCTGGCTTTTCTCTCGCTTGTAACTTGCCTTTGTGGCACAATTAGTTACGCAGACGTCTTCTGGGCGTGTGGTCGGTGGTTCAAATCCAATTGTATTATCACATCTTTGCATGTTCTCAATGTACTAATATTTCACGTATTTATTTCATGTTTCAGATTGCGCATACAACCAAGGTGAGAGAACGGAGGTCACGGAACATAGAAAACAACACAAAATCACTCCTAAAAACTTTATTAATTTCCCACCTTCTTCGATGTAGGCTGGATTCTATACTCGCTCCCACCAGTATTTTAAACAGACATTATCCCCCTAATCAATCAAGGACATCTTTACCCATGACTACTCTGAACTTACTTTGAGAACAGATTGCGATGGTTTACCCAAATTATTCCCAAGTTTATCCTATCCAGTCAGATATGAACTTATGTTCATTTTAAGTTATGGAGATCAATGTACAATATTTTCAAATGCCATATATATACATGTATATGATTAGTTATAACTTTTGAAAAGTTGTTGTTACAGGTGCTCTTTTTATTATGTGACACGGGTGTAACTCCTGTTGTGGCACTCATGTCTGGCCGCGGATTACATTCTATGTTTAATCCATACTGGTTGAACTCTCATTGTCATGTGAGCCTTGGGTTTTCATGCCTGGCCGAGGTCACGTGATTAGCCTGGTATGTAGAGATACACTGCTGTTTTTCTAGAGAATTCCTGACACGTGTTACTGTGTTGTGTAAGATCTTATAGACTGTTCGAGAAGTGGAAAATTCTCGGCTTGGGGTGTGAAGGTATATAAAGGGGCTGTGTTTTAGAGCCAAGGGGAGAGGGCAGAGAGCGCAGAAGCGTGTGTCAGTTTCTAGGACCTTATCCGACGAATGCGGCAATTATAGATTTTCAAAGACTCTCTCCTGGATTTTATGCATTTGGACTTCAGTTTACTTTCTGGGTTGTTACAAGAACTTTACACTGGACTGTCATTCTCCGAGAGTATACATTTAAAGAACTTATCCTTGTGATGGTGTTGGTATCCAGGTACTGTGCCCATTATTTTTGTGTGATTGTATTGACTTGTTGCTATACCGCTGTTTTACTGTATAATTTTATTGATTTAGTGTATTGTATTGTTAGGGTTGTTTTAAGAATAAATTATAGTTATTTGTTAACAAAAAACCACTGATTTCTTTATTCATTCCCCTAGACATTTCACGCTGCCTAGTGTTACAGAATCTGATTTTTTTTATCTCCATTACAAAATTTGTGTTCATCACGCATACGTGATCTGTTTATATTAGGTTCCGTAACATTGTTCAGAGTAACATTTGCTGCAGATATTTGCATTTCATCAAACGTGTTATGCATTCCATTTGAACCCTGGCATTACTCAAGATTCAAGATAAAATTTGAAAGATTAAAGAACAAAAACTCAAGGAATAAAGGTCTGGTATATAAAAATGTTTATACCTTTTTGTTTTCACTGTTTCCAGGTAATTTAAATAAAAGTAATCAGAAAGCCATGTCTGTGTACATATAATTGTGATACAATGTCAACTAACGGCCACCATTTTATTATATTTTTATAAACTTCAAAATAACATTTGAGCTACTTTGTTTATAATTACCGGTATAACATCAATAGATATGTTTCATGGTAGGCCTGGTTCAGGGCTGGGGTCATTTACATCCATATGATCAGAATTTATGTAATTAATAACAATTACAATTACTTCAAAATGGCAAATTACAATAACACAGATTTGCAAATGTAATTAATTTCAATTACAATGAAAAATAATTGAATTACATTTCAATTCATGGAACATCTGTCTGACCAAAACAGTTTGCCTGCGATACTGAAAAGTCACTCCTCTGGGGTAGATGTTGCTGAAGGTAATTCTTCCCCTCTGCCTCCACTTTGCTCACATTGGTTGGATATTCTCTGCTGGTACTGCCCATGAAGGGTAAAAGGTGTCTAGTTTGGGAACTTTTGGCTTTGAGAGTGACTGCTTTGTTGTATCCCTGTATCATGTATGTGTTGGCACTCCCTGGTCACAAATACTAGGTCTTTGCAATCAATAGCACAATGCAACCCGTCCATTTTGATGTTTCTGGGTTAACAACAGATAGCTTAGACACCTTGCAGTCAGGCAGAACACAAGAAGAGGGGTGCTTCATGGACAGGGGAGAAATCCCACAGAAACCCTCCCTGGATACCTTGTTTAGCATAAAGTATAAACACACAGCTCACTGCTCAGGTGAAACTATATGCAGGTACTCCATGGTTAATGATAGGTCCGTGTAATTGAAACACAATCCAACCAGCCCCTTATGATATTTCTGTAGAAACAGCAGAGACTTGGATTAATGAAGTGTCTGGCAGAACACAAGCAGAGGGTTATTTCAGATTAACTCAGGGGGATGTTGCACAGAAACCCACCAAAGTATCTTGTTATGGATAAGCTGGTAACACACAGCTCTGGTGAAATGGGGGCACAGAGGGATCAGCAGTGATGATTAATTTGTAGCAATATTCAAGTTTGTTTGTCAGACTTCAGGCAGAAAATTTAAGTGTAACTGAACAGTAATTGAAAAGTAAATCAAATTACAGTGTTTATTTCAGTCTAATATATTAAAGTTACTTGTAATTTAAAATAATTTAAATTACAAATATCTTTCAATTACATGAAATTTTACAATTACATTTTCAATTACCCTGGGCGTTGTGTATATATAATGATTCAGCAGGTCTGAAATTATCTTAACAAAAAAACTAATCTGCATATGGCTATGACCTTACAAATCTATTGTCCTGCACTGGGTTTCATTTCAGGGAAATTTGAGAAGGAAGATTTGAATGTTAAGCTTGATGCCCTGAAGGAACAGAATGAAGAAATTAAACTGGAGATACATGATGCTGTACACAAGCGATACAGGGACTTCTTTCCATCACTTCATACAGCAGTTGACCTGTCCAGCAAGGTCAAGGCTATGTCCAGTGATATGGAAGAGGTTGGAAACAGAGTTGATAAAGAGGTGTGTTACTTAAAAAGTTTTAACATGAATTTGTATTTTTGTTGGTTTGCCTGGTGACACAGATAGATCTGTATTTCTGATAAGTAAAAAAAAATGTGACTTATAAATGAAGAGTCTGATATTGATATAATGACATAAGTAACAGCAAGAAAAGAAAACAAAACAGTGTAGTAAAATATATGGGTTTTAATAATAGTTTGAAAGTTGCCATGATTGTAACCATCACTGGTCCCAGCAATTAGCCCTACTCAGAAACATATTAACCCAAATTTGGTGTTGTGATTTTTTTCTTTCTTATAAAACCTTTAGCAGAGTATTATCTGTATATAAACCAGTTTTTGAGCTTATATGGAACTGTTTGAGATGTGCTTTACTGGAGAGTATAGTCATTCACATTTTATATTTTCAGATCAAATCACAGTTAACATCTTCATCAAACGAATTCTGCAAGTTGTCCTCAAAGTTAACAGAAACCAAGAACATTCTGGTTATACTTGAGAAACTAGTGAAGGTATATGATGGGCTTAATGAGGTGAAAACAGCACAGAAAAGCAAAGACTTTGTTAAAGCTGTCAAATGTTTAAATTCTATCCAAGAATCACTGGATCAGCCACTGCATGAAAATGAAGGGGAGGTGGAGCTGCTTGCGGTCCTGCAGAAAGACTATCAGTTTCAGATGGAGAAAGTGATACAGGATTTAGGAGAAACATGGCTGCATTGTGTACATTGGGATGTTCAGAAAGATGTACAGGCAGGGAAGCAGGTCACCTATCAGCTCCAGCTGCCTGGCAGCAAGAGTCAGCAGGAGTTGCTGGCTAGCGCGCTTCAAGCTCTGAACGAACTGGTGGCACTGGAGCCAAAATTGAAAGTCTTAGGTGATAGGTTAATGCTTTACGTGTTCACGCCAGTTCTTTCGACGAGTAAATGTAAAGTACAAGAGGAAGAAAATGGTAATATGAAGGTTTTAAAGTTGCACCACATTGTAGGGGATAAGGATGTAGTTACCCCAAAGGTAGCTTTTCCAAAGCTGGTTCAGATATTTAAGTTCCTGAATTTAAATTTGGGACAGTGCAGGATTAACATGGCAGATGAAAAGAATGAATGTTTAATGGAGGCACTTGGACGATTCATGGCTACTCCCTTTGTAGATATGTTCATCAAAGAAGTTCTAGCCCATTCTATACCATCCAATAACAAAGACCTGCAGAAATACAAGGTTGTCACAAGCAACACACATGACTTTGAAAAGATGTTACAGGGGTTAAACTTTCTACCTGAGGGGCATAAGCCTCTCTCAGATTATGTTGGTGATGTAAATGTATTGTTTGCAAATAAGAAGACCAAGGAAATATTGGAAAAGGCTCGCAATTTAATGACGTCGGATATACACAGTATGATAAAGATTACAGGAGATGCCCCCCTAGGGGAACTTGGCCCCAGCGGACCTGTTACTGATAAATCTAAGAAGACATTGGAGAATGTAGCCTTAAAATCTGATGTCAAGCTCAGTGATGAGACTTTCAGACTTCCAGTGTGCCACATCAGGTAAGAAAATGTCTGAAGTCTCATCCATGTTATAAGTAGAGTTTTGGTTGATACATTCCGGGAAGAAAACTAGTATGAGATACTGGTTTGTGAATAATCATTATCATGATGATATTACAATGTTTTAATCTGAATTGCCTGAAAATAATTTGCAAATGATGGGACAAATATAAATAAAAAATGTTTGAATCATGCATAATTAATGTGAGTCCATTGTAACATTTATGCTTATAATGAAGGATATATTATACATCTAGATGTATACAAGTGTCAAGTAACTATGGTACACCAGCCCATTGTGTGTTTATGCATTAATTAAGGTCTAATTTTACAAAACCTGTATTGTGAAATATATTAGAGCTGGTCATCAGTTGAGCCAGGAAATATGACGTTATTTTTTCTAAACATTGCTCCAAAAATGTGAAGAGTATTAAATATTAAGTTATTAACACACTGATATTCTGATAATTTGTTGATATGAGGTAATATGTTTATTATGTTTGTATATTGTTTTCAGTGACTGGGCCCAGCAGTTGGTGGTTCTAGCCTATGAGACCATGCATGAAGCAGCCACATCTTCCCTCCAGTGTGGCATACAGCTGTTCTACACCACCAGAATGATGTTTGAGTTGTACTGTAATGTAGTACCTACTTATCACAGGGACAGCCTGGCAACCCTTCCTCAACTCTCTGGTAAATATTCATCAGTTATATGTTTTGGCAATGTTTTGAGATAAAATAATGGAATGAAAGAAAGATTGTATCTTGTGATCTGGTGTTAACACTACAGCTCTTTATTTACTCCACTCACTATTCAGTTTTCAAAATAAGCTAAAGCTAGAGAATTTTTTTTGCGATTATTACCCTTCAGAAATGTATTCATACATGGATGAATCATTTCATTGACAGTGAGACAATTTTCCTTGATTTAAATACTGTCAAAATCTTAGCAATATCATGACCATCCAAGGGGACAGCAAACAAGAGTTAATTCCTGTTCATTAGTGTTTGACAGTATAGGCCTTAAACATCAGAAAATATCAATATGTGATTTAGAGGTAACGTGAAAATTTAATAATATTTATAATAAGTATCTTTACAGTGTTACAAATTGTGTACAGTCCTGAAATATTTGAATTTCTGTTCATGGAAAGTTTATTCCTGAAGGTTTATTTCACACGATAATTTCCCTGTTGCAAATTTCACAAATTTGAAACCCTGCAAACATTTAGGTAACCACAGTATGTGTATTTATTTTCAGCTCTCCACCATAACAACTGTATGTTTATTGCTCATCATTTGACCACCATGGGTCACCAGTACCGTCACAAGCTGCCAGCGGAGCTACAGCAGGGGGCTGTAACTTTGGTAGACCTTGTACCTATGATACGGAGGATCGGAACGGAATGCTTCATCAAACAGCTCAATTCCCAGAAGACCCAGCTAATGGAGTTTATAAATGGGGCACAAGGTGGGCATTTCTACAGTTACACCCCCCCCCCACCCAGGATGTAACCATGAAGGGTATTTCTATTGGTATTTCTTTACTCTGGGTTGAATACCCTGTAACATGAAAAGATTTACAAGAACATATTAAAAAGAAAATTTGCACAGGATTATTGCTGACAATAATATGATTTTTTTTCTGCATAAAATATATATGTGGAGGTATAATAACTGTAGATGTTAGGGCTGATACTATACTCTGGTTCACAAATGCTACACTCCTCATACAGTGGTTCTTCACTGCACTCGTACTAAATATCCATCATTTAAACTGCTGTTTTTTTATAGCAAGATTCTCAGGGTTTCCCCAAACTGGCACAGGGCAAAGAACAGACCAATGAGAGTGGTATTGCATTGTGCATCCAACTCCCAAGCTTTAAACTGGCCACACCCCACTCTCTTAGATCTAATCCTCCACCCGATGCAAGAACTGGTGTAATCAGACCAGAGCAGGATATTGTTTAAACTTGTGAGAGACAGATTTATGGGCTTAACAGTAATTGAAGTGTGGTCTCAGTACACAACTATACATATCTTAGTATGCATACTTTCTTTCACCTAAGTTTATCTGCTACCAGAGAGAATCTGCACCATCATTCAGAGCCACAATTTTGGAAGAAATACACATTTCCCTGTTTATAATACCCATCCTGTAACTGACCAAAACCCTGGATGATGTAATTTGTATTTATGATAGTCAGTGGAATGTTTACTGGTTTTATGGTGGTAAGCTTTGCCAGTTGGGCTGATACTGATCAATATGTGTTAGATCTTGCACAGTAGCAGTAGATCATTACAAAACTGAAATCAAAGAAAATAATCTGTACTCCAAGGCCTGCCAAATCACTCATAAAAAAGAGTGACTTTTTTTTTTGAGATTTGCTTCAAATGATGCTAGTTACTCTTTTTCAATCTTTCTTAACTCTTTTTTTTTCTCAGAAATATATTTATATATACACACACACAAACATTAATGTGGAGCAAATCTTTTTTGGGTTATCATAAAAAAGGGAATTTTACTTTTTTTGCTCTTTTTTTTTTAAAGAAGGCTACCCTTTTTTCCAGAGCACCTACTTTTTATTTGTCTTTACCTTTGGCATGCCTGTCTCCTGTAGTTATTAAGCATAAAAAAAGGCTGCATCAGCTGTGTCATGTAAAAAAGTGGCTTGGAACATGTGTGTAGAGAACACCTGACTGCCATTCCATACCTGCTCAAGTAAGGGATCACATGTGTCATGGTTCATTTCCCGGAAGAAGCCCAGACTACATGTATAATCAATTAGAAATTGTCCCCAAATGCATATACATGTAGTGCTATCTACCAACTTACATTTCATCTATTTATATTAATAAAACGGCCCATATTTCAAGTTGCATATCATCAGTTCACTGGGATGTAAGCCATATAGAAGGTTTATTGGAAGTATTTAAAAATGAAAGCACCAAATAACCAAACTTTATGATGTCTAAATGAAAATTAAACCACTACACAGTTACTTAAAATACTTATCACTCAATATTGTTTGATATTTTGGTGGTCTTTTGGCCTTTCAAACTTACAAACAATGTTCAATGCAGCAGGAAAATCGTTGCTTCCATGTATAATTTGCAACAAGATTTTTGGTTTTGATTTTATAAAGAAAATATATGGATTATCTATGGTGACGAAAGGCATATAAATCTACACTAGCACATCTTTCGTTAATTTAAATTCTTGTGAATGGGTTACAATTGCTATATTAACATTAGAATCAAAGTACACAATGGAACCCCGCCTTGCGACCACCCCCACAAATACTTTTCTTTGTCCCAAATATATGATCTAGGTAATTAAGATTCTCAAAAATACAACCACCCCCAAATTACGACCACTTTGGTCAGTCCCCAAGTTGGTCGTAATTGTGGGGTTCAACTGTATTTTGGCATTTCCTTGTAATATAAAAATATAAATTGGCATTTTCATATTTACCAAATGAGATTAATGAGCTTCAATTCCTGAACTAACACTTAAATCTGGAAGTTCACCAGATTATATGAGAACCTCGTGTTCAAAACATGCCAAAGGTGACATCAGTCTGTTTGAAGTCCTTTCTTAAAGGCAAGATTCCTTTTATAATTCAGGATTGCTGAATGTGTCTGAGGAATCAACATTTGAGTCTGCAGAAAGAGCCATCAAGCAAAGCCTTCATCAGCTGCAGCGGCTGAGTCGGGTCTGGAATGATATCCTGCCAGAAAATATCTTCTGCAAAGCCATGGGTGGGTAGATGTTTGCAGAAGATTGGTTTGATTAGACTTTTCATTTAATTGTTTTCTTTTTGTCCAAATTGATGTAAGCATACCTGTTAAGTCTTCATTTGTTGTGGTTATTTTATAGGATTTCCATGATGTGTAGGATAGTTATCATAAATATATAAAAATTATTAGTTCTTTAGATTATTAATAGGTATGACTATTGCAACAAAGTTTTGATATATATAAATATGTATAATTACATTTTTTATATAATATTTGTATTCATCAATGTTTAAAGAATTACACACATGTATGTATATATGTGAAGGCAAGCCTTAATGACTTCTAATTTTAACACTCATGTCCAAACAATGAAAAACACACCTTTGTAACACACAGACCCATGTGATAATAATATTGTCTTCTGAACAGGTACCCTGCTAAACGCTGTGGTGGTAGAACTGATCAACTGTGTCACAGCACTGGAGGACATCTCAGCAGATGATGCCAATCAGCTCCTCAGCCTGCTAGCTATGGTTACCGACAAGGCCACCGAACTGTTTCCTATAGAAGATACAGAAACAGCCAGACTAGCACTAGTTCACAAAAATGTGCCACAGTGGGTCAAATACAAAGAACTCATGACGCTCCTAGATGCTAGTCTTCAACAGATTGCAGATAGATGGGCTGAGGGTAAAGGTCCGCTGGCTGCTGAATTTACAGCTAATGAGGTGAAGCAGCTGATAAGAGCTTTGTTTCAGAATACAGAACGCCGTGCAGCAGTGTTGGCTAGGATTAGATGAACCATTCTGTATTTAATGTTTATTAGTCAATATAATTTGTGCTATACATTATGCCAGGCTGAAAGATAAACTGTTCAGGAAACTTAAGGGCTGAATCAGATAGATTGGCATCATAAAATCCATATTCTCTAATCTTTTGGTTTTAATTAAATAAAAGTGGTATTTTTAAAATAACAGTACCAAGGACCCAAACTAACCTGATTATTTTTCCAAATGAGTCAGAAACAGAGTGCCTACTTCTACCTGGTTGTTTAAGATTAAGATATGTACATGTAATTTTTAGGCCACATCTGTATATTCATATATATATACTTATATTTATTATTGAATTGTTACTTATGACTAATAACAAATGAAAAATTACCTTCAGACAACTATTCTGAGAGAAGAAAACATTTCTTCTTCTGCTGAGTTATATTGTGAGGCACAGATGAGGGGTTGACAAAGTGCAGAAAGTTTTGTTCCTATAGAGATGTGATAATTATTGGTCCACATAAATCCCATATACTTTGTGATTTGATAGAATTCTTTTGCTTAGATATCTGTATATGCCATTTGTTTGATAATTCACTGACTGATAATATTGTATTTATCACAGTATGACATTTTATTGCATTTCTTAAAGACATTGGAATGTAATATTGAGAGATATAAAATAAAACCTTGTGAACCCTTTTATAACCTTCTTTCTTTAATTTATAGTTACCGGTATGAATCATTGTCTGTTGTCTGTCCATGTTTTGGTACATATTGAAACCATTAGACCTGCAAAGCCAAACTTTGACATACAGTTAGATTTCCGTAAGTTCCCCTGCCAAACCCAACATTGGATCCTTCAAGAGATTCAGGAAAAAAAAACAAAAGTTTCCATTGAAACTGATTGTTACACTTCAGGACTGATTAATATCTAATTCTTACATTAAAATACTCTTTACTTAGCTCAGCTGACTATAAGTCATCTGAGCTATTGTCGTGGTCCATTGTCCGCCGTCTGTCCCTCCGTAGATGTGGCATGTTTTGAAACCATAAGACCTAGGAATCCAAAATTCGTCATAATGTTAGATGTCCCCAAGATATCCTACCAAGCCGAAAACTGGGTCCTAGCGACTTCGTTCCTTTGAGAAATAAAGGAAAAACCTTAATTTTTAATTAAAAACCTATTTTAACGCTTCAGGGCTGCCTAATATCCAAACCACTCATCTGTTTTCCTCATATTTATCATAAATATTCCTCTATATAGTTCCTATGTACATGCCAGAAATTAGGTCTGTATTTTATAATTTAAAAAGGTTATGGATCCAAACATATTGCACTTTGTAAAAAATAATAAAAAATATTTGGTCACTTAACACAAAAAATTGTTAAAGCTAGGGACTTTTTTTCAGTTGTATAGCTTTAATCAAAATTTAGTTGTATACCCAAAATTAGATCAAAATCTTTTTAATTTTTTTTAATAATATTAGCAAAAGTATAAAATTGGTATCTTCAATTTTGCCCAAATTTGACCATGGCACGTTTTTTTCTCATAAGTATATTTAATTTATTTTTCACAGCTGGGATACATGTGGATTTAATCTGTTGAATTCTGAAATTTTAAAGTAAAAGCTTAAAAATTATTCTAATTATTGAAGTTTTTCCAAGACCTCACTCTTGCTCAGTACAGCCTTGCCTAGGTAACCTTAGTGATGCAGCACTGGCAGAACACCCCTGCTGTAATAAACATATACTTATTCTCATGGGCCCTACCCTAACACCACCCCCCCCCCCCTCCATCACCACCATCACCAATTATATTGCAATACATGGTTTGTTATTGACAACTGTATTTCTTTAAATGTAAAACTGTTTTTGATCCAATGTGCACAACTTTTCTTTAAATTTTAATTCAAGAAGTAATCCAAGAGATGCCACATTGTTCTGAAGTAGCATTTTTATTAAGAAATTATTTCCTTTTAAATATTTAAACAAAATATAATTTAACCCATCAGTAGGCATAATTTGATAAAATATGAAACATATCATGGATAAATAAAGGTGCACTTTAAAATTGTGAATTCTGGAGTGTTATTTTCATATATTTATTGCTTTCCAAATTTAAAAAATATATTTTATAAAAAAAAAAATATATATCTCTGTGCATAATGTGATGTTACCTGACTAAAATAAGTATAAATATTGATGCAATTTAGATTTGTGAATCAATTTAAATATTCAGATATATTTATGATATACTGTTAATATATAATAAAATTTATAATTTAAAAAAAAATGACTTAACAAAAGAAAAAATAGGATCTAATACAAATATTTTTAGCGAACCTGTGAGCTTATGCGATGGTGCGGCGTCGTGCGTCGTGTGTTGTGCGTGGTCTGTACGTTAACCATAGCTATCTCAAAAACGGCAGGAGCTATCATCACCAAATTTTTTGCAAATAATCAGTCATCCAAAAAACTATCGGATTTTGTTTATTTTTTTTCTAACTGCATTTTCTAAGAATTTATAGGGAAAAAGCTAAAAAAAGCTTTAAAAATCTTCTTCTCTGAAACTGTCCAGCCAAATTGTCCAATATTTTACAGAAATGATCCCTGGAACAATCTTTCTCAAGTTTTTTCCAATGGTTCCAGTTTGGAGATTTTTGGCCGAGTTACAGGAGGTTGAACTTTGTTTACTGTGCAAAAAAGCATATTAAAATTTAAATCTCAGAAAAGGCTGGAGCTATCATCACCAAATTTTATGCCGATGTTGGTCACATAGGTCATAGCTGAAATTGAGGTATTGGTGGCGCCACCTGCATAGGCCTTTTTTGTATGGGGTCATTAGTGGCTGTATCACACTAAGGGCTACAAAAAACTTTTTCTCTGAAACCATAAGGCCAAAATGTTTAATATCGCACAGAAGTGATCCTAGGGTAGTGCTTTCTGAAGTTTGTTCAAAAGTTCTCTTTTCAGTGACTTTTGGCTAAGTTATGGGAAGCTGAATTTAGTCATATGCCATAACAGCCCATTTTAGCTCAGTGGCTACAAAGATCTTCTTCTCAAAAACCACTGGACCAAATTCTTAAATCTCACACATTAATTATCTTCAGATGTTGATAATTCAAGTTTGTAAAAATGGTTTTGGTTCAGTGCGTTTTGGCTGAGTTACGAGAAGCTGAACTTAGCCAGTTAGCTGTATCTTCCTATATGAGTTATAAACTTGCGAAACGTTTTTCGACTGATGCCACTGAAGCCAGTTTGTTAAATATTTTACAAGAATAATCCCTATAATAATTTTTTTTTTTTTTTTATTAATTTCCCTATAATAATTCTTATAATAATTGTCCACATGAATTGATTTTTGGCTGAATTATGGAGATTGAATTGAGTCAATTTACCATATATGTTAGCTGTGTGATGCTGTTACATCTAGCCTGGCACCAGTTCATCAGCATCTATTACATCATGCCACTAGACATGTAGATTTCAGGTTATATTTGGTTAATATTGTCAAGAAAGTTTTTTTAAAAGCTTTTAAAAAATTTAGATTTATGATTTAAGTAATTCATCATACCAGGCAATGTTACAATCATGGATATTCAGCTCTCTGTGGCTATATAAAGACAACTGTACATGGATTAAAAATAATTGGTATCCCTACTCAACTTAATTCAAGAATTTTCCATCAATGATATATATATGTATTTTAATTTTGCATTCAGTATGCATCCGTATAATTTTACATATATTCCTGATTTCTTTTTTTATAAAAAGTCAGCTGAAAAGCATTTTGTATTGGGAAAATAAATTTCAAAGTTATTTCAAGTATGGACCACTTTTGTGTACAGATGGCAGCACTTGGTTTACCATTGGCAGAATGCCAGTGCCGTGATGTTGGCCATTCGCCAAGATGATGTCGGCTCTATAAATAGTTTTGGCACAGTGCCAGGATTGGAAGAAGTGCAGCCAGGTATAGGTCAAGAGTTCACTCAGTGCAGTAGCTGCATTCTATTTATAGCTTTGGCAGACTGCTCACTGCATCATATTTGGCACCAAAGTTCAGCCTGAATCTATTTATAGCTTTGGCAGACTGCCAACCGTGTCAGATTATGCAATAGGTCAAGAGTTCACTCAGTGCAGTAGCTTGAGGCAGCAATTTGTCACAGGTCACTGGGGGGCAACTGCCTTACTCACTTCGCCTAACTCTGGGGAAGTTTGATGTATTGGATTGACACCTGTCTATGCGTCCTTGATGGTATTCTCATTTACAAGACAGGTGGTGCCACCTACATTGACTTTTGCAGTGTATGCGCCTGCTTATTTCTACAGAGTAATTTGATACATCAGCCTTAAATAGGGTATGTTTATACATATCGGGTAGCTTTATAGTGTACAAGACTGGTGGCGCCACCTACAATAATTTTTGGACAGTGCATGTCCCTGCTTATTTCACAGAGGGGTTTGACATATCAGTCTGACATTGGGCATATGTATATATCTCTTCGTTGTATATAAGACTGGTGGTGCCAGCTACAATCATTGTATCCGTCAAAACAGAGTTTTGCGGATACTATGTTTTCAGTCGGAAGCCATTGCTGCCGCCATCGCCGCATAGGTTTCCAGAGAACTCCTCCATAACCACTGGGCAAAACTTTTTAAAATTCGGGACTATGTGAACTGCTGCACCCTCATTTTTGGTTGACCTCTGACCTTTCCTCTCTGCCCAGCGTCCTTTTGTGCGTCTGTTTCCACACATAAACCCACATATCTCGGGAACCGTTTGACCGATAAGGCTAAAGATTTTGCACAAAAGTAGCCCCTGGAAAGCTTTATAACATACACTAAAAATGGTGGCGCCACCTGCAACCATTTTTGCACAGCATCCATCTGTTGATCTGCTTTTGGATAAAAACACTCATATCTCTGCATTGGTTGGACATATCCACCTGAAATTTTCCATGTGTTTACATCCTGGATAGCTTTCTTGATTTCATGACAGGTGGTGCCACCTACATTCACTTTTAAGCTGCAGACATCCAAGCTCATATCTCGGGAACCGTTTGACCAGTTGAGCCAAAATTTTGCATGTGTATTGATCTCCCATAGTTCTTTATCATACGCAAAACTGGTGGTGCCACCTGCAACCATTTTTGCACAGCGTCCATCTGTTCATCTGCCTTGGGATAAAATCACTCATATCTCAGCAGTGGTTTGACTTATTCACATGATATTTTGCAGGTTTATACATCCTTGACAACTTTCTTGATTTCATGACAGGTGGCGCCACCTACATTCAAATTTAAGCTGCAGACATCCAAGCTCATATCTCATGAACCATTTGACCGATTGGGCAAAAATTTTGCATGTTTATAGATCTCACATAGCTCTTTATCATACGCAAAACTGGTGGCGCCAACTGCAATCATTTTTGCACAGCGTCCGTCTGTTTGTTTGCCGTGGGATAAAATCACTCATATCTCAGCAGTGGTTTGACATATCTGCCTAAAATTTGGCAGGTTTATACATCTTGGATAGTTTTCTGGATTTTGTGGCAGGTGGCGCTACCTACATTTATGTATACGCTGCAGACATTCAGGCTTATATCTCAGGACTAGTTTGACATATCCCCCTGAAATTTGCATGTGTATAGACCTCGCATAGCTCTTAACCATACACAAAGTTGGTGGTGCCACCTGCCTACATTTTTGCACAGCATCCATCTGTTGATCTGCTTTGGGATAAAATCACTCATATCTCAGTAGTTGTTTGACTTATCTGCCTAAAACTTTGCATGTTTATACATCTTGGACAGCTTTCTTGATTTTATGACAGGTGGTGCCACCTACTTTCACGTTTAAGCTGCAGACATCCAAGCTCATATCTCGGGAACCGTTTGACCAGTTGGGCCAAAATTTTGCATGTGTATAGATCTCCCATAGTTCTTTATCATACGCAAAATTCGTGGTGCCACCTGCAACCATTTTTGCACAGCGTCCATCTGTTCATCTGCCTTGGGATAAAATCACTCATATTTCAGTAGTGGTTTGACTTATCTGCCTAAAATTTTGCATGTTTATACATCTTGGACAGCTTTCTGGATTGTTTGGTAGGTGGCGCAACCTTCTTACACATTTCGGCTGCAGACATCCAGGCTATTATGCAACACACCTCACTCTGTTTCCCCTTGCCACTCAATCCATGCCTCACTTCACCTTTCCTACTCTGATTTTGGCGGATACACGTAATCGCTTGTTGACTACCCATATTCTAGTTTTTCTGTTGTGTTGCCAGAATTGCAGCAGTGATGTTTTTTTAATTGTTTCTTGTTCTAAGTGTTTAGTACTTGCATTGTTCATATACATGTTACACATGTTCTTGAAAAGTAATTGTCCAGCATTGAAACATTATACCTGGTGTTATCTCATTGCACAGGTTCGCATTAGGCCTGTAGGCCTTGTTTCATTATTTTCCTGTCTCAGTAGAATGGAAATTTAAGTAATTTGCTTTGTTTTCCATCTCTCTGCCTGTTTTTAAATATTTAAAAATAATTTCATTTAAATTAAATTTTATCCTTTACGTATATACAGAGGTGAAGTAACTCCCACCAGTCCCTTTAAGCACCATTGAATTTAATTCTATATTCTGTATTTATATCCAAAAGTGTTGTAAACCCCCCCCCCCCCCCCCCCCCCACCCAGTTATTCAGCCCTAGTTCCTGAGCACTGAGGATTGTATTTTTATTGCAACTTAAAAAAATCTATGGTGATGCAGTTATAACTGTCACAATCAGCTGAGCGCCGTGACCTATGGATCCTATGTATATGCCAGAAATTAGATCAGTATTACAAAATTTTTTTAACTTAAGGACTGGATAAGATAAGAATTTTGATAAATTTCATGTTATTAGCATAAATGTGAAATCAGTACCTTAAACTTTTCCCAACTTTGACCATGGCACAATTTATTCCTTTAAAATGTAAGCATTTTAATTAATTTTACACCATTTACACAAGGATTTAATCTGAAATTTGAAAATAAGCTGTATTGTATTCACTTGTATTGTCAAGCTCCAGGCAGCTTATTTACGGTCACTGGGGGCATTTAGTAGAACTCTGTCTGGGTACCTGATTAGTAATGCATCCCTGGGGGAGCACCCCTGCTGTCAGAGGTGTACAGTTATTCTAATATCACTCCCCCCCCCCCCCATCACCCCACACACATGCATAGCAATATACTATGTGTTATGTTTTTTTATCTGTATTTCCTTGATTGTTAAAGCTTTTTCCACTATCAATGTACAACACTTCTTGAAATAGTAATTCATGTTGTCATGATGTAGCACTATTAAGGAAATTAATATCCTTTTTAATAATTAAAATTTTAACAAATTAATGATTAAAACAAAATAAATCAATATGCATAATTTGACAATGTATGAGCCAAATTAAGGATAATTATTTGTGCACAGTGACAGTGTATGTCCCTGCTTGTTTCTAAGGAGTGATATGACATATCAGTCTGAAATTGTGTCCAATGCATGTCTAATTGTCAATACATCTCGGATATATTTGTATACAAGACTGTTGGCGCCACCTACAATTGCTTTAGCGTTGCATGCGTCTGTGCTTCTAACCTAAGAGTGGGTTTACATACTAGTATCTGCCTGAAATGTTGGATGTCCATTGCATACATCTTCGATTCCTTTCTTGTACACAAGAATGGTGGCGCCACCTACAACCATTTTTGCGTACCTTGTAGTTTACATCCATGCCGGAAATTCAGGAGTCATCTGATGTGTCTGCCTCAAAGTTTGCATATCCGTACATTTAAGACAGCTTTCTCATACACAAAACCTGTGGCGTCCCCTACAATAATACCTATAGGCCAATAAATGACCCTACATCTGAGCAAGTGGAACGCTTATGTTCTAAAATTACACAAAAATACAGGATGAATGGCAAAACTATATTAAGGGTATCAATTGTCGAGAAAAATAAATTCTAAGATACACATGCGCAGCAAATTTCATTGCGAACCATGCATTGATTAATTGCGATACTGGAGCGTTCCTATAAAACTTTACTCAAAATGTGACAGTTTGAGTAAAGTTTAACAACTTAAAAGGAACATTTCTGAAGAAATATTGTTGAGCCTAGTCCTGTATGCTGTCAAGAATATCTGTGTACATGCCTTTATTCCTGTGAGCCCTTTGATAAACAAAACGAGTCACTGTGACCTAATTTTGGATCTTTTAGAAAGTTTCACCAAAACTTATCTGGAAATTATGCAACAGCTCTTTAGGTCTAACAGTTTAAGGTTTGTTGATGGACGACCGGTTGGAACGAGGACTGAAAAATTGAAAGGCAAAACCGAAAGTGAACGGAGCTAAAATGAAATATATGGATTTCTTTGAAATTTGCATCTACACTGATACGGGTCACAGGTTAGAAACTATTTCAGTTATGGTCATGTTCATGTTGAGGTCAATTCATTAGTTGCTTCATGTATTGTTCATAAATTTAGTCCTCCCATACATTCTGCCACACATACAAATGGCGCCGACTACAACTCATTTTGATATCCCCGTTTATGGCGGGACGTATTACGGTATACCTACCGTCCGTTACTCTGTCCGTCATCCGTCCGTTTAACAGCGGTCGTTCCCAGAACCAACGTCGTTCATTTAGTCCATGTCGCCCCAATAACTTTAATACCAGGGCTTTGATGGATTTTCACGCAACTCATCATAACTGCGTACTGATAGATTATCTCTCCAGAATTTGATTATAGGCAAATTTAACGCGTATTTAATAAGGTCATAGGTCACTAGGCTACTTTATGGATGACTTACATGAAATATGATGGATTTTGATAATAAAACTCAACAGAAATATTAATCAATACATAATATGTCGCCTAAGTTCCATTTAAAGCAAAATCCATGAATATTTAATAAGTCAGAGGTCAACAAACTGGTGGCGCCGTGATGACTCACCAAAAATCTTATGTATTTTAAGGAAAAAAATAATATATTATGAATATTAACCAATACAGCATCTCATCTGTACAACGTTCTCATATTAAATTAGACCAGAGGTTACAAGGTTTGTGACGGGCGGATTATGCACCATTTGCGGTGCTCTTGTTATTTAAAGATTGATCTATGTTATTTATGGAATCTATTATCTTGTTATTATTAGAATGGCGTCATGGAATGTTCTAAAATTCTGTGTTACCATTCAACATAAAAATGGAGAAGACAGGCCTTAAATAATACCGATTTCCATCCACTTTAGTGTTTATGCACAGATCAAAGGAATTTTGTTTTTAACCAGTTTTTTTTATCTGGTGATGATCTTGAGTTAAAGGCACATATTAACATACATAAAATTAACAAGAGGTATTTTTTGTCCTTAAAATATAAGGGGATCTGCAGATATTTAACTCTTAAACCATTTGCACAAGTTTAAAATAGCTTGCACGCCATCTAGTAGCCGTACTGCGCTACTTTACCAATCAAGCTTTTTTAAACTTCAAACCGGAGTTTCTTCTTTGATATTTCTTCTCCTTGGTTCAGAATCATCGCACAAGATCATATTTGAGCAGTGGCGGATCCAAAAATTCGAGAAGAGGGGGAGAATTTTTATTTCACCTATTTCACTATGTTTTCCTTCAAATTAATTATAGGTACATGGGGAAGGGTATATATGGGAGGTGGTGTCCCCTCCCATATAAGGAAATTTTTTTAATGCGCAATGTAAATAGGACATCTGGAGGCACCTGTCACATAAAGTATGTTCTGTCCCATTACTACTATCATCTTAAATAATTTTGCGAACTCAGTTTGGGGGGGGGGGGGGTCCTCGGTGTTATGACCCGGTAGAGTGAATAACTACTTTCCTCGTTATAGAAATATTTGCATGCTACCCTAATATGGAGTAAATCACAAAGCTGTTCATTAATATCCTCAACTTGTGAACTTGAAAGTATATAAACAGTGTATCATTTAATATTCTAACAGCTGGGGGGGAAAGCAAATATGAAAAATTGAAATGAATTACGAATAAATGGGAAAAGAAATAAAATGAGAGATGTTTCAGCTCAACGGGGGCGCCCGTAGCAGCACAATGAACACAGCTAGTGTATATAATCCTAATGATTATAAATTAACATCATTCAGAAATGTAATATTTTATTGAAGGGTAGCCATTTATTCCGCTCAGTCAAAACCCTGCATGTATACTCTCAAATATATAGTCATGTCGATCAAACTTTTAATCATACGTCCGTTTAACCAGCGCTCAGGTACGCCTGCAAAAACTGGTAAAACCTTGTTAAGGCTCAAGTCAATACCAAACACTAAACAAGATACTTTCAGTGAGGCCGGCAACAATCTTTTTTTATGTATCGTTTTCCCTCAGGTTTACCGCCTATCGAGCCTCAGTCACGTACGTACGTGTTGCTACGAAAAAAAACAAGGGACCTATGGGTCACGGCGCTCAGCTGTTATATGTGATAAAAAATATGATTTAGAAATGAGGCACATGCTGGTTTTGTGGGGTAATAAATATAAGCTGTATTATGAGTTGTTGTTGTTTAGCTTATGTATGATTTTGATAGTACCTTTCGAGACAGGGAAGAGGATTGATTTCATTTATTTTATTAACAAATGGAGTACTACTGTCACACAGATTTTGACTTGGCCATATAACTTATAAGCAGAACATATAAGAGTTTAACTATTTATTTAAAAAATTACAAATATTGTCCCAAATATAATTTTTATTAAAAATAATAAGAGAATCGTAATTTATTAAAATGAAATATAACTGAAATGATTATTAAAATAATATTAAAGAATATATTCATGAATGCATTCATGAATACATTTTGAAAGTATTTGCACTGGTATTCATATACTTTCATTTTACCTGAATTCCCATTCTTTATGCAAGAAATTTTATGATGGAGTACATATTCATATTCGTATTTAAATACAATTGCACAGTTTTCACCAAACAATGATGTTGAGAATCCAGAATATACAAAATTCACACCTTTAAATAATGATCATAAGTACCTGGTTTTATGGCTTTTATTTATATTTAAAAAAATAAATGTAATATATTCACTTTGGACTGATTTCACATCAATGTACACACTAGACACAGTAGGAATCTAGATTACTATTTTCAACTGCATCTTTGTCTATCATTTATTTCCTTCATATGATCCTTAATGATTAGTAATGAATAATATGATTTACCATTTTATCATTAAAATTGAACTGAAAAATACCAAAGGTGACTGCATGGTGTTATTTGGAATACATGACATTCTATCCATCGATACAAGATTCTTATATCATCGGTAACTGCAAGTTAATTTCCTGTTATTATAAACTAACAAATTCCTTTTCTATTTTTCTTTAATTTGTTATTAAAAACCAATTAAAATTTATTAATTTATTGTTTATTGTTATGCTGTTGGTTAAAACTACTAGATGAGTTGGTTTGGACACCTGGATCAACTGTGGCTGGCCATTAGCTGCCAGGCTGCCCCAGTGTATGTCTCACCTCAAGCATGCATAATTTGCTGAAAGTTCAACAAGGTCAACATACAGGTGACTCAAGAGGGGCTGGAGAGAGTCAAGGCCTGACATGGTCTCATAAAAACATTAATAAAAGCTACAATTTTTGGCCAATTTCTTTCAGCTTTCTAAACTAAAAAGCTGAAATCCTTATGTGTGCAAGATATGAAAATTATATCAACAGTGCTCACAGGAAACAAACGTGCTATGGTCAAAGTTGGGCAAAATTTAAGGTACTAATTTTATATTTATACTAATAACTTATAAAATTTGAAAAATTCAGAACTAATTTTGGGTATTCAATTGAATCTTGATTAAATAATGTTACATCCCTGACAAAAAATCTCTAGCTTCAGCAAACCCCTTGTTAAGGGAGTAAATATATTTCTTGATTTTTTAAGTGCATTATGTTTGGGCCCATAACTTAAAACAATTACACAATACTGACATCATTTCTGGCATGTGCATAGAAAATGTATAGAAAAAGATGTATATTATATATGATTAAAGTCAGATCAGTAGTTCTGATATTAGGCAGTCTTGAAGTGTAACAATGGGTTTGTAATGGAAAAACAAAGTTTTTCATTATTATCTCGTAGGTATGAAGTCCTAGTGACCAAATTCTTGGCTTGGTAGGGGATTTTGGAGACATCTAATTGTATGCCAAATTTTAGGAACTGAGAGCTGAAGCTGGGGAGCTGAGCTCTTGCAAACTGCATAACACTAGCTTGATGTAAACAATATGTTACATGGTTCTTGAAAACTTGAATAAAATCTACAGTTTTTTATCAACTGGTTTCAAATTTTTGGTGTTAACAGACAAAATGCTAAGAAAAACATGCTGTGAACATTAAATCCACAGTACTTACAGGAAAAAAACGTGCCACGGTCAAAGTTGGGCAAAATTGTAGGTACAATTTTTTTATTTTTGTTAATATTTTAAAAAATTTAAAAGATTTTGATCTAATTTTGGTCATACAATTTAATTTTGATTAAGTTGTATTACTGTAAAAAAGTCCATAGCTTTAACATGTTTTGTGTTAAGTGATCAAATATCTTTCCTAATTTTTTACAAAATGCATTATGTTTGGGTCCATAACTTTTTTAAATTATATAATACAGACAACATTTCTGGCATGTATATAGGAACTATTTAGAGGAATATTTATGGTATATATGAGGAAAAACGGATGAGTGGTTTTGATATTAGGCAGTCCTGAAGTGTTAAAATAGGTTTTTAATAAAAAATTGAGGTTTTTCCTTAATTTCTCAAAGGAACGAAGTCGCAAAGACCCAGTTTACGGCTTGGTAGGAGATCTTGGGGGCATCTAACATTATGCCGAATTTTGGATTCCTAGGTCTTACGGTTTCAAAACGTGCCACATCTACGGACGGACGACGGACAATGGACCACGACTACAGCTCAGATGACTTATAGTCAGCTGAGCTAATAAACCCCAAGAATTGGCAACTCGTGTGCAGGTATACAGACAAAAAATATATCTCGCCGCTCGAACCACATAACATGCTCAGGCTCATCTAACACACATCCCTGTGCAAATAAAAAGTTCTGAAAGAACTCTCCAATATGCATATTATTATACTGACAAATTAACTTTTAACTCCGTGTACTTAACCGATCCGGTTTGTACTTCGAAGTCCGAAACCTGTATCTTTTAAAGCATTTGTAGGATTAAATTAAATTCTGCCGAGTCTTATGGGATTAATTAATGTATATTTTAAACTGTCTTGCATTTAGTTGTCTTTGAGATTCAAAGGCAACGAGACTTGCAATTCGGTGTTCCTTTGAACACCGGTTGTATCACAATTTTCTATACATTAATTATCCGAATATGACTTGGTTCAAGCCAAGCCAGTCAGTTTCTCACTGACTTCCCAGAGTTTCTTGGCTACCCCTTCATCCAGAGACACTGGTGACCATGGTTCCTCCTTGCAGTTACCGTAGTAACCACCTGATTTTCCCGCCAGTTCCTCTGCGATGGCGCAGTATAAAACGGTTTGACAACCATCCCACGGACCCTTAATAAGTAACCAGGCCAGAGGGAAAAATAACATCTTCACAATCTTGGGTATTTTAACATGTCGCCCTAAATTGGTCCGGACCATTCCTGGATGCAGACAGTACACAGCCAAATTACTTCCTTCTACCCTTCGGTGCAGTTCCCGCGCAAACAAATTATTGGCGAGTTTACTGTTGTTATAACCCGCCTTCTTGTCATAATGTTTCTCGCTATTCAAGTTATCGAAGTCTATTTTTCCTCTTTTGTGCAGAGCAGACGAGACCACCACTACTCTGCCTGAGGCCGACTGTTTAAGACGGTCAAGAAAGAGATTTGTCAGCAAGAAATGTCCGAGATGGTTTACGCCCATCTGCATTTCAAAACCGTCTTCAGTTTTGGTAAACGGGCACTGGAAAACCCCGGCATTGTTAATCAATACATCTATGGTAATCTCTTCTTCCAGAACTTCTTGTGCAAATTTTCTCACAGATGCTAACGATGCTAAGTCTAGTTTTTTCACCACCAGGTCTCCGTGTCTGGTCACTTTCCGGATGTCATTCACCGCCCTCTTGCCATCTTCAGGGTCCCGGCAGGCCATAATTACGCGTGCCCTTCGTTTTGCAAGTTCGCACACCGTGGCTTCCCCGATCCCTGAATTACTACCCGTGACAATGACAGTTTTCCCTGCCATCATAGCTTTGCTGCGGCACACCCCGCCTCTGAAGTAGCGTTTTATCATGATGAAGACGGCACCTGCGACCCCGACAACTATCCACTTCACAGGGATAAACTTGGTCCAGCCAGCCATTCTTACGTAACGGTCTTACGGCAGCACTTGTGCAGAGCTGTCAAATTCTGAGGGCAACGTGACCCCTGGCGGTGATTGAACGAACTAAAATATAAACACAGCACATTTGTACTTTTTTAAGAAATTACATATGTTCATACGTTGAGCAAAATACTGCCAACGGTAAATTGATGTAATCAGATTGTTTATATAGGAAAGAAACAATGCCTTTAAAGGTCAGAAAATATTTTAATCTCGTTTTTTATGTAGAGTAGGCGAGAAGTTTGGGTACGCAAGATTTGTTGTTGTCTTATTTGCTTTTCAGCACACGAGAGGTAGGAGCAAAGTTTATAAATTCTGTCCAAGGTGCGATATCAGTACACTAGCACATTTCGTGACCGTACATCATTATTTTGCAACATTCCTAACTATGAACAGCCTGTTCCGCACGTTTTCACGGGGTCAGTCCAGTTTGAAGCCATGTAAGTATGCCCGAAGTAGTACTGCTGTATTTCCCAGTGTGTGTTTACAGCCAAGCCCAAGGTTTACATCATAAATGTGGTCCGTAATTCAGAATCAAAGTGCTTACATCCATTCATGTTTCATTGAATTGACCTTTGATATCGTATTAATTTTAAGTAGCAAGAGCAGTATAGTTAATAGGCCTATTATCTCACAGTGAAATGCTATACAATATAATAGATTAATACATTTAACTGTGAAATTTGGCACACATAATTATATTATTGGCATTGCTGTAAATGTATTCCTATTGCTTTTGCATCTTCAGGATATTTTTTATGGTAACATTTTGAATGACTTTCAGTATTAAATATTTTAAATTATTTTGAAGGCATCTTTCTGTTGTTTCCAGTGCAACCAGCAGACCCCAGCATTAGTAAATATGTTTTTATTATTTTTTTTATAATTAATGTTAGGTTTATAAAATTTGCATAATAAATGTGAATATTTAATTAGCAAATTTTTTTTGGGGGGGGGGTCTTGGTAATGATGGTGATATATATACAGTGAAACCTGGTTGTGTCGAAGTCGAAGGGACCCTCAGAAAACTTCGACACATCCGAGGTTTGAAACAAGTGGGTTTAATTTGGTTATAATTTAACTAAAGTTGTCCGGAATATCGAGTCTGTAACTTCGACATAAGAGGGGTATTCGACTTAGGCAAGTTCGACACAACGAGGTTTCCCTGTGTATATATATATATTTATATATATATATATATATATATATATATATTTACACACACGCACACATTTTACATGGATACAAAATTACAAATGAATTTTCACGCCTCATGAGTGATAGAAAGAAGTAATGCATCAGCTTATTTCAAATAAACTTTACTCCAGTATGTATAAAGTCTGTTGAGTGGGTAAATTTCTGTTTTCCACAAATGCAAAATTTTCTAAGTCCTTTATATTGATTTCTGTTATGTACCATTCTGGTGGGATGGAAAAAAGTAGGAGGCAGCATAAAACAGAAAGCTATATTTAAAGTAATATTTCAGATATTCAGTTGTGCAGAACAATGGCTTCTGGGTCAGATTACACTTTTGAGACTCTAAAGGTGACACGGCCAAAGGAATATGTGGTCCAGGTGGAGTTGAACAGGCCAGAAAAACTGAATGCTATGAACAAGGCATTCTGGAGGTCAGTTGAATTCTTTCTTTTTTCATTCATTTACTGCATCTGTATAACTGTATACTCTGATAAAAAGAGCAAGGTTCTTTTAGTTTTTGCTGTGCTGATAGATGAAAATAAAATTGTATCTGTTTGATTGGTGGACAAAGGTTTCAGTCAGAAATATTTTGTATTAGGACACCCGACACTACCAGTGTGGCATTTCAGGTAGGTTTTTGCAGGGATTGTATATGTCCTTAAAAAAAAGACAAGTCCAAGATTTTAAAAACTGGCAGATTAATGTACATAAATTAAAATAGAAATAATCAGAATTCTGTAGAAGTCCCTAATATTTTGCATTTATGTGCAGTTTTCTTCCAATTTTATGGCTGGTGCTTCCTGCATAAAATTATTTGAATACTGAAAGGTTTGACTGCATAGCTATGCAGTGGAACCTTAAGTCTCTTTAGTTCTCTCAAATTATCTGATCTATCAGTCCCTGCAGTCTTTGTCATGTGATTTTATCAAGTGATCCCAGCTGTCTTTGTGAAATTGGCTTCAGGGGATTTCTCTTATCTGTATGAACATTTTTTGGCAAGCATAGCCATTCATCAGAAATGTTATAATTTGGTGAGTCCATGAAATCTGGTGGATATTGTCCTTGAAAATCCTTCAAACTAAGGTCCTTAAATGTGCACTAAGGTTTGAAGTGGGAACTGGGAGGACCATATGACCTGGTCTTTATTTCGGGGATTTATAACAGGGATTGAAAACTTTATTATGTTGACCTGACTCAAAATGTTCCCTCATGGGGCAGCAAAATGGCCTTTCCGAAATGTTCTTCAGTTACATTTTGTTTGCCAATACAAATTAGCTTTAATTAAAGGAGGTAATGTAGCCATTTTTAGCTCAGCTGACTGTAAGTCATCTGAGCTATAGCGATCACCCTTTGTCCGTCGTCCAGCCGTCTGTTCGTTAACAGGGCACAAATCATAACCGTTAGACCTAGAAACTTCTAACTGTACATCCGGGGAGGTCCTGGGTAAATCTCCTTGGAAACCTGAAATTAGGTCATGGTGACCTATATTTTGTGACTTACGAGCCGAAAACATGATTTTGAGCACCCAGACAGTCAGACGGAGCACAAATTGTATCTATTAAGCCTAGAAACCTCTAACCTGACATTTTAGGATATCCTAGGTAAATGTCCTTGGAAACTTTAAACTAGGTCACTGTGACCTATATTCTGTGACCTATAGGGAAAAGATGTCATATGAGCACCCTGAATGTCAGATGGGGACAAATTGTATCTGTGGAGCCTAGAATCTTCTAACACAATATCCTGAGAGTTTCTAGGCAAACCTCCATGGAAACCTGAAATTAGGTGATGGTGACCTATATTTCATGCCCTTTGGGCCGAAAACATAATTTTTAACATCCAGACAGTCAGAAGGGGTGCACAATGTATCAATGAGGCCTAGAATCCTCTAATGTGACTTTTAGGGAGGTCCTAGGCAAATGTCCTTGGAAACCTGAAATTAGGTCACTGTGACCTATATTCTGTGACCTATAGGAAAAATATGTCATATGAACACCCTGAATGTCAGATGGTGACAAATCGTATCTGTAAGGCCTAGAATCTTCTTACACAATTTCCTGGGAGGCTCTAGGCAAATCTCCTCAGAAACCTGAAATTAGGTCATGGTGACCTACATTTTGTAAACCTACAAGACAAAAACCTGATTTTGAGCACCCTGAATGTCAGATGGGCACAAATCGTATCTGTAAGGCCTAGAATCTTCTAATGCAACATCCTTGGAGGTCCTAGGCAAATCTTCTTGGAAACCTGAAATTAGGTCATGGTGACCTACATTTTGTGACCTACAGGCGGAAAACAGGATTTTGAGCATCCAGAAAGTCAGGCGGGGCACACATTGTATTTGTTAGGCCTAGAATCTTCTAATGTAACATTCTGAGAAGTCCTTGGCAAATGTCTGTGGAAACTAAAATTAGGTCACTATGACCTATATTTTGCAACCTTTAGGAAAAGAAGTCATAAAGGCACCCAGACAGTCAGTCAGGGCACACATTGTATTTGTTAGGCCTAGAATCTTCTAGTGTAACATTCTGAGATGTCACTGACCAATGTCCTTGGAAAACTGAAAATAGGTCACCATGACCTATATTTTGCAACCTATCAGAAAAGATGTCATATAAGCACCCAGACAGTCAGACAGGGCACAAATTGCATCCATTAAGCCTAGAATCTTTTAATATAAAATTCAGGGAGGTCTTAGTCAAGTGTCCTTTGAAACGTGAAATTAGGTCATGGTGACCTATATTGTGTGACCTATGGGCTGGAGAATGGTTTTGAGCACCCAGACAGACAAGGCACAAATTGTATCCATTAGCCCTAGAATCTTCTAACATGACATTCAGGGAAATCCTTGGCAATTCTCCTTGAAAACTCCTTGATCATGGTGACCTATATTCTGCCAGCTATGGACCAGAAACATGATTTTGAGCACCCAGACAGACAGGGTAGAAATTGTATCCATTTTCCTTGGAACCCTCTATTGTGAAATCCAGGGGGGTCCTGGGCAGGTCTCCTATGAATCCTGAAATTTTTATTTTCTGTCCATTATTTTCAACACTGTAACTTTAGCCATAAGCTATTCTCACAGACAATATATAACATTAATAAAAAAAATGTGCACCCAGTCTGAATTAGCTGAGCGTCATGGCCCATGGGCCACTTGTTATGATTTAATTGAGGCTGAAATAAGTATTTTTACATTGTGACATTGGGATGGTGTTGACCTGTCTACAAGGAGCTGCAAAAAGATGGCGTCAATTCATGTAGCCATTGTTTATTTATCCATGTGGTAGGAGGACTGTATGTGTAATGTAACAAAAGTGTGAAGTACAAATACCTCTGTGACGTCATCTCCATGAATGGTCAAATAGTTAAAGATTGTCAGCCTAGGTAGTCACTGACACAGATAGGTTGCAAGACTATATATCTGTTCAGTCATATTTCTTTCTGATTTAATCGTATGGAACTATTGCAAGTGAGAGTATATTTTCCTGTTTGGTAATCACCACATTTATAAGGTAATATATAATGCATTTTATAAAAAAATTATCAAGAAAAAACAGGTGGACAGGGGTAGTAGAATGGAGTAAAGTCTGAAATGTCCTAGTCTGAAAAGTCCTTGTATGAAATATCTTGCATTCATTATGTCTATGCTTTCATTAGGGAAGTAGGAGAATGCTTTGAGCAGCTCAGTGCAGACAGTGACTGCAGAGCAGTTGTCCTGTCAGGGTCAGGCAGAATTTTCACTGCAGGTACGTCATGGAATTTAAGACTTGACACATAATGTTTGCAACACTTAAAGTGCTAATGATTGATATACTTTCACAATGTATACTAAGTTGGCATGAGACACTTTTTAGCAATTGAGTAATTACATGCTAAGATGTTAATAAAAAGTATATTGAAGTTTGATTCTTTATTTTTATTTTCTATATATATAAATGTAACAGAAGCTAGTGATTTAATATTTAGTGATGTCAGGCATGGGGAAACTTATTGCTCTTTAAGAACTTCTAAGGCAGCTCTGTCAGTGACATCATATATCAGATCTACAGCATACTATAGCCTCCGGTATGTACCATTACTTCAGTTAAAACAGTTCTGAAATAACTGTACCTGTAATGATCTGTCAGGTAAATTTGAAATTCTGTACGCAGATTATAGAGCAGGCTATAGCATCCTCTTATCCTTGAATATATCTTTTGATTTTAACTGCTGCTGTTTCATGAAAATCATGACATAAAGCAGAGTTTATCTGAAAACCGTTTATCAAAACTGAAATGTGAGATCTAAAATTTTGATTGTTTATCTAAAATTCAAACAGTTGAAAAAATATTCATATTCAAAGTGAATTATATTTTGATTTTCCATGGTCAATTAGCAAGACTGCCAATATATTTTTTGCATGGTAAATTAATTAAATTGATAGAAAACTTATCAAAATGCTGTTGCAAATGGGTATTTTGGACTAGCTTCAGTAATTCATGTCTGTCAATTTCTAGTTAAGGTCTGCGCTTGGTGACATTTTCCAAATCATGCAGAATCATTTATCCAGTCTATTTATCTGAACAAAAACCATGTCCCCTGAGCTTTTTGGATAAATGACGTTCTATTGTATATAATAAATGTGGTTATTTCTTTTCTTTGTAAATATTTATAAATTGCAATGCTTTTCAGGGCTGGATCTTGCAGATATGGGAGATGTGATAGCACAACAGGAAGAGTCTGATATTGGCAGGAGAGCAATGAAGATTTCTAAAATCATTAGACAGTATCAATGGAGCTTCACTTCAATAGAAAAGGTAATCTACTAATTAAATAATTACCATTACCATACATTTTAATAATCATAGGAATTCAGGCAGCATAATGAAATGAAATCATTGATGGTGAGTTTTAATGGAAAATTTATTTCAGTAAGAAAATGGGGAAAATAGAAGTTAGTACTTTTCACAATTAAAGTTAATGAGACTTTATCATCCTTTAAAATATTTCGAGTTCCTTGAACATTTATAAGGTGTTAAAAAATTTAAGTTGTTTACGTCATTTCCACAGACTCATACAGATTGTAAAACTGAACTCAATCAAATCATTTTAGTCATCAAAACATTACAAGCGCAAACATAGATTGTGTTTATAGAGAAATCTCTGATAAAGGTGAAAATATGGTGACTGCTATTGAGTAGACATTCAAGTATATTAAAAGCTATCATGGAAATGTATGGTATTCTGGATTAGATGAAAATGTTTGTTATAAGATAGAACTATCAATGAGAAGAGACCACTCTGCCAACACAGCTAATTTTAGCAATACAAATGAAAGTCTCTATAGGGATTGGGTATCGCCATACATGAGACATACAGATCATACAGTTGTACTATGACAGTGAGACTCCTGAATTAAATCTGTTTTAGTGCCCTAAACCTGTGATAGCTGCAGTACACAATGCTTGTGTTGGAGGTGGTGTGGACATGATAACTGCCTGTGATATCCGCTACTGTACCTCTGATGCATGGTTCCAGGTCAAGGTCAGTAATATAAAAAAGACTGTAAAGGTCAAGGTCAGTCATATATCAGAACATAAAGGTTAAGGTCAGTCACAAATCAGTCAAAACATCAAGGTCATTAATATGAGTCTTAATCTATAGGTGAAAATCAGTCATAAATATGCATATGACTCAAGCTAAGTCAGTTATATAAATGAGTCTATCAATATGCAAATTCTGTAATATAGATTTAACTCTGAAAATAAAAGAATACACTTGTCCTGTTTTAAGTAACACTGTAATCTGGTATTCTTAAACATTTCTAGGAAAAAAATTCCTTAGTGGGCATACATCTGTCCATACTCTAACATATTAGTAATTGTCAGGCAATCTGCATCATCATTGTTAAGAATGATCACATAACCTCTAAATTGATTTGTTTCAATTATTGCTTTTTTGCATGTACCATCCCAAAACTCTGGGTAAACTGTTAAATTTAATGGAGCACATTAGAATGTCATGAATTAAGCATGTACTCAAGATCCAGTTTCAACTCTTGCTAGTAAAAAAACACCACCCACACATATATAAATTGCGGCGATAAATAAAGGGGAAGCTACACTTTTCCATTATTTGCTAAAATTAACTCGCATCCATTGTGATAACATTTTTGTTATTATTTAAAAGAAAGTGTTGAAGTAATAATTGAATTGAGAATTGAATCAAAGGTAAAGATTTGATTAATTGAATAAATTCAAAGGTCCTCTTAATTCATGGGCTTTATACCTATATTACCTTAAAAGGACCTGCACTGTTAAATTTTTATAGGAGGTTGACCTTGGATTAGCGGCTGATGTAGGCACATTACAGAGACTTCCCAAGGTCGTAGGAAATGACAGTCTTGCCAGGGAGTTGGCCTTGACAGCACGCAAGTTTATGGCTGATGAGGCAAAACAGTTTGGGATGGTCAGGTGAGTTTCATAGGGGGCTAAATTTTATGATGTTCATGAAAGTTCCAGGATTATCTGAATGGAATTTGTATCAGAATTTTAAAATTGTGGGAGTGTATTTAGGTGTATAACTTTTAATGTCAGCCTTAAACACTAGGAACTCTACACAACTTGAAGGCTCTAGCAACACGAGAGATTAAAACAATAAATTGAACCAGTCAGCTTGCTTATCATTCAGGGACAGCTCAGTTTGCAATCAATACTGCTTAGCTGATGGTAGAAAATATATCATTGCTCAAGTTAACATGGGAAAATTGCAGATTTGAAAAAGGAAAAGTCAGAAATGGAGGAATACTTTGCTTCCAAGGTTGGGGCTAGCCAGTGCATTTGGTCTGATGGGGTAAGAGTAAACTGGAGGACTTAAAACCTTTTTTTATGTAAACAAGACCTAAATTTAGTTAACCAACCTACATCAAGGAGGGAGGGGTGCAGTTTTTTGTTTGTTTGTTATGTTCATAGTCAAGAACATCAATACCATGATGTCCAGGGTGTTTTTCAAAATATTTTCAGTTAAAAAATTCCCAGGAATAACATAGCTTTAATAAATATTTCATGGCCCCAAATTTCTTCCTATCAACTGTCAGCACTATTTTCCATTCAGGGTTTGTGTCACATATCAGACACTTTTTTAATTTGATGAATGTTTAAAATATTAAATAATATGTTGCACCTCAATGTATGACATAAGCTCCACCCCTAATTAAACTGGCTTATTAGTTGAATGTCATGACCCATTGGTTTCATATTTTATACTTTGATAAATGTTTGGTTTCCATAATTGAGATAACCAATGAAGTTTGTCATATCAACCTGATTTCAGCCGAGTTTTCCAAAATAAAGAGGCCATGCTTGAGGCTGCTATGGAAACAGCCAGCCAGATAGCGTCAAAAAGCCCAATTGCTGTGCAGGGCACGAAAGTCAACATGGTTTATTCCAGAGATCACAGTGTGGAGGAAGGCCTGGATTACATGGTTAGTTCATCTTTCCTAAGGGTGCCTTTCAATACATGTGAGCCCCCTTTTGGGTCCCTCACTGGGAAAATCCAATAAGTGTTCCATCATTAATCCTTTTCCACATGTGTGGACCCCCAAACCAGTCTTGTTTTGGGACAAGTGCAGGTCTGGCATGCAGATAAAAATCCAGCACCATTAGATTTCTGTGCGGGCCTGCATGCAGACACCATATGTGGTTTATCTGTTGTTATCTGTGTAATAGATGAAGTACTTGCAATGACCAGCGTCTGTGGCTCAGGGGTAGAGCACAGGACTCAAAGCCCAGGAGATTGTGAGTTCAAATCTCAGGTTTTCATGGTTGGCCCACACGCAGGAAGTGCGCTTGGCTGTGTCATACTAAAAAAATGAGGAGACCTTTTGGGGGTTCCTAGGTGGTATGACCGAGCAATGGGAAGGATTACACACCCAGGGCTCACAGGTGCAGTAGTCACTGGGCCTGGTTAATGCCAGAAGATGAAATGAAAGGAAGCATGTGATACTTCCCTGTCATGTAGTCCGAAACTGTAAAGGAATTCCGCAGATGTACATATACTTAGTTTCGCTTACATTAAACAAATGGAGATGGTCACCTCCAACAAACAAAAATTTTTACAAAAAGGGGAAAAAAAGAAAGAACTGGGAAAGATGGAAGAACTGTCAGAGGTTGTAAGGCTATGTGGTCATAAGATAGTTCTATGTGTCGAGTCTTTGTTGAATCAAGGGCTGGAGGCTAAGTCTTGGCAGAGTGTGGCAGAAGAAACTTGCCTCCACAGTAAATACTGTAGAAATATTAGTTGGGATTTTATTTACGTGGTTTTTGTGGATTAAGGTAATCCACAAATTCATGATTCAAAAATAAAAAAAAACACACAGTCAGAGAATATCTTGAGAGCAGCTTGAGTTTGACTTAATCCTCAGTTTTTATTGCTGGTTGAGTTAACAATAAAAGTATAAAAATTGTTTATTACTATTGTATGATTGCCATTGATTAAAATAATAAATGCACTGAATTACTTTTCCGGAAAATTTATTGCTATAACAAATACATTATTTAAAATGTTCTGTTGTCAATTTCCATTATTTCCTCTAATCTTGCACAAACACTGCCCCCTTAAAAGTTTACAATAAAACAGTATAAAACTTAACTTCAGACTGAAAACTTCCCCACATTTCCATTGATCAACATGTTGGATGGAATATTCAAGATCAATACCACATTTCTCTTGCGCAGAGCAGTAGTTTTAACATGCAAGAACGGTATACGCGTTCAGAAGTTCGTAACCGCGGTTAACAGCTTTAAAACCAAGGGCGATGAAAATTCATTTGCATGACTGCCACCATGAGGCAAAAGTAAGGAACACTTATTCCGAATATTGCTGACTTCATTTGCATGCATAATTTAATTGATAATACAAGTGGTACTTCTTCTGCATGTTTCAAATAGATATTGGGTTTAAAACATTGCACTAAAATTAAAGAAATAATATAATTATAAATGCATGAATTTCCTGTAATTAATTTGCTATTTTCATGTAGTGACCCACACAAATTGAAAGGGGCTACCCGCATGCAGGTCCCACATGGACAAAAATCTGCATTTATTGAAAGGCACCCTGATTCTTTATACTGTGTATAGCTTCATATTCACAAGTTACACTTTTTTCATGTTATGCAATGGATCTATTTTTCATGATCTCACCTTAAAGTTACTTAAATAAGGGTATATGCATTATGACATGAATTACTGAATCTGTGTGAAAATTTTGGATCATTATAATAGGCCCAAAGGGAACAAAGAATGAGTGGAAATACTTGTTTTTAACTGGTTGACAATTTAAAAGGTCTAATATAACTTTTTGCAACCATGTCAGTTTCTAAGCTGTGTTAATTTTCATCTAGTGTCCCTAAACCTGTTGTGTTAATTTATCTTTAGTGGGTGTCGTATAGTAATCACCCTGTCTGCTTTACTTAGCATCTGTCTGTCCACTGTCTGTCCACATATTCATATCCGGATCATAAATACAGTTGGGATTGACATATGGATTGCAAACTTGAATTATATATAGCCATATAGCAAAAAAAACTTGATATTGGGGTGATGAGGATCATGAGGGCAAGGAAACAAAAGATTATGGATGCATTTTAAAAAAGGTTGTTGATTGAGAGAGTGGGGGGGGGGGGGGTCTTGACCCTCAAAAACCCCCTCTGGATTGGCTGTAAGGCCCATCTGTTCACAAATTACTTTGTACATGATAACTCTGATTTTGATTGGTGTAATGGCATTAAACTTGATTTAATAGCCCACCACTTAAGTTAGAACCATTTTTGATTCTGGGGTCACAAGGTCAGAGGTGAAGGTCATAGATCCCACAGTTTAAAAAGTTTGTTGATGCATTGTAAATCAAACATTTGATCCCAAACTTTCTATCTTCCATATATTGCCAGTCTGTCAGTAGTGGAAGGAACCTATGGATTTTGGGGTCTTAAGGTCAAGGTCAAAGCACCCACATTTTGAAAAAGCGCATTAGCATTTCCTGATAGACAAATTCAGATGAGCGTCGAGACCCATGGGTCCCCAGTTTAATATCCATGCTAACTATGAATAAAGCATACATCAGATCACAATTAATTGTTTTGTATCTGTGTAGATGGGGCCCCTAATCACAAGGATTTAATGTTTTGCAATAATTTCCCATGGGTGAATATTGCCAAATTGAAACATCACAAACAATTAGCCAAACACAGCATACTACCTAGGGCAGTGCTTTTACTGATGATAAAATATGTATTGTATTTCTTCATTCATGATATAATAAATATCATCACACCTCTTAGTATAATGAGAAAAAGTATAGATTTTAAAGTTGATATTCTTCTATATATAGCTGAATTTTCTCTCATGTTTCATTTTTTCCCATTTCCATGTCAGATTACGTTTCTTCAGGCAAATTATAAATTATGTTTTGCATCCCTTTCCAATGAATGATTACATGCTATTATTGATATTAATTGCAACTTTTATATAGTGCTCTTATATTAAGCTTAGTTAGCTCTTAAAAGTGCCAAACCTCTAAAATATAAAAAAATATATAATAATACAGTTGATATTGTTTAATTGAAAATCCCATTTGTCAATTGGTAATATTCATTAAAGCTGGCTATTTGAATAAGCTGGGTGCTAATCTTCAAGGTTTTAAACGATGATACTATGAGTTGCTTTAGGATGGCTTGCGTGTGTGATTTCCATATTATTCAAAGCTTTCAGAAAGAGTTTTGACATTTTTCTTTTAAAAATGTTTCAGTTAATTAGTTTATATTATATACTACACAATAAACTGATATTAACTTTTATCAAATATTTATAAAAAAGATAATTTTATTCAGAAAACAGAAAAAGGTTTTGGTTTTTATTATCTTTTACAATTAAACAGGATATACAATTATACAATATGCAATTAGCAGGACCGACTGTACTAATATAATAGATGTATGTGAATGTTAGTAATTTATTTCTATAAATTTCAGGTAAACTGGAACCAAGGGATGTTGCAGAGTGAGGATGTAATGAAGGCAGCTATGGCTGGGATGCAGAAACAGACACCAACATTCTCTAAACTATAACAGTTACTAAATCTAATTAACATGATGTATGTACTTCTCATAACATCATCACATGATCCATTTTGTTATTTGTTATTGATTTTACCTTAACGTTTACATGCAGCATTAGCAGCGTGTGAAATTCAGCAGTTTTTATTATTGATTCAGTAAGAAAAGTTGGCATCTAACTTTGCAAATTCAAAGGAGAACATAAGCTATTAATCTAAATTTATTCTTGATGGATTTTTTTATATGACACCAAATATTACAGCACTGTTATGAAGAATTAATTGTGGTTGTTATTTTACATTGATTTTTCCAGTGGAAGAACTCGGGCCATTTACAGACAATTAATAACCTCTCTGTGTAAAATGTTAAGTATGTCCTGCAGATTAGAATGATAGAATTCTTATTGAAGCAGAATTAATGATGTATGCTGGCAGCTGATGTCTCATTGAAACCGTGCACACACAATGTGAGTGAACCTGACTCTAATAATCTGATTTTAAAAGTAACATTCAGACTTCTTTGATGTCACTTCTGGTACTATGCATTTATGTTTTATGCACAAACTGATGGAGGAAGAAATTATTACCACCAATATTTCATTTAATAAATTCTGGTCAGCTAAATGTTTATCTTATTAAGTATCAGTGTACACCCATTCACATTGTGGAAAATCACTTGACTCTTTCAAATTGTGAAAATATTCTGTCTCACAGTTGGTTAAATATATGAATACATAACAGGAGACATTAGTTTTCCATTAAAAATAATATAGGATATTGTATATATCAAACTGTTTTCAATAAAATCAGATTACATGGATAATGCTCTCTTACTTTCTTTGTCCATTTCATGAACACTCAGTCCAGGGAATGATGTGTAATGAGAATATTATGATCTATATAACCAGGATAAAGTCAGGCTTGGGTTAAGCTTTCACCCATTTTCTAACATAATAGGACTCTCAATCGATAGAGTTCAAGTAACTTTGTGGAGACGTGGAAGAGTTGCATCCATTTTGGGGATAACTGGAACAAGATGTAGAACCTGTATTTACAATTGTAACCATCAAGAATACATCTACTGGAGGAATATGGTACCATTATCACTGAGGATTTAGGATGATTGATAATAAACACGTATTTAAGATCAGTTAAAAGTCTTGACTAGGTGGAAATGCTTCTTTAGGCTCTTCAATAGTTTAATTATAGCAACTCTCGTTAACACTGCAGTGGTAAAAAAGAAGAAACCAGTTCGTTTTCCCTCTTTTATGGTTCCTATTATTATTGTTTGCCAAAACAGCCAAACGGAATGCGGATGCCACGCGGAACCGGCAAAAATTGCTACATGTACATATCTGGTCCCCGCATATGGAATTTCACATTACTAATTTACTCAATACAGAATATTTTCTCACATGTCTAATCCGCATTCCGTACATATGGACTCTTAGCTTTACTCTGTGGGACAAGATTCACACACAAACACGCACACACAAATGGTACGCACATGAACAGCATGAAATGTGGCCACTTGTATGATGTTTTATTGTAACCTCATGCACACCTGCCCTTTATGGTCACTAGGCCTATCAGTGTCTTAAATTTAGTTGGTCAGGACTGACAATTACAACGCGTACGTAATGTCAAGTGACATAATTATGATATATTGTGGATGTAGTTAAAACATTCTCATGTTGCCAATCAGTTCTGCCTTACATTTAAAACATTTTATTCAATTGAGAAGAGGGAAAAGGCAAAATACACGTGATATAGGCCTAAGCATGATAATCGTAAAAACAAGATGTGATAATACATGTATCATGTAGTAAACGTACACTGCAACTGTAAATGTCAAAGATCAATGGTAATTAAACTCTTCAAGAATTGATAAAAAAAGTGGACGATCTTTGAATCTGAAAAGTGTTACGAAGACAAATAAATGGGAAAATCCTGGGTTCGACTCCCGGATCGGCCCAGGATTTTCCCCTCATTTATTTGTCTTTGTCTTCAAAAACAAAAGTAATTCACCGGATGAAACAATGCACATAAATGGCGTTAAATATCTGAACATGCCAGTTCAGTCTTAAATTAATGATAAATAGGCCATTATATTTTAGGAGACAGTTCTTGTTCATTTTCACTCCTCTCAAAATTTATTGTTCGCCTTCTTGTTATATTTTCGGCGTGTTAAACACAGATGTTTTCTTTTACACAGTGCTTCCTATTCTAATTTGCATTTTACCAACCAGAGACAACTTTTTATTGTATATATTGAACGATGTTCGCAACTTGCCTGAGAGTAGATATTAACGTGGAACTATAAAAAATCTGGCGTGGATGCAAGATTCATCACTCGATAGTCTTGCCTTTTTTACCACGCTCATTTTCAAGAAGAATGTTTTATGTTAATAAAAGACTAATACTTAACGCTTATGTCTAAGAACGAGCAATGAAACATTCCTTCCATATCATCTGTGATGTTTTTTCATAGAAACTTTCAAAACTTTAATTTGCAATGCATATATTTCACCTTTGCATGAAAGCGACTTGAGAGCTTTGTCAAAAATTTTGTTTCCTTAATCTTTGCTTTTACAAATTGTTTTTCAAAGCAATCATTTCTCAACTTATCGTTTACCAGGAAAACCAGGAAACGTCTGACAACTTTCAAGTGGGTTATGCAACTTCCTTGATTACTAGTATATCGGAACCGTTGAAAGTTTTAATCATCAGTGTACAACAAGACCACTAGTCCCTCTGCTTGGAGCGTTTGAGACGCTTATCAGATTACGGGTGGACTGTTGGTTCCTTTGTTGTCCTGTTGAAATGAACATTTGCCCTCCCCGTTGTCTAGAGTGTTGCAGGCCGCCGTACACTGCGTGCCGCCTCATTCGTCTGTATTGTCTGGCTGCGGCCGCCCCGAGACCCCTAGCACCGAGGCTGTGTGCCACGTTTCTGTTCAGCACTTCTTGCAGCAGGGGCGGCTGTTCAGGCTCCTTCACTTCAGCAAGGTCCATACAAGGCAGAGTTGAATACACAGCCACCTTTAACAATTATTACATATCATTTTTAGCATATAGGATATGGCCGTACTTAACGGGCATCGCTCTATTGTTTTATCAATAATAGATAATAAATTCACTCATGATATAAAAAACTGCTTATACAAGGGTCTATGAGACCAACTTAAGTATCATATTAGTGCTCTGGTACTGATCCTGCGAATATTCAGGACTGCGTCGTCTATAGCCTTGTCAGCAATTAATTTAGTATGGTTCATCCTCAAAGGACATATCGCGTGTTGAACAAGCAGACTTCTTATAACAACATCATCTTCACATTCATTCCTCAAACTGACAGACCTTATTGGACTTACCTGATTCATGAACTGTCTAGGTTTTGACAGACTAGGCAGAATCTGATGCCGTCTGGTCTGTTTGTAAGATTTTCCAAGGATGTCACTCGAGTGGTTCTCTGTAGATAGACCGATTTCGCTTGTACCCGTGTATCCCTCACTTTCCTGTGTAACTCCTGACGTCGACGCTTGCCCTGTGGGTACAGTTTCCTGTTCTGAAGGTTCAATCACGTCATCTTTCCTTTTGAGTTTGGGTATCCAAACCAGAATGATGTTCCTGGCGAACGACCAGCGTGGACAGACGCCACCATTCAGTACTTGTAATGTTGTCGCCGATCCCACACGGCGGACGTCAGGAGGTAGATTCACCTGTGAACCCTTGACTGGTGTGAAAAAGAGTTTCCTCTTCCCACGTAATGACATTTTACTCAAATCCCATGCGGTACCTTGACCAAACAACCCAATGTATTGGCCTGTTAAAGTCCAAAGTCGCACTGAACGGTCGGAGCTACATGAAACTATAAACCCCCTGTCCTCCAAGAAATCCAAATCTGTAATGCTTTGAATGTGACCTCTGTGAGAACTCAAAAGCTGAGGATACTTTACCAAGTGTTTAGCTACGTGACAGTTTAATGCCCTTTCCAGCTGGTATTCCTCAATCTTTTCCGTACAAGTCTTCATTCTCAAAAACGGGAATTTCTTTACCAGAGCTTCTTGCTCCTCTGGTGTTTCCGCTTGCTTTTCTCTGTTGCTCACACAGTAGTTCTTTATGTTCCATACCTTGATGTACCCATTGGTGTCCCCAGTTATGAGGAATTTATTTGAATCATCCGTGGCCATCGCCAGAACTGCGTGACCCTTTGAATGTGACGCATTAAACTGGCCAATTAAACCGCCCTCGTGGTGGATAGACCATGCTCGTACCCAACCCTCTGCCCCGCTTGCAAGCAAAACAGCGGTTTCGCAGTCATTTGTGCGAGTGTTAAGGAAGAGCAGCTTATCAACGGAATGGAGGTTCTTTTGATAGGGGCACCTGGGAGCCTTCTGGCCAAGACGAAGATTTCTCACTAGATCAGGAAGAATTGTGCCCGAATGCGGTTCCCCTCGATCTGCACCACCACCTCTAATAGAAGTTTCATTGACGCTTTCAGGATCGTTGCCACCTTGCTTTGCATCCCCAAAGGACTTCTTGGGATCGTCACCAAGAACACTTGAATGGTGCATCGAGTGGTACATGGTCTGAATCTTAGTACTTTCTCTCAACTGAATCTTCGCCAGGGGACACCCAGTTTCAATGTTCCACACGAAGATATCGCCGTCGTACGAACTTGATGCAACAATATGTGGATGATAGATGGCCGTTGACAAAATATCTTCTTGATGCATTTTCTTCCATTTCCTTACCGAATCATCGTCAGGATTGTCAATGAACATTGTTAGAGTTCTGCCCCATCCTCCGAGCACAATCCGACTGCGAAAACACAGAATGCTTGTGATTTCATTGTAATGGGATCTCTCCAGCACACGTAAGCAGGCACCGTTGTTGAAGTTCCAAATCTTAACAACTCCGTCACGGGCGCCCGTGAATAATCTTCTCAATGTTGGGTCAAAGGACATTGCAGTGATTTCTATTTTGATTTCGAAGCCATTTTCAACTCTTCTGTGTGCCGTGAACTGCATCGTACGTTGACCCGTGTTAACGCACCAGACACAAACCAGGGAGTCCATGCCACCACTAACTACACATTTGAAGAGTCGATTATACAGTACAACTGTCACAGGTTTCGTGTGAGAAAACAGCTGCTTGGCTTTCATTTGATCTTCATTGTGTGCAAATACCGCAAGGTGGGTCGTGGCTAGGAGAAGAGCCTGGCGTCGGTCGTTGAAGAGAGCAGCTGAGATTGGCTGCGGCCTGAGTGGCACCGACTGCCGATATATAGCCTGTACAGTCACCTGGGCGTTCATGTCAAATATAAAAATGTCCTTTTCCTCTGATATGCTGATGATGTGCTCCCTGGATTGATTCACAAGGATATAGGTGACGGGGCTCTTGTGTCCTTGGAAAACCATCAGGGGTTTGGAAGGGATGTATGGGTTCCAAACCCTGACCATCGTGTCGTAGCCTCCAGTAACTACCACACTGGTCTTGCTGCAGAAGTCGAAGGCATTGATGCCCTTTTTCACTTTAAAGAACGACCCTCTTCGTCTTTCGTCGAGATCGCCTCTGTACATCGAGTAGTTTCTTGATCTGCTACACGAGATTATAGAGTTCAGTTCGTGGATATAGCGTACATGCTTGACCGCATCATCATGAATATTCATGAGCACATGCGCATGCAGGCCGGCGTATTCTCCCCTGATGATACCGGAAAGGGATAACTTGTCTTTTGCGTTTTTTATTATGTGTGGATGTAGCACACTCAGTTGAGGACAACCTCGAAAGATGAGGACATAGACGGACCCTCGGCTGTCACCCCAGAGCAGCAAGGCTTTAGACGCGTCCGTATTATCACACCAACTGTCCATACATAGAGCACACACATCCAGGTCCGTGATACTTACACGGACCTTATCTGAACACTTTGATATGTCGTAAAAGAGGATTTTACTATTCGTGGTCGCTATGGCCATGAGGTTTACGTTGACTAGATAGCACATGCCAGTGACCCAGACGCTTAAGGCCCTGCTTTTTGTCTCCACAAGCCGCTGGCTTCGAAGATGTTTCATGTCCATGTTCCAAGTATTCAACACACCTTCTTTACTGATCGTAGCGTACCTAAAAAAAAAACCAAAATAATATCAGTTATACAGCAGAAACCGTCGTTAGTATTTAATATAACACGTTTGTAAAATCTTGAGCAGAATTTGTTTATCAAATCTTGAGCAGAATCTGCATTGAAAATGAGGATATCGCTGGAGAATGTGTACGATTAGCGTTCTGTATCATCAAAACTGACTCTCTTTTCTTCCCTTTTCAGCATGCTTTTGAGTTTTGTGATGTATTCACTTTCAGTTTATCGCCAAAACCTCAGTTTATGACCCGGAAATGACAGCCATTTAAACACGATCTTTTTAAAATTGCTTCAACATAATTGTACGTATTTATGTATATATTAATGGCATGATGGCATTCTTGGACGTCTCAAATATACCATAAATGTTAGAATAGAAATTATATTTATGTTATTCACAATAATAAAACAGGACACAATGGAAAAAAGATAATGACGAAACAGTTAATAATAACCCCATATGCCTCGTAATGCCATATATTCTTAAAATGCTCTTTTTTTATAATTATAGGCATCAATTATCATGGAGGTATAATACAGAAGGAGGGTGAACAATTCATATATCTATGGTTGTTATATACATAACTGCAACAAGTCCCTACCTGCCTCCACGATCCCCTAATTCTCTGAACAGACTGGTGTCCAGTTTGACAGTGTTAGGGAGATGTATGATTTTTACCACCACGTCATTATGACGCTGGTTGGTGACTGGCTGCCGGAAGTTACGTGGTAACATCTTATCCTGGACAAAGCTGTTTATCTGGTCCTTGCCTGTGTACTCCAGAAGCATGTATGACAGGTACTCGTCCCAGTCAACTGTACCGTCACAATTTGTGTCCACCTGACGAAAACCAATAAAACAATGCCATGCATTTTAAGGATTGTCATATGCACATTCGCTCCCTTTCAATGTCATAATTTATAAAGTCCTGCATTCATGAAATACCCCCATCCCAGACCAATTTATGAAACGTAAGAAAACTGATGCCCACTGCTCCCATAGACTTATCGGGACATAATCAGGAGCAATATTATGCTTATTTTTCACACTTTAGTTTACATTCGCCTTAACAAATGTTTCCCTGCAAAACCATCCCAGTACACAGTCTCAGTATCTCGCATACGGCTGTTTAAAGTAGCCCTGTCTTGGTTTTAATAATTGCGTTTGCTAACAAAATAATTTAAAATAAAACGTGATTCCATGTACCGATAGACTTAACTCAGTGCCAGCTCTTATCATTAAAGCCCTGTAAAGTCCGTAAGGTGAATCCCTGATATTTGCATATTAAGGCGTCACAAGGCTCTTTGAGGACCTGACGATTCCCCCGCATTTGCATATCAGGCCGTCACGCCTAATGTGAATGGCATCGTTGCTATGGGAGCGCCAAAAGTGGTCCCACAGCCCAACCCGCTCGGTAACATTCGCAATGAAATCATGTATCCAGGTAGTCCACATATGGACCTTCGTGTCCTATGATATATCTCTACTCAACATAAGCGACGGCCTAGAAATATTAAGACTAATGAAATGGGAATATTAGTAGCCAACTGGAAGCCCAGAATAGGCAATGACTGAATGAACCATGTTGGTTTTGAAAAAGATTCTGGGAAAGACCACTGATATCGTCACTGGAAAAGACCTAAGTTCAGCGAGGCGGTGATGTGTGACGCTGACCGTTCAATGATCACTGGAGTATACCAGTCGATGAATAGTCGACCAGAGAACCGTACTTTAGTAATACAATTTGCCGCGAGGTGGGAGTACCTGTTCTAAGTTTTGCCACACAGCAAAGTTTGATGACTCTGTTAGTGGGAGGAATTATGTTTTAACAATAACATCGACTGGGCAAGTCTAGTTTAAAGCTGCGTTTACCGGGCGCGCATTATGCGGTATGCGAAAAAGATTTTTTTTTTCGCTTTAGTTATTTTATCATAAATCGTTTACCGGGCCTGCGATATGCGTTGTGCGGCATTAGACACGCGGTAAAATAAAGCGTTTACCAGGCCTGCGATATGCGGTATGCGGTGTGCAGCATTAGACACGCGGTAAAATGGAATTCTCAGGGGAGAATTGGATCCGCATACCGCGCGCGGTGTAGCGCCAATGGGCTCGATCTGGTTACCATATTCGTGAACTACAGATGCAGCGCAACCTAGCGGGATTTGAAATAATTGGGCCCTTATCGCAGTGTTTTACCGCCCGCTATGTAAGTGCCCCATGCGATTATATATCGCATTCCGCATACCCCGTTCTGCTACCGCACTCCCCATATCGCATACCGCGCCCGGTAAACGCAGCTCAATACCTTGTTATGGGGCTGCGTGTTGGTAAAGCCAAAGTCACATTTCCGGCAGAGCTCCGGTTGATTTTTTAAATCGACCAAGCAGCGAGCTCCATCCGTCGATTTTTACAGATTGAGGTCACATTAGTTTTGAGGCCCGGCGATCCCAAAGATCCACCAGCGGTGCTCCCGGCGATCTCTTCCCAAGCTCCTACCGAGCAAAACTATCGCTTAATTTCTAGCGAGTCCTCGTCGCTCTTGTACTCCGAGCTGTTAAAATACTGAAGAGCCTCGTCCGAGTAAACAATATCCGGCCGAAGCTCGCCCGAAAAGTGCAGTTTTTGGCAAAATAAAAAACAAAACAACTCGGTAGAAGCTCGTTGACGTGGTGTGAATGGGGCTTAAGGACAGTCCACGTGTGACTGTTTTTACCATAACAAGGCCGCGTAACAGGAGGTCCGGTTGTGAGCCGCAACACACGATGATTCAGCCAGCGGGAACATATATTACGTGTTTATGTTGACGCCTGTGATCGCGCATGGGGTTCACTTTTTTATCACTTGTTTACAGGAGTCAACAAACGGTTTCAGGGCAATACTTTGGCAGGTACAAATTTATTTAGGGAAGAAGCTATTTTTCCTGTTATGATGCTTAATTGGTGATTAGGTCCCTTTAATGTAGCTAGGTGCCAGTTGAAGGTATTATTATCATACGAGGTATGTTATCCAACATAGTTATAAGAGCTCGTGTCTTGTGCCATGTCTGAAAGGCTAAACTTATATATATATATATATATATATATATATATATATATATATATATATATATATATATATATATATATATATATATATTATTTCCTTCAAAGTGAAAGTACCGGATCCATCTGTTTTGCTCCTGTATTAAACATATATAAATATGGGTCATGTAATTTAAATTAACAATGCTACAAAGCCGTAAGTAAGTTTATCAAATAACTCATTCTGTTATTTCACATCAAGCAAAGACCTCCTACGTAGAATATTTGCTAAATATTCATTATGATTTTTTTCTTCACCTTCATAAACAGAAGATCGAGTTCTTCATTGGAGAGGTTTTTGCCGAGTGCTTGTCTCATCGCATTACGAAATTCATCCATATCCAGTCCGCCTGTCAAATGAAAAAAAAAATACAATGTGGTCATCGAATACAGTTTGTATCATTCTGGCCCGATCATCATGGCTCGCTAACTTCTACTATTACACATGTTTATGACAAAATTAATCGCCTTCGGTATAACGAAAGGAAAAAAAACACAAATATTTAATTAAACAATGACATGCGGATATTTTCTTTATACATAATTTATATAAAATTTGTGTAAAGAGTATATCACAGGACAAATATTTTATTTATAAATATGGCATTCACGACGTCTAGCCTTACATCGTGAATCTATATTTTATCATGTGTGCAGATATTGTCAAGATTGTGTATGATGAAAATATTAGCTCCCTGATAACATTTATTTCAATTTTAACCAAAACTGCAACATTGCAGGTTAAATGGTACACCAAATATTTATCAAACATGGCCCTTATTCTATATAAGAAATTATAACTTATATCTATAACGTATATAACCAATATAAACTATATAACTTAATATATATAAACCTATATCCCAGGTCGCCTCACTGGCCAAGGATAAACATATTAATATTAATATTAGAATATAATACAGCTTTTTACCATATAAATCGTCTCAAGATATTCATTATAAGAAGTGACTGTACAGCCAGCTGAGGTATAGGTGCATTATACGGGGATGAAATTCAGGGAACTAAAACACCAACTGAACCCACATTTTAGTTCTTAAAAAAATGTGGGTTCAATGCCTAGTACAGGCTTCTACTATATACCTTACTATAAATAATATATAAAAACTGTGTCAATTGTATAAGTTATATAGGAAAAATAAGTGTCATTTCTTTACTTATTTTCCTTGACGTGGTATGTGTACGCGACGTCATTGACAAATATACCAAATGTGGGTTCATCATAAACATACATAGATCAGAACATGAAGTGAACCCACATTTACTCACCAAAAATGTGGGTTCAATGCCTTATATAGGCTTCTACTATATACTGATATAAATAATATCTAATGGTATAAAAATATGCAGTAAAAAATAAATTCTCCTCTTGACTTATTTTTCTAGACGCGTTACGCGAACGTCGTTGACAAAAAAACGTAAGTTCACTTTGCACAAAATACATGTGGGTTCCTGGCTGACATGTGGAAATTCGTTAAAATAAAAATTTGGGTTAACTAGCGTCTGATTGTTTATTACGCATTGGACCCCACATTTCTGCATAAAAAAAAACATGGGTTCACTTGTTGCTTTAGCCCCTGAATTTCGTCCCCGCATAATGCACCATATATAGTACCAGATTTTACATGTTTATTACGTTTATTACCTCCGCCGTCTTCGTCAGCTTCTTCAAAGATGTGCTCAAGCTCTCGGAGTTTCTCGTTGGTCAGCTGATCTTCGAGTTTGTATTCAACGATTTTCGACTCCTCTTCATCTGGTTGGTGTTGAGATCTTTTCGCTGTCGCTGCTGGTATCGTTTTTGGCGGGCTCAAAAACTGCCCGCCAATAGAGGGCGCTGCGGGCGCGCGCGATTTTGCTTCCATTTTTATAACAAGTTAAATGTCCGGATATGGTATTTTAAGCCACTTGATTGATCGTAACTATTGCTATAAATGTTAGTATTCTACGGAGGAATTATAATATACTTACGAGTTATTCTTAAGGATTGTCCACAGTAAGTTTAATTTGTGATATTGACTGAGTAGGCCTTTCCATATTTGCTTGTCTTGGAAAAAGCACAATTCGGTCTCGCCCGCTTGTTCATGACCTAGTTCCTTTATCTATGGCAGATGAGTTACAGCAGTAATCTATTGAAATTTTACAAACACACCGTCCATGAAATGACCACCAGGTTGACAAAGAAACCATTAATTGTGTTTATGAAAACTGCTGAAACGTTGACTTCCTGGCGGAACTGAGCTGCCCTCAAACGCACGACGGAAATGATGACTGGAAGTGACGTCAAATCAGATATGACGTAATTTTAATGACGTCAGGTAAGCACAGCGTTATTCGATCGTGACGGACACCTTAACGAACACGTTATATTATGGTATGAATAAAGCAATATAAGCATGTGTTAAATGTTATATCCAGTAAGCTGCATATATACCGTGACGTATATCAAAGCGGAGAGACCAGAGGGCAAGGTCCCCGTAATGTTGAAGTTATTATCTGGTGTACAGCAACTACGGGCAGATAATTTAAATTAATTAGGTCTACGCTCATACACGCAGCACATATCACTGGGGGTTACTATAGAGATCCTATGATAGTTACTATATATTTTAACCCTTTTATAGAAATCGGTCAGAAATATGATCAGAATAAATTTTACCAATGACTAATATTGTAGTTTGATAATGTATAACAATGGACTTACCAGAATTCATTCTAAAGAATTAATTTGTTTCAAAATAAAAGTTTATGTTGGTCACGGAAAATGATTTATATGTATATTAACTTATTTGAATATAGGTTCTATTATATACTTAAGTTACGACACCATCTCTTCATAACCAAATATACATTTAGGGCCGTATGCTCGAAGAATGTTTAAAGTTAGACAGTGTTTAAATGGCTGATTTAAACAGTGTTAAATTACTTCGTATGCTCGAAAAGTGTCTAAATTTAAACACTGTCTAAACCTTCCTTAAACACCCCAGAAGGGATGTTTAAGTCATTTAAACACGCATCTTTTGTACGGAGGTTATAATACACAAAGTCGGAATGAAACTTAAGGTGGTTTTCAGTTATATAAGTCACAGTTTAAGGATTTTTTTCAGGACAGCCATAATTCATTATGCCACTCATAATAAGATACTCATTCTCACAGCATTCTGAATAAATCAAAGAAGATAAAAATATCTCATGAAAATAACCACTTCACTAGACTATGATAACTTAACAAATTATAAGTTTCACTGTTTTTTTTTCTTAAACAAACAGTAGTCATCCTTTGATAAAAAATTACTTGACAAGACAGTATTATCCAATCACAGGTATGTATACTATACGTATTCTAAACCAATAATGCTAGTTATTCACTGTGGAGGTAAAAGAAATGGACAAAAAGTTACCTGACATCTTAAAGATTTCCCTTAACCTTGGCTGAAATAAGAGCGAGGCTCCACGCGCTCACCTCCTGCTGCTTGCTCAAAGAATTTTCAAAATATGCAACAATTATATGGCAAATTGTTATATTGCCCACACATATTGATAAAACAGAAATAAGAAAACTAAACAACCATAGATTGAGCGCTTGCCGAAAATTGAAAAAGGACAGACAGACAGAATGGGGAATGCAAAGACTATTAAAATGAGCTATAGTTTGTGTAGATTGGACAATTTTGCACAACGTTATGAGCAAAATAATATTTTTGTTCCATGACCTTGCCCTTGCCCTTTGACCTTCACAACTTAAAACAAAAGACTTGCAGGAGTTTCGTTTTTCTATCAACTGTATAACTTGCAGAGTGATTACTTGAGATTTGTGGCCTGTAGATCGAGCGAAGAAAGTGAAATCTTGTTATATCCCATTTGACGAGAAACGGTACGAGATTTTCCGAGATCTTTTATAAAGTCCAGTAAAACTGATCCAATGGTGCCTGAAGACCTCTCTTCCTTTAAAAGTGACAACGTCAGATAAATGAGTCCCCATATTTTGGGCTATCAAGAATTTTCCCCCAAACAATGCATAACCATGGTAACAGTAGATTTAGACAGTTACATATCAAAAGAAAAGCCATGGAATGGCGAGTAAAAGGAACTTCAGTTTATGAAGCATCGATAAATTTTGGTGAAGATATGAAGAAAAAAACTATTTTGTAGTTTTTTAATGACCTTGCCCTTTACCTTTGGACTATTTAGTCTATCAGAAATTCTATAACTTTAGGTGTTATATCAACAGTGTAACAACAGATGGATTGTTTATAAAAACTGGCCTGTTGAAAGCCATATATCAGACGAAAGAACAAGCAGGGAGGCGAATTTGACAACAACTGACAAAATGACGGACATACTGAGAGACCATAGATGGCAATCGACTAGACCATCAACTGGGAAAAGAAAACAGGAACATATTTAGCTATAGTTTATGTAGCTAAAAATTATAGTTTTGGAGATATGGCCAAAAGCGATATGTTGCAGTGTTTCAAATGCAGCGCCCCCTAGCGGCTATTTTTCGACAATGAAAAATCAGTTATGAGATATTAGTGTAAGACATGAGATGTACCATTTTCCAAAGGATTCCTGCAAAACGGTGTCCTGTAGAATGGTATATGTAAGACACAATAACCAGCAAACCGGTCAAACTGAGGGCAAATGAAAAACAGACAGAAATACTGACACATCCGAGATGACAGTTGACTAGAAAACCTTTGAGGAAAGAAGAATGGAACAAATTGAGCTATAGTTTGTGTAGAAAGGAACAATTATGAACGAAGTTATGACAGAAATAACATTTGGACTTTTTTATGACTTTTACCTTGACTTTTGACCTTTACTGACCAAAAACAATAGGCTAGCTGCCACGACTGTTGGATTTCAATCAACCCTGCATGTAAAGTTTCTGATCGATTGCTACAAGAAACAAGAACACTCTTTTGCTTTTGGCAGCTAGTTTCATCCTGTGCCTATTAGGCTTTAATTTGGGTGATACTTCTCTTTGTGTGGACTTTCCATGTCATGCGCACTGGGTTACAAATGCAGCTGTTCTGTAAGATCTGGCGCCTTTTTGTTCCAGGAATTGTAAATAGGTCAGCTAAACAGGGTATCCAAATTTAACACAGCTTCGAGCATACCAGTTAAATTTAAACACTGTTTAGCGTTAAATAGTGTTTAGCTATACACTTTTTTTTCTTTTGACGTCTCAGACTGGTTTATGTTGCAAATGTAATATATTTCATCATCGACGTCGAGTTTTATTGGAAAAGGTGACCCTTGATTGATTACAATGACAGAACAAGAATAAGAGTGTAGATAAGTATACACTCTGATAATTTATAATGTGTATACTGTGATATGTTTTAAGTAAATATATAATAACTTGTTCATTTTTGACACAAAGTTCCAGCTTGTACCAAGACAAGACAAAATAAAACAGTATTGATCGATCAAAAAAGGTGTCAACATGCGCAAAAGTAACATGCATGGAAGCGTACACATACCTTTACATACATATACAAAACAAATATATACATACATATATACACATCAATGAATATGGACTTCCTGCTTATTCTTTAGTGTCATAAGTTCGAAAACATTTTTCCACAGATCATTTCGATTTTGTTGTATCATCAATTACTGGAGTAGGTATTGTCTAGAAATGTCTGGTCGGTATCAAATTTATCTTCACTTTTGGTATTAATTGCGTTATAGAGGAGTTTCCATCGCTCATTAAATATATTTTCATCTCCTGTATTGTAAAGAGCTACCTTAATACAGTTTAATTCAGAACGTATTTGACCAAGGAAAATATTGAACAAAATATCTTTTTCAGAACATTATTGCCTGTATATAAACATTTTTGCTTGTAATATAAAAAAAAAATCAGATTATCTGCATGAATCGATTTCGTTTGATCGTTAGACCCAAACAGAATTGTGTTGAGTGATTATGAAAGTTTTATTTTATCATATTTTTCCCATAATTGTTCAAATTTATTCCAAAATGAGTTCAATTTCGGACATGAGAAGAATCTGTGTTCAATGGAGTCAACATTCGATTTGCAGTAGTCACATATATTATTTTCTACAAGTTTCATGTGATGAAGTCTCTCCTTGTATGGAATTATTTCATGCATAAATCTAAAATGAAAATCTTGTGTTTTAATACTACTCACATATCTCAGTGGTTCGCTTATTGCGAAATTGTTCAAGAAAATTGTTCAAGACTAATGTTGTAGTTTTGTTTCCAGTAAGCAAAAGCTGTTGGTTCTCCGTATTTTATTTTTATCAATATATTATAAATATGTTTACATTTATTTGATTTGTTTTTAAATTCTGTGCTGTCTTGACCATCTGGTGTTTTAGGTCTTAGAATTAATAACTGACTTCTCCAATGTTTTGGTATTGCATAAACTATACCATAATATTCAATCAAATTTACATTTATCTTATAGTTCTGTTTCAACTCTTCCATTGATAGGATGGCTCCATTCTTGACCAAGTCCCTGACACGCAAAACACGGTTTTACGTTAAACACTGTCCAACATAAACACTCTTCGAGCATACGGCCATAAACATTTAAGTAGGAAAATATATTCGTGGGCAGAGGGGAAAGGAAACATTTCCAAATACCGGTACCTATTTAAAATATGTCCAAAGTCTACATGACTCAAAGAGTGTGTCTTTTATATGGATGCATTAAGGCGCTGACTCAACAAGTAATAAACTCACAAAATAGCAAGACAATTGAAAGAGTGGAACGTTTCTCCAGAAACATTTATCAGCAATTTCTTTATATAAATTTAAATTTATTATAATGTTAATATAAATTTGCATGGCCGCATTTAACATGGTCTTTTGTTCTTAAATGGCGACACCACCATTTTATCATTCCACTGATGGGAGGCGAAAAGTATTTCGCTTTGATATCAATTAATTCCAGAAATGATAATCCTCACACTTCTGTCAAGTACAACGAAGGATTTTGAAAGTACATAATGTTATGCAATGTCATTGATAGCCATCTACAATTTAAAATTGTAAAAAATATGAATTAGTGGTGTTCTTATTAATCAATTATATCGATGATTGGTCCTTTTCTTTCATACTCGATTAAATCGATTGCATTTTTGAAAAATCGATCACAAAACGATAATGTATGCAAATACAAACAGATATATTATCCATATTATAAAAAAAAATAATATTTAAATCCTGTCAAAGATATGAAAATCCGGGACCCAGTTAAGCAGGGGACAGCATTTAAACTGAACCTTCAGGCCTCGTGTTGCGAAAAAGAGTCAACACCCTGGCCGTTACCGTGACCTTTTCGCGTAATGTAAAGTTAAACGTAATTTATCGGTCAATATATAAGTGTAATTCAATAAAAGAAATTTCATGGTAAAATAGAAGGTACATAAAATAATGGGTTATCCGTCGTTTTCTTGTTTCAATCATCGAACATGATTTTTCAACAACTTCCAACCAGTTAGGCAAAAAAAAACTAGATGTGTCGGAACGACACGAATGCCCCCGCCTTGGGCAAATTAGAAACATTTGTAAAATTTTGAAATTTTTTTTAAGTTCAGGAGGTGTCGTATGGTCAAAAGTAGGTCAACAAGGGCAAAATGCAAACTCGATCTGTAACGGGTCATTATCAAGCAACAAACCAAAAATCATGCCAGTATATGCAGGCATTGTGAAAAAAAGTCCATACATGTGCATTTTCCATAAAAATTTCTGTCTTTCATGAAATTTTCTATGTTTAGGAGCCGTAAAACAATCAAAAGTAGGTCAACCGGGATGAAACGCGAACTCGATCTGTAACTGTCATTATCTGCCCACACATAAAAAATCAGGGTGGTATCTGCAGGCATTGAGGAAAAAAAGTAAGTACATATGCATTTGTTATGAAAATTTATATTTTTCATGAAACTTTCTATGTTCAGGAGCAGTCAAATGGTCAAAAGTAGGTCAACTGAGAGAAAACAAGAACTCGATCTGTAACTGGTCATTATCTGCCTACACACCAAAAATCAGGCCCGTATCTGCAGGCACTGTGAAAAAATGTCCATACATATGCACCTTTTAATGAAATTTTCTTTGTTAGAGCACCGTCAAATGGTCAAAAATAGGTCAACTTGGACAAAACGTGGACTTGATCTGTAACTGGTCATTATCTGCCCACACACCAAAAATCAGGCCAATATCTGCAGGTATTGTGAAGAAAAATCTGTACAAGTGTATTTGTCATGAAAATTTATGTTTTACATGAAATTTTCTATGTTCAGGAGCCGTAAAACAGTCAAAAGTAGGTCAACCAGGACGAAATGCGAACTCAATCTGTAACTGGTCAATATCTGGCCACACACCAAAAATCAGGCCAATATCTGCAGGCATTGCGAAAAAAAGTCCGTACATGTGTATTTGTCATGATATTTCATATTTTTCATGAAATTTTCTATGTTCAGGAGCCGTAAAACGGTCAAAAGAAGGTCAACCAGGACGAAACGCGAACTCGATCTGTAACAGGTCTATTTCTGCCCACACACCAAAAATCAGGCCAATATCTGCAGGCATTGCGAAAGAAAGTCTGTACATGTGTATCTTTCATGAATATTTCTATTTTTCATGAAATTTTCTATGTTTGTACAACGGTCAAAAGTAGGTCAACCGGGACGAAACGCGAACTTGATCTGTAACTGGTCTATATTTGCTCACACACCAAAAATCAGGCCAATATCTGCAGGCATTGCGAAAAAAAGTCCGTACATGTGTATCTGTCATGAATATTTCTATTTTTCATTAAATTTTCTAAGTTTAGGAGCCGTAAAACAGTCAAAAGTAGGTCAACCGGGACGAAACGCGAACTCGATCTGTAACTGGTCTATATCTGTCCACACACCAAAAATCAGGCCAATATCTGCAGGCACTGCGAAAAAAAGTCCGTACATGTGTATTTGTCATGAAATTTCATATTTTTCATGAAATTTTGTATGTTCAGGAGCCGTAAAACGGTCAAAAGTAGGTCAACCAGGATGAAACGCGAACTCGATCTGTAACTGGTCTATATCTGCTCACATACCAAAAATCAGGCCAATATCTGCAGGCATTGCGAAAATAAGTCCGTACATGTGTATCTGTCATGAATATTTCTATTTTTCATGAAATTTTCTAAGTTTAGGAGCCGTAAAACGGTCAAAAGTAGGTCAACCGGGACGAAACGAGAACTCGATCTGTAACTGGTCTATATCTGCCCACACACCAAAAATTAGGCCAATATCTGCAGGCATTGCGAAAAAAAGTCCGTACAACTGTTTGATTTCGGAATGACGGAAGGACGGAATGACGGAATGACGGACATGGGTAAAACTATATGCCCCGGCCACTTTGTGGCGGGGGCATAAAAAAAGTTTTGTTCTCAGGCACTTTTTTTCAGAAATCACTGCGGGCGGGCAGTATTTTATTTTTGACCTTTTTTGTATGTTTCGATAAAAATGTCATATGATCAGGGAAGAGCATGAAAATAGCAGGGTTTTTTTTTTTTGCTAAACTGGTAAAAGCACTACATAACAAAGGAAATCGTATCAAAATTTTATTATTTTAACTTCTTAAAAGATGGAAAACAAAATAAAAATGTTTGATGCGGGGGGTTAAAATTGACGCGGGCGGAGCCTAAGAACCATACCTTTAATTGATTGGCCTGATATGATAACACTTTAATATGAATGAAAGGCAACTGGGAAAAGCCGGTGGTTTTTGTGTTTTATCTGGTTTGCAAACAAAGAACATAGGAATGGTTTATACTTGTGAAAATGTTTCACGTTACAGAAAGCATTTCGACAGCCCTCTGCTTTTATCAGGATTTCCAAACTAGAACAGTCCCTTTCACTCGACAATCTTATGGGAAAACGCATACAGAAGTCCCTCTTCGGCACGGTGGGATTCTTTAGATTTCAGACTATTAATAATTTCAAATGTTATAGTGTAGTCTCGTTTCTGAACAAAGTCTTACAGTTTTTAGTCACCCTCTTTGTCACAACAGTGTCCGATTCAGTGGAAGGAGATACCCTTTTCTTATCAACGAAATTTACAGGAAGGGTAACACAGTTGCAGAACTAATAGTAAGAAATTGTACCATGATTCAAATGCAGACACTCAATGAGGACTTCGTCTTTAATTAAAAGAATAATCACCATGCCAACTGCAACTGGGGCGATTCAACATTCCTATTAATAACTTGCTGGATTTTGGTGACGGACCACACGCATTATATGGGAACAAGAGTTTGAATATTGGGGTACATCACAGATATGTACACATCCCTTTTGTGCCCCATGGATACATTGCATGTAAGCAGCGAAAGCTATGAGGAATGCATTTAAAAATTCAAAATAGTTCCACATAGTCCTCAGTTTGTACCACTTCTGATTATAATATCAGTATCAGGGATTGGCCTTTAAATAAGTTATCAACATTTCCTCAATGAAACTACAAAAGCAAAGCCTATGCCTCTAGGTTATCAACATGCCGTGAATCATCGTAAAGTGATTTTTAAATATGTAAACTATTTAGGGGTTTAGTTCAGTGTTGTATTACAAATTGTTAATCACCAACATTTGGTATCTGCCTCAAAACCACCCCACCAGTCCTAGTCTAACCTGTACCCTCTGATAAGGAGAATGCAAAACACAAAATGTATTTAACTTTTTATTATATACAAACAGTAAAAGCAACACATTCTGATAATTTGTACCTGTATGTAGCTTCACAGGGTCATACACACATCATAATAAGTATAACTACCAGTTTTTTCCCATTTTAAAATTATGTATCACAGTTTTGTTCACAGGTTACCTTTCTCGTCTTTATATCCTAACACGATCATTTTCACAAGAAATGCATTCATTATAAATAATTTTATTATGGACGGAAATATTTGACTGAATCCAATTTTCAAAATGTCTATACACAGAGAGCGCATTTGCATATTATAAATAGATTGGATCATTATCTTAATTGTGCCTGGGGATCATACAATATTGAATTTTTCATTAACTTTTCAGACAGGTTGTACATGGGGATCATACAGTTTTGAAATTTTCTTCAACTGCCATGAGGGAGGTAAAGTCTTTGTATAATACAGTCCCCTTGTCCTGGTCCACAGCAGCTGATAACATTTCCTCCATTTCTTCTTGTGTAAAAGGCTCTCCTAAAATAAATAAAATATTATATTAGTAATAATTATATCAGAAGTGCAATGTCAATCATGAGGAGGAGTAATTATGTAGGAAATATATATTAAAATAACAAAAAACACACATGCTAATATCAACATAAAATACATATATTAGAAAGCGTGATCTGAAATACTGTTGTTATAAAATCAATGAATTCAAGTTAATTATTTGTTCTATTTACCAAATCTTAATTGGAAAAAAAAAAGGTTCAAGGTCGTTAGACAAATATATTCCTTCAGTGACGAGATATCGGAAAGAAATAACTGATACGTACAGACTGGTTATGCCTTAAGGTAGCATTGAAGGCGAAAACCCATACATCTAAAATCATTCCAAAAGTTATTTTAAATTCATGTTAGATCCCACAAAGTATCATTATTTCATACCTGGCACAGTGTTCTTTCTGATGTTATACATATTTTTCATTCATATTGACATGTTATTTTCAACTTTTGAAAATTTGGATTTATAGGAGGTACACTATTTTGAACACCAAGTAACAGCAAGTCCCTTTTTAGTGAACTGACATATTACTTCATGACAATATCGCAATTTTTTTTTCCTCTATCATGTTTCTATCTACTTTGAAATTGAAATTAAAATTTTGATTCAATAAAAAGTTTAAAATTTCATATTTATCAACCATGAAGACTTTTGAATTATATTGGATATTATGAAAAATATATCAGAAGGGGACAGCAACTGCTACCACATTATTTTAACAAAACTGGATGTTACGCAAGAGCTAACCTTCTACACTCACATAAATGACTAACATGTTGAGTCATAGATAAACATAGTAAAAAAATGACATGTCTAAAATGCCAATAAAAGTCTGGAAAAAAGGTTAACTGAAAAATTACACTTGCCTTCCTCAGTCATTGACTTTGTGAGTTCTTCTTGAGTCAGGAACCCTTTGCCCTCAGTGTCCAGAACCTGAAAAGCTTTCAGGATAACATCTTCTGGAGATGGTCTATACCTGTAATACAAATATCAGCAGGTTAATAAAAATATTTTTCTTCACAGTAGTTTTCTGAACAGCTGCACATCATGAAGTTTTATGAATATAGGGTACAAAGTTTACCAGTACTCCAGGTTTTTGCTTAAAGTAATAAACGTTTTGGAAGACTTAAAACTCAATAAACCACAGTATACTACAGTATATAAATATCCATTTTTAAGTACAATTAAATAAAAAATTTTTAAATGACCAGAACAGGATTGTTATTTTTCTACCTTCTTTCCATGAGAACATGAGTCATGACAGGCAAGAATTTTTCAAATCTTATATATCCTGTTGGTTCTTCTTCTTCCATCTGAAGATGAAAAGAAAATATGAATAAAACATAGTGTTTAAGTCAGTTTAGAGGGGACATTTATAATGGTGTAACATTAGCATTTTATATCCATGAGATGAAGAAATATTCAGTGAGAGCCCGGAAGATTCCCAACTAAACTACACAAATACTAAAAAATAATATATTTATAATATATTTACAACAAACTAATTCCCATGGGACAAACATGTTCATTATAATGAGACTTGACTGTGCATATACATGTGTTAACACAGTGTAGATTGACAGACTTTAGGCAAGATTGACTAGTCAAATATTAAGAACCTTTCCTTCGCATTCTGAAGCTAAGATAAGAATGACTCAGGCCCTGATATCACTTGATGCAGATACAATAAAAGGCACACCAATCTGCATTGTATGTCACGTTTCAGTGACAATTTTACTGGTTACAGTAACTTTATTTGTCCTTGTCTTCAGTGTTTATGTGGTTGAAGAGAAACCCCCAGGACCATCAGCCTAAATATTGATGTTTTTATGTAGCTAAGTAATTCTGAATGCATGGGTATGTTGAAATGTGCTATTCCATAACATACTTGACCCCCATGCAATGTTTCAGCACTCTAGTGATATATATTTTAAGTTTTTCACAAAATTTATATTTTCAAAATGCATGAAGCATACTGATGGTGATGATGTGCTAGAGTAATGACGACTTGATTATAATGATAATGTGACTGTATTGATGATAATGATGTGGCTCTATTGTTGAGGGTGATAAAGATATCACCATATGTAACTACAGGCATTATAAAGGCTTACAAGGGAAATGTTACTATACTGATTACCATAAGACCATATTGATGATAATGAAGTTACATTATTTAGGCTATTACAACTCTGATGATGATCTGTTTAAAGTAATGATGATCTTGCTGATGATATAACTTTAATGATGGTGATGTAACTTTATCCCGGGTGTAATGACTATATAAATACATGTATATTGATGATGTTAGCAATGATTGTTAAGGACTTGATTATAGTAATGATGATTATGATGTACCTGTAGAGATGATAAGATAATATCAATGACAGTTTGATAACAGTAATGATGATAATACAGTTAAAATTTGTTGATGAAAAAAAAAATGCAAGAAGCAGCACTGGTCTGTACATGGTCCTTACCTCAGCCAGCATATCATGGAGCTCAGCCTCGCTGGGGCAGCAGCCAAGTGACCGTATGATTGTACCAACCTCTCTGGTTAAAATAAAAATAAATGTATATGTATGGATATACATATAAATATATGTAAAGAAATAATCATGCTATTGCACAGTATCATATTTGTTTGCATGTGCTTACTTGTAATGATTTTAAATATTTAGGATTTTAGTTTATATCATATCATGTTATCTATTAATAATAATCTGCTATGTTATGTAATGCGCCTTAAGGGGGTTTTATTACCAGATATGGTGTGCAATATAAAAAATATGCTTATGCTTATCACAAATAACTTTTCTTCATTATCTGAATATCGCCATGAGTGGTATAACCTACATCATTTACATGTACGGCTAACTGACTGTTTCAGTTTCCAAATATTTTAGTTTTGATATGACAGATTAACTAGAAATAGAAAAAATAGTTGAAGTAAAATTGCATAATACCTATTAACATATAATATATTGAGAAAATTGAATAAAAACATCTTGAAAATACAAGATTATAGATTAAAATATGCATGTTCAGATTTTTTTCTATAAAAACATGTAAATACCAAAAAATGCACAAAAGGATAAATCAAATAATCAGACTTGATGAAATACTTTTCATTAAAAAAAATCACAGTAATAACATGTCATTATCCAGTAGTATAATAGATTTTAATGTCTTACCTGACATCCACTGTTTTATTTGATTCATGGTCAAATATATCAAATGCATCTGTTATCCTCTTCTGAATATCTACCAGGAGTGACTCTGGAACACAAATGTCTAATTTAACATTAATAATACAAGTTTCCATTTGTACTTATTCTCAGGTTACCATCAAGAGTACATCATAATTCTAAAATGGAGGAACAGAACTAAAAACTATGGCACAATTACTGTAATATCAGGTACATTTATTGAAATATATGTGTTATCACTCAAGTGATTCTGTATAACTTCAAATGTGCTTTGTCTTCTCCCACCTGGTCTCTTCTTTTGATATGAGGTATTTATATTTTTACTTTTTTTCTGTGAAAAATGTACAACAGTTTTCAACATTACAAATAAAAATACTGAAATTTTAGCAATGGCTTCTTTGATCACAAAGTTGCATGTTGCTCAGGTTGAGAGGAATTCCCCAAAAATCAGTAGGGTCAATACAGAAGATTGATGTGGACTTAAAACCAGCACAGAGGCCAATATTGTATGGTCAGTGAATTCTAGGGGCATATTGCATGAGGGACCAGATTATGGGCATTTTAACAGTGCACAGAAATCCACTAAAAGCACAGAAAACTTCAGAAAATCAACCAAAAAAGACATAGAATCAACTAAATTCTTTGGCAATTCTGAATATTAAAGTTCTTTTGACTGATAATTTGCAGAAATAATTGTAGTCAATAATAAAATCTATGATCCAAAGATAAGATTTCCATACTGACTGCATGGAAACCTGATGCCGACTTTAAGCCACTAGCCTTGGACTGAGGGAAAGATGTCGCTACTTGTTGGCCAAATCAGTTAGTAATATTGCTGACAGCCAGCTTGAGTGAGGAGAGAAATTAATGTAAAATTGCAGTATAGTATTCATTTTTATTTACTTACCATATTATTTTATGCTATTTATCATGCAGGCCTGTCAAAGAAATTAGTTGATTTCCAGTGGTTCTTGGTTGAATGTTGGTAGTTTTCTGTGAGTGTGAAAAGTCTGACCACATTTCAACTACAAATCTGTCTGAAATAATGGTGGTGCAGTTTTCTGTGTGAAACCATAGGAATAAGAGGGCGCAAGGTTCTATTAAAAAAAAAAAAATGAGCGCCCAATGTGGACTTGTCTTGGTTTCTCTTACTAGTTTTAGAATGGCAAACTCATTTTTCTCATGAAAAGTAATGCTCTGCAACAGAGTGGAGAATTTAACACCATCTTAGTCTTACTTGCTAAGTCAATAAATATTTTATCATAGAACAGGTAAGGCATGCTTTTGTAATGTTTTGAACTGAACTGAATATTTCCTACAAATCTTCCTAGTCAACTGTTCGACTCCCTCATCAGTTCATTCAGTCAATACATGGACCTTCATGTCCTTTGATATATCTTTGCTAGATGGACATTACAGTCAATGGGCCAAATGAAAAAATTCAAGGTTTTGTAACAAACATGTGCAGTATTTAGTTCCATGCATGGGCCTCTGCTGGAATGAGAGGCACAGCACTTGCTTGACTGCATGTATCCAGCCACACATGTCAATAAACAGATGCGCCCTGGCTGATTTCCCCTAAAAATGTTATACTTATACTCATGATAAGTTATAGATAGGGGTGTGAAAAATGCATTGAAGAATCAATGCACTGAATTGCAAGCCCTCGATTAAGTTGTAGTAGATCATTAACCTCTGAATTGATTCATTTCTATTATTATTTTTTGGCATGTACCATACAAAATTCCTCTGAGAGCACTCAAATCTGGCAGAGCAGTCTGTGATGACGAAGTTGTTTTCCATGAATGTGCCCTAAATCAACTTTAAACATTCACTGGTGGACCACTCCACTTGCAGAGAAACATATACAATGGCGACAAACAGAGGGACAGCTACATTATTGTTATTTACTGAATTTTACTAACATCCATATTGCTAAAATTGCTTAAATTTGTTAAAATTCTGAAATAAACTACTTAAGTAAGAATTATATCAAGTGTTGAATCAAAGGTAAGAATCAATAATTGAATTGATTCGGAGGGCCCACACAATTCACAGGTCTAGATATAGAAGTGGGCCCGAGTATAGAATACGGTCTTCATTTCCAAGATGGGTCTAAACTGACTGGACCATCTCATATAAATAGTAATTAACATAAGCCATGACATGCCTGATGATATGACATCGACATGCCTCTTACTTCCCTATTACATGAATTCAAATATCATTACGTCTCTCCGTACACACCTATTACCTCGTCCATGTAGACTGGATTCTATACTCGTTCCTAGAAGTGATACATGTACTTGCTAGCTGAAACATTGTGTCTCATTGCTGGGGCAAATAAGATCAGATAGTTTTTACAAAGAATTTACATTTGGCCCATGAACCGCAATGTCCGACTGTCTAGATATCAGAGGGCATGAAGGTCTATCACGTATAGACTATAGTTCATTATACCATTTATGGCATGATTAAAAAGGCTTAAATTATGCCTTATGTTAAGCCTGTGACAGTGTGACTGTGAGAGTCATGTTTTCAATTTCATAGTCATGAGCACTAAGAAGAGAGACATTCAAGCTCAAGAGGAGGTAAAGAAATAGGCTCTCATTAGTATGATCCATAATCTTCACCTCTGTCGTTTGTATTTTCGAATTAGAATATAATTTACTCACCAGCACTCTCCTTCGCCTCGTCTGTCTTATTTTCTGTCGCCATGTTGTTTACCACCGTTTCCACATCTACCGCAGTCATTCTCCATGCAGTCGTAAGAACAGTTACGATCTTTTGCCTACCCCTCGATTTTGTTGCCTGTGTGGAGAATGCTACCTTGTGTGAAAATTTCGTCCCGTGTTTGACTCGCCGCAATGCAAACTCGCACGCATGAATCTTTTTCTTTCGGCAATGAGCTAGGGACGGAGAGGGCTCAGTGTAGAGCGCACGAGCGTGTATGCGCAGCGTACTATTGGGATTGGCCGTGGGAGGCATGCACCTTGACATTTTGATTGACATGCATGGAAAGCGCAGATTTTGACAGCTATACTGTTCTATCACTGTCACAAACAATAACCAGTATACCCTGTAGGCTTTACTGGGATTCATGGGGAATGCTATCGATTTTAATTTTTATTAAAATACATTTTATAAAATATACGCGTAAAATGCATAAATTTTCCTGTCCTTTCATGATCAAATATAATTATTTTGCAATAATGTATTGTAAACATACACATTTTCCGGCATATTAATTATTGTAGCCTTGCCTCGCTTTAATATAAAGTGTATTTACGTTTACTACTAAAATGCTTAAAATAAAACGTGATTCCATGTACCGATAGACCTAACACAGTACGTACTACTAGCGAAATAAGAGGGCCAGAGAGTTTTAATTAGTTATATATATGCCGCCAGGTGGCAGTATCGACACTAAGTGCGATCCAGTGAGAGAACGTTTGAATTCTCTGTCAGAAGCAACAATTAATTAAGAGCCATTTCATTGACTGGGCAAGTCTATAATTATAGTTATATTCTCTCTAATTCATTTGCATCCGATCAAGCCACTGCATGACCGAATCGTTTGAAAATATTTAAAATATTGAACATACGTACGAACCGGTGCCTAACTATAGACCCATATACTAGGGAAAAACAGCAAACACGTTCCCCATTCACTTTTTTTTTACACAAATCAGTGTACAGGTTTATATAACCAGTATACATGTTTAACATGAAAAAAATATGATCAGCGGACAAATGAGATTTATCGCTAAACAAGTAAAAGCACAACGTTCTGGGGAAATTTTATCGAGTTTTTAATATTTAATTTTCTTAAAAGAAATGTCTGAGCGACAGGCGCTCAAAATTTCTTTTAAGAAATGATTATTGAATATCAAAATAATATATACATCATGCGGGAAGAGGACGTGGGGGGGGGGGGTCAAAATTAATGCGCACGGTGCCTGAAATACTAACGTTTAAATTTTTGGCCTTTGGTGTCGTCAAATTCTTTATTCTTAAAAAATTGCTCACTTTAAAATGTTCTCTGATGTGAAAATTGTATTGATTCGTCATTTCTAAATTTCACAGATATTTTATTGTCAGATAGAGTGCGCCGTAAACTTCAGTGAATTGTAAAACTAATCCTGCATTTACTCGCGTACAGCATGCATGCTCAAGACTCGAGATCATTGCCATGCATATATGCTAATCCATTCGCAGTCAAAGCAAGCTGAACTGCAAAGGATTATATATTAAACTCTGTTAAAACGTAACAAACAAAACTGTTTAAGTATAGGATTACGTGTAGGCCTATATTAAAACTAGAATACGTGTAGTCGACAAGCGACTACGTGTATCCCCCAAAATCAGAGTAGGACGGGTGGAGTGAGGCATGGATTGAGTGGCAAGGGGAAATAGAGTTAGATGTGTTACATATTAGCATGGATGTCTGCCATGTAAACATGATTGTAGGTGGCGCCACCTGTAATTTGAAAGAGAAACTATCCAAGATGTATACAAATGCAAAATTTCAGGTGGAAAAGTCAAACCACTGCCGAGATAAGAGAGATTTTAACCCAAGTCAAACTAACAGATGAACGCTGTGCAAGTCAAACTAACAGATGAGCGCTGTGCAGGTGGCGCCACCAGTTTCTTGTATGATAAAGAGCTATGTGAGATCTAACCACATGCAATTTTTCAGGAAGATACGTCAAACCAGTCCGGAGATATAAGCATGGATGTCTGCGGCGTTAACGTGATTGTGGATGGCATCACCTGTCATAAAATCAAGGAAGATATCCAGGATGTATACGCATGCCGAATTTCAGGTGAATTAATCAAACCACTGCAGAGATATGAGTGATTTTAACCCAAGGCAGACGAACAGATGGACACTGCAAACATGGTTGCATGTGGCTCCACCAGTTTTTTTGTATGATAAAAGGCTATGTGAGATCTTAACACATGCCATTTTTCATGTCAAAACAGACGCACAGATGGACGCACTGGAGAGAGGAAGGGTAAGAGGACAACGCCAATTGGTTAGGCACCAGTTCACATGTGACCCGGTAACTGATGTAAGTTTCGGAAAAACAAGTCCAGTAGTCTCAGAGGAGCTCTCTGGAAACGAACGCCGCGGCGGCAGAACCCGGTCAAAAACATAGTATCCGCAAAACTTTGTTTTGGCGGATACAATAAATACGATTACTGTTTTGTCTAGTGATAATGAGAAAAGAAGCAGTCAAGCATATAGCAATATCAAACAGCTGTTTTCTTGGCAGTGGGTATCCACTTTTTCCGGTTCGATCAGGAATAGTCACCGAATAATTGTTCATGGGCTATATTAATACGTTTTTCGTAAATTTGAATTAGAACACATACCTTAGCGGAAATGATATACAGATCGGTGACCATGCATGCAGCAACGTAGGCATATATATATATATATATATATATATATATATATATATATATATATATATATACGGCAGCGGGTAGGGGGGGGGGTCAATGGCGGGACAGAACACCCCCCCCCAACTTCCCTTGAGCCGCCACAACCTTTTTTAGTGTTTCAAACTATAATACTATAATTGTCCGGTCTTGTTAGCCCCCCCCCCCCCCCCTCCCTTTCAAAATCCTGGTAACGCCCCTGCATGGGCTACATTATTTTAGAGCTGATCGAAACCACCTAAGGCCTCGTATTAAAAAAAAGGATACCACATCAATTTGATAATTTGCGACTTTAAAAAATTTAGTAAAGTCTTCAACCACGGATATTAAAACAAGTGGCACATGGACCATGACGCTCAGCTGAACTTGACATACAGGTGACGCATGTATTACTGCATGTTGTAATCTGGTGAAAAACATTTGATAAGAAACCTTGAAGAATTGGTGGAATGATCTCCAGATGTTCAATATCATGCTGTCTGCCCATAATTCCCAGAAAAAAGGTTACAGTGACCTTATTTTGGGTTTCCAATTATATTTTACCAGGAACCCCCTAGATGCATGCTTAGTTAGAAGTTTCAATGTCCAGCTGCTATAATTTGTGCCCGTCTGACTAACAGGGTGTTAAAATCATGTTCATTCACAAAGCTCGCAGAATATATATATAGGTCACAGGGACCTTAATTAAGCTGTCCATGGTGACTTAAAAATGCCTCCCTTTACATTAAGAGAGACATTTCCAGATCCAACAGTTTACAACTGTACGCTAACTTCAAACTTGTAGCTCACAGAATATGGGTCATTTTGACCTAATCTCAAGTGTTGGAGGAGATTTGCCCAGGAATTCCTTAAATTTCAGGTTAGAAGATTCCAGTTCCAACCGTATTGATTTGTGCCTAACTGACTTTATCAGTGCTTAAATAATGGTTTTGCATAGTTCACAAAATATATATAGAGTCAATTTCAGGATTCAAACAAGGCTTGCCAATGACATCCCTGGATGTCATATTACAAGATTCCATAGGTTTTGTGCCCTGCCTGACGGTCTTAATTGGTGTTTAAAATCATGTTTTTGGCCAGTTGCTCGCTGAATATAGGTCACCAAGACTTTATTTCAGCTTTAGGTGCGGTCAAACAAGGCCTGGTGCATACATGTCGCGAGTAATTTATTTTTTTATTGTCTGATTAAAAATTTAAACTGCGCATGTAAGGAAATTATGAGCAAGCGGAAGGGCATGTGTAATGTGTTTGTATGAGTTGTCATAAGAACAACAAAAAATTGCAAATGTAGTAATTTATTGTATCATCCACACTTAAAGACCAGCTGTTAATTATGGCAGCACACCGAGTGAATATATACCTTCCTAGAAGCCACAGTCAGAATATGTATCAATGTTAACCAATACACATGCCAATATGGGCATTGTGTAATTAGAAAGCAATTAAGGAACCAGGGAAAATTAAGCAGAGCTGCGGCTTCACTTACTGGACAACAGTGGGCTGCCTTATACCCAGCTGATGAAACCTGATGTCATGACTGTGATGATAAGATCACAGCACTGAAACCAGCTTAATTACTCAAGGCTATCAATCACTCAGCAAGACCGCATGCAGGGTCTGCAAGGCCAGTCCTTGCTAACCCTGACAAAGTTGACCACAGTATGTCTGGCAGGGACAGAGAAAGGGTGGCTGGGACAGATGAAAGAGTGGCCGGTAAGATAAAGGGTGGCAGGGTGGCACGATGAGAAATGATAGGGTGGCGGTGCGCCAGGCTATATTGGCTAGTGGAGAACCCTGTATATAAATATATATATATATATATATATATATATATATATATATAAATATATTTAAATTTGTATTTAAATGAGCCAAGTCACATTCAAACATATATATATATACATATATATATATATATATATATATATATATATATAAAACTTTGAAAAAAAAAAATTGCATGCTCCGATGCATTCTTGAAATACATGTATATATATATGCTCATATATATATATCTCTCTTCATATTGTTTATATATATATATATATATATATATATATATATATATATAGAGAGAGAGAGAGAGAGAGAGAGAGAGAGAGAGAGAGAGAGGGGTCATTCTCCAGAAAATGTACAATTTCAGAGTGGCAACAAATGAATAAACAAATGTTTCCTTGTCCAAAAATGTTTTATTTTATGAAAAGTACATAAACCTTGAAACTTTATTTTGAAGTTGGCCGAGCTTGATCTATGTTAAATAAATTTCTGTTTTACCTGAGAGAACACCAAGACTCAATTTTCATGTCAGTGGTGTTATAGACCTAAATTTTGCATTAAACTTTACAGTAAAAATTCAAAGCTCTTTGGCAGATCACCTAAACTGGTGTCCTCTTGTAATAAATGTTAACTAATCAATCATTCCCTCTGAAAAAGAATAAAACATCAGTACATCTGAAAGTCATGTAGCATTGAAGAACCTGTGCTAACAGGTGTAAGTTTAAAATACTGAGAATATTAGTTGTACAATTGAATTGCAAATCTCATGTATCCATAACCCCCAGTTTTCTGAACTTACAATGCCCAAAAATGAAGTTAACATAAAATTTATTTATTCTTCATAAGATTTATTCCTAATATAACACCACTGACTAACATGTAACACCAATGACATTTGGGTAACACCACTGAAAAACTTAAACCAAACTGCTTAATTTTTCTTAGAATCCTCTTTCAATAAATGAAATTTTATTCAGTCTCCACATAAATTGATAACTATATGCATCACAGGCATGTTAATTATTTGAAAGGTTAACTTCAAAGGGTATGTTTATATAACTGGAATAAATAAAAATGTTTTATGGAAAATGTTAACTCTTTTTTTTATCTGTATAATCTTCTGTTTAATCCGTTTACAAATGTAACAACAGCCTTAAGGAAAATGTGTTAATTTTAATTCACCATGGATTATCCATCTGAAATACCTGGACCGATTTGATTCTTCCATACTTATAGTAAAAAGGTGAGGAAGGTGGAGTCAGCCTGCAGATTCTCGTCTTTTTCTTAGTATTACTTGAAGCTCACTTGTACTTCCTCCATTCTTTTCTTTATTGTCTTTTATTTGTCTCCCTCTGACATATCCTTTATTCTTTTCCTCTTCCCAGACTTATTTTTTATTTATTTATTTATTTTTATTTTTCTCAAGACTTCGTGTCCTCAGTGGATCCTGATCTTTTCCCACCCTGTATACAATCTTTGTTTTTCTGAAGCTGATTATTTTGTAATTTTATCTAAAATGCAAATATAGAAACAAATTAACACAGCAGAATATCTTTTGGAGTGCATAATTTGTTAAAACAAACTTGTCTAAAATCAGCTACAACAGTCAGTAGTGTTTCTATGGGTCAGTGGGGTTATCTAGGAAACTGTAACACTACTGACCAGTCAAACCACTGGAAAATTATTTTGAATAATAACTTGTCCCTTCTAGCAAGCATTGTTACTCAAAATTTAGTGTTTGTGGCTACTAGGTTAACATTTATTATTAGTTCCCTGTAGTTGATTTTTAATAATTTAACCCACTTAACAAGAAAAAATGAGAACACCACTGACTATGAATAAAAACATGCATAGGAAATTTAGGGATAATGTCTAAATTGTGAATAAACTGTTAAAAAAATACTCACCATTCTGCTCTGGCAGTGTCTGCTTCAGTTATGTTTAAAAGGCCCTCTAGTGTTGAAAAAAATGAAGCTATAGGGATCAATTATTAGAATTGTATTCCTTTTTGTCTCAAGTAACACCACTGACAGAAAAATTCAGTGACAATGAAATACCCATGAAATCTATGTCAAACAAGGCAACAAACCTTCCATTATTAATCTGTTGTATTCCTTGCAATTACATTAATCAATAAACACTGACATTTTTATTTCAAAGTTCAAAACTTTTCAGTAAATTGAGATAGAGTAATGGAACCACAGGAGTGTAACAGTAGGTAACTGTACATTTTGCATCTTTTTATGTAGAAAGTAATAAATTAAATTAGACGCTAGTTCATCTTTCCACATTTAATTAAGTAGTTTTGTCATAATTTAGAATAATATTGATCATTACATATTCAAAATGATGTAATGTTTATATTTTTTTAGAGTAACTCAAGTTTGTACGTTTTTTGGAGAATGACCCAGAGAGAGAGATTGGTTATGACTTATGTAACGTGTCCAGCATAGTGTTGATGGTAGTAATAATAAATAATTTCCCACTCGTAAGTGAATGTTTAGCTTTCACGCAGAGAAAAGACCATAGTGAACAGTACACTGATTGGTCAATCACATTGAATACTATTTAGCTAGTTAGTAATTTTTAACCTTTATTTTCTTAAGGTGGTATAAGATATAGAATCCTTTTCCTCCTTGTTTCGAAACAAGACCTTGTGAGGCATAAGAAAAGTGACAAGTCTTCGAATATGCCCAAGAAAGCTGGTAAATGCCTCATTAAAGTGGCAATCGCGCCATAACTGATCGACCAATCAAATGCGGCGTAAAATCAGCTCCAACGCGTCCTTTCGTCAGTCGGCCATTTTGTCATCCAGAAGCCAACCACGCTGAAACAACCAGCGTGAACTCTCAGATTAACTGCCGATATTAAACCGAATCTGAAGTAACATTATATTAATCTCAGATTTTATGCTCGTTCATAGTAAGCCAAGATGAGTGATATAGAACCGAAGAAAATGAAGGTGGCTGAGTTGCGGGAGGAGTTGAAAACCAGGGGCCTGGACACCAAGGGGAACAAAGCTCAGCTGATCAAACGGCTCGAAAAAGCCCTTGCTTCTGAAGAAGGCGGGGGTAAGCAAACAATCTTTAAAATATTCACGTTATTTTCACCACTAAATTCAGTGTCATTAGATCAGATCGTTGCTTTCAAGTATGATCGTCTGACACAAATTCCAGGGCCGTGTTTATTTCACCACGTGATTAACTAGGTCACAATGACCTGTCTGTTTTTGCGTACGGGGGTCAAGGCTTTCGCAAGATTTTAGGATTTTTGCATTGCCAGACCACTAACCTGGACACCATTACGCAGGTCTTCATCCCAGCAACCACTCAAAAGGACTCCATTTCAGTGAATTTGTTGTGATATTTGGTACTAACCAGTCATTAACCAAGGAGATTGAAGGAATGTGATGAGAGAAATTTAACCATTTAAACGAAATTGATTATGGATAAATATATTGGAAAATTCCAGTTATATTTTCAAGTGACAGTCTGTACATACTGAACTTTTTTATTTTCGAAGGGATGTTTTCAGTTTAAGTTTTCTTCAACTTTACTTGTTCTATTTATAAAGACATACTGATGTAGTTCTGCTTTCTTTGATTTTGCTTATTTGCATTTTATATTTATCAACTTTTGTGATGAATTTACAGTAAGTAAAATAACTATTGTTTCAGATGATTTGGAGACCTCACAGGACCAAGACACGTCAGCCATAGATAGTTCGCAAGATGAGTCAATGAATGAATCCGTCACTGAACAACCAGAAGCAGAGTCAGCTCAAGTAGAAGAGGAGGCTGCGCAAGAAGCTGAAGAACCTGAAGCAGTCCAGCAAATAGAAACAGACACCAAGATGGAGGCTGATACAGCTATGGAGGAAGCTGCTGAGCCAGCCCCAGAAGGCCAAGAAGAGCAAGCAGCAGAAGGACAGGCTGTACAAGAAACTGGAAAGGTACAGTTTATAGTCACCAAAAGAATGTTTAAGCTTAAACTCAAAGTTAGTGTTAACATATCTGTAATGTAATGGTTAAGTGCAGGACAGGTGACATGCCAAAAAGTGGCTTCCTCACTGATGATCTGTCCTTTATCTTCTTGCTCCCACATTCAGCTTACTTGATGATTCCATAAAAAATAAAATTTTGATATAAGAACACAAAAATAACAACAAACTGTATTTTCAAAGTGAAAATAAGTATGTAGTGTCTAGAGCTCCGGACACAGACACATTGCTCTAGAGCTAAAGGTCCGGATTATATCTGGTTCGCACTTGCGCAGTTAAGTGAAGAGCTATAAGTACATGAAACATGTTTATCTCCAGGTCTGTGTATATTCTTAAAATTGTAGAAAGTCCTACATAGTGCTACAGGTAAAACTAAATTAAATTTATATTTGACACTTAATATTGGACCAATAACAAATGTTCAAGTAGGTCTGTCAGTCAGTGCCAGAGAAATAGCTCCCATAGATGTGTCCAGCAGTGTCAGTGCGCATGCTTATTAGAAGTGCTGGAACTTAAGCCTGTATGATTGGTGTCTGGGTCTGGACCTGTAGCAAAAGCCAAATAAGTATGAGTAATGCCAGTCGCTGCAGGTTGCAGGTCACCTATGTCACCTTTTATCTATATAAAATTGTAACATTCGTTTTAAGCCTATGGCAGGGTTTCCTGACTGGCACTAGCAAGGGCCAAGAGTGTTCTAAGCAGGAAGAGCAGGCTTTTTGGGCTTTCATACATTGCCACAGATTTGAAACAAATTCCATCCCTCTCTAATGGATGATACATTCTTAGTCCAGTGTCTGCACCCTGGCAACTATCTATCATTGCAAGAACTGCAAAGCAGTGTATAAGTATAATGAAATGTCTTTAAATTAATTGTTACTGGACCTCTGTTAGAAGTGAAGAGATTAATTTTAGTGGCTGTTTCTGTAAAGCCTTGTATTATGTAACTGTAAGCAAACAGAAGTCAATATTTTGTAATTCATTTTTCCAAAATGTGTATGGTTGTCCATTTCATGTCTTTATGTTGACATCTTCATTAAGTTCACTGATTTATCTTTGATCAGGAGGAAGCTCCAGCTGAAGATGAGCAACAGGTAAGTTGAGATCAGATAAATCTTCAATTTTATCAACAGTTACGGTCTCCCATAGTTTCATTTTAGTTATAAGAGTAAGGTTTTTTGTGTCGTACATGTAACATGGTATTAGAGGCAACTTTTCTTTGAAAGTTCAGGTAATTTAAGTGCACAGTTTGATATCCTGCACATTAAAATTATACACACTTATCTCGCTCAATTATTTATTTTTTTGTTGTTCACTGTTACAACCAGAGAATGGAGAGAATAGGTGTCCCCTTTAGTGACTATTTGCGAAATGCTGGTCAGAAGAAAACCTGTTAAATATTGTTTATGCTGAAACCAAATGAGGAGCTGCATAATAAGCCTGCATTGAATGACATTGGTTACTGATAAACCATGCATCATTTGTAGGAGGAAGCTACCGAGTCTGGCTTCCCGGAGGCTGAGCAGGATGGTATGGAGGATGAGCAGCAAGGTGATTTCCAGGTGATGGATGCGGTGGGAGAGGACTCTGAAGCTCCAGAAGCTGATCAGAAAATGGAAGGAGGTGATTAGTTGCTGATTGGTTTATTAGTCACTAGTGAAAAATGCCACATATGACACATAAATGGTGCCCCTGCACAGTAATATCAGTTTTAACAATTTCAAACTTGTATACCAAGTAAGCTGTATAAGGTTCCATGTGAAGATTGAAGGCCATTAAGTCACTTTTACAGTACTGAGTCACTATTACTCGACTTGTTGAGGATGATATATTTCAGCTGTTCATGAAAGTGTCCACAGATATAATGTATTTGTAAACTTAATCATGTTTGTTTGTATTTCCTTTTTATTGAATGTCCAATTTGGCGTTGCTGAAATCAGGGATATTTTTTCCAGGAGATGTCAAAGAAGAAAAACAGGATGCATCTGCAGCTGCTGAAGGAAGTTCTGCTAAACCATCTGGTGATGACAAAAACCTGAAAAGAAAGCATTCACCAAGTCGCAGCGATGACCGAAGAGACCGTGATCGTGACAGACACAGGAGGTATGGAGATATAACACATGTGTAAGATTTACCTCTAAAAATGGAAATCACTGTCAGCATGTTCCTAGATAGGCACAAGCACAAAATTGTTACTCACAGACTTAGAGAGATGCTAGAAAAAGTTATAAAAGTGGGATTGATTTTTGGTGTTTAGGTGGAAGCAGCCCTAATAGCCAAAAAATTGGGTGAATGTTGAAACTTACTACCAGGGATCAAAATATAACAAATATGTTTCTCTTAATGAATTTGGCATATCACAGAAGCAAACACTAATTTGTTGGTATATCAGTTTCCATTTCAAATTCCCTAAGTGTAGATGGCCACTATGTATCTTGTCACTATTTTTAAATCACATGCTTGTGAAGAAATTTGTAATATATAGTGCGTGGTGTGAGTGATTTCATGAGTAATTTCATGTTTTGTTATCTCTGAACTTTCGCATGCCTTTCTTGTATAGTTCACTGCCATAACCAATGATGGGTACAGTTGGAAACTAACGATACTGCAGCTTTTTTTTTACGTACCATTTTCACTGATTGTTGTTGGAAAGTATATAATCGCACCAGATGTTAAAACCGTTTTAAGCCATTGATTTTGGGAAACCTACAGATATTACCGATGCGATAAAAATGCAAATGAATTAGTTGAGAAATATTTTAATATTTTTGAATCCGGTAAAATAATGTCTAAATGCTTCATTTCTCGTTGTGTCACTGGAAATGATTCTCTGCCTCGCATTCCCTAAAGGTCAAGTCATAGGTCAAGGCCGCGGTCACCACAGCATCACCACTCCCGGTCAAGGTCAAAAGACCGCCAGCCTCGCAGGTACATGAAGCTGGTCCAATGGGGTGACAATTAAATTTATGTGGAGCTGTAGTGTGCTGTCTGTGGCTGTTTCCATCATGTGGGGCATGGCCTTTTATTTCAAAAATCATTTGTGAAAAGTTAGAATAACACAAAAGTAGGAAAATATAATAGTAACAAAGTCTCTTCAATGTAATTAATTTAAAAGGTGAATGAAAAACTTTGCAAGTTATTTTGTTTACTGGTTTAAAAAGTGATTTATTCTGTTTGTATTTCAGTATGTGCAGACATTTTCAGATTTATTGTCCTGACCTTAAGCAGAGCTTAAAATGCAAGAGCTTTATATATTGAAGGTGTTGCAGTTTAGTTTGCTTTGCACTAATACAGATTTGTTATTGTAAGTAGAATGACTCTGCGGTGCATGGCTTGTTCTTTCCATTTTATAGAATCCTTTCTTTTCATCTCCCAAAGTGAGTAAATAAATTGGGGAGTATTGGTCTCCCAGAGATATGAGCCATCTGTTAACATGTTTGGTAGTTTGTTTATTGCAGAAACTGTTTATATCCTGTTGACATTATATTACATTGAAAAAGTAATTGAATGCTTTCTGTTTCCAGAGGCTATTCACCACAGCGCATTGAAATGGAAGATGACACAGAATGGCTTGCCAACACGAATATAATCATTGACAGATGTGAGTCCATTAAAAATCATTAGTAGTTTACCCTTGAGGGTACATCTTATCACAGTGGAGATGTTCGTATTGAGGAACTGAATTTAAGCTTTGAGGTACAGTGGCTAAAAAGATAGGAAGAACTTTCAAAGAGTTACTTAAAATTTTGATTGTTAAATTATGTGAATGATCGTGACTGTACTATTGATATGATTCCTCTCTTAGGATGACCATGTTACATTATATATACATTAAAAGTATCACTGAAAATGATAGGTAATGTTGTTGATATTTACAATTGACATATCTCTTAAAGGTACATGGTTTATTTTGATGAGCTAGCTAAAGATATGGTTTATCCCATTTCCCGTCTTAATCTGTGTAGCACATGGTTCTTGCTGTATCAGAAAAGTAGCATTTTAGTATGTCTTTGTAGATAACAGTGATCTCAACCTGAGAATAGAGAAAGAGGTAAAAGGAAGCCCTATCACAGTGGAGGGTTTTGCATTCATGTGGGCTGGTGCCCGAGCCAACTTTGGTGTCAATAAAGGAAAAGTGGCCTTTGAAGTGAAGATCCTGGACCAACTGAATGTGGACCACCTTCCTCCTGAGGAGACGAGCCGCCATGTTCTCAGAGTGGGATTTTCTACTGATAACACATCTCTGCAGCTTGGTAAGTAGAATTTGGTTTTCTAATTTTGTCATTAAATGTAGGGGGCACCTTAGGGCCTTGTATTTTGGAGAATGTCAGAGGAAAAGCCACTGTTTTAAAAGTAATCCTTGTTTTATTATTTTTTATATGCCCATCTGTGACAGGAAGTATTATGGTATACCCACCAGCTGCCCATTCATTAACTGTCAGTGTCGCTGCGGTAACTTGCCAGGGTTTGATGGATTTTCATGAAAATCAACAAATCTGCTTAGAACTAACCAATAGAATATCTCACCCAAGTTTGATTTTGGGCAAAAGTCACACATATTATGTAAGGTAGAAGTCACTAGGTTACTTTGTGATGTCACCACGATTAATAACCTAAAATGTGATGGATATTGATCAAATTCAACAGATAATATTAACTAATTTACAATAATTCCTGCCTAAATTCTATTTCTAGCTAAATCTGTGCATATTTTATGAGGTTCCAGGTCACCAAACTTTGGTGGCACCATGACTTTTTACTAAAAAAAACTTGTTGATTTTCATGAAACTCATGATTATTAACCAATAGAGTTTCTCACCTGAGTAACATTTCAGCAGAATTCATCCATATTTAATGAGGTCTGAGGTCAAAAGATATGTAACAGGCATTTTATGCACCATTTGTAGTACTCTGGTTACATTTTGTAAATTGTCTTCATAATGGGCAGTGTATTTGCAGAGAGCAAGGGATTGTTAGGGATCTTTTTATTTTTAATATATAAGAATATCTTTTGAATTAGTGAATAATTCCCTTTCAGGAGAGGAACCAAACTCCTGGGGCTATGGTGGTACAGCCAAAGCATCAACAGACTGCAAGTTCAAGGACTATGGTGAAAAGTATGGCCAGGGAGATGTTATCACAGCTTATGTGGTAAGAAAAGGTTTCTGCATTTGTTTTGTATGCATACAGTAATTGTATCCACCAAAACAGAGTTTTGCGGATACTACGTTTTCAGCTGCACGCTGCCGTTGGTAGGTTTCCGGAGAACTCCTCAGTAACCGCTGGGCGGAATTTTACGAAACCCGGGATTATGTTCGGGTCACATGTGAACTGCTGCGCCCCGATTTTGTTTTGACCTCTGACCTTTCCTCTGCGCTCTGCGTCCGTTTGTGCATCTGTTTCCACACATAAACCCACATATCTCGAGAACCGTTTGACGGATCAGGAAAATTTTTTTGCACAAATGTAGCCCTTGGAGAGCTTTATAACATACACAAAAAATGGTGGCGCCACCTGCAACCATGTTTGCACAGTGTCCATCTGTTCGTCTGCCTTGGGTTAAAATCACTCATATCTCTGCAGTGACTTGACAAATTCACCTGAAATTTGGCATGCGTATACATCCTGGATAGCTTTTCTGATTTTATGACAGGTGGCGCCACCTACATTCACGTTTACACTGCAGACATCCAAGCTCATATCTCGGGAACCGTTTGACCGATCAGGAAAATTATTTTGCACAAATGTAGCACATGGAGAGCTTTATAACATACGCAAAACTGGTGGCGCCACCTACAGCCATTTTTGCACAGCTCCTGTCTGTTTGTCTGCCATGGGATAAAATCACTCGTATCTCGGCAGTGGTTTGACATATCTGGCTAAAATTTTGCAGGTTTATGCATCCCCGACAGCTCTCTTGATTTTATGACAGGTGGAGCCACCTGCATTCTAGTTTATGCAGCAGACATCCAAGCTCATATCTTGGGAACCGTTTGACCGATTGGGCCAAAGTTTTGCATGTGTTTAGTTCTCACATAGCTTTTTATCATACGCAAAACTGGTGCCGTCACCTGCAACCATTTTTGCTCAGCGTCCATCTGATTGTCTGCCACGGGCTAAAATCACTCATATACATGTAGTGGTTTGACTTATCTGCCATAAATTTTGCATATGTATACAACTGGGACGGCTTTCTGGATTTTGTGGTAGGGGGGGGGGCAACCTTCATACACAATTTGGCTGCAGACATCCATGCTAATATGCAACACTTCACTCTATTTCCCCTTGCCACTTAATCCATGCCTCACTTCACCCGTTCCACTCTTATTTAGGCGGACACATGTAGTCGCTTGTCGACTACCCGTATTCTAGTTACAGTTAGAATAAACAGTATTTTTTAACTTACATTTTTAGTTTACAAACAAGTATATATGATGTTATAGTTACAGGTGGCCCACCTTTAAGTCTCATATTAGGTCTCAGCGAATAAACAAGGCCAACTTTTAAGATATCTTTGTTTACTTTCTGACAAAATTCACTGTGAAGGAGACAGTTTTATGATAAATGTAAAGTTACTCTGTATCTTGGTAAATTTGCATACAACTATTGGCTTTAGGCATGGGTTTGCTCATTTCTGTTTTCATTCCTGTCAGTGCATTACTTGGAATGCAATATTATCAGGCTTGCCTCAAGTACATGTACATATTCTTAAGTACAAATGTCTGAGTACTTACCCTGTACTTTAGTTGGCACTTTTTAGACTCCCTGTTTTTGTACTCAAGTACACCTAAAAAGTTTTGTACTTATCAAATGGTGAAGTACTTGTACTAAAGTACAGACCCCCTATACTTGACCAAAGCCTGAATATAATGATTACCAACCATGTACTGTTGAATTGTCATAATCGTATGGAAGATCACTGCAGTGAGCATGTGACACGTAGGGGTCTAATCTTTTCAATTTGCTGAACTTTGTGTTAAGTGTACCTATCTATTCAGTTGTAATTTAAATCTGTTTTATTCATAGGATTTTGACTCTGAACCAGCCACTATTGCGTTCTCAAAGAACGGAGAGGACCAAGGAGTGTGTTATGAACTCGACAAAGAAGCACTGGGAGGAGCTGCCCTGTTTCCACATGTTCTCACAAAGAACTGCGAGTTTGAAATAAACTATGGTGCTAAGGTGAGTTTCCACTAGTTTTAGAAACTCAGACATTTTTTAATTGAACAAGCATATCATCATGTGCATAGAGTGTTCCTAGTCAATCTGGAAATCAGGAAAACCGGGAACCCTTTTACCAAGCATTAAGCCAGGGAATCTTTGAAATTGTCTCTCAGTTCTGGTCAAAGCCGGAAAGAGAAAGTGGGTATGACTTATATTTTGTTTCCAGTTCAAACAACATTCCAATAGTCGACCCACTTGTGGTGGCTTCTTAATTTGGACGTCTCATTAATAACTAGAAATAATTATCCTGGATTGCTGAATATTTATAAGAAGAAAAAAACAAGGGAAATTTTCTTCACTTAATGCTTGGAACTGTGGTTAATTAAAAAACAGGATTAAAAATGGTGACATAAGTTAAATTTTAATGTAACTTGTAAGCTGTTTATAAATAGTACAAGCAAAAAAGTACAGCAGATTAATATAAGCTATTTATTAATAGTACAGGAAAAAAGTACCCATGTAGTCAAATGTTTGAGTGAAATGATAAAAGTTTAAGATCATACTTTTATAAAGGTTTGTAAACTAGGTTCAGAAGCAGATCATTGACACCCTTGATTAATTAAAAAGTTTATTCTGTATTTCCATCTTTATTGTATGTCTAGTTGATTTATAAGTCATTTCCTTGAAATAATATAATTATTTAATAATTGTTAAAAACAATACTGAATTTTACATTTACAGGAGGAACCTTTCTTCCCTCTAAAGGAAGGATTTGTGTTTCTTCAAAGTCTGCCAGTAGAGGAAAGAGTGCGTGGATCAATCCCACCAGCAAAGAAAGAGGATTGTGAGGTGAGGGTTGGATCTCAGTAGTATCTTTTAAATAAAATGAGTAAAACCAGCCAGTAAAGGTAGTTTATTTTTATCAAAAGGTGAATTGGGACTGAATTTTTCGCTCAGCTAAGTTTTGCTAAGATCCGCCAAAACAGGAGTTTTGTGGATACTAAGGTTTTACATGGGTTCTGCCTCCGCTGCATTCTGTCCGGAGAATTCTTCTGAGACCCTTTGATTATTCTTTCTGAAACTCGGCATAATTGTTCCCTCGCTTGTTTAGTTGTGCATAACAAAGACAGGTGGTGCCACCTGCAATCATTTCTGTGCAGTATGAATCTGGGTCAATATCTCAGGAGCGGTACAGTGTATTAAGCTGAAATTTTGGATGTCCATAGATCTTGGATCTCTCCATCTCTTAATTTAGGCTGGCGGCACCACCTACAATACTTTTTGTGGAATGTCCATCTTTGCATTTGCCATCTGTTTATCTTAGTGGTTGTTCAGTGTATTGGGTTGAAATTGTGCATCTTCATTGATCCTTGACACCTCCATCCTGTAAACAAGACTCGTGTTGCCACCTGCAATTGTTCTCAGGTGCTGTCCACCTGTACATTTGCTTAATGTGAAAATTGCTCTTATCTCAGCAGTGGTTCATGGTATTGGTCTGAAATTTGGCATGTCCATCCATCTTGGAAAGTTTTCTTGTAAACCAGACAGGTGGCACCACTTACCTCCCCGTTTTCGTAGAATAAATTAATGCCCTTTTTTCAGGAGTGTTTTACCTTGTTGGCCTGAAATTGTGCATATCCATAGATCTTGGACATTGATAAATCAGCAAGTAGTTGATTGTACAATAATATTTAATTCTAAAAAGTATAAAGCATTAGTTTGCATTAAAATCACTACTGATAAAATCCAAATATGAAAAGTCCTGTGTTTATACACATGTATCCTTTGTAATTCCCACTACAGTATCTTGCAATTTCTTGGATGTTATTCATACTTTGCCCTGTATACTCACCCTATTTCCCTTACCACTCAATCCATCCTTCATTTCACCTGTACCCATCTTATTGTGGTGGATACACATCATCTCTTGTGGACTACCAGTAATCAAGTTATATTTAATCTTCATTTTCCTTTTATTGGCAATATAGCTGGGAAGCTATTGTTTATTTGTGACATTGCAATTGTATAGTAGTTTGTGCTTCTTTTGCATTTCAGATGATCATGATGTGTGGGTTGCCTGGAGCAGGGAAGACTTACTGGGCAATTAAGCATGCTGATGCAAACAGAGAAAAGAAATACAACATACTTGGAACCAACAGCATCATAGACAAGATGAAGGTGGGTGATGGTGCTGAGATGCTTAACTTAAATGTAATAAAAAAAGAAACAAGATTTGTCTCTCCTGATATTTTGATTGTAAAAATGGGGCTTGTTAGCATAGCTGGTTGACAGTTACTTCCATTTTCACATGCAGAATCCATTAGCTGAAATTTACAAGTGAAATGGAAAATTAATTTATATATGCTTGTCTTTGACAGGATGTATTAAAGTATACCCACTGTCCTTCCGTTTGTCCATTAACTTTAGGTGTGGCCACAAAAACTTATGGGGGCTTTCATGGATTTTCATTAAAAATCACTATAAATACTTACCAATAGATTATCTCGCCCAAGTTCTATTAAGGACAAACACTGATCATATTTAATAAGGTCAGATGTCACAAGGCTTCTTTGTGGTGTCGCTGCTTTAACTTTTGAGGAAAATGATGGATTTTGATCAAACTCAACATAAATGTTAATAAAATATTTTGCCTAAGCTGGATTTCCAGCAAAATTGCATGTATATTTAATGAAGTCACCACACATTGGAGGCACCAAACCTACCAAACTTCTATGGATTTTCATGAACCTCGTACAGATTAACCAAAAGTTTCTCATCTTAATTCAATTCTCAGCGATATTCATGCATATTTAATGAGGTCAGAGGTCACCACCCAGACTTAACAAAAATCTTATAACTCATGATGATTATTAACCATTACAGTTTCTCACCTGAATTACACTCAGCAAATTTGAGCATATTTAATGAGGAAAGAACTAACAAAATATGCACTGGGAGTATTATTTACCATTTGGGGTACTCTTGTTATCATTGTTTACCAAAATAGGCCTTGAAAACATCATATTGATTAAACTGATTAAGACAAACATCCAGACAGGTCCTGATGACAACATGTTTGAAGTCCAATGTTCAGTTACCAAATTTTACAAGCTGTGAGATCTTGATGTAATGTTAAATCAAAATATGGCATCTTAAGTCCAACTGAAAGCTAAAATAGTTAATATTGTGAGGCAAGGGCCACTTGCATAGATAGGTACATTATCATTATCATGATGCAGTATCAAAAGCATAAGTAGTGTTCTGTTTAACAAGAGATTTAATATATCTGCACTTCTACAGGTCATGGGACTGCCAAGAAAGAAGAATTATGCTGGAAGATGGGATGTGCTGATCGACAAAGCAACCAAGTGTCTCAATCGTTTGTTTGAGATAGCTGCCAGAAAGAAGAGGAATTACATCCTTGATCAGGTATATAGACACCCACATGGGGTTTTTATGGTTTTAAACGAGGCCTGGATCTCAATAACACAGGTAAGATCAGGTAAGTAAACCTGACCAAAAGGGGTGACTCCAGAAGGTAAGTTGAACAAGTGGGAGAAGTTTAGGCAGATTTTTAACAGGTGAGTGAAATTTACTTGATTTTGGGAAACAGAAAAATCTGTAAAATTTCCTCCAAGGAGCTGATAACGGACTTTACAGGTAACATCGCTGGTGAGTTGTGCAGGCATGGTTAGCTAAGGTGTATATATGTTTTAGGGACTTCTGTTTTAGGGTCATTTAGGTTGACATTGTAGGTGCATTCCAGTTGATGTCAGAATATATAATAAACACAAGTTGGTGTAAGAATTTTTACCTTGGATATTTTACATGAATATAAATATCACATGCTGGTCATAGGATACATGAGCTCTTCACACCTTGAGTTGTAACACCTGCTCACTAGGATATTTTTTCAGATACTTGGGCTGTAAAGTCTTATCATTAACGTAACAAAGCTGAGCTGGTGATAGTAAGGATAGTTGATAACACTTTGCTTGGGCAGGTATGTTGGTGGATCTCCCCGAAGGACATCAGGTTACCAGGGATTTCATTTATAGTTGATAAATCTGTCTTGTATGTATATTGCAGAGGTGTAATATTGTCTAGTAAACAGGTAATTATGTAATTTATGTTCCATCTTTATTTTATTTTTAGCTATCAGGAAGGTGGCAGTTCAATTTAAAAGTGATCTGTCTAATCTTAAAGGTACACATCATAAGAAAACAAAGTTTTGTAATAAAGACAAATAGGATAACTACTGAATGTTGTTATACATTCCACTTATGTTAGTATCAACTCATATTTAAGCATGGGCATGTATGTCTTTGTAATATGTTGATATACTGAAAAGATTGGAGCATTGCTTGTGTATACTAACAGAGCTGTAAATGTGTGGTTGATGTGAAAAACAACAGATTTGATGTTATATTTATATATATATCTATACCGATACAAATTGTTAAACAGAAGTCACTAATACATATATTCAGCTTGACCATGCCTTATCAACCATTGGCTGCTTATGGGGAGCTCTGGGAAAATGTCAAGAATTTTGTAAAAACTGGGCCCTGGTGGTCACCATTTGATGCAATACTATGTCTGTAACAGATACCAAATCTGGAGATTTTTTATGCAGTGATACAAGATATTAAGCGGCTGATCTGGCAGTTATGTGCCATCTCTCCCTTTCAGGCTTTAGGTAAGTACAGGTATTGAACACCTGTTGAATGTACTAATGAGCTGCTCCTTGTAGTAGGAGATTTCCTTTCAGCAAGGCTAAGTATTAGGGTGGCTGTAGTCAGGGGCTGTTTGAATACCAGTGGCTAGAGGCCCTGTATACTGTTGTATTTAGGAAGTCTGTAATAATAACAAAGTCTGTTCTTATTCCTACCTCGCCAGACCAATGTGTACCCCTCAGCCCAGCGACGTAAAATGCGACCTTTTGAAGGTTTCCAGCGCAAGGCTGTTGTCATTGTACCATCGGAGGAGGAATTCAAAAAGCGAACTGAAAAGCGGGAGAAAGAGGAAGGAAAGGAAGTGCCTGATTCTGCCGTGCTCGAAATGAAAGGTAGGACGCACAGTCAGCAATGGATTCTTAAACATGTAAAACATGCCCAAGTCATAATATATGGTCACTTGCATATTGTACCCAGGATGCATGCTGCCTGCAGGCACACATTAACGTGTATCCTCAAATGAAGTTGCAGCCTTTCCAAGCCCAGTTGATAGAACAATTATCCTTGTACTAGATAACCCTAGGGTGTGTGTTGCCCTTACAGAAACCATTGATAGAGATTAGTCAATGAAGGATTTAGCTTCTCTGTTGCCAAGAATCACCTGCCCTTCTTTGGCTTGATGGACTTAATGAAATTCTATCCAGTGAGAAGAAAATAAGGCACCCAGCTGAATTCATTATATGCACCTGTAATATTGTAAGCTTGGCACTTTCTTTACAAATTTTCTTTACATATTTTCATCAAAGCATATATCTTGGTTCAGAGCCATTCTTCTTAATATAATCTAATTATGTTTATTTCAAAGTATTGTTTTCTCTCCTTTCCCCATTCCTTTATAGATATTTGCTCTGTTACGAATATATCCTATTCCTGAACATGCCCTGAAGTATACAAGGCACACTTAGTGTCATTTTGTTTACAAACCTAGTTCATCAGACTACATCAAACATCTTTTGATAACATCATCCTCCTTCCTCATTTCTGTCCCGCCTGTTATCTAGTGAGATGCTGCAACTCCACTACAGGGTACAGGTTAATGAGTGTTATATTAGGCATTGTACGTTCTGTTAACATACCTTGTACCTGTTACAGCCAACTTTGCGCTGCCAGAGCAGGGCCCACTCTTTGACGAGGTAGAGTTTGTGGAGCTTCCCAGGGATGAGGCAAAGAAACTGGTTGATCAATACAACAAGGAAGGACAAGCTGCCCTCCCCCCACAAGAGAAGAGGTTCCGTTATGGCGACAGAGACCGTGGCTATGGAGGTTAGTTGGAGCCGAGGAGTCCGTATTAAATTGAAATGCACCTAGTACATTTACCAACCATTTAAGCCCAAGTATATGGATTAAAAATCTTTGATAGCCAAGAATTTGCACTGCCAGTATAACAACAATATAACTGTCTCATACCCCTTAATTTGTTTAATGCTGAAAAAAAAAACATGCTTGTGAAGTGAAAATAATGGATCAGGAGAGGCAGTGTGAAGAGTCCTCAACTACAGTATATGTTGTTCAAAGCTGTAATACCCATTGATGCTGATTGGTAATGCTCAAAAAGGGTTGATTCATCTTAAGATATTTTAAAATGAAATTTTACATGCTTATAGTCCGTTTTCTAACAAAGTGCAGTGGAACCTGTCACAAAAGACCACCTGTCTAATAAGACACCCTTTAGTGAACCGAAAACTAATTGCTTACAACTGACTTGTCTAAGGAGACCCCATGTATATTAAGACCACTTGTGGCCAGTCCCATAGGTTGTCTTATTAAATTCACTGTATATGGCATAGTGGTTAAAAATTTTAACTAAGACACTAGTATCAGAATGACATTTTTCCAGATAGTTTCCTGGGGGGGGGGGGGGGATATGCCTCTTTCCAAGTATGTGTCATCAAAGTAAATTTTTAATCCTGTTTTAATGTTCTTAACCGTATAGCTGACTTTTAACCTGAAAAGATAATGGTTTTAGCAGGTGTGATGGTCAACAACGTAGCTTTTTGGTTGTAATTTCAGGAGGTCGTTATGATAGGGGACGTGACAACAGAGGATACGGGGGATATGATCGTGACAACAGAGGTGAGCATGAGGCAGGAAAGGGGATTGCCATAATGGTACGCGACAGGCCTGAGGGAGAGAGAAGAAACAGAAATTGTACGAATATTAGGAATGAAGAGGCTTATCATTTTGAAATGTTTCATTTGCATAGTTTTGTCTGTGTTACGAAACTGTCACCAATACAATTGTCTACCTGAATTATTCAAGTTTGTAATTTAAATGTAGTTTTGTTGAAAAACGGTCTCTTCGGATATACCAGGCTTATAATATCAAGTGCTCGCCATCCAGTGAAACTATAGATTCTTCACACAAATGTTAGTAACAGTCCAGTAAAACTGGTAGCGCAAAGGATGTGTAACTGATTCACGACTTGCTTAAGAACTTAAATGAAGGAGCTCCATTTGTATGGATTCACGTGTATGCTTACGAGTTGCTAATTTGTGGCAGTTTTAAGTTGCCTGTGGAAACTGCAGATCAGTGTTCATCTCTTAGTTGGTGTTTGTTTTATGTATGCATGCTGTCAATTACCTCACCTTGATCATTTAATTATGCTTAAACTGTTAAATTAATTAGACATATTAGGTGAGCTGTTGCACCAGCTCAGCAGATGAGTTCAGAAAGACCTGCCTTGATATTGGAATATTATGATGAATTTTACATATTTTACAGCCTTGTATTAACTTGACATTTAACTGTTTATTAACATTTTAATAGAACCTACAATGGAGTTTCCAAATGTGAGCAGACTTTGTGATAATGGGTAGGGATGCTTAGTTTATGTAAGAGGTATTTTATTCTTTGAAGATTTTGGATAAAAAAAAATGGGTTTATTTTAGACCCTCTAGATTCAGAATTTGTGATTGTTTGGATTGTAACAAAGCTTTGGTTGTACAGATGTGTAAATGGTGAAATCCTCGATTGGGGAGGAATGTTTTTACAAGGTAACATTTATTTGCAGGGTATGGTCAGGGTGACAGAGGACGTCGTCAAGGCAGTTATATGGGGTACTCACAGTCTGATAGAGACAGGGTTTCAGGAAAATACAACCGCAATGACAGCCGTGATAACAGAGGCTATGATGTGAGTAATCTGATGCTCTCCAGTGAGCAAATATGTATTCTGACAGGTCAGGAGTAAAATATTGTCAAGGTTTTAATGTCTCTGAAGACTTAACAAGAAAGGGCTATCAAAAGACTTTGATATTGTTTATTTAGTTAGGAGTATCAAACAGATAACCAGTACAAGTGTATGAATTATGGCCTTTCTTACTTTGAAAAGCTAAAGTTTTGGGGACCATTGGTCGGGAACAATTAAAATATGCTTCATTATTATTAACATGTGAAAATTAAATTTAAACTTCACCTGTGCCCACATTCAGGGTCCAATTTATTTTAAAAATGGTTTTCCAGTTACAAGTACTGAAAAAAGCACAATTTGCCACTGAATTTTTAGCGAACCTGTGAGCTTATGCAATGGTGGGGCGTCTTGCGTCTTGCGTCGTCTGTACGTTAACCATAGCTATCTAAAAAACGGCAGGAGCTAGCATCACCAAATGTTTTTCAAATAATCAGTCATCCAAAAAACTATATCGGATTTTGTTTATTTTTTTTCTAACTGCATTTTCTTAGATTTTATAGGAAAAAAGCTAAAAAAGCTTTAAAAATCTTCTTCTCCAAAACTGTCCAGCCAAATATCACAGAAATGATCCCTGGAACAATCTTTCTCAAGTTTGTTCGAATAGTTCCAGTTCGGAGATTTTTGGCCGAGTTACAGGAGGTTGAAATTTGTTAACTGTGCAAAAAAGCATATTAAAATTTAAATCTCAGAAACGGCTGGAGCTATCATCACCAAATTTTATGCCAATGTTGGTCACATAGGTCATATCTGAAATTGAGGTATTGGTGGTGCCACCTGCATGGGACTTTTTTACGGGGTCATTAGTGCCTGTATTACACTGAGGGCTACAAAAAACTTCTTCTCTGAAACCATATGGCCAAAATGTTTAATATCGCACAGAAATGATCCTAGGGTAGTGCTTTCTGAAGTTTCTTCAAATGGTCTCTTTTCAGTGACTTTTGGCTAAGTTATGGGAAGCTGAATTTAGCCATATGCCATAACAGCCCATTTTAGCTCAGTGGCTACAAAGATCTTCTCAAAAACCACTGCGCCAAATTCTTAAATCTCCTACATTATTTATCCTCAGATGTTGATAATTCAAGTTTGTTCAAATGGTTTTGGTTCAGTGATTTTTGGCTGAGTTACAGGAAGCTGAACTTAGCCAGTTTGCTGTATCTTCCTATATGAGTTATAAACATGCGAAACGTTTTCGACTGATGCCACTGAAGCCAGTTTGTTAAATATTCTACAAGAATAATCCCTACAATAATTCTTATAATAATTGTCATGAATGGTTCCACATGAATGATTTTTGGCTGAATTATGGAGATTGAATTCAGTCATTTTACCATATATGTAAGCTGTGTTATGCTGTTACATCAAGCCTGGCACCAGTTTATCAGCATATATTACATCATGCCACTAGACATTTAGATTTCAGGTTATCTTTGGTTAAAAAGGACAAGAAAGTTTTTTTAAAAGCTTTTAAAAAATTTAGATTTATAATTTAAGTTATTCATCATACCAGGCAATGTTACAATCATGGATATTCAGCTCTCTGTGGCTATATAAAGACAACTGTATGTGGATTATTAATTATTGGTATCTCTACTCAACTTAATTCATGAATTTGCCATCAATGAGATTTATCTGTATTTTAATTTTGAATTCAGTATGCATCCGTAATAATTTTACATATATTCCTGATTTCTTTTTTTATAAAAAGTCAGCTGAAAAGCATTTTGTATTGGGAAAATAAATTTCAAAGTTATTTCAAGTAGGGACCACTTTTGTGTACAGATGGCAGCTCTTGGTTTACCATTGGCAGATTGCCAGTGCCTTGATGTTGGCCAGTAGCCAAGATATTGTCAGCTCTATAAATAGTTTTGGCACAGTGCCAAGATTGGAAGAAGTGCAGCCAGGTATAGGTCAAGAGTTCACACAGTGCAGTAGCTGCACTCTATTTATAGCTTTGGCAGACTGCTCACTGCATCATATTTGGCACCAAAGTTCAGCCTGAATCTATTTATAGCTTTGGCAGACTGCCAACTGTGTCAGATAATGCAACAGGTCAAGAGTTCACTCAGTGCAGCCAGGTACAGGTCAAAAGTTCACTCAGTCTAGCCAGGTGCAGGTCAAGAGTTCACTCAGTGCAGTAGCTTGAGGCAGCAATTTGTCACAGGTCACTTGGGGGCAACTGCCTTACTCACCTAAGCCTTGTCAGCCCAGTGCATCAAACTCTGGGGAAGTTTGATGTATTGGACTGATATTTTGACCTGTCTATGCGTCTTTGATGGTATTCTCATTTACAAGACAGGTGGTGCCACCTACATTGACTTTTGCAGTGTATGCGCCTGCTTATTTCTACAGAGGAATTTAATACATCAGCCTAAAATTGGGCATGATTATACATATCGGGTAGCTTTATAGTGTACAAGACTGGTGGCGCCACCTACAATAATATTTGTACAGTGTATTACCCTGCTTAATTCACAGGAGGGGTTTGACATATCAGTCTGACATTGGGCATAATTATATATCTCTTCATTGTATATAAGACTGGTGGTGCCAGCTACTATCATTGTATCTGCCAATACAGAGTTTTGCAGATACTATGTTTTCAGTCAGACGCCATCACTGCATAGGTTTCCGGAGAACTGGTCAATAACCACTGGGCAGAATTTTTAAAAATTCGGAATTATGATCGGTCACATGTGAACTGCAGCACCCTCATTTTTGGTTGACCTCTGACCTTTCCTCTCTGCCCAGCATCTATTTGTGCGTCTGTTTCCACACATAAACCCACATATCTCAGGAAGCGTTTGACTGATAAGGCTAAAGGTTTTGCACAAATGTAGCCCTTGGAAAGCTGTATAACATACACTAAAAATGGTGGCGCCACCTGCAACCATTTTCGCACAGCGTCCGTCTGTTTGTTTGTCGTGGGATAAAATCACTCCTTTCTCAGTAGTGGTTTGACTTATCCACCTGAAATTTTGCAGATTTATACATCCTTGACATTTTACTTGTTTTATGACAGGTGGCGCCACCTACATTCAGATTTACGCTGCAGACATCCAAGCTCATATCTCAGGAACCATTTGACCAATTTGGCAAAAATTTTGCATGTTTTTAGATCTCACATAGCTCTTTATCATACACAAAACTGATGGCGCCACCTGCAATCATTTTTGCACAGCGTCTGTCTGTTTGCCATGGGATAAAATCACTCATATCTTGGCAGTGGTTTGACATATCTGCCTAAAATTTTGCAGTTTTTTACATCTCGGATAGCTTTCTGGATTTTGTGGCAGGTGGCGCCACCTACATTTATGTATATGCTGCAGACATTCAGGCTTATATCTCAGGACTGGTTTGACATATCCCCCTGAAATTTTGCATGTGTATAGATCTCACATATCTCTTAATCATACACAAAATTGGTGGCGCCACCTGCCACCATTTTTGCACAGCATCCATCTGTTTGTCTGCTGTGGGCTAAAATCACTCATATCTCAGTAGTGGTTTGACTTATCTGCCTAAAATTTTGCATGTTTATACATCTAGGACAGCTTTCTGGATTTTGTGGTAGGTGGCGCAACCTACATACACATTTCGGCCGCAGACACCCAGGCTATTATGCAACACAACTCACGCTTTTTCCCCTCGCCACTAAATCCATGCCTCACTTCACCTTTCCCACTCTGATTTTGGAGGATACATGTAGTCGCTTGTTGACTACTGATATTCTAGTTTTTGTGTTGTGTGCACCCATGCAAGAATTGCACCAGTGATGTTTGTTTAATTGTTTCTTGTTCTAAGTGTTTAATACTTGCATTGTTTATATACATGTTACACATGTTCTTGAAAAGTAATGGTCCAGCATTGAAGCATTATACTTGGTGTAATCTCATTGCACAGGTTCGCATTAGGCCTGTAGGCCTTGTTACTTATTATCAGTCCTTTCACAGTCATGATAGAGTCGGAACTGATCAGTAAGTGATCAACTACACATCCACACAAAAACTACATAGATTGTTCTGTCTTCCTCAGCGTAATGATAACAGGAGTGTAGGATGGGGCAGGAACCAGGGCTCTTGGAACCAGAATCAGTCCGGAGGAAACTGGAACCGTGGAGGCTGGGGAAACCAGGGAAGCGGTGGCTGGGGAAACCAAGGCCCATGGGGTAACCAGGGAACCTGGGGAAACCAAGGCTCGTGGGGTAACCAGGGTGGCTGGGGCGGTCAGGTGTGTATAACATTACTATAAACAGACTTAATTATGCTTCTTTACATGTAATTTTATACATCTGAAATTTTGAAATAATTTTACGTGGAACAAATCGCCAAGAAAATGCAAATGTAGCTGCTTGTTTAATTATCAGTGAAGCCATTCAGCAGCATTGTCAAGTCCTTTAAATCCTGAGTGTGAAAAGGAGAAATCACCTTGATCTTTTCATATATTAAAATTCAACTTTTGCAAATTCAGCAAGATTTTACAGTCGACTTTTCATTTTCCATCGACTTGAAACAATTAAGGGGCTTGTATTAATACCCAGTAATTCTGAGAGTAACACATTGGATTGATGAGCTTAGTGCTGGGGATACCTTAACAATTCAATCTTTGGGATGTTTAGAGTTGAATGTTGCAGAAAAAAACTGCTATATGAAAACTTTGCCTTTGTTAACTCTTGTATATTATTTGCCTTTTGTATAAATATCATAATAAAAGTAACATATAACTCTCTATAATCAATCCTACCCTGTCAATTACTGTCATTAACATTAATTTCACTCCATGGTTTTTAACATAGGCAGCATTTAATTTGAGGTTATATCACTTTATGCCTGTATCTTGCTTAAGCAGTGGGCTGGCTACAACCAGGGGTCAGGTCAAGATCAGTGGGGTCAAGGATACAACTACAACTGGGGACAAGGTTATAACTACAACCAGCCAGGTGGGAGCCAAGGCAGTTATGGCAGCGGCTGGAATTATGGAAGCTACCAGAACAAATAAAATGGATATTCTCACAAAATAGCTATAAATGGCAGCTTCTAAATGTACAGAATGGAGAGAGCAGTGCAGGGCCCCAGACTGGTTTCTGGATGGTGGAGCATTGTACTGCCGCTTTGACATCTATAAAAAGTAGCCATAACCTGGGTTCCTCTGGCTTCTACATTACCTATTGACTGTTCCTTCAGCCAGATAACCGTCAGATTTGTTTTAAAGTTTTGCACACACAACATACCCATCTGTAACAAGTTGTCAAAGTGTACATGTAACCAGTGTGTTCATAACATCAGGGCAAATGCAGTAGTAAAATGCCTGTAGTACTTACCTGATGACTAATAGTAAGCTTGATATGTTAATGAATGTTGTTTAGTTTACTCTCTGATTTTAAGTTTATTCTGAAGTGGTTTTGACCAAGTCACGTTTTATTTTAATATAGACTAAAAACGGCACAAAGAGATTTTTATATAGTAATGTGTTGTACAGTTCATCAGTGAATGCTTTTCACATATTTGCAAGGGATTTACTTTTATAGGCTAAGAACTGCCATAGTGAATGCTGTTTTAATGTCTTCATATATGGCATTGAAATTTAATGTAAGAAAGGGAGCAATGGAATTATTCACAATACTGAAATTCAAAGAATGTTACCCGGTCTCATGAGATTTTTATTCGCATTCCAGGATGGTAAAGACTAACACAGATGGCCTATATAAAGAATAAAACACCTTGCAGTATCACACTGTAAAGTAAACATATTTGTCTTGTATATTACTTTTTGTTTCATGCAATAAATGTTCTGATATATTGAACGTTGTCATTTTCTGAAACTTGTGTGAAGGTGCATGTTATATTGCAGTAGTTTCGGATGCATTGCAGGTCGTAATAAAAATTAGCAATTTAAGAAAGATCATCGAAGATTTGTCTTTTGAAATCATTAATAAAGGATTGTAAGGTACAGTATTTACCAAGAATACAACATGGAAGTGACAGGTGAGCTCATGCAATGGTATAGTGTCGTCTGTCGTGCGTCATCTTAAAAAGGGCTGGAGCTAGCATCGCCAAATTTTTGGCAAAGAAATTGTCATCTAAAAAATTCTATTGGATTCTGCTTATTTCTTGGCTAACTGCATTTTCTTAGATTTTATAGGGAAGAAGCTAGAAAACATTAAAAAATGTTCTCCGACGAAACCGTGCTACCAAATTGTCCTTTCTTCTGTCCTAATAATCCTCTCTGGCAAAAAGAACATATCCGAAATATCCTGAATATCCTGACTAATACATCCTAGTTGTAAAATGTCCTAGTCCGAAACTTGCAGGTCCGAAACGTCCATTTTGCTGAAATCAAAATGACTAAGGTAGGTATGCAGGACATAAGAGGATCAATATTAAATTTAAAAAATAAACCATTCATACTCCCAAACTTTGCACAGGTTCGCATCAGGCCTGTAGGCCTTGTTTATAATGGACTGATCGTGCCTACTGTGGTGTCCTTACCCAGACTCTTGGAAAACGGACTGTTTACCCGTCTTATCAATATCCCTATAAACCGCAGATAATCTTCACTTGGCCTACGAGTGAAAAATTTACGTGAAAGGAGGCGTGAATTTTCAAACAACTTGTCATTTCCTGTTCATGGAAGGACTGCTGTCGATTACAAAACTGTTGGGAGAGTTGCTTGGTTGCAGACAAATATTCAACAAACAATAATTTGCCAATTAGCGGAGTTGATACGTTAGCTTTTTAACATGTTTTTAGCTCAGCTGACTTTCAGTCATGCTAGGCTATAGCCTTTGTCCGTCGTCCTTCCGTCTGTCCGGCCGGCCGGCCGTCCGTCCGTTAGGAGGACACAAATCGTAACCGTAGGGGCTAGGGCCATGAACCCTATGCAGTCTTAGAGGTTATAAAAAGATCTCCTTGCAAACCTGAAATTAGGTCACTGCGACCTATATTCTCGAAGTTATGGGGTGTGTTTGCACCCCCCAGAAATAACTCTTTGAGACAAAATTTTCATCCCAAACATTCCATCTTTCACATACAGCTCACCTACCAACAGGGGAAGAACCATAATTTTTTTTAGGTCCAAAGGTCAAGGTCACAGGAGCCTCTTCTTTGAAAAGCCTGTGGATGCATTTTAAGCCAACCCTTTCATCCCAATTCTTTGATTTTTCACATATAGCTCACCTACTAAGTTGGAGAAGAATCCTATAGACTTTGAGGTCACAAGGTCAAAGGTCAGGGTCACAGGATCCACTTCTTTGAAAAGGTTGTGGACACATTTCAAGCTAGACTTTTCATTCCAAACCTTCCAGCACTGATATCGCTTCTCTGCCAACAGGGGAAAAGACCTGTTGATTTTGAGGTCAAAGGTCAAGTTCACAGCACCCACTTCTTGCGTGGAGTCATTTTCAGGCAAACTTTTCAATCTGTACCTTCCATCTGTCATATATGGCTTACCTACCAATAAGGGAAGAAGCCTATTGATGTTGAGGTCAAAAAGTCAAAGGTCAAGGTCACAATATTTAATTGTTCTAAATGCTTGTGAGCATATTTCAAGTGTAACTGTTCAACCCAAACCTTCAGTCTTTCACATATGCCACATCTATGCATCACTCAGTTTGACTCAAACTTCATATTTATGGGTCTTTTTGCTTGAATAAATAACTTATTGATTTTGGGGTCAGCAGGTTAAAGGTTGCAGGTCAAAGTTATTCACCCATTGGTTGCCAAGTAATTACACCAGATTTAAGTGGTTAGTAGTTACCCATCATTTAGAAAGAATCCAGTTGATATATGGGCAAAAGGCCAAGGTCATAGGTCAGGGATGTTCACAATTACTTATTTTATAGACCATCTCTATTTTTCTTGTATATATAACCATCCCACTCCAGCTGGTACATCTCCCTGTGTGGCTGTAATTGTGAGTGACACTGGTGACATATGACTCCCTTTTGTATCAGCCTATTAAGTGATAAGGCTCAGTGATAAGTACCTCGTTACTTCATAACAAAAACACTGTTGTCAGAATGCTTCAGCCAGGCATTAAGACTATGAGAGTATAGTATTAAGGTTTAGCTACTGATTTATAAGATGATGGGAACATTTTTGCAGTTTATTTTATGGAATCCTAGCAATAAATTTAGTTTCCTAGATATCTGAATATATTAATATACACACCACATATAAAAGCAAGTGTTTGTTCTCATAATATGTGGATGTGTACCTTGATTTAGGATGGCTTTTTGTTTTATTTCAAGACTCTTAGTCATGCTTTCTGCATTTCTTTTCTTTCAGGTTTGGCAGTTTACCTACCCTGCTGACCCCATTGAAAAGCAGAGTGATAATAAAAAATATTGGACTTACACTTTTTACAATTGCATATCTATAAATCTGATATGAGGGCCTGGACATGCCTTTTGAATTATTTTGGGCATTCATTACTGGATAATTTGCCCCAAGTTTGGTCTCTTATTGGAGAATGTGGGATATCAAATGTCATACTTGTCAGAAATCCATTATGTCTGCCAGTTAGCCACCTTAGAAATTCTTTCTTCAGTGCAGTTTCAGTAATTTTTCTTTAATGTTTGGTCAGATTTAGAGAATTTTTGTTGTCTGATTTCAGACTTGTCAGAAGTCCAATATGGCCACCAGGCAACCATCTTTTAATTCCTTTTGATCATATTATCTCAAGAACAGTTAAAGCGAATGCAGTTGGATGTATATTTATGTAATCTTGTAAAGGATTGGGTCAAATATTTCTGAATAAATATTACCATCATTTATAAAAGTGCAGTACAGTTGGCTTGTATTGAATAAAAATTCATACAGAAGCACCTGTTTGTCAATAATTCTTGCATGTATTTCCTTGATTTTTGCTATATATTTTGATCTTATATTTGCCCTTTGTGGTGTTCCTTTGAGACTGACAGGTTTCAAGCAAGCTGTTGGAATAGTTCCTGATAGCTTAACAATCATGCATTTTCCTCAGACCATCAATTCACTGTGTTTTAACCAGACATAGGTGATATATATTTCTGTTGTCATAGAAAATTTTCAACAAATTGGCAAATTGGTTCTTTAAAATTTGACTGGAAGTTGTCAATCTCAGTCCATGATGTCACAGGTCATGCTTGGCAGCTGAGCGTCATGACCCATGGGTCACTTGTTATTATATTGCACGCAACATCTTGGTTGATCTGGTGCCAATTTGTAGTCATAAGCATAACTGTAGAACATGAGGCCTCAAAATAATTAAACTAATTGCATTCTGATCGATATATACATTGCGATATTCGACAGAGGCTACATGTATTTTGTCTAATTGTATCCGCCAAAACGAAGTTTTGCGGATACTATGTTTTTGACCGGGTTCCGCCGCCGCCGCCGCCGCCGCGTTCGTTTCCGGAGAACTCCTCTGAGACTACTGGACAGATTTTTCCGAAACTTGCACAAATTATCGGGTCACATGTGAACTGGTGCCTAACCAAGTGACCTTGACCTCTGACCTTTCGTCTCTGCCCAGCATCCGTTTGTGCGTCTGTTTCCACACATAAACCCATATATCTCGGGAACCGTTTGACCGATCCAGAAAAAATTTTACACAAATGTAGCCCTGGGATAGCTTTATAACATACACAACAAAAGGTGGCACCACCTGCAACCATGTTTGCGCAGTGTCCATCTGTTCATCTGCTTGGGGTTAAAATCACTCATATCTCTGCAGTGGTTTAACTAATTCACCTGAAATTCGGCATGCGTATACATCCTAGAGAGCTTTCTCGATTTTATGACAGGTGGCGCCACCTACATTCACGTTAACGCTCCACACATAAACCCATATATCTCGGGAACCGTTTGACCGATCCGGAAAAAATTTTTACACAAATGTAGCCCTGGGATAGCTTTATAACATACACAACAAAAGGTGGCGCCACCTGCAACCATGTTTGCACAGTATCCATTTGTTCATCTGCCTGGGGTTAAAATCACTCCTATCTCTGCAGTGGTTTGACTAATTCACCTAAAAATCGGCATGCATATACATCCTAGATAGCTTTCTTGATTTTATGACAGGTGGCGCCACCTACATTCACGTTAACACTCCACACATAAACCCATATATCTCGGGAACCGTTTGACCGATCTGGAAAAAATTTTTACACAAATGTAGCCCTGGGATAGCTTTATAACATACACAACAAAAGGTGGTGCCACCTGCAACCATGTTTGCACAGTGTCCATTTATTCATCTGCCTGGGGTTAAAATCACTCACATCTCTGCAGTGGTTTGACTAATTCACCTAAAATTCGGCATGCGTATACATCCTAGATAGCTTTCTTGATTTTCTGACAGGTGGCGCCACCTACATTCACGTTAACACTGCAGACATCCAAGCTCATATCTCGGGAACCGTTTGACCAATCAGGAAAAAGAATTTACACAAATGTAGCCCTTGGATAGCTTTATAACATACACAAAAATGGTGGCACCACCTGCAGCCATTTTTGCACAGCGTCCATCTGTTTGTCTGTCTTTGGTTAAAATCACTCATATCTCTGCAATGGTTTGACCAAATTACCTGAAATTCAGCATGCTTATACATACCGCATAGCTTTCTTGATTTTATGACAGGTGGCGCCACCTACATTCACATTCACGACGAGACATCCATGCTCATATCTCCAGACTCATTTAACCAATCAGGAAAAATTTTTACACAAATGTAGCCCTTGGATAGCTTTATAACATGAACAAAAATGGTGGCGCCACCTGCAGCCATTTTTGCACAGCGTCCATCTGTTTGTCTGCTGTGGGATAAAATCATTCATATCTCTGCAGTGGTTAGACTTTTCCACATGAAATTTTGCATGTGTTTATATCTTGGATAGTTTCTCGTTCAAATAACAGGTGGCGCCACCTACAATCATGTTTATGTGGCAGAGATCCATTCTAATATTTAACACATGTAACTCTATATCCCCTTGCCACTCAATCCATGCCTCACTTCACCCGTCCTTCTCTGATTTTGGCGGATACACGTAGTCGCTTGTCGACTACCCGTATTCTAGTTACTGAAAGGTTTTCGTGTGAAAGGAGATGTCCCCGAGCTTACTCGTCATACCCATGAACTTTATCATTAGACAATCAAAAAGTGACAGAGACAACTGGTAACCTGGCACTAACTCAGAACATCACGTCAGTAGCCAAGCCCCTGTGATTTCTTGAAAAAGAACGCCGTTCAGGGGAAGGGAAGGTCCCATCTTTAATTTAGCTGCAATATATTAAGAAGATTTGGAAGTTCATCAAACACGTTTCAACAAAGGTTCCCAGGGTAGCGCTCATTATCAAGGTTATGATTGCTTTATTATGTCCTTAATTGTCATTATGTTTACTGTAAACCATGATCTTTCTAGTTATTAACGAAATCAATGTAACATCCCTCTTCATTAAAACAGCAAGAAAAAGTAGACGCGATATTGACGAATCTATGTACTGATTCTTTATGTGCTTTAGAAAAAGGAGGCTGACAGAAGGTCAACACTCCCCCCCCCCACACACACACACACACATTCAACGCCCTTCTGATGCCAAAGACAAGGGAAAATGAGAATCATATAGACGGCACGGGCATTAAGTGACGGCTACAACACCTCTTGACCAAAAGAGGTTGACCTGCTTCCCATATCAAAATCCTGATAAAGGAAGTGTGTCCGGGGGGGGGGGGGGGGGTCATGCTGATCGGTCAACTAGATATGAAAGGTAAATATAAAATGAACGAGCAAATTATTCATCCGGAGGGAGGACTATTAAAATATTCTGCGCACTTCTTTTACTCAATGTCTCTTGTAACTCCAGCTGCTTTCTCCACCAAATTTTGCAAACAGACTCATCAGATGACTGACATGATTATATAATGACATGATTTCATTATATTCTGCAGGGGGCGCCACCTCTGTTGTACTATTTTGAACGGTAACGGTATTTTCTACTTATTCCTGAATTTGTCAGAAAATAATGAAACTTAATATTTTATTTATTGGAAACCAGAGTTTTGCGGATACTATGTTTTCAGTCGGACGCCGCCGCCGCTTAGGTTTCCGGAGAACTCCGTAACCACTTGGCGGAATTTTTTGAAATTCGGAATTATGATCGAGTCAAATGTGAACTGCTGCGCCCTCGTTTTTGGTTGACCTCTTACCTTTCCTCTCTGCCTAGCGTCCATTTGTGCGTCTGTTTCCATATTTCGGGAACTGTTTGACCGATCAGGCTAAAAAATTTGCACAAATGTAGCCCTTGGAAAATACACATTTCGGCTGCAGACATCTATGCTAATATGCAACACACCTCACTCTATTTCCCCTTGCCACTCAAACCATGCCTCACTTCACCCGTCCCACTCAGATTTCGGCGAATACTCGTAGTCGCTTGTCGACTACCCTTATTCTAGTTCAATATGGTTTCTTCACGCAAATACTAACGTTGCCAATCACGATTTATTATTATTTAATATATTTCTTTTTACATATCTCTTAGCCATAAACTTGACATCCGTTTAATTTATATGAAAAAAAGGAGCTAAAATGGTATAGGCCTATATTCTCTCTCAAATTTTGTGGTTTATTCTATCTTGTTACCCATTGATTCAATGTATGATGTGGCCCTGTGTTCTTGTTCAAATTTGGGTAATTCATATATCACTCTGTCACTCCCAGTTAAATAAAAGATAACTTGGATGACTAAAAAGTTAAGCATAAATTTATTTTTAACCCAGCTTGTATTTTTCATGTGTGTTGAATCTGAAAGGGGTTCTTGTCCAGATTCGTGAATATTTTGGCATCACTGATGCTACACTTTTCTAGTTAAACACATGGCGGGAAACCTATAGGCCTAGGTGAGCTTCTTGGCAATTGTTGTGCATTCTTATAAATATATGCACATATCACTCATACAGTTACCTATTTTCAAATATTTTACATTTTTAGGATTATTTTGCTGTTGATATAATGCACTTCGTTTATTAAAATCTATGGTTTTCACTATGGATATGACACATGAACTGAATGACGTGCATGCATGGTATGTCACTTGAAATCCACATTTGATATGCGCAAGTCTATATATATGAACAAATAAACCACTTAATAACCACAGAGCCACTTTTAACCATAACCCATGCTGTTTTTGGTTTGGTACATCGAGTCTTGGAAGAATGGAAAGGACTTTTCGTGCATCATTCATTTCCAAGCACACCGAAAACGGTATGAATATGTTAACTGATGCATATATAGGAACTGGGGATGGGCATATACATGGGGTGACCTCCCCACCCAATCGAAATCGGTGATAAGAACCCCCCCCCCCCCCCCCCCCCCGATGCATTGTTTGTCAGCCATTGGTATATTTTGCTTATAATCATGTTAAGTATTTAAATTAAATACTGAATTTTTCGGCAAACATTGTATAGGCCATAAGCCAAAATGTTTTTAAAGTAATGTGCCCATTATGAAATGAAATCCACCCCTCCCCGCGCATCGATCTTACGCCAGGGATCTCTGTGAGCTTACGGCCCTGGATATATACATATACCAATATAGGCTATATATATATATATATATATATATATATATATATATATATATATATATATACAGTACGTTTCAATCATTGCCCTTGGCAGGGCTTATGCCATGCATTTCGCCCAAAATGAACATCCTTTTTTCACGTCCATTTTAGATGTTATATAGATAAACGTAAGCTATATGTTTTTCTGAACTGTATTTAATATATTTTGCTCTAAAAGTATCATGACATGCAAAATTCCCGAACCAGTGATTGCATGAAAGTTTATTCATATATATCACTATAACTATCTACAGATAAATCAGTGTTGCACGCCTACATATGCATATATACGTTTCACCTTAGCGGCACTTAGTTAACTCTGATTATGTTAATAGATAACAATGTCGCGGATATATTCTGGTGGTAAAGTATATGCCTTGTACTGATCTTATTCAAGTGACGTCAACCATGGCAAATTCCCAGTGCTTTGTAAACAGGAAATATATATATACCTGGAGTTACCTGGGCAGTCGCCATATATGATGTTACAATGTAGATAAGGTGATACGTACCCATGGTCTCAGGTCAGCACGCATGTTAACAGGGGATATACATATATATAGAAAATTACTAACGTTATAAGATTAAAGCAAATGTGTTTTTTTAAGACGTGTACTCCCGGTCTGATCCAGCTGGCTAAATGGCCATGGGGTAATCCATAAAACACTTTGACACATTCGCTCTAAGTAAAACAAAACCAACATATTCTGGTTTCTTGGCAATTCTAAAGGACTTGCATATAGATAACCTGCAAGCTTTACACTGCATGCGCTATACTACAACTTCTACTACTAATATAAAAAATAATAATAATGATTATTATTAAATATATATATCAGAACATAATTCGATTATTTATCAGTTTTGTTTGGGAATATATATATATATATATATATATATACATATATATATATATATATATATATGTATATATATATAAATATATATAAATGCAGTTAAATGGATGGGATGCCACAGGTATAATATATGTATATATGTATATATATATATATATAAATATATATATATATTAGAACAGTGAGATTATTTATTTATTTATTAGTATTATTTAGATAGGCATAATAGTTTTCGATGGCATGCCTGCATGTTTATTCGTATATTTTTTTCCGAATAGTAATGTACAGGTAAATAATTCTGTAAAGGAGAGAGAGAGAGAGAGAGAGAGAGAGAGAGAGAGAGAGAGAGAGAGAGTCATGCATGAACAAAGACTTCAGCTTCAAGCATCTGGACTGCGGTTTAACACTTTGAGGCACTTTGTATGTATTCATTTTATAGTCTGTCCTTCCCGTATATTGCATCATATACATGGGAAGTACTGCATGTTCACTTCCCTGCATTTTTTAATGAAGCCCGATTACCTCACACGGAAATGGACATTTATAGGTTACGTCAACAAACTTACATCCTGCTGTTCTATGCTGTCTCAGCAACACGAGACCTAGATTGTGTACACGAGTTTGATTTGACATGTATAAGTAATTGATTTCTATATTTAGAATTTTTATTTGTAGGCAGTGCACGATAAGAACACGACTTCAGATTTATTCTACATGCAGTGGTTATAAGATATATATATATATATATATATATATATATATATATATATATATATATATATATATATATATATATATATATATGATTAAGCTCTCTTTAAAATATTTTTTTTAAAATATCAGACTCTGAACGGTAATGTAGGCAAATATTTCTGTATAGGAGTAGGAGAGAGAGAGAGAGAGAGAGAGAGAGAGAGAGAGAGAGAGAGAGAACAAAGTCACGCACAAAGACTTCAGCTTCAGGCATCTTTTAAATTCCAGTTTAAGGCATCTTTTAAATTCCAGTTTATAAGGACTGCGGTTTAACACAGAGAAACTTTTGTGTATTTTTATTTTATAGTCTGTCCTTCCTGTATATCATATAAATTGCATGGAAGTCCTGCATATTCTACTGCATTTTTAAATGAAGCACGATTATTCTAAATTTACTCTACACGCAGTGGTCATTATAGATATAGCTGTAGTTCATATATGTATATATATAGACAACGGAAAGAAAAAATATGCAGAACATTATATAAATAATGAAGTATAATAAGATATCTATAGGTGCGAGCTATAAATGTTGCGATATATATATATATATATATATATATATATATATATATATATATAGAGAGAGAGAGAGAGAGAGAGAGAGACCAACTTACTTTACAGTTAGAATTTCCTTCCAAATAATAGAAGCGCTCATGGAAAAAGATTTGCGCGTTTCATACACGTCCCGTCCAGGTACATAATTAATTTCATTAGCTTTGGTGCACTTAAGTGTACACATTAAAGCGGTTCATTTAGGCCGTGTTTATTTCAGCACTAATGCAAGAAATAATGCATGGGGAAATAATAGTATATGGTTGTGATATGTTATAGATACACTGGAATTCGTAGAAGTTTCATTTCTTTCTTGGAAAGTATATGACTTCTTAAGTGCAATAAAAATGAAGTAATCATCGAAATTGTGCATTTACATCTTCAATATAGGATGTTTTGACACTTCATTACTCATTACACATCAATAGACATATATCATGGTCTTTCCCTTCCAACTGTCATTTATTAAGCCATATAGTTATTTTACTTTGGGTTTGTGCGTTGGGAGTTTTCTTTTCCCTTTTGGGGGGGGGGGGGGGGGGGGGGGGGCTGCACGTGCACAGCAGGACGTGTACGTGCGCTTGCATATATTCTAAAATAGAAACAAGAATTCCTCACTTTCTGAGAACATTAAAAAATGGTTTTATTATACTTTAGTTTATACCTTCATTAAAAACAAACTGATTGGAAGTGAAGGAGTCAAATATATGAGATCAGAAAAACATGTATAACTATCTTATTTTTATTTCAGTAACAATTTTGAGTTTCAAGGGTATATATCATAATTTTACTTCTGTAAATATTACTCGGGTTTTGTATTTGAGAACACCATGCAGTTCTCGTGAAACACAGTTTTAACATCATAAAAGATAAGTAGAAGCATTTACAAAAAAAACAAACAAAAAAATCATTTGTAATCGTTTTATGTTTGCTTGACCCAAGCAGAATATCAATAATTTACACTATTTGCACATATGAACACAAACATGTTATAATCAAACGAAACTCATGTACATATAATATAGTTTTATGTACAATATACCTGTACGTCCGTGTTCCGTAACCTTTACAAAACGATCTTATGTTGGGCAAGAGCCGTCCCTGAGAATACATGTGATTAATATAGTTATTTGTTTTACAAGGGATATTTTTCTTGTTATTCTATTGCAGGGCATCAACCGTATTTTACAATATCATACACCCTTGTTTAAGAAATAAATAAACCGCCCAGAAGTGCTGACATTCCATCAAACACCTCTTAAACTCTAACTTATCTCTCCGATATCTAAAAGAAAAATACAAGGTCTTTGTGCTTACAGTCATGGATATTCAGTGTTCAAGCATTCTATTATCTCTCTCTAATGAAATTATATTCATAAAGATAGATTGGGTGACAAACACATCTGTGCTGCCCTCACGTATGGTTGATTATGGTCTATAATACTTTGCCTTCTACATTTTCTTGCCAAATTGCGATAATTTGAAAATTGATAAAATGCGTGATACAAATTAAAACAAAATGAAACAGCTGAAGATTTTATAACATAATGCTTAAAGAAAATATCTGTTTAAAAATCATACCCCTCCCCTTCTTAACGATGAACTAATAATGTTTGCCTTTTTAACCATAATTTTAAGTATATAATCTGAACTACAGGTTTCCTATTCGGACTGTCGATGTACTGTGTGACGGATATTTTACTATTATATATGTGCTTAATATGGAGTCCGGTAGGGTTTTAATCTTACAAATTTTCCCAATAAATTTTATATTTAAATAATGATCTTTACACAGAAACTACACTCTGCACAAATTGGATGGCGTCCATCGGAATAAAATAAAATTCACGGGTATCTTGTCGCAGGTGTTGTGGTTGAGATCCGTTCAGTTTATTGTGTTCACAACACTTGTTAACCTTCTTAAGTTAACAACAGTCCGTTCTAAATAACAGCCATAGATCAAGGGATGTTACGTTGACTTCTTCTCCTCCTTCTATTTAAAAGCGTTTTGAAAATAGGCAAGAAGGTAAGAAAACCTGTAAACACCGTTGCAAAACAGTTTTAAAAGTTTTCTTAACCCGGCCTATTTTCCTCAGACTGCGCGCGTCTCTTCACTTGTCCCTGTTCCACAGTGACCACATTTCCGTTCTTGTCGGGCGCCGTATGTTTCAACTGCTCCCCCCACAAGATGTCACCACACGTCCGCATCGCTTGGCGCAGACCAGAACTTGGCGCGCTTTCGAGCTCTTATCTACTAGTCAGGTCAACTGACCAAGTATTATTTTACTCCGGCAGTATCACTGGTTGACCGGCAACCATGAAATCGTCCAAATCGGAGTCCATCTGCGAGAAAAAATGATATAAAGTCAATGAAAATTACAGCAACATTTAACTAACTTGCAGTCTAAAGAAAATACACTAATTAACTCAACTAAGATGCAGCATCCAGAGATTTAAAACTGTAATATTAATGTTTGAAACTACACTCGAGGAAGCGGATGTTGTACTACACACAAAATCTTTGGAATAATTATCTTTTCCAAGAATTTCCAATTGACTGGAAAAACAGAATCGTGGTGACCCGAATTTCACCAACAGGACTTAGGGTTTAAATCGGACTTCCCAAGAATAAATGAACTTCCCCAAGTGAATCATAAGGCTGGTACATAAAACTACTTCCCGTTAATAAAATCGCTTCCTGATTTTCCCGACGCACTTCCCTAATCTGACCTTTATTTATCAACAAGTATATTTAGTATAATATCCCAAACATAGTAGGTCACATTCGCGTTTTTTATTTTATTTTATTAAAATCACGTGACTACTCTTACCTCTTCCTCCTCCTCTGAATCAGACAGATCTGGGAGCTGAGCGCCAGCGCTCTTGAGCAAGTTGACAATGTTTCTGAGTCCTCTGTAGTTGGCCAGCTCGAGGGCTGTCCGTCGATCGTAAGACCGTGCGTGAACGTTGGCCCCACACTGCTGAATGAGGTACATCACCATACTGGCTCTGTTGGATTCTGCCGCTTCGTGTAGTGCGGTTAACCCACGTTTTCCCTCCTGCAAATTAAAGGCGCCCTTTTTAATACGAATAACCGATATATCAAACGCTTACATAGATATAAACTTTGTACTATTTTAATTCATAATACCAAAAACCTGACGTAGGTATCGTTCGTGATATATTAAATTTTTTTTTCACTTTTGAACTCTTAAAAAATAGTTTGATATTTTTCTTTGAATTATATTTACTGTTCCCCACAATTTTTTTTTTTCATATACGGACTAATAAAAATGGGACATATGATACTCTGGTAAAAACTTGCATAATGCTTACAGTAATGGAAACTGTAGTTTAAATATTTATATATTGTGCTTGATATGGTTAGTTTTTCTACAGATTTGTTAACATACAAAGTTACTTAAATATGATAAAATGCATAGATATATTTTTGGTTATTTACCTGGGCATCAACGTCGGTATGCATGTCCCGCACGAGATAGAAGACAATATCGAAATGGTTGGCGGCTGCTGCCATGTGGATGCACATACGACCTGAAAATAATAATGGTATATTATTTTTACATTCGATAACATATCTCAATAATTATTTGGGTTCGCATGTACTGTATTTTAACCAATTAAAAAAAAAACTATCTGCTTAATAGCTGGTGTAAAATAATTATTGTGCGTTAAATAAGGAATGATTAATTATTATTATTATCATTATTATGTGTATTCTTAATCGTTCAGTGTTTCTTTTATCAAGTTAAAATTTCTGAGCTTATAAATATCGTTGGCCATACATTGTGCTTTAAATTGTTACTCTGTCTTTTTTTTAAATAATACACCTGTTTGTTACACGTACCTTCATAATTTTGCAGGTGCATTGGTTGAGGAATGACCTTGAATGGCACTTGGTACGGGATGTCCTTGACCTCATTGTAGTCAAGGTGGCGTGTCAGAACCTCCACACACTGAAAATATCCCCGCAAACACGCAATGTGAAGGGGCGTGTTTCCGTTCATGTCCCTCTTGTCTACGGTGGCGCCGTGAGCGAGCATCCGCCGTACTAATCTGGGCATGTTCTGCAGGACGGCAAGATGAACACATGTCTGGTTGTACGAGTTGGGGATATCTAACAATGTCGGCCCATTCAAGTCCTCCACTATTTTCAGGGCCAGGTCTTCACGACCAAGTAAAATGAGGTTATTGAGCAATCTGTAAAAAAAGAAGAACATAAATGAACACACAAAAAACATTATGCTTTATGCATCTCTTTCTAAGAAATGTATAAATTAATGCAATCACGTTAATAAATAAAATTTATAAATGAATTATTTATTTTATATTCTGTTATTGTAAAAACACGTCTTGTGTAAATACGATATAAAATAATTTTCTTATTTTTAATTTTCTTATATAAATTTATTTAAATTCGATATGCAAGAAAATATAGCTCATACACTGCTTTATCTAATAATTTTATAAAATAATTTTACTATTTATTACAGTATTTAAAATCATGAACAAAGATGATATTTTCCGTTAAAATATACAATACTCAATTTTACTTAATACTGTTAATTGCAGATTCCTTTAAAATTATAAATGCATCTATAAATTTATTGCATGAAGCTAGCCCCAATACTAGCAAAAAAAGCACTCGAGTTTGGCGGACTTCAATGTGGGAATTTATTGAAGTACTTTTATAAGGAAGCCACTCTGGGAAAGTACGCATTTAAATATCCGCGGTTGGAAAATTCCAGAAGCATTTAATTACTCCCGTTACATATTACCAGCGGATATGGGCGACTCCTTTTTGCCCTCAGCTGGCTTGCAGATAATACTTATCACAATACAGATCCCTGGACGGAAATCCCGACCCCCCAAGTAGGTACGACAAGCTTAAACTTGGAATTCCCAATCACGCGCAGATAACAAGTGGCCTTTGTGGGCAAGTTGTTATGTGTGGAGTTGCCACGAGATCTGGGGAAAACCCAGTGTATAGGTTATTCTCGGCCCAGCTGTTTGTTCGCGCAAACAGTGATGGCGTCAATCGCGGATCAAAAAGTCCGTTTACGCCCGCTGACTAAACTGGTACTCAGTGACCGTAACCAAAACTAGACTGCGGGTATACTATCCGATCATCAAGCACACCTTATTCCGAGAAATGGCTATTATTAATTGCCAAAAAAATGATATATAAAAAATAAAATCCCAATAATTTACGTAACATATCGGTAAAATTGAATATTTTCCTCAAAATTTTTTTATGACGCGTTTCACGTTACGTAAGCCTATTCTAGGTGTACAAGAATGAATTTCACACAATGATTTATCGCTTAAATACGATATAAGGTATTTTTCTTAAACATAATTTTACTGTTATTTATGAAGGTTTACAATTCCTCTTGAACTTACGTTTCTCCCTCGGCATCTTGCCGCAAATAACTTGAGTTCCGCAAACCCTTTTCAACTGGGTCCTCTTGTATTTTCTCAGAGTCATTTTCAACACTGAAAGCGTCTGATTCCGCGGTATTCAATTCCGACGGTTTAACATTCTCTGAACTTGGGAGGCTCTGAGTGAAACCAGAATCAAAACCACTGTCAACTTTATCATTTTCATTAGATAAATGTAATTTCCCAAAAGATTTGCTCAACTGGGCTTCTGGCACAACTGGAGTGTCTGAACAAACAGACATGGAGTCCGATGACATCAGAAGAGAATCTGAAAATCCAGAATCCAAACAAACGTCCTGTGACTGTTTAAGTTTTTCCATTGCAGCCATTCTGCGCGGATCAAAATTGGAGCAGCGCCCAGTTTGCAGCTCCTCAGCTGTTGACTGTGGGGCACAATCCGCCTCGCTCAACTTGTAGGCCGAAGGGGGTCGATAATGTGGGAAGCTGATACCCTCAGGTTTGCTGGACATAGGCAAAGGTGCAATATCCACAAAATCTTGTCCGTCTGTAGAATGTTCAGATATATTAGCAACCAATTTTGCAATTTCTATTTGCTCAAACCGTCGCCGCGACATATTCATTCACCTTGAGGCTTTGTCGATTTGGGGTCAGTGCAACACGGTCACCAACAACTCGTCTCCAACGATCTCTTAGGCTTCTCTAATTCTGCCCTAACTGGGAAGAAATAATATTCGTAAACCTGTATATACCACAAATGAGTACACTCTGGGAATTCCTGTGACTGTGCTGTGTGACTTTCCTTCTAACTGACTCAAAATATGGCCGCCGATAATGTACTACACGATGGGAAAATCCCAGGCTATTTTTAGCACCCGTTCACGTGACCCCATGTAGGCAATTTGATCGCTCACTCAGCTGTGAGCGTAGGCCCTAAATAACAAACTGGTATTCCCAGGGGCCTGCTGATAAATGAGTATTTCATCGGTCTACTTTCATCAGTGTGACTACTATTTTGAAACCGAACATGTAGGAATAAAACATTTTAGGCGATTTGCAGAGGTTAAACCGATATTTCATCAGTCAATCAGTCTTCATGTGAAACACAGTAAAATATATATATATGTTACATATATATCACAGGGTCTATGTTTTTCCATGTTATTTCCTCAATCTAGAAATTAATGTATTCGATAATTGGCTGTATAGTTTTATCATTAATCAAGATAATCAATTTCATAAGCTATTTTTTATCTATCTGTAGGCTGTAGGCTATAGTTATTTCTCTCTCTCTCTCTCTCTCTCTCTCTCTCTCTCTCTCTCTCTCTATATATATATATATATATATATATATATATATATATACATATATTTATATATATAAATATATATACGCAGCATAATATAAATAATTGCACATAGGAATAAAATTTAAATTTATGAAAAATTCAGTGGATGCATTAATAATTCTGCAAGAATATTCTGTTTTGAAGTTTATGATACGGTTTTGCTATTCATCTCAGGCATGTGATGTTTTTTTTAATTTTTACATATTTGGGCACGGCAAATCAATGACAAATTACACAAATTTTATACTGAAGGTAAATATTTAAGAACAATTAGAAGATTCACGATTCTATCTATGGTTAAGGATCGAACAAGATCAACTTTGAACTTATAAGGTAATATGTCCCCTGTAAGTACCAGGCCTCGTTATAGGGAACAATAAATCCCGACACTGGATAAGTTTTTTTTTTTGTACGAGAGACCTGAACTTCCTCATTCTGTGATTGTTCGCTAAAGTAAAATGGCGAAAACACTCGAGTATGATAGTTTATACGCATGAATACATTCCGTAACATTTTCCGGGATCCACGTCAAATTAAACTTGGCACATATATATATATATATATATATATATATATATATATATATATATATATATATATATATATGTGTGTGTGTGTGTGTGTGTGTGTGTGTAGATATATATATATATATATATATATATATATATATATATATATATAGAGAGAGAGAGAGAGAGAGAGAGAAAGTGAAATAGAATTTAGCAACTAGCGCTATCGGCTGACACGCGAGTGCTGACATGGCTTCCCGGAGTTGGATCTCCAGTCTATGTACGATTCTTGATATAACTCTGCACGATATGTAATTTTAACTATAATGATATCACCTAAAAAAAAGGTCCTCAGGTCGGAAAAAGGAGGGGGCTAGGGGTCCAGGCCGCAAAAATTGGTTTGATACCCATAAACAGAGCTTGCGGCGGCTGAAAAAGGGGGTCTGGGCACCTTGGACCCCCCACCCCCCTCTGGAGCTGCTTATGTAAAACTAGAAATCTGGAGTCTAAAGCCTCCGCCATTCACTTATTCGGCCCAAATAAGCAGATTCATAAGTGACCGTTCATTTGTGAATGTTCATTGACGACGTTCCAAGATTCCATTATGTTCCGGATCTGCACCAAGTTTTATTCGACTTTTCATTGACACCATTTCCGATATACCATTTTCCATACATGTTTATATGCTAAATATTATGTATGAGAAAAATTGTGATTGATACAAAACATATACATGTGATATTTATAAGTAACAACAACATTTGAACGATATATGCATGGTCAGCTGTTATCAAGCAATAGGTTCACTCACTGTTTTATATAATATAAAGAAAATAGAGATAAACTTTATTTCCCCAATCATAAATATTAGTACATGTTAAAGATCAATGACTTTGTATATTTCAGTCAAGTTTAGGTGCATTTCAGGATATATGTACCTAATATAAATTTTAATATAAAATTGTAAAAAGTTTCACATGAGGAAGACACTTAATAATGAGGATTTAGGATTCGTGTCTTCCTGTGGATAAATTTATTTTTATTCTCATGCCCTCCCCCACAACATTATCTGTACACACACGAGCTTCCTATTTCGTTTTATAATCGGCTTTTGGCTACAATAGATGATGATATAACTGTGAAGATACAAGCCAGATGTGATGACACACATCACATGTAAAGCATGCATGTGTATACAATTCTCTTTTGTTTATAATGCTACAGCGTTTGTATGTTTTGCTGTAATCATGATAATAATAATAATAATAATAATTATAATAATAATAATAATAATAATAATAATAATAATAATAATAATAATAATAATAATAGTACTAAGTATAGTAATAATTATTATTAATAAATATAATATAATATAATATAATATAATATAATAATAAATATAATATAATAAAAATTAATAAATAATTATATTAAAATAATAGATATAATAATAATGATAATAATAATGATAATAATAATAATAATAATAATACGTGTAATAATAAGATCAATTATTGTTATTGTCAGTTAGTAGTATAATAATATAAGTAGCAGAGTAAGAAGTATCATAATAGGTAATTAATTAGTAATAAAAATTAATGATAATTAATCTAATACTTTGTATAACATTTTTTAAATAAGTAATTATTGTTATTATTATTCAACTTCATCATCATATATTGATAATATAAACGCACTGGATCAAAGTATCAGAATAATTAGCATTATATAATAATTATTATCATTATAAATAATTAGCATTATATAATAATCATTATCATTACACTATATTCGTATATCAAATGTAGTTAAAACAAAGTGTCACATTTTCAAATTTATTACATAGTCCATCATTCGTGCCATTATAGCAAGACGAACAGCATATGTGTGTATTTTAAATTAGGATGATACGTGATACGAATAGGTTGATTTAGATGGCAATATAATTTACATATGTAGTCTAAGCTTACATAAACCTCAGGCTCAAAGATTAAAAAAGAAAAAAGAAAACTAATTGGAGGCTGCATGTAACCTGAATTAAAAAAAAAATCTGTACTCTGTCTCTTTTTATCAACACATTTGCTACTTATGCTACTCGATATACGGATAAGCTTGATGATAATAAATGATATATACATGTTATTGTACGATATAGTATATAAGAAAACAAATGATCTGAGATCCGAATATATATCTGACGTCGGAGCAGAATGAGTATACATTACGTAATGACGTCAGCGTGAAAAATCACCTCCCTGATTATGCGATTCCTTTCTGTCCGTACATGGGCGAACTGATAGCTGCCTCTTTGTAATGCTCTTATGTGTATAACTTTATTCATTTTAATTGTATTGCTTTTTATATTGTAAAATATGTCACATTTTTCATAATTTCACATGTTTGCATTAATTTTTGTCCATTTGTGTCAAACCATGCATGTATTCTATGAATTGTTTTAGTCCAGGACCCTATATAGAAAAACAGCTTATGCTGAATAGGTTATCCTGATGAAAAATGCATTATAAAAATTATGTATTTCTGACTGAAGAAATAATAAATATATATATAGGCCCCTCTTCTTTCTTTATGTTCTATATCCTCTTTACGCCGGGAGTTGCAAGTCTACGGCCATGCATTTATATACACTAAAAAAAAACCAGATTGGTTGAATATGTAACCAATTTAATTGGTTAGGCCAGTTTTGGTTGTTTGAACCAAGATATTGCTTATCCTAACCAACGCCTTGTTAAAGTACTAACCAAACCAGTTAGTTGTTCTGACCAGTTTTTATTGGTTAACAGAATAAAAATACTGTGTGTGGGTTTAACCAATATATTGGTCATTGATAACCAAAATATTGGTTACCTTAGCATATATATATATGACCAATTTGGTTATAGTTGATATGACATTTGTATAGATTCATCCAGTAACACATTGGTGATTTCAACCAACTTGTTGGTTTTGTAGTAACTAAACTCATTGGTCATTCTGACAAATCTTTGTTGGTCGACCATTTGGTTGCATATATTTAACCGGTTTTCTTGGTTGAGTTAAAAATTTGTTGATTTTACCAACATATTGGTTATTTTAACCAACTGATTGGTCAAGCACTGACCAAAGCGATTGATTAGTTTTAACATTAGACACAAAAGTGCTCCATATTAGTTACAAGTGATGCAAGATTTACTGACTGAGGGGCAAAACGTCTGACTTGTATGCGAGCGGTCACAGGTCCGATTCCAAGACCGGGCGGAATTTGTGTTTCCCCCTTGAAATCCACACCAAAGAAACCCGAAACTGAAGAATGACTTATAAGAAGACTTCTAATCAATCTAAAGAATAAAATAACTGAAAAGTTACTGAAAGTAGCAGTGCATAAATGTGTCCACTAGTCTGACCAACCGGAATTGATTCATGTGACCAATTTATTATCTGATTTAACCAATTCGTTTTGGTTGACCTTAACCAAAGTATACATTGGTTGAGAATAACCAAATTATTTTGGCCAAACTGACCAATTTTGTTGGTTTAAATGATCAGCTGTGTAGGTTGCTCTGACCAATATATTAGTTGATTTGACCAATATCTGTTATTTGATTTCAATCAAAATAAATTGGTTGTTCTAATCAATAAATTATTTGGACATATTTTGACCAATTAAATTGGTTGGATCCCACAAATTTTATGGTTGATTCAACCAATCTGTTTTTTGAGTGATAATATTAAGTGTTTTTACCATATAGGCCTAGTGAAGGTAGTGCATGGAATGCATGGAAGATCAAGCACATGCATGTCCACGAATGCTTGTTTTGGACTTGACGGGTTAATTTGGCTTCCGTGCATGCATTCAGACCGAAAAAAACACAAGCTTTTTCTTGCTGTTGTCACCAAGTAAATGATTGGATGTTCACACGTGTTCAAAATAGACAAAACCCGGCCGTAGCTGGCGTGTTAATTAGATATTATAATATAAGCATGTTTTAAAACTGCATCATATCTTTTTTATACTTTTTTAGAAGTAAACCATCACCATATGATTTATTCCTGTGTATGTAAATTCCCGTTTCGGACAGGGCAGCAGCACATGCTTCCACTAATTTTATATCCTGGTTTAACAAGGACCGGTGCCTATTGAACCTGCGGGCGCTGGGTGTGTAATCGTCCCATTTGCTTTATGTCAGGGAAACAAGACCGGGGATACGACCTTCACAGAGCCCATCCTGCTAGGGGAGCAATCGTGAAGAATCTAATAGTCTAGGCTCTACCCATATATAAATATATATATATGGTCTTCGTCCAGTAAATCAAACCTGTTTCATGTCTTTTCTTTTCAATAATATATACCTCCATGTTTTCTTAGTTCTGTTATATTCCCCTCTTCCTGTCCATGTTAGTTTTGTTCTTAATTGTGTTTTTGGCATCTCCCCCCCCCCCCCCCCCGAAAGATTTATTTTCAGAAGAATTTTTTTCCGATTTTGAGCTCCAGCTTCACGGACAGTACTTTCCAGAAAATAAAATAATAAACTTTCGATAAGATTTCGTTGTTTAATGTATAAAGTGATTTTACCTGTTCAGTAAAATATTTCTGTTATAATTACATTGCGCCTTGATTATTTTAAAATTACATAGACAATGTATAATAAAAAGGTATTTTTGCTCTGATTTTAAAAAAAGTGCCTGAAAAACCAACATGTCTGCTTGCCATTTTTCTCATCATTCTGCTCAAACAATTTCTTATGGAAGGCTTTAGCTTCTATACTCATCGCAGTCATAAGCCATGTTTTTTTCGCCATAAAAAAAGTACAGGGATTAGCTTTCTCCGTATATATGTTCATGAAAAATGACGTGCAGGAATAAATTAAACATTTACTTTCCTTTATTACGTAATAACGTAATATGCACACAGAGAACGGAAGAGGAAAACATCGGTGTAGGTCATTATGCCATATTCTATATAAAAAACAAAATTTTAAGAGAATTAGGGAGAGAAAAGATTGAATTTTTCAGAAGAATTTTACCGATTTCAGCTCAAACCGCTCGAACATTTCTTTCAAGAAAATAAAATAAAATTTTGATAAAATTCTGTTACCATATGATGTGTCTTCATCTGCTTTTTAGCAAAACGAGTCCTTCATTATGAAATTATTATCCAAAATTCATAATAAGGTAAAATAATTCCGGTCCTGCACTGATTTATGAAAAAAGTGAATGAAAAACCAGACTTTATTAGCCTTAATTTGTATTGTTTTTTTAGTATTCTTTTCACCATGTTCGGGTGCAAACATCAGATTAATCTGTAAGTTTATGAATATAAGTTATATAAGGACATGACTCAAATTTGTTATTTTCTATATCACATAATTACTTTAATCACATAAAACGGAAGAAAACATCGGTTTAGGCCACGATGCCTTATGTTCTATATGAAACCAAAATTCGAGAAATATTTTATTCACTTAATTAATACAAAGAAATGGGGAAAAAGTTGTATTTATTTACTAATTGTGTACCCAATATCACATAAAAATTAAATATTTCAAACAAGAAATAAATCGTCAGGAAACACTCGGTTGACCTTATATGTATAAGTACAGGTGCTAAGTTTAATAGTATACGTCAGCAAGCATAGGAAAGTCCGAAGGCTGTGCGTCGCATGGACCTTTACGTAAACATACGTATGTACCTAATACTATGCATGGTGTGACAGAAATTAGGCCATTAGGTTGCCTCGTTCTCGTCATACCATTATACATATATAGTCATGTGTAGTCTTGCGTTGCTTTGCAAGATTGTCTACACCCTATAACCTTAAGACACTCAGAAGGCGTATTCATACATGCATGCATACTTGTCCTCTAATTTGTTCAGACAGATACGGCGTTTAATACACAGCGTTCTATATGATTCATTTCCTTATGTGCATATATTTCACATTTGCAGATAAAGTTAATGGGAATTACAACCAGTATTTCTCAAGATTATGACAGTGACAATGTTTTCAATGTTGTATGAGGCTGCTGATCTATTTGTCTGAACTTTGAACTGTGACACCAATATATATTTAATATGCATTTGGCCGTAAAATGTGGATTTCATAATAATTCCTGTAAATATGTATATATAGGTTCTTACGCTAAACTCTCTCTCTCTCTCTCTCTCTCTCTCTCTCTCTCTCTCTCTCTCTCTCGATCTTCTCTTCTCTTCTCCTCTCTTTTCTTCTCTGTTCTGTTCTGTTCACTCTCTCTCTCTCTCTCTCTCTCTCTCTCTCTCTCTCTCTCTCTCTCTCTCTCTCTCTCTTGATCGCTTTCCGTCCCTCCGCCCCTCCCTACCTCCTCTCCCTTCTCTCTCTCTCTCTTGATCTCTCTCGATAGAGATCTTTGAATTTCATATTTTCATGACTTTGGAGTGTACTTGGTGACCTTAATATACCTTCGTCATACCACATGCAGTTAATTTGAATCAATCATCAATCCGGCTCAGCTGTACTAATAAGAGGAAGAGGTGTTGACGAGCAATCATTTGTACTTAGTGACCCTTATCTCAATGTATACATGATTAGGAAAGGCCCCGGGTCCACCCATATGTATGATTACTCATGCAGGTATTCGACAAGGTGGTGTGATATGACATTCACTTCTCGTCCTACCCATTAAAATACAATTTGCCATAAATATTTAAGTATGCCATTGAATATATACAGAAAAAACAGGATTTCAAATATCAGAAAAGATCATTTGTGATTAGAGGAATTCTGTACCAGGATCTTGTAGATATGAAGAGAGAAGTCAAACCAGAAAGGATTCACGCATGCAGGGATATGACTGGCACTTTCCTTGGTGTTTTTCTTGTGAACAATTCTGATGCCTTTAATTAAATGAAGGTAAAGCACGAGTTTCATGAACATCAGTTTCTGATATAAGTATATAAAGCAGACCAAGCCAATAAAATTTTCACTTATCCTTGCGTGCATGGTTAATAATATTCAAGAACATTTCCAGTACTGCTGACTGAAGAAAACAATACTGTAAAAAATATTTTACTAGGTTTCAGTTGAACTGCATGGGATTGGTTTGAACGGGTAAAAAAAAGGGAATTAAAGGTTTTGAATAGGAACCTGTATAGACATTTATCAATTTTATTACAAATTTTCCTTGATACTAGGATCCAGCAGTCACGTCTCAAAGTCCGTGAAATTTCATGAAAAAATCATGAAATTATGCATGATCCTGCACAGCGACAGATCAACAGAAAGACAGACAAAATCAAATAACCCAATAAAATATTATGAAATGAAGACGCTTCTCAATGCTTGGTTGTATAAAACCAGTAAATTTTATATTTTATTCTTTTTTTTAAATTTTTTTCTTCAATCCAAAATTTACTTAAAACATGTATTAATTTCCTCCCACTGACGTGTGTCGTCGTGCTTATGCCAGAATCCCTTTTTCATATACGTCGGAAATTTTCAAGAGCTTCCGCTTTCAAGGTTTGGTACCAGCCTATCTATGGAACGTATAATACTTTTTTTGCACTCATTGAACCTGGTACAAGTAACGTTCGGAAGAGTTAGATTTAAGTGTGGTCTGATGTCTAAACACACACACACACATGTCACGACAGAGAGATTTGTGTAGACAAACAGAGAGGTTGATCCATGCAGGATATCGGTAAAAGGTGGTCAAACCCATGCAGGAAGACAGTTCATGAGAAGACCCTGAAAAGACCACAGGTCTGTAAAAAGGGGGATTGGCCCGCAAAGGCTGGTTTCAAATCAATAAAAATGTTTAATTGGCTTGTATGTGTGGAGTGTGCAGGGCGGGGGGATGCAAGGGGTCAGGACTACCCCCAACCCCACCGTCCCACTACTGCAAACGTTTCTGAGCATACCTGGTATATGTCTGAATTCCTGCATTTTTTTCCTATTAATTAACTCCATTCATCATTTAGTGAAAGGGACAATAGCAGAAGAAACGAATGAGCAGAAGGAACGAATGAAATGTACACAAGGAGATAATGCTTAACACGTGTATGAGAAAGAGCTTAATTGTTTGTCACCAATTATTTTAATGCAGCTTTTTTTTTATTCAGGGACAGAATATGTTCTAAATATGATTGAGAAAATAATACGTTAAAGTAAATATGATTATATATCAAGGGAGAGAATGTCGTAACCAAAGAAAGACAGAGCAACAGACAGGAAGAGAAGTTGGTTCCTTCACTAATCACATCATATATATATATATATATATATATATATATATATATATGTATGTATGTATGTATGTATGTACGTCATACATGTACGCGAAACATACGTCATATATGTATACGTCATAAATATAGTTCGATATATATAGAGGCATACAGAAGCTTCATGTTACATTTGATAAATTTATAGCATAAATACGACATGTCATATTTAGACAAGGAGGAAAATTACCTGTAACAGATATAGGTTAAAAACCAGTTTGACATATATGGGAGGAAAAACAATATTTGGCAAAATTATTTCAATTTTTCGTCATGTGATGCATGGTCATTGCATGCTTATGTATCACTATAGTCTGTTCCACAAAAGGGTGCCCGGGTGCCCATTGAATTTGGCAATTATTCTCTTAAACTCAAATATTATCACACAGTCTGACCTTAAAGCTGATGAGGGACCAAAGGCCTAATATGAGATGTAACAAAAACCAGCATTTATATTTTGCAATCCTCTTGTTTTTTTTAATCTTGTGGCCAAGTGCATGGCGTCTGTTATAGGTTGCAGACAACTGTATTTTTTTACAATATTTATGATTAGTTATTAGCCAATCAGGAGCTTTCAAGTGCAGTTGTTTGAGCATGTGACCAGTGACCTTCACTTTCATGAAAAGGGTTGAGGTGTTGTAAAAAATAAACCGTTTTCTCATATATCGATTTAATTGCATTGCTTTAATATTTTGCTAGGTATGATAATAATTTAATTATAGTAAATTAGGCAAACACGCCATTCCTTCATTGCAACATGCCATCTGAAATTGATCTGCCAGTTTATGAAAATATTGCCAAATTTCAATTGGCACTCTTTTGTGGAACAGACTATAGTGCCAGGGAGACATTTATATTAATGTCTAAGTCAATATTTATATATCATATTATGGAAATAGAATATAGTCAAGGAAAATCCTTTAAATATTTGAATTTTGTTCATTTTTCATGACTGCATGCATTATCAATTTCAAAAAGAATTATTTTTACAATTGTTTATGGCTAGGTAAGCAACGAATCAGAATTGAATCTCAACAATTTTTAAATTTCCGGAAATCAATCACCGCGGAAAAGCTACATCCGGGAAATCAGTGTGTGGTAGAATTCTCTACACAATTTCCGGGACTCGTGACAATAACTATATATGGAGAAACAACATTTCTTCATGTCTCATGACACTCAATGTTGGGAGAGAAACAGTGTCAAGGAAAACTCATTTTAACATTTTGTTCATGTTTTTGGGAACGGGGGAATAAAATCATTAAGAATTCTTTAACCTTTTATTAAAAGAAATATTTGTCCGGATTGCACACAATATTTTTTGGAAAAAAAATTTCTTTTGGCATTAAGAATTCATTTAATATTTGTTCATATCCGGATTCATGCTTCTTCTAGAAGAACTCGTGTTTACGCGAAATATCGGGATAAACCCGCTCGCTCCACCTCGGATGTCGGCTTCACCACCCGTGAACTGCATCAAGAAATTTTCTCGACACTAACTTGGCGTCCTTATTTGACACTGAAAGCAAAAATGGCAACATAAAAAAATCACTTTTTAATCACGTGAAGACTGTTTTTCTATAGAGAAGGAACGTGCTATAGAGTTTAGATATATTCATATTTTATATTTTTCCCGATTCATCCTTGAGATAATTAACATTTTTTTAGTTTTTCTATATACAGGAGAACCTACGGAATTACGAACACGAACGGGACCGAACATTTTGCCCACTATACAGAGGCGCCCTTAGTAGAGAGGTTAAAGATTTCGGGACCTGCTTTCAAGGGACTGCCCGTAAGTGGCCGTAAATAGAAGATGCCCTGAGTACAGAGGTGCCCGTAAGTGGCCGTAAATAAGAGGTGCCCTTAGTACAGAAGTGCCCGTAAGGAGAGGTTCTACTGTATATGAACTCCTTGGTGTTTTCCAGTTGTTTCCGAACGCTCTTATGTGTGTACACTTCTTCCCATCTGATAATTATAAAATAAATCTTTTGACACCGTTTCATGTTCCGGGGAATGTCGGACTGTATGTATAGAAAGAGTGTCATTGGGATTTCTTAACCGGATTCTCGGTCAATATCTATTGAAAAATAATTCCAGACAGAATTCTGCTTTACTTTAAGGATTTGGGCGTGGTCCTAAATGGCTTTATCCCGCTTTAAACCTTGCCGATACACATCCCACTGCCCCCGAACTCTCTCCTCGTGCAGATAGATTCTCGCCTAGACGCTGTATTTGCATGGGTACTTTCGTGTCGCATGCCTGACGTGTGACAGGTTTATTTCTCTGGTAAAGTTTCTCGAAACTGCTCTTGGGGCTGCCATATTGTGTACACAGTAAAACTCGGATGTCGTAGGTCACGTGTCGAAATTATGGGTATTCAGCCAATTTACCAGTAAATTTTTCGATCTCGACCCTGGTCAACATGGAAAGTTCGTTTAACGTGTTATCAAAACCATATCAGCATGTAGGAAGACATTAAAGAGATTCTTTCAAATTTGCTCCGTTCTCTTTCTATTTTTGTTCATACCGGTCCCAGTCAATGTCTCTTGTGTAAATTTATCATTCAGCAAACCACGGTAATTTCCTCTGTCGATCATATCGATCTGCGTGTGGCACACACAATGTATGATTAACATTAAACAGTACAGAACTTTCCGTAGTAACCATACTTATTTCATTTTCGATAAACCGAAAATGCTTTCTTTTTGTCCTCATTAAAATGAAAGTGTTGGATTGGTTGGGGGATGGGTTGTTTCAATGACTGATTATATATCAATGCTACAGAATTTCTCATAGTCCCTATATATAGCTATATATATATACATATATATATATATATATATATATATATATATATATAACCACAGAATATAGATAGAATGATATAATAATCGAATAAGTAGTGATGAATAAATATTAACTAGTCATGATCTTATCAGTGTCCATAAATTCTAATTATAGAACACAACAACTTATATATGACAAATTCATGCACACCATCGAGATCATGATTAATAGCTGAGAACAGCAGGATATAACATTTGTTGACGTAATTTATAAATGTCCATATCCGTGTGAGGTAATCTGTAGGGAAATGAATATATGATGCAATACACAGGAAGGGCAGACTCTAAAAGGACAGGCGATAAAATGTCTCGGTTAGAAGAAGTTGGCTCTTATAAACTGGTATTAAAAAAAACTAACTGAAGTCCTTGTGCGTGACTTGTTCTTTCTGTCTATCTGTCTCTGTCTGTCTGTCTGTCTGTCTGTCTGTCTGTCTGTCTCTCTCTCTCTCTCTCTCTCTCTCTCTCTCTCTCTCTCTCTCTCTCTCTCTCTCTCTAGAAACAACAATCTCATCTAACATATGGACCCTACAAAATTGAGCACTCGGAGGACTTCTACATCTCAGTCATTCAATATATCAAGATAATAAAATAAGGAAAGTCATATACTTAGTTCTCTATAGACTGTATCACTTAATTTCTAAACATATCGATTTGAAATATTAATTTCGTCACAGTTAAACAGTGTCCATTAAAGAATCATCATACGACCAAAGCAATAATCTGAAAATAGTTGGCAATATCATCTATATATATAATCTATACCTGGATACAAAATATGCATCAATTTCTGAATATAGGTTATCCGCGGATATCAGAGACATGTTGTCCAAATATTTTTTTTTTCTGCTTGGCGGGTCATTTTGACTTCACTGCATGCATTCGGATAAAAATTGTGCTTCAGTTTTCTCGCTCATGTCACCTTGTATAGGTATATATGTACCGGTAATTAAGTTTCATCGGAAAAGAATTGTTTAGGACAGGTTATATAAAAAAGAAGATTTAAATTTGTTCAAAGAAGCCCTAAGTCATGCTTTTTATAGAGGTTATTTAGGCAAATTTTAATGCCTAAATTACTATAATGTTATCGGTTTATTTCAACCAACCCCTTCCCCCCTTCCCATGCAATAAACACGATAACGGGATACTATAAAAATATATCACCTTGACTTTTCTATACTTCGCACAAACATTGCGACAACCCATGCAGGCAGGTGAATGCATTCATCAATATTTCCTTTTAATTACGGATATTTGGGGATTTGCCAGAACTGACGTCAACATGCTGTCATCAACTTAGATACACTAGTATTATATATGACTCAGGAAAAGCATGAAGCTTGTTTTTATACACAAGACATATCCCTGATATTGATATATGTTTACATTATCTAAGGTAACAAAGTGTTAACACATGTATAGGTAGCATTGATTTGTCAGGTGACATGGGTTCTCTATCATGCTATGTTTCGGGAAGTTTTTGCGTCATTATAATTCAATGGTAACATATGTCAACACATCTATATATATATATATATATATATATATATATGAAACAGGCAAAAAAAAACAGCAAAACAGTAAGTAGTAAAAGTATAGAAACAGTATTAGTATAGTATACAAAGTAATCAATTGCATCGCTTCAGATCGCTCATTTTGCGATCTAAGTGCCCTAGAAAATGATTCTTGAAAAGTACCTTTGATTCTTCCCAGAAGAAAACAGCCCATTGATCAGTTTATAAAGCTGTATTGAACGTATATATGCTTATATATCGCTCCATCACCGTATATGCATGCTTATGGGCGTGAGCCACATGCATGCAGGAGCAATATTCTGTCTGCATGCATGTAGAGTCTCCGTGAACTAAAGTTTTCCCGGTAAAATGAAGTCGTTCCAGTATCTTTTTTTACTGATGATTACATTGCTAGATCTAGTTTACCACCATACTTCTACCAGTTCACGCATATACACATTTACGCACAGCTTAAAGTGGATTGATGGTATATACAAAATCGTTTTGTTCCTTTTTTCTGCAGATTTGCTTCTTTTCATTGTTTATATCATGTTGCATCATGTATAAATTATAATAATTTTAATATGTGTGGGCGGGCGATTTTTTACCTTTTTTTGTATATTTCGATAAAAATGTTATATGATCAGGGAAAAGCATGATAATAACAGGTAAAACAGGTAAAAACACTACATAGCAAAGGAAATCTTATCAAAATTTTATCATCTTGAAAGATGAAAATCAAAATAAAAAAATTTTGATGCGGGGGTTAAAACTGACGCAGGCGGTGCCTGAGAACCATACCTTTTTTTTTTGGCCACGGGATGATTTTCCATATATATTACCCATGAACCCTGAACGAATTGACATTTGGAGTGCAAATTCATATAGAAACATCAAATTTGTCATTTAAAATGCAGTCAATGGTATAAGAGTAATAAGCATACATGTATACGAATATATGCCATAAACAAATCGAAGTATGCTGCATGTTAGTTTTATTCCAAATGAATGAGAAAATGAAATTTTTTTATATAAAAGCTGTGTCTGGGAAGGTGTACTCCGTTAAGTGATTATTTTTTATCACTTGGAAGTTGATTCTTTTAAAAAAAAGTACTTGGCATGGAAATATGAAATACTGACCTCAGTCGTACAAGAAGTGACTGTATGACATCATATTAACACTTTAAATCATAAAAAAACTGTATTAAAAATATCTCTGATCACGCACTTATTTCTGAGGCAAAATTAAAGAATGCTGAAAACAGTAGCGTATATAAACTTAGGGTTTAATCATAAAATCATATATATTATATATGCATATGTTTTCACTCCAACTCATGGTTTTTCCACAGATGATATACACAATCAGAATGCAAGCATTTCGCCGAAAGTACGCTCAAACCAGCTATAGGTGATCATGGGGTGGTGAATAAAATTAGGGTTTATTCCTCTTGTTGCATGATGCTCGGAAAGTTTCTCGCTGAGGCTAATTAATATTATAAACCACAGGCGGTTAGACCAATGCATGTTGAACTGTTTATGTTACAAACTACCGCATGGTATGCTCAAACCCTGGAGATATAGATACAATTTAGATCCCCATCTTTTTATACACCTATTTTGGTATTTCCCAGAGAAAAAATATGAAGTGACTCATACCCTATAGACCCGGCATATTTGTCTTCCATTGTTATTTTTAGCATGATTTATCATACCCTTTATTTTTAGCGTAAAATAAGGACAGAAAACTACACCTATGTAACCAAATATATCTAAAACATCAATGATCTCATTATTTTAGAAAAAGTGGTATACGAGTAATACATGTTCTTATAATACGCAACACTGGGCAAAATCCACACTATTGTTCTATCGTATTCCCAGCCCAACGTTGCACTTTACCATTCCCAAGGACGCTGCATGGTTCCTGCCTAATTTATGTGCCATATATCCTGTGTGGGTATAAGAAACTGAGCGAGGAGCCAGTCTAAAACCTGTATGCATGTAGTCTCTCATTTTTGCATGATGAACGGAAAGTTTCCATTGTTCATTAATGGATGTTTTCGTCCTGGGACAGTTTATTTGATTTAACCCTTAATTGTGTGATTATAATGGCTTTGAGCTAGATACCATGTTTATCAATATCGCTTAATCTACTTTATCAGGGACTTCCCACAAAAATGCAGGCCTATATAAGGTGACTCACAAATATTACACGACTTGCGTAAAATTAGTATACTTTTTCTTCAGTCGCATAGAGTGTTCTGGGTTTTTGTTGATAACTGTGCGCATGGTAAACACTCCATATAAGGAAATTGTATGAGGATTTTAGAGAAAACCACATTCGACAGAGTGAAGGAAATTTCATCGAATGTAAATATAATTAATATATACTAGTGTATACAATTTGAAATACAGTTGACCATTTTCCATATATAGACCTATGAGTATAGATACAGATAACTACCTTCAGCCCCTTAGACTGTGTACAGAAATTCTACATTTTAGGGGTAGAGTTTAGTATTGCAAGAAAGCTACCTTCATGAGGAATATCTACAAATACGAATGTGTGTACATCAATTAAATTAAATATTGAGAGAGAGAGAGAGAGAGAGAGAGAGAGAGAGAGAGAGAGAGAGAGAGAGAGAGGAATAATCTACGTGCATCGTTAGTAAGAAAGTCCCCCTTCAATTTGAAATTTTAATGAATATAAAACGAGGAATATACAGGGAAACACCTCTGGGGCGGACAGTTACGGGACCGGACGATTTGTCCGTTGGGTGCCGCCCTAGAGGGGGCCGGTCGGGCCCACCAGGCCCGGCTGCAGCTACATGTCGGAGACCTAAGTACGGGACTTAATCAACCATGAAAGCCGGTATTTTTCATATAATATTTTATCTTACATGTATGTTATATGTGAATAAAATTTAATGCTACCGGTTGTTCTGTTTTAATTTTTATTTTGGAATGTAGCTTTTAATATTAACTGTCCGCCACCCGGGGTTTTACTGTATATATATATATGTGTGTGTGTGAGTGTGTGTGGGTGTGTGGGTGTGTATTTGAGTGTGTGTATGCATATATATCATATATAATATGTTAGTTATGATTGATGTTATAAAGACTTATGGACAGAGGGGGGGGGGGGGGGAGAAGACGGGAGGAGTATGTTACATTGTTTCTGAGACATCAACAGACAGTTTGGAATATATCATAAACATGATGTCCATCTATTGATCTTATGTGCAGTTGGACGTCCGGGCTCCGGCATGTGAGAGCATATTTATTGTATATATAGTATATGGGTATAATGTTGTCCATAGGACATGATCAACTCACCGGATGTACACTTACATGTTATATAATTGTACCAGGATGTTGCAGACAGTTTATAAACTGGGTCACCTGTAACAAGTAGCGTGTGCATGTGCCACTATGTTGGTATACCCGCTGGTTTTTCAGATAAATGGCACTAGACCTGGGTTTTACAGCAATAACCTTCCCGGATATTTTTTTTACCTGTTGCGACGGCATTCACGTGATCCCGGTGTCAGCTGAGGGACAAGGTTGTACATGTACAATGTGGTTTCTTCTGTTTAATGTTGACCTTGGGTTAACACGTGGATGTGACGATCTATTATTTTAAAGAGAAGGTTAAACATTCTTGCATCATATGCTATTTGTCAGGGATGGGTCGAAATGCAAATGCATTTGAAAATGTCACATTTGCATTTTCCTTTATATGCAGAGCTATACCTCTCCATTTGCATTTGCATTTGGAGAGGAAAATACTGATTTTCAAACTTTAATGTAGTTCTTAAAGTGATAAATTGAACTAGGCAAGAAATATTCCTGAATCAGAGCTCCGATCAACTTGTCTTTTAAATTCCATTACTTTTGTATGTTTCTTAAATGTCCCATATTTTTATATATTTTCATTATTTCTCCAATAAATCTTACAATTTTCTCAGAAGGTACCGTTTAAGAATAACTGTTGTTGTGCACTTCACCTCAAAGCTGTCAGCAAAGTTTTGTATTCCCGGGTTATGTTGGCTCCTATTGAAATAGAGTTGATTTGCGGGGTGGGCAGCATACTGGTCTACCCCAGGCCCCCACAAAGGAAGTTCACAGTGATGTTATCAGCTCAAAGGGAAGGGCTATCAAGAAAGATAATGGATAGGATTGCTTACATGTATACCATATCATGCATATAGTATACAGCAGAAAATGGTCATTAAAATATTATAAAAAAAAACCAGATAACAGAATCTATGATAAAAAACCCCAATATCAGCTCAAGTATCTGATATGATAAATTTAGATAAACCTAATTAGGTGAGTCATTTATGTATATTTCACTAAAATACTATATGGAGCTCAAATTATGCATGGCCCTATTTGATATTGTTATTGTTTTTCATTATATTTATAATATCTAAACGCATTTACAATCGATTTATTTTAAACATTTGTATATAAATGAGCCAAGTAAAATTTAAACACACACACACACATATATATATATATAAAAAACCTTTAAAACATATTTTCGCCTATATGCGTAATGTGTATATATGCGCACGTGTGTGAACTATCCTGCAATCAAGGAACTTTATTTTATTTTAAACATTTGTAATTAAATGAGCCAAGCAGGGGCGTCAATATAGGGGGGGGGGGGGATGGGGTGGTATATATACCCCCCACTTTTTGGCATGGGGGGATGGTCAATGTAATCACCCCCCCCCCACCCTGGAAGAAAAATTGACGCCACTGGAGCCAAGTCACATTTAAACATATATATATATATATATATATATATATATATATATATATATATATATATATATCAATATATATATAAATATATATATATATAAATAAATAAATAAAACCTTTAAAACATATTTTCGCCTATGCGTAATGTGTATATATGCGTACGTGTGTGAACTATCTTGTAATCAAGGAACCCAAGATGCCCCCCTCCCCCCCCCCCCTAAAAATAACCAAAAGACGCTAGCTGGATTTAAGACATTTGCAATTTGCGCGATCCCTCTGTTCACGCTGGCCGTAAGCGTGGAAAATGCTTCTTCTGCGATTTTAGACACGTATGCTTGGTGTTACATGCCTCTTGTATTTGCTTGTATACACATAGGTATTACGTCAGATTAGAATGACTCTTAAAACACACTTGCATGTATGGTATTTATACGATGTAAGTATTGTGTTAGGACTTGACTGCCTTTTTGTTGTTTATAGTGACAAGATCAAGGCACGCACGCTGAGCAGTTGTTGTATGTTGCTGACTTTGGGCATTTTGCCAACCAAGGGAAATTTCTCTATGAATCATCTATACCCACGCGGTTCATGCGGCCACTCACAAGGCGCTCAATGTGAATGAGCAACCTTCATGTAAAAATGCATGTGCCGATCGATGCAATCGTCCAGTTATTTACTTTTTAACTTATACTCATGCAATGGCGTCAATATAAGGGGGGTGGATATATGGGGGACGGGGAGGGGGGGTTAATCATCCCCGGCCCCCTTGATATTCAGTGAATAATACTTATATTTTGGAAATTAAATAATAATTCGAATAATATATATATTTGGGTTCCATTTCTGAGTTTACTATAACATATTATATATCTAAACTTAATTTTGAAGTAACCTATACGCGACACCAAATACTTAAAACCTTATACTTAATTCTTATATATTTGAAATGTGTCACATACACATTAAAAAGGACAATATATATATGTAACGCGCGGGTCATTAAAAACACAAATGTAACAACTTGTAGACGTATATCATTTTACTGCACTGCTATTACACGCATGTCACTTCATAAAAGGTTAGGGTTATGATCATGATCATGGTGAATCTACAACAAATAAGATAACATAAATGTCGATGTATAATAATGACAACATGATTTGTCAACTCATGAGCAACGTTCACATGCATTGAATTACCAATAAAGGATATATCAATATCAGAAATAAATTGAAACCTTTAAACTGACTGAATAAACATTTATAAGAACCAATAAATCATTTAATTTAGTTCATACCCAATTGGATTTGTATCATAACTTTCCGTACACAAATAGCCTTCACACTGAATGAGACTCACGTCTTAAATTATCAAAATGGCAACATTGTATTACTATATAACCTGACAAATTCACACAGATATCCTGTCAACATAACACAAAATTATAAACAGTTACAACATGAAAGCTTAACCTCAAAGGAAGCAACGGCTTGACCTGATCTGCCAGCCAAGAAAAATACACTGGGCAAGATTACCGCCCCCTGACGCTATGTCCTGTTATACCTGAATAAACCATACTGAATTAAAATGACATGTATAAAAAATGAAATACTCACAGACTTGTGCGCTATTATTGACTTGACCCACACATTATGATGACATTGAGTCTTTGACTAGGGTGCCGTAACGGTGACTTGAAATCTTTACATGTACACAACAGTAAAGTGACTTGAACTAACACTTGTTGCCAACTGACCCCACCCTTGTCTCGGGGCATGCCTAAAATACCCAGGCGGCCTGGGAACAGTAACATAACACGGGGCTATCGAGATTACACCCTGTCCCACGAGCTGAGAGCAGTGACAATTTTGTATCTTTGACCCTGTGAAGCACTGTACAAGCTGGTGAGCTGTCGGTATGGCTGGACACCAGCCACAGCATGATAAACTACCACCCGGCTGGCTAGCTCAAACAATAAACAGCACATGAAGCCTGGTGCTCCGTCTGAATTAAGGAAATTAAATAACTGGTATAGCCTACACAAAGTCACTGCATGAATTAAATGTAATACATATAATAATGGTTTTCCAACAGAGGTCGCAAATTAATTGCTTAAAATGACACTTAATTCAGATGACACATATGTGCATTAAACAAATACCACAAACATGGCAAAACAAATGGTAACACAAATCTACTTAACTTATCTATCAATTCTAAAATTACAACAACCTGGGATATTACTGGCCCTGGTCAGGGCAGTAACATATATATATATATATGTGTGTGTGTGTGTGTGTGTGTGTGTGTGTGTGCAGCAATATAAGCTAAATTTGTAAAATATAGAACAAGAATACATAGAAAAATTCGGATCACCCTATATGGGAATTGAAAAAAATATAAAAATAATATTAATACTTTCATAATGTTCCAAAAAATAGTGCTAGGTTGGGGGCAGGGTGGGCGTGCGGAAATATCTGAGTGTGATTCGATCGCTGCTAGCATAGACGAACTATATATATAGTTATATATAGCTAAATGTTTTCGGTCAGCTTACCATCTTTATTTATCCGTAGTCAATATTAATCATTCATTAATGAAAGACATACAGTCTGCTGGCAAACACAATCACATGATAATTATGAGAACCTGGCATGCGGCGGAAACATGAAAGGCTTGGCAGTTATATCCGGTTCCTGGAATTACCCAGGTGGAGGCGAGAGTATATATTAAGATCTTCTTTATCCATAACGCCCTTTCCGCTGAACAGATTTGTGGCCGGGACCAGGTTAGAAGATATGGCCGCCGCGCGTACTCTAATAGGAAATTTGTATCATATTACAAGCGAAGGCTGGAGAAATTATCCAGGGATAACACATACATGGAGAGAAAAGGATAAAAATCTTGTTAATAGAAAGTGTCCCACATTTTGTTCTGTTATATTGTATTGTATTGTATTTTGTTCACTGGTATTGTTTAAATGTTATATAAAATATGCAGTAAAACCTCCGATATATATATATATATATATATATATATATATATGTATATATATATATATGAATGAATGAATGAATATATAACCAATGATATAAATATTAATGATATCTTATTGTATCTCCCAATCTCCATGATCTAACATCCTTCTCTTAAAATATACAGATATCACGTAATAATTATGTAACTCTACGTCATATTCATCTAAATATACATATACCATCGTGTGTGAAATCCTATCATTAAACAGAAGCAACAGATATTTTACTTTGTTTAGCAAAATATTTGGTGGTTAATCTTCTCGGTAATCTAGCGGTAGATGTCGCTTTGGCTGTGGTTTTCAGAGCATGGAGCTGCCAGCACGATGATTGTGACCGCGGTGATCCTGTGACGTCACGCCTGGCCGACTACATCATGACATCAACCATGAATAAACGCTATTCGTGTGAATTCTTTTTTTGTAATCCGGTATACATGTGATCCAACTTAGTTTTTAATTTAAAGTGTCATATGGGCATATTTTTTACAGGATATCAGATATAAGATAACATTAATATTCAGTGGTCAGGGGATTTTTTTCTTAAAGCGACTTATTTACATGCCAGGTGTTTTACATATGCATGAACTGCAGTATTCTCTGCATGAAATATAATGGCATCCCCCAACATTTCGCTCTAAAACCATTCGCTTACTCCTGTACAAAAGAAGAAATGAGCAACACCTGGCGCTATCAGTGGCGCAACACATAAACAATGTACGCACGCCACCTGGGTACAGTACCGCACAACTTCCTAAGTTAAGATTTCTCAAGCTTCCAGCCGGTGTTGTTTATACATTTGTTTCTTCTTTCATGTTTCTTCTCCTTATTTTAGAGTCTTCACATATGCTTAGGATTATTACCTGATCACGTAGTCATGTTATTCTAAAGGAAGTGGCTAAACAGCCGGCAGGGTGCAGGCCCGTAGCCAAGATGACAACTGGGAGAGTTCAGTTGGTGTAAGGTGGAACTTTGAAGGCGGGGGTGTGGGGGCCTCTACTGGGGTCAAGGGGCGGGGCTCTGGTGGGGGTCCAGGGGCCGAAGGCCCCGGAAGCTCCAGGGGTTTAGGAGTATAGTGTACACAATTGTACTTTCCAGAGAGCAAAGCAAGATAAAAACCCGTATTTGAGTTAATGAAGATACAATGCAGAGTATAGACAGGACTCCAGAGGGCAAGGCGGAACTCCAAATTCCCTGTTTGGGGGTGGGGGATGGGGTGGTGGGGGTTCATCACCCTCTGACCCCCCCCCCCTCCTCCCCCCCCCCCCCCCCCCCCCCCGGTTACGGGCCTGGGGTGCCGGCAGTTTAGTCCACAGGCTAAACAGCCGGCAGGGAAAATTAACCTTGCTGGCAGTCTAGCCCACAGACTAAACTGCCGGCAAATGAATGCATGCTCTATTTCAGAGTTTCAGTGTAATACTCCATACTTTCCATTATTTGTTTTTCAATGAGCTGGCAATATAATACTGTCTTACCAAATTAGATATTTTGCTGACAAAGGAATAAGTACCTTAAATAGGTATTAAACGTGCACATTTGTGAAATTTACAGGGTAGTTTTATGTAGATTTATAGGAATTGTATTGAAATTGACTGGCATTTCAGCTGCTTATATATGCTTATGAGCAAGACATTGGGTAATATGTGAAAGCACAAACATCTCATGAGATGTCATTTCAAGGGATGTGCAGATTCTTTAATTAAAGGTTATTGAGTGTGAAGCATAACAGCTGTTTTTATACTGGTGTGCTTATGAGCAACACACAATTAATGTGCATGTGTGAGCACAAACAACTCATGAGATGTCATATCAAAGGATATGCATATATATATATATATATATATATATATATATATATATTATATATATATATATATATATATATATATATAGGCGAAATCAAATATTCATTTGGGGGCAATAGTAGACCAAGATTCGGTTCTCCAAGTACTGAGGACGCGAAGTGCTCAAGCAGGATATGTTGGACCATGGAGTTAATAAATTGAGGAGGGGGGGGGGCATGGCATAGGGAATGGAGGGTATATCCCCCCCCCCCCCCAACACACACACTTTTAACCAAGGAGGGATAGTCAATATAATCATCCCCCTGCTACATTCAGATAATTTGAAAATTAAATATATTCGTTATAAGAATTAAAGGCTTTGTTCCATTGATGATTTTACTCTGTTATATTATATTTTAAAACCTGGTTTAGAAGTAACCTATGCTGGGAATATAATACTAGTACCTAATTTTTTAAAAACCTACACTTATAAAAGTAATATATTTGAAATGTGTCATAAACAGACGCTAAAATGTATATAAGGGTGTGTGTGTGTGTGTGTGTGTGTCTGCGAGTCATCCCCCTCCACTCTTGAAGATGAATTTACGCCACTGAGATAATACCTATTATTTCAAATGATTAAGAACCTTTAATAACTTTGAGGAATTAAAATGCAAGTTGACGGAGCTGTAAACGTTCACGTGACGCGAAAGTTAACGGCTTTCCACTCTTATATATATGTTACAATGAACACATGGAAGTTGATCAATAGTTTCAGGAAAGATTTAGATTTTCACCTGGCTCATGTGTGTAATATGTGTAAGCGAGAAGGTTATTTTGACGTCAATTATTACGAAGACTAGATTTTACGTATTTAAAATTATATATATATTTATATAAATATATATATATATATATATATATATATATATATATATATAACCCCACTTCTTTATGTGTTAAGAGGATAAACCCTAAGATGAAAAAAAAGGGGGGGGGGGGGTTATAGAAGTGTGGACAATGGTTGCAGTTTCAGCAAAATTTCGTGGTAAATGTTAATAATTCGAAACGTCAGTATAATAAAATGACCTGCAGGTTTGTACAGACACATCATAGGAACTTCTTGCCTGACGTCAGAGGGGATTTGTTTCAATGGAAGGGCCAATCGTGGGAAGTTTCAAGGTGGACCGATGTTGTGAAAATAAACCATGCGGTCCTCTGATTGTGTGTGTTATATATACTGACCTTTTCACACGGGGACCCAGTCCGGAACTTCGTTAAAGAGGAAAGAGCTACATATCTGTTAAATAACTGATATCATGACCAGCATGACTTTTAAACCATCTTAATTTGGATATTTATTACTAAAATCTAAAGAAATTCAGGAACAATGTTTTGTTATGTGATTCAAGCGCGGGAATATAGGGATTTAAACCACGGTTTTAGTTTCCTGTACAAGGATATAAATGCGTTCAATTTCATTTTTGAAAGTCATTAGCATGCATGGGTGGACTACTTTCACTCAAATTTCCACGGATTGTAAGTAAATGACAGTGATTGCTATAGTTCAGTGGTACTATATATATATGTGTTTACCGAATACAGATGGAATTTCCGGAGTATTATAATAGGGCATTGACAGGCGTTTACTTTCCGCCTGTATTTACTCAGAAATAAAGCCATTTGTTTATATACGGTAATTATTTTGCAATCTCTAAGCAGGTGGAAGTAATATTTAAGGGGTTCAACGCTAAGTATATAATGCTTATATTTCAACTAGCTGTTTGGTGTGGGTTAAAATCCATCAAAAACAAAGTTCTAAGTCAAATAACATCCAAGTTCGACTAAGATTTAAAACTAATGGTGGAAATATTAGTAAAGTTATCAAAGATTATGGAAATATGGATATAATTAAGTCTGTGGGAGTTCTAATTATATAGACTGTTCTATTTATAGGCATATTGCTATAAACACGTCAGAATGTTACATTTCCAGCAAATGTTTTCATATTGAAACACTAACTTAACATTTCAAGAATATAACACATTAATTTTTGTCGAAATATCCTAATGCGACATATTCCGACATAGAAAGTAACTTTATCTTACTCATTTTTTTATTATCGGGATAAATCGAGCTTGATCAAAGCTTGATCACACACAAAACTGAGAATACACCTATAGGGTACAGTAAAATATAATTATATATTGAGCAGCGCTGTATCTAAGCATTTGTTTAATAACGATGATGATGATGACGTTTTCGTGTTTACTATTTAGCATGTATTCATCTTTAATTATGTGTAATGCTTGTATATATATATATATATATATATATATTTGCATTATTTTTTGTATCGATACATTCTGCTGGAACTTTTGAATAAAGTTTATTTGCACATTGTTTGAAGTGTTTTATTTATTTTTATTATCACTCAATTTTTACTTTATGCATAATATAATTCATTTTTAATTATAATCACAGATACGGCAAATATTGCTCTTCCCTGGGTTTGTGTTTTTAGCTGTGGGTGTCCCTGATACGTAATCCGGCAAACTGCGTAATCCGGCATAATTCCTAATCCCAGATGGTGCCGGATTAACGGGGTCCGACTGTATATATATATATATATATATATATATATATATATATATGCCTATCTAGTTACACATATTTCTTTATTCTTTTTTTTATTATTTGTGCATGCGTTTTCCATTTGTTCTCATATAGTGTGTTCAGTTTCAATTGTGTACGTGTGTTTATGCATTAACAGATGTGTGCATGCATATGTATATACGTGTAATTCTTTTGGGTTGTGTCTTGAAAATTAATAGTCAGAAACTAATTCACAATATGTACTCTGTGCACTCTGGCCGGTTTTCCCATGCAAAACAAGTTGTTTACCACATTCTCGTCAAACTGCAGAAATTTACATCACGATGTTTTGAACCAGTTCTGCGAAGACGTAAACATTCACGGGTCAGTGGGTAGCTTTGTGTAGGGCCACTTCTCTGTCACAAACAAATTCAAGTCTAAGCCTATTATATTGTTACCCAAAACTTCCTGGTTGCCTATATACGGTCTAACCATTTTAACGTCAGCTGGGTGTCTAAAAACTTGTCCTTACCTTTTAAGGCATCAATAAATATACACTTGATTATAATATTATAATGCACGGTCGTAAAGAAGCGTAGGCGTAGGGTGTTACCATTACAGCGCATGGATACATGTGATGAAAGCGGAACAAGTACGTACGCCTAGCGATGAGGAATGACTGTACTTCGACGTTGTTACGTTCTATTTAACTTTTCTGAAGAATGAATAGATAGTTTGTTTAATTATTAGATACCGGTTACTAACATAGGTCTTGATCGTTTAATAACTCAACACCCTAAAAGCGCTACGGCCGACCAGTTCCTTTTGATTTTGGATTATAAATATAAATAATTATACTCTTAGTAAACCTGCTTTATATCGTTACAGATAAAATGAAAGCTGATGATAATAATAATGATTATGAGTATTATAATGTAATAATAATAATTATTATTATTATATTATCATCATAATTATTATTTTAATTAATAATAATAATAATAATAATAATAATAATAATAATAATAATAATAATAATAATAATAATAATAATAATAATAATAACTAGAATACGGGTAGTTTACAAGCGTTTACGTGTATCCGCCGAAATCGGAGTGGGACGGGTGCAGTGAGGCATGGATTGAGTGGCAAGTGGAATAGAGTGAGGTGTGTTGCATTTTAGCATGGATGTCTGCAGCCGAAATGTGTATGTAGGTTGCGCCACCTACCACAAAATCCAGAAAGCTGTCCAAGTTGTATACATATGCAAAAAGTCAAACCACTACTTATATATGAGTGATTTTATCCCATAGCAGACAAACAGAAGGACGCTGTGCAAAATTTCAGGGAGATATGTCAAACCAGTCCTGAGATATAAGGCTGGATGTCTGCAGCGTAAGCATAAATGTAGGTGGCGCCACCTGCCACAAACTCGAGAAAGCTATCCAAGATGTATAAACATGCAAAATTTTAGGCAGATAAGTCAAACCAATATTGAGATATGTGGATTTTATCCTATGGCAGACAAACAGACAGACGCTGTGCAAAACTGGTTGCAGCTGGCACCACCATTTATAGTGTATGTTATAAAGCTATCCAAGGGCTACATTTGTGCAAATTGTTTTGACTGATCGGTCAAACGGTTTCCGAGATATGTGGGTTTAATTGTGTAAACAGACGCACAAATGGACGCTGGGCAGAGCGGAAAGGTCAGAGGTTAACCAAAAATGAGGGCGCAGCATGTGACCCGATCATAATCCCGAATTTAAAAAAATTCTGTCCAGTGGTTACGGAGGAGTTCTCCGGAAACCTATGCGGCGGCGGCGCCCGACTGAAAACATAGTATCCGCAAAACTCTGTTTTGGCGGATACAATAATAATAATAATATAATAGATACATTTTTTATTTGACAGAAAGGAGAGGACCTCCCACCTTATGAACCCGGGGCTGCAGTCCGCTGCGCCCATATGGAAATCCGGCACGGCAGACCACATGCCCTGTCTGTATACTAATATTTATTTATTGTGGATGAGGACATGACCTGTGGAATGAAATGTGTGTTACATGGCGAAAGTAACCGTACGTAATGGGTGCTTCTGAAACATATTATTTCAACATTTATATTACACTTAATAAAAACATTAACAATAAAATATTAAACATTTACAAGACGTGAGAGTGATGAAAGAATTTTCATAACATTTGGATTACAGAGGATTTGCCACGAATGGGACATAGATGGCGCCACCATACCTGGGCTGTGCAGCATCCTTGCCAGCTTAGTTGCCATCCTACCACAGGATAAACCCAGCCTATGTCTAGGCTGTGACACTGCTGTATGAACATTTGCCTCGTTGTTCGACAAAACATATTTAACAAATTATTGTACTGTGAACTAGTTTTGGTACAATGATAAAAGAGTCCGTTTTGTCCTTGGTACAAATCCGCTTAAATATGGTAACGGTGTAACGATGAGATAAGGGATAATTATTAGTCTCAATTTAGGCTACAGGTAGAAAATGGAGAGACACACTACAGAATTGGAATTTTAATTAGGAAAATAAGGGCGCGATAGCTTCGTGAAATTATATGGTGTGGTGGGTTTTCCACAGTAACCAGAAGGCTGTTCCACAGAACAAATCCCTGCACAAAGGTGGAATAAACTGTTGCGCGGTTTCACTCTAATAGGATAAATTATCTTGATATATTATAAGAAATAAACCAATTTGGGGAGTTTATTGTTTATTTTTCAGTTGCTTAAATTAATTGATGACTATGTTAGGGCTAGAATAGTAACTCTGCAACAGCGCCCCCTAGTTAAATATTTAGAGAATGTCTATTTTAATCACAGATAAATTAAGCCACGTGAAATCGGGTACCCGACCTTTTATCACTGTGAAAGAATCTCCACAAACATATCCGTTGAATTTGTAATTAATTTATGGTGCAGAAGGCATCATAATTAAGTTTAAAAATGGCGTTATGTTAACCAAAGACCAAGTGGCTATGTATTTTACCACCCCGGGTTTCATATCCTTAATTCTGAAACTAAAATCTTGCATCACCCAGGTTTTCCATGGAACGAGTTTACGTCGTTTCTGATAAATGGCGCTCTGATAGCCCCTGCGCGAATTGATGTAAAATATTTTAAGATATATTTGAAACTATGAGCTCCGTGACAACGGTAGAGCGGCACCACCGTCATTTATAATTATTAATATAGATTATCTTACGGCTTGCAATGTCAAAACTAATCATTAGATGCAAGTTTTTTGTTTAATTTTGAAGGATTCGTCGTAAAGTAAAATATTTGGGACCATTAATTCTAAGCACAAGGCAAGGGGAGGGGGGGGGGACTATAGGTTCGTGGACCAGGAAGTGGTATATCTTGGTACCAGGTCAATATATTATGTCAGCATGATAATGACTATTATATGTTTCCGTCTGAAGAAAACTATCAAAGAAAGTATTTGCACAATGGGTGGTACATGTCATAACCAAGTGCAGCGTGACTTCTCTTATGTGAGGAATGAATGATTTATTTTCTGTGGAACTTTCAAGGATTTGCATAAATAAAATACCTGCCAAGTGCGTATTTTCTTCGAAGAAAGTGTACGCTCTGTCAGACCGTATCCCTTTCGTTAAAATACTGCACGGCCAAATTGCAATCATCGTGTGCATAGTGTATTTACGACAACTTAATTAAATTAAATTTGTCTGCCGATTAAGGGCGCAATAAGGTGTGATGGGGGCAGGGGACATGCCCCCCACCTTTTCAACCAGGGGCACATAATATGTTATGTCCTCCCCCCCCCCTCACACACACACTTTTTGTTAATTAAAAGAATGTGATTTTGTTATTTAATACAGGCTCTAACTGCAAATAGTAAAATACAAGTTGTAAGCAAAAATGTGTCACAGTGTAGCAAATTTCCCGAAATATCAGTGAAATGTTACCGTGGTACTCAGCCATTAGACGTTCAATAAAAATTTATCATGCAGGTTTTACATATTATGATTTTAAAGATAGGAATTTTTACTTCTTGTTGGTTTCTGAAGCGATGCTACTCCTAATTATCTTATTACTCCGCACCAGGCAGCACTGGGTTCTAGATCCACCATGCACTGACTTATATTTTCATTATTATTACCCTTTTTTAAGAAATGCATGGGGGAAGGTATGATATGTGGTATGTGGTATGTGGTATATGATATATGGTTAAAAGGCATATATGTGTGAGAGGAGGGGTGGGGTGTCGAAGTCCCCATCCCCAACCCCCACATTGCGATTGGAAAGTGCGCCCAAGCTGCATAAATTTTCGTCAATGCACCCAATGCACCCTTCTCCCCCTCCCCTCCTTATATATCCTGGATCCGCTCCAGCTATCTGTATAAGCTGATAACAGAATGAAGGGTCCTTATGGTGGTCTGAATTCTTTCTCGTGCCCGCCATCAATATTTTATCTGAATGGTTTTTCCCTCTTGAAATGGGCTTATATGTTAGATATATCATTGGATAACTATATATAGACATTCAAGGGTTTACTTGCGTTTTGTGCAGGCCATCTATAGTTCATTTAATATTGATTTTTTTAACAAGTAAAAGTTAGCTATTCATAGACAAAACTATCTTTACCTGCTGGGCGGAGGGGATGTTTTCTGATAGATGGCGCTGTGATAGACCCTTCGCGATAAAGGTCAAACTCCTTAGGATTCAAGGGTAATACTAAAGTATTGAAATGGCCCATTTCCTTGGAACACACATGACATCGCTCCTAACAAATCACGACCAACCCCGGGTATTTCTAGGGCGTGGCGACAGAGGAGTTGCGTGACTAAGTTTGACTGCCACCAGCGTTAAATATATTACAGACTTATGTTACAAATATAATAACAGCTTAACAAACAAATAAATTGGAAAGAGCAAAATGCCACAAAGTGTTGATATATTATACGCAATGGCTCTAGGTGGACTTGTGCCCCCCCCCCCCCCCTCTTTTTTTTTACACCCAGACAGAGCGGGAGAAAAAAAATGTTCATCTCAGACTCGAGTACTTGTTACCATGGCAAAACTGTAAAGAATTAAGATATGAATGAACAAATGCTGCGTGCAAAATATGTATAAATTTGACAAAGTGAGCGCATTAACATTTATCTAACGAAGGGATAATGCAAACAGAATGGAGACCCACAACCAAGCAAGCAGTAATGTTATATGTATCCGGTATGTAGCAACAGAAATGAAGTTCCATAATAGACCTCTGTTCAATGAACATTTTCCATCTGTTGGCGGCGATTCACAATAATATAGTTCAGGTCTGTTCTATCAACGGAAAAGATGCTAATTGCTCAGAAGCTGATCCAGGGGAGGGGGGGGGGGGTAGGGGGGGGGGGGGGTTCGGGGGTCATCAGAAACAACGTTTTTAAAGGGCTTCAGACAAAATTTTGCGGCTTGGACCCCCCTTTTCCAGACCTGGGGACCTTTTATTAGGGTTTTTTAGTCGTCCTGGGTTGGACCCCCCCCCCCCCTTTTTTTCTAAACCCTCAATCCGCCCCTGATTGCATTATATGAAATAATGAAAACAATTGAATCCTTGGGGGGGGGGGGTGTCCTTATTGAGTCTGCTTTCATTGAACAAAATCCGAACCATGCAGACGATCAGTACCTGCAGTGCACATGCTCGTGGAAAAGGTCTATTGACTATAATAGTACAGGTTGAAATCCCTACAATGATGAATAAATAAAGGCTGCCTGTACTGATACAGTAACATTTAGATAAGCATATACCGGTGCACAAAAAAAAAGTTCTCGAGTCCAGATTTTGGTTAGTATATTCCGAACACGAGTATTTCTTTCGGCAATAATGTTTAGAATCACGTGCCCAACATTAAAAACGCTGGTATTGAGACGGATGTACTCGGTGGCACGTTTTTTTCAGCTGAAGGTAAGAGCTCATCATCCTGGGTCTACTACGAGCGCCATCTGTTGTGGAACTCGTGAAGTTATGTGTGATATTTTTTCAGAGCAAGAAGTATTTTCCACAGTCGATGTGTAGTATATACCACAGACATTCTGTACATTTCCTCATTGTTGACGATTGTTTACCCAACAGTTAAATAATCAATGTATCTTTTGAGTATAATAACTTATTACAATCAAATTTTTGCCCAGGTCCAATCACTATTTATCATGAAATGTAGATCTATATGTGAACATCCAATTTACACTATACCGTACTAAACCCTTACACTATACCGTAATGTGCCGCTATTCTGAACACACATTGGAATCTTCTTTCAGCGGTTATACACTACGGTCTTTCTTGTTCTCCTTCGTTCTCCGGATAATGTTCCGGATCCACACCAAAATCTAATGGATTCTTCATGGCCCATCCCCTTAATGTCTTGAAAATTTCATGAGATCCTTATAATGATTGCGTGAGTTATGTTGTAAACACATAAACACACCCTCACACAAACACACGTACACACGCGAATAGGGACGCATAACCTCCTGGCGGAGACCATAAACGGTTTAAATGTAGTACAATTTGTGTCAGTGTTTAAAGGACACCATAGAACTTACCCGGCAACATTCATCCTATATATTATATAACATGTATATGTCGAGGGAAGAATAAGGATCTGGGAAGATCCAGAATCTTCCCTGGAAAAATTAGAACTCTCATTCTTCCTGGAAAAAATGAGAATTCTCATTCCTCCCGGGAAATATAGCATTCCAGGCTGTCCCAAAATAATTGAGAATTCTCATATTTCCCGGGAGATACTGGAATTTAGTTTTGAAATTCAAACCTGGAAATAATAAGAATTCTCATTTTTTCCCAGGAAGAAAGGAATAATTAATGGCAACTTTTAACTGTTTTACTGTTTTTATATATATATATATTTTACGTTTATCTTACTTCTTTTTCAGAAAGAAACTTTGATTATATTTCTATTACATTTATTCTATACTGTTCAAATACTTTAAAAAATATACACTAACATAAACTAAAGTTATGTGAATATAATATGAAGCTTACAATTTCAAGTTGAGATAAGTGATATGTATATATATATATAATATATAACAAGTTTCTTCATTTTTATATTATTATTATAATAATAGGTAGGGCAGGTTCTTGAGATTTAGTTGTCAGAGAATGAGAAGTAAGAATTCCCATTCTTCCTGGGAAAAACCAGGATTCTCAATTGTCCCATATAAAATTAGAATCAAGTGATAGTATAAAATTATTCCCGTTCTTCACGGGAAAATGAGAATTCTCATTCTTCCCGAGAGAAACAAGAATTCTCGGGAAGATTCTGGATCTTCCATGATTCTCATTCTCCCCACGACATATATATTCTTTATTTCCAGCTGTGATATTCAATAGATGACACAAGCGCACTGCATGTGGATCATGCCCAGCATGTAGAGACATCTGGTGGTCATCCCCGCAAAGAACGTTCCAGAAAAATCATTTGGTATAAACCATCCTGGTCCACTGTAATCGTCGGTTCTAGAACACGCGGTTCAACATGGCCAGTGCGAACGAAACTCAGGTTTGTAGGACTCATTATTTTTTTATTTTCAGCCGTAATACGCACACTAGTAAAATTAGAGGGCCATAAATTCAAGAGGAGCTTAATTTTCTTATAAGTGAGCCAGATACCGGCGTAATAACCTGTCTTTGTGAGGTATATCTGACCGGGTTTTGCCGGGTTCACGTTCGTGTTTCAAGTTGACAGTTCGACATCAACTTGATCAAGTGAGCGTTGATGGGGGAAATGGGTCTGTTTGGCTCATTGTTTCTTGTAATGTTGAATAATTGCCAACCATACCGGCCTGATGGAGCTAATGCTTTTATGGATTAAAGCGGGGACTATATGACACATTACGTAAGTGTTATTAACATTTTCGTACAAATGGCAAGGCTAAGCCTAAGGGGATCACGGGTCTACCGGCGTTTCCGATTAGTCTCGAGTCCTGAGACAACTCCTGGCAGACTTTGTCCATTAGGATAAATCTGTGACATGCGAGTTTAATGTTGTTACATTTACTTTATGGAGATATCACAATAGCTTAAATAAAATATTAAAAAACAAAAAACAAAATGGTATTTTCTTTAATGCTAAGCATTTCATTCTCATTAGAAATTCGTTGTTAATTCTTGCCATGTTTATTGAGGATATTTCACATTTTAAGAAATGACTTACGTTTGTAGATTTATGATGATGATAATAATAAATAATATCAGTAATACCAGTGGTCTTAATTTTTCTTCCAGGGTGGGGGGGATGACTTTGTATATTTATATATACACACACACATACCTTTTTCAGCGTCTCTGAGTGACATATTCAACTATATTATATGTATATATATTGTATACATATATATCTATTAATATATATATATGATTATATATATACATATACACATACTAATGTTAATCATATTTCAAATAATCATAATATTGTAGTAGAAAATAAGTTTTTGTAATTCAAAGCAAGGTTAAGATATAACATTTTTTAGAAAATTGATCCAAAGCCTTTAATTCTATTTAATAATATATTTCATTTGCAATATTATAATATTATTCTCTGAAAAGTGGGGGGGGGGGGATGATTACATTGGCCATCCCCCCCCCCCTTGCAAAAAAGTGGGGGGTATATATGCCCCCCATCCCCCCCCCTATATTGATGCCCCTGAGTAATACCAATAACAATAAAAGTAAGTATAAAAATGATAATAATGGTTATATTAATAAAATCCATTCCACTCTTGTGTAAAAGTATTTATCGAGTATAGGGACATATCTGCAGGCAATGACAAGAATGGCTATACGTATTCGGACTGTCATAGTGGAGGGTTCTGGTAGGCGTGATCCTAGCTGTCGCTTCTGCTAACAGATGTATGGGTTTCTGTATTGTACCTGTGGGCGCTGTTGTTATGTTGTTATCTGGACTCCTTGGATAGCTTATGGGGTACAGGGACATATCGACGGGCGATGACAAGAATGGCTATACATATTCGGATTATCATAGTGGAGGGTTCTGGTAGGCATGGTCCTAGCTGTCGCGTCTGCTAACAGATGTATGGGTTTCTGTATTGTACTTGTGGGTGTTGTCGTTATTTTGTTACTTAGACTCCTCAGATTGCTTTTGGAGTACATGGACGTATTGGCGGCCGATTACAAGAATGGCTATACATATTTGGAGTGTTCTAGTGGAGGGTTCTGGTAGGCCTGGTCCTAGCTGTTGCATCTGCTAACAGATCCTGAGATGTATGGGTTTCTGCATTGTCCCTGTGGGTGCTCTTGTTATCTAGACTCCAGGCTTGGATAGCTTATAGGGTAAAGGGACGTATAGGCGGCAGATGACAAGAATGGCTCTACGTATTCAGATTGTCATAGTGGATGGTTCTGGTAGGCATGGTCCTAGCTCTCGCGTCTGCTAACAGATGTATGGGTTCCTGCATTGTACCTGTGGGTGCTCTTGTTATGTTGATATCTAGACTCCAGGCTTGGATAGCTTATGGGGTAAAGGGACATATTGGCGACAAATGACAAGAATGGCTATTCATATTTGGAGTGTCTTAGTGGAGGGTTCTGATAGGCGTGGTTCTAGCTGTTGCTTCTCCGAACAGATGTATGGGTTTCTGTATTGTACCTGTTGGTGCTGTTGTTATGTTATTATCTGGACTCCTTGGAATAGCTCTACTTGAATTTTGTGTATATTGATGGATATACAGTTTAAACTGTATTTGAAGATCATGTAAATGGAACCCTTTGGAAACACTACAAATCTGAAAAATGTGAAAATTTAATACACTGAATATTCGTAATCACTTTGGGTCAGGGTTAACCTGAAGGCCTGAGAAACCTACATTTTGTGGTCATTGGCCCTGACTACATCATCACTCATTCAGTAATAAGTTTGACTCAAGAAAAGTTTCCAGCACAGAAACCCAGAGGGTCTGATTGCATCATCCTAGTCATATAAATATGAAATTCCACATGAACATCTACTAGGAAACAGCAGTGGGATATGACCACATCACCCTGATAAATAGGAATCAATCTAATCAAGAACAGCCTCCCCCTCTGTTACCCAACCTTAGTAGTGGGCTCCTGGAGGTACGATTACATCATTTCAGGTAGCAGGGCACTCATCAGGTGTCCTGATAATGACATTACCTGGGCCTGTGAAACCATGTGCCACACAAACATGGTCTTGTGATCAGAAACCTATATGTATACAGGCTGTTGGATGACTGCATGATCCCAGTCTGAGGCAACAGGAAATTATGCATTACTAACACCTGAAACGTTCCAAGAGACTAGCAAAGCCTTTTGACTGCATCATCTTAGCCATTTTGGTAGTTTTATAAATTTATAAGTCATAAATTTAAACAAAATAGGTTTAAGGCATTTTGGTGCCTAAAACCAGTTTTAACCAGATTATAACCTATGGGAAAACCTTCCTGCCTAAAACATGCAAACCCTGGCGATGTTTGAATGGGAGTAAACCTGAGACTGATAATTATGGAGACTGATATGTCCCTAAACCGTTTATTGCACTAACAACACATCAGCAGTTGTAAAATTTGTTTTGCCTTCCTGTGATGAATGACAGCTATTATCAGTTTGATTAATATGTAATAAAAAAATACTGTTTTCTCAGATTTTGACTTGATTGCATTTAAGTTGTACACTTGCTGTGCCAATCATGAAACTTAACTCTGGAAAGTCTGTGCATTAGTGTTAACTGTTAAATAACTTGAAGTATGGCATGTTATACAGCCATACCGTGTGCATACTTGTACAGGTTGAATTTTTGTTCACAAAAAATTTACGCTGTGTGAACATGACGCCTGAGCTAGTGACCTACACAGGTGAAAATTCATACCATACTCTGTGGTTTCATCAAATGACATAATTGACTTTCTTGTCTGTTATACATGTCTGTAGTGTCAGTAGTCCAAAGTTATAAGATGAAGAAATAAAAGATCCTTTGTGTTACTAGTTAAAGATTGATATTGTTAACAATATCACATCTATTATTTGTACCAATAAAGAACAGGAATTTCCACTCGTGCAGGGTTCCCTTGGGGATCCTCATCAGATCGTTCAGTTTTGGGAGCATTTCAAATAACTATATATAGTTAGTGATACATACTCTGTGTAGGTTACTGTAATTTATGTGAAACTTTGCTAATGAACTGAACTCTTATAAAACACTGGAAAAGTAGAAATTACAGAAATTTAGAATTGGTAACAAGAAGCCAACCACAGTATATCAGTTTTTCACCTTGCCTTACTGTTTTATTGTAATTACAAACGTTTTATTTTCACATCTTTCAGGCATTAGAGGAGAAGATGAAAGGCAATGCTGCCTACAAAAAGAAAGATTTTGCCACAGCCCTGGAGCATTATGGGAAGGCTATAGAGCTCGACAGCAAAAATGTCACCTTCAGAACAAATAGAGCAGGTAAAAACATGCATAATTTATGCCCATAATGTTATGCTTCATTGTTTGTCATCATTTTCTTTAAGATGCCCATGTTTCTTGTAGATTCAATGAAGAATTATATACAAATTTGAGAATATTTGGGATTTCATATTTTATGCCAAGTGTGTAGAGCTGCGGACACATTGCCCAGAGCCAAAGGCCTGGACTATTTCCGGTTTGCACTTATGCAATTAAGTGAAGAGCTAAAAGTACCCACAGACATTGGCATCATGAGTAATACTCTGTGCAATTTATGGATAAACTTTAAAGTTATAGACCTACTTGCAATTTGAAATTTAATAAAAAAGCCCATTTTATTAATAAGTTTTCATGAATTTCTTAACATGTTAAACTAGGAGTAGGCCTAATTGCATTTCCATTAAAAATCATATATGGACTTCATCTCATACCTAAAAACAATAAACTTATATTTATATAGGTCTTTTGTTTAAACATTAATCTGTGAGTACATATATTTAACACTTGCTTGGGACATGGTCAATTTAAAATCAAGTAGTTCGCCTCTGTCACATTTTATGAAAATCCTTTGGTAATTTTGCTGATCTCCAGGTCTATGCATATTCTCCAAGTTTATTGCTAAATACCGGAACAATAGCTAATGTTCTGGTAGGTCCGTCAGTCATTGCTGGAGAAATAGCTCCCATAGATGTGTCCAGCAGTGTCAGTGCGCATACTCATAGAAAGTGCTGGAATTTTAGCCTGAATGATTGGTTTGGACTTATAGCAAAAGCCTATTTTATACCTCCATTATATATCATTTACCATAAGGTGTCAGGATAAATGAGAACTGAATAAATCTGATTTGGTTTTATAAGGTTAATTAACTGGTTTATACTTATTTTGCCACAAACAGTCAGTCATTAAAATTGATCAGAGATATATTAGATATATATAGGCCAGCTAGATCACTTCAGTCAGAAAATGTTTAATATTGGCAAAACCAAAAATAAGACCAAAACCTATGGAGAATGTGTTTTACTTATGCTGCACCAGGGCTGTGGAACAAACTTCCTGGCAGCATTGAAAAGCAAAAACACTTTCTAGTTTAAAAGTACTTGAAACCTATTTTGTAAGCTCGACTTTGAATCTACACATTAGCTGTATTGCTTCGTAGTTGTACACAAATGAATTTTTATGTTCTTTAAATGATTCTAACTTTAAACCTCTACCAGGGTTCTTAATTCTTAGTTGTATTTTTCACTCTTGTCTAGACAAACCTTTTTTAATCCCTTGGTATTTTGAATGTTGAATCAGTTTATACTGTTTAACATTTAGTCATTGTATAATTGTATTTTGATAATCAGCTCTATGTTTTATGTTTAATATTATATAACAAATGACATTTTAAAGCACTTTTGAACATTCTTCGAGTCTATGGGTGAAAGGACTTCCTTATAGATATGATATTATGTTAAATAATAATAATTTTAATAGATATAAGTTTTTGCTGATAACTGATAATGTACCATTCTGCAGTAGTCCTTATATAACTTCTAGATCAATTGGGTCATCGAATAATTTAGAACTTCCATACCTAATTAATATGCATCTTTTGCAGCTGTATATTTTGAACAAGGAGAGTACGAAAAGTGTATAAAAGAGTGTGAGGAGGCCGTGGATATAGGACGTGAGCAGCGTGCTGACTACAAACTTATAGCCAAGTAGGTACATTTGAATATGTCATAAAAGAGAGCTGAGGGTACAAATGCCCTTAAAAAATCACAATTTAAATTTCATAATTTTTTAAGATATTAAAAAAGCCATGAAAGTCATAAAATTTGAGAATAACTAAAATTTTTCAGAATTTCTCCATTATTTATGACAAAAATGCAAGAAATACTGTCTTCCTCAAATAGCACCCATTCTCCTGGTAATTTATCACATCAATGTTATTTGACCATGAGTTTCCATGAGAATCACTAAATATGTGCATTAATGTGCCTGATTTCTGTTTTGATGGGATTCCCCTTAATTAGTTTTAATGGTCAAAATAATGTGAATCAGTACAAAAGTTGTTATTTATATATAACTGTAGATAGTGAAGTGTCAATGTGTTAATCTTCACCAAGTCGTTCAAACTAAACCGGAACATTACCTGCAGTGAAATTCATGAGTGGAATCCAAAGATAAATATTCAGTGTAATCATAAAAAAATTACTTAAAAGAGAAGTTTGCAATAAAAAATATGGGGTCCAGTAAAACTCTTGGTGGACTTGTAAATTTTCCACACTACAAGAGTAAGCAGACCCCACTGTCTAGTAGAAATTTTTGCCAATTTCAAGCACCGTGTGTGTGTATATATATATATATAGATATATAGATATATATATATATAGAGATTAAAGATTTCTTATTATAATTTATATACATTATTTTAATTTTCTGGATGCATTTATCTGTCAAAATTCTGAAATGCACTGATATACAATGGACTTTGATTGCCTCACTTTACTGCAGTTTTATTGTTGGTGCAAGTACATTGGTATTTCACATTGTTTTTACAGAGCCCTGGCTAGAATAGGGAATGCTTATTTAAAAAAGGAAGACTATGAGAAGGCAGAACAGTTTTACAACAAATCCCTCTCTGAACACAGAGATCCAGAAGTAGTGAAAAAGGTCCAAGAGGTAAGCAGATAAGTTATATTTACCTCTACAAAGGGGCAGGGGTTGTTTTTATCTGCGTTGCTTTGTTTGTTTGTCTTTTTGCAACAGTATGCTGCTAAAAATGGGGGCCTATTCTTATGGGGGGGGGGGGGGGGCGTACTATGTCTGGGGATACTCTGGCACTTGCGGTGCCAAGAAATGTCTAGTTAATTTGTAGTACATTCATAACCTCCTGAATCAATTTGTGTCTACTATTTTATGCATGTACCACCCTAAATCCTTTGTGAACTGTCAGCTTTATCTAAGCACATGTAGTGCAATGTTGAGACTATCTTAATGTAAGTGCTCAAGATATAGTTTCAGTGCTCGCCAGTAAAGCACTCCATTTGCATAGAAATAAAATGGTAGGGATAAACGGAGGGCAGGTTACATTTTCCCTTTACTTGCTATCTTAACTAAGACCCACTGTGGTAAAATATTCCTCTTTATTAAAAAAAAGAAAAGTCTGCAATTTACTACCAGAGTTAAATTAAATTGAAATTGAAGGTTAAGAATCAATTTAATTGATTAAGAGGCTCCTCACAGTTAAAGGCTAAATTACCAGGTATGTCATAGAGTTTCTACCCTTCAAACCTCATTAAACTGATTTCTATTTCTGTGGAGCCAAAACAAAGTCTGTAAATGGATGTCTGTTAACCTTGTCACTTTGTCCAGACAGTAACATTTGAGTCCTTGAAAATAAATAGTGTCATACTGAAATGAGACATTGTACATTTGTTGTACATTGGTTTTATTGTTTGCATCATTGTATTATTAATTATACCTCCAATTTATGTTAACTGTAGGTTCACAAATTAATCAAAGAGCGGGAAAGACTTGCATATATTGACCCCCAAAAAGCATCAGAAGAAAAAGAAAAGGGTAACCAGTGTTTTCAGAAAGGTAAGTAACTAAAGGATCAGCATTTTACAAGTACAAACATTTATTTAATGAATCAAGAGCCCTCAAGGTGTTTATTATAAGCCCCTCGATGATGGGGAGCATTATGATGTATCCATGGTCTGTCCATTGACTTTTTATGTCACCGCAATAACTTAACAGAGCCTTGATGGACTTTCACGAAACTCACCAAAACATATAACTACTTACAAAGAGATTATCTCATGCAAGATTGATTACGTGCCAAATCCACACTATATATGCTGACTTTTGGTGTCGCCGCGATAGCTTCCAAACAATATAATGAATTTTTATCAAACTCATCAGAAATAAATCAATGTAATATCTTGCATAAGTTCCATTTCAAGCAAAATCAATGCATAATTAATGAGGTCACAAAACTTTGGTGGCACCTTGATGACTTACCAAAAAAAAACTCATTATGCATATTAACCAATACAGTTTCTCACCTGATTTACATTCTCACAAAATTCACACAATTTTAACGAGATTAGAGCTCATAAGATATGTAACAGGTGTATTATGCACCATTTGCTTTCATTGTATTTTATTTGACAGTGGAATAAAATTTGCTTAGAAAGCCTGTAGTAGTCAGGAAGAAGGAGGATACTAGAATATAATATCCTGGATATATGAACAATAAATAATTTATATTAAGAAGTACATTATACCAAGTTAGTTATGTTAAATGTTTTTACATTATTCTTTATTTTCATGCATTTTAAAAATATTACACTAGAAACAAGTACCGTAAAATCTCCACTTAAAACCGCACTTCCGATTAAAACCGCACCCAGACTTCGCCGAAATTCCAGGTGAGACACCGCGAGAGGCTCAAATACTAAGAACCCCCCTTTAAAACCGCACCAACTTTTGCTACGGAATGATTTGACAAAAGACACAATCAAGCTATCATCTAGAAATGAACAGGCGTAGGTTGCGACTCGGCCATTCCTGTCCACATTAAAATTCCTTGGGCATATTATTTAAACACATCATAACACTTTTTTTTGCAGGGTCGATCAAGCATGAAGTTTGGGATGACGTAAGGGCCGATGAACCTCTGCCTGTTTATACAGATTTTATATTCCGTGCTGTATTCTTGTTTACTACCGATCTGTCATTATATTTTGGAAAAAAAATATTCTGCTGATCCATTTCAAGTCACTGTATATTTTAATTCTAAAAGTAATATTTTGAAATCTTAATTTTTGATGAAAATTCCATTTTCTGGAATTACTCGGAAGATTCAAATCATTTTCATACCGGTTACTTCGGTATTATCATCGTCACATCGTACGTTGACATTGCTCCATGTCACAATTTGCTGGTGCGTTTGAAAACATCGCTGGTCTACTTAACTAAATATCAAAGTAACTGAAGTTACCTTGTCGAGATACGCACGTATAGGAAACATGACGCTTGAAAACGAGTGATTTTAAGGTAAAATTAAAGTCGCCAGTCCGGGTAAGCAAGTTTTTTCCTGAAGAAAGTTTCCGTGTGGGGAGCCATTTTGTCAAGGCAGTGTTCGCGCAAGGCATGATGGGACGAAATAGGTGGCTGTTCTGTTTACCACCCACAGCGTACAGCCGTTCAAAATATTCATGGCAGAATACCAGGGCGTTTCAGCACATGGCGGCACTCAAACTTGATTTTAAAACGATCGTCTGCCATTGTGTGACTCTTTACGATGTCAGCCTTTTATTCATTTTACGTTTGAAACAAATAATCATTGCTAAATGATGCCGCAAATGGGTTTAAAGTAGGCTTTTATTTCAATTTTGCTTGACCATGCCCAACGAAGTGGGCCGCTGTGTGTTACAGCAAGGTTGTTGTAAACGTATTATTTGGTGTCAATTACCAAGATTTTATAACAAGTTATATATCACACGAAAACTAATCAGCAATATTTAATCTATAAATAACAAATAATCGTAAATAACACATTTACACACGGCTGCCATGCATGCGAGACTGCTGCTAAGAACGGCCTTCGAAAGTTGCGATATTATCGCCCACTCGCCGGCCCAAAAACGATGTCTGTCAGGAAGATATTCAGGAAACCCTTCTAGTATAAACCGCACAGTGCTTTCAGGAAATCAACCCGATTTCAAGATTTTGAATTTCTTGATTAAACCGCGGTTTTAAGTCGAGATTTTACGGTACATCAAAAGCAGTTATCAATACATGATTACCTAATGAAAATGTGTTCCAAAGGAAAGGTTTTTATTTTACAGGGGACTACCCAACAGCCATAAAATATTACACAGAAGCCCTCAGAAGGAACCCTGAGGATGCAAAAATCTACAGTAACCGATCAGCATGCTACACCAAACTGGCCGAGTTTCACATGGCTCTCAAGGACAGTGAAGAGTGTATACGTCTAGATCCAAAGTTCAGTAAGTGTGTTGTTTATGTCCAGTATTGTTAGTTCACATTCTATTTCAACTGCTATTTTTTATATGCCTGCGTATGACTGGACATGTTATGGTATAACCGCGGTCCGTCCATCATTAACTTTTAATGTCTCTGCAGTAAATTACCAAGGCTTCAATGGATTTTCATGAAACTACTTACAAATAGGTTGCCTCACCCCAGGATTCTTTTAAGTGTCTCTGCAATAACTTATCAGGAATTTGATAGATCTTGATGAAACACAACAGAAATATTTACCAATTTAATATCTCATCTAAGTTTGATTCCCAGCAAAATCAATGCTTATTTAATACTTTTAGAGGTCACTAGACTTTGGTAGCGCCGTGGTCACTTATAAAAAATCTGATGGAATTTCATCTTATACTTAAAAAAGGAATTCAGATCACCTTTGTTCGCAATGTTCTCTAAAACCGCATTGTTTATGATACTGTATGATACCTCATCTTAAAGGTTATTGTTCCTGTGTTTCCTTGCCTATATGAGAATTGATAATTAGGGCCCCGCTTGACAAGCAGTGCCCTATGTTGATCACCTTGTCAGTCCGTCCTTCCATACTTCAATCCTTCCATCAGTAACACTTTCTTTCGTGCGCAATAACTCAACAACAACATTATTCAGCTTTCCCAAATTCACAGGGATGATTGGTACATATGAGGGCTCCAGACCTTTTGAATAACAGACCTGTCAAATTTCCAATATGCCTGCCACTGCCCAGTCACTGATTTTCTTTCGCATGATATCTTAACAACATATTACAGCTTTCTCAAATTCACAGGGATGACAGTTACATACGAGGGCTCAAGACCTATTGAATTACAGACCTGTTGCATTTCCAGTATGGCCGCTGCTGCCTAATCACTGACTTTCTTTTGGGCTCAATAATTCAACAACAACAAACTTCAGCTTTTCAAAAGTCACAGAGATGATTTGTACCTATGAGGATACTATCCCTATCAAATTACGGGTCTGTCAGAATTCTAATATGGCCACCAGAGCACAGTGGCATATTTTCTTTCACATCCGATATCTCAACAAGAACATGCTTGATCTTTATCTTTTTCTCAGGGATCATAGGTGCCTTTGCAGAATCATTTGCTATCGAATTACAGAACTCTTGGGATTCCAGTATGGCTGCCACAGCACAATTTTCTTTTACATGTGATATCTACACAAGAACATGCTTTATCTTTGGCATTTACACAGAGATGTTTGGTACCTCTAAAGACTCCATCTCTTGAATGGTAGACCTGTTGGAATTCCAGTATGGCTACCGGAGCACGTTTGTTGATTTTCTTTCGCATCTTATACCTCAACAAAAACATGCTTGATTTTTCTCAGATTCACAGGGATCATTTGTGCCTATTAGGGTTTTGACCTATTGAAAAACAGACTTGCTCAAAATCAAATATGGCCAACAGACTACAATTCGTGATTTTCTATTGCACACAGTCACATTATTTAACATATCTTCTATAATATTATTTGAACCAATAGGATTTTTCCCCCATGCATATGGATAAAAACCTGTTTCTGTTTTTCATATTTTTCAACTTTAACTTAAACTTTTCACCAATATGTAAACTAGTCCAGCACTTTCAGAAATGGGGGCCCTTTCAGGACATTTGTCCAACCACAGCAAATTTTTAATATACTCATCATTTTGAGTGTTTTTGCATTTTTATATGATCTGCATAGAGGTTTTCATAAAAAAACAGCCAAACTGGTTTCAGCAAAGACCACTGCACAGGATTAAGGACTTTCTTGTGCAAATGAATAAACCTAAGGCAACATCTTTTCAACTGACATGTGGTGCTGTGTGCAGTATAGTTTACTTAATCCTACATAACAAGAAGCTAAAATAAACTCATACTGAAAAGGGTAGCTACATGTACATGGAGGAAAATTTCCTGAATACTTTATTAGTTACACATTTGGTTGTTGCAGTTAAGGGCTACTTGAGGAAAGGAAAGATCCAGCTAGCCATGAAAGATGTTGTAAAAGCACAAGATACATACCAAAAAGCCCTGGAGCTGGACCCTAATTGTCAGGTATGAGGTATTCATAAAAAAAAATTATGATGATTACACATTTATCTTTAAACCTATGTTTAATACGCAAAACAATGATAAAAATTGAATTTATTTGATTTTTCATATTCTGACTGAAGCTTAAAACCCATGAAAAAAATCACTTCTGTGCACACATTGGATTTAAGCTTAAAAATATAATGGACATGCTGTACTTGTAGGTCAGAGCTTGAGCTTATACATTGCTTCTGTATTAGTATCTCAGAACTAGATATAAATATTAAATAAAAGGACTTTGAATTGTCAGCATCCTTAGAAATGATTCAATTGTGGATTCTTTATATTTTTAACTTCTTGATTTAATTATCACATTTGGTGTGAATTTCAGACTTTTAAGAAATTTCTTTTGATAAAAGCAAATATTTTACCAGAATGGAAAATTGTTCATTTGTGCAAGTAAAGGCATATTGTAGCACACGAGCTATTTATCACCACAGTTTTGTTTTGCTTCAGGGTGGTACATGTTACAAAAATCAAAACAAATCAATTTTGAGGATGAGAATCAATTACAATTTAACGGAGGGGTTACAATTCATTGAATCAGTTTTTCAGTACATTTGCATATCTCTATTAAATATGACTACAGAAAATGAAAATTATATTATATCCTTTGTACGATTTATTGTACATCTGTTCAATAAAAATATGGTCGTTGCTTTCAGGAAGCTGTTGATGGGTTCAGACAATGCGTCATGCAAGAAAATGACCCGGAAGTGGTGAAACGACGAGCGATGTCAGATCCTGAGGTGCAGCAGATCCTTGCTGATCCTGCCATGCAGATGATCCTTTCACAGATGCAGAAGGATCCCAAAGCACTACAGGAGTAAGTAACAGTCACCAAAATCAGACTAGGTTTCAAAATGTGGTAAGTCACAGTCCCATCTGTGAAACTAGGTCTCATTATGTAGTAAGTAACAGTCACCACAGTCAGACTTGGTCTCATTATGTAGTAAGTAACAGTCACCACAGTCAGACTAGGTCTTATTATGTAGTAAGTAACAGTCACCACAGTCAAACTAGGTCTCATTTTGTAGTAAGTAACAGTCACCACAGTCAGACTAGGTCTCATTATGTAATAAGTCACAGTCCCAACAGTCAAACTAGGTCTTATTATGTAGTAAGTAACTGTCACCACAGTCAAGACAAGGTCATGTTATGTAGTAAGTAACAGTCACCACAGTCAAACTAGGTCTTATTATGTAGTAAGTAACAGTCACCACAGTCAGACTAGGTTTCAAAATGTAGCAAGTAACAGTCCCAACTGTCAAATAAGGTCTCATAATGTAGTAAGTAACAGTCACCACAGCCAAACTAGGTCTCATTATGTAGTAAGTAACAGTCACCACAGTCAGACAAGGTTTCAAAATGTAGTAAGTAACAGTCCCAACTGTCAAATAAGGTCTCATAATGTAGTAAGTAATAGTCACCACAGCCAAACTAGGTTTTATTATGTAGTAAGTAACAGTCACCACAGTCAGACTAGGTCATATTATGTAGTAAGTAATAGTCACCACAGTCAAAGTAGGTCTTATTATGTAGTAAGTAACAGCCACTGCAGTCAGACTAGGTCTTATTATGTAGTAAGTAACAGTCACCACAGTCAGACAAGGTCATATTATGTAGTAAGTAATAGTCACCACAGTCAAAGTAGGTCTTATTATGTAGTAAGTAACAGTCACCACAGTCAGACAAGGTCCTATTATGTAGTAAGTAATAGTCACCACAGTCAAAGTAGGTCTTATTATGTAGTAAGTAACAGCCACTGCAGTCAGACTAGGTCTTATTATGTAGTAAGTAACAGTCACCACAGTCAGACAAGGTCATATTATGTAGTAAGTAATAGTCACCACAGTCAAAGTAGGTCTTATTATGTAGTAAGTAACAGCCACTGCAGTTAGACTAGGTCTTATTATGTAGTAAGTAACAGTCACCACAGTCAGACAAGGTCATATTATGTAGTAAGTAATAGTCACCACAGTCAAAGTAGGTCTTATTATGTAGTAAGTAACAGTCACCACAGTCAGACAAGGTCCTATTATGTAGTAAGTAACAGTCACCACAGTCAGACTAGGTCTTATTATATAGTATCGGTCACCACAGTCAGACTAGGTCTTATTATGTAGTAAGTATCGGTCACCACAGGCAGACTAGGTCTCATTATGTAGATTTAAAGTGATCTTTTTTGCAGCTCACTGTTTCCCTCTTTTACTATTACCAAGAATAAGAATTTTTTTCAGGACCAATTCGGTCTTAAATAGTTTCTCTTTTCTTGGCCTCCTGTATTGTTTCTTGATTTGCCACCAGGAGTACCCCCATGTCCCTAAGACCTTGGGCTTTCTTGGATCCGGGTTGATTAAAGAAATCAGTCTCTTGCATGTAGCAATAGAATATGCACATGTTTTGGCAAGGTTGTCTGTATCAACTTACAGCCAACCCTCATATATATATCATTGAGGTAATAGATTTTAAGTCTCTCCCCTCCCCCAGGCTGCAGAACTAGCATAAATAAATAACAGTAATTCTTATAAGACTACATTGCTATTTTAGGAGGCTCTTTTTTACATTGCTTAATGTATAATACATTTAGGTTTATGCAGCAGGGACATGGGTCCATGCTTCTCTTGCCATATATTGATTGTCATCTGGGACAAACATTTAGAGCAAGAAATTTCTAATTCTGCAGCTAGATAATTCTTTGTTAGACCTGCCACCTCAGTTGAATCAAAAGAGCAGTTAACTGTTACTTCATTTGTGTAGGCCATGAACTGAAAACACAAATTTCCATATCAGTAACATTGGTCAGCATGTATATATGTGTACATGGTATATATAGTTATTGTATAATTTCCTCATTTGATCCAATCTGTGCTAATTTCATATATATATATTTAAGCATAACATAAAAGTTTGATATCAATGAAAAATAACAATTTGGCATTTCTTTTCAGACATTTGAAGAATCCTGAAATTGCTACAAAGATACAAAAATTGATGGAAGTAGGCCTGATCGCAATCCGTTGATAGCGCCACCATGCCATTGAGGCTCAGGACATTGCTAATATTCCAGCCAACAATATATCTAATGTTATACACTTCTACTTTTTACGCATGTAGCTACTGGAATTGATTATCAAATAGCAGCTGCTCGACACTTGTTTTGTTGGATATAGAATGTATCAATGTTCATGTCAACCCGTCAACCACATGGATATATATATTATGTATCAATAAGACTTTGTCATTTGTGTCGGTGGAATTTTGTTACCAGTAGTGTCACAGGAATAAGGCGTCAGTTACTGCATCAAATGACGTTAGAATATATACAGGTGTTTTAACTTTGTTTCGTCATGATACCAATCATCTGAAGTTCCTCTGTTCAGCAGTAATATCATCAAAAAACCATTGTTGTTGTAAGATATGTTACAGACAACACACATTAATTAGATGCATTCCACAGGGGTTTTGACATGCCCTTCTGGATTTAGCTACTTTCTGAGGTGTATTTGTAAGAACTGAGAGCAATTCAAGATGTTAAGATTTGCTTACATGATTTATACAGACTGGATTGAATCAAGAACATCATTTGTGGATATTTGTGGACAGAATTAATCAAATCTAGAAAGATGTCAGTATCCAAGAATGCAGTAGATGTAGAATTAATACTGCCACCTGTCAAAAGGTGGCACCAGTGTGCATCAGTATCAGTCAGGAATTAAATTCTATTACCTCAGTATGAAGGCCTTGTGATGAATGATTTCATTTATGCCACTATGTTGCTTACATGCACAGGTTTTCTTTTTGAATGCATAACCTTTATCTGGCCAATAGTGTGTCATGGACCAAGCCCCATTGTTTTTTTTTATGTTCATAATATCTTAAATTCCCAAATGATTATGAATAAAGTAAAACCTCAAAATTACAACAAATTGTGGGACCTCAATAAAGTGGTCATATTTTTGGAGGTGGTCATCTTAGTGAGGTTTCATGACCATGAACAAGTGGTTGTTTTTTTGAGGTGGTTGTTAGATGAGGTTTTACTGCATTAACATCATGCTTTGTAATAATCATAATTACCTGGATAATTATGATTATTGACAACTTGCCCATTATTAGTATTCATAATTGTATGATTTGTCTTGCTCTTCACAGGCATCTGTTTCTTGAGACCAGTTAAGGATTTTGGAGCGGGGTGGTTTCAACTCTTTAAGATGACCCCAACATCCTTTGATTGAACATTATCCTTTGTCAAATAGGTGGAGATGTACTTTCCCCATTCATTTGTATTATGCATGTGTTACTTTTTCAAATTCAGTTTGTACTTTCCCCGGAGAAAGTTTGATCAAATTGAGAAAACAAAGAGAATTGTTTCTTTGAGGACGGTTTCTTCTTAGAATAAACGTATTATCACTGTGCAGGGTTGAATATCCTCAGGTCCTCCATGTAAATGAATAATTAACTTGATGTATGTGTAGAAGCTTTAAGCTCGTCAGTAGGATATGCTTGAATCAACATTGTTCAAACAAAATATTGTCTTACCGACTACTGATTCTGTTGACTGCCTGATATGCGAGGGGAGATTATAAAATTGCTTTTGTGATAATTATTCTTTATGTGTTGCCATTTTTGCCTCCGCCAGGAGGACACACTTTTATTTCTGTTTTTGTGTGTGTGTTTGTTCAGGGTATAACCATGAATGTGCAGCCATGAATGAAATCTCATGAAATTTTCTGGACCTTTCAGGAATGGGCCAAGGGAGAGTTGATAATATTTTGGTAAGGATCTGTCTCATGATAAAGGACTTCCAGGAATATTCACAAATGTACAGTCACTTCTGCATGAATGAATCAGGGGGGGGGGAAATATGGGCTGAATAAGTTAATGCATACAGGTTGGGGAAACCTTACGCTTCATAAGCAGGGGTAATGCTATGCTCAACTATTTGCATTGCTGTAACGAGTGGAAGGTCCCCTGGAGATCACACACTGTGTTCAGAGTGTAGGGGAACATGAATGAACTTGGGGAGGGGGGGGGGGGGGGGGGGAGTATGGGCTGAATAAGAGACTACAAATGCATTTTGGGGAGCATCCCACAGTAAGGAACACACAGATGGGTTAGGCCTGCATAACTTCAAATGCATATTTCTAGTTTCAAATAAGTTGGCAGTTCCAAATGTCAGTATTCCTTATAAAACTAGTTATTATGTTGTGATTCAGATTAGATAATTGTATCCGCCAAAACGAATACAATTTTTGCACAGCGTCCATCTGTTTGTCTGCTGTTGGATACAATCACTCGTATCTCTGCAGTGGTTTAACTTTTCCACATGAAATTTTGCATGTGTATACATCTTAGATAGCTTTCTCGTTCAAATAACAGGTGGCGCCACCTACAATCATGTTTATGTGGCAGAGATCCATTCTAATATGTAACACATGTAACCTATATCCCCTTGCCACTCAATCCATGCCTCACTTCACCCGTCCTCTGATTTTGGCGGATACACGTAGTCGCTTGTCGACTACCCGTATTCTAGTTAACCATGGTAACAAACCAAATCATAATTTCTTCATACCAATGTTGCTTACCATGTAAACATTTCACTCTTCTGTGCAGTTATTTCTTGGAATTCCATCAACATTTTTAAGGCAAAAGTGCCAGTGAATTAATGCTTGAAAACCTCCGTGAAACTATTGAAGTTTACCAGGTGGGCTTAAAGTAAATGGCCCAAAGACATCCCCTTGAAAAAAAGATTAACATTTTTTCAAGGATATGACTTTATTTAATCAAAATTTATATAATTGTATACTTGAAATCCGATCAGAATATGTAATGTTTTAAAGTTACTATCACGAGCAATTAGCATAAGTTTTTAGCTCATCTGCCTGAAAGTCTGCTATAGCGATCACTCTTCGTCCATCTGTCTGGCCGGCCAGCCGTGGTTTAAAAGGGCACAAATATTAACTGATTGACCTGGAATCATCTTACTTGAAATCCAGGGAGGTCCATGCAAAAATCTCCTTGGAAACCTGAAATCAGATCTCCGAGCTATGGGTCTCGTAAATATCCCCCAGAATAATCAAGAATTTGATACAAAAGCTCAAGTATCTGAATAACTACTGCATTGATCACCGTGATTCTGTGCATGAATATTGATCATGGATTGCAAGTTCCATCAGTTTCTGCAAACTGGAGGCTCCACCTGTATATTTTAGCGAACCTGTGAGCTTATGCGATGGCGCAGCGTCGTCTGTCCGCCGTTCAGGGCTGGCTTTCCGCCGTCCATGGCTGTAAGTCAGAAACTGTCGGAGCTAGCAGCTCCAAATTGCATGTAAGAATTAGTCACACGTGAAACTTGGTGCCATGAAGCTTATTATTGGGTATCTGCATTAATTTAAATTTTATAGAAAAAAAGCTTAAAACCCTTCTTCTCTGAAATATTCCAGCCAAATTGTCCAATATTTCATAGAAATGTTCCTTGGAACAATCTTTCTCAGGTTTGTTCGAATGGTTTCAGTTCGGAGATATTTGACCGAGATACAGGAAGTTGAACTTAGTCATCTGTGCAAAAAAGCATACTAAACTTAAAATCTCAGAAACAGCTGGAGCTGTCATCACCAAATATTATTCCAATGTTTGTCACATGAGTCATATCTGAAATTGAGGTGTTGGTGGCTCCACCTACATAAATCTGTTTTTTTACAAGCAAAAATGTAAGTTTAGACTCCTCTAGCTTATACACTGTTTTTTTATGCCCCCGCCACAAAGTGGCCGGGGCATATAGTTTTACCCATGTCCGTCATTCCGTCATTCTGTCATTCCGTCATTCCGTCCTTCCGAAATCAAACAGTTGTACGGACTTTTTTTCGCAATGCCTGCAGATATTGGCCTGATTTTTGGTGTGTGGGCAGATATAGACCAGTTACAGATCGAGTTCGCGTTTCGTCCCGGTTGACCTACTTTTGACCGTTTTACGGCTCCTAAACTTAGAAAATTTCATGAAAAATAGAAATATTCATGACAGATACACATGTACGGACTTTTTTTCGCAGTGCCTGCAGATATTGGCCTGATTTTTGGTGTGGACAGATATAGACCAGTTACAAATCGAGTTCGCGTTTCGTCCCGGTTGACCTACTTTTGGCTGTTTTACGGCTCCTAAACTTAGAAAATTTAATGAAAAATAGAAATATTCATGACAGATACACATGTACGGACTTTTTCTCGCAATGCCTGCAGATATTGGCCTGATTTTTGGTGTGTGGGCAAATATAGACCAGTTACAGATCAAGTTCGCGTTTCGTCCCGGTTGACCTACTTTTGACCGTTGTACAAACATAGAAAATTTCATGAAAATAGAAATATTCATGAAAGATACACATGTACAGACTTTTTTTCGCAATGCCTGCAGATATTGGCCTGATTTTTGGTGTGTTGGCAGATATAGACCTGTTACAGATTGAGTTCGCGTTTCGTCCTGGTTGACCTACTTTTGACCGTTTTACGGCTCCTGAACATAGAAAATTTCATGAAAAATATGAAATATCATGACAAATACACATGTACGGACTTTTTTTTCGCAATGCCTGCAGATATTGGCCTGATTTTTGGTGTGTGGCCAGATATTGACCAGTTACAGATTGAGTTCGCATTTCGTCCTGGTTGACCTACTTTTGACTGTTTTACGGCTCCTGAACATAGAAAATTTCATGTAAAACATAAATTTTCATGACAAATACACTTGTACAGACTTTTATTCGCAATGCCTGCAGATATTGGCCTGATTTTTGGTGTGTGGGCAGATAATGACCAGTTACAGATCAAGTTCACGTTTTGTCCCAGTTGACCTATTTTTGACCGTTTGACGGTGCTCTAACAAAGAAAATTTCATAAAAAGGTGCATATGTATGGACTTTTTTCGCAGTGCCTGCAGTTACGGGCCTGATTTTTGGTGTGTAGGCAGATAATGACCAGTTACAGATCGAGTTCTTGTTTTCTCTCAGTTGACCTACTTTTGACCATTTGACTGCTCCTGAACATAGAAAGTTTCATGAAAAATATAAATTTTCATAACAAATGCATATGTACTTACTTTTTTTCCTCAATGCCTGCAGATACCACCCTGATTTTTTATGTGTGGGCAGATAATGACAGTTACAGATCGAGTTCGCGTTTCATCCCGGTTGACCTACTTTTGATTGTTTTACGGCTTCTAAACATAGAAAATTTCATGAAAGACAGAATTTTTTTATGGAAAATGCACATGTATGGACTTTTTTTCACAATGCCTGCATATACTGGCATGATTTTTGGTGTGTTGCTTGATAATGACCCGTTACAGATCGAGTTTGCATTTTGCCCTTGTTGACCTACTTTTGACCATACGACACCTCCTGAACTTAAAACAATTTTCAAAATTTTACAAATGTTTCTAATTTGCCCAAGGCGGGGGCATTCGTGTCGTTCAGACACATCTAGTTTAAAGAAAATGTTGAGCTGATTGGTTTAAACTTTACAAGAATTATTCTATGGTAGGGTTCTGCCAGTTTTATAGGAATAGATTTGGTAAATGCAACTTTAAAAAAGCAGTGTAGCCAATTGAAAAAGGCTTTCTGTGTTTGAAAACAGATTTGACAACATGCTGAGTTTCAGCAGCCAAGTCAAGAGGTCACTCAGTACAATCAGGTGGGGTCCAGACATCACCATGGCAACTGACCTGGCTCTGTCTGGTGTCTAGACAATGTGTCTAGACGTCTAGACACATCGTCTAGACGCAGAATGCCCAGATTAGAATTATTGGAACTATATCTTTCAACTGTTTGAAAAAACTTGATTTGCATTTTTAGCGAATCTGTGAGCTATTGCAATGGTGTGGCATCGTCCGTCTTCCGTCGTCTGTCGTGCGTCTGATTCAACACATAAACCCACATATCTCGGGAACCGTTTGACCGATCAGGCTAAATTGTAGCCCTTGGATAGCTTTATAACATACACTAAAAGTGGTGGCGCCACCTGCAACAATTTTTGCACAGCGTCCGTCTGTTTGTCTGCCGTGGGATAAAATCACTCCTATTTCGGCAGTGGTTTGACATTTCTGCCTGGAATTTTGCAGGTTTATACATCCTGGACAGCTTTCTTGATTTTTTTACAGGTGGCGCCACCTTCATCACTTTATGCTGCAGAATTCCAAGCTCATATCTCGGGAACTGTTTGACCGATTAGGCCAAAATTTTGCATGTGTATAGATCTCACATAGCTCTTTATCATACACAAATGGTGGCGCCACCTGCAACCATTTTTGCACAACGTCCATCTTTTCATCTGCCTTGGGATAAAATCACTCATATCTCGGCAGTGGTTTGACTTATCCACCTGAAATTTTGCAGGTTTATACATCCTAGACAGCTTTCTTGATTTTATGACAGGTGGCGCCACCTTCATTCTAGTTTACGCTGCAGACATCCAAGCTCATATCTTGGGAACCATTTGACCGATTGGGCTAAAATTTGCATGTTTAGAGATCTCACATAGAACTTTATCACAAAACACAAAACTTTATACACAAAACTGGAGGCGCCAAATGCAACCTTTTTTTCACAGCGTCTGTCTGTTTGTCTGCCGTGGGATAAAATCACTCATATCTCTGCAGTGGTTTGACATATCTGCCTACAATTTTGCATGTATATACATCTTGGATAGCTTTCTCGATTAAGTGGCAGATGGCACTACCTACGTTTATGTTTACACTGCAGACTTTCAGGCTTATACCTCAGGACTGGTTTGACATATCCCTCTGAAATTTTGCATACATATAGATCTTATATAGCTCTTAATCATATACAAAATTGGTGGCGCCACAGTCAACTATTTTTGCACAGCGTTCTTCTGTTTGTCTGCTGTGGGATAAAATCACTCATATACAAGTAGTGGTTTGACTTATCTGCCTAAAATTTGCATATGTACACAACTTGGACAGCTTTCTGGATTTTGTGCACATTTCGGCTGCAGACATCCATGCTTATATGCATCACAACTCACTCTATTTCCCCTTGCCACTCAACCCATGTCTCACTTCACCCGTCCCACTCTGTTTTCGGCAGATACATGTAGTCGCTTTTCGACTATCCGTATTCTAGTTTTAAAATGTCCTAGTCTGAAACTTGCAGGTCCGAAACGTCCATGTTGCTGAAATCATAATGACTTAGGTAGATATGCAGGACATAAGAGGATCAATATTAAATTTTAAAAATAATCCTCCATTCATACTCCCAAACATTGCACAGGTTCGCATAAGGCCTGTAGGCCTTGTTTTTTTCCATTTTTAAGAATATTTTGATACCTTTAAAGAAGCTGTCATCTGTTAATAGGGTACAAATCGTACCCGCCGGACTTGGAATACTACTATTCTTATTTGACATCCAGGGAGGTCCATGAAAAGTCTGTTGAAACCTGTAATAAGGTCTCTGTAGCCCATATACTCCCAGCTGTGCTTCAGTTGAATGGAGATACCAACTATAAAATTTGGCATCAAGTAATAAATTCCTTTTTGTGAATGTCTTCTTAGTCAGCCGAGCGTCATGACCCCTGGGTCACTTGTGTAAAAGAGGAATAATATATGTTCAGAAAGCCTGTTATAGTCAGGAAGAAAGAAAGTACTAGAAAATTATCATGAATATATGAACAATAAATGATTTATCATAAGAAGGCCTTTCTAATACCAAGTTGATTATGTAAAATGTTTTCACCTTATTCTATTTTCATGCATTATAAAAATATTACACTAGTAACATGTACCTCGAAGGCAGGTATCAAGCCACCTGTATTTTTTTTCGAATTTATATACATTTTTTCTCATAAATCCTTCATATTAAGCCTCTTCTATTAACAGGGCACAAATCATCACTGTTTGAACTAGAATCTTCTTACTTATCATCCAAAGATGTCCGTAAAAAGTCTTCATGGAAATCTGAAATTAGGTCTCTGGTACTCATATCCTCTGAGCTATGGGGCTTGTAAGTACCCCCCAGAATAATTAAAAATTTGATACAAGAACTCTGCGTTAGTTTCCCGAGAACTCCTTTGAGACCCTTGGACTGATATTTCCGAAACATGGCATAGTTGTTCCCTCACATATGAAGTTGTGCATAACAGGTGGCACCACCTGCAGTCCTTTCTGTGCAGTTTGAATCTGGGTGTCTTTTAGATAACAGCCCATATCTCAAGAGTGGTTTAATGTATTGGCCTGAAATTGTGCATATTCATAGATCTTGGACTCCTCCATCATGTACTCAAGTCTGGTGGCGCCATCTTTAATCATGTTCCGTGGAGTCCATCCGCACATTTGCTTTGGCTGTTCGTCTTTTTGGTTCTTCAATGTATTAGGTTAAAATTGTGCATGTTCTTGGAACCTCGACACCTCCTCGTAAACAAGACTGGTGGCACCATCTGCAGTCGTTTTCCGTACATGTGCTTATGGTGAAAATTGCTCATTTCTCCGGAGCTATTGGTCTGAAATTTGGCATGTTCTTCCATCTTGGAAAATGTTCTTGACAACCAGACAGGTGGCACCACCTTTTGTAGTATAAATTAATGCCCTTTTCTCAGGTGTGATTTGCCGTATTTTCCTGAAATTGTGTATATCCATAGATCTTGAACTCCTCCATCTTTTACTTAAGACTGTTGGCGCCATCTGCAATCGTTTTCCCAATGGCGTACATCCGTACATGTGCTTTAGGTGAAACATTCTTATAGCTCCTAATTGGTCCAAGGTATTTGTGTGAAATTTTGCATGTCCATCCAACTTGGAAAATTTTCTTGTAAACCAGACAGGTGGCGCTACCTTCTTTCCTATTTTGAAAGAATAATTTAATGCCCTTTTCTGAAGAATGTGTTGCCCTGTTTTCCTGCATATCCATAGATCTTGGACTCCTCCATCTTATACTCGAGACTGGTGGCGCCATCTTTAATCATGATCCCGTGGAGTCCATCCGTACATGTACTTTGGATGATTATTGCTCATATCTCAGGAGTGGTTCAAGGTATTGGTCTGAAATTTGGCATGTCCATCCATCTCGGAAAATTTTCTCGTAAACCAGACAGGTGGCGCAACCTACCTTCCCGTTTCCGTAGAATTAATTAATGCTCTTTCCTTAGGTAGCGTGTGCAGTATTGGCCTGAAATTGTGCATATTCATAGATGTTGGACTCCTCCATCTTGTACTCAAGACTGGTGGCGCCGTCTGCAATCGTTTTCCTTTGGTGCCATCCGTACATTTGCTTTTGCTGTTCGTCTTCGTGGTTCTTCAATGTATTAGGTTAAAATTGTGCATGTTCTTAGAACCTCGACACCTCCTCGTAAACAAGACTGGTGGCACCATCTGCAGTCGTTTTTCCATACATGTGCTTTTGGTGAAAATTGCTCATTTCTCCGGAGCTATTGGTCTGAAATTTGGCATGCCCATCCATCTCGGAAAATTTTCTCGTTAACCAGACAGGTGGCGCCACCTACCTTCCCGATTCCGTATAACAAATTTATGCTCTTCTTAGGAGCGGTGTGCAGTATTGGTCTGAAATTGTGCATATTCATATATCTTGGACTCCTCCATCTTGTACTCAAGACTGGTGGCGCCGTCTGCTATCGTTTTCCCTTGGTGCAATCTATACTTTGCTGAATCATATTTGCTTTGGCTAAAATTGCACATATCGTAAGAGTGATTCAAGGTATTGGTCTGAAATTTGGCATGTGAATCCATCTTTGAGAGTTTCCTCGTATCAGACATGTGGCGCCAAGTGTTTTTGTTGATTAAATAAATGCCCTTTTCTCAGAAGTTTGGTGGAATATATTCAGGTGTGGTGTTACATACCACTCAATCCATCCCTCACTTCAGCTTCACTCTGACCTCGGTGGATTCACGTTGTCGCTTGTCGACTTTCTGTTTTCTAGTTAAAATGTGATATAAAAACTCCAGTATCTGAATAACTAATGCACTGATGGCCATGATACTTTGCATGAAGGAGTGTTTCATCAGTAAATATACTGGTGGCGTCACCTGTATTTCTTTCATTTTTAATTTATTTTTTTTTCTCTATTTATGAGACCTTTAAATGAAGTGGTCATCTATTCACATTTCACAAACGGATACAAAAGCTCCAGTATCTGAATAAATAATGCCTCGATAGCCAAATGATTCTTTGGATATATATTGATCATGAAGTGTTTCATCAGTTCCTTAAGACTGGTGACACAACCTGTATTTTTTCAATTTTTTACGCATTTTTTTCTCTATTTATGAGACCTTCAAATGAAGTGGTCATCTGTCCAAAAGCCCACTGTAACCCATTTCTAAGGAATATTCACAACATTCATGATTTTGTTTGCACTCTGGCAGTCAATTTGCTCATTGTTAAACGTTCATTGAATTCAGCTTAGCGTCATAGCCCATGGGTCACTAGTTAGTTAGTACTTAAAATTTTGCCAAGATTTGACCATGGCACATATTGTTCCGTGTAAGTGTTGTTGTTTTAATTTTTAAAGCAAGTTTACATAAGGTTTAAATCTGTTAAATTCTGAATTAAAAACTAACTAAAAAGTTATTGAAGTTTTTCAGAGGCTCTGCTGCTTGTACCAGATTTGTAATGCATCATTTGGGAGCACTCCTGTTGTCACATTTGTAAAGTTATTCTCCTGTAACCATTAAGTTCAGAGTGGCAATACTGTACATTCAAATTAGATAATTATTTCCTCAGAACTCCCCTTCATGAACGGGCAGGAACGCATATCCTCTGATACCCTGATGGCGTTGCTTAATAAAACATGCTCTGTCGGTTCAAAATTATTAATTTCAAACCATCCTGATCAACCGGTACATAATTAAACCATTTGTTTGTATAGCATATTGCATCATAAGAAATTGTGTTTCATAAGCCATTTGGCAATACGGCATATTGCATAACAAACAATTGTATTTCCTGACGATTTGCCAATACAGCATATTGCATATTACAGCTATTTATGTAGCTCAGCCCAAGTCATATGAGCTATTGCGAAGACTATGTCCGCCGTCTGTCTGGCCATCAATAGGAAATCTACTGGACACTCCTCGCTTGGCTGGTATGCGTAAGAGTACAGGAAATCCAACTAGTGTATTATCATTTTCCCTCTTTCCATATGTTAGGGCCCCGCATTGGGATTGTGTAACCCCAGCACTGTTTGATATTTGCGGATACGTCCGGTGTATCAATTGCTAGTATGTGTCCTTGTCTTTGGAAAAGACTGAAGAACTGCATGAAAGAGCTTTAAGCCTGCATACAGGACTTTACGACCAGATTCATCGATATACATGACTGGTGAGATTACATATTAATTCGCTTCAAGCCTGGCCTCATCAGTATAAATGTTTAAACTTCACATTGAATTAAGACATAGCACTAAACTTTGAGAAATTATGATTAGAAGTGCATGTGTCTACAGCATTTAATGGGTTCTCCGCATGCCTGGACTCGAACATTTATATGGAAACGGGCCAACTGCATGCGGGGAACACTTGCGGGTTCCACACCGACAAAAGTCAGAATTAGAAAATCCAAATTTATAATTTAGAACACAATCACCTCACTGTAAAAGGTACAATTTAATTGGTAATTTTTTATATATATTTTTTTGTTACTGATAAATGTACCTCCTTATCAAATGACCCACTTTCTGGCCCTTAATGTCGTTTCCGCCAACGCTCATCGGTAATCCTTTAACGCATACGGCCCGATTATTTACATCACGTGTCTTGGTAATCTCTGATGTATTTTTTTTTATACGCTCAATGATAAATTGAATGCCTGAAGTCTTGCACAATTGAGCGTAAATGCACATAAGCGTTAAAAATGAAGCATAAAAATGCATTTGGCGTAACTAGCACACAACAAAGCGATCGTTCGGGCAATATTTCAACAACTAATAACTGCCTCACTGTCCATGTGCTGTCATTTTGGCAAAAAAACGTTCTTTACATACAGGTATTTCGTCAGTATCTCGAATGTTAAATAGATTGAATATATATAACCTGGTAACCTATATAAGCTCTATAAATCAATACTTTTCATTCATCATTGAAGCAGCTTGATTTATTTGCTCAATGCAGTGGACTCTCGCTAAACACAGGAAAGGAACAGAGTCCAGGTGTGACTTTTAAGGCAGTTTTTGAGTATTTGGACCTTAGTGGGAGCTCGCAGGGCCTTGCAGACTCAGGGTGCGGCTTTAAATAGACTCTAAATAATAGACTTTAATATGGGACTCTACGGTAGACTACGAAAACATTATTATGGGTTGATGTACACCAAGAAAATGCTTTTTGGTGGTGCTACAAGTTTTGTGTTCAAGAAAGCTACTCAAAATGTTTTATAGACGTTTTAAACGATATAGCAGGTGGCACCACCATTCTTTTGTACGAAAAAGATATCAAAGATGTATGGACATAAAAATTTAGGCCGAAACAACGAGCCACTCCAGAGATATGAGCATGGATGGACACTAAGCAAAAATGATTTTAGGTGGCGCCACCAGTTTTATGTTCAAGAAAGCTATAAAAAAGTATGCCCATGCGAAATTTCAGGCTGATATATCAAACAACTTCCGAGAGCCAAGCATGGATACATGTTATGCAAAAACAAATGTAGCTGGCGCAACATGTCTACTTATAAAAGATGTATGCACATGAATTTTGGGTCACGGCGCTCAGCTGAAATTGATTCTGAGAACTTTAATAGAATACTTGGTTAAAGTTTCAGTATTTTATATAAGTGACTGTGATATGCATATAAATATATCCACTGGGAACATACGAAACCCTGCAAATTATAATATAATGGACATGAGCTGAAGTATAATAATACACATTTATTTCATTTACTGAAATAAAATGCTGTAATAAAATTAAAATTTTCCATTTTCAAATGAACATAAACTAAATTTGATAGGCAAGTTAAAACAAGCCAATTAGGTACACATGGCATCTGCAGTGTAATATACGAAACTTGTAGCCTGAAACCATTCGATGATTGAATTAGGAAAATAATAGTATTTTTTCAGCATATTAATTTTTTGCATGAATAGTTTTTACCAAATTCATTTTTTTTAATTTGCGTTTAAAAAAAATTCTAAAATTACAAATTAATTTAGAATTGTAAGTATCATCATTATTTATCCTTAGTTTGGCTCACATCAGGTCAAATTATGAATACAAATATATTTTTTTATTTTTAAATCACAAAATGTTTAAACTGAATTTAAAAGAAGAAAAAAAATATATAACTTAAAAATACGTAATGATGCAATATGGCATATCTTAAGATTATTCTCTGAATCATTATTTCCCCCCCAAAAAGTTTTGTATATTAGAGTTTTCAGTATATTCTTAATTTTATAAACTTAATAAAAGATTCAGTAAATTTGATGAAAAATTCCCTTTTCATATCAAGGATACACACTGCTTGTTGAGTGAGAAACAATATCATTATGCTAATTACTATCTCAACTATAATTTAATACTGAAATTGATATTAAATTTCACACATGTTAAAAGGAATCTGAAGTTTTTACTCTTCTGATGTATGTGATTAATCATGTTATAGCACACTTTTATAGCATTGCATCACTTTGTGGACACAATTAAATGTGCACTTTAATCATTGTAATCCCTTGTGTAACCCCTTGTGAATCAAAAATGTGGCAAAAATGTTGATTAAGAAAGAATTAAAGATAGAAAATGAGATTCATCTAGTTGAAAAATCCTGTCCGGGGGGACAGGGGGGGGGGGGATCTGGGGAAGTTTAGCTAATCTGAGTCAATGGAGGTGCCAGGAGTGAAGCAGTTACATAACATATGGTAAGGCTGTATCTCTCACTTGCACACTACTTGACTGGGATGGCTTGATGTAAACAACACTTGACATGGTGTATGAAAACTTAAGTGAAAGCTACACTTTTTCATCAATTCCTTTCAAATTTCAGATTTTATTAAATTAAAAGTTAAAACCTGATCTGTCCTTCATGTGAAAATAAAGGCGAATGTCATACAGGAAAAAAAATATGCCAAATAGTTAAAATTGGGAAACATTTAAGGTAATGATTTTACATTTATGCTAATGACTGAAAATATAGCCTCTAACCAGACATGGGTGCATGAAAACATAACCTCTAACCAAACGTGGGAGCATGAAAACAACCTCAATCCAGACAAGGGTGCATGACAACGTAACCTCTAACCAGACATAAGTGAATGAAAACATAACCTCCGTCCAAACATAGGTGTGTGAAAACAAAACCTCCGTCCAAATTAGGGTGCATGAAAGCATAACCTCTAACCAGACGTGGGTGCATGAAAATATAACCTCCATCCAGACAAGGGTGCATGAAAACGTAACCTCAAACCAGATGTGGGTGCATGAAAACATAACTTCTAACCAGACATGGATGAATGAAAACATAACCTCCGTCCAAACATTGGTGCATGAAAACACAACCTCTAACCAGACATGCGTGCATGGAACATAACCTCAAACCAGATGTGGGTGCATGAAAATATAACTTCTAACCAGACATGGGTGCATGGAACATAACCTCAAACCAGATGTGGGTGCATGAAAACATAACTTCTAACCAGACGTGGGTGCATGAAAACATAACCTCCGTCCAAATAAGGGTGCATAAAAACATAACCTACACTAGCTGAGGTGTAACATAACTGAGCTTTGCATAACAGAAGTCATATATGTGTGTATCAATTATTTATTAAGAATAAGTTTGCAATATTGCTTTGAAACATTTATTACACTGTAGCACCAGTCTAACATGCCGATCAAGATTCCCAATAATCCTTAATACATCAGAACCTGGACACATGTATTAACCTGGTCTTGGTGCGAGGTACATTTATAATTTGTGCAGAAATTTACATTTATGACAGAAATACAACTGCACTATTAAATACTAATACAATCTTCATATGAGATGGGTTCACTAATGCCCCATCTGTTAACATACTTCATTTAGCTGTGACAGGTCTCACTTGATTGTGTATTAACATATATACAAAGGTCATCCATGCGGAACTGGTTGTTCTTATGCTACCTTCAACGACCATGCACCAACATATTTAACACCATGTCAAGGTTTCTATGTAGTTGGCAAGTCAAACAGAGATTCAAAATCATACACAATTGATATTTCACTGGCATCTCTTATATATGCATAAAAATATATTAAAATACCATTTGTTATTAGTATATATATATATATATATGTATATAACATTATGATGTAACATATACATTGTTATCATAACATTGAAATATTACATTTTACACTGTCCATATATTCAGGGACAAAAGAACTAGTATAGCCTTATTTGTGCTTGCCATGCATGTCAATGATATAACCTTGATGAATCCACCATTATCTGTATTTAGTACAATTTTTAATATATATATTTAATATATATTTAAATTTGTTTTACATGTATTGAATTAAAGCTCTTCAAAATATTACATGAAAAACACCTTTACATGAAAACACCTTTAGCACACAAAATACATACATGGGCACAGATATAAAGCGCTTGAACAAACAGAACTTGTCAATTTAAGCCCGCAGTGTAACCTGAAGTAGATATTCTGATAACTGCATTATAATGTGTTGGAGGGGAACAAAGCGTAAGGAGAGAGCATGGAAACCATGGGCTAGAATTCTAGATCCTTCCATTCTTGATGAACATTAACATTTCATAACCGATTATATCAACATACATAGCACTTATCCAAACATTATAAATACATACACCATCATAATCCATAAGAACTGCATGTATAATAAGAGACTGTTGGGAATTGTCAAACATAATTCAGTTATATTCGTCACTTTTTCTTAACAATGTCTTCATTTTCTTCCCCCCCCCCCCCCCCCCCGAGTTAATTCCCAATAACATGAAAATGGATTTTTTAGAAAAACTGTAAACAATTAATAGCTGTCTTGTATATTTTATTAATAATACATATAAATTATCTCCCATGTCAAATTGTTTTTGAAGCATGCCTCAGGAATTAAGCATAAATGATCTGTTGGTTTCTCCAGAAATTACCCTCTTGTTCTACTCAAGTCATTCCTACTTTAAAGGAATAAATTATTTCACAACTTTCTGAAACAACTCATACTGTATAGAAATATTTACTGTTGCACCTTGTGGGATTAAAATAGCTCCTAAAGAGAACTGGCAGGCTAGTATATTTGATTAATAATAAATATAAATTATCTCCCATATCAAACTGTTTTTGAAGAAATCTCTGGAATCAAGCATAAATGATGAGTTGTTTTCTCAAATAATAACCCCCTTGTTGTACTCAAGCCATTCCTACAATAAAGGAATAAATTATTTCACAACGACCTATATTGTATAGAAATATTTACTGTTCCAACTCGTGGGAACAAAATAGTTCCTAAAGAAAAATGAGATCCAGGGAAGTGTTTAACCCCCCCCCCCCCCCCCCTCGCCTCCCCCCCCCCCTCGCCCATCCCCGTCAGCAGAAACAGATTGACAGGATACAATTATCAATTTTCTGCACAGAGACGCCGGGTGCCGACAGTACCAACTGATCTGGCGAAATAATTAAACTGGATAAAATGCCTCCAGTAACCCTTGTTTCTCAGCTGCCAAGTCAAAGTCAACATTATATATGTCATAAAGACAGTCATATGACTTCTGTGTCTAGTTAAAGATATATAGTCATTGTAAAAGTCAAATCTATGAAAATTTACCACCTGTGGGACTGGCATAATGTGTTCTTAACACACAGGTGGTCTTATCAGAAATGGGTCTTTCAGACAGGTTATATTGTATTAAATAATATGTTACTAAAATATAACACTAATATAGAATACACACTTATGCTGGGGTTGAAAATATTTCATGATTATATATCTATGTCCCCCTAAGTCACCTGAATATATAAATGGCCTTTGAAAACAGATAATCTGCTTTGGTCCTCCAAAGTTTGCTCATATTTTGTCCCCTTCAAATTAATGAATAAATATTTAAAGCATCAAACCAACAACACAATAAATAAAGACACGAGTGCAAAAAGTGTAAATATATAGACTTCACAGCATTACAGGTTGATAAATTATCTAGATTTGATAATATTTATTATGCCACTTAAACTATGAATTGTGCCATTTTCAGTACATTACAAATTTGGTGTGATGTCAGCCACAAAGTGATCACTAAAATGCCCATCTACATAATGCTTCTACACACAAAAACTAGTCTCTGCTGAAATATTCTGAGAAATTTTAAATACTCTTGAGTGTAAATTTGTACAGAGCTATTATACTGTATACAGTAACTTTTCTAAGGGAAAACAAAAATAAAAATTTGCAATAATATGTGTATTATCTTGCACTATTAGTTTATTTGGCTGAATAAAATCTTTCCAAGCAAACCATCCCCACACATGGACTTCCTATCATATGGGTCTGTTTACCATAACAAGACTGACTGACCACGGGTCTGATCTTGCACATGTATGAAAACTCCCAAACAATCATGAAATCAGAAAGTTATAATCTTGAAAAATCTTGATTCATGAAGTTGTGCAGTTCAGCCACCAGGTGGCGTATGCACTTTGTTTACATTGAGCCACTGATCATGCCTGGTGCAAGTATATTTCAACTTGTATATTTCCACTTGTATATTTCCACTTGTATATTTCTGCTTGTATATTTCCACTTGTATATTATCACTTGTGCAGATATGTAAGCAAATAGTTACGGAACAAAATATAGGCAGATAAGGCCAAAATAATAAAGGGCATGGTTCTCAGGCACTGCACGCGTCAATTTTAACACCCCATATCAAAAATTTTTGTTTTGATTACTAATAGAAACCTACCAATTTTGAGCTCCAGCCACTCTGACATTTCTTTTAAGAAGAAAAAATAATGCAATTTGATATGATTTCCTTTGTTAGGTAGTGCTTATACCTGTTTAACAAAAACATTCTGTTATAATCATGCTTTTCCCGGATCATATGAAATTTTTATTGAAACATACAAAAATGGTGAAAAAAAAAAGATCGCCCCAACGCACTGATATCTTAAAATAAAGTGCCTGAGAACCATACCTTTTTTTGGCCTAAGATAATATTTTAAGCATAAAACACTATATATATAATATGTATATGTATGTATATATAATATATATATATATATATATATATATATATATTTAACATATCTGGTATGTAAATAAGTCCCTAAGTGTTTGTTTTCACTGAACTCTTTAGGGAGACCAGTGACATGAAAGAAGTTCTTTGTTTATGACAAGACTATGGCAGCTTCTTGTTCTGATCATCTCCAGCACATTAAACCTAACTAAGACAGACATATTGCTTGATCATATGGCCTTTGGAATAACCCACTAAACGTGATTTGTAAACAAACTGACAAAAATAAGTGTTTGTTAAAATGTAAAAAAAACGTACTTCATGCATTTTCTGAGTGTCTGCTGTGTGACCGTCAGTTACAATACACATAACATAGTCAAATACGGTCATAAATATTATGAATACAATTCCTGTTCATGCATGCATTTTTTTCAGTGTAACCTCCACACCTAAATATCACAGCTCAAAGCTCATAACAGTAGTCTATATACCTAGCAAAATATAATTAAAAAATTTCTGTTTTAAATTACATTTACTGTTTTATTTCCCCTATAAACATTTAGGATGTTTGAATGCTTTTGAAATCTCCAAACTGAATGTTGACATGCACACAGAGAGATCCACATGTAAATGCTTATAATATCATCTTATAAATAACCAGATAAAGTGATTCTGTGCTCATAAATATGTAGATATTATCATGTGCATATTTGTGCAACGTTACCTAACAAAATAATAATCACAAAAACAAAGACATTGTATATATGTGACAGTGCATTTGCATCCATATACTTGCATACAGAGGTATATGCAGTATTATTATTATGCAAGGGGAGTATACATAATGATCTACTGTGGTTGGCTTTATATTTACGAGGCTCAATTTTCATGCTCAAGCAATTGTTCATAGTTTCAAATATAGTATATATTAAAATATTGACTGTGTACATGAACTACATCTCAATCATAAGAAGTCTGATGGTTATACTGGTAATCACATTTTATTTAAGCTGATCAACCCAATTCACTCATAGTTCATTTATATCTCAGTGGGTGTGTTTTTTAATCATGTTTCATTTTACAGAAATCTTGCACGTGAAAAATCTAACAAGATTACCAGTACTCTCCCATTACAACAATTACTTAATTGTGGCTATGTGTCTCTTATTAGCTCTTAATTAACATGTAACATGCAAGACCACTCCACTTTCATAGACAATGGTGTTTGCAGGGTTTCAATCTACACTTCTGTACAAATCCTTCTGTTACAAATAGCAGATATATTCTTATAAATAAACCCATTACATTACCTTTCCATGTCATCCAGTACAGCAAATTATGCTGCCATCTTCAAATAAACATCCCATTATGAATAGGCAGTTTATCAGGGATATTTTAGACTGAATATGTGAGTATACTGCATTTGTTACCCTGCAATAATCCTGTAATATCAGTATACAGAGTCTCGTTGAAATTCTAGCAATTCCTTGTCTTCATTTTAAACTTCAGCAAGTACTCTCCACAGGCCTCCTAATGGCCCTTTGGTCTTGTAGCCTAATATCTTAACCTTTGCATTAGAAAAACTACAGTGTGTCTTTTATCTATCAGTCAGCACTATTATTAATGGCAAGACCAACATTTAGACTTATTTAAGAAAGGTGTTGTCTTTCAGTGCAGTTTATATGTCACTTCGCTGCACCAGGACAAATGCTCGGTTGTTTGAAGTGACATTAACAAGTCTCTAACATAGAAATATGTGGAGTGGTCTGTGTTGTGGTTGGTATGCTGTATTTCCCATCCACAATCAGTACTTGTATGATCTTCAGGTGTTGCTCTATGTAACATTGTACGTACAGTGAATCCTGTGTTTGGAGACCACTCATGGAACATGCTTTAAGTGGTCTTAATTCAAAGGTGGTCTTATAAGATAGGTCTCTTAAAACCAATGTGAATGGTTTGTTTACCCAAAGGTGGTCTCAAAAGGCAGGTGGTTATATAAGACAGCTGGTCTTTCAGACTGGTTCCACTGTATCTGCATATCAATACACTGTAGACCCTGCACTCTCAAGACTGCTCTATCATAGCATGGGCTGAAGCCATGCTCACAGGAATGGGTTGAAGCTGAGTGGTTTGCGTTGCTGCTGGTACGCCTTGTGCCACATGCTGACAGTTCCATCTGAACTGGCTGCATACAGTCGCTGACAGTCGTGACTGAAGGACACACTGAAAAGTCAACAACAAGTGTCTCAGACATTTTACAGTCTTATGGTTCAGGGCTAATACTGGTGTTGGCTTCATATTCGTGAGTATAAATTTTCACGATTCTCACTTTTTAGTGTTTAGTGAAGGTTTGAATTTCTATTTCATGTAAACTTCACAGAATGTATCCATTTTCATTACCAATTTTTAACATTCACAGAACATCTGGAAAGATTGAAAGTATCAAATGAGGGTAAATTCTAGTTCATTCTAGGTAAATCATATTAGTCTTTAATTTATGTAAAACGTAACATATCCGTTCAAAACATATTACTGTCATTTTGCCTTTGGGCTCCCAATGCTGTAGGCATGAATAACATACCTGACATGCCAGCCGACTGAGGCTACAGTGAATAACTGACTATTCATCAGTGTTAAGGGGTGTTTTATTCAAAATGGTTTTATTTTCACTGTAATTTCCCTTTTTCGCAAATACTGCAAATTTGAAACCCAGATTGGAGGTTTTATGAAAACAGGGCCAGGAATAATCCATAATCATATCATAACCTGTCATTCATAAATATACCAAATCGCTTAGGTATTATCAAAATTCACGAATAGGCCACTTAGGCTCAGGATACATATACATAACACAAAAGATACATTCAAGTGATGTTTGGAAGCTTAAGCTGTGTTTCTATCTGTGCATATGTGCATATATGCGTGAAAAAATAGGTGTGTTTCCATGTGTGCGTATATGCGTATATGCTTGAACTGGCAGACGTATATAATTGTACAATGGATCTAACAGGTCTTCCACAGAAAGATGGTGAAGTGACGTCATTTTACCCCAAATCTAAGAGTTCACGCAGACCCAATGTGTGAAAATAGCTCCTGTTGCAGTTTTTACGCATATATGGTGACAGACACATAGAAACACCCCAGTTACATAATCATATGAGCAAATTCTCCTGCATATACACATTTACGTGCACATGGAAACACCCCTTAAGTGATTGGATGAGAAGTTAACAAACCTTGTGATGGGATAGGGACAGCGGGGAAATTTGATATCTCGGACGTGCATCAAATCCCACGTGCTCCAGAACCGTATGACACCATTCCCGAGCCCTCCTATGACCACATTTACTGAGCGGCCCTCAGGGGCAGTTGAGAACGCAAGACAGTGGATTGGTTCAGGGTTGTCTAACGTCGCGACCAACTGGGCGTTGATGGTGTGAAGCATCAGGCAGCTCCCTGAACCTGTCAAATTTACAAGACACGTTATTATTCTATCACCTCTTCATGGCATAAGGGAGAAAAAGTACAAAGAAGACTCTCCTGCAGTACTGCATGATTATCATACTTTTCACTGCTGTCAAAGTGGCTAAAGGTCCATTTAAAGGGACTTCATTACATGTGAAGCATGCTGAATAAACACAAAAAATATCATCTTATCTTTGAAATAAAATGGTGCCTACGAAAATAATTTACTGAATATGTTGGCTTACTCCTGTACACAAGTGTTAAGAATAGTTGACCATGCACAATCACTGGCCCTGACATATGCATTGCCAGAACACCACCTGCAATTTCCATTTCTTTTTAGACTTACAACCAGTGTTTCATAACTGTATATTATGTTTGGACTATTCCTTGTTTTGGATCTATGGCACATGTTCTTAATCAAACCTCAGGTAATGGGGCCTTGTTATGGTTAACAGACACATATGAACTGTGTTTACTCACATGCAGAACCATAACAATTTGTTGAACAGCTGAAGGGGATGTACTGAGACCATGTGCCGGGATGGTTTCCTGGGAAACTTTTGAATAAAGCAAAACTAAGCAGATAGTGTGAAAGAATAGCCATAATATTGCTCCTGATTATGTCCTTTTAAATATAATTTTTATTTTTATACAGATATGTAGTTTCACTTACCCAGATGGCTGACTGATGCAATGTCACCTGTTGTGTCACTGATTGCAATAGTGTCCACAGCAGCTTTATGGTCTGTAATTGACCGCACATAAGTTTGCCTGAAAATGAAACAATTATATGAGAAATGACACCAGCAAATCACTGGGTCTTGCAAGATAAAGATCCAAAACAGACAAAAACAGCAAAGCAAATGGTGATACAGTAGAATATGACACTATTTCATAAAGAACTGGCTTGTCATTAGAAGAGCCAACTTCGAATATCTCACCAATTTTCTATTATTTAACAGGATGTCCTGTTAGCAGCCTAGTCTACATACAACAAAGATGAAAATAACCTCACAATAAGAATAATTTTTTATTATTATGAAACCTTCCTGATTTAAGGTTTTATATGTTTATTACCAGGAATGGTTCCAGAAGTCCTAACTTGTCAGTAAGACATTACAGAAAATCTCTAAGGCTCTATCAAGAATTCATAATTTCGCTTTTAGGTTTCAGCAAAGCCTAAACCAGGGACCTGCCTCTCTGTAATCAAAAGCCTTACCTACAATTTTTCTCCTCAGTTAGTTTCAATTTAATTACAGCATATACTATGCTAGGCCTACACACCTTATGCTTTGGTCTTATTACATTCCTTCAAACTCATCCATTACATTCATCTACTGCTGGCAAAGTGTGTGTATTTTGCAGTAGAAAGCCACCATATGTTGTCCATAGATTCTTTGGACATTTGTTTTGATCAATAACAGTGGTGTTATGTAGGTATGGTACAAGTAATACATTGCTCCATAGATGGAACTAGTCTATGGCAAATGCCCTTTGTGCAGGCAGTGGTTGAATGAAATGGATGAGTCGAAACAATGTGATGAGACCAATGTAAGGAGTGACCACTAAATCATTCAAACAGCTTGTCAAACTGGTCAAGGTGTCACATACTTTATTTACATTGTATGTACTTGTATACTCACTTGTTCAGATCCCATATGATGCACGTGGCATCACGGCTTGCACTGACCATGATGCTGTAAGGCTTACAGACACGCAGGGCTGTGACAGCACCAGAGTGTCCATACAGGCACTGACGCTTCCCAAACAGCTGCAGGTTACTGGGCTGGTACAAAAAAAGAGAAAAACTATAGATGGTTCAAGTCACCAATGATGTCAATGCAATATTCTTTTCATCAATTCACTACCATAAAGGCATCTTATTATCTGGTTACACCAATTTTTTCTACATTCTGCACAGTGAGAGCCATATATTAGTGGATTATTCACATCTGAATATACTCAATATACAGCAATTAAGAGTAACAATTAAAAAAAAAACAATTTTTAGGGTGCCTAAGAAAATGTGTACAACAGCATGGAAAATGTAGAAAATGAAAAGGCAGCACTGAATATAAACATGATGGGCACACTAAAATACATGCGAGTAACAAATTTAAGGAAAACCATTCTGAACACTGAATAAACTGTTACAGATGATTGGTACATGCAGTTGAGCATGAGGCCTGAGGACTAAACATGAAGATACCTACCAGCACAGGGTTGTACATAGTGTTGTACATAGAGATAACACCGGAGGAGCTGCCAAAGAACAGGAAGTGGCAGTCAGGAACTGATGTAGCACACGTAACCTAGGAAACACAATATATGGATCAAATCTATATGTGTGACCTCATGGTGTTATAACAAGGTTTCATATGCTTGAAAATAAAGATCTCTTTAACAGATTACATTTTAAAATGAAACAATATCTTTTTTAAGTCTTGGTCCATGGAGGGGGAAGGCATCTTTGTACAACCAATACTGTGACATTGACACAAAATCGCAGACCAGGGTTCTGTGCCCATCTCCATCATCTCTTTCATTAATAATGAACATTGCAGTTAAACCAATCAAATTGCATGTGCACATCTGTTTTACGCGGATGTCTGGTGTGATGGTTTGATCAGATGTTTAGCATTGCCAGAATGGCGGTCAGACTAACAACCAAAAAGGACCAAAAAGCACCAAAACTGCTCCAATATTCTCACCTATTTCTATTTATTGATGGTTTAAAAAGTAGATATTTTGTTGAATTAAGTACATATATTTATACAATTGTCAAAATATTCTGCCCTTATCAACTGTCACTGGCATCATCCAGTGCCTGTATGCACTGCTGACACTTAACATACAAATCACCACGAGCCAAATCACAGTTGTCAGCATTTCAGTTATGTTGACCATCTCAGTTTACACATTTTTGCAAGCAAATCTGTACCATATTCAATACCAGGTTCGTACTATTTAAGACCACTTGAAATAAGTGATAATCTTGTTGCCTTTTGGTGCTTTTTGGTTATTAGTCTGACCCAGGAAGGCATTGAGAATCTAACCAATCAAATCAGCCTGTTCAGTTTCTGGTACATGTGTTCTTGTTCAGACGGTGTGCGAACAGTGTATGCTTACATTATATTGGTTTGGTTTGATTGACAGATGTGATTTCAGCCAAAACACTTGCAGTCTGGTACAATATTCATGAAATAGACACCAGTGAGGGTCATGAGACTAAGTCTGTGAGTGTTTGGTCATGTCAAAGACTTGGTCGTATGAAGATGGGGGAGGGGATGGTATGGGGCTTCACATGTTTTATTCTAGCTGTCTTAAATACAATGACTTTATAACAACCTAAAGATCTTGATACAGTGAAAGATTCCCCCTCTAATGTGCAACAGCCTGAATGAAGCTCATCTACATTTTCACTTTGTACATATGATTCAAATTTGCAAAGTGATATTGTATCTACCTGATCATCAGTCTGCCAGTGCATGAAGTTCATTGGTGGTTTATTTTTTTTGTTTTTGATTCTGATGATTGAGTCTGGATGACCCCAGCTCAAGATGGCTGCCCACTCTGTGGAGACAGTGGCAAAGGTTGTGGCCCCTGGAGAGACAACAGCACTCATGTACTGTATTTAACACACTGCTGTAACTATTCCAGTAGAATATGACAAACATAAATCTAACAACAATCTTAGAAATGTATGAACTAACATGACAAACTTTAAAAGGAAACATTTTGGAACTGCAAAATATTAAGCAACTCTTTATTCTGAAAATTTCTAAAATATTTCTAAAAAATATTATTTTATTATTCTTACAAATATTCATGAAAATGTACTTTAGCCTATCTTTAACGTGATTCTTTACACCTTAATTTAATTAAATATTTAATAAGTGTACAAGCACTCAATACAGACTTGCAACCTACCCATTTCTTTGCTGTACATGACCAGCAGACAACAGTTTGGTCCCATTCCAAACAGTTCTCCTGTAGGTAGAGCCACCAGACTGCTGACAGGGGACTGTAGCTTCTGTTCCCAGGAGTTGGTTGGCTCTGAACAGTCAGGTGACCCAACATAGTCTCCCCACTGCAGACCCTTCACTCCAGGCAGTGGTGACATCTGTAGGAGAAGAAGAGCATCATGACTTTTGAAATCACTTTGGCACAAGTTTAATAAATACATGTAATTATATATTATTGGTAGGCTCAAACAACCATTCTGTTAAGGGACTGATGTAGTTACTCAATCAGCAACGCGTCTTCTGTCATGTTACATTATCATTACTTCATTTATTTTTCTTCCTAAGACCTTTATTAATGATACTGAAAATAACAGCACAAGACAGCAAAATGGCAACATGAAACCTGGTCAGTGGAAGTACCAAACTACCAATATAAAATAATATCTCATCTTCAAAACACCATTATGCCCTCTTTTGTTGGCACCAGAACTTAGGAGAGCTCTTTAATAAAGCAGCATTGAAACTAGATGTGTCGGAACGACACGAATGCCCCCGCCTTGGGCAAATTAGAAACATTTGTAAAATTTTGAAAAATTTTTTAAGTTCAGGAGCTGTCGTATGGTCAAAAGTAGGTCAACAAGGGCAAAATGCAAACTCAATCTGTAACGGGTCATTATCAAGCAACACACCAAAAATCATGCCAGTATATGCAGGCATTGTGAAAAAAGTCCGTACATGTGCATTTTCCATAAAAATTTCTGTCTTTCATGAAATTTTCCGTAAAACAATCAAAAGTAGGTCAACCGGGACGAAACGCGAACTCGATCTGTAACTGTCATTATCTGCCCACACATAAAAAATCAGGATGGTATCTGCAGGCATTGATGAAAAAAAGTCAGTACATATGCATTTGTTATGAAAATTTCTATTTTTCATGAAACTTTCTATGAGCAGTCAATGGTCAAAAGTAGGTCAACTGGGACAAAACAATAACTCGATCTTTAACTGGTCATTATCTGCCTACACACCAAAAATCAAGCCCGTATCTGCAGGCACTGCGAAAAAAAGTCCATACATGTGCACTTTTTTATGAAATTTTCTATGTTAGGGCACCGTAAAATGGTCAAAAGTAGGTCAACTGGGACAAAACTTGAACTCGATCTGTAACTGGTCATTATCTGCCCACACACCAAAAATCAGGCCAATATCTGCAGGTATTGCGAAGAAAAGTCTATACAAGTGTATTTGTCATGAAAACTTATATTTTACATGAAATTTTCTATGTTCAGGAGCCGTAAAACAATCAAAAGTAGGTCAACTGGGACGAAACGCGAACTAGATCTGTAACTGGTCATTATCTGCCCACACACCAAAAATCAGGCCAAGATCTGCAGGCATTGCGAAAAAAAATCCGTACATGTGTATTTGTCATGAAAATTTCTATTTTTCATGAAATTTTCCAAGTTTAGGAGCCGTAAAACAGTCAAAATTAGGTCAACTGGAACAAAACGCGAACTCGACCTGTAACTGGTCATTATCTGCCTACACACCAAAAATCAGGCCAATATCTGCAGGCATTGCGAAAAAAAGTCTGTACATGTGAATTTGTCATGAAATTTCTATTTTTCATGAAATTTTCTAAGTTTAGGAGCCGTAAAACGGTCAAAAGTAGGTCAACAGGGACGAAACGCAAACTCGATCTGTAACTGGTCATTATCTGCCCACACACCAAAAATCAGGCCAATATCTGCAGGCATTGCGAAAAAAAGTCCGTACAACTGTTTGATTTCAGAAGGACGGAAGGACGGACATGGATAAAACTATATGCCCCGGCCACTTTGTGGCGGGGGCATAAAAAGATTAATGTTAAACATGCATGGTCAGTGATGAATGATCCAAGTACAGTATATGCATCATCCTCTTCACAAGGTATAACATGATATATTTTACCTTTGGTTTTTCCAGTGCAGGGCTTGCAGACCTCCCTGTAACAGGACTAGAGGAGTACCCCTCGTTTCTCTGACTGGAGGTATGCCCTGTCCCCTGTTTTGATGTATGAGGTGCTTTGAACAGTTGCTTTGGGGTTTGGCCATATGTCTTTATCATGGTCATGATTGCAGTTCTCCGCACTGGATCGTGAATATTGTCAACATCCACTCCAAAGTATGTCTGTAATTGGAAAATGCACAACATGGTATGGCTAGGAATACTATATGATCTTATTACAGATATTGGTATAGCAAATATAATTTGGTATGAAACGTAATAAAACATGATGTTAGATGTTAAACAATGCCAACACAAGAACAGAATTAGGAAATATTATCAGTTTATCATAGGTATGTTATGATGCATCATGAAACATATAATACTGATATCATATTTAGTGTAATAACTGGAGCCAAATAGATATACTGTATAATGATATTACATCATTCAAAATACACACAATATACAGTACTGGTGATAATTTCCTGATAATTTATGGTACTTTCTAATCAATATGATCAGGTTTAATTAAGAAACCATTAAACATTTTACCACTGATACAGTAAAACCTCTAATAACAACCACCTCAGTTTAGCAACCACCTAAAATAACTACCACTTTTTTCACAGTCCTGATACTTTTTTGGTCTTTATATCAGCCCTCCCTTAGACAACCATCTTGTAAAAGGGACCACTTTATTGTGGTTCCGTCGGTGGTTGTAATTTAGAGGTTTTACTGTAGTAATAAAACAAGTGATCAGATAAGATTTATCCATTTCTGTCTGACTTACAGCTGGGTGAAACACATTGATAGCATCTATAGCAGGCTTTCCTTTCTGTTTGTAACCAAAAACCAGGTCAATCCAGCTACTGATGTTCTGACTGACGCACTGTGACTCCAATGCCTGGCGGTGCACCAGAATAAACAGCCGAGGGTCATTCCTGCACCACTCCGGGAGTGTGACATCCCATACTCTCTCACCACTCTGCCTCTTACCAAAGTTATATCCTGAAACATCAAGAAAATATCATCCTATTATAAATTGAGGATTTGGGTGTGGTCAATAAAGAAGAGTTACTGCACTCTAAACTTTGCTGGTACACACACCCCTTCCCACCAAACTCTCTCCCCACATAAGTTCTTGCCTGGAACCTGCCCTTGGAGTACTTTCATGTCTCATCCCTAAGCCATTATCAAACTCTGACAGCTAGGTTTATTTCTCCCAGTTTCTCAGAATTGCTCATAGAGGCTGCCATTTTGCATATGCCATTAAAAACCCCAATGAAATATGTAGGTATGTCAAGATTAAATTAACTCATTAATCATCTTGCAGCAGAAAAGAATGTAAACAGAATTATTACCCAATAATATAGGTATGTTAACACTTTACTTCTACTTGGGTTTTCCATTTAAAACCTTCAATTAACATTGTTAAAGTAGAAGGACAATGGAGGATGGATAATGGAGTAAGTTGTTCAGAGACACTAAAAGAAAATGTTCTAATATGCTTTGTTTACCTCCACAATCCGGTCTGAAAATAAATGAATTTCAAAACTAACCTTCAACGTAGTAAAGTTTCATACTTTGTTCACATTCATACCTTCAAAGTTTTGCAGGAATTCTGGCAGAAAGAAAAATTCTGGTATGAGCTCTTTAACATCAGATGTGGACTCGGAGCTTGCCAACCACCAGGCCGTCTTCATGGAATGGAACGTTCTGTCAGGCAGATCAAAGTTCTGGTCTGAAAATATGAGATGTTTTATGACTCAAACAGTAAGATGTTTTATGACTGAAAAAGTTAGATGTTTTATGACTGAAAAGTGAGATGTTTATAACTGAAAAAAGTGAAATGTTTATGACTGAAAAAGCAAGATGAGCTGATTTAAAGGTTGGGGGAGTTTATAGTCTAATATCAGTGGTGACATCAGTCATATCTGACTTTTACATTTCCTTGATTTTGATTTTGGGCCGGTTCATTCTCGTAGCTTTTCTCAGCTCCATGGTAAGCATAAAACCAAAACAGCCATAACAGGCGCTGACAGAATTTTGTTCTGCATTTGCCTGCTGCCAATGAGTGGAGAGAATGCACCCTTATGGTGAAGACTTTGGCTATGAGTCTTTGCCTTGGCAGTGGTCAAAACAGGACACAAACATACAACCTTGCAGTTCACAATGCTCCACAGATTTTGAATATTTTATATAACCTATCAAAGATGCCATGAAATCAGACATCAGGTATATTCACTCCTTACTTAAATTCATCATGTGTTGAATTTAATGTAATACTCTCTGCGATCACTGTTAAATCTGTTGATTATTTTCTAATTTGCTATTCACCCCAGTTCCCCCGTCCCCTAAATATTTAAAATGTCCTTCTTAAAACACTAGATGACCAAATATTATATTTTGATATACATTAATACTTTGTCTAATGACCACCCAATTTTTAACGACAATCTCAAAATAATGACAACTTAAGTATGGTCCTAATTTCATTTTTTCTCTTTGTATCAGATCTTGCTCAGATGACAACCTTGAAAATGTGACCATTTTATGAAAGTCCCGTTGGTGGTCGTAATTTTCAGGTTCCCTGTATTATGAATTATTTTGTTGACAGACTGGTGGGTACATACCTTGATAAGTCAGGAACATCTGAGTGAATGGTGGAAGCCGGAGAAGAAAGTGAAGCACAGTACCACTGTTAGAGTAGTGAGACCCATAGTGGTACGGCTCAGAACGGTAAAACTCCGAGTCAGGATTCCTCAACAGTTCTGCCTCCAAGAACTACAATAAAACATCAACAGTGTTACAGAGTTCATGCCTCAGTATTAAAGCTACATGAACATTTTCAATAATATGATTGTTAATTCACACTTTTTGTTCACTTTGATGTAAGAATAACATAACTTGTATATGAATAGGTCCCCTAAATCATGTTGCTTTAAGATGCCTGGTATAAATACAAGCAAAGTAATGTGTTTTGTTTACCATCTACCTCACAGCATTCCAAATAGCAATGTTCTTATAGATTGGTCTGGTTATTTCAAACTGACCATACATTTATAACTTTTGATCTCAGAGGGACTAAACATTTCATATTAGCTCACTTTACAGTTTATCCTGATGACCTTACAATAACCAAATTTACATTTTTATTTACTCAGCAATTTCAGGGTGAACTTACAGCTTACCCTGGTGACCTTTTACTGGGTAACCTTTTTCTTTTAAATATTTTTTGTTGGAGGTCTAATTTTTTTAATGCTGGCTAAAATAATACATGTACATCTGCAGAATTCCAATCCTATTTCATGACAGGGCAGTATCACACCATCTCATTTAACATCCTTGAGTTCACTGCAGCACCTGTGAGACACGGCTGTATAATCACACCCATTGCTGGGTCATAGCAAGGTGCACTTGTTTGTGAGTGAAACATGGCCGTGGGGCACTACCTTCCCATGAAGCCAGCAGAGTGCTCACCTTGGAGGGGGGGGGGGGGGGGGGGGGGGGGTCAACCATAAAAATCTCACTGGCTCTGCTAAATTCAAACTCATGATCTCCCAGCTGTCAGTCAAGTGCTCTACAGAGCCCACAGAAGCTGGTCATTTCTGCCCAAAATTGTTTCCCTTAAATTTGCTGGTCCATTGACCATCAATAGTTAAATTTGAAAGTTGCTAGTTACATGTTGGGCTTTATGTTAGATGGATATATAGTGTCAATGTCCCGGCAGATTATTGGCTATTTACAAATTTGATGTGATAAACTGATACTGACCTTGTAATTTGTGATATACTTCTTTTCCCTGTCCTTGCACTGCACAGCAATGGGTTTGTTCAGAAGTCTGAATAAGAAATATAATAGAAAATGCAGGTATGAAAGTTCTTGCATAATTGTCATATGCCTGTTTACATAAATTCTTTCCCTTGATATTTTATGCACTGTGTGTATACTGAACTAAAAAATGATTAACTAAATACAACAAATCTCCCATGATTTTGTGTTGATAACAATTTTGTTGAACATTTAATCTGTACTTTTAATTACATTCAAACAGTTATTACTGAAATAAAGAGCAATACCAATGTCGTTTTTAATCATTTATTTTTATACAATATTTTTTTATCATACAAGCTTCAGGTTATTTATTAAAAACTTTTAGTACTGATGATGTTAAAAAGATTAAAACAAATGCAATTATAATTTATAAAGTCTTTATAATGACCTAATTCTTAAAGGTTCATATGCATTTGCAATAATATGTTTATCAGCTCATGTTATTAGCTCATTTTGGCTGAGTACGAAAGTCTCTGTATAACTGTTATTTGAATACAGTCAAGCCCGCTTATTGTCATATCGGTGGTGCATGCATAAATTATGATAATAACTGGGATGTGATATTATCCGGGCTTCATCATCAATTTCCTATTGAGTTATAGAAGAAGCGTTCTGTCTCAAATGATATTAAATAAATCGTCAATAAACAGGAAACAGAAACGTTTATGATTATTTTATTGCACCACGGCATATCAAATTACGTTTATGCACACCTGACAATTTATTTCCTATAAGTTTTGTGCCGCATGCCGCAATAACTGACAAAAAGCCAACTTGCCAACAGAAAGAGACGTAGCATCTGGGTCATGAGGTAAAATGTCTGGAAATATGGGGCATAGTTATAACGGGGCATAGTTATAACGTTATTTATAACAAACCATATTACTAAATAATTCTTTCCCCGACTATTGCGCCTTATTTTCCGGATATCTTATTAGTGACTCAAACTTCCATGATCCTCTTTATGATATGACTGTTCAGGGAGAGGACATCGTCATGCCATTGTCAACTTTCTGAAGTTTCGCCGCGATTGAGGTTTTTGACCGGGTATCTCCTCCAGTGCTCACAATACCTCCAGCTTTTCATCGACCCTTGAAGGGGATTTCCAGTCGTAAGCAACGTTTAGAGCTTGTGTTTAATATCATCTCGGCGAAATGTCACCGAGGTGTAAACCGCAGCCTTTCAAAGGCCAGGAGTTAATTATGTATAATATGTGATCGTTAACATCGCCCTTGTTAATCTTCGAAGAAACGCTATGATCTGGATTACCGTGGTATCTTAAGATGTTAATTAGCTTAGTGACGGGGAGTGACTTGCATGCATCACTGCACTTGCCTGCTGCACACAAGTGGGAGATGCAATCCTTTGATACGCCTGACCGATTACAGGCTTTTTGCCTCGTTGATCGCCTTGTTGGGGTTTGATGAGATATTAACGGCGAACTGGTATCACTGTCAATGGTTCCAAGCATGACAATAAACGGGATTATGACAATATTCCATGATATTAAACAGTCAGATTTACCATTTTTAGCTCATCTGACTATAAGTCATCTGAGCTATAGTCGTGGTCCATTGTCCGTCGTCCGTCTGTCTGTCCGTCCGTCCGTAGATGTGGCACGTTTTGAAACCGTAAGACCTAGGAATCCAAAATTCAGCATAATTTTAGATGTCCCCAAGATCTCCTACCAAGCCAAAAACTGGGTCTTTGCGACTTCGTTCCTTTGAGAAATTAAGGAAAAACCTCAATTTTTTATTAAAATCCTATTTTCACACTTCAGGACTGCCTTATATCAAAACCACTCATCTGTTTTTCCTCATATTTACCATAAATATTCTTCTATATAGTTCCTATGTACATGCCAGAAATTAAGTCTGTTAAGTATAAATTCTTTAAGTTATGGGCCCAAACATAATGGACTTTGTAAAAAATCAGGAAAAATATTTACTCACTTAACATGAAAAATTTTGAAACTAGAGTCTATTTTCCCAAGTATATAACTATGTTTAATTAAGATTCAATTGTTTACCCAAAATTAGATCTGAATTTTGTAAATTTTTTAAGTAATTAGCATAAAAATAAAATCAGTACCTTAAATTTTGCCCAACTTTGACCATGGCAGGTTTTTTTTCTGTAAGTACCATTGATTTAATTTTAACAGCATGTAAACATAAATATTTAATTTGTTTAAATCTGAAATTTGGAAGTAAAAGCTTGAAAATTAAGCTAGTTATTGATTTTTTTCTTTAGGCTCTATTGTAGTCATTTGCTTTGATTACAGATTACAGATGCAGGGTCCCACTCAGGGTCCCATGCAGGGTCACTGGAAGTCAACAAAGCCAGGGTTTCTGATTTGTTACAGTCACTGGGGGAGATCCCCTGCTGTGACAGGTGTACAGTTATTCTCATATCACCACCCCAATCACCCCCCCCCCCCCCCCCCCAACCCAACCCACCAAGTGTTCACTGTATCTCCTTAATTGTAATGCTGTTTCCACTCTGATATGCAAAAACTTTCCTTGAAAAAGTAATTCAAGGTGTAATCCAGAAGATGCAATGTTGTGTAATGTAGCATTTTTAAAGAATCATTTTTCTTTTAAATGATTTTACCAATCATAATGGAACCCATCAGTGTGCTTAAATTATGATAAAATATGAAGCACATTATGGATAAATAAAGACACAATTAAAAATTGTGAAATTTAAATCAAGTATTATTTTTAGATATTTATTGTTTTGCAGATTTGAAAGATTTTTGTTGTAAAAAATAAAAAAAAAACATTTGTATGCATGATGTGGTGTTATCTGACAAGATTGAGATTTATGATGATGCAATTGAGAATTATGAATCAACTTTTATATTCAGATATATATGTTATATTGGAAATGTATAGAAATATAAACTTAAATTAAAAAAAAATGATGTGATAAAAAAATGAGGATTTATTACAAACATTTGTTCATTATTTTCCTGCATCAGCAGAATTTGCGATAGGCTTTTTTTGCCATGTTTTATGTTGTTAATTAGTTATATTTCAACTGTATACATTTCATAAAAAAAAAACATATTTAATAATATATATTATACCAAAAAAAAGATTTGATTGAACAAATGTGTAAACTACTGAAAAGTCAACAGTTAATCGAAAAAGCCAGATAATGATCATGGTAATTGTACAGATCATTTGTTCACAAACTGCTCACATGCTTCAGTTTCAACATTAGGAAACACATGGTCAGGTCACAAAATATTATTTGCAACAATTTCTTGCTCATCAATACAAACCAATCATATAAACCAACCATGGCCTTTATTACCTCTTCCTCTTACACTTTATCTCCATTTGATATTATTTTAGATTTTTACCTTCATGGTAAACGTCAGCTGAGCACAGTGACTCAAGCACCATGTAACATATTGTTTACATCAAGCTAGTGTTATGCAGTTTGCAAGAGCTCAGCTCCCCAGCTTCAGCTCTAAGTTCCTTAAATTTGGCATACAGTTAGATGTCTCCAAAATCCCCTACCATGCCAAGAATTTGGTCACAAGGACGTAATACCTTCGAGATATTAATGAAAAACTTCATTTTTCCATTAAAAACCCATTGTTACACTTCAAGACTGCCAAATATCAAAACCACTGATCTGACTTTAATCATAAATAATATACATATTTTTCAATCTCTATGCACATGCCAGAATGATGTCAGTATTGCGTAATTGTTTTAAGTTATGGGCCCAAACATAATGCACTTTGTAAAAAATCAAGAAATATATTTACTCCCTTAACAAGGGCATTGCTGAAGCTAGAGATTTTTTTGTCAGGGATGTAACATTATTTAATCAAGATTCAATTGAATACCCAAAATTAGTTCTTAATTTTTCAAATTTTATAAGTTATTAGTATAAATATAAAATTAGTACCTTAAATTTTGCCCAACTGTGACCATGGCACGTTTGTTTCCCATGAGCACTGTTGATATAATTTTCATATCATGCACACATAAGGATTTCAGCTTAGAAAGCTGAAAGAAATTGGCCAAAAATTGTAGCTTTTATTAATGTTTTTTATGAGACCCTGTCAGACTTTGGCTCTCTCCAGCCCCTCTTGAATCACCTTTATTATGCATGCTTGAGGCGAGGCATACATGGAATCCAGGCAGCTTATGGCCAGCCACAGTTGATCCAGGTGTCCACCCCAACTCATCTAGTAGTTTTAACCAACAACATAACAATAAACAATAAATTAATAAATTTTTATTGGTTTTTAATAACAAATTAAAGAAAAATAGAAAAGGAATTTGTTAGTTTATAATAACAGGAAATTAACTTGCAGTTACTGATGATATAAGAATCTTGTATGGATGGGTAGAATGCCACGTATTCCAAATAACACCATGCAGTCACCTATGGCATTTTTCAGTTCAATTTTAATGATAAAGAAGTAAATCATATTATTCATTACTAATCATTAGGGATCATATGAAGGAAATTAATGATAGACAAAGATGCAGTTGATAATATTAATCTAGATTCCTACTGTGTCTAGTGTGTACATTGATGTGAAATTAGTCCAAAATGAATTTTTTACAGTTATTTTTAATATAAATAAAAGCCATAAAACCAGGTACTTATGATCATTATTTAAATGTGTGAATTTTGTATATTCTGGATTCTCAACATCATTGTTTGGTGAAAACTGAATAAATACCAGACATGGTGCGTATACTTTGTAATTGTATTTAAATACGAATATGATTATGTACTCCATTATAAAATTTCTTGCATAAAGAATGGGAATTCAGGTAAAAATGAAAGTATATGAATACTCGTGCAAATACTTTCAAAATGTATTCATGAATGCATTCATGAATATATTCTTTAATATTATTTTAATAATCATTTCAGTTATATTTCATTTTACAAAATCATATGATTCTCTTATTATTTTAAATAAAAATTATATTTGGGACAATATTTGTAATTTTTTTTAATAAATAGTTAAACTCATATTATATGTTCTGATTATAAGTTATTTTGCCAAGTCAAAATCTGTGTGACAATAGTACTCCATTTGTTAATAAAATAAATGAAATCAGTGCTCTTCCCTGTCTCCAAAGGAACTATCAAAATCATATATAAGCTAAACAACAACAACTCATAATACAGCTTATATTTATTACCACACAAAACCAGCATGTACCTCATTTCTAAATAATATTTCTTTATCATATATAACAGCTGAGCGTCGTGACCCATAGGTCCCTTGTTTATATAGGAAATGGTTCGGGTTTTCAGATATATGTGACAATAAACAGGATTTTCTATTAACCGATATGACACAAAGTGGGCTTGACTGTAGATCCCTTTAAACACTTGTGTTTTGCACTCAATGACCCACCTGAAAGACTGGGCATCTTCTAAATCCAGGGTGGACTGGTCATACTGGGACAGTATGAAGGGGAACACAGGGTACTGCATAAGATCGTTAAATGACCTTCCTGCCATCTTGTTGAGGTGCGTCAGGTATTCAAAGTTCGTCATGCGGCCCTCCTGCCACAGCTGTTGAATCGCTCTCAGGTTCTCGCTAGGGATCAAGTTACTAAGCTCCTGGGACAGTAACTCCCCCTGTAATTTATCTCTCTCCTAAAATACAAAAGAATCTGGCTTTAATAAAATGTAACATTTGTTATTGAATAAGGGGTAATGATATAACTTGGAGAAAACAATGACTGGAAATTAAAACCCTTCATTTTTAAATAAAAATTTTTATCTCCCAAATGCTTAAAATTCATTCTATGATTAATTTTAGAATTTTTCTTTTTTCTCATTTGCATGTTCCAAGTAACTAGGGGCAACTTCTTAACTGACATCAGGAAGATAAATATTTATATCAATAATTATCAGTAATGACCATCATTAACATAAATTACTAGAATAAATTATCAGGTAGTTCACATATGCTGATGATCCCCTATTTTACATATGGGAACCATCTCCTTGTAATCATGGTCAGCACAGCATATATACCTTGGGAGATTCAAAGGCCAATAAGCAGGTCTGCCCATTGGTGAGGAATATTTCTAATGCCACATCCCTGAGCTGGTACCATCGCCTGTGAACTTCTTTAATCCCAACATAGGGGTACGCCATGGAAACAAAGTCTCGAGGGCTGTTCTGTAACTGATACATAAATATGAATATGTTATTTTTTGTAACTAAAATTACATTTATAACAGAATATTCTATTAATTAGGTTTTCAGTAAAATAAAAATTTCTAACAAGGGACCCGTAACTTTTACAAATTAGTAATAATGACCTAATTTCTGGCATATACATATACAAAACATATAGAGGAATAGTTAGGCCAAAGAGAAACAATACAGCACTTGTTGTTTTAATAGAAGGTATTCTTGAAGTGTAACAATAGGCTTTTACTGGAAAAGTGAAGGTTTTTCCTTAATTTCTCAAAGGAATAAAGTTGCAGTGACCAATTTTTAGGCTTGGTAGGAGAACTTGGGGACATCTAACTGTAATTGAACTTTGAGTTTGTAGGTCCAATGGTTTCAAAACATGCCCTGTTAATGGCCAGATGGCTGGACGGATGACTGACAAAGGACCATTGCAATAGCTCAAATGACTAATTTAGTCAGCTGAGCTAAAAATTAATATGTGAAGGTTAACTATCTTTAATCTTCTTTGTTGTCTTCAAATTAACAAAAGTATTTACTCATGAAGAAAAATCTGAATATGATTTGAGTATTCTCAACAAGTGACCCATGGGTCATGACGCTCAGCTGACTGGGAAGAGATTCGCAAAAGGAAATTTTATCACCAGAATGGTAGTATATACCCATTCAACTGAAGCATCAAACAGATTAACCAACAGGCCAAGATTTAGTCTGTATTTATATATCTCAAAAATAGAAAAAATGTGTAAACTTTTAAAACTAGAATACGGGTAACCGACAAGTGACTACATGTATCTGCCAAAATCGGATAGTGAGGCATGGATTGAGTGGCAAGGGGAAATAGAGTGAGGTATGTTGCATATTAGCATGGATGTCTGCAGCCTAAATGTGTATGTAGGTTGTGCCACCAACCACAAATCCAGAAATCTGTCCAAGTTGTATACACCTGCAAAATTTTAGGCAGAAAAGTCAAACCACTACATGTATATGAGCGATTTTTGCCCATGGCAGACAAACAGACAAACACTGTGCAAAAATCTTTGCAGGTAACCCCTCCAGTTTTGTGTATGATAAAGACCTATGTGAGATCTAAACACATGCACAATTTTGGCCCAATCGGTAAAATGGTTCCTGAGATATGAGCTTGGATGTGTCCAGCGTTAACTAGAATGTAGGTGGCGCCACCTGTCATAAAATCAAGAAAGCTGTCCACGATGTATAAACCTGCAAAATTTTAGGCAGTTATGTCGAACCACTACAGAGAAATGAGTAATTTTAGGCCACGGCAGACTAACAGACAGACGCTGTGCAAACATTGTTACAGGTGGCGCCACCATTTTTTGTGTATGTTACAGAGCTATCAAAGGGCTACATTTGTATAAATTTTATTTCCTGATCGGTCAAACGGTTCCCGAGATATAAGCTTGGATGTCATCAGCGTGAACGTGAACGTAGGTGGCGCCACCTGTCATAAAATCAGGAAAGCTATCCTGGATGTATACACATGACGATTTTCAGGTGAATTAGTCAATTCACTGCAGAGATATGAGTGATTTTAACCCAAGGCAGATGAACAGATGGACACTGTGCAAACATGGTTACAGGTGGCGCCACCATTTTTTGTGTATGTTATAAAGCAATCCAAGGGCTACATTTGTATCAATTTTATTTCCTGATCGGTCAAACGGTTCCCGAGATATGAGGGTTTATGAGTGGAAACAGACCCACAAATGGACACTGGATAGAGAGGAAAGGTCAGAGGTCAATGCAAATTGGTTAGGCACCAGTTCACATGTGACCCGATAATAGGTGTAAGTTTGGGAAAAATTGGTCCATTAGTCTCCGAGGAGCTCTCTGGAAACAAGGCCGCCACGGCGGAGGAACTCGGTCAAAAACATAGTATCTGCAAAACTTCGTTTTGGCGGATACAAAAATACAGGTGGCTCCACCAGTCTGCAGAAACTAATAAAAACACTTAATGGTCAATATCCATGCAAAAAATCATGGTGATCTCTGCATTAGTTGTTCAGATACTTCAGTTTTTGTATCAAATTGTCCATTATTCTGAGGGATACTTCGGAGTCCTATAGCTTGAAGGATATGGGTAACAGAGACCTAATTTCAAGTTTCCACAGGCACCTTTCATGGGCCTCCTTGCATGACAAGAATGAAGATTCTAGGTCCAGTTGTTGCGATTTGTACCCTGTTGACAGATAACCACATCTTTAAAGGTCTAAAAAAAAAGAATAAAATTCGTAAAAATTTGAAAAAAAAATAGAGGTGGCACACCCAGTCTGCAGAAACTGATGGAACAGCTCATGATCAATATGTATGCCGAAAATCATGACCATCAGTGTTGTAGTTATTGAAATACTGCAGTTTTTGTATCAAATTTTCATTATTCATGGGGGGGGGGGGGTATTTTGGACCCATACAGCTTAAAGAATATAGGTAACAGAGACCTAATTTCAAGTTTCCATGGAGACTTTTCATGGGTCTCCCTGTGTGTCAAGAATGAAGATTCTTGGTCCAGTTTTTATGATTTGTGCCCTGTTAACAGATGTTCATATCTTTAAAGGTCTCAAAAATACAGAAAAATTTCGTAAAAAAAAAACGAACAAATACAGGTGGTGCCACCAGTCTGCAGAAACTTATGAAACACTCCATGATCAATATGTATGTCGAAAATCATGACCATCAGTGATGTAGTTAATGAGAAATTGAAGTTTTTGTATGAAATTTTTGACTATTCTGGGGGGTAATTTTGGGCCCCATAGCTCGAAGGATATGGGTAACAGAGACCTAATTTCTGGTTTCCATGGAGACTTTTCATAGGTCTCTCAGTGTGTCGAAAAATGAAGATTCTAGGTCAAGTCGTTACGATTTGTGCCACGCTAACAGATGACAGCATCCTCAAAGGTCTCAAAAATAGAGGAAAAAATTGTAAAAAATCAAACAGTACAGGTGGCGCCACCAGTCTGCAGGAACTGATCGAACATCTCATGATCAATATGTATGCCAAAAATGAAGACCATCAGTGATGTAGTTATTGAGATATTGAAGTTTTTGTATGAAATTTTTTACTATTCTGGGGGGTACTTTGGGGCCCGATAGCTCAAAGGATATGGGTAACAGAGACCTAATTTCTGGTTTCCAAGGAGATTTTTCATGGACCTCTCAGTGTGTCAAGAATTAAGATTCTAAGTCCAGTCTTTATGATTTGTGCCTTGTTAACAGATGTTCACATTTTTAAAGGTCTCAAAAATAGAGAAAAAAATTCGTAAAAAATCGAAAAATACAGGTGGTGCCACCAGTCTGCAAGAAGTGATGTAACATCTCATGATCAATATGTATGCCAAAAATCATGACCATCAGTCAAGTAGTTAATGAGATATTGAAGTTTTTGTATGAAATTTTTGACTTTTCTGGGGGGGTACTTTGGGGCCACATAGCTCGAAGGATATGGGTAACAGAGACCTAATTTCTGGTTTCCAAGGAGATTTTTTTTATGGACCTCTCAGAATCCCAAGTTACAAGGTTCTAGGTCCAGCGGTTACGATTTGTGCCTGGTTAACGGACGGACAGACGGACAGACAGACGACGGACAAAGAGTGATCGCTATAGCTCAGATGACTTTCAGTCAGCTGAGCTAAAAACACAAAGGTACCTGGGTGATGTTAACAATGGCTTCATCTCCTACAAAGTACAGATCCTTTTCTCCCATCAGTAACTCTCCTCCAGTTTCACAGGACGGTGTCACATGGGTGCATACAAATGTGTGTCTGAATGGAGAGAAGGAACATCATGTCAACACAAGTGCTGTTGCACATTTGTTTTAATTACGTATGTCACATATAATTTCTGTATCATCTAGACTGAATGTTTTATTACATGGTTAAATTTCCAAAATGATTATTCATATATACATTTCCCCCCCCCCCTGTGCAACATCATTTTATTTGCATAATCATTAATGGACTGTTAATGGATCTTAAAGATAAAGTATTCAATGGTGTGTTATACATGTGTATATCATAACAATTAAGTTTTTTTTCCCAGCATATATGCATGTGTTCATGTCCAATGTTTCATGAATAATAACATCAGACGTGTTTTCTGTCACTGAATTAAAAGCCCCCATAACTAAGTGGTATATACCAGGTAGACCCATTTAAAACAATGAAAAGGCTCATTCAGAGAAAAATAGAATAATTAAAAAGTGTATGATCTAGAGCACAATATGCATATCAATTAATAAACTGTAAAATTTTAGGCCAAAAGAAATAAAAGGTATGGTTCTCAGGCACCGCCTGCATCAATTTTAACCCCCTGCATCAAACATTTTTATTTTGGTTTTTATCCTACAAGAAGATAAAATAATACAATTTTGATACGATTTTCTTTGTTATGTAGTGTTTTTACCCATTTAGTAGAAAAACTGTAAAATATCGCCCGCCTGGACTTATTTCTGAAAAAAAGTGCCCGGGAACCATACCTTTTTTTTGGCCTTACTCATCAGGAAAACATCCCTGTACAGGATGAGAAAGGATGCACCTACACAATACAGTTCTAAACTGCAAGTTTGACTTTGTATTTTAAGATTTTATTACTGCTAAATCGGTGGCACTGAAGACTGGTCATATATGGTGGAGAATCCAGACATATACTCACTGAATCACATCATTTGTATGGAGTCTAAAGATCTGGGCTGCAGAATCAGACATGTGAGTTGTTCCCTCAAATAAGTATGTCAGAGGGGGGTCAACTTTTTCTGCATCTGAAAAATTAAATTCACACTTCAATTTATATTCATTAATTAAAAGAATCTGATAAAATTACTATAATGCAAATAATGCAATAGAAATACAGATTTTTTTTAAATTTTGTTTTGCTGAAGTAATACTACAGAAAGCTCAGATTAAAGCTTTATTTTTCATGCAGTTCTTTTGCTTACTTATAGAATGTCATTTAAAAACATATGTATGTATTTTTGCTTTTTATTATCTGTATTATTGATACACATGACTTTAGACAATATCATCAATATACATAATATATTTTTTATGTACTATCAGGTTCAGTTTTAGCTGTTAAATGACAGGAAGTTAACAAATAAACACTTTCAGATTTAATTTTTTTCCAATTTTGAGTTAATATTGTTCCAGTATGAAACCTGCAAAATGGTAATAAGAGAGAAAGAGCAATACACAATATCTGTAACATCACTTTGTACTGACCTAGTTTATATTTGTACTGTGAACTCAGGAATTTGGGTTTGATGCCTAGGTGACACCTCTGTAGTCTGCGTCGTTCTCTGTGTGGGCCTTCTGTTGGGTCAAGTTCCCATGATTTAGGTGCTGATTTGTCACAATACCATACTGCCCTGCAATATAATATGTCTAATGATTATATAAATAACAATAAATGGGGGAAGATTACTTGTTTCTCATTTATACATACTATAATACAAGATTCACAGATGATACTAAACCTGATAAACATCATGTGTCAATAGTATACTAAAAAGGCTCAAAGGCTTCAGTATTTATTTAAATTAACTTTCATGGAAAAACCATGAATGTTATTCAAGCTTTCCCAGCGATTCATAGTATCCAACATTTGAACATTTTGTAGCACATCAATTTATCAGGTTCTTTATAATTAAATCTTATACATATGTATCAACACTTAAGATCTTTTAACAATGATAACATAGTTAAAATCATCATGACATAAACCAAATCAGCACAAACTAGTACCACAATTAAAAATATGCCCCAGCTAACCTCTTAAATAAACTGTTTTCTGGTAACTAAGTGGTTATTAGGGCCAAAATCAGAAAGACATTGCTGAGACATTTTTTTCGGAGATAAAGTGCAGTAGGGCAAATTATTTGTTACCTTTCTATTATACTTTTCAATATAAATTTCATGTTTTCAGGGGACATCATGATGATAACAAAATTGTCAATGGAAATTTTATAAAAAAATTATATATTTTATTAACTTGAAAGAAATATCAAAATGGCTAAAGCTTAATGTCAATGAATTTCTACTGAAAATTGAAAAATAAATTTTCAATACAAGGATCATAACTGATCTGTGCAGTGCCTGAGAAACCAACCATTTTACATTTTTTGGCCTGACACTCACCTTTCATGTGTCAGGCTTTGTATGAGATGTTTCCAGGATCTCTTTATCTGTAGGTTATTAGACAGCCCCATTTTGACGTGTTCGATGAATGTCTTACGCTGACGGGACTGGTGTCTCGAAACATTCTGAGTCACTGTCATAGCACTGGCCTTGACCTTTTGGAACTGTACATCTACTTTCTCTAAGACCCTGTAAAAAACATAAATTTTAATGTGAGCAAAAACATCTAATAAATCTGTTCTGTATGGTTGGGCTGAAGTTAAATTAAGCCTGCAGTCCTAAGTTCTAAGTCCTAAGTTCTGTGTTTTCAGGCATTACCCTGAAATTTTTGTAAAGTTGAAGGCATGGATGGCATGTAGATAATTTGCTCCGATTAAGTAAATAAATTAGAGTACAATATATACTTAACAAATTGTCCTTCAGACACTTGTGATACATTCAGACCCTTGTTATGTAATTAATTATCAGTCATCTACTGTGGGTTATCAATTTATGCTGAAAATCAAATAAATTAGAGACCACACAATATACAACACATATTGACTTGTGCTGGCCTCTTTGCTATCAACAGGCTCTTCTTTGAAATTAATTTAATACCTGGAATAAACTGTAACAACAAACAAATTAAAGGGGACAAACTTCTATTATTAGATAATTAAGTAGAAATTGATCCCTTACTGAAAGTGGGTGAAATAGGAGACACTAAATTCAGATTTTATTTGTCCCTTAAAGCAAATTTCCAAAGGTGCATGATTTACCTGTTTTCTACCTTGACCATTTTGTTCAGCCAGGCAGTCTTGCCTTCAACAAACTGGTAATCCCAGTGATCCATGTTCTGAATATACAAACCATAAAATATACAAACCATAATATTTACAAACCATGAAATATTCAAACCATAATATATACAAACCATGAAATAAACAAACCATAAAATATATAAACCATAAAATAATCTAAAACACCTAAAAGCCATATACTTTATGTTCTATAACTTCTCAAAGTCAGAATATATACAAACCATAAAACTGACAAACCATACAATATACATACCATGAAATATACAAACCATACAATATACATACCATGAAATATACAAACCATACAATATACATACCATGAAATATACAAACCATAAAATATACATACCATGAAATATACAAACCATACAATATACATACCATGAAATATATAAACCATACAATATACATACCATGAAATATACAAACCATACAATACATATACCATGAAATAGTTCAAACAAACACAGCATGAAAGGGTGGTTAACAAAAGTATTATTCCTAGAACTGAAAAAGGTCTAACACAAGTACTTATTATACAGTTTTTATCATTCTCATAATTGTTAATACAATTGAATGTCTACCATAAAAATCATAATATGAAGAATTTTCAAGTAAAAGAGCATCTGAAAAATTATCGGTTTTATCAAAGCCTTTTTATTTCACTGTTTAATCGACAGTATGCAATGACTGGACAACCTACATGTACATATTCATATCTTTGAGCATATATTTGAGCACATTGACAAACTAACTATTCTATAAAATGGCAGCCACATATTCATATGGAATTATCATGACTGATGTTTTTACCTGTCCCAGGGTAATGATATCATCATCATTCAGTTTCATGCCGAGTGTGAGTTGTCTGACACCATGTGGCCGCAGACAGGCCATCAATTCGTAGGCCTGTTCACGGTAACTGTTTGTAGCCTCATCCTGGTGGTCTCGCAGCAGACAATACAGGTAGTACACAAACTTCTGACCCTGCAACGAGTTACAATCACAGCATGTGATCACCTGGACCAAAATAGCTATACATGTCATAATACAGTGGATAATATGGACATACAGTGGAACACCCAGCCCTGAGACCACCCCACAATTGTGACCACTTTGGTCAGTCCCCTAGATGTCACTGTATATGTAATTATAAAGAGGTGAAAATAGGAATATTATCTGGCTGATTTTATGCTTACTCTTTTCACTGAGTTATTAAATGATATAATAAGCATGGGCCAATTCCATTTTACATTTGGGGTTTCTCCTAACAGACAGTTTTTATGTCAATTTTAACTTATATTCATTTGAATATTGAGGTATCTATATTATAACTGACCACCGGTGGCATTCAACTGTTGTCACATGATTCCTATGTACCAACACCGAGGAAATGCCCTTTTTGGGTCTTGCAAAAAATACCAAGGGGACTTATTTCCCACACTTTTAAAAATCCTGAAAAATTTGACATTATTTTGCTAAGGAGCTATGCGTGCCATCTCTTAGAATTGGCCCTTATCATCACAGCCACTGGAAAACCTATCCTGCATAGTGACACAAACCTGTCCCAAAACAAGAAAGGTAATATGCAAGTATAACTAACCATTGTATCAGCACTGGCAAGTAACTTGAGTATTTCTTTTTGTTTGCGGTGCGTGGCCAGCAGATCAAGAGTAAACAACACCTGTGGTGTCCCTACGACAGGGCTTATCATGTGGACTAGCATCTCCCTCAACTGTCGTATAAAAACAAAACAATAAGAGTGTAGATTGGCTTCCTTCATGTATTTAAAAGTATACAACAAAACAATAACAGAGTATACTGGCTCCCTTTATGTATTTAAGTATAAAACAAAATAATAACAGAGTGTACTGGCTTAATTCATGTATTTAAAGTATAAAACAAAACGGTACCAGAGTGTAGACTGGCTCCCTTTATGTATTTAAAAGTATAAAACAAAATAATAACAGTGTATGGACTCCATTCATGTTTTTAAAGAATAAAACAAAACAACCACAGTGTCTAAACTGGCTCCCTTCATGTATTTAAAAAAGTTATTTTCTCTCAATGTAAAATGTATATTTAATTCTTACATCTATGGACACACGGAAATATACAATCAAATTGATAGATTTTCAGATAATTAATTAATGACTTTAAATGAAATACCTTTGCTCGGTGATATAAGTAAAAGACCACATAAACACTAGCATTACCTGATACTAATTAAAAAATTTTTATTTTACACATGAATCATTTTTCTTCCATATCTCTACACATAACAAGAAATTTCTGTTACAGGTAATGCCATAGTACAGTTAGGCCTTGATAGTGGACTAAAGTGAAAAGAAATGGAATTGGAATTTCTTAAAAAATCTTGTTTTAGAATTGTATTAGGATTTAAATATCTGAATTGGAGAAAGGTCTGGTAAGAACTGAGTTTCCACAACTTAAACCAACCTGAACATGTAGGACATCCCTGGCTTGCCACATGAAGGAGCTGACTGCATTTTTCTTGAACAGACTTCTGTCCTGCAGACACACATCAATATGTGTTACATTGTAAACTAAATGTATGTGAGACCATTAGATATAGCATTCCTAATTATTCATGTATGTAGTTGATATAATAATAACAAATGTTTCTACTAAATTGCTTTTTATTAATTGCATTCTATGTTTTGATTTAAATTACAAGTACGGAAGCTTTTTGCTATTTTGCAAGTTTCTAATGAATGGATTCTTAAAGAATAAAGAATTAACGTGATACAGCTGTGACTGATAATCTGACACCAATAAATCTTGCATGTTTAAAATTTGGAGCTGGATGCACAGTGTGATGCCATGCTCTCATTGGTTTCATTACAATTCTTTGCTCTGTGTCCACCCTGGTGGTGCAACCCAAAGAACCTTGCTATACAAAGCAGTGGTAAAAAACAAAAGGAGACTTGGGATGACTGCAGCATATAACCGCTGAGTGAGGAGTGTAGTTAATCTCAAAAACTTCATGTTTCAAATCCTGTTATCACTGAACCTATATATCGTTACATAGTCCTTACCCATCCCTGTTCCACTGACTTTATCAACATCTGGAGCAGGTAGCGAGAAAATTCTCCTTCAACGAGATGCACTTTCACTGGATGTCCTATTGTCATGGCAACCAAGGGATCTGGAAGCAACAAATTTATACTGAAATGATTTTTAAAACAGTGGTTTGGAACTCAATAATAGATGAAGAAAGTAAACCAGATTACCTAATTATAAACAGATATGAAATTCTTACCTGAAAATCTAACAAAGTTGACTGCAAGTTGGACCACTTTTTTAAACCTTTCCAGCAGTTCTCCCTGGCTGACTTCAGTTCTGTGACCTTGACCTGCCCTGATGAGGCCAGAGGTCGAGGTCATGGACCACTCCATGGGGTTGTACACAGAACTTCTCTGGCTGGTGACGTACTGAGATATTGGGGCTCCATTTGAGATGAAGGATGACAAACCAGATTTTGATGACAGTTGTGATGAAGAGGATGATCGGTTCTCTATAAAGAAATCAGTAAAATAATTACAGAATGTAACAGTGCATTTTTTCATAGATAGGTCCATTACATGTAGGTGGCATGGTCTATTGAATGAGAATGAACGTTTCCACAGGTTAAAAATATGTTGTTCTCAAGCCTTCAATACCTGTCGTTTACGCATTAGAGGGAATCTCTGGGATTCTATCGGGTTTTCATCATTATGCAAATGAAGCACTGGCAGGCAAGAACTGTGGACCTTAAACTTCACAGTCTAATGTCCAACCTGACAGGCTACATCCTAATCCAAAGTCACTGTGCATATAAATAAACAAGAAATTTGTGAAATTTATGCCCCCCACTTCCTGCTTTTGTTCTTTTAGCTTCCTGTGATCTCCATACCTGCCTTCTGAATGTTTTAGTTTTTATTTTCCCCTGAAGATGTCTCCACATGTTAGAGTGCCTGTGTTTTAGTTTTCATTGTCCCCTGAACATGTCTCCACATATCATATTTTTTTTTGTGAATTGGGAACCAAAGGGAATTTTTTATTTTGTTTTGGAGCTGGTGATAATAAATTTTCAGACAGACACTCAAAAACCTATCCAAACCAAGGTATGCATGAGAGCAATCAGTGACCCCAATTTGAAGTAATCAGATAATATTTAGGAAAGTAACAACACAGAAACAAAAAGCTGATGGATGGACCGACAGACAAACCCAAATCAATGTCCCACGTTCCGTTGAAGCGGGGACAATAATTAATAAAATATCACTGGACAGCTTTGAGCATCAACAATAAGATTTAACTAATCCTAAATGCCAATCTAATGCAATTAATAAAAGTATCATAAGCAGAGCAGTTGCAAGCAATGTAAACAGTCAGTCACCTGACAAATAAAGACTTCACATAATTATGATGACTCTCCCAGACAGAATATCTGTAGTTTTTACCAGTATCAGTGACCACATGTTTTTTCCGGGATATTTCTTATACAGATGAGTCAATATTAAAAGTTCTAGGCCAAAGGTTGCAGGAGCTATTCCACTGACTGCAAAGTGAATAATAATGTATTACTTTGCACTGAAATATTATGAGACAAATACTAAAAAATATGGCAAAAAACTTCACAATGATTGCAATATATTCATCCCTATGAAACAGAGATATAGCAACTCCAGCTGATGCCAGTCAATGTGACATCATAGGTGACTGACTTTTGTGAATCTTTGTGAGGTCATTATTGTCTTATAAACAGCTCTAACAACCATAAACATGAACAGCCTTCTGTGTTGGAGTGTATGGTCCTTTGGCATAATTAGGTTAAAGTGGCGGGGCATAAGGGCTTTGGGGTTTAGGTTAATTGTTAAATTCTGTCATTTTGTTTTATTGAGCAAAGTTTGAGATGAACTAACCAGATGAAAAGAAAGACGCGGCACTGCTCTTCCTGGACGCCATGTTTGCTGCCTCGAGCCGATCTGTGACGTAACTAAGCACTCGCTGTAAAACTTGACACTGAAGGTCACGAGCTTGGTGCGCTGCCTCACTGTGAGATCCTGAAATTACCATAAAACAGTGTTTAAAACTGATCAAAATCAATAAATTAAAATATCATTTACATTAAATAAGTGTGGCAGATACACTAGGTACAACATCAGTCAACCTCTTCATATGATTTAAAAAATATGGATTATTTAATACAAGATATCAGTACTGGAACTTTTATCTAATTTCTTTTTTGCAAGTATGTGGGTTTCATGGGTAGAGTGGATTCAGAAGACAACTGATTCTATAGAGAAGAGTTAAATTTTCACAAAGTTTTATCTTCTAAACAATTAAAGGTTTCAAGCTAAATATATTCATATATAAAAAAGAAAGTAGTAAAAATACCCATTATCTCACCATGCTTTTCAATCATCCTGTTTCCTAGGTGATGCAGCTGACAGATTAATTCCTCAAACTGCTGGTAGGTGGTCAGACCAGACGAGCTTGGGATCATAATGTAAACAATTAACCTCTTCACCATTAATTCTCTAATTGCAGCAAAGATTGTAATTTTGGATTGAAAGATGCAAATCATGCCAAAGACTTAACATCATAACCTCTGTTAAAGTATTAAATTTTACCATAAAATACAACATTACAATCCTCTATAGTTAATATTTAATTAAATTGAAACTATAACATTTTTCTGTTTACCTATTATCATGGCTGATGCATAATTGGACACTTCTCCAAAAAAAGTGTAATTATACAAAGAACACTTCAGTGCCTTTTGCTATCTATAAATTATCAGAGGCCACATTTTCTTTATTTCTGTTCATGAGGAAAATAAATATAATTTTCATTACATCTGATTCCATTCAGTAAGCCTGTTTTGGCCATATCATAGCAAACTCCATTTTATATAAATAGTTTTAAAGTAAACTGACCAACCTGAATGTCTTTTCTGCTACCAGGCATAGGAAATTGTGCACTGTGTAACACAGGCCAGTCAGCTGGTCCGTGCTCTGACCAGTCTCTGAGAGGATTTCCTGTTGTTCTAACACTGAAGCAGTCAAGTTGCAAAGGGTGGCCACTAGGTGGCACTCTTGCATTACTATAGCCACACTGGGTACAGTGTCAAAAAGCTGAAACACAAGATATGCAGTGTTAAAAGTAATGCTGGTGGACTTTGTTATAATATACATTAAAGCGGATCCGAACTGAAAGACCACCTGTCTACTAAGACCTCCCCCTTGGGTGTAGCAAAAGCCTTCACTTTGGTTTTAACTGACCAGTCTAATAAGAAAACCTCTGCATTAAGACCATTTTTTGTCAGTCCCATAGGTGGTCTCATATCACAGGTTTCACTGTATATCCAACTTTGTTATTAAGAGCATTATGTCATTAATCAGCATGCATTCAAAAGTAGGTTTTGTGAATACAACAGTTAGAAATCCAAAAATAACAAAGAATGAACACAATGCATAAGCATCTCAGTATTTACGTAACTATAGACACTGGAATCAGTGTTAAATTTGAAAATATAAAATCAAATGTCTGATTGGCAAATAATCAAATTTATACAACTTTCCAGGTAATTCCACTTCCAGAATTATAATATTTTTAAAGCATTCATTGAAATTTGAGAGTGCACATTGTTTTATGAAGGAGGATGTCAATGACCTATGTGGAACCATATTCTTTTCTTCACAAAATGTTCTATTACATTCTAAAAGAAACTTGGTTTAAACCTGTACAAGGGAAGTATTTAATATAAATATTTTACTGATATTTTATATATATATATATATATATATATATATATATATATATATATATATATATATATATATATATATATATATATATATATATATATATAAAAAAATATCATTAAAATATGCCATAACGACCCCTTTGGGATAGCAACCATCTCAAAATAACGACCCCTTTTCACGGTTCTAATTCTTTTTGAGTCTTTATATAAGACCTCACTTAGATGACTACCTCGAAAAATGTGTTCACTTTATCCAGGTCCCAGTGGTGGTCGTAATTTTGAGGTTTCACTGTATATATATATTTAATATATATGTGTGTGTGTGTGTGTGTGTGTAACTAAAGATGAGACCATGGTTACCTGCAGTAGGACCTGTAGCGTAGCCTGACACATGTATGGATGTTTGGGACTTCTTTCTAGCAGTGCTAACAGTGGTACCACTGACAGTTGCTGTTGAGTCGACATCTCCACCGGCATGACCAGCTCACTCCTGTAACAAAGGCAGCACATCTCAGTTAAAGGTATATTCACATTTGCAATAATATGTGTATTATCACATTTTCTAGTTTATTTTAACTGAATACAAAAGATTCCCAGCAAAACCATTTTTGCACACAGACTAACTATCTCCGAATCAACTGCTCTATACACCCTTATGGTTCTGTGTGTGTGTCAATACAGTCCACATGTGTCTGTTAACCATAACAAGACTGTGTGATCAAAATGGAAGAAACATGAATGAAGAGACACAGAAGAAGCTTGAAAAATTCCTGATATGTGAAGTGTGTGATACAGTTATCAGATGGCATGCATGCCCTATTTTGTGCCACTGATTGTGCCAAGTGCAAGCCTAATTCAATGGTAGTATGCAAATAATTTTGAAACAGAGTATTATTGTCAAATACTGTAATATTTGAAAGAAAAAACACTAGATTTCATGTTAATTTATCATACCTGACAAGTGAATAGGTCCCTTTAACAAGCTTATATGACACAGACAATGATTAAACTCATATTTGATGAAGCAAAGAGCCTTATGAATTATAAATTGATAAGTGTTACATAAGCAAATTCATGAATTTCAATTATCCCATTGAAATATGTCAAGTACAACCTTGAGGGTTTCCAATTAAAACAAAATAAAACCATTAAAATATACCATCTTATTAAGATGAGTCTGAAGCATTTTGTCACCTTACAGAGAGTTCTGATGAATCTCTGTCTTAATGGGTTTATATATTGGATCTCACAAACTTCTGTCTAAGTAGAAACTTAATGATTTAATAGTGCTTATGTCACTGTCGTTACAATGTCACTTCAGATCCTATGGAAATCTTACCTGTCTTCAAGACTAAATGGCCGACCAAACATCATAGTGAAGCACGCCTCGATCAGGTCTGCGGTGGTCGCGTGCTGGTGGAGCTGATTGGCCAGCAGGAAGAACCCCTTCATCTCCAGAAACTGGTGGATGTGGTCTTCTGATGCTCGGTGGAAATATACATCAAGCAGCTGTGAAGATTAAAACCAACTTACAACTCTTCAGAACTATATTTCAGGGTCTCTATGTTCATTTTTTGTTCATATTAATAACTTCATATCACTGGATGTCATATTAAAATACTCCACATTAGGCAAAAAAAAAGGTTTGGTTCTGAGGCACTTTTTTTAAAAAAGAAAAAAATTAATGTGGGCAGGTGATTTTTTTATTTAACCTTTTTTTTGTATGTTTTGCTAAAAAATGTCAATATGATCAGGGAAAAGCATGATAATTACATATTTTTTTGCTAAACAAGTAAAAGCACTACATAACAAAGAAAATTTTATGAAAATCGTATAATTTTATTTTCCTGAAAGAAATGTCAAAATTGGGTAATTTCTATTGAAAATCAAAATAAAAAAAATTGTTGCGGGGGATTTAAATTGATGCCGGCGGTGCCTGAGAACCATACCTTTTAATTTTTTTGGCCTTAATACCATACATTATGCTTTGAAAGACACCAACACTTCATATCAATGTTTTCACAAGAATGCGTTTCACACTAATGGACACCTAGGTGTACTTTGTAGAAATGTAATCAATGTACTTAAAATCAGTGTACTTCAACACAATGACACATGTGAAACATTCTGCCTATCATTGTTAACATGTCAGGAGTTTTTAACATGCATTCGAGTGAATCATATTATGAGAGTCTTCTAAACCAAATGAAATAAATAAATCACATTTAGATGAAAAAAGCAATACAAATTTCATAAAAAAATTTTTTTTGGATGGAGTCAACTGTAAACGGACCTGTATTACTGATGCCCTGATCTCGGCTGCTCTGTGATTGGCTAATGCTAGAAGGACCTCTGGTTTAAGTACATGTGATAGCACCTTGGGTAGTTCATGTTCCTGAAGGTTGACTAGAGCTCGACACAGTAGCTGCAGTAATCCTGTGGAAGAGTATAACTTAATAAACATCACGGGGCTGATAAACATATGACTACAAGTTAAAGTTGAATCATAGTTCAGCGATGTTAATATGAATAGTGATACAGAACAATGGACCACGACTATAGCTCAGATGACTTATAGTCAGCTGAGCTAAAAATTTGCATGGTGGGGGTTAACATACATGGACACATATAAAAAAACATTATTATGGATATGAAAAAAACATTAAAATTAAGGTGTTAAAATTATGAGAGGGATAAAATGATTAGAGTAAATACAATATTTCACTAATAATTTAAGCAAGTATGCACATAATTATTTTAAGGAAACTTCAAAATATTTCAGACACTTCACAGAATTACCAATAATACTTTTTGGTAACTCTATTTTTTTTATGAATTTAAAAAAAAAAAACCATTCTGTATATTTCAGTAATTAGGATGATTCTTCACATTGCTACCCCAAGACTGAGACAAATACCATCAGACTTGGTAAAAATGGCATGTTTTACCCATGGAATAATGATGCTTATGCTCTGTCTATAACAGTGCTTGTCTGAATACAGTTACTGTTTTACTTGCAAGTTTCCTAAAAAGCACATTCAATTAAAGGAAAAATATTTATCATTAACACAGTCAGTGTTTAGAAACGTGTGCCCAAGCTCACACAGGTACTAAGCTGATCAATATTTTGATACAGCATTATCAATTTCAAATTTTAGAAGTATTTCTTAAATAAAGAATGTTACTTACCTTTACATATAACAATGATGCCCCTCTGTGTTTCCTCATCTTCTTCTGTAACCTGAGTTTCCTGGGACTGAAATTCCTGAGCCGAGGCTGGTAAAGACTCACTGTCACTCAGTTCCCAATCAACCTGGTCACTGTCTGCTGAGGAGGTGCTAGGTCCATCATCAGTGCTGATTGAATCACCAGGTTTTGTGAGATTGGCACCAGTCTGTGTACTTCCTGTTCTTTCACCTGATGAGTCCATCCTTTCTGTGAGATCAGAACCAGTCTTAGCACTTCCTGTTTTTCTACCTGATGGACCAATCTCTGTAATTCCAGCTTGTCCAATACTAGTACTTTGTGATGAGGTAACAAGATCTGCTTCAACACTAGTACAATCCACCTGTTCTTTTGTATTAATATCAAACTGTTCCTGACTAGATTTGCAAATGATTTCCACTGAATTTGATTCTCCAGTTTCTTGATCAAATTCTCCTGGTTTTGATGTGTTTTGCTCAGTCCTGTCACTATGTATCTCTTTCCTATGAGAACTCCTAATTCGTGGCACATTTACATCTTTACCATAATCTGATAAACTTTCATCCACGTACATATCTCTACATGGTAACAAGTCAGTATTACCGACACTTCTTGGGAAAGCTACCTGTAGTCCTACAAGTGTTTCTTGTCTTTTCATTTTAATATCCTCTGACACTGGCCAAGATTTGCTGACCTGCATATCATCTGAAAGCTTGCCCACATTTTTTCTCCAAGTTTTCTCAGCATCCTCTAATTTCTTAGTGAAACTCATATTGCTCCAAGATTGCTCACTATCTTCCATCTTTTCAACATCAGTCATTTTGCATGACTTTTCAACTTTTTCAGTTTCCTTTACTGACATTTGTGCCATCCACATCTGTGACTGTAATTTTGTATTATTATTAACAGAAACATCAGGTTTCAGCAAACTGACCTCATCTTTTGTATCAGTACTACAATGGCCATCTCGTCCTTGAACTGCAGCCTCATTTTCACCCCAAGAGGAAAATTTGGGACATTTATAATCCAAACCTGCCGTTATCTGACGCCTGTGCGACCCATATTCTTTGCTGCTTTTGGGAGCTGTAGCTTCAATAACAGCAACACTATCATCTGAGAAAATCTCATAATGTGCACTGGGTGTTCTGGGTGAATGTCTGTGGCTACCACTGTTAACACTACCCGGGATTTCTGTTGATCTGACCCAGCTTTCTGTGTCAGCGTATGACGACATAAGTTGCGGTTTATTCTGGTTCACCACCTGTGATGTCTCCAGGCTTAACTCTTCATACAAGCTCCCAATGGGTGTTAACTCTGGCTCACTGTCCCACTCTTCTGGGAAGCTGAATGTGTCCAGGGTATCTTTCTGGAATTTCTTCAGGGGAGAACCTACAGAGAGACGCAGAGATGAACCATTGATATTCCTGTAAAACCTACCAGAGGTGAAGACTGGCAACATTGACTGCAATGAAAGAAGTGCCTACCCACATTTTGACTATTCATCTTAATTTTATTGATTGATTTAATGTTCACTTAGTCTTTATTTGAAATGCATCTACTGAATTCGAGAAGTATTTATGAATCAAACAACATACACTATTGATCAGTATTTTCAAGATACATGTATGTGTAAACGTGAACAGAGCTTTTTGATATTGAAAAAGGAACATGTTCTTATGCTACGTTCCCTACCTCTGGGATTTACAGTGATTAGCAGTGGATAAAGGTGAAGGTCACCAAGTGGGACAGATGGTAGTCAATGTATGACCGGTTTGACACAGGTAAATACCACTTGCACCACAAGACGAACGCCATTTTCCACTTGTCAACTTGTATTTACCATCAATCCTATAGCGAATGCAGCAATATGTTCAGAGAATGAACACAAGCTCCTATACTCCTTAGGCAGAAGTTATAAATACAATGCAATCATTCCAGATCTCCTTTGTTTTAAAAGCTGCTTTGTATAGCAAGGTTTTCCGGGGTTCACCACCAGGACTTGAAGAGAGCAAAGAATTGTAATCAGCCCAATGAGAGTGTAGTATCACATTGTGCATCCAGCTCCTTGTTTTATCACATGACACCCTACTCTTGTTGGTCTGATTACACCGGTTCTGCAACTTAACTGATCTATGAACAGTAAGTGCAAGTTGAGATTATATACCATGATACTCACCACTTGACTCCCCTGGTCTCTTAGCCTTTGATGATGATATTACAGAAACTGTAAACCATGATACTTACCACTTGACTCCCCTGGTCTCTTAGCCTTTGATGATGATATTACAGAAACTGATGAGGTAAAGGATGTTGTCATGGAGCTGACCTGAGATGACCCTGCCTTCTCAACCAAGTTGGAATGATTCCTCTGCACAGCTGAAGAATGGGTTTGGGATGTCACTATCAAATGTGGTCTTGTGCAGACATATAGATAGTAAGACAATTTAAAAAGGTTGAAGAAGAAATCGATTTAGATGGAGATATAACTTCAGTTCATTGTATATACAGTGGAACCTGTCTGAAAGACCATCTGTCCAATAAGACCACCTGTCTATTAAGACCACCATTCAGTAAACCAAAAACATTCACTTTGGTAAAACTGACCTGTCTAATAGGACCACCTATAAATCATAATTATTATTTTGTTTGACATATCTTCAGAGTTTTTTTGCAGAGAACTGTAGTTGCAGGTAACATAGGGAAACTCATTAAGAGGATGGTATTTAAGATGTAATAGGGGCCTGTAACTACCTCCCCTGAAACCACTTTTTTTAGAACTTCCTGAATTTCTAGGAAACCTCTACTAACAAGCACCCATTCAGTTATGTCCAAATGTGACAATAGTTATTAATACATTATTGGTATCTTACCAAACTTGTGGAATGCGTAGAAGCTGGCAGGACTGTGGTGGATGTATGTACTTGCTGCGGGGTGCATCAACAGCAGGTAGTCACACACAGTCACCAACAGGTGGGGCTCTGGTGCAATACCCATCATGTTCTTGATTATGTTGACAATGGAATGACAAACTCCCACTGGAGGGGTAGGCTTCTCTGCTTGAATACGTTCCTAATACAAAAGAATGAAGATATGGAGAATATTACAGATCCTTGGTATGATTTATTAGACTGCAAAAAAATATTGTTCTATGAAACCACCAAGAGAATTCACAAGCTATTACTGCTTTATAAACACTAATGATATTTTTAACCCATTAATACTGTAACAATATTTTTATAATTTATAATATGATTCCACCATCATTTTGTATTCAAATAATTATTCAATATTTTATTAAGATTAATAAATTTACTGATAATTTACAAACCATTATTATTTTGAGCAGTCTGTCAACCACTGAGCAGCCATTTAACAATTTGATATTCAGCACCCTCTGGTGGCAAGACTCAGATACAAGCATCTCAACAGCTCTGAACGCCATCAACCAGACATCAACTTGAGCACGTTCCCATATCCTCCAGGACAGGATGAGCTCGGCCACCAGCTGCCGGTCACGGATAATCGGATGGGTATTGGATACCAGGATGAAGGTGCTGATAGATTTATCATATTTCATCAGAGGCTGGGTCAAAGCTGCATTCAACAAAACCTAAAATAGACGTTAATCATCATTATCATTCTGTTACTATCATCATCATGGTCATTATAATAATAGCTGAATTTCAAATACTGTAATGTCTACATTAGTTCCTGCATTACTGTAATGTCTACATTAGTTCCTGCATTACTGTAATGTCTACATTAGTTCCTGCATTACTGTAATGTCTACATTAGTTCCCGCATTACTGTAATGTCTACATTAGTTCCCGCATTACTGTAATGTCTACATTAGTTCCCGCATTACTGTAATGTCTACATTAGTTCCTGCATTACTGTAATGTCTACATTAGTTCCCGCATTACTGTAATGTCTACATTAGTTCCCGCATTACTGTAATGTCTACATTAGTTCCCGCATTACTGTAATGTCTACATTAGTTCCTGCATTACTGTAATGTCTACATTAGTTCCTGCATTACTGTAATGTCTACATTAGTTTCCTGCATTACTGTAATGTCTACATTAGTTCCTGCATTCCTGTAATGTCTACATTAGTTCCCGCATTACTGTAATGTCTACATTAGTTCCCGCATTACTGTAATGTCTACATTAGTTCCTGCATTACTGTAATGTCTACATTAGTTCCCGCATTACTGTAATGTCTACATTAGTTCCTGCATTACTGTAATGTCTACATTAGTTCCTGCATAACTGTAATGTCTACATTAGTTCCCGCATTACTGTAATGTCTACATTAGTTTCCTGCATTACTGTAATGTCTACATTAGTTCCTGCATTACTGTAATGTCTACATTAGTTCCCGCATTACTGTAATGTCTACATTAGTTTCCTGCATTACTGTAATGTCTACATTAGTTTCCTGCATTACTGTAATGTCTACATTAGTTTCCTGCATTACTGTAATGTCTACATTAGTTCCTGCATTACTGTAATGTCTACATTAGTTTCCTGCATTACTGTAATGTCTACATTAGTTCCCGCATTACTGTAATGTCTACATTAGTTCCCGCATTACTGTAATGTCTACATTAGTTCCTGCATTACTGTAATGTCTCCATTAGTTCCTGCATTACTGTAATGTCTACATTAGTTTCTGCATTACTGTAATGTCTACATTAGTTTCCTGCATTACTTTGTACACTATTTTCTCCAAAAGATATTTTCTAAATAGTCTGTAATAATTTGCAAATGCTGGCAGGATGTAAGGGGATTCCCTCCAATATCAGGGGATTCCACATGATAATATCTTGTGATGTACATGTAATTTTCTTAAATTCCACCAAGACAGTTTTTATTCAAAGAAAAGGACAATACTGTGGAAAGTTAAATATAAAACAGGTATTTTTAACAACAGGTCAACATGGGCTCACTTATATTCATTGAAAGGTATCATATAAAAATTGTATGCAACATAAGATTTTAGCCTTATTTCACGCAATGTTGGCTTTTTCTGGGCATAAGCAAGCATGCCCTACATTTATCACCACCAAAATTTATCAGATTTCAAAAGAAAGTGTATAGAGAATCATTTGTTTATTTTAATGGTAATATCCTGCAAACAACTTGTCTACACAATGCAGTCAAAGTGTTAAGCTTGCTTTGTATCAAAAGGTGAATGGTGGAGATAAGCAACAGTTCTCTGGACAAGGTAATTCCTTGTGCCCACATAGAATACAAAATATCTTTCCCTGGGAAAGTTGTAAAAAAAGACATACCTTGGTCAGATTATAAAAATATATGCTTGCTACAGACTTAACTAAGGTATTCATGAAAAAAAATGCAATATATGTTTATGTTTATATACAGTTTATGACTTGAACATCTAGGACCATGCATACATGACAATCATTGCTTTTGATACAACCAGCTGCACACCCAAAATTTGGACAGGCAAATTAAAACCCAAAGAGTGGTTTAAGGAAACTGGGAGAAATAAACCTACCAAGGTTAAATAAGGATGCAGGATGGGACACAAATTACTCAAGGACAGTGTCCTGATGAGAATCATCTAAGAAGAAAGTATGTAAAGGATATGCAAACAGGAAAGTTTAAAGTGGAATAACACTTCATTTGGACCACACCCAAATCCTGAAAATATAGTAGGCTACAAGTATCTGGTAATGGTGGAATCTCATTACCTTAAGTATGTTGTAACCGATGAAGCATTTGTTGTTGAGTAGAATGGTTGCCAGCATGGAGTAGCCAGACATGAGTGAGAATTCCCTGGCATGTTTCGCTGATGTATTCACCAGACTCAGCAACACCTTCAGGGCCTTGGCCTGGATTGCCTCGTTACAGCTCTCTCCAACCACCTGTATTAATTAACCATTACATGACTTTCTTACATTTTCATTACTCTAATTAGTACTCTAATTACAGGAAACACTTCAGTCTATGTGTCTTTGTGTAAAGTTATAAAAAAAACGAATACAGTATGCAAATAATTTTCAGCTGAAGATGATATTGCAGTTAATTTCTGTATTTTTTAGTAACATTTTTTTTTCATCATGAGTAGTACATGCACTGAAGTTTCACATTTTCTTCAAATTATGATTGTCTGTCAGTTAAGTCTTATTCTAACAAATTCAAATCATAATATAAAAGATGTTGAATGCATGTAGGTAGGATGTAATGATATAGGGTTACAATAGTGTAGTAAATGACAGAGCAGTTTTTTTTATGAACAGCTCTGGGAACAGATGGTCAGATATGAAATCTTATATTGAATGACCGTCAGATATGTAACCATTGACCAAAATAAAAAATATCCTTTTATTCAAATTAAGACAAATTAAATTACAGGTAACCTAGGTTTTAGATAGCTGATGCTCCATTACACGCACCTTAGCAAAGAGAAACAGGTACGCTCCGATGCCTCCGATCTCGCTGACTGCAGCACTGACTCCTGTGTAGCTCTCTGGCGTGACGTCCACCAGTAGCTGAGTGTCAACCACTTTGGGTTTCTGTAACAGCTGATCCGAGTTGGTCTTCTTGCGGGATCCAAGAAAATTACTCAGACGATTCCCCTGCCCCTGCTTCTCGTCAGCAGCTGCGTATAAATTGTGGCTGTGGGGATTGTGGGCCAGGAAAGTGGCTGCCAGAGTCTCCTGTAATGCAAAAATAATGTTTTTTTTTTAAATCAATCAGGATTCCCATATTCTGATGTTAAAGGCTTTACCATGTGGCAATTGGTACTGTGAGCCAGAAGGGTAAATTCAATAGTTTCCAGTACAGAGGAACTTTTTTCATGAAACTATAGAGAATGTGGCGTCTTTTACCTAATCACACCTTATCTAACAGACCATTAACCTGAAATTAGAAAATAAGAACTGAAATTGTGATGATTTAACTGAAACTTCAATGAGGATAATGTTGTTGATGTGAAATTTTTTTGGACCTTATGACCTTATTGTGGTATTTACTCCCAGTTTGGGCCAATTACTGCACAAATCAGCAGATCAGTCATGGACCTGCAGTTATGAAAGCAGTTGTAATCCAGTATTGTACACAGGCATCCACGTGCACTAGTGCTTTTGGTAAAATGTTACTGGAGAAGCTCTGACAAACTATCTTAATAAAATTAAATTTATTAAATAATTTTTATTCCAAAATAAGGTGAGATTTACCACTGGTTATTCCATTCGGATCCTTTATGTTACTTCTGGCTGATGACACTTCACCTTCAGACTGTTAAACTTTGTTTAGTTGATGACCATCACAATTTCACATATGACAGTTTGGACCTCCCCCCTCCCTTTTCTCAAAAAGAGGACCCTTTTTTTAGGTTTTCTTATTAGCCACCCTCAGTTGGACTCTCTGAGTCCCTTTTCCCTTATCCTGTGTTTGTCCCTGTGATGTGTGCACTTTTGAAAATTGATCACTTTAGGTGCATTATAACAGATGTGTTTAATTAGGTTGGTTCTTGCATAATTATTCATTTTGATAGGGACCATACAACCAACTCACCCTGAGCCTAGACAGATAGACGGGGAGGTTTCCAGTAAAGAGGTCAGCACTGAGCTTCAGGTCACCCTGTTCATCCTGGCTCAGGAAGTGTAAGTAATCTACCTCCTGTTCAGGAGAGTTGCACTGGCTCAGTGTGTGACAGTTAGGACCAAGACAGTACAAGTGAAATGCATCGTGTTTGGTCAGCACAGCATCTGTAAAATATGGACCAACAGAGTAAACATTCATAAATAAGTACATTGTATAATTCTCTACCCTACTTTAATAATATTTCATCACTTTTATTAGCACATGCACGTTTTTTTTACATGTTACAGAATACTGTTATAATTTAAACATGGATTTTAGGAATTAAACATATGTGAATTACTAAGTAATTCGTATATTCTCTGTTATATCAACTTAACATGCATGAAGTCTTGAACACAGTTATATGCTTACAATGGCTCATTTCTACATTTTTGAGCTCGGTGAGACTAATGTCACTTTTTTAATGTCAGAGTATATATATATATTTATGTATATTTTTGTTTATATATGTTTATCTATGTATTTATATATTATATCAATACTTCACACTACAGAAACATTCATTTAATAAGTATGTGGTCCTCATACTAATTGCAATTGAAAATAGATCCACATATCTATACTAATGGTAAAATTATGATTGCCCTCAAGTCTTTAGATAAATTCATAATTTCACTGCCCAATAGAAACTGTCAAAAGTCACACATTATGTTTACTTGTTTTGTCAATAAATCATGTGAAATCTTCACTGTAAATGTTTGCTTATATAATTTTACTTACCTCTGAAGAGAAACATGTTGCCTATTTGAAGATTACCAATTAACATATTCATATCTGCCATCTTGACCAAGTGGCCAGTCAGCACATAGCAATTTGTGGCTGCAGCATTTTGGAGGTCAGGCACTAGACTCCGATCATACTTCAAACTTGCTTCTCTGTGTTGACTCCCATTAGTGAAAGCTTTGACCTGTTGAGCAAAATAAACAGCAAAGATGTAAAGATTAAAGTTTATTATGTAAACCTATATATCACTGCCATTAAGTCATACAGCCCTAATTTCTGATTAAGTAGGCTGTAGTGAGAAGTATTTTTAAGTTTGCGATGAAAATGTTTAAGTGGCTGAGATGACCCAAATATCCAATTTCTTTTGAGAAACCAGTTTTTTCTAATATTTCACCATAACTTTGTGATTTCTGTTTAAAATTACGACGTTTCAAACAGATGTTAGAAAAGAAATGTCAATACACAAACAAAAGCCACTTCTATAAAAATCTGTTGGTCAGATTATTTTTATTTGTTATTTATATCAAAATGTTTTTGTGAAAATCTATGTGATTTTGATCAATATTTGCATGAGAAAAGAGCATTTTTCACAGAGTTATCTCACACTGTTCTCAGAAATTAGCTTCAGAAGGTTGTCAACAAGAAGCTATCCTATAAAAATTTTACTGGCAAAATATCTGTGAACTCACAGTGCTTGTGATCTGGCTGCTGAGCTGTTGTTCACTGTAGGTGACAGAGAGATGCTGCCACTTCTCACACATAAACAGACCTGACATGGGAGCTTCAGACAGGACAAGCTCACGACCTTGGTCCACACTCACAAGTCTGAAACAAGAGGAACATGTCAGAATATACTGTGGTTTGCTTCATATTTGAGAGATTAAATATTCAAGAATTTCATTTTCTCAGTGTGTTTCATGAGGGCTTCATTCTCATGATATACCATACAGTAACTTATTCACAATGTATATAATCATTATTATATCAGTTACATAATATGTATGCAAAATCCTATATATGTAGAGCTAAGAGAACATTGAATAGGTAGAAATTCTTCATGCAAAAAGTGGCAGATACACAAAGTATTGATATTATTTAATTTATCAATCTTTGATTTAAGGGTCCTTTTCTGTTCAATTGTATAGGTGTGGCATCTTATTGACATAGGTTTTATTTTAGCAATTATTGCCATTTCATGAATATTGCAAATTTGAAACCCCTGTGAACAAAAAGCTAACCACTGTACCTGAAATATTAGCAATGACACAGCAACATTAACTTTTAAAAGCACTTGCCTAGTCAGGCAGGTAACTTCTACTTTCCACTTGCCCTACATACATTTTTACTTGTGCTTCAAAACACAGCAATCTCAGCCACATACTGTATGCCACATGAATGTGTTGCAAGTTCTACTGCATGAAAGACAATTAACATATTCGAGTGTTTATTTGATTTATATTACAGATAAACATACAATTAATTTAAGATGAAAAGGTGTTATTAACTTGATTTGATTTCTCAAAGATAGAAAATGGCAGACTGAATATTAGTTAAGATATAGGATTTTAGTTTTGGAATTCTTTTACATTATCCACCTATGATAAACAAGAATTTTCACTTGTTTGATTTTCCCTTGTCCTTCTCAAAACTTAACAATTTTGCCCAGATTTTTAATAATTCAAACAATGAAGGATATCCTCTGTGTATTCATGGAACAATTGCAAAACTCAAATCCTAATATCACTGAAACATAACAAAACTGTGATTTTTTGACCTTGTGAATATAAAGAAAACTGCATTATTTATAATTTGTCTTAGTGCAATTTGGCCCTCTAACAGTAACATTAGCCAGTATATGACAAGCATACTTAGTGTTAGAGTGTCATTACATCCTTCAACAAGGACTGCACTGTAAGGTGTTATGAGGATACAATTATTTTTGCCAATTTTCACAATCCTTCACGGCCCACAAGTACGCTGTCTCTTGACACAAACCAGACCAATCGTTAGCTTTTTAGTATACTTTCTAACAACACCTAACATGTGCAAGAAAATTCCTTTTGACTAAGTTTGTTGGTAAATCTATCTGCAGTTTTGTTGAATTTCTAACTGCATGAATGTAAGCACGTCTCACATGGGTTACTTACACAGTCAAATTGTACGCGATACAGAAAATGACTAATTACCATAAAGACTGATTTTCAGTTTGATGTGTGTGTTCACATGCATTCTTTTGTGTTAAATCATCATTCATAGCCTTATGTTTAGATTATCAGCTGTTTACCATGAAATTAGTTCAACAAGATGTAAGCACTGGTAAGCGCTGCAGTACATTCTCCCATATGGCTTGATCATGATTCAAGTTAGGCTTTCCAACCCAATATAAATGCCCACTGAGACATGTGTTCACTTCTGAGTCTGCCTAGCAGTATAAAATCACTGCTGGTTTATCTGTTATACTTAGAATATTAACAGGGATTGTTTACCTCCAGATAAGTGTGCCGACCTCAGCATCTATCCACAGCTGGAGGGACAGGGCCTGTGAGCCGATGGAACAGATGTGAAGACACTGCGAGCTCCAGTGACAGTGGTGATTTTGTTTCAGCATCTCCACCATCTTCTGTGGTAAATTTGTCACAGCCTCTGTAAAGAGTAAATGATTTTCCTTGTCAGACCAGTTTATGCATAAACTACATACAGTGCAATTAATATGCTCCTTGTGCAGTGGTAATACACTGCTGTTGTCCCTTTTGCTTTTAACCTCTGCTTTGTATGGCAAGGTTCTCCGAGTCTGTACACCAGGATGGGCACAGAGCAAATAACCATAAAGATATTCATTAAAGTAGCATTGTTATGTCATATCATAAAATCTCCAGAGAGTTATAATTTGAAATATTCCAATTTTTTTAGAAACTGCTCACTAACAGTTAACACAGGTAAAAATGTTTTTACTATTTACTGTAATTATAGAAAAATGCAAAACTCACCCTGGAAGGCATTGTCACTGTCCAGACTTTCTGAGGAACTTCCTGACCAACGTGGTCTCTTGTGAAATTCTCCATCTATAGTGCATGATCCTGCTGGTCCAATCACGCGCAGCCAAACACTGAAGCTGAACCCTCCACATCCACAAAACTTCGGCCACGGAAAATTATCCCCAACCTGAGCTTGGACTGGTGCTAGATTCCAAGGTGATCTCCTGTCTGACACTCTCTCAAGGTCAAGGTTAGTGTTCAAAGTGCCTTCAAATGTTAGAGCATCTTGGACATTGTTGCTGAGCAACAAATTTGAGTATTCACTATTTTGGTCGTCTTCGATATCTCTAGGAATGTTCTGCCTGAACGATGCCATCAGAGTGTCGGATGTCACAGAGTTGATTGACAGTTCAAGGTCTCCTGGGAATTCAAGTCTTACTATTGGAAATGATAAACAGAATCTGGGCTGATCTTTGCTGTACTGTGTCAGGCTGAGCAGCGTGTCCAATAAGGCATTCTGTAAAATAAACCATTCAACCATGTCACAATATTATAGAGTACAAGTGTGCAAATGGACCATTATCTATAAAGAAAAAAGCACACGTTGACATCCTTGACAATCAAAATGATGAATTGAATTTTAATAGACTTATTTCAAAGGGGCTTCTATAAATAGATGCAAGTTTCATTTACCGTCGGGGGTGTTTCTTCCTTGAAGAGCTGCATGTACATCATGAGTTGTTTGGAAGAAAAACAATTCTGAGAAACCCTCTGGAAAAGCTCCAAGATTAGGCCACCTGCAACTGTTGACAAATAAATGTACATTATAACAAGTATACTACTCAAGGAAATGAATTAACGCAATGATTTGAAATGTTGTTTTCAAAATGTTAATTTTTTTTAATTGCTTTTATACAGTTTACCTTTCCTAATTAAGATGTTAAAACATAGAATAATAGGTTAACCTAGAATAACCCTTAAACATGTACATTGTTTCACAATAAAACCAACAAATTGTGTTAATTTCATAAAACCTAGAATAAAAATACTGTATTACCTGTCATGTTTACTTAACCAGCTTTACATTGTATACTAACCATTTGTGTTTGGACCTGAGCAGACAATCCCTTTAAAATGATGCAGTATTTTCTCAATAACACCCTGAAAAAAGGAAAATAATATAAACACGATTATCAGAAAATAACTTAATGAGAAATGTTTCAATAAATGTGTATATATGCAAAAAAATAATATTTACTTAATATAAATCTCGAGATTGAGATTTTAATTTGGGGTCCTTAAGACTTACCTTATGATTATCAATCTCATTAATATACAGTCACAACATGACTGAATGCTTTCAACCACTTCTTCTTTATATTTTTTTTGTGGAGGTAACTGCCTCCATTTTAATCCTGGCTTAATTAGGTTACTAAGTACATCTGCAGAATTCCTTTCCAGTTCTGGAATTCATGACAGGAAATACATGATTATCCTAGTATCTATGAAGTATGATGTAACGCACCTGTAGATCCTCAGAGTGTAACAAACAGGAACTCCTGAAAGGTGCACTTGTTTGTGCATGAAACATGACAGTGGGGCTCAGTCTCCCCATTATGCCTGCAGAGCACTCACCCTGGGTAGGGGCCAACCATAAAAATCTCACGGCTCCTCAGCTGAGATTCATACTCACGATCTCCCAGCTTCGAGTCCTGTGCTCTACCTCAAAATCACAGAAGCGGGTCATTTTTAACACCACTTCTACGGCTGGTTATTCTTGTTAAAATACTTTGAAACTAGTTTATTAATTAATATTACCTGAGAGAACAAGGCCTGGCAGTTATCCTTGCTGTGTTTTGCGTAGGCGACGAACTTGAGCAGCAGGTGTGTGAGGACATCTTGGTCTGTGTCGTGATGGGAGTGCCACCCTGCCACCAGTTCTACGATCAGTTTGCACACCTCTGGATACTTTATCAGGTTGTGTGATCCCCGATGAAGTGTGCTGGTCCTCTGATGGCAGTATCCTAAAATATAGTTAAAAGCATGGGTATTAATGGCAGTCATTTCAATTGATGAATAGCTAATATAACATAGTTCTTAAACTCTGCCCTCAATAAAATATCATACATAGAATATTTCTATTTATAAAATGCAAGAGTGAAACGTAAAAGTTTTTCAAATGAAATTCTTATAATTAATAAATAATGATTTACATGTAAAACAAACCAGTATTACATATGCAAGATAAAGGGATGATATTCAATTAGGTTTTCCAGACTCTCAGTTTATATGCACATGGAGAGTAATAATCAAGGACTAATATGCTGACATGCTATTAAGATTTTACAGTGGATCCCTAAGGCTCTATATGTATTGCATCATTAAACCATTCAGCTGACAACAGCCTACAAAAGATTCTGATCCCTTCAGCATCATTGTGCTGCCCCATTTGTGTGTGTTTGGGGTGTTTGTTCACTACTCACACAATCACAAACAGAATCTCATGAAATTTTCAGGGTTTTTAGGGAATGGGCTAATGAAGAATCAACTGGATTTTGGTGTGCATCTGGCACATGATCTGGATTCAGGAAAATTATCAAGGAATATTCACAAATGTATAGTCAGTTCTGCATGAATGAACCTTGGAATATGGGCCGAATAAGTGAATGCAAACATGGTTGGGCAGCATCCCACAATAGGCAGAGGCTTGCATTCCTTAGACTGCAGATTCAAGTTAGGTCTAGGGTTCTTTTTCAAACTCTACATAATGATTTTTACGAGGAGTGAATAACCTCTGACCTGATAAGCAGGAGTCCTCTGTCCCCCATTCACTGTCAGCCTCGTAGCCCTGCTCTGTGTCTCCTGCAGCACTGTCCCTGCTGCTGTCAGTCAACTCAAGCAGGTCTAGCTCCCCCTGAACGTACTCATCTATCTTCAGATGCTACCAACATACAAGTACATCATGCTGGGGTTTACATTCATAATATATTGGTGCATTTTACAAATAGATATTTAGAAATTTTCATATTTTGCAATATTTCTTGATGTTTTAAGGCAAAAAATTATCATAAACAGCTTGAAGACAGAATTAGTAAAAATTCAATCATAAATTTAATAATTGAAAAAGTCTTCCATAAATGTATTTTATTTTATGATTCTTCATCAAAACATTTGTTATAATTAATATAACATTATAACTGCCACTCAGTTTTATATACATATATTTTATACATATGGTAACATGTTTGAGTATGTTATAACATCAAGTCTAAAAGTGAGATCAAGACTTACTAGGGCTGAGAAGGTAGGGTTGTGTAACAGCCTGGACATGGTCTTGCTTGATGTAGCACAGCGCAGCAGCGTGTCTACCAGACTGTTTATAGCATTGACTGGCAGGCAGTAGCTGTCAGCCAGCTTCACAACCACCAGGTCTGTCAGCATCTCAACACTCATCTCCTGTAACACAATTACATTCAATCTCCTGCAATACAATTACATAAAATCTCCTGCAATATAATTACATACAATCTCATATATTACAATTACATACAATCTCCTGCAAATACAATTACATTCAATCTCCTGCAATACAATTACATACAATCTCCTATAATACAATTATATACAATCTCCTATAATACAATTACCGGTAAAGGGGTAAATAAAGGGGGGAGGGGGTTAAACCTGCAATTCCCCCCCCCTCCTGGATAAAATTACATGTTTTGCAGAGTTTCTGCCCATATTATTTATGATCAACCCCCCCCCCCCATACAGAGTTGTGGACCTTTTTTACGTAAGTAGCTCCTCATTATTATGAATAAACTCCCCCTCTCCCCTTCTTCAAAATCTCGTACCCATCATTGAACTGCATAGGGACAAACTGTTTGTTAGGTAAAATATAACTGCATGATGGTGTACTTTTTCAGTACATTTAGCCCCCTCCCCGATTTTCAACAAATTTTATCCATGAATTTATATAAAGCAAACAACCTTTCATCTGTTCCCAGTAATAATCAATGTTCAGCAGAGTTCAGGGATTCACTAAACTCCCTGAAATCATCATATTTGTAACATTTATTTGGAATAAATTTCAAGAAATGATGAATATATGATGGATTAATAAAACATGAATTAAAAGCTCAACAGTGTTTTTTCCTTCAAACTGTCATTTTGGTGACAGTAAATGGCAATAGCCTTGATTTACATAAATTCAAGATATCAGTTTTAATACATATGGACTTTTTCCGCTGCTGCATTTTAGTTGTTAACTTAATCAAATGAACTAGTTATCATGGAAGATCAAAGATAATTATTAACTAGATACCCACTGACCTGCCCCACCAGGATGATATCCTTTTCACAGCTCAGTAGACAAACACTGTACACAGCTTCAAACACGTGAAGGTATGAATCAAATTTTTCACTGGCATCCTTGATCCCATTAATGCACAAAATTACAGAAATCAACTGGAGTAGAGTCTGGTATGCCAAGCTAGCCACATCCATTTCAGTGAACAGTCTTTGGAATGTTTTACTATGTGAGAGTAACATATGGCAAGAATTCCACAGCCCAGCCATAGTTGCCAGCTGGTCATGTCCTGCATCTGCAAGATTTATCTGGAAACCATGGAGATTCAAGTGTTCCCCTGGGAAATAGTACTTATTCATCTGAGGAGTATGGTCCAGATCCTCGGTGAAATTCTCCTTAGGGCCCAGTGAGACACTGGCGGAGCCAGAACTTGTTACGCTACCTACATGGAATGTGCTTGATTCTGAAGCGAAAAGGAGGATGTCTTGATGTGCTGTTTGCAAGACCTTTAATAGAAACAATGAAATGATAACTGGGCTGCCCTCAATCCTGCATGGAAGAAGCAAATCTTCAGACAGGTCTGTCCCTGATGAAGATGTTCGTGTCAGTGCCACCTCAACATCAGCATCCCGCTCAGTGACAGCATCATTTTGAGGATTTCTGTTAGCAATATCCTCTGTTAGGAAGCTATGGTCCAACTGGTCACTGTCCTCAAGGATAACTAATGCTTCAAGGACTTTAAGAACAGACTTCTGCAAACTGTTAGCCTGCAGCAGGTGAGTGAAAAGTTTCAGAAAGCTGTGGCTGAGAAAAATGTCTTTCGCAGAAGCTTCTTTGAGCAGTAGAGGAAGAGCACCTAGTGAGTAGTGTATGATCCTAGATGGTACCGGATGAAGTATAGAAGAACAGCACACTCCATCTACGACACTATCTGGGACCCGTGAGCACAGCTCCTGTTCTTCCAGTTGCTGCCTTACAGCATTTAACACTGGGAGAAACAACCTGTGGAACAATTCCTTCCGTAGCATCTTACTTCCCTGGCTTACTAACCTCATTAGATGCTCTACAACATGTATGGCAAAAGCATCGTTTTCATGCATGACAAAATCAAGAAACACTTTCACAAAACTCCATCGAGTCACTTTGGATTTCTTCTCTTCTGAAGGTCCGCCAGAGTCACTACTAGAGAAAGCACTGTCATGATCAACCTTGCAATGGTTCCGAAGACTTCTACGACTTGCAGTTCTGGATTTTCTTGTTCTATTTGTCTTGGGAAAGGAAGCATTATCCTCACATATGCTACAGAATTCTGTATGTCTTTGGATGAACTTAGAACCTCCACTCTGTTCAAGAAATATCCTGGTGAGAACCATGAGTAGATATCCCCTGATCCCAGGGCTCAGTGATTCTAACGAAGCCACCATAGACTTGCATATGAACTCTGGTGCTAAACAGCAACACACACCAGAGTTTTCCAAACAGTTAAGTATCCGTGCACGGATCATCTTGTGGTGCACATTGTGAAATAAACCCATAAGAAACACACCAATTGTAGACACCACACATTCTGGCTGCCCTTGATCTTCTAGGTGCTTCCCATTTTCATCCGTGTGATTGGCTTTGTTGCTGTCTTCTGAATCGTGAGAATATGCCATGCCCAAAATATCATGGTGGTGGTGATAGTATGCTGAGAAATTGCACCTGCGATGTTTCCTTTTGTTACACAACACAGAGTGAATATAATCTACTTTGGCCTTTTTCGAGGAACTAAGAAGGCAAGATATTGCATTTAATATGCCATACACTTGGTTCCTGGCAAACACTTGTATCTTTATTTCACAGTTTTCTTCTACAGTTCTGTCCCAATGCTGTAGTACAGCTTCAGTCACCTCTAAACCCTTGTTTTGGAAAAGTTCTACACAGACTCCAACAGTACACTGCAGTACTCCTGGGTTCAAAGGCAAAAACTGAAACAGGGAGTGGAGGAGGAGCCATGATCCATGGATAATATCTGTGGCCAGGACCATCCTGAGATGTGCTTCTTTAGACTCACTAAAACTTCCTATCTCTATGTTATGTTCTACCAACTGCTTGGCCACCTGAATCTGTGTCGTCAACAGGTCCAAGTTCCTGTACATCTGTACACCATTGGGTTGGGAACACATAAACGATGATATGGAAATAATACTCCTAATAAGATGCTGCATGAAAACAAGAGTCGTTATTTCATTCCAAGCCAAGTCAATACCAGAAGCATCCTTTATTATATCATCTGTCAAAGACTTCTCAATCACATTAAGTTTTGCAGATGTATACTCCCCAGCAACATTTGACAAAAGTTCCACTAAATACTGCAGAACATCACTACACAAAGTACTTCCACTCTGAAAAGAGTTCTGGTTTGTTTGACTGGAGTGCCGGCAACATTTCTTAAGCAAACTCAGCATGAGGACTGAAACGTCAAGTCCAGTGGATGTTGGAAACTTGTTTGAAATTGTTGGATATTTTCCAGGAACACTGCGTGTTAAATCCATCTCTTCGTCGGAATCATAGGGTTTCAGCAGTCCTGGAAAGACACCTACGGTATGACCCTCATCTTCACTTTGTAAGAATCCTCTTGATGCATCGTGTTGAGACCCAGCAGCCAGACCTTTGATGTGCTCCTCTTCTGAAGAATCAGTGCTGGAATGCATTCCACTGGCCCCATGTCTAGGTTTCCTTGCAAGCTGCTGACGATTGATGAATTTACTGGTAGGTCTACAGCGGATAGTTTTAGTTTGATCTTCATCACCACTGGAATTCTGGGATACATCCTGCTCCTCTTCCTGCTGGGGAACCTTCATATCCTTGAGGGATGATATCCGTTTGAATTTGCAGCCATCTGGTCCCACTGAGGCTGATAGACTGATGATATCAGGAAATTTCCTCTTCAGTTTGTTATGTGATGTGAACATCCTCAAATGGCTGAAGCAAGTTTCCATGCCACTGAGTGAAGCATCTGCAAAGAGAAAGAAAGGGTGTAGGATGAAGTTATATCATGATTCATTAATGAGATTCTAATTCATGCCTAACATAAGTCTGTGTATTGCACTGCTAAGTATCGCACTGCTGAGTATCGCACTGCAATAAATACCTAATCACTGAACTAGAATACTGGTAGTCGACAAGGGACTACGTGTATCAGCCAAAATCAGAGTAGGACAGGTGAAGTGAGGCATGGATTGAGTGGCAAGGGGAAATAGAGTTACATGTGTTACATATCAGAATGGATGTCTGCCATGTAAACATGATTGTAGGTGCGCCACCTGTTATTTGAACGAGAAACTATTCAAGATGTATACACATGCAAAATTTCAGGTGGAAAAGTCAAACCACTGCAGAGATATGAGTGATTTTATCCCACAGCAGACAAACAGATGGACGCTGTGCAAAAATGGCTGCAGGTGGTGCCACCATTTTTGTGTAAGTTATAAAGCTATCCAAGGGCTACATTTGTGTAAAATTTTTTTTTCTGATTGGTCAAACGAGTCCGGAGATATAAGCATTAATGTCTGAAGCTTGAACGTGAATGCAGCTGGCGCCACCTGTCATAAAATCAAGAAAGCTATCTAGGATGTATACGCATGCCGAATTACAGGTAATTTGTTCAAACCACTGCAGAGATATGAGTGATTTTAACTCAAGGCAGACAAACAGATTGATGCTGTGCAAAAATGGCTGCAGGTGGTGCCACCATTTTTGTGTATGTTATAAAGCTATCCAAGGGCTACATTCGTGTAAAAATTTTTACTGATTGGTTGAACGAGTCCGGAGATATATGCATGGATGTCTAAAGCGTGAACGTGAATGTAGGTGGCCCCACCTGTAAAAAAATCAAGAAAGCTATCCAGGATGTATACGCATGCCAAATTTCAGGTGATTAATCAAACCACTGCAGAGATATGAGTGATTTTAACCCAAGGCAGATGAACAGATGGACTTTATGCAAACAGAGTTGCAGGGGGAGCCACCATTTTTTGTGTATGTGATAAAGTTATCCAAGGGCTACATTTGTACAATTTTTTTTTCCTGATCAGTCAAAGGGTCCCTGAGATATGTGGGTTATGTGTGGAAACAGACGCACAAACGGATGCTGGGCAGAGAGGAAAGGTCAGAGATCAAGGCCAATTGGTTAGGCAACAGTTCACATGTGACCCGATAATTGGTGTAAGTTTCGGAATAATCCATCCAGTATAGTCTCAGAGGAGTTCTCCGGAAACAAACGCCGCGGCAGAACCTGGTCAAAAACATAGTATCCGCAAATCCTTTAATTGGCGGATGCAAATACTGTGGTTGGCTTCATATTCCCAGGGTTTCAATTTTGGGATTTCCAATTTTTCAGTATTTCTTGGGGGGTTTTATTTTTACCATATCAAAACCTACACAAAGTAAACCGTTATTATATGAATTATTTATCTCAAATAATATGTGTGCAAAATCTTAATATTTTGACAGGGACCCAAAGAAAGACTGAACTAGTTGAAATAAGTGTTCATTAATGGAGAAAATTTGGAAGATCTGAATTCATTTACTAAAGCAATATTTGAACATACATTTTTATCTATTTTTTGTATTTTAAATATCAACTGAAATTTAGACTTGCCTTCCATGATTGGACCTCTTATTTACACAGATTTAATATTTGCAAAAATCCTCCTTTCATGAATATTGTGAATTTGAAACCCTTGCTTACAAACTAATAACCACAATACATGATATATTGCCTTCTAGAAGTAGGGGCCTATACCACCATAATATATTCATTTTGTAAACAGACCACTTAGTCACCTGATCATCAAATCCGAGACAAAATTATTATGACACTTGTAATCATCAATCTTGTTACTTAAAATATGTGCCTGTGACCCTTCTTAAAATCAGATAACTTTTTATTAAAGGTGAAAAGGTTTTTCAGGAAAACTTTAATACAACATCAAGAGTGTTTGTGAGCTTTAAGGACAGCCTTTAACAATCATGTCATGTCTGTTAGAACAAGTGACCCATGGGTCATGACGCTCAGCTGACTGGGAAGAGATTCGCAAAAGGAAATTTTATCATTAGAATGGTAGTATATACCCATTCAACTGAAGCATCAAACAGATTAACCAACAGGCCAAGATTTAGTCTGTATTTATATATCTCAAAAATAGAGAAAAATGTGTAAACTTTTAAAACTAGAATACGGGTAACCGACAAGTGACTACATGTATCTGCCAAAATCGGATAGTGAGGCATGGATTGAGTGGCAAGGGGAAATAGAGTGAGGTATGTTGCATATTAGCATGGATGTCTGCAGCCTAAATGTGTATGTAGGTTGTGCCACCTACCACAAATCCAGAAAGCTGTCCAAGTTGTATACACCTGCAAAATTTTAGGCAGAAAAGTCAAACCACTACATGTATATGAGCGATTTTTGCCCATGGCAGACAAACAGACAAACACTGTGCAAAAATCTTTGCAGGTAACCCCTCCAGTTTTGTGTATGATAAAGACCTATGTGAGATCTAAACACATGCACAATTTTGGCCCAATCGGTCAAATGGTTCCTGAGATATGAGCTTGGATGTGTGCAGCGTTAACTAGAATGTAGGTGGCGCCACCTGTCATAAAATCAAGAAAGCTGTCCACGATGTATAAACCTGCAAAATTTTAGGCAGTTATGTCGAACCACTACAGAGAAATGAGTGATTTTAGGCCACGGCAGACTAACAGACAGACGCTGTGCAAACATTGTTACAGGTGGCGCCACCATTTTTTGTGTATGTTACAGAGCTATCAAAGGGCTACATTTGTATAAATTTTATTTCCTGATAGGTCAAACGGTTCCCAAGAAATAAGCTCGGATGTCATCAGCGTGAACGTGAACGTAGGTGGCGCCACCTGTCATAAAATCAAGAAAGCTATCCTGGATGTATACGCATGACGAATTTCAGGTGAATTAGTCAATTCACTGCAGAGATATGAGTGATTTTAACCCAAGGCAGATGAACAGATGGACACTGTGCAAACATGGTTACAGGTGGCGCCACCATTTTTGTGTATGTTATAAAGCAATCCAAGGGCTACATTTGTATCAATTTTATTTCCTGATCGGTCAAACGGTTCCCGAGATATGAGGGTTTATGAGTGGAAACAGACCCACAAATGGACACTGGATAAATAGGAAAGGTCAGAGGTCAACGCAAATTGGTTAGGCACCAGTTAACATGTGACCCGATAATAGGTGTAAGTTTGGGAAAAATCGGTCCATTAGTCTCCGAGGAGCTCTCTGGAAACGAATGCCGCTGTGGTGGAGGAACTCGGTCAAAAACATAGTATCCGCAAAACTTCATTTTGGCGGATACAAAAATACAGGTGGCTCCACCAGTCTGCAGAAACTAATAAAAACACTTAATGGTCAATATCCATGCAAAAAATCATGGTGATCTCTGCATTAGTTTTTGTATCAAATTGTCCATTATTCTGAGGGGTACTTCGGAGTCCTATAGCTTGAAGGATATGGGTAACAGAGACCTAATTTCAAGTTTCCACAGGCACCTTTCATGGGCCTCCTTGAATGACAAGAATGAAGATTCTAGGTCCAGTTGTTGCGATTTGTACCCTGTTGACAGATAACCACATCTTTAAAGGTCTCAAAAAAAAGAAAAAAATTCGTAAAAATTTGAAAAAAATAGAGGTGGCACACCCAGTCTGCAGAAACTGATGGAACAGCTCATGATCAATATGTATGCCGAAAATCATGACCATCAGTGTTGTAGTTATTGAAATACTGCAGTTTTTGTATCAAATTTTCCATTATTCTGGGGGGGGGGGATTTTGGACCCATACAGCTTAAAGAATATGGGTAACAGAGACCTAATTTCAGGTTTCCATGGAGACTTTTCATGGGTCTCCCTGTGTGTCAAGAATGAAGATTCTGGGTCCAGTTTTTATGATTTGTGCCCTGTTAACAGATGTTCATATCTTTAAAGGTCTCAAAAATACAGAAAAATTTCATAAAAAAAACCGAACAAATACAGGTGGTGCCACCAGTCTGCAGAAACTTATGAAACACTCCATGATCAATATCCATGCAAACAATTATGGTTATCTCTGCATTAGTTGTTCAGTTACTTTAGCTTTTGTATCAAATTTTCCATTATTCTGAGCTGTACTTTGGAGTGCCATAGCTCAAAGGATATGGGTAACAGAGACCAAATTTCAGGTTTCCATGGAGACTTATCATGGGTCTCCCTGTGTGTCAAGAACGAAGATTCTAGGTCCAGTCGTTACGATTTGTACCCTGTTGACAGATAACTACATCCTTAAAGGTCTCAAAAATGGAGAAAACAATTCGTGAACATTGAAAAATACAGGTGGCGCCACCAGTCTGCACAAACTGATGAAACATCTCATGATCAATATGTATGTCGAAAATCATGCCCATCAGTGATGTAGTTAATTAGATATTGAAGTTATTGTATGAAATTTTTTACTATTCTGGGGGGTAATTTTGGGCCCCATAGCTCGAAGGATATGGGTAACAGAGACCTAATTTCTGGTTTCCATGGAGACTTTTCATAGGTCTCTCAGTGTGTCAAAAATGAAGATTCTAGGTCCAGTCGTTACGATTTGTGCCACGCTAACAGATGACAGCATCCTCAAAGGTCTCAAAAATAGAGGAAAAAATCGTAAAAAATCAAACAGTACAGGTGGCGCCACCAGTCTGCAGGAACTGATCGAACATCTCATGATCAATATGTATGCCAAAAATGAAGACCATCAGTGATGTAGTTATTGAAATATTGAAGTTTTTGTATGAAATTTTTTACTATTCTGAGGGGTACTTTGGGGCCCCATAGCTCGAAGGATATGGGTAACAGAGACCTAATTTCTGGTTTCCAAGGAGATTTTTCATGGACCTCTCAGTGTGTCAAGAATTAAGATTCTAAGTCCAGTCTTTATGATTTGTGCCTTGTTAACAGATGTTCACATTTTTAAAGGTCTCAAAAATAGAGAAAAAAATTCGTAAAAAATCGAAAAATACAGGTGGCGCCACCAGTCTGCACGAAGTGATGGAACATCTCATGATCAATATGTATGCCAAAAATCATGACCATCAGTCAAGTAGTTAATGAGATATTGAAGTTTTTGTATGAAATTTTTGACTTTTCTTGGGGGTACTTTGGGGCCACATAGCTCGAAGGATATGGGTAACAGAGACCTAATTTCTGGTTTCCAAGGAGATTTTTTATGGACCTCTCAGAATCCCAAGTTACAAGGTTCTAGGTCCAGCGGTTACGATTTGTGCCTGGTTAACGGACAGACAGACGGACAGACGGACGGACAGACAGACAGACGGACAGACGGACGACGGACAAAGAGTGATCGCTATAGCTCAGATGACTTTCAGTCAGCTGAGCTAAAAAGGAATCCCTTACCTGGACAGGTGTAGCCATCTGGCATCTTGATACCAAGGCATGTTGACAGAGAATTTAGCAGCAGGCATGCCAGGTCCTTGGTATCTGTGAACCCCTGTAGTTATAAATATGAAGTCTCTTATATAAATATTATAGGATACATTTATTAGTTAGAAAGTATTAATGTATATATTCAAATTAAGTGGAGCAACATTCCATTTTTTGGGGGGCAATGTGCTATATCAAACCGCCAGTTTTTCCTGCCACCTGGCACATGACTGGAAAGTGTCGATGCCCTCATAATATTTTTTAATCCGTGAAAAAAATACATGCATGTTTTACCTGTATTACTATTGGTGATCCCTATCTTAAGTTTATGTGAACAAGCTATAAAAGACACCTAGTCAGGCTTTAAATGAATATTTAACCTGTACTAGGCTTTCTAGATTTGAGATTGTACATGCACTGGGCTTGTAATAATTCAAAAGTAATAATTCTGTTGTTCAGACAGAACACAAGAATTTTTAAATATATATCTTAACTAATTATATATGTACATCTACAAAATTCCTTTTGGGTTTCGAACTACCTGGCAGGGCAGTGTCACACAATTCCTCTCATCTCATTTTATGTCCTGGTGTTATTATCCACTTAATATTCTGGTGACCACTGCACCTGTGGGCCCTGGGTGAACAACTGTCCCTACCGCTAGGTCATACCACCAAGTGACCCTTTAAAAGCACACTCACAAACAAGGCCATTGGGCACGGCCCTCCCATTAAGTCAGCAGAGTGCCTATCCTGGGTGGTGGTCGACTGTGAAAAATCTCACTACCTCTGCTGAGCTTTGAAGATTTTTGTGGCTTTGAGTCCTGTACTCTACCCATAAGCAACAGGGACACACGACATTATGGGGGGGGGGGGGGGGGGTTATTATAAGGGTCATAAAGATGGTGCTCTCTGTGGCAACCCAGGTTCAGTTCCTAGCATTGAAATGAAAGTGCTTTCAAGTGACCCAGTCAAGATCAGTGATTTTTTCAAAGCTCCACCTCAATTTTTTCTTTCCTCCACCTCGAAAGATTACCGAACATCAATACATGCAGCTAAACCTTGGAAAGTCCCTTGTGGTGAATATTATAACTATTTGTACAACCCCCCCAAAAAACCAAAGTCATAATCATATTAGAGCAAATTTCATAGGTTCAATCGAGATTTCTTCATTGTTGGAACATCAATATTAGGGAATGGCCTATAAAAACCTGGGAAATCATTCATAAAAAATATAGTACATCAAATGACTAATGACAGAGACACTAGGGAAAACTAAAAATCTCCTGCTTCAATCTCACCAAACTCAGCAATGGCAGACCCTAGCATTTCAGATGAATCTGTACGATAACTGATTTCAGGGATATTCATTGCACAAACTGGCCTTGAAGTGTTTATGGCTTAATAATGCTGTAAATATAAGAAGTGTTTTTCTTTTATTTAAGGAGTCAAACACATGTGCCTATGCATGTAAAACCAAATCATAACAAGGATATTATCATTTGATCTTATTTGATGTGATAATTAAGAGTGAAGTATGACGGGACATCAAGAAAGTGTTGACATATATGGTTCTATTACATTCATCAAACAAACCTATAGTGTTCCTTGCATGACAAGCATACTGATATTTTTTACAGATTTTAGGAGCATGTGTCTGTATTGGAATTCCAGAGCAGAATATTTTCGAGCATGTTTCAGAATAGTAAAATGACAAGACATCATTCTGAGAGATATCAGAGCACATACATATCAGAGCACAAAAGCAATTGATACTCTTGATATCTCTCATGTCAATAATAATTTTATTCACAGCTAAACGCGTGTAGTCACATGAATACCTGTATAACCCCCCCCTCCACCCCACCAAAGGATCCCCATAACAAAGCTTTAATTCCTGTGTTGTGCCTAATGTCATGCATCAATAACATGGGTTCACCTGGTCAGTTGTTTAACAAATACTGGCCCTAATACCTTTGGTCTCCCCGTGGACAAAGGGATCACCCTGTGTACTTTATATAATCCTTTGTAATGATAATATATTATGGTGGTCCTGGTAACCTCCAAATATTTTATGGGTTGTTCCTTCGATGTTACCCTATCTCCCCCTCTGTCTCTTATAAAAATTCATCAAATCCTTTTTGCATAAAGTTGCTCATAAACAAATTGTATAATAATACAAAATGACTCCACGCAGTGTCACATCTGCAATCCAATACAATTTGAAGTTCTATTTAAGTTGAACAAACTGTAGCCACTAAAACCAAAATAGAGGAAGTTTCCTTTTTATTTAGGACATACAACTTACAGATAGCGCCCTCTGCTGAATGTGGATGAAGGTAAAAAGTATGACAGTGGATGAAATGCTATTCTGAATCGGCTGAATTCTACATGTTTCACATGCAGTGTTCAGAACAAACAAGCAAATTTGTGGAATTTATATCCCTTGCTTCCGCTTCTTGTTATTTTAACTTCCTGTGATCTTCATGCTTGCCTTCTCAATGTTTTAGTTTGTATTTTCCCTTGAAGATGTCTCTACATGTCATAGTTCCTGTGAATGTTTTAATTGTCCCCTGAAGATGTCTCCACATGTAATAATTTTTGTTGTGAATGGGGAATAAAAGGGAATTTTTTTTGTGTTTTGGAGCTGGTGATGATAAATTTTCAGACAGACACTCCAAAACCAATCCTAGGTTGCCAGTTATTTTCATGAAATTTGACACAAAAATTGACACTGACTGAAATTTGATAATATTTAGGAAAGTTATCACAAGAATACAAAAACCTGACGGATGGACAGACAGATGGACAAACAGACAAACCCAAATCAATGTCCCCCATTCTGCTGAAGGGGGGGGGGGTACAATAAGAACCACAACATCAATTATCTCTGTTACAAAGTGAACATTGTCCCTGGCACCATAACAGGGACTGTGTCCCACCATGGGATTTTAACTCAATTTGTCTGGACCATCAGGCCCTCCCACTCCAGGTGGTGGCAGTGCAAGTGTTAATATGATACAATGTCCAAACATGGGAGCCTGGAAACCAGGTTACTTTCATGTCTGCTGTTACCCGATATGTACATATCCTTTCTGTCTTTAGCCTTAAAGGTACTTAATCATTGCCTCAGCCATGAGGGTTGTCTTCATTCTGTTAGTGTTTGTGTGTGTGTGTGATTATTCTCAACATAAGTCATGCAATCATGAACAGAATCTCATAAAATTATCAGGGCATTTCAGGAATTGACCAAAGAAGAGTCAATTAAATTTTTGTGTTGACTGGGCATATTATTTTTTTATTCATATCTTCTGCATTGTGCATATGAAATGAATTCAAGAATGGCATCAATGACTATTCACAAATGTAAAGTTACTTATGAATGAATGAACCTCAGAATATGGGCCAAACAAGTGAATGGCCGAGGCTTAAATACATTCACTGGAATGTAGATTTCTAGTTTCTGATAATATGTGTATTATCTCAGGTTATTAGTTAATTTTGGCCTAATTAAAAACTTTTCCAGCAAAACCATCCCCAAACAGGACTGAATAGGGTTGGGATGATAACCAATTTTTCAGATTATCACAGTATCTGACAGCTGTGATAATTGTATTATTAACTTCCCTATTAATAATGTGATATCATGATAAATGCTTATTTCCACAGTTTTGGAACACACACATGCCTTTTTAGGGTTAATACCAAAAGAGTATCATTTATGACATCACCAGGGTCTTTCTGTGTTCAGAAATTTATATATTTTCAAGGATAACATTTATTTTAATGTGGGTATGTTCAAAATGACAGTGGTGGACAAAGTGACAGAATCACATTCTCTGTAAACTGGCAATTTGCCCGCTTCGGACATGGCAGATAACACTGACATTTGTGATATGGTGACAAATGCTGGAGTACTTATGCCAGATACTTATAGTATGATATGAGATATATCATGATAACTTCTATTTCATTATCATGATACAGAAAAGTGATATCGTCCCAACCCTAGGACTGACTATCTTCAATAAACCTGTTTTATATGCTGTTATGGACCTGTAAACATGTGAGTACATGTGTGTCAATTCACTATAACCAGACTGCATGGCAAGAAGGCCCTGATCTTCAAAAACAGTGCATGTGGGACAACTTTCTAACAAGGAAAAGTAACATGACAGGGGAAAAATACTGGTTTGAAGCTTGATTAGTGAAGTTGTGGGGCAAGGCCACCAGTTGGCATGTAGCTGTTTTTACATCACCAATGGCACCTTGTGCATGCTTATTTCCATATGTGTACAGGGGTGCAAACAGCTTAAGAACAAAATATTAGAAAATATCCCATTATTTGAAGGAGAACATAATTTCTTATGAATATTTAACAGAATTGGTACTGGTATGTGGATAGGTCCTATCGAATTTTACCCAAATAACATTGTATATGAATGGTGCAATATGACAGTAATGTAATAAATAGAATTATATAGACAGAAGGATATATAAGTGGATTATGAAGTAATTTCTCATTCACATTCGATATATGAATCCTGTTAAACAAAAGAAATAAAGTAGTGATGCGTATACTTCAGTCCTGCTAGACATTATTGAAAATGTGACAAAAATTAAAGGAAAATTTATGTGGTACCAGTCTTATTGAACAGATGTAGTGTGGTATCTAAGATTAACAGACATACAATATTTCATGAAGATATCTGTAGCCATTTTTCATAAATCTGAACATTTTCCTGAATTTTACTAGAGACTGACAAATGCAAAGGTCAAGGACAGAACCCATGTGTTATTGTGTGTTTACATATAAACATAAAAACATTCCTTCATTAGAGTTTTAGTTATCCCACTAAAAACCCTTGGTAATCACATACCTTACCAAAGTACAGTTTTCTTTGCCTTAATTTTGGAGATATGTAAGCCTAAATTTATGATGAATGCTAATTTTTGGGCAATTTATTTTTTTTTTTTAGAAAATTTTAGACATAACTGACCTTGACCCCTATGGTGTTGAGAACATGGAGAAGGACCCAGCCTCTACCTGAGACCAGGTATTCTCTCAGGGGTGTCACATCATTTTCATCAACCGTGCTGGTCTCGGAGCACACACGACGAACATCACTGTAGAATTCATGGGTGAGGATGTTAGCAACGCTGTTCATGTCACTGCAATAAGAAGATAAGATAAAAGAAGTGCACGTTTCCCAAAATCAGCTGGTCAAGATATTGGAAATCTTGCTCTGGTTACTGGAATGAAAAGAACTCAGTTTAATAAAATTTTGAACAGATTTACCCGAGCATTTTGATTGTATGTTGGCAAAATAAGTCATGAGACTTTGATATACAAAAGAAGTACTGTGGTTGTCTTTTTGTTTGTCTGGGTTTCAAAATTGCGATATATGTGAAAGGGAAATTACATGATAAAACCATGAAACTGGGTTGTGTTAAACTCGCTTAAGTCAAATACCCTGCTTATGTCGAAGTTACTGTCTCGATATTCCAGACAACTCTAGTTAAATTATTACCAAATAAAACCTCTTGTGTCAAACCTCACGTGTCGAAGTTTTCAGAGGGTCCTTTCGACTTCGACATAACAAGGTTTCACTGTAAATCCTTTGTGGAAAAAGTTCCTATCATCAAAGGCAAAGATTAATTTAATTATAAACTAGAAATCTGCATTCTAAGGAATGCAAGCCTCCACCTATTGGGGGATGCTCCCCAACCTGTGTTTGCATTCACTTATTCGGACCACATTCACAGGTTCATTCATGCATAAATGACTGTAGATTGGTAAATATTCCTTGATGGAGTTTCTGAATCTGGATCATGTGCTCGATCCACACCAAAAGCTAATTCTTTAATAGCCCATTCTTGAAATGCCCTGAAGATTTTCCTAACATTCCGTTCATGACTGCGAGAGTTGTGAATAAACACGCACATACAGGGTGAATGCATATCATCAATGTGGAGAAACTTAAGGTAACCCTTTACCCTCTTAAAGCAGAAGATAAGCACCAGTGAAAGATCTGAATCCATGTTTATTTTTCCCAAAATTATAATTTTGTACTTAATATAAAATCAAACAATCAAAAAAGGTAAAATATTAAAATGGTATAGTTTCTACTTAATTTCATTCAACACTTAGAAGAGCCTCTATTTGAATCCATTACCTACCTTTAAATTGAATGTTAAATACACAAATATCAATTCAGTAGAAACACTGGTTTACTGAGATGCATCTCTCCTGTCGTCAACACTCAAGAGCTTCTGTCAGTGTGGCAGAAAATGTGCAGTACATAATAGGATCTGTGCACACAATAGTCACATAACTGATCTCATGATCACACGTGGCTTTAAGCAGGACCACACATGTCTTTAGTCTAGTGTATGTAAATATATACAGACCACACTAGGACTAATATATCAAGTTAACTTAAGTGAACCTGATTGGTTTCAGGACCATGTAAGATGCATTGATATTCATAAAGTGCATAATAAAAACTTGTTTTGAAGGAGAAAATATACTGTCTCCATCTCTGTATGCTTGATTTTATTCACCACTGTTTAGGTATGTTTGCACTTGTTGACCCCTGAGCTCCCAGCTGTCTCTATTCAAGATATGCATGAACATTAAGAGTTTGAGTCACTATTAACCAATTAAAAGACCTTAAAGTCAGAATGAGCCAATCACTACTACAGCACAAAATAGGACATAATTACCATAGGTCACTGGAGCTTTTGACCTTTAAATCAAGCTACAAGGCTATTTCATGATTGCACAATCTCCTATCTTACAATGGTTTATGTACGTTCCTTATCTGTCATATGTACTAATCTACCTTTGCCCTGCTGAGTACTGCATAATTACGGGCCTCCGTAACTGATTACTGGATCAATAATAACCTGTTTATCTCCCAGTACTGTATGGTGCAATCTCATTAAGCACTATTCTTTTCGCTTGAAAACTGCCCAGGGAAATTCATAGTCTTTTTCACGTGGGACTAATATTTCATAGAATTTGTGCATAAATCTATTTTAAGATTCTGGTAGAAATGCAATATGAAGTATTGCCCAAAAAATGTGAAAATGTAAAGACAATTCTTAAAGTTGGCATCGTTTGAATTTGGAATCTTCAATAGTTACACAGCTTGGGATAGCCTAAACATTTCACCTTCATTCATATTCCTGATTAGAGTTGCCTGTGGCAGAGAGTTTGACCCTTTGACTCAACACAATCCCAAAGGATCAAAAGAAATTTTTTTAAAACAATAATGAAGCCAGAATCTCACATACATTCTACAGTACGGTTAGCTGAATAACTGGCTTTAAGATATCTTGTTAAACCAAGAACTAATATTAACAACATCAGATGAGAAAGGCATGATGGCAGGGAATGAAATACAGTGAAACCTCCTTGTGTCGAACTCGCTTAAGTTGAATATACCCCGCTTATGTCGAAGTAACAGACTTGATATTCCGGACAACTATAGTTAAATTATTACCAAATAAAACCCGCTTGTGTCGAACCTCGGATGTGTCGAGGTTTTTGGAGGGTCCCTTCAACCTCGACACAAAGAGGTTTCACTGTATAACCTGGTCTGTCTTTGAATCAGCAGTATGACAACCACCTGCCCTTGGTGTCCCCCATTCAGTACTTCTCAAGTGGATATATGTTGATTCAGGCCCATGTACTGGACATTCACCAACTGTGTCCACTGCCTTGGTTCTGTCGGGTCATTCATATATAAGCTAACTCATCCTTGAACTGGCAGGAAGGGAAACTAATGGCTCTTCAAATCAATATTGGCCCAAAACAAGCTGGTTACTCAGGCAGTGCACTTTAAATTCATAACCAATCAGCACAAGAACCCGAGCATGCCTAACACCATGCTTGGCCTGTGCAGAACCCCATGAATGATAATAGAAGCACATTATTAGCTTTCTTCATCAGCCAGATGAATATTCCTATAATATTTCATGAAATTCTAAAAAAAATGTTAATCTGTAATCGTTAAAATGTTGCAGTGACCCTGTGATCTCAAAATTGATAGGGTTCTTCATCTGTGGTTGGGTCAGCCATATGTAAAAGAAGAAAAGTTTTGGTCAAATGGTTTGGATTAAAATTGGTCCACAAGCTTTTTCAAGAAGTGGGTCTTGTGGCCTTGACCTTTGACCATGTGACCTCAAATTTGAAAGGTTTCTTCAACAGTGGGTGGGTGAGCCAATTGTGGAAGATGAAAGGTTTTGGTCAAACTGTTTGGCTAAAAATGGGTTCACAAGCTTTTTCAAGAAGTGGGTCCTTGTGTGGCCTTGACCATTGACCCTGTGACCCAACAAGGGACCCATGGGTCACGGCGCTCAGCTGTTTTATATGATCAAAAAATATGATATGGAAGAGGAGGTAGGCAAATGCTGGTTTTGTGTGGTTTTATAAGCTGTATTATGAATTGATGGTGTTTAACACCAGTTATGTAAGATTTTGATTTTATCCTAGGAGACAGGGAAGAGGATTGATGTCATTTTATTTTATAATATTTACAGTCAGAAATGGTGTGCTTTTGTCACATAGGTTTTGACTTGGCCATATAACTTTATCTACATAGCAGTAGAATTATTTAAAAAAAAAATAGTTAACTGTTATTTAATAATTATAGGTAATCCCTACCCAAGAGTAGCACCAGCACAACTAATATAACTTAAGCTATTTATTAAAAATTAATAACAAATAAAGTGTCAAATATTATTTAAATTTTAAAAAATTACCAGTATCATCTCAAATGATTTTTTAATAATAGAATCAAAATAAATGATTATTATTATAATATTTAAGAATATATTCATTCATGAATGCATTCATGAATACATTTTGAAAGTATTTGTATTTGTATTCAAGTACTTTCATTTTACCTGTGTTCCTATTCTTATGCATGAAATTATGGTAGTACATATTCATATTCATACATTTGCAAAGTATTCGCACCATGTCTGGTATTTATTCAGTTTCAGCTTAACAAAGTTCTTGAGAATCCAGAATATACAAGTTTCACAAATTTAGATAATAATCATAAGTACCTGATTTTATGGCTTTAATTCATATTTAAAAATAAAATGATTACATTCACTTTCGACTTATTTCACATAAATCTACACTCTTGACATAGCCAGAGTCTTTTGACTATTATTAACATTACAGAAATCATGATGAAAACTTGTCTTAGATCTGATTATCAACATATTCAAATATTTTTGTTTAAAAAATGTATCAGAAAAAAATGAAAAGTAATCTCAGATGTAAAAAACATAAATATTGGTAAAAAATAACCCAAGGATATGACACCCTATGAATTATACATGGAGCACAGTAAAGATGGGCAAGTTTAATTTTATTAACTGAAATAAAGGAACCAGTAATATAAATTTTGATTATTTACAGTCTTGTGACGGCGGATACAGCCACAAGTCTTAATGTCAACATGAGCAGTATGTGTGACATCCAGATACGACCATCCTAAGTGTGGCAGAGCTTCTTTCATATCATAAGATCAGAGCTATGTCTAGTTGACAGACTAACCACCCAGCTGTGATGACTATATATATATAATATATATATATGCAATAAGACACTTCATTTATGCAGAACTGGGTATGTTTTAATATTCCATATGCTGTATTTTTCTTAATTCTTATAATAAGTCATGCTAATATACAAGGTTCAGTGGTTTCTTAACTCAAAAGGCAAATGACATTTAAAATGAGCGGTAAAGAAGTGTAAAAGCTTACATGGTATATAAGGCCCCGAAGGAAGACTGACATCAAGTTGTTCATACATGTGACGTAATCATTTCCTCTACGTATCAGTGCAGAAATTACACATGAAGTTTCCTTCTTCATTTACCTATCAGGAGCATGCAGTGGTCCTAGAATACTGAAGCCATTATGCCATTGGCTGTCAGAACTTTGCAAAACTCTGAAGTTGAAATTTCAGGATCTAAAGACACCTGTTAGTCCATGGTGCACATGGTCAGTGGACAGGCCAATAATGACCACTTACACCCAGCTGTGGACCCTGGAAGCCACATCACTTAATGTGTGAGAAGGGGGGCCAGCTATTACATAACCCTGGGAGGGTGGCCAGTTACCCAAACTAAAGGCCAACCATAATTGCCAGTACCCCAGCACCCACGTGTAAAGTGACTGTACAAACAGAGGATTAATACAAGTGCCTGATCCCCCTATTGTGGCAGAGCCCACATGACCACCCTGCTGTGGATAAAACCATTCATGGAACATTATCATACTGTGTTATACTATAATTACCTTGTCCCAATTCTTCCATTACACAAAAAGACACCAATTTAACCACCTGGATGAAAACACAGTTACAGAGCTAATGAAAATTCTGTTACCCTGATGGTAGGGTTTATGGAGAATAAATGACACAGAACTGAAAACTGAACATAGAAAACTGAAGGAACTTAAAACATCAGAAGTATAAGAACATTATATCAAGTGTATCACAATTATTAAGATATATGTATATATGAACTATCATAATAGCTTAGAAATAAACAAGGTTTTTGATGGTCTGCATTCACAATCCTAGCTGACTCAATGTTTGCTAAGCTATTACATCCTCTTGTATCAGTCAGGTTCTGCTGACAGGGTCACTAAAATATCTTGCTTAAGGTATTTTGTGTCCATCTCTTAGTCTGTCAGTCTGTGAACCTACTGAGCTACAGGTCTGTAACACAAACCAGATTTTAATTTATTTTTTTTTCATGTTTGCGTTACAGCCCCTAAGAGGGAGAGTTTTCCCTGTAAATTTTGGTCAGATCTGACCCAAAGTGGTTAATTCAGCGCCTATGATGAAAAAACTTGCTAATACAGTCTTAGTGGCTGAAACTGCAAGTATAAAATGGCTATTCGTCTCAAAGCTCTGTCGTTTCACAGATCAGGTTTGGCTCTTGATTGGTATGGCTTGGTCTTCGCTGCTGGGATTGGTGAAGGGAATGTAGGTTGCTTCTGCCTTTGTGGCTGTGGGTGCTGTGGCTTTCCTCTAAAGTCGCTGGTGCTGGTAAATGGTGGTGGTCTCTGATGGCTTTCAGCCTGGCTTGGTGGAATCACAGTATTCAGCATTCAGCATAAGGTCATGCACAAATCCAACATATTACACATATAGTTGTGTTGACTATGTGTAGATTGTGCTTAATGGCTAATAATCCTTTTCATAAGTTCATTCACAATGGACTTTTAGAGCACTTTCCCTTTGATGTTCAAGGGCCATACCTCGCGGGGTTTTATGGATCTAGAAAGCTGTTGTGGTGAGTGGTTTCTTGTTATAGTCACTAGCCTAGGTCTGGCGACTATAGGCTAATCATCATATCTGTTTGTTTGTTGCTTGCCGGAAATCTTCGATTTTCGCAAGCTGGTTGGTCAGTCGCGGATGTCTGTCTGTTTGTCTGTCATCTCTCTACAGGTCTCAATTTTGCACCAATCACTATCAAAAATACACACTTTATAGATAATCAAAAATGCTAGAAGCCTATTGTTTTTGGTCAATATAGGTCAAAGGTCAAGGTCAAGGTCATCAAAAGTTCCTAAAGTGCTCTTTTCCTCATATCTCCATTACCATTTGTCATAGCCACTTCAAACATGGCTCATTTTAATCGGCATTCCAAGGCCTTTCTTTTGACATGTAGCTCACTTAAATTTGCCGTTACCATGGTTACATTTTTTGGGGGAGGAATCATGGGATTTCGTGATATTTTTCAAATTTGCAACAATCGTACTGATTCTGAGATATTTTATGTAACACAAGAATATCTCGAAATTGTTTTTCCAGATTTTGGAAATGGCCGCCAGGGGGCATTGCAGATGAAAAAACATGAAAATTTGTTTTGGTGCTATACCTCCAGAACTATTAAACATTGGGCCATTTCCATCGCAGCACCTTCAACTGGGGTCCATGGGCTTATTTTGGCGCATAGGTGCCATAGTGCGCTATTGCCAGATTTCTCTATTTTTGGGGTAAAACTTTTGAATTTTGAAAATATGCAGTTTTCAGCTTCTAACTCTGTCAGTTTTTATGCTGGAGAGGTCAATTTTTTTTGCATCTTGTAGCCCTTGGTGAGTTCTCGGTGATCCAATAAAAAATCTTGCAAAATCTCGCACCTTTTCTCGTCAAACGAGAGTCTTCGAGATTTCATTAAATATGACCTACAGGTTGCAATTTTTTTTAACAATGGCTTTGAAATTGATATGTTTTGTGTTATTTATAAATATCTCGAAATCAGTTTTTCATTTTTTTGGAAATAGCCACCAGGGGGCGTGGTACCTGAAACACTGTAACATATCATTTTTCTGCAATATCTCAAAAAATATTAAACGTGACACCATTTTTTTGGTCGTATCTGAAACTAGGAACATTGGCTTATCCCTTCGCACATGTTGCTTTGTGCTGCCGTTACCATGGTTACCAAATTTTGGGGTAAAACTTGACAATCTGAAAATTCGGAGTTTTCCAGCTTCTATCTCTGTTGATATTTGCGATAGACAGGTCTGGTTTTTGCTGTTAGACAGCATCCCTCTAGTTCTAAGCCATTCAATCGCAAGTCTCGTCATATCTCCCACCGTTTCTCGTGAAACGAGAACACGTGACCATTCAAAGAAATGCCTATAATTCTGTCATTTTTTACGCTACAGACACATGGTTTGCAGCTCTGGATAGCGGCTGACACTCGCAGTCACATTCAGGGGTCACATTGTTAGTCTCGTCAAATCTCGCGCCGTTTTTCGCCATACCACGATACATGTCGGAGGCACAGTCACAACTTTATTGCTTGCCGGAAATCTTCGATTTTCGCAAGCTGGTTGGTCAGTCGCGGATGTCTGTCTGTTTGTCTGTCATCTCTCTACAGGTCTCAATTTTGCACCAATCACTATCAAAAATACACACTTTATAGATAATCAAAAATGCTAGAAGCCTATTGTTTTTGGTCAATATAGGTCAAAGGTCAAGGTCAAGGTCATCAAAAGTTCCTAAAGTGCTCTTTTCCTCATATCTCCATTACCATTTGTCATAGCCACTTCAAACATGGCTCATTTTAATCGGCATTCCAAGGCCTTTCTTTTGACATGTAGCTCACTTAAATTTGCCGTTACCATGGTTACATTTTTTGGGGGAGGAATCATGGGATTTCGTGATATTTTTCAAATTTGCAACAATCGTACTGATTCTGAGATATTTTATGTAACACAAGAATATCTCGAAATTGTTTTTCCAGATTTTGGAAATGGCCGCCAGGGGGCGTTGCAGATGAAAAAACATGAAAATTTGTTTTGGTGCTATACCTCCAGAACTATTAAACATTGGGCCATTTCCATCGCAGCACCTTCAACTGGGGTCCATGGGCTTATTTTGGCGCATAGGTGCCATAGTGCGCTATTGCCAGATTTCTCTATTTTTGGGGTAAAACTTTTGAATTTTGAAAATATGCAGTTTTCAGCTTCTAACTCTGTCAGTTTTTATGCTGGAGAGGTCAATTTTTTTGCACCTTGTAGCTCTTGGTGAGTTCTCGGTGATCCAATCAAAAATCTTGCAAAATCTCGCACCTTTTCTCGTCAAACGAGAGTCTTCGAGATTTCATTAAATATGACCTACAGGTTGCAATTTTTTTTAACAATGGCTTTGAAATTGATATATTTTGTGTTATTTATAAATATCTCGAAATCAGTTTTTCATTTTTTGGAAATAGCCACCAGGGGGCGTGGTACCTGAAACACTGTAACATATCATTTTTCTGCAATATCTCAAAAAATATTAAACGTGACACCATTTTTTTGGTCGTATCTGAAACTAGGAACATTGGCTTATCCCTTCGCACATGTTGCTTTGTGCTGCCGTTACCATGGTTACCAAATTTTGGGGTAAAACTTGACAATCTGAAAATTCGGAGTTTTCCAGCTTCTATCTCTGTTGATATTTGCGATAGACAGGTCTGGTTTTTGCCGTTAGACAGCATCCCTCTAGTTCTAAGCCATTCAATCGCAAGTTGTCATATCTCCCACCGTTTCTCGTGAAACGAGAACACGTGACCATTCAAAGAAATGCCTATAATTCTGTCATTTTTTACGCTACAGACACATGGTTTGCAGCGCTGGATAGCGGCTGACACTCGCAGTCACATTCAGGGGTCACATTGTTAGTCTCGTCAAATCTCGCGCCGTTTTTCGCCATACCACGATACATGTCGGAGGCACAGTCACAACTTTATTGCTTGCCGGAAATCTTCGATTTTGTCTGTCTACAGGTCTCAATTTTGCACCAATCACTATCAAACTTACACACTTTATAGATAATCAAAAATGCCAATTCCCAGGTTTTTCGGACTAAAAAAATGGCCCAATCCTTCATTCAATCTCCAGCCTCTTCTGGCGTTCCGGGTATAAAAAAGAGCCCGTCCCATGCCTATTTCAGCTAGGACTGCAAAGCCTGGGGTCAAAACAACTCAACTACGGCTTGGGATTACCACCTTTCCTCTTAAATTTCCATCACGCCCGTGTCAAGTGTACAGTTTTATTCACAAACGTGCGACAGGCGCCAAAAAATTTGACAGCACCCCTTTCGGATGCCAATAAATAGTTTTATATGTAAAGTCCTAACCCACCACGGAACTAGGGCCTCACAATTTTTTATCTCATTACTTACCACTTCAGACTCCTTAAAAATCCCTGCTTTCCTTTTTTAACCAAAGATCCCAATTTTTAACATATATTAAAGTTTACATTACAGATAACTTACACCAAGGGGACATTACAGTTAATCCGTGATGGGCAGGACTTCTTGGAATATTATAATTCCCGGACGCAGGCTGACTGGCTGCCTTTTTTCTTCAAGGACAGCCCTAACTTAAGCCATCATCAGACTTGAAGATGTCCTCAGGCCGACCTATTTGTCCAGGAATGAAAGGTCACGTCTCTGTTACCTAGAGGTCGGGTCTCTGTCTAACACGAACGCGGCTTCGCTTGCGTTTCGGCATTCTGGACGTTCAACTCTTCAAGTTTCATTTTCATCGCTTTTTCTTATTTCCAGCACTCAAGAATAGAAGAAGTATTCAGTTGGATTTGTATTATTTTTATTTCTGTCAAAAATGGATTGTCCTGTATAGGATAGCTACTAATAAGAACACTAATAATGTGTCTCAAGCTGTCTGTCTGTCTGTCTGTCTACTCCTCTTTGACTTTTGAAAATCAGCAAGACCTTATTCATATGTGCTACTGTTTCCCCCACGATAGAGGTTTTTCATTTGATCAGATCCAAATGTTCCCTGTCTGTCTGCCTAGTAACTGTCCATCTATTTCGCTGTCTTATTTCCGGTCATTTCCGGCAAGCGTGTGACCTCTGGTCATCTTGTTTGTTTGTCTGTTTGTCCGCACGCTACAGGTCGCAATTTTGCAGCAATTGATCTGAAACTTACAGGAAAAGTGTAAAATCGGTACCTCTCCAAGCCTATTTTTTTTGGCCATGATCGGTCCAAGGTCAAGGTCACGGTTCTTGGCAACGGCTGGCGACTATGTCATGATTACATCTTATTTATCAGTGAAACTGACATATTTATTGATGCTGTTTCTTAATGACTTTGCTAGATATGTCATAAAGAGTATCAAGTATTGCCCTTGATAACTTTTATCCACATTAAAGTTCTTGTTAGTATTTCTTGAAAAGGGATAGGCATAACAAAAATTCATTCAGCTTTCATAATACTCTTTATTATCGCTTGCAGTGAATTTGTTCCTGTCCAGATACGTGATTCTGTCATGGTGAGCAACTGTGCTTGGTGACTGAACCAAGTTATTCAAAGTGAAAAGGTTTTCTTAGCACATATTTTGTTGCAACATATTCTTTTATAAATTCATATTTTACAATGAAGTTATCTTAAAATGTGTCTGAGAGACACCTCTTGCACTTCTTGCAGATACATTCAGCTTATAAGAAGTTTTGCTTTTATTACAGGCAGTGGCTTTAATCAACATAATGTGGCACGTACTAGAGTAACTCCTTGTAACATTACCATATTTGGCCTTGTAGATTTTAAAGCAGAATGGCCTAGATCTTTCAAGGCCAAGGACCTGTAGCCACATATAGCCAAAGCTGCTACTCTGAATAAAATATGAACCCTCTTTCCATCCTGAACCTGTACCTCCAAATCACAAACCAACATAAACACTAGCCATGAAAACATGACACTTGGGCCTTCTTAAATAACTGATAGGGACCTGTGATTCATGATGCAAGTCAAAATAGAACATCCATTCTAAGGGTCGAATCTAAATATTTGCTGAATGGTAGTATTTGACATCAGAGGCTTATATGGTCATGTTCTATTTAATAAATAATGAAGAAAAAATGTTGTTACACAAAATTAATTACATTAGTAACCTCCTATCTTCCCTATGGCACTAATTCACCCAATCTTGTTATCATGACAAGAGCAAAGACAAACTTTCTGAGTAAAACCAGCCTTGTTATTAATAACTGCTGCATGAATACATGCAAGTCAATCCTGAATGTAATATTTATTATTTTTCCCTACAGAATAACATCTTTTTATGTCTTTACTACAGAAAATGACAGTTTGACAAGCAGATAAAAAAGAAAAAGTACTGTTAGAAATTGTGTGCACATCTGCATGTACTAGGATTGATGCTAACCCAACAGCTTGTACTGCCACCCCAACATCTCAAGTTAATTAAAATTTAAGATTTGGGAGGCAGGCTGTGGCTACATAAACACTACTCAGTGCTCAGTTGAATGCAAGGCTGTGCCAAGCAAACAGAAATACAGTGAAATCCCGCCTGACGACCACCCCACTATTATGACCACCCCATTAACACAGCCACTTTGGCAGGTCCTGCCAGTGCTTATGTAAGCTAGAATCACTGTAGTTTAGAAAGTAAAGAGGAATACCATTAATTAACAGCCTGTTTTGGCATATAAAGCCAGCCAATTACACTCAGATTATAATCCTCTAGGTCATGCATCCATGCACCTGTCTGGTGATAGCTTCAGTTCAGAATTTTAATAGCTTCCAATGGCTTAAACTTTTACCACCATATATCAAGTCCATACTTTTATTAATCTGGGATAGTGTTATGGAGTGAGAAAGGGTGTATATGTGACTTGACATATATTTAAAGGAATATTTCAATATTTCATCTAAAATTTACTTTAGAGGCAAATGAAAATCAATCTTAGTTTCAGTCTGTTCTGATATTCAGACAGAGCCGAAGAATTATTAATGTTCATCAGATAACCAAGTATCTAATGGTAATTCAGTATGTTTGTAGAGCCTAAATGTACTCTCAAAAATTAGCTCTAAATTGGTTTCTATGATGAGGCAGGCAGATTATGTTTATATGAGTCTGTAAATAGGACTTGTAGGTCAGTCTATAACTGGATGTATGTCAGGTCAGACTTGGGATTTTCCGTAGCACTTTTGTCGAATCAGATCTCACGAAAGTGAGGAAGAACACTTATCACTCTGATGTAATTGTGACCTACTTTGAGTCATCCAATAAGGTTTAGCTTTTATGACGAAATGCAGAAATATGGATATGAATGTCTCATATGTCACGTGAAAGCTGTGTAACAAAACTATCTGTAGTGCGCTGAGGGTCAGAGTGATTCAGGGAGGCTGGGCGGCTCTCTCAGAGAGGGAGACTGTCCCAGACCTCTTGCTATTGAATAAAGACTTCTATCATCAAATTGGTCTTGGAACATTGTCTGCCACGCGCATCTGCAACCGTATGTGATACAGGTGGGGACACCCCCATCACCCTACCTTCGTATCATTATGGTAGAGACCGGGTCCTATATCATTATGGTGGAGACCGGGTCCTGTATCATTATGGTGGATGAACCGGGATTCACTTCCAGCACATCAGCACCAGAAAAACCAACAATGCTGCCAGCTGGAGTGAAGCTTGAAGATCCCCCCCCCCCCTCACAGCCACAGGTGCCATTGACTGGTCTACCAACCCATGCATTGGAACTTCAACCCAGGTACCGGATCACAGCCTAACACTAAGAATGTCATCTCTGCTGCTGAAGGTATCAAACTTTTGCTAAGAACTCTCTCTTCAAACTTTAACTTGGCTGCAGTTTCTCAGTGCTCTGCTTGAGAAGATCAAAGACTCTCCCTGTATCTTTAAACCAAAAGGACACTGTAATCAGCATATTGCTTTAACCATGACTTCAAGTTGCAAAAATGACATTTTTCGCAAAAAAAAAGTGCTGTGTAATTTCAATCTGAGATCATTATTGTTTGGACCAGCCACAAAAAAAAATCAATATCGGGACCAGCCAGCTTCGGGCCCATGTCAACAATAATACTGGCTATACCACGTGCACTGTGTGTTATCTCACAACAAGTCCTCGCTATGTTCCTGCAACTACTAGAAGCAGATTTGCTGTTCTACTGCTATCTTCTGCATCACCTTCCATACCATGACTCCAGGGAGAAAAAGAAGCCAAGTCAGCAGAGAAGACAACTTAAGACCCAAAGATGACGAGACTTCCTGAGGTAATGAAAAAATAAACCAGAGACTCTGAATTTTACATGCCCAATGTAAATTTGGGGCATTTCAGAATATTTTGCATGTATATGTTGTAAACCTAAACACAAAAAAAATATGTATGTAGTAAACTATAACTTTCTCTTATTGCTGTGTCATAGTTGTAATATGATATAATTTATAGTGTCTATCTTATTGATATGGTTAGGAATAAGTTTACAAGACCACAGCAAAAGGCATAGAACTGTCGATATTAGATTTGATCAAGTTATGTCTGTCAAAGATGTTTATATGTAATGTCACCAAAATGACTGTATTGATTTTAATACAATAATTCCTAGAGTAGAGCAATATGCAAAACCATCAGCATGTTAGCATTCATTTATATTGAGATTTTCTCATGTGTTGTTCCATACCAAATCAATGGTTATCATAATGTTCTTTTGGCTATAAATTTAATGGAATGGTAGCACATTGTGTAACCAAAGCACAATGGGATGCTTATTTTCAATTGTCACAGTTTGGTCCTCAAACACGGGTTCATTGGAAGCCCCCCAATATATAGGGAATTTGGACAAACTGGGGAGTGTGATGACTCCAAAAATCAATAATGCACTGACCTGTGGTCACATTATTGCCTCAAACAAGGGTTTTGATATGGTTAACCTCATTAATAGCTGGAAATGCCAGGCAAGATATGAAGGTTAGCCCAGGAATTCTTCTCATAGGAATTTCATATTCACGCGTACTATGACAGACATGTTCATGAGCAAATGCATTCTGGTCATCCATTCATGATACTGTTCACCCATAAACCAAAATGTGGAGTGACAAGGATTTCGATCATTAACATTATTCTTTTAATTTTAATCATCACTCTACAGATGTATGTTTGATCTTACATAATTAAGTGCACTCAGTTACCATCAAAATCCAATTGGTCTGGATCAATGCATGCATCTGTCAGAGAAGTATTTCATTTATCATCATGTTTTTACACAACTTTCGCCTTGTTCATGCACAAAAAATGGGTAATAAATGGGAACCTATGTATAACATTCCTCTATCGTTAGGAATGACATTATGTCTGTCAAGTACTTATCCGCTGGTAAGGTACACCAGTTGTGTTATGCTAAAGGAATTAGCAAATCGACCTTCCATTATTCACAAGTCAACTTGTCCCAATGGCAAGTATGAAAGCCAAGATGTATTTTGAATCATTGGTACTGATCAACACACAGAGCAGATTGTCATGTACCTGTGTACATGTTAAACTCTTAGGCACAAGAGTATATAAACTTTGTCAGATTAGGAATTCATGATCACTTTTTCCATAGGAATTATATGTTTAGCTACAGGCATTGCTAATTCACTTGTTATAATTGGTAATGCATATTGCTGTTCGACAGAACATCTTTCTGTAACATAACTTACTGTATGCTAGAATGGTTCACATACTTTGAATTATTCCATTGCTTACACGGTATGCATAGTACTTGTATATTCTAGCTGTGCATTCATTATGAACATGATGCTATAATCATATCTATTAAGATGTTTATTTATTAATTCTATTTAGATGTGTCATACTTACATCTGAAGTTTTAATGCATATATTCGGATGTCAAATAATGTCATCATAGCTGCGATGTTGTTCCTGATTACTTAGAAATCAGCATTTTCTCTTCTAGATATTGTTTAGGATTGTCCATTCACAAAAAAAGAAATTCTGTGTTAGTTAGCATATATGTGTAGCTATATATATCTCCTTTCTCAGCTTATTAAGCTTTAGCTTAGGCGTTGTTGTACTGCTGCATAATTTTAAAATAGGCACTTCCTTATTCCTTACACTGTTACATCTGGAACTGTGACATATGTTCATGTACTTCACATCTATATTGATATGTGCAATCTATTACACCTCAGTGATGTAATACTTTCGTCTCTCCAGACATATATCCAACACACTGTCACTAGTGCCAGCAAGTTCATTCACATTCTGGCTACTGTTCTCGCAGTTAATTCAGACTTATGCAGTATATCTTGATCTTTACACATTATGTATTTCTGTCATCTGTATCCCAGTTATATTTCTTGCAATAACTAATTTTTCTCCGACTTTGCCAATGAGGCCGGAGCCTCATTCTGAATACCAGAGGGATATGTTATGGAGTGAGAAAGGGTGTATATGTGACTTGACATATATTTAAAGGAATATTTCAATATTTCATCTAAAATTTACTTTAGAGGCAAATGAAAATCAATCTTAGTTTCAGTCTGTTCTGATATTCAGACAGAGCCGAAGAATTATTAATGTTCATCAGATGACCAAGTATCTAATGGTAATTCAGTATGTTTGTAGAGCCTAAATGTACTCTCAAAAATTAGCTCTAAATTGGTTTCTATGATGAGGCAGGCAGATTATGTTTATATGAGTCTGTAAATAGGACTTGTAGGTCAGTCTATAACTGGATGTATGTCAGGTCAGACTTGGGATTTTCCGTAGCACTTTTGTCGAATCAGATCTCACGAAAGTGAGGAAGAACACTTATCACTCTGATGTAATTGTGACCTACTTTGAGTCATCCAATAAGGTTTAGCTTTTATGACGAAATGCAGAAATATGGATATGAATGTCTCATATGTCACGTGAAAGCTGTGTAACAAAACTATCTGTAGTGCGCTGAGGGTCAGAGTGATTCAGGGAGGCTGGGCGGCTCTCTCAGAGAGGGAGACTGTCCCAGACCTCTTGCTATTGAATAAAGACTTCTATCATCAAATTGGTCTTGGAACATTGTCTGCCACGCGCATCTGCAACCGTATGTGATACAGGTGGGGACATCCCCAACCCCACCTTTGTATCAATAGTTGAGAAAGAAATTGACCATCTGAAAGGTATCACCAAAGGATCGAGAGAAATTGTTCCAAAAGGGTCCTGGTTACAGCTTTATAGTTTGCATATATGACTAAAGTGGCCAGTTATAGGCATAAATCAAAATCTCAGAAAATAAACATTTGCCTCATAAATTCTGGTCAGTACAAGTTAAACACAACATTCCCCTGGTGAGTCTCACGACCAGTGAGCATACATTCTTGCTCAGTTACTTGTTGGCAGATCAATTATATCTCATTCTAAATTATTTTTTCCAATTTTCTGCACAGAATTATACTAACAAGAGCCTGACCTTGCATGCTGTTTAGTGATTGTTCATAAAGAAATCATATTCCCACAATGCATATGAATGTTACTGTGATAACAACTCAATGAATGATAACCACAGAAGGGTTAAAATTCATCATTTTTTCATGAAATCCATTTTGTTAATTCAGAAGTCTACACCTTCAGATTTATTGTTTGAGTCTTCAAGGATTCTTACTTTGTTTTTGTACTCTGTGAAACACCTCCACATGTTGGAGTCCAAGTGTGTTCATTTTATTTCACAAATACAGCTAAATCCTGTTACAGTGAAACCTGTCTGAGAGACCACCTGTCCTATAAGACCATACACCTGTCTGTTAAGACCACAACTGGATGATATGAAAGCATTCACACTGGTTATAATTTACCCTTCTAAAAAGACCACCTGTGAGTTAAGACCACTTTTGGCCAGTCCCTGGGGTGGTCTCATAACACAGGTTTCACTGTTTATTCATAATGATTACAAATGTATGTTAATATTCTGAAATAATAAGCAAAACATATACAGTGGGACCCCACAATCAGTCCAAAAGGTGGTCATAATTGAGTGGGGGGGGGGGTTATATTTGTGAAACTCTAAGTTACCTGGATCATATATTCAGGACCAGGAAAGGTGGTTGTAATTGTGGGGGTGGTCTGAATTGTGGGGTGGTTGTAAGGCAGGGTTCAACTGCATATCCAGGCAACATATGACTGACTCTTTTGAGGCACAAAAACAGTGTCAAACATCAGGAGAAACAATTACAGTGAACAACAAATCTGGATCCTTTTTTGTACATACTATTTGTTTCCCAGAAATACAGATACAAAACTATTGCTCCAAACCTGTTAAAATAATTTGAAGAAGAATCATATCTCTAAAAAACAGACTTACCTGTCTATTCTCAAGGTTGTAGTATGTGTTCCCATGGGAAGATTCATCGCAGGAAACACCAAGCTATAACCCTTCAGTGTTCTTCAATGAAGACCCACCTCCTGAATACAGTTCACCCACTGGTTTGTGGCAACACACTAATTTAGTCTGACAGGACTTATAATTATAAAGGCTGCTGCATAACTGCTTGTGGGATGCAACATGTGATCACCTGGGCTACCTATGCCTGGGTTACCGGATGTCACAAGGATTGTTACACAATTTTGTTTTATTCTTTTATTTTTGACTGCAGTGTTGTATATGTATATGAATATTTGTTACATCAATTTTTTTTCTCCATCCAATATATAGACAATATTTCAAGTTAGTTATTTTTTTATAAATTATTTTTAGGTCCCCCTTGAGAGCACAACTGTGGTGTATTTTATTTGGATAATGTCAATACAATTAGATGCACAGCAGAATGTTGTTTATCAGAAGAATGTTTATCTGAAAAAAATTGTGTACCTGAAACTGAAAACTGAGAACTGAAATGTTGATTGTTTATCTTCAATCCAAACAATAATAAAAAGCTGAAAATTGGTAAAAAAATAAGCAATTGGACAGAGATCAGCAATGATACATAATGCTGATAAATCAGTGCACCAAACTGCAGGTAATAGTAGCAGAAAACACCACCCCATTGGTCTGTTGACCTGTTTAGCTTGAATTTAATCATGCAGCTGAAGCTGGGGCAATTAACCAGTACAAATAAAATGAGGCCACACAAAAAAATATCATTCTACTGAATCTGGCAACAAAAATATGAAGGCAGCGGGTGAAATTTTATTCTTTCTTTTTACCCAGTCGAGAAACAATCTGTGGAATTTTACCAGCTTGCCTGGAAAATACAAAACTTTGCTGCAGTTCTTAAAATGATGTATATGATTATCACCATGTAGTCAATTTTTCCATACCTTTAAGGATTCTATAAGGGAATACAAATTAGCTAAATATTACAAAGGATCTGGTCTTCATTTTCCAAAAAAAATTGGATCCATAAAATTTGGACTGGCAAATCAGTAGAACAGTAAATTTCATTTATATAACCTAACTGTTGTAATAACAGAAATTATTTCGAACAGAAAGAATTATTAAATGATTATTCCCTTTTTCACTCATTGCTTCTTAATTCAATTTTCTATTCAAAACTTTTATTATTAACATCCAAAGTTCTCCCAGGCCACGAACCATGTGGGTCACAGCATTTAAGTTCATGCAGCTGTAAGCATGATATGAATTTCTTAACTGAGGGAGCACATATCCCAAACTTTTATTATGGGCTAACTTGATCGATTTCACTCAGACTCTGTCAGTATAAACTCTTTAGACATATTGTTTTCAGACACAGTTGCAGGAAACAAATCACGTGATACAGTAAGTGATTCCATTGTCACGTGTAGTATAGACAGATGATTTTTCCATGAATTTGCTGGAAATAATTTTTTTATTTACAAATATTAATTTCTGTATTCACACAAATTCAGATTTCAGAGCTAAAGACAACATAAATTAATTCTTGACTAACTACAGGACCAGTAAAATAAATGCAGCATCAGTATCATCAGATTGAACGACTATTGACATCAGTCTCTTGTGTAAAATAAATAATTTTGTTAATACCTCTTTAACTTAAATTCCAAATATTTGTTTAACTGCACATATGATAATTAGAAAAATTCAACAAACAAACATTTTAACATGTTTTAGGTTATTATCAAAAATCCAATGAAACATGTATTACTGGTACAATCATATGAACATACCTGTGTTCGTGGCTGCCATCAATATTTTTGTAGGGCAAGTAAAAATTCATATATGGCAAGTAAAAGCAAGATGTTACTTGCCCAACTGGTCTTGCAAGTTTTTTTTTTACAACTGGGAAGTTTGTAACATTCATTATTTCACTACTTATGTTTATGATTTCTATATTTTTAAAAATATGGTTAACGCCTGGTAAAATTTCAGTGACTGTCAGTTTGCAGTAAAGAACAATCTGGTATAAGTGTAGTCCATATTTTTGTATTTTAAACCAGATCATTTACATGATTTAAAATATTGTTTACCTGAATTCATTTATCATGAATGTGTAAGTGTGTATGTTTTCTAAATTTAAAATATAATGTAAATGCTTGGCCAAATTTAAATGACTTACACCAAGGACAAAATCAAGTTATCAATATTTATGTCAAACATAACAGATAATATATTATTTATTCAACTGTAGTATTGAAAAAAAATATCTTCTTGAATTTCATACTCCGATTAAGATCAATTTCACATGAAATAAAATGACTTTCCCAGGTGATGAAATACTACCAAATGTTGGTAACCAAATTTTGCATTACAATTTCTTACAATACTGTACTATCTGATACGGATGGTGATAAAGTACTATGACTCACAATACCTCAGAGTACATATTGCACAATTTCTTTGTTAAAATAGCAACACATACAGGGGGTGTGACACATAACAATCAATTGGCAGTTACACATTTATAATCAACTGATTTTATCACGAGACAGGATCATAAATAAAGATGTAACCATCACACTGGATACTATAAAACATATATCAATCATGTGACCAATTATCCCTTCTGTAAACCCCATCAGCAAAAGTTGGGACTAGTAGTTTCTTACAAGGTGCATTATCATACAAAGTCTTGCAAATCACTGTAGATGTTGATATAATATTTTTTTGTAATTATGCCGACAGCATAATCATTAGAAACGCAAATATTGTATTTCATTTCAAATTTTATCTTCCTAATATTTTATGCACAATGAACAAAACATTTTGTTGCATTATAATGTATTATATTTAACGATGACTTTTTTAACATAGATCCCTTCTTTTTTTATTTGCTACAGACTAATATATTCATAACAACATTTACTGCCACTACTTTCCCCAGTACCTGCCAAATTATATTCATTCTGGTCAGCAGACGACTGAATTACACAGACAATTCTACTGTCTTTTCAACTAATAAGCCCTAACAAGCCTGGAGCAGTCACAGCATATTGTACATTAATTGTCTAGTCTTAAAATTTCTTGGGACGGATAAGGGTCACTAAGTGTAATGTCTAATTAATTTTGGGTGCAAAAACAGGCCCCATAACTCAGAGAATATAGGTCATAGTGACTTAAATTCAGGTTTCCAGAGTTTTGCCCAAGATTTTCTAGATGTTATGTTAGATTCTATGGCTAGTGGTTACAATTTGTGCCCTGCATGACCCACTTTTTTCAGCCCATAGTTCGCAAAATATAGATTACCATGACCTAATTTCAAGTTTCAAGGGAGGTTCGCCTAGGACCTCCCTGGATATACAGTTACAATTTTCTAGGTCAAACACTTGTGCCTTGATAATGGCCGAACTGCTTCATTTGATGGTCTCAAAATACAAAATAAAATGTGTAAAAAATTAGAAAAAAAAGACAGCTGGCACCACCAGTTTTCAGGAACTGATGAAATTGTCCATGATCAATATGAATGGAAAGAATCATGGTAATCAATGCATTAGTTATTCAGATACTGGTATTAGAGCTTTTGTATAAATTTTTTTTTATTATTCTGGGGTGCAATAACGGGCCATGACTCAGAGAATATAGGTCCCAGTGACCTAATTTCAGGTGTGCTGGGGTGTTTTTTGTGGACCCCCATGGTGTTCAGTAAGAAGCTTTTAGGTCCAGCGGTTACAATTTGTGCCCTGTAGACGGATGACATGATGGTTAGACAGACAGAAATAGGACAAAGAGTGATCACTAAAAACTATACATCAACATTTTAGATCATATTTTACCTATCAACTGATGACAATACAAACTGTATCATGACATGGCCCAAACACAAGTACCATTATGCAGTAACATACTAGATTTTCAAAAGTATAACAAGCTATCCTTGGTTAATCTCCAGTGTGTAAATGCACAGCTGCCTTTGTTAATAAATAACACCATTAACTTAAGCTATGATTCCTTTTACGTGGTTGTGGCTGTGGTATGTGGTCGTTGCAATGCCGATTCCTTTTATGAGGTTGAGACTGCGGATAAAATGTATAAAATGTATGTTTGTATATGTGATATACATATTTGTACATTCAATATATATAATATTTATGTATGATATATATATATATACATACACACACATGTACACAAATATATAAAATATATCCCTGCATTGTGAAAAGTGACAGTAAATGGTAAGAAAACCAGCTACTTGAATCAAACAGATGTACATGTATTTGGCAGATGACTAACCAGTAAATGACATGTTTCACATATTTACAATGACTTATATTGATGTTTTCAGGTGGAGAACATTTTTCCTAGTGGCATATACTGATAAACACTTTATTCCTGGGGAACCCCAATGTGATGAATACAATTCAGTGGAATTCCTCGACAGACCTGATCTGTTTAATTTTGTTATATCTGTCGCTACATGATCAGACAAAAATTTTGGATAAAAACGGATACCATCCGCAACTGCATAATTGGAATCAGTCCTTCTTAATATCATATGTTCAACTCTATCCGCAATCATGACCTTACTACAGCCGCAACCACTTTACAGGAATCATAGCTTTAACATGCACTCCTGACATATCCAATCCGTAAGACTGCACCTTTCCATATACAACCAACATTTTAGAGTCAGATTCCTGTGATATCTTGCAAGATGCATATACCAATGATGCCAAATTTGAATCTTGTATTTGTGGCCTTCATTTGTACAAGAATGTATGTCTGATATCATCTTTGATGTTTGAAAACAATGGTGACAATGGATTGCTGGAAATAAATCATGGTTTGTGAGGCACCACAGGATCATAAGTGGACATGCACTGATTAGTTTGATGGTTATTCAATCATTTCTGAATAAAAGTGAAGGAAAGCAAATAAACAAACAATATTAAGCAAAAATTTACCTTTTGAAATGAACCACTTGAAACATACACTGTCACAGCTGCCAGGAATGTAGGGGATTTCCCTGTCACAATTGTTTCTAGGCTAATGTAGATCTGGTTTGCTTTGCAGAATGCAATTTGTCATTTTATCCCATATTTACTGGGACATATTACCAGCTCAGTATGTGAGCAGAAGACGCCTATCAATAGCCTGTGTACCATCACGTCTGTGAACAATCAATCACCTTTGTACTGTACCTTTGTTGTCTAAACCCACATATTTTTTAACTAATCACACACCTCTCGTGTTACCCTTTCAACTGATAAGCTATCAATGATTATCAGGTGATGTTATCTATGATACAGTTGTGTGACAATTTTTTTTTCAGCTGTAATGATCTTAAATGTAGTTTAAAACATTTGTGTTTACAACATACACTTTTTCAAATGATATCTAAGGTGAATGTCTTGACTAACATTTCCATTTTTTTTTTTATCTTATCTCACAAAATGTAAAGTCTTTTGTATGTAGGCTAGTTGAATACCGGTACCAATAAAATTTGGATGACTTAAGGGGTCATTCAACATTAACTAATGAAGAAAAATACAGTTCTTCCAGTACCCTAGCTTTTTTAATTAATAACCTATTTACACTGTTACCATTTTTAACATTTCCATTGCCTGAAACATGTGAATATTTAAATGCATTCAAGCCTGGCATAAATATCATCCCAAGGTAACAACCAACATCATATTTATTTTCAAATGACTATCAATGTTTACACTGCTATGTCAATCTGTTACTTAATGAATTAATTATGTATAAAATACATAAACCACAGATGTATAATCATTATAACAGTTATAAAATGTATTCCTGATGATTCTTAAAAGGAATTACCATGCCTTGTTCACAGGTACAGATTAAACATGGATAGGCCTCTAGAGATTTCAGTATCAGATTCCATCCAATCCACCACATTCATGGGTTGGACTGTGGTTTGTGATTGAGACTCACGTAAATCTGCCTTGAGTCCTCCTAAAACCTCAGTTTATTCCATGCAGGATTGCACCTTAAACCCCCCAGATATCCTGTTTGTTTATATTCACTCTGAATCCATCATGTTCCATTCTATCCAGCAACACAGCAAGTCACTGAAGACTGTGCAGCATCCACAGTTCTTTTGAACCCTGCATACTGACATACCTTAAGTTTTAATGACATGAGAAATGACGAATAGGGGCCAGTAGGTGATGTGATAACACGCGCAGCAAGTGGACAGATCTGCTAGCCAGGGAGGGGTTATTAGACAGTATATTAGCATGAACAGCTACTGTTCATTAATGAATATGGCAGTACTATTTACCTAAACTTTAAAGGTCCATCTAGACCTGCATCAGGTCAAGGAATACATTTTTTTATCATTTTTATTATCACTGTTATTAATGTTTAGTGATTATTTTATAATTAATGTATTGGCTCCTTCTATGGGGTGCAAACTTTCATTCTCCACTATGCAGCTGGATATAGGGTTAACTGTGAGAGTAACAGTATAGGGGTTGCTTTTACTTAGGGTATATTCATGTAACATCAGAATCTGATGATGTAGGGACCTACGCAGGTCTAAATTCCATCTACTGAAAAATTAGGACAATTTTCAAAGAAAAGCTGGCCTTTGAAATCTGTTCAAGCATTTCTTGTCCAAATTGTCCATGAGCTATAACATTCAGCTGATTAATTAAACTGATGTTAAAGTTGTGAAAATAAGAATTAGAAGTTTGTAGCCCCAACTGTTATAAAACAAGCTGAACAGAAAGCTTGTTATTAATATCTTTGAAATGCTGACATAGACATTTTAATCTCTGCATCTTCATAAGTAATGTTTCCATTGGTTTTCTGACAGGAGTAAAAACACAGAATATATCTGTTGAAAAAATGTACCCAGACTTGAAATCTCCTACTTCTCTCAATCTTAAATACTTAAAAGGAAATATGTCTAAGTATTAATTTTGGATGTTTTATTATTTCATATTTTTTATAAAAAGATGATAATAATGTCATGTAATTAAACTTTCTATGCCTGGTTTTCCCATTATCTAAAAAGTGATATTCATTTTCAAATAAAAACTTTAAAAGTTTTATTATGAAGTGTTGTTTGTTAAAGAGAGAATATTAACGGATTTGTTCTTATTTAATAAAAATGTGAAGTACACATTTTAATATTTTCTTTAATAGCTTTTATTTAATAGAATAAAATTTTCTGAATACAGAAACAGAATACAGATTTTCATACATAATTTAAATTGATGTCAAAATTGTATATAAAGATAATCATATAAAATCCCTATTTCATTGGGAATTTCACAAGATGACTGATTCCATAACAGCTGTATGCACAACTGATAAAAAGTGAATTTCAATAACATGATGAACTGAAAAAACTTGGCTATACAACTGACTGTAGTATTCTCTGCATCTAGGTACAGGTGACAAAATCACGTGAACACTCCCAGGGCACCTGATGAAGAAACTGTTAATAAAAGGATCTCACCACATAGACTTACCTGAACATGACATACCATGAAAGAACAGGACCGTAAAAATGTGTCTCCCTTTCACATGTTCAAGTCACCCCCCAAGATGAGGCTCAGGTGCACATCTAACATGTGATATACCACATGCGGAGATGTGGATTGAGGTTAAATTAACTAAAACTGTTGCCATGGCAATGGAGGCAGATGCTGATGGGATACAATGTAACCAGAACTGTCACTTACCCGAATGCACGCATTCCTAGGCCATCATGCATCTCCTCTAGGAAACCTTCCAGGAATCTGTTAAGTGCCCTGGTCTTCTGAAAAATTCAAATTAATCAACATTCATTTTTATGCTTAATCAGGTGTAAATTCTTGTATAGTCTTTATTTACTACCAGCAGTTAGTGATGTCAATAATGAAATCGAAAACCAATCAACTTGAGTATTGTGTTCACACTAATTATCTCAGTGAATATTATGGTTGCTGTGATTATGCAGTGGGAGTTTCAAGTAACAATACATTTATGGTATAAATAGAAGTTGGCTAATAACAAGCCCACCTCTGGCCAGTACTTAATTATTCCATATTAAGACCAGACACAGGGGATGGGATGTTTATATATTCCAACTGAAATGGTATTGTACAGTGTAATTAAGTAAACAAGCAAATATAAATCACTATTAAGGGTTTAATTTCAGTGTAATATATTATATATTAAGTCTAACCTTGCAAGAGTCAAAAGCATATTCAAAAGTACTGGTAAAATAAGTATGTTTGATGGTTACACAATATGACCACTCCAGCTGAAGCAGTTTAAATCCCCACAACATACTAAAGCCTAAAAAGTAAATGGCTAAAATAGTGTTTATAAACAGAACCCCAGAAACAAAAAAATATATGATATAAACTTATTTATTTTACATGGATTGTACAAATAGTTATTATAACTAATCGAGGCACTCTCCATGGCTCAGGTGATGGCGTTCGGTAGTCTCTAGGGGTGGAGGAAGCCGGAGTACCCGGAGAAAACCACCGGCCTTGGACGGGCAACTACAACCCACTCTCATAGCCACGCCGGGGATCGAACCCGGGACTCCAGCGGAGAGAGCCAAGCGTTTTACAACTCAGCTATCTAAGTAACAGGTTATGTGTGAAGGGCTTTCAATAGGCCAGATCTGTAAAGCTTAATAATGATCATAATAATAATAATAACTAGACATTTCTTGGCACCGCAGGTGCCAGAGTATCCCCAGACATAGTAGGTCTCCCCCCCCCCCCTTTAAGAATAGGCCCCCATTTTTTGCAGCATATACTGACACTTGGCAAGCAATTATTGTTTCTTCCATCTATCAATCCACAACCTTTTTGAACATGTTGGTCCTGTGACCTTGACCTTTGACCTCGTGACCCAAAAATCAATTGGGGTCTTGCTTTTTCAATGGGACATATATGAGTCAAGTTTGAAATCTATACATCAATAAAAGCAGGAATTATCATCCAGAAACTAATTTTTGACAGATCACTCCTGTGGCCTTGAATTTGACCTTGTGACCCCAAAATTGATATTGATCATCCACTTTTATATATAAATCAATGGAGGTCAAGATTTATTGATGGGCCATATATAAGTCAGGTTTAAAAACCATATATTTATCCAAGCTTGAATTATCATCTCAGGAACTAATTTTTGGACAGATGGCTCCTGTGACCTTCACCTTTGACCTTGTGACCTCACAATTGACAGGCGTCTTACTCTATTGGCAGGGGAACTGTATGTGCAAGATGAAATGTCCGAGATGAAATGTTTGGCTGAAAATGCATCCACAACCTTTTTGAACATGTTGGTCCTGTGACCTTGACCTTTGACCTCATGACCCCAAAATCAATTCAGGTCTTGCTTTTCCAATGGGACATATACAAGTCAAGTTTGAAATCTTTACATCAATAAAAGCAAGAATTATCATCCAGAAACTAATTTTTGGACAGATGGCTCCTGTAACCTTCACCTTTTACCTTGTGACCTCAAAATTGATAGGGTTCTTCCTGTCTTGGCAAGTGAACTATATGTGCAAGATGAAAGATCTGAGATGAAATGTTTGGCTTAAAATGCATCCACATATTTTTAAAGATGTGTCCTGTGACCTTGACCTTTAACCTGGTGTGCCAAAAATAAATTCGGGTCTTGCTTTTCCAATGGGACATATACAAGTCAAGTTTGAAATCCATACATCAATAAAAGCAGGAATTATCATCCAGGAACTAATTTTTGGACATATGGCTCCTGTGACCTTCACCTTTGACCTTGTGGCCTCAAAATTGATAGGGGTCTTCCACTCTTGGCAGGTGAACTATATGTGCAAGATGAAAGATCTGAGATGAATTGTTTGGCTGTAAATGCATCCACAAATATTTTTAAAGACGTGTCCTGTGACCTTGACCTTTGACCTCATGACCCCAAAATTGATATGGATCATCCATTATTGGCAAGTGAGCTATATATTCAAGATGGAAGACCTGGGATGAAAGTTTGGCTTAAAATGCATCCACAGTATCTTTTAAGATGAGAGACCAGTGACCTTGACCTTTGACCTCATCACCCTAGAACCTATAGGGTTCTTACTTTAGTGGTGGGCCATACATAAGTCACGTTTGAAATCCTATGGCTATATGGCTATCAACACTGGAGATATCATAAGAGGTGTGTGATTTTCACCAAATATGGACACATTAAAGGTCAAGGCCACTCTCATGGTAAAGGTCATGACCCAAATGTAAATAGACCTCATCCCATAACACCATCTCTCTACATGTGCATAATATGAAAGAAATCTGTCCATTAGTTTTTGACTTAAAATGCTCGAAGTACTGTCAAGTGGCAATTATGGGGGTATTAAACGGCGTAAAAACAAAAAAAGGATAACAGGTGGTGCCATCTGTTTCCGGTACATGACATTACTATCCAAGATCTTCAGTCAAGTTGATTTTTGGACCAATCCATGCATCCCTTATTGAGATAATAATGATTTTGTGTGATTTTCACCATATATGACAATATTCAAGATCAAAGCCACTCCCATAGGAAAGGTCATGACCCCAATTTAAATAAACATCATCCCATAACCCATATCTATGTATATGCATAATATAAAAGAAATCTGTCCATTTGTTTTTTACTTATAATGCCCACAGTACTGTCAAGTGGCAATTTTGGGGGTATTAAACGGCACGAAAACAAGTCAAGAATAATAGGTGGCGCCACCAGTTTCTGGAACATGACAACCCTAACCATGATCTTCCATCAACTTGATTTTGGGATCAATCCATGCAAGATTTCTTGAGATATTTAAAAATTTGTGTGATTTTCCCCAAAACTGGACCTATTCAAGGTCAAGGACACTCTCCTAGTAAAGGTCATGACCTCATTTTAAATAGGCGTCGTCCTCTTTCCCATATCTATACATATACCAAGTTTGGTAAAGTTCCGTGAAATATTTTTTGGGTTATCGCGCCAACAAGATTCATATGCGGCGGCGGCGGAGGCGGGACTGGTATGAAAACATAGTATCCCCCGACTTTGTCTGGGGATACAATAATTTAATCTTATAATGTGTATATATCCAGAATTTAAATGCTCTGATCAAAGTGCATGACAAAACAAGCAAATATGAATAAAATACATTTTACATTCAATGGCTAAAGGCTATACACAAACATAAAAACTCCACATAAAACATAATATCATGCATTCTTAATATTTTTCTATTTCTCTTTAATAGGTAATTTATAATAATTAATATTTTATATTTTTCTATTTCTCTTAAATAGGTAATTAATAATTATAAAGTTCACCAAAGGAAAAATGATAAAATATCAGTATAAACTTCAGTTTTTTATGCACCTTTAAACCTGCTACTGATTCACATCATTTGATATAGTCTCTCAACTTATTAAATAAAGCTTGAGTACAGAAGCTGACAGCTCTACCTCCATAGGTTGATAAATTAGCTCTATATAGGTTCATGCAGGACAAAATTGCTGATTGTGCTCTTAAGGCCATAATGGATTTCAAGCAGTTCTGTATTTCAATAGGGCGGGCTCGAGGGACTAATAAGCACCAATCATCCCAGTACATGTGAATTTGAGAAAGCTCCTGCATATTCTGTTTTGAGCTGTTGTGCACGAAAGGAAATCACCAGCTGTGCTTGGGCAATATTGGAATTGAGAAAGGTCTCTAATTCAAATAGGTCGGGAGCCCTCACAGACATCAATTATCCTTATAAATTTGTGAAAGATCAAATGCATTATATTTGAGATAATGCACATGAAAGAAAGGATCACTGAAGGATGGAAGGAAGGACACCCAATTTAAGGCAATTACTATAGGGCACTACTTTTCAAGCAAGGTTATATCAAATAGTGTTCTTCCTTTAAACAAAAAGTATTATAATTTCCAATGAAAAGCAGGAGGCCAAAATAAATGAATACTGACAACACTAGTCCAGAAATGGACGTTGACGGGCCTCATAAACACAACACCACCTATGCTGTGACTGTTACATTTCAAAATTCTTATATGATATTTATTGATGAACGGACTGGAATTTAGCATTTAGCCTGGACACGCTTCAGAAATTGACCAATTGATGAAGAACAGATTAGATTTTGGTGAGGGTCAGGCTCATGATTTTGATCCAGAAGGACTTCTAGGAATATTCACAAATTTAAAGTCAAATATGCATGACTGAACAAAGGAAAAAATGGGTCAAATAAGTAAGTGCAAACAGAAGTTGAGGAAACGCACCAATGAACCTGAGAATATGGACTAAAAAGTGAATGAAAACATGGTTTGAGGGGTGCCTGACGTTAACATGTGCAAGATCCACACCAAAAACAATACTTCTGGACTGTCCTAGTCTGGACTGTCCATGTCCAAAACATCCGTCCACCCATTGGCTCATCCTGATATTCCCATAAAATTTCATGAGATTGACTTTTTGTGAGTTATGTTGTGAACAAACATACACACAAACAGGGATGAAAGCATACCCTCCTGGCCGAAGCAATGACCTCCTTCACGGAAGTAACATATAAACATAGGTGATAACATAACCCTCCTGATGAAGGGTAACCACTGTGTCTCCCGAAAGACCCAGTCTGAATTCATTAAAGACTTTGAGCTTGTTGACTCTGAAATCTGTGAATGATTAAACACAAAATGCAGAGTATGTTGCTCAACTGTTTGAAGTTGAGGAAAATACCAGCACCTGTGTGCCATTTCTCTTTTTTAAGCTTTTCAACAGTGGATATCTGTTATCCCAGTTTGTTATCATACACCAGATTGCACTTTGCAACTGATATCCTGAAAAAAATAAAGTTCATTACAGAATACAAGCTCAATAGCTTAAGGCCCAAGCTTGTAGAATTTCATGCACCATTTATGCAGAGACAACTGATAAACCAAAGCAAGATTAGATATCTGAATCCTGACCAACTTTTAAGTGGATATCCACACTAGGGCACATAATGAGCTGGACTCATATGCTGACCCTAGAAAAGCTTTATTATATCAAGGAGATTAAATAAGATGGAGATAGCACTGGGATCCATGTCCAGCATCAAAGAGTCACACATGGCAGCCCACCGAGGTTTCACTGCTGCTGCCAATTGTACTCACAGCAGATTCTGATTGTACTCCCAGTCATTAGTTATTGTGACACCTTGTCAAAGTCAGACAGTACATTTGATGGTCGTCCCAGGCTAAGAAATGCGTGGGCTTTCCTATACAATAACATAATTTTCGGAGATCCCTTGTAAAATCTAGTTCAATACCAAGTATCCAATAATGTTACAGTGTTAACTAAAATTTATATCTTACAGATCCGTTACATATGAAAAGAATAATCATCTAGCATAAGATTGATATATGACAGCTTCTTTGCCAAGCAATCCTGCAGTATCCTCGGCAAATTATCAGGGATAACCCTGGCACAATAGGGCTCTGACAACTAGTGTTACTGAAACACTGTGTATAATGGATCTGGCGGAGGTGTGTATAGGCTCTGACAGTAAAACTTTGTTTTAGTTTACACATTCATTTTACTTTTCACCCTCCCCCTCAGGTCTCCATAGTGGTAGAGAAGTGTGTGAAAAAGGAAGGTGACCATCAGGAGAGGTTTGCCTTACTAAAATAAATAATTTGTTTGTTTACCAATCTAGGCCAAAATCATATTGTGTTTTTCAAGGGTTATCATCAACTTTCAGGACTGGCTTAAATGTCACCAATTTTTCCCTACAAGTTCCTGTGGCTTAGAATTAGCTTACAAGCAGCATATCTGACCATGAAATTGTGTCTGGCCTTGATTTAATGGTTTGGTTATGAAGGCAAGATGGTTGTGTTAAAAAAGACAATTCAACTGGGAGCTGGATCTGGACCAATGTTAAACAAGTTTTTTAGTTATTGAAGTGGCTTTAGCTGAGTTATCTACTGGGAGACAAAAATGATCTTATTTAAAATTCTTTTCTTTCCATACAGATCTGGAAACTTTATGGCCTGCAGTTGTACTGTCTATATAGAGAAGGTCAAGATAGTGAAAAAAGGTGATGTGTTTGCATGCTGCCCAACCTAATTTCATGTTCCCTATGCATTATTCATTCACAGAGGAGATATGTACAAAAGAATACTTATAAACCATTAATTCTAATAAACTAATATGTAAGTTTTTTTTCCAATTTTTGTAGGTATAATTCCCTAAGAAGTTATTCACCAAATCTTTTGTTCCCTCAGCCTGTCAATTGGAAAAGTCAGCCGTAGAGAACAGTCAGCCATCTAAAACAGTTGGCAGTGAGACCACATGTAGTATAAAGGCTATACCAGTGGTTCTATTGTAGCCAACTGTTTATCCATGTCTCAATATTATATAGCAATCCTCCATCCCCTTTAATTAATATACTGTGGTTGCCTTTATATTGGCGGGGCTGAATTTTCGCGGTTTTTATATTTTTAAAAGTTTCACGGGGTTCCTTTTTCGCGCTCTATCATTGGTCTAGTAGTATATTTCATTATCAAAAATAGTTTCATTTACCGGTGATTTCACTATTATCTAGGTCTCCTATTTCTCTGTCCGGATATCGCATGTTCGAACATTCACAGACGGCTGAGCCGACGCCTGCGGGAAGCATTGACCCCGCTGGCTGTAATTAGTTCAGGGCCGAGGCTCATTAAAAACAACTCAAATGTTATTACGGTGTGTCGAGAAACCAACCTGTAACTACAAAACGGTATATTAAGTTTGTTTAGGGAAACTGTCTTGATAAGGGTATCTCACTCCTGTTAATTCAAAGTCGAGTCGTAATCACCTGCTCAACCAACAAGGGACGCCTATAGGTAGCCCCCTTGTTTCAGGATCAAAGGCAGGGATGTGCCCAGAATAATTTGAATGCCGTTTATATATGTTGCTACTAACTTCCATATAGGCGGAAGAAGGAACCGTATTCAGTTTCTAACAGTTAAAATCTGAAGCAAAACATAATATTCCACTGTTTTAAGGCACTTTGGCCCCAAAATGAACTGCGACCTTTCAAATATATTCAAAACTCACGTCATCACTGGCCAATCATACATCGTTTGGCGCGTCATGATTTCACAGTCTTTTATATAATTACAAGGTGGCGCAACCCTAGCGGCTATGTTCACTACTTTAGTGGCAAATTTTATTCATTAACATGACTAAATACGGCACAATGTGAATGAGTACCTTTTACTCAATATTCATTTTTAGGCGGCACTGGATGTCATCTAACTTGGCACACATACACGTAATTTTTAAATATTACTGCCCAGCGGGCATTGACACTTTCCAGTCATGTGCCGGGGGAAAGGAATAACTGCCGGGCGCGTCCGCCGGAGTTAGCAAGCACCTGCAAAGGGTCCCGGTTTTTTGCATCAAAGTCAACCGATATTATTTAAAATGGGCCCAGCATTCTCCCTGAATCATTTATCGTATATGCACCAGGCTCGATGGACAATCACTACGTAGCTGAAGATAAATATCAACTGTCGCAAACTATCGGCAGCTTCTGAAATTAATGATTATGGTCTGGTATATGTGCATTCAAAACTGCGCGGTTTCATTTTCGCGGTCAGGGAGCGACCGCGAATATCGCGAATTTGAAACCACCGCAAATAAGAAGACAACCACAGTAAGCAAGAACCAAAATTCTTCAAATGGCAGGTGCCCTGTATGGTTATAATTAATGTTACCATACTACTCTTACTAAACGACAGTACGTACTGTGAGAAATCTCAAGATGCAGGTACAACAAATATCTGCTCATTAACTGATAACACTGCATAAGTGAACATTACAAGAGAAAACAAATTCTGGGAAATAACACAAAGTGTTATTCATTCAAAATCACAAGGAAGTAAACACAGGAAACTTTTTCATTATTTTGCAAAATTATATTTCCCCAAGCAACCAGACATAGAGACATTACACAGAAGCACCATAATAGTTCTTAGAAAGATTATAACTTTGTATACATGTATTTGTAAAGTGTACTTACATGATGGTCCTGTGTTGTATATGTAAAGTGTACTTACATGATGCTGACCCTGTGTAGTATATATAAAGTGTACTTACAAGATGATGGTCCTGTGTAGTATATGTAAAGTGTACTTACATGATGCTGACCCTGTGTAGTATATGTAAAGTGTACTTACAAGATGATGGTCCTGTGTAGTATATGTAAAGTGTACTTACATGATGCTGACCCTGTGTAGTATATGTAAAGTGTACTTACAAGATGATGGTCCTGTGTAGTATATGTAAAGTGTACTTACATGATGATGGTCTTGTGTAGTATATGTAAAGTGTACTTACATGATACTGACCCTGTGTAGTATATGTAAAGTGTACTTACATGATTATGGTCCTGTGTAGTATATGTAAAGTGTACTTACAAGATGATGGTCCTGTGTAGTATATGTAAAGTGTACTTACATGATGCTGACCCTGTGTAGTATATGTAAAGTGTACTTACAAGATGATGGTCCTGTGTAGTATATGTAAAGTGTACTTACATGATGATGGTCTTGTGTAGTATATGTAAAGTGTACTTACATGATACTGACCCTGTGTAGTATATGTAAAGTGTACTTACATGATGATGGTCCTGTGTAGTATAAGTAAAGTGTACTTACATGATACTGACCCTGTGTAGTATATGTAAAGTGTATTTACATGATGATGGTCCTGTGTAGTATAGGTAAAGTGTACTTAAATGATGATGGTCCTGTGTAGTATATGTAAAGTGTACTTACATGATACTGACCCTGTGTAGTATATGTAAAGTGTACTTACATGATACTGACCCTGTGTAGTATATGTAAAGTGTGCTTACATGATGATGGTCCTGTGTAGTATATGTAAAGTGTACTTACATGATGATGGTCCTGTGTAGTATATGTAAAGTGTACTTACATGATACTGACCCTGTGTAGTATATGTAAAGTGTGCTTACATGATGATGGTCCTGTGTAGTATATGTATAGTGTACTTACATGATTATGGTCCTGTGTAGTATATGTAAAGTGTGCTTACATGATGATGGTCCTGTGTAGTATATGTAAAGTGTACTTAAATGATGATGGTCCTGTGTAGTATATGTAAAGTGTACTTACATGATACTGACCCTGTGTAGTATATGTAAAGTGTGCTTACATGATTATGGTCCTGTGTAGTATATGTAAAGTGTACTTAAATGATGATGGTCCTGTGTAGTATACGTAAAGTGTGCTTACAAGATGATGGTCCTGTGTAGTATATGTAAAGTGTACTTACATGATACTGACCCTGTGTAGTATATGTAAAGTGTGCTTACATGATACTGCCCCTGTGCAGTATATGTAAAGTGTGCTTACATGATACTGACCCTGTGTAGTATATGTAAAGTGTGCTTACATGATGATGGTCCTGTGTAGTATATGTAAAGTGTGCATACATGATGAGGGTCCTGTGTAGTATATGTAAAGTGTACTTACAAGATGATGGTCCTGTGTAGTATATGTAAAGTGTATTTACAAGATGATGGTCCTGTTTAGTATATATATAGTGTACTTACATGATTGCCCTGATTGGTACATGAAAATTGTACTTACATGATGATGGTCCTGTGAAGTATATGTAAAGTGTACTTACATGATGATGGTATTTTTGTAATATATCTAAATTGTACTTAAATGATGCTGATTATTTAAAGTACAGCTTAACTTAATTGTACTTACATCATTCTGGTTCTGTGGAGTTTTGCAGTAGGTTGACCACAGCTGTGACAACAAGCCTGGCTTGTTTGTGGTCTCCATGTCTGTTTTGTGCTCACATCACTGGCATTTTAATCTTCTGTTTATGATCTGGGAACAAATGAATGATACTATACTACATACAATTATCACAAGCAATTCGCCCTTGTGTTTATTAGTTATCTGTATATAGAGTAAATGCACTGCATTTAAAATCACATGGCATAAAAATTATGAAATGAACAAGCAAATGAAAACAAACAGACAAAATATGTGCCAAGCAGCATATGACAAATGACAAACGGAGCTGTATTCACAGAATAACAGTGTTGGCTATTGCCCTTGAAAGAAGAATTTTCATTCATTCTTCCAAAGAAGGAAAATTTTAATCCTATGAAAATAGAATTAACTCCTCTGAGATATCAGTACAAACAATTTAAATTTCAAATTTCCCCTTGCCACACAAGGGAAAATTTGAAATTTAAATTTAGAATTTAAAACTAGATGTGTCGGAATGACACGAATGCCCCCGCCTGGGGCAAATTAGAAACATTTGTTAAATTTTGTAGTTCAGGAGGTGTCGTATTGTGAAAAAAAGTCCATACATGTGCAATCATTAAGCCAGTATCTGTAAGCATTGCATTACAAAACTAGAATATTAGCAAAAGCTGATAATCAGGTATAAATTTAAATTGGAGAGGTATGTACCATGTTTCATAACAATCCACCAAATGCTTCCTGAGAAATAAGCTCCTAAGTTTTTTTTCTATACTAAGCTCTGTGACCTTGAAAAGTAGGTCAAGAACACCCATCTTTGAACTTGACCAAGATTTTGTAAATATCATGCATTAGCACTGAAGAAATGAAGTTCCTGTGCTGAATACCTTTGGAGATATCCTGCACAAAAGGCCAACATTGAAAAATCTTATTAAAATACATTAAAAAATCAGAAATTGTAGGTGGTGCTACCAAAATTGTGCAGCAAGCACAGACCGTCATTCCAAATGAACATAGTAAGTTTTGTGAAAATCCACACAATGGTTCCTGAGATATAAGCTTCTGTGTGTTTTTCTATAATCAGCTCTAAAACAAAGAAAAATAGGTCAAGGTCACCCACCTTTGCACATGACCAAGATTTTGTTGATATACATCTTCACTGATGAAATAAAATTCCAACGGTGAAACCTTTTAGAGATATCCCGCTCACAAGGCCAAAATTGAAAAATCCGATAAAAATTGATTAAAAAATCAGAAATTTCAGGTGGCGCCACCAAAATTGTGCAACAGGTACAGACCATCAGTCCCAATGATCATAGTAAGTTTTGTGAAAATCCACACAATGGTTCCTGAGATATAAGCTACTGAGTGTTTTTCTATAATCAGCTCTAAAATGTAGAAAAATGGGTCAAGGTCACCCATCTTCGAACTTTACTGAGATTTTATCGATATACATCTTCACTGATGATATAAATTTCAAACGGTGAATCCTTTTAGAGATATCTCGCTCACAAGGTAAAAGTTAACAGATGCGGATGGACTGACGCCAGATGGACAGACAGACGGACGGATGGACAGACGGACAGCCTGGGTGATGACAAAAGCCCATCGGCCTATGAGCTGAGGGCTAAAAACGGCTGTACATGTACATTTGTCATGAAAATTTTATTTGTCATGAAATTTTCTATGTTTAGGAGTCGTAAAACAATCAAAAGTCGGTCAACCGTGAAGAAACCCGAACTCGATCTGTAACTGGTCATTATCTGCCCAAACACCAAAAATCAGGCCAATATCTGCAGGCATTGCGAAAAAAAGTCCGTACATGTGTATTTGTCATGAAAATTTATATTTTTCATGAAATTTTCTATGTTCAGGAGCTGTAAAACGGTCAAAAGAAGGTCAACTGGGACAAAACGCGAACTCGATCTGTAACTGGTCAATATCTGACCACAAACCAAAAATCAGGCCAATATCTGCAGGCATTGCGAAAAAAAGTCTGTACATGTGTATTTGTCATGAAAATGTCTATTGTTCATGAATTTTTCTAAGTTAAGGAGCCGTAAAACGGTCAAAAGAAGGTCAACCGGGACAAAACGCGAACTCGATCTGTAACTGGTCATTATCTGCCCACACACCAAAAATCAGGCCAATATCTGCAAGCACTGCAAAAAAAAGTCCATACATGTATATTTGTCATGAAAACTTCTATTTTCATGAAATTTTCTAAGTATAGGAGGCGTAAAACAGTCAAAAGTAGGTCAACCTGGAGGAAACGCGAACTTGATCTGTAACTGGTCATTATCTGCCCACACACCAAAAATCAGGCCAATATCTGCAGGTATTGCGAAAAAGAGTCCGTACAACTGTTTGATTTCGGAATGACGGAATGACAGACATGGGTAAAACTATATGCCCCGGCCTCTTTGTGGCGAGGGCATAAAAATATTTAAATTTCAAATTTCATGGAAAAATGTAGAGGTGTTCACAAATAATATCTCTTGCTCTTGCGTGCTCCCCTAGGCACCCTTGTGACTTATACAACTCTTTGCTTGGCTTGGTGACATCTGCATCTGCGATCCAATCAAAATTTACTCAAAAGGGAGCGCCCAGGGTACGGGTCTAAGACCCTTCTAACTGGAGCGCTCGGAGGGCTTTATACATGCATCTTCAGTCAGTCAAACAAATAATTTCTATTCCAGCTGATCTGACCTTGAAGATCCAGGTCAAGATCAACAGTTTTCAAACTCGTCAAAGAACTTGGCTGAAACAATCACTGTTTCAAATTTTAGGAAAAATATGCGATACTTCAAAAGTTATAGGGTTCACAAAATATTTCTATTTAAGCATATTTGACCCTGATGGTGAAGGTCAAGGTCACCCCTTTTCAGACTCATCTGAGATATTGGTTGAAATTTAACTATCAAAGTTCATGAAAAAATGTTGATTCATTCAAAGTTATTGAGTTCATAAGAAGTGACACAGACGACCATGGACAATGAAGATGGATATGTCGCCGCAGCAGACAAGGAAGACAGACCAACACTACGTCTCCCCATGGGAGGGGAGACATAATTCATATTCCTCAATTAACTACCTAAAAAAAACATATCTGCATACAAAATCCTATCTTTTTATGTTAATAAAATATCATTTTCCTATGGCTCACTGCTGTATATATATGCATTTTAACTAGGTATAAAAGGCCCTTTTGTGAGCAGGATACTGGGACATATTCATCAATCAGATAATGCACAGTGAATCATAGTCATAGGGATTCATATTGTCATAATGATCACTACGTCAAGGTTTTTTATACATGCAGCATGTGACCAGTTGGCAATAATGGGAATCACAAGGAAACATGCAATCCAATCACTAACAGTACAAGCTAAATGTTATGTGAAACACCTCTATACTTGTTAAAACTAAATTTATTTATTATACCTCGACCACAATTGGTTTGTATGTGGGTCTGTTAGCAAACATTTTTTCAGAAGGTTCATAATAGATTTTGATTATCACCCAAGCAACAATCCATTAATTTGTTTCATCTGGCCGACCACAATGTGCTTTGTTAAAGGAATCTTTATTATTGCAAGACCAGGCAACATGTTATTCCCCATCTCAAGGGGAGGAAACCATCTTAGTACACTAGTATTACAGGACACCCAAGCATAAATCTCTCGTAGGAAAATTTCCAAGGCCGGCAATGTGCAATAGTGTCACCTAAGTTGCTTTTGTTCTGGTTGGCAGAGCTGACCATTAATGCAACCATCCAGCTGGTGACACACATCTCTCAGTTTGGGTTCATATGTTTCCAGAACTTTAGTATCATACACACAAGTTTGATCAGGAACCTGGTAAATACTGCAGAATGGTCACACGATCCAGAATATATGCAGGTGTCAAGCTAGATCAGAATAAATGCCAAAAACTGTAGGTTTTTCTGTGCAGATTAGCTGTCATACTTCTTTACTGTCTGTAGGTTTTCTGTGCAGATTAGCTTTCATACTGTCTTACTGTCATTTCCTTTCCATTCTTAGTGGACTACTTAATCAATTAGATTACGGGTGGTCCACAAGTGCCTAGGTGTATCTGCCAAAATCAGAGTGGGACGTGTGAAGTAAGGCATGGACTGAGTGGCATAGGGAAATAGAGTGAGATGTGTTGTATATTAGCATGACTGTCTCCCATGTAAACATGTTTGTAGGTGGCACCAGAAAAGCTATCCAACATGTATACACATGCATAATTTTAGGCAGATAAGTCAAACCACTTCCGAGACATGAGTGATTTTATCCCATGGCAGACAAACAGACCAATGCTGCAGTGCAAAAAATGGTTGCAGGTGGCTCCACCAGTTTTTCATATGATAAAGAGCTATGTGAGATCTATTAACATGCAAAATTTCAGCCAATCACACAACTGTGATCGGCTTGGACAAATTTTGGCAGACTTTAGTAGTCAACAAAGTACATGTATGATATATTTGATTGACCATGTCTGTAAATGATCACTGAGATGTCTATCTTGGTAGTTATTAATCTTCATAGTACCATACATGAACTGACTTACATATCCCTATTTGTGGGTACTTGCTTTCTGAAAAGCACACTTAATTTTCCACTATGGTTACATGAACTCAACACACTTGCTCAATGAAATTATGGTGATAACTGCAGGTAAACTTCTCTTGGCTGGATTTGACACTATCTCAGCTAATAGCAGCACAATGTTGCTGTAGCACAAGGCTCTGAATTCCAGTGCAAACCATTTTAAGATAATTCATCAATACTGCATATGTAGAAATAAGTTTAAATCTTTGAAGATCTTGTCTACTGTGGATCCTCTGGTTATAAACAACATGTTGACCTAAGGTCATATTTTTACCTGTAGCTCCTGAGTATTAGGTCACATTTGTCTGATTCCAGGCTTCTTAGGAGATTTTACTTTATATATCTGCATCCTGAATTTGAAGTTGATATCCCAGGATTTGTGCATTTAAACAAATGAACAGCATGCAGGCAAAGGACCTATCTCACAGCATGAGTTTCCCTAAGCTTAGCTAAAAGCAGACTTCAGTATATAAGCTGAACGTATATATAAATACCAGGATCAACAATAATTGATTCAATAACAAAGATAAAAACAGCTGGTTACTAGAGTTAATAATGTTATGTAGATTTCAGGAAGATATGGCTAAATATCAATAAATCTTGTCACACACGGGGATTTCCTCATCAATCCAGGCTATATTTAAAATACCAGCATTAACAGGAAGTGTTGACATGATCATGATGGAACAATTACGAACTGGTAAAAAATAAACAAACAAAAAAAAAAAAACAAAGTTGTCATGACTCTTGGATGTGTATAGTGCAGTTGAGTGATTTACTCAATATGATAAAAGTTAGTGGCTTTTGGTTCAGTGCCAGTATCAACAATAATAAGACAATGTATCATGTAGTTAGTCATAAAACTCTGTATTTCCCAACAGAAGTGTAGTAGAGTCCACACCATGCGAGTCAGAGTGCAGTCAATAATACAAATATTTTATGAAAAGACATTCAACAAGAGCACCAAAAACATGCATAATACACCGGTTGGGTATTTGGTGACATCTGACCTCAATAAAAATGCCTGAAATTTTTTATGAGAATGTAATTCAAGTGAAATCTCTATTGGTTAATATTTATAATGAGTTTATAATGAGCATGGATTTTGCTGGGAATCAAATTTCAGCGAGATATTTTATTGATTAACATTTCTTCTGAGTCAAAATCCTTCATATTATACGCAAGTTATCGTGGCAACACCACAATGTAGCCCAGTGACCCATGACCTTATTTTTAAATGTGTTAAATTACCCATAATCAAACTTGGGCAAAATAATCTGTTGGTAAGTGGCTTTGGTGAGTTTCTTAAAAATCCATCAAAGCCACAGTAAATTACTCCCCTTATATGACGGGCATATAAAAAGGATTCTGGAGATAATAAGGTGCAAGTCCGAGTCCAAGGCCCTCAAGTCGGAGTCAGAGTCTTTAAAAAAGTGGACTCGAGTCAAGAGCCGAGACCAAGTCCACACTCGAGTCCTAAGTCACTGTTTCTCAATAGATAACATCATGCAACAAGTCCTACATAATCTTTAATGATTTACAGTGTATGCAAACTCTGAAAATTCAAAGTTTAATCAATTTCTTACACTCAAATATTTTTGGTGAAGTATCAACTTTTTTTATACTGCAATCTTTTCAGAGGATATATGTTATAAATTAATTTTTCCTCCTTTATTGTCAGAACATGGTTATTAATAACCATGAATCTTTTGTTCTTTTCGATAAATGGTATAAAGTATAGGTCATATTTCTATTAATAACTTGAACTGGTCAAAATTTTGGAAAAACAATTTGTCATAATTCATCTCAAATTAAAATAATTTAACACTAAACAAATATCATAATCAATTTTTTTGAGCCTCTGTCAACAAAATTAACCCAAAGAACTGGAAGCAATAGGGTCTCTTTTGGTGAAAGCAGTATATTCATAGTGTATATTCATGACTATTTATCAAGCATTAGGATTTATATTATCTATATTTAGCTCTCAAAATCACAGCCAAAAGCACTGAGTAGACAGTCAGGGGAGACGGAAGTATCACTCAATTGAGTTATATCACAGTGGAAGTATAGTATTGTTTGGGTATACATGAAAAATAAAAGGGAGCAGACTTAGTTATAAAGAAATATATTTGGATTTCTATAAATAAATTTCTGCTGAACAAAACACACTGTCATGATAATTCTGAGGTGCATGCACGTTGTAGTACAAGTAATTATACTTCCTTATGCAATGAACTGTGGACTAAAACTGCTTTGCATTCTAAGCTTCCTGAACTTTTAACTAGGTCAGCACTTGTGCTTTAAAAATCTATGATGTCACATTTGTGTGTTTAGTTGAAGATGCAGTACTTAAATGTGAATAAAACTTAATCTAAGCCTGTACTCATCATTTTCTGTCTTTTTCCTTCACTTTTTATCAGCTGCATCAACCTTTTTTAAGGGGTTACCTGTAAACTAATTTTACAGCCTAGAAACTTCCTTTTACCAGAGAAGAGGACTTTTTAAGGCTTTCTCGTTAGTCTTCCTGGATTGGAAACCCTTTTCAAAAACACAGGATTTGCCCCTGGGAAAAGCAGTACAATTCTTCACTAATGTGATCATATTACACTCACATTTGCTTTTAATAATGTGATCTATAAATGGCTGACTATGGCTTAATTCCCCTGCTGTTTTGATAACAAACATTTAAATGAGAAAGAACGAAAAGAAAAACAATTGGAATATATATACCATCATGCATAATTAATGCAAGCAATTCCACTAAAAATAGCTGTGTCTGCTCTTTCTGGGACAATGTACATTTTTTTAAATTTAATATATGAAAATTTATTTGTGAAATGTATGAAAATTTTAGAAATTTGTGCTTCACTAGAAATTGAAGCTACATGTAATCATTGAAATGGTTCATATACTGAGCCAAAACTGATTCAAAAGTCATACAGAACATTAAAAATTATATTAATATATTATTTAAATTAAAATGGCGTCCAATATGGGGGACGCAAACCCTGCTCGGAAGATAGTGTTAAAAGTTAGTGCCATGGAATGTTAAATAAACTTTCATTATTCCAGGACCTTTAAAACTGAAAATGTTTTGAAAAACACCCTGGACATCATGGAATTGATGTCTTTGACTACAAACTTAATGAACAACAATCATGCCCTCCCCCCACCCCCCCCCCCCCCCCAAAACGATGTACATTGGTTTCCTGACACCTTTCAGGGTAATGGCACGCAGAGTGACATCATTGTCCTCTGTGACATCATATGACTCGCACTCCAAAGATGGCCATATCCTCACATGCTACATCCTAGAGTGAACATATATGTGCTATAAAAACCCATAAAAACTAATTCCAGGGTTATTTATGCTAAGATTTAAACCAAAGTTGAACTCATTGAACATTTTCACAAATATCAACCTTTATGATAAGTTTCAATAATACCTCCAGATATTGTTGGATACACACACACACACACACATAGAATCGAGTGAAAACAATAACCCTCACTTCATGCAGGTTAATAAGGATCCAATCATAATAAATTACAGACAAATGATAACACTGAATTATTACCTATATATAAATGCTCATCATCCTAATAACACTCATACCTGAGGGCTAGTGATGACTTAGGAATTGCATTTTGACCATGAAGTCCTATGGACTAAACAGCATTCAAACTGAAGATGACACCCACCTTGATTCACATAAGAAAATGCACATCCATATGATAATTCAATTGTGCCTAATTCACTGGCTATGTTTTAGAGCGAATACATACAAGCAGACAAAAACAGAAGGAACTTTAGGGTACTATACTCCTAACCTGATGTTATAAATCTAACCAATGCAAGCCAACACACAATTCATGCTCCAGTCCACATGAATATTCATAGCAGCTTGTGGCCCACATGATCTCATTTGCATACCTCTGTTTAAACACGTGACCGTAATTACATGCAGTCTCCTGACCATCCCTTCATTTATTAACAAAGCACCATACTAGAACTCCTCATTCTGGGTTTGTATTACACTCAGAACATGAACCCCAATATTTATCAGCCTTCTATTGAGCCTCTCCTATAGTCTAAATTACATATAATTGCTATTGTTATTACTATTGGATCATGAAATCATACATAATATCTCAATAATTCAAATATTCTTTAAGAAGGATTCAAATTAAAATATTTTCGTAATTAACATGATAACAATTATTTGCTACGTTAATTTAAAATATAACATAAATGTAAGATTTAAAAACCTCTTTAGAAAACAAGTGTTGATATACATATAGTGTATTAACTTACATTATTAGCTAAATGAAAACTAGTTACAACTTAGGTTTGAAAAAAAAAAAAAATCTCTATAAAAATGTAAATTACCTAGTCTCTGCCTATGTGTATTATTGGTAGGAAATATATCTGGACATTAATTCCAATAAATCAGAGGTAAACTGTTATACAAACCAGATATGGTATCCATGTTAATCCAAATGAAAAGTTCTTCTCTTAATATATCCATGACAAAATCCTTCAAGCCACACCAAGGAGAAGGGAAATAAAGCTGCGGTGTAGCACATTTTACTTATTTAAGATTAAAACATTTTGCATAAGACCACATAAGTTAACCTACTTGTGTCTGAGAAAAACTGAGGACCCTGCCCATGCTGATATTGTATAGAATTACAGCTCCACTGACTGTTAAAGCAGCCACAAGAGGATCACTTTACAGCTGACCTTGATAATTATATAACATGTAAAAAAGGGACCTGTGGGTCACAAAGCTCAGCTGAAATTGCTGAGAATACTTGTATAAAATCCTAATGGTTGTGTTGACTGTGCATTTATCGGGACTACATGATGATACAGGAGCCTCTCATGATCACAAACCTGTATTTGTATAAGCTTCATTAATTTAACTAAGAGACTGTAATATTCATGTTAATAAATGCACTGGAAACATACAAAACCCTGCAAATTAAAGAATAATGGACACATACTGAAGCATTATATTACACATTTGACTTATGAACTGAAATAAAATGCTGTAAAAAAAGTTTTCCATTTTCAAATGAGCATAGACTAAATTTGATATGCAAGTTGATATAAGCCAATTAAGTATACATTGCATCTGCACTGTGTTATATATGAAAATTGTAGCCTGAATCCATTTAATGATTCAAATACGGAAAGAATAGTGATTTTTTAGGATATCCATTTTTTTGCATAAATAGTTTTAATATATAAATTTTTTTTTAATTTTACAAATTTTATAGATTTGCATTAACAAGGGACCCATTGGTCACATCGCTCAGCTAAATTTTGGAAAATATTAGTAACTGCAAAATATTTTTATTTCTTTTAGTTTTCATGTATATTATCATTAGAAAAGCTATGAGAAAATGGCCCTGCAAAAATGAAACTCTGTAAATTATAGAATATAGGACATGAGCTAAACCATTTAGTGATGCAACAAGGGAACAAATAGGCCTACAGTAAGTGTTATATAAAATTAACCATTATAAACAAATAATGTGTGAAGGTAATTAAGTTTTCAAAAGTTAAATATATGGCCATATGAGTTAAAAATTAATCCCACAAAATTTGACCAATATTCCTTATTTGATACTAAGTTAACAGTGTCACACCTAGGCCCCGCCAACTTTAAGAGATATGAATGAAATGCTACAAAGTATTTATATCTTCTTAAATCTTGCCAGAAATGGCTCCCTGTGGTATGGTATTAACTGCAGACAGCCTGATCAAGCTCAACTCAGTGGAGAGAGGGCTTGCTATAGTGATGGGATTGCATAACAATATGCCAACAGCATGGGGAGCATAGAGAGCTGCACTGAATGACCGACAGTCACCAAAGTGGGCTGCTTGACAATGTAAGGGAATACAACAAGAGCCTCCAGAAAAATTCAATAACTAGCCTAATTTTGCAGCTTTTATTTTCAAATTTCAGATTTTAACAGATTAAATACTTATGTGTACATGCTGTGAAAATTAAATCCACAGTACTTACAGGAAAAAAACGTGCTGTGGCCAAAGTTGGGCAAAATTTAAGGTACCAATTTTTATTTTTGCTAATATTTTAAAAAATTTAAAAGATTTTGATCTAATTTTTGGTATACAATTAAATTTTGATTAATTAAAGTTGTATAACTGAAATAAAGTCCCTATCTTTAACACTTTTGGTCTTAAGTGACAAAATATCTTTCCTGATTTTTTTTACAAAGTCCATTATGTTTGGGCCCATAACTTTTTTTAAATTAAATAATACTGACTTAATTTCTGGCATGTACATAGGAACTATATAGAGGAATATATATGGTAAATATGAAGAAAATCAGATGAGTGGTTTTGATATTAGGCAGTCCTGAAGTGTGAAAATTTCTAATTAAAAATTAAGGTTTTTCCTTAATATCTCAAAGGAACGAAGTCCTATTGACCCAATTTTCTGCATGGTAGGAAATTTGGGGACATCTAACTGTATGCTGAATTTCAGATTCGTAGGTCCAATGGTGTCGAAACATGCCAGTCTTACGGACGGACATCCAGACGATGGACAATGGACCACGACTATTGCTCAGATGACTTATAGTCAGCTGAGCTAAAAAACAATTCTGAAAATATCAGTTAATTCAGAATTGTAAGTTGCATCATTATTCATTCTTAGTTAATGGCTCACATCAAGTCAAATTATGCATAAATATAATGTTTTATTATTTTTTTTTAATCACAAAATGTTTAAACTGAATTTAAAAGATTTTATAAAGAATATATCACTTAAAAAAAACACAATGCCACGACATGGCATCTTCGAAATTATTCTTTGATTCATTTTTCCTGAAAAGGTTTTGTACGTTCAAGTTTTCAGTACATGTTTAATTTTTTAACTAAATAAAAGATTCAATAAATTTGATTAAAAATTCCCTATTTCAAATCAGGTATACACTGTTGGTTAGACGAGGGAGAAACAATATCATGCTAGGTACTATCTCAACTATAATTTAATACTGAAATTAATATTCAATTTCACATATGTTAAAAAGGAACCCACATTTTTTACTCTTCTGAAGTAAGGAATTTCTCATATTATGAACATCCACACTTTTATAGCAATACATCACTCTGTGGAGACAATTAAATGTGCACTTTAATCATTGCAACCCCTTGTAATACAATACAAAATCCAAAATGTAGAATAATATACAAAATTAGAGAATAGGAATGAATTAATATAGAAAATTATAACATTCATCTGCTTTATGTATCATGTCCATGGTGGGTAAGGGAGGGGGAAGGGGAGAGCAGACAGGAAGCCTAGCTAAGCCTAGTCAAGGGAGATGCCTGGAGTGAAGCATGTTACATTACATAGGTGATGGCTGCAATTCTCATTGCAGACCACTGTATTGGGTAGGCTTGATGTAAACAACACTTGACTTGGTATATGAAAACTTGAACAAAGCTACCCTTTTCAATCAATTCCTTTCAAATATCAGATTTTTCTAGCTTAAAACCTTATCTGTTCATCATTGAAAATAAAAAAGAAAATGTACATACTTTGGAATAATGTGCGTGCTATAGTCAAGGTTAGGCAAAATTTAAGGTAATGATTTTACATTTATGCTGACAACTAAATAAATGATCTAATTTCTGGTATATAATTAAAACTAAGTTGAACATAGATATATGCTTGAAATAAGATCTTCAGCTAAACAAATTATCATGTTCAGTGAGTAAATATATTTGCTGATTTTTGATAAAGTGCATTATGTTTGGGCCCATAGCTTCAAAGATTTAGGCAATCATTGTCCTAATTTCTGGCATGTACATAGGAAATAAATGCAGCAATGGTTATATAAAGAAAAGAAGAGTAACAATAGGTTTTTACTGAAACAAGTGATCCATGGGTCATGACGCTCAGCTGACTGGGAAGAAATTCGCAAAAGGAAATTTTATCATCAGATTGGTAGTATATACCCATTCAACTGAAGCATCAAACAGATTAACCAACAGGCCAAGATTGTGTCTGTATTTATATATCTCAAAAATAGAGAAAAATGCGTAAACTTCAAAAACTAGAATATGGGTAGTCAACAAGCAACTACGTGTATCCGCCAAAATCAGAGTGGAATGGGTGGAGTGAGGCATGGATTGAGTGGCCAGGGGAAATAGAGTGATCGAGGTGTGTTCCCGAAATATGAGCTTGGATGTCTGCAGCCTAAACTAGAATGTAGGTGGCGCCACCTATCATAAAATCAAAAAAGCTGTCCAGGCTGTGTAAACCTGCAAAATTTTAGGCAGTTATATCAAACAACTACAGAGAAACGAGAGATTTTAGCCCATGGCAGACAAACAGACAGACGCTGTGCAAAAATGGTTGCAGGTGGCCCCTCAAGTTTTATGTAAGATAAAAACCTATGTGAGATCCATACACATGCAAAATTTTGGCCCAATCAGTCAAACGGTTCCAGAGATATGAGCTTGGATGTCTGCAGCGTAAACTAGAATGTAGGTGGCGCCACCTGTCAAAAATCAAGAAAGCTATCCAGGATGTATATGCATGCCGAAATTCAGGTGAATTAGTCAATTCACTGCAGAGATATGAGTGATTTAAACCCAAGGCAGTTGAACAGATGGACACTGTGCAAACATGGTTGCAGGTGGCGCCATCATTTTTTTGTATATGTTATAAAGCTATCCAAGGGCTACATTTGTAAAAAAAATTTTCCTGATGGGTCAAACGGTTCCCGAGATACGAGGGTTTATGTGTGGAAACAGACACAAATGGACGCTGGGCAGAGAGGAAAGGTCAGAGGTCAACACAAATTGGTGAGGCACCAGTTCACATGGGACCTGATAATTGGTGTAAGTTTTGGAAAAATCGGTCCAGTAGTCTCAGAGGAGTTCTCCAGAAACAAACACGGCGGCGGCAGAACCCCATAAAAAAAACATAGTATCCGCAAAACTTTGTTTTGGCGGATACAAAAATACCAGTCTGCAGAAACTAATAAAAACACTTAATGGTCAATAACCATGCAAAGAATAATGCTGATCTCTGCATTAGTTGTTCAGATTTCGTATCAAATTTTCCATTATTCTGAGCTGTACTTTGGACTGCCATAGCTCAAAGGATATGGGTAACAGAGACCTAATTTCAGGTTTCTATGCAGACTTTTCATGCGTCTCCCTGTGTGGCAAGAATGAAGGTTCTAAGTCCAGTCATTACGATTTGTACCCTGTTGACAGATAACTACATCCTTAAAAGTCTCAAAAAAAGAGAAAAAAATTCGTGAAAATTTGAAAAAAATACAAGTGGCGCCACCAGTCTACCGGAACTAATGGAACACCTCTTGATCAATATGTATGCCAAAAATCATGACCATCAGTGTTGTAGTTATTGAGATGTTGCAGTTTGTTTTGATCAAATTTTTCATTATTCTGGGGGGGGGGTAATTGGGAGCCCCACAGCTCAAAGGATATGGGTAAAAGAGACCTTATTTCAGGTTTCCATGGAGACTTTTCATAGGTCTCTTTGTGTGTAAAGAATAAAGATTTTAGGTCCAGTCTTTACGATTTGTGCCCTGTTAACAGATGTTCACATTTTAAAGGTCTCAAAAAAAGAGAAAATTCCTTAAAAAATCTCAAAATACAGGTGGCACCACCAGTCTGCAAAAACTGATGAAACATCTCATGTCAATATGTATGCCAAAAATCATGACCATCAGTGATGCAGTTTATGAGATATTGAAGTTTTTGTATGAAATTTTTGACTATTCTGGGGGTTACTTTGAGGCCCATAGCTCAGAGGATATGGGGAACAGAGACCTAATTTTTGGTTTCCATGGAGACTTTTCAGAGGTCTCTCAGTGTGTCAAGAATGAAGATTCTAGGGCCAGCTGTTACGATTTGTGCCCTGTTAACAGATGTTCACATTTTTAAAGGTCTCAAAATAGAGAAAAAAATTCGTAAAAAATAAAAAAATACAGGTGGAGCCACCAGTCTGCTGGAACTGATGAAACATCTCATGATCAATATGTATGCCAAAAATCATGACCATCAGTGATGTAGTTTATGAGATATTGAAGTTTTTGTATGAAATTTTTTACTATTCTGGGGGGTACTTTGGGGCCCCATAGCTAGAAGGATATGGGTAACAGAGACCTTATTTCTTGTTTCCAAGAAGATTTTTTTATGGATCTCTCAGAATCCCAAGTTACAAGATTCTAGGTCCAGTCTTTACGATTTGTGCCTGGTTGACGGACGGACAGATGGACAAAGAGTGATCGCTATAGCTCAGCTGAGCTAAAAACTTGAGGTTTTTCCTTAATTTCTCACAGGAATGAAGTTGCAGTGACCCAGTTTCAGTGGAAGGAGAACTTAGGGACATCTATCTCTATACAGAATTTTCGATTCATATGTCTAATGGTTTCAAAATGTGCCCTGTTAACGGTCGTCTGGCTGGCATGACAGATGGCCAAACAGACAAAGACAGACACAGGACCATAACTATAGCTCAGGTGAATTATAGTCAGCTGAGCTAAATATATAAGGATTATTCAATCTGCAAATTATAAAAACTTCAAGTGGCATTTTGTTTGCAAGGGTTTCAAATTGCATTTTGTTTGCAAGGGTTTCAAATTTAGGAAATTCACAAAATGGAATAAAATTAAACCTTTGTGAATAAGATGCCCCAAATTCACAGGTGATTTGCCTCTGTCAGGAGGGAATGCCATCATTCATGTTTGTTTGTTTGTTCACAACATGACTCACACAACCTTGAATCGAACCTCATCTTGGTTTTAACCAAACATCTTCTGTGGATTCTGCATCGATCGTCATCCAGGAATATTCATAATTGTACAGTTACTTATGCAAGAATGAACCTGGGCCAAAAAATAAGTGAATGCACAGAGGGTCCTGCCTCATCAGTGTGATCCTGCCACCTGTTCAGGTCACATTCAAGTGCCAAGCACCTCTGAGTGGCAGTGTCCAGTGTGTTCGCAGAGCTTTGTTGGAACTTTTGCTCCAATAGCGGAGGCATGTATCCATTTGGATGCACATTTTTAGTGAATACTGCAACTTCATTGGCAGCTAAAATACACTCTCTATGCTTGTAGTGTCAGATTACAAAAATTTTGATATTAGGCCTAAAAAAAATTAGGTTTGGTTCTTAGGCCCTTTTTTTAGAAATCAATGCGGGCGGGCAATTGTTTTTTTTTCCTTTTTTGTAGGTTTCGATTAAAATGTCATATGATTAGGGAAAAGCATGATAATAACAGAAACTCACTACGTAATAAAGGAAATCTTATAACAAGTGACCCATGGGTCATGACGCTCAGCTGACTGGGAAGAGATTTGCAAAAGGAAATTTTATCACCAGAATGGTAGTATATACCCATTCAACTGAAGCATCAAACAGATTAACCAACAGGCCAAGATTTAGTCTGTATTTATATATCTCAAAAATAGAGAAAAATGTGTAAACTTTTGAAACTAGAATACGGGTAACCGACAAGTGACTACATGTATCTGCCAAAATCGGATAGTGAGGCATCGATTGAGTGGCAAGGGGAAATAGAGTGAGGTATGTTGCATATTAGCATGGATGTCTGCAGCCTAAATGTGTATGTAGGTTGTGCCACCTACCACAAATCCAGAAAGCTGTCCAAGTTGTATACACCTGCAAAATTTTAGGCAGAAAAGTCAAACCACTACATGTATATGAGCAATTTTTGCCCATGGCAGACAAACAGACAAACACTGTGCAAAAATCTTTGCAGGTAACCCCTCCAGTTTTGTGTATGATAAAGACCTATGTGAGATCTAAACACATGCACAATTTTGGCCCAATCGGTCAAATGGTTCCTGAGATATGAGCTTGGATGTGTCCAGCGTTAACTAGAATGTAGGTGGCGCCACCTGTCATAAAATCAAGAAAGCTGTCCACGATGTATAAACCTGCAAAATTTTAGGCAGTTATGTCGAACCACTACAGAGAAATGAGTAATTTTAGGCCACGGCAGACTAACAGACAGACGCTGTGCAAACATTGTTACAGGTGGCGCCACCATTTTTTGTGTATGTTACAGAGCTATCAAAGGGCTACATTTGTATAAATTTTATTTCCTGATCGGTCAAACGGTTCCCGAGATATAAGCTTGGATGTCATCAGCGTGAATGTGAACGTAGGTGGCGCCACCTGTCATAAAATCAAGAAAGCTATCCTGGATGTATACACATGACGAATTTCAGGTGAATTAGTCAATTCACTGCAGAGATATGAGTGATTTTAACCCAAGGCAGATGAACAGATGGACACTGTGCAAACATGGTTACAGGTGGCGCCACCATTTTTTGTGTATGTTATAAAGCAATCCAAGGGCTACATTTGTATCAATTTTATTTCCTGATCGGTCAAACGGTTCCCGAGATATGAGGGTTTATGAGTGGAAACAGACCCACAAATGGACACTGGATAGAGAGGAAAGGTCAGAGGTCAATGCAAATTGGTTAGGCACCAGTTCACATGAAACCCGATAATAGGTGTAAGTTTGGGAAAAATCGGTCCATTAGTCTCCGAGGAGCTCTCTGGAAACGAACGCCGCCGCGGCGGAGGAACTCGGTCAAAAACATAGTATCTGCAAAACTTCGTTTTGGCGGATACAAAAATACAGGTGGCTCCACCAGTCTGCAGAAACTAATAAAAACACTTAATGGTCAATATCCATGCAAAAAATCATGGTGATCTCTGCATTAGTTGTTCAGATACTTCAGTTTTTGTATCAAATTGTCCATTATTCTGAGGGATACTTCGGAGTCCTATAGCTTGAAGGATATGGGTAACAGAGACCTAATTTCAAGTTTCCACAGGCACCCTTCATGGGCCTCCTTGCATGACAAGAATGAAGATTCTAGGTCCAGTTGTTGCGATTTGTACCCTGTTGACAGATAACCACATCTTTAAAGGTCTCAAAAAAAAGAAAAAAATTCGTAAAAATTTGAAAAAAAAATAGAGGTGGCACACCCAGTCTGCAGAAACTGATGGAACAGCTCATGATCAATATGTATGCCGAAAATCATGACCATCAGTGTTGTAGTTATTGAAATACTGCAGTTTTTGTATCAAATTTTCCATTATTCTGGGGGGGGGGGGGTATTTTGGCCCCATACAGCTTAAAGAATATGGGTAAAAGAGACCTAATTTCAAGTTTCCATGGAGACTTTTCATGGGTCTCCCTGTGTGTCAAGAATAAAGATTCTTGGTCCAGTTTTTATGATTTGTGCCCTGTTAACAGATGTTCATATCTTTAAAGGTCTCAAAAATACAGAAAAATTTCCTAAAAAAAAAAAACGAACAAATACAGGTGGTGCCACCAGTCTGCAGAAACTTATGAAACACTCAATGATCAATATCCATGCAAACAATTATGGTTATCTCTGCATTAGTTGTTCAGATACTTTAGCTTTTGTATCAAATTTTCCATTATTCTGATCTGTACTTTGGAGTGCCATAGCTCAAAGGATATGGGTAACAGAGACCAAATTTCAGGTTTCCATGGAGACTTATCATGGGTCTCCCTGTGTGTCAAGAACGAAGATTCTAGGTCCAGTCGTTACGATTTGTACCCTGTTGACAGATAACTACATCCTTAAAGGTCTCAAAAATGGAGAAAACAATTCGTGAACATTGAAAAATACAGGTGGCGCCACCAGTCTGCACAAACTGATGAAACATCTCATGATCAATATGTATGTCAAAAATCATGACCATCAGTGATGTAGTTAATGAGATATTGAAGTTTTTGTATGAAATTTTTGACTATTCTTGGGGGTAATTTTGGGCCCCATAGCTCGAAGGATATGGGTAACAGAGACCTAATTTCTGGTTTCCATGGAGACTTTTCATAGGTCTCTCAGTGTGTCGAAAATGAAGATTCTAGGTCCAGTCGTTACGATTTGTGCCACGCTAACAGATGACAGCATCCTCAAAGGTCTCAAAAATAGAGGAAAAAATCGTAAAAAATCAAACAGTACAGGTGGCGCCACCAGTCTGCAGGAACTGATCGAACATCTCATGATCAATATATATGCCAAAAATGAAGACCATCAGTGATGTAGTTATTGAGATATTGAAGTTTTTGTATGAAATTTTTTACTAATCTGGGGGGTACTTTGGGGCCCCATAGCTCAAAGGATATGGGTAACAGAGACCTAATTTCTGGTTTCCAAGGAGATTTTTCATTGTCCTCTCAGTGTGTCAAGAATTAAGATTCTAAGTCCAGTCTTTATGATTTGTGCCTTGTTAACAGATGTTCACATTTTTAAAGGTCTCAAAAATAGAGAAAAAAATTCGTAAAAAATCGAAAAATACAGGTGGCGCCACCAGTCTGCAGGAAGTGATGTAACATCTCATGATCAATAAGTATGCCAAAAATCATGACCATCAGTCAAGTAGTTAATGAGATATTGAAGTTTTTGTATGAAATTTTTGACTTTTCTGGGGGGTACTTTGGGGCCACATAGCTCGAAGGATATGGGTAACAGAGACCTAATTTCTGGTTTCCAAGGAGATTTTTTATGGTCCTCTCAGAATCCCAAGTTACAAGGTTCTAGGTCCAGCGGTTACGATTTGTGCCTGGTTAACGGACGGACAGACGGACAGACGGACGACGGACAAAGAGTGATCGCTTTAGCTCAGATGACTTTCAGTCAGCTGAGCTAAAAATTGTATTATTTAATCTTTTTGAAAGATATGTCTGAGCAGCTGGCTCTCAAAATTGGTAGGTATCTATTGAAAATAAAAAATAAATTTTTGATGCAGGATATTTATTGACACATTTGGTGCCTGAGAACCATACCTTTTATTTTTTTGGACTTATTGATATTAACAGGTCTTGTATGTTATCTGTAAGTATGAGATTGATATCATGAATCATATATGAGATCTTTTGCTTTTTCTATCTATGGTGAAGAATTTCCACTCATCTGTTTTTTCATGGGTCCTACTTACAATGTTTACAAAGTAATTTGCAGGTATATTAAATAATTCATACAATAAAAGATATACTCTGTGCAGCTGAGACCATGAAAATCAAACCCTTGAGAAACCATGAAAAAGTGGAACACACAAAAAGTTTAACTGTGTGAATATGAAGCGAACCAAAGTATCCATCAGTTAATAGTATCATATAAAAAATCCAGTACAGTTTAAAAGATTTATGCCACCTTCATTATAAAACCATAAAAGGCAAGCCTAGTTAGCAGTGGCAGATCCAGAACAAAATGTTAAGGGAGGAAGCTGCTCAGAGTCTAGCTTGCATGATGGTCTGAGGGGGCAGGTTTGGATGGGGGTGTCCCATTGACACAGTGTGGTATTGTTTGAAGATGTGATGATTAAGAAATCAACTTTGAGCATATTTTAGTCACTTTTACCAGACATTTTTGTTTCTGATAAGTTGGATACAAAGCTGAAGTTTTAGAATATAACTCAGGCCTCCATGTTCATGTATTTCTTCAGACCGTTCACCATGTTGACAATTTAGGTCCTGCAACCATTTCTCATCAGAGTCAAGTATATCCACCAAAGCCATTCTGCTGGGATGAACTTTATCACCCAGTGCAGCCAGTACAAGGACTAGCTTCAAGTGGATACATTATCGGATATATAAAAGAATTTATTCCTTAGCATTTACTCATGGGACAAGTTAATATTTCTGGTACTGTTTGTTTATGGGCATTTCATGCAGCACTGATTATCCTCGTGTAGTATTCCACTGTCAAGAAGTTAATAAGGAAAAGGTAAAAAAAATACCTTTATCCAGAAAACATTGATACAATTTGCAATTTTGATGAGCCCAAGAAATTCTAGGGGGGGGGGGAGGCCTCCTGTGTCCCCCTTTTAACCCGCCACTGGTTAGTAATCAAATTTGCATTCTGAGGGAATATAAAGAAAAGAAGACCTGCATACATACAAGCTTTGTTGATTTACAGGCCTAGTTCAGTTTAGGCAGTAAATTATTGTTGGTAACCTTTATTTTCCTAATGAGGTGATGCTTTGTTGTAAATACTTCCTTCTTTCTATTTACATGCTGATGTATAAATAGGTGTCTGTAGCCATGTAAAACCTCAGGAAAGTCACGAAATATTTACAACATATATACAGATGATGGTTTATAATTAGCTGGCATGCAACTGTTAATCGTAACATCTAACCACAAGACAAAATTTACATTGAAACACTAGATCTGAACCTAGAACAGCACTTGTAAGTTCTCATACTTCCTCCTCAACAAAGTTTCAAGAAAACTGTTTTAGTAGTTTCTGTGTAACCCTGGAAACAGACAAAGAACCCAATGGACCAACAATAGATCCACATTCAGTAAAAACATAGATTACATATCTGAATGGAACAATAAATCCTTAATTATCAATTGGTTAAATGTTAAAATTTTTCAAGTAGGCAATTAAAAAGCCAAAACATGCCTTACTAGTAGTCCTAGGTAGGTTCTCTCAGTACCCTGTATTAAAACTAATTAATTATTCCAACTTCCATGCCAGCTCAATGCTTCAAAATACTAATTATGAGAAAAAGTGAGGCAGACCTTCACCAATATGATTTTCTTATATACAGGTCTACCAATTTTTTAAACTGATTGGGCCTAAAGACCAGCTTCTCAGAATGTTACAAAATGCATCCACCAGGTGTAACCACCAGTGTTAGTCTTCCAATACTGCTGGCAGTGGCAGCAGACAGATGTATAATGGATGAACAATAATTAAGCATGCATGAAGCAAGATCTTTGAGTTATTGCTTTCTGTCAATTCTGAGTAGGTGTATCTGAAAAATATCTAATGAAAATTTGCATGGATTTGATTTTAATTTAACAAATAGGTTGGTATAGTGAAAATTTATACAAGAACAAATTCTAATATAAATCCCAACATAAATGATCATTGAGCATTTTAATTCTTATTCTGTTTTACAGCATATTTTCATTTTTTCAAATATTTATTTGATTAAGGTAATCATCTTCATTCTTTAATGCTGACTTGTCTAATTCATTACCTGAGTATGTACATCTGCAGAGTTCCATTTTTGGTTCAGGACCACATGAGAGGAAGGTAGCATTGCTTCCTGTCATTTATTTTATATCCTGGTCTAACCCACACCCAGGATTTGCCACACCCGCATGTCCTCGGTGTACAATCAACCCCAATGCTTGGTCAATCATAACACTTAAGAACCCTGAAAGGCACACTCACTTGTGAACGATTCATGGCTGTGGAGTACAGATTTCCCATTCAGTGGGTCCCACCATGAAAAACTCACTGCTCCTTGGCCCAGCTAGGTTTTAAATCAGGACAGCCTGGCCTTGAGTCCTGCGCTCTACCCCTAGACCACAGGAGCCATCGACAGCATGTTTTTTACCACTATGGCTTACATCATGCTATCATGTTCCTATCTTTGAACCCTGATTTTGTCCTTGCATAAGAACAGTGACATGAAAGGCTTGTGCCGTTTATAAAAGGTGGCAGTACATCAGCATACAGCACTATTTCAGGACATGTTTCCAGTGAAAAAAAAAACAAAAAAATGCCACTCAGCTGAATTTGACTGGGTGCTCATTTCTTTTATTAATGTTATATATCATCTGTAAGCATAACCTATTGCGAAAGCTACTATGTTGTAAAAAAGATAATAAAATTTTTTAATTTTTTTTTCGTATTTCGACATGTGTTATAAGAATTTAGTGACCCAATATCAGCATTCAAAGGCTTGCCAAAGACCCCCTGGTTTTTACAAAAGAAGGTTCTGAGGATTATAGATACAATTTGTACCATCTGTCTGCTCAAATTCATTTTCTTGTACATATAGCTTGCAGAATATAGGTCACCATGACCTAATTTCAGGTTTCCAAGGAGATCTGCCAAGAACCTTCCTGGATGTTATGTTAGAAGAGTCTAGGCCTAACGGAGACAATTTGTGCCCTGTCTGACTGCTTAGAATCATGCTTTGGCCAGGAGCTTGCAGTATTTAGGTCACCATGACCTAATTTTAAATTTAAAAATAGATTTGCCCAGGACCAAGGTCAAATGCATAGAATTTGTTTCCATCTGAAGTTCAAGGTGCTCAAATCACGTTTTGGCCTTTAACTTGCAGGTTTCCAATGGGACTTGCAAAGATCTCTTAGGATGTTGTGTTAGAAGATTTCAAGGTGTAACTTTACAATTTGTGCCCTATCAGACTGTATTTGACATCCATTATAAGAATTAAGGATTTTTCAAGATTCAGAGGGGACTTGCCAAGGAACTCCTGGATTTTACGATATAGAATATTCTAGGCCAAAGGGATACAATTTCTGCCCCGTCTGACTGTCTGGGTGCTCAGTCAGTCAGAAAAAGTTTGACCTGACCAAGCAACTCTGGAAAAGCTAAAGAAAGCTACTACTAAGGTCCATGACTTAGCACCAGGCGCTTTTTAGGTGTTATTATGATTAATTTTAAATTAATGGAGCCAATAGAGGCGATTACATACCAGCCAATCCAGAGACCATATTAGGCCGCCAACATTTTCCCATACTGGTAACTGCAGGAAGCTACAGCACCCACACCCACAGGGGCAGAAGCAGCATGCACCCCCATCTCCGGTCCCAGCAGAGACCAGCCATGCCAATCGAGAGAATCCTAATCAATGTAACAACAGAACTTCAAGTGAATGTCATTTTATACTTGCAGTTTATGCCATTTGACGTTAGCATGTTTTTTGTCATCAGCCTTGGTGCTCAAAATCAGGTTTTCAATTTGTAGGTCAAAACATATAGGTCACCATGACCTAATTTCAGTTTTCCAAGGAGATTTGGCTAGAACCTGCCTGGATGTTGCATTAGAAGATTCTAGACCTCACAGATAAGATTTATGCCCATCTGACATTCAGGGTGTCCATATGACATCTTTTCCCTATAGGTTGCAGAATATAGGTCACAGGGACCTAATTTCATGTTTCAAAGGACTTTTGCCCAGGTCTATCTGAATGTAACGTAGGAGGAATCTAGGCCTAATGGATACAATCTGTGTGCCATCTGTCTAGGTGCTCACACCATGTTTTCAGTCCCAAAGATCGCAGAATATAGGTCACTATGACCTTATTTCAGTTTTCCAAGGAGATCTGCCTAGAACCTCACTGGATGTTACGTTCGAAGATTGTAGGATTAAGGGATACAATATGTGCCCCATCTGACATTTAGGGTGCTCATAAGGCATCTTTTCATTATAGGTCGCAGAATATAGGTCACAGTGACCTGATTTCCTTTTTTTAAAGGACATTTACCCAGGACCTCCCTGAATGTACTGTTAGAAGATTCTAGGACTAATAGATACAATCTATACCCCGTCTGACGGTCTGGGTGCTCAAAATCATGTTTTAGGTCCAGTAAGTCGCAAAATATAGGTCACCATGACCCAATTTCAGGTATCCAGGGAGATTTGCCTAGGAACTTTCTGGATGTATAGTTAGCGGTATCTAGGTCTAACAGTTATGATTTATGCCCTGTTAACGGGCGGACAGATGGATGACCTGACGGCCGACCAGCATAGGGCAATCACTATAGTTCATGAATATGATTTACACTGAATTACAGTCAGCTGAGCTAAAACATTCCCAGAAGTATTACATGTAGGTAAACTTACCTAGGCATTATCCTGATGCAGGGTTTGAGTCCCTACACCTTCTTTTTTAATATATTTTAAATTCACTTTCTGGATCTAGATGAAATCTCAAGTTTCATAAATTCTTCCCTACAGGCCAAACTGTGCACAAATATCCGCAGGAATCTCCAATTTCCAGTCAGTACTAGTACACAGGCAATCCATAAAGAGATGAACAGAAGTAAAAGCCTGACAGGTTAAGTGAACTGTTCTAGGTTTCATATTGTAAGGCATACATGCTGACTCACCTAAACAAAAAGAACATTATAGTGGTTCAGCTTAACCAGGCAAAGTCCATCACATTATTTCTGTGAACACATGATCTATATGATGCATGTTGTTGTTGTTTTTATAGCTCAAATCATTTTGCAGTTTGCACAATAATTTAAATGATGCTGAGAGCATGCAAGAATTACAACCAAACACCAGTAGTGACCTATTAGTAGAGTGATCAATATACTAATATTTTTGTGCAATTATTGAATTCTGACAGCCTTACAGCAGTACAGGGTTCGCATTTGACCCAGGTAAAGCCTATTTTTCCCAAATGAGTAAAACCTGGGTTAAAGGCAGTTTACCCAGGTATCACCCAATTTTTTTACCATAGTTTTTCCTATGTTTATTTGCTTTTATCAAGCATAGAGAAAACTTACTGGTAGTTTCTTTCTGATTGGTCAGCAGAGGTTATACACACCTGCTTTTAATATTGGTAGCAAATAAATTGGTCCTGACCACAACTCCATTCACTACTGATACTTAATAGTTTATATTTAGCTGTACAGAGCATATCATTCTAAACAATAGCAAAAAGGTGTAGCAACTAGGAATCCGGGGTAATACCCTCATAAAACCTATTTCACCCAGCCTGGGTTTTACCCAGGTAAAACACAGGTTACTCTGGTAAAACACAGGTTTTACCCAAGTGCTTGGTAAAACCTGCAAACCCTGCACTGGTCTGCAGCAGTACTAAAAGTCTCTATACTCTGTTCTGATCAGGAACCTGTGATCACCAGACAGGGTTGGGCGGGTAATACCAGGGTAGGTAAACCTTGGTGGGTAATACCCCTTATTACCCGGGTTGGGCAATAAGCCTTAAAAGTAAAACCAACATGCAGGTTTTAATGGGCAATATGATTTGGGCTATTCTAGTAACATTCTTTTCAATCCCAGAATCGCTGCATAAAATGCATATAATCAAATAAAGAAGAAAAACTACAGTGATTGACTATGAAATAAGTTTAATACCAGTAGATGAGCAACATCACAGATATTAATGTAGAAGCACACAAGCAAGAAATTGTGTCATGCACCAATGCTATCATGATATTTTAAAGCAAAGAAGCATACTGATCACAGTATTTCCCAAGCTGGTACCAGAAATTTTGAGTTCAGTTAGTTGCCATTTGAGACTATATTGCCCATAAAACCCGTAAGGGTAAAACCCATAAAACCCGGGTTTACCCAGTAAAACCCACTGGCCTATGTTTTATGCTTAAAACCTGGGTTTTGCCCAAACCTGTCACCAGATGTTTAGAGATAATTCCCTTAAAAGTTTACTGGTATATTTTTCAATGATTTCATAGAAAGCTGCATATGGAAGTGAAGGATTAATATGGCAATCAAGAATTTTAAAATGAATTACCAGTTTCTGTTTCACAACTTTTGGACTTCCTGCACCTGACCACAGATCGATAGAATAAAATTGAGATCCCAATTAAATGAAATGTGCTTGTCACCTTACTTTTCATATCATACCGGCAGGATGGTTGATGCACAGTGCTTATGATGAATGTGGAATGTGTATGTGTACAGATGATATGATATTTCCGGGAATCAAATTGACTTAATGATTATTGCATAATCGATCATACACAATGATGTTTGTGCATTCAAAGCAGTACAGTGGAATCCCAAGTGGAACCTCTCCTTCCAGGCCACTCTGTATTAAGGACAACTCCCTATTGTGAGCAAAATGTCCAGTCCCGTCAGTGTCCATAATTCAGAAGTTCAACTGTAATATTACCAAAAAATATTCTTTAAATTCAGTCTGCGATATAAGAAAGATGGGGGGTTAACAGCACTAAACATGGAACAGCACTGGAGATAATCCTAAGTATCAACAAAACGGCCATTACGTTGACCTTTCAGTGAGATGTAAAAAGCTATATTGAATTTGCCTAGTCCATATTTAAGGTACAATTATATACAGCAGATTTTACAGTAATATAGATGGTCATAAAATGATCGATTAATAATCAACCATCAATCATTTTTAATCTTTCAATCATGGAATATGTTTTCACAACCGATCCCTACCACTTATTTGGATACAAAGAAGTGGGACAGGTCATTGAACTCACAGAAAGCTATTCAACATATGTGGAATTTTCATACTAATTTAATATCCCTTGCTTTAAGGAACATAACCTGTCCTTGTTGCAGAATTGGGTACCAGTCGATTCGTCACTAAAGTTGTTTCATCACCCGAATCATATAACTTGCTATTGGAAGGTGATTTTAATTGGATTTAAAGTGCAATATTTGGTCTCCACAGTGTAGATCATATCTGAAATATACTTTTGAAAGGTTATTTTGAAAGATCATAAAATAAAACAAAATAAGGGGTTTAAAAGGTATTTTATATTTTAATTATGTTAAAAGATCAATTAATTATGTTTCACTTTCTGTATTTAAGTTTAAATTAATGATTAAGTTTATATGATCCCAATAAAGGATTTTAATATAATTACCTTAATAATTAATTTCAACTGAGGTTTGCGTATCCAGTTTTGGTGGGTACAGGGAATCCAATTTGCCTATATACACACTGCAGCGCTGTCCTGGTATAATTGTCTTTGCCAAGTCTTTGGCATGGTTTGTACCCTGCCCTGGAGTACAAACCATATGCCATGGTAGCACTTAAGCCTTCAGGTGCTATTATTGCGGAATCCACGACTGTGACATCATCACTGTCCGGAGCCTATTTACAATCTGATAGTCTATGTTGGTAACACGGGGCAACATAGACTATCAGACTATTAATAGGTCCCAAACAATCCATTTATGTAATAATGAAAGAGCAGCAGAGCGAATCGGAATAAAGCGGCTTATTACGAGACAGGACCTGTCCACTCCTGGATACTCAGCCATTGAAGAAATTCAATGAGCTCCTGACTCCTGTTGTGCTGCGAATGACAGTGCTATGTAAAATTGCATTTTAATAATGAAAATATATAGATATTATAAGCTTGTTATACTTACGAGGTCTTGTAACCATAGTGCGCTGAAAGCCATTGAATAAACAGTCTCAAAAACGATAAATTTCTTGTAACTGGTGGGTCGTCATTCCCTGCGTGCAATTTGTAAACATGTTTCATGTGACGGTGTGACCTGCCGTGTTAAAGGTCAAACACCGTAAACACCAAAATTTATTCCGCAGCTGATTGATGGTTTCTTCTATCGAGGATAGGTGTCAGCACTGTAAGCGGGAACTTTTCTTATGATATTACCAATTTATTAATATAAATTCTTAATTTCTGGTTTAATACTTTTCAGAAATGACGTGATGATCCATACGCATTATATATATATATATATATATATATATATATATATATATATATATATATATATATATATATATAGTTTATACTAGTAGGCGTGCATAAGAGACCCGTCTGTTAACAGTGACGGTACAGAACCGAGGGAACCGGAGATGGAGCCAGCACAAACTGTTAAATGAATGGGGGGGGGGGGGGGGCAATAGAACAGTTTTGCGCCCCCTTATTTTTGACAATACTTAAAACATATTGCCGTAAACTGTGCAAGTAAACTGTACTGAAATATTTTGATTAGAACATAACATATACGAAGTGTCTATAGTATATCCATATACGAAATGTCTTGAACTCTTGAGTCTTGATCTGGACACATTGCCCTAGACCTATATAAAGGTCCGTTCTCACTTACGAAAAGCTGAGCTATGATCGAATTATTAACGTATATTCAACAGAGCCACACGTACACGATAATATGAGAAGTAAAGTTGGCAGACTGAGAACGGTGTTTTTCAATTGTAAGGCTGTAACTGAGCAATGAGTAATGGACCTTCTTTATAGGGCAGATATTTTGGATAAGTTTGAAGCCATAAAAAAAACTTGTTTACCGGTCGTTTATGGTACTGAGGACACGTGCTTCCGGCTGTTTAACAAGATGTTGTTTGTGAACAGACGAGACGCTTTGCAACGCATGGGCACAATTGAAGTTGGACTGATATAAATTTGTGGTTCTTTAATATGGAGAAACAGGAGAAAACTAAGCCAAGACGAAAACGGACAATAATAACCCCAGATCAGTTGCATCGTCTTGAAAGAGCATTTCGAAAAGACCAGTGGCCATCTCGGGTGAAGAAAGGCCGGATAGCCAGAGAGCTAGGGACTTCAGAAAAATTCGTGTGCGTGTGGTTTCAGAACAGAAGAGCGCGAGTCAGGCGAGAAACTGGACAATCCGATGACTGCAAAGTAATTGTTGATGAAAATGATGATGGAATCCAGAAATCAGATAATTTTGAAAATAATTCCAAAAATGAGATAATAAATGCTGCCAAACATCCAAAGGTAGTTGTACCAACTGAATATGGCAGCAAAAATCCGGGAAAGAACGCAACAAACGAGAAAACCCTCGAAGACAGATCGAAACCAAGACAACAAGGAAAACATATAGAATGCAGCAGAAATATAACTGTGGATTTGGGACCACGGCCTATCTTTAAAGTAGGCCAGGATGGGAGTTATGTGGTAAACATTGATGAATGCAATGTCCGTAGTGTGAAACCCGTCATTGGGACAAACGCCACAAAATCTTCGTGTTCCCTGAGTCTTGAAAATAAAACCAAAATACCACAAGACAAGACATGTCCTGTTAAAGACCAGGGGATATTGGCCACAAGAAAAGAGCCTCTCTCGCTGTCAGAAGCTCGGAAGAAATTCAGTATGCAACTGAAGGGGTCTTTGGAGGCCGAGCTTCGTTGCTCGGAGAGCGATGATCAAGTTGAGCAAGAGTCACCGTCTGATGCTGAAGTGAGTAATACAGGGAGTATATGATATAATAATTAATAAAAAAAAAGAAAGAAAAAAGCCATTTGACGACATAGCAAATGGTCGCTAAAGGTCGGTTGCATATATATATATATATATATATATATATATATATATATATATATATATATATTACAACTAATATGCGACTACTGGTGGAGTTAGATGAGGAGTACGTTACGTAATATTTGTAGAATTTGTTACTATACATCTTATATATTATAATCATATACCAAATAAGGCTGTTTATCTAATAGTGTGAACAATGGAAATTCTGCTACTACGCAAACTGTATTCATTTATAACAAATGCTGATTTATATCTATATCCAAGCATTTTTATTTTAGGATAGATATATATATATATATATATATATATATATATATTTGGCAAATCTGCCTTCACTTTGTTAAATGTTAAAATACACCCCTGTTATAATCAGCAGATGCGGCATGATTCGAACAGCCGACGACAGAAAGGAGGCACCGGCAAAAAGAAGCATGGCACTGAGATCCGGTGGAGGAGGGGGTTACCTGGCGTCAGTGCACGACCATACACCACTCCACTCTCAAATGTCATACATAAGCCAACTGTACAAAGTGCAGAGACTAGCCGTGCCCGGCAGGTGAGCGTTTGTGTGATTGGATAAAGTCACTTATTAAATACATACACAGTATTTACACATACACTATACTGTACATATTGATTAAAATATATATGACATATCTAGGGGCAGAAATACAGTTGTGTGGGGCTGGGTGTGTACATACTGATTCAATTCAGTGCTGTAGCTAAATTGGTATCTTTGAAGGGAGTAAAAAACTTTTTTTTTTTCTTATGATCTTTGTACAGAAAAAAAAGATAAGTAAAGCTTATACTAAAGTATACAGTGTATAGCATAAGGCAGGACATTGTCGTGTGATTGTATCGTGCATGCCTTTTCAAAACAACTGCTGATTTATATGTCATATTCTTTTCATTTTAACACCTCCATAAACCAGCCGTCAGTCCATGTAGTTCGCTTGTTAATTGATATCAGCTTGGCTAATACTCAACAGTGGAACTGTTTTTGTTTTTTTTTAAACCAAACTATTTCTTTATCTGTTATCATGAATTACATTGAAAAATAGTCGCCCATTGAAACAAAGCGATTCCGCATTGTTTAGTTCAAAGTGTCGGAGAAAAATGAAGAAAATTTATCAATATTTGTAACCAGCTATAAATTATTATCTTTTTCCCCACAGGCTATTATCAATGAAGACAAGACGAAGCGATGTTTTCGGCAACCAACGTTGTTTCGCGCCATCATGGGGATGCTTGCAGTAGCAGAGGGCGCCACCAGTCACACCGATCCAAGTTTCCATTCGTCTGTGAATGATGCTCTTTACGGGATCAACATTAACAATGACACCATGCTTGTCTTCGACGAAGTCATTGGTCTGGATTTGATACCAATGACGTGAAATAAAATATTTTTGAAGCGTCTGAATATCGGCTGATATGTCTGCCCTTTTTGTTTCACAGATTTCAATTAAAAAGCATTATTCATCTGCTTGACCTGATTTTCAGTAGACATGTTTTGTGAGATTTATTGTGTTATTATGATATATGGAGTTATGAATTATCTGAAACATGAATACTTTTTGATATATATTTGAAACAATGAATGAACATTTTAGGATAATTTACAGTCAATGTCACGACCTGTCCCGATGTCGTCCTCAGGTCACCCTCAATGCATCCAGTTGTCATCACCCCGATTCTAACAATTTTTGAACATGTCCAAAAATGTCTGTATTTATTTATTTACACAATTTATTTTGAGATTTAAGCTGAGGAAAAAAAGGTCCTATTTTAATGTAAATTATTGTCATGAAGACCGTTACGGACATTATTAAGCAACGTTATAGTCGTACATGCATGTTTATTAATTCTAATCAGTATATACTTAATTTAACGCAATTTTTGAAGCCGATAATCAGTTCAAGAAAAGGTGAGAAAACAATAAAAGGCCTCCAGGTCCGAAAAACGGGGAAGGAGGTGTCTAGACCGCATTTTGATGCACTGCAGTTCCACTTAAATAGCTTATGATAAGCTTCAACAAATTTTAAACTGGTTTTTACAAATAGGCCAATTAGGCATTACATTAATACATATATACTATAAACATAAATGGGATATTTTATGACATTTAACAGGTAACATATAAAACGGGAAACCCTGAATATAAATGAAAATTTTAGATATGTATATTTAGTTCAGGTTCATTAGAAATAAGTTACGATTTTTTTCCTAATGTGGCTTACCTTCTGATACGTTACAAGTCATAGAGCATGAAATGACATTTCTCGTAAGTAAATATATCAATTATATTAATGTTAGCATGGGTGTATGCAAGGGGGGGTCGTGAGGGTCGTACGACCCCCCCCCCCCCCCCCCCCCCCAAATTTTCAAAAGGTCCACATTTTATCCAATAACATTTTTTCAAGGGCCTTTTCACAATGACATAAATGGAAAAGCATTGATAAGGTACCAGCAATGAGTCCAGAGACCTTGAATATTGCATGACGTAAATCTATCCCAAATCTAGCAATTCTGAAAGTGAGCCATCCGCTTCAGGCTGGTGGCACTCATGTGAAAACAGGCTCAACAGTCGCCCCCCCCCCCCCCCCCCCACCCTAAAATCGGTTCAACAAATTTTTAGGGCCACCCAATTTCGTACATTGTCAGTGCGTGCCTAGACCTTTTGCAAAATAAGCTCATCAAATTGTATTTGTACGGCGCAGGCCCTAGTTAAAACTGTTACAATTAAGTAATAGTTTAGGATGACACTCTCTTAGTAGTAGCTATGTTGGACAAACAAAAAAGCCTCTATGGAAGTTGCTGCTCACGCATAGGTCATGTCGTGTGTTGCATGGGGCACGGCAGTCCTGATGGTTAGACATTATATACCGGTTCTGTGATTGGTCCAGGTAACGTTAGTGTGTGGTGTTGAATTTCGCCGTGGTTTATCTAACTTAAGTCACATTCAGAACGTCAACATATTATCCCCAGTAAGCTGAATAAAAGATATCCTTTCTTATACTTAAACATCACTTATTTTAAATTAATCTTAATAATTTGACCGAATAAACACATTACCCCCCCCCCCCCCCCCCCCGGATCGGGACCTGACCCATCGTCAATGATTCTCACCCCTGAAGCAAAGTAGTTCTAACTATATGCATAGGCAAAAACAAGGAGAAATTGAGGCTTTGTATTTTGAACAACAGCATTGGACCTGTGACCTAGGTTAGCTTGCTTTTGCCTTCTTGATCAAAAGTTTAAGCCACTTTTCATGCACAACTGTTGAACACAATACAGAACAGCATGAGAACAGCTTTTGCAAACTATTGGCCACAAGTTACTTACCTAGTTTTTGCGCCTGTGTACAGCCTGTATATATGTATTGATTGTGTTACGGAACCTAATAACAACAGATCACGTAGTCGTGACGAGCATAACTTTTGTTACGGAGATAAATAAAAATAAGATTCTGTAACACTAGGCAGCATGAACTGTCTAGGGGAATGAATAAAGAAGTCAGTGGTTTTTTGTTAACAAATAATTATAATTTATGCTTAAAACAATCCTGACGTTAAAATACACTAAATCAATACAATTACACAGTAAAACAATAAAAATGTACAGTACCAGAGTGTCCCGATCCTAGGCCTTTCCGGATACCACCACTGTCACAGCTCAACAAGTCCTTTAAAACATATAATCCAGATGAACAGTTCACATAAATCTTCTCAGAGAATAATTGTCCAATTCAATCCCGATATCAATCTGTTGTAATCCAAAAGTGAAGTTCTGGTAATAATCCCAAAGGCAAACTGAAGACTGAATAAAATCTGTTACAAAGTTCGAAGAATATCTATAGGAAAGGTCCACAAACTGACTCACACTATTCCGTGTCCGTTGGAATAGTTTTCTCCTCTTCTCTCCCGCCTCTAAACACAGCCCCTTATATATAACTTTTTATCCGAAAGTACTAGAAATGGAAAATCCCAAAGAACAAGAAACACGTTACAGGAACAGACTTGAACCATCTAGAACAAAGAACGCTGTGTTTCTACACTTCAGACCCCACACGCGGGCTGGCCCGGCTCGCGCGTCTCCCATGGCAACGGACTTCGCTTGCCTAATAGACACAAGCAACACTTCTGCGCACAATAAACCAGGGCCTACCTTACACGAATCAGAATGTCAACAGCGAGACACCTGTAACAATTGAGCAAAATAGAATATCCAAAAACAAAATTTTAGACTTTTCACACAATCTCTGAGAGGGTAATTTTTTTACCTGGTTTAATATTCTGCGACCTTTTGGACGAAAATATGATTTGAGCGCCCTGAATGTCATGTGAGCTGAAACCGTACCTGTTAGGTTTAGAATCTTCAAACGCTACACACTGAATTTTAGGCAAATCTCCTTGGAGACATGAAATTAGGTCATGGTGATCTATATTAAGCGACCTACACGCCGAAGACATGCATGATTTAGAACACCCAGACAGGACACTGATTGTATCCGTTGGGCTTAGAATCTTCTTATGTAATATTAACGGAGGTCCTGGGTAAATGTCCGTGGAAACATGAAATTAGCTATAAGGAAACGATCACCTATATTCTGTGAGATAGGTAAAAGACATGATTTGAGCATTTTGGTACAAATGTTAGCAGTTGGACGTAGAAATTTCTGTTTTAATTAAGATCCAGGGAGAGCCCTGTTAAATCTTCTTAGAAACCCTAATTAAGGTCACTGTGACCCATTTTCTGTGAGCATATAGCACCCTATAAGCTAGATGTGTGCAAATCGTAGCAATCTACCTAGAACTTAGCATATAGGGAGTTCTTGGTAAAATCTTCTTGTAAACCATAAGTAAAGTCACTGTTTCATATTTTCTAAGGCCTTTGGACAAAACGCCTGGTTCTGAGCACTCTGGAAGTCATTCTGTCTTTAACAAATATATATCATAACATTAATATAATAATAATTTATACTTGCATCACATATTTGTCAAATTCAGCTAAGCGTCATGGCCCGTGGGCCAGTTGATTATTATTATTATTTGGATACAATATGTGGAAATGTGCATACTTATTAGGACAAGTACAAAATGCGATTCAATTCAATGTATTGTGCATGTAATCTACACAAAAGTAGTCATTTTTCACTACCGTTAAGATTTCTTTTTAACAAATCAAAGCAAGAAAACAAATTAGAAACAAGCTTCATCTGCCACCAAAAAAAAAACAACTAGAAAATGGAGCGGCGAATCAGTTGAACATCAGTTGAATTTGTTGGCGCACTTTCTGTTCGAGGCAAAGTCCACAGCCAAACCAGCTCAGGTACGAGCCGTAGCAAGTTTTTCCCACGTCAATGTAATATTCAATCGAGCGTGGTTATTGCAAGACATTGCATATTACTTATACGCAGTTATATACAAGTTGGTCATAGCTGATGTCGCCCCCGTTATGACATCGACTTGACATGGAGTAACATCAGCTTGGAAACATCGGGGCATATCGGGGTGACATCTGGATATTTTTTAACATTTTCAAAATGTTTAGTGTCGGGGTCACTCCGGAACATATCGGGGCTACATCGGCTTGGCATCAGGAATACATCGGAACAGCATACTGGGACACATCGCGGTAAGCCAGTAAGCCAGTCGATGTGTAAGCCAGAGTTAAAGCGGGAAAGTCAGTATTAATATGAGTTGGTAGGTTAACGAAAACATCAGAACTAAAAGTACCCAGAAACACAAGCCAAAGGCAATATATACATATAGAACAACCTGCAGACACTTAAACACAGAATATATACATAAACCAAAAAAAAAATATATCTTAACAAGCGCACTCGGACAAGCAATATGACCTAAATATAAATTCCATTTTTCTCTCTCTCTATATATATATATAAAATCCTCTAAAATCAGTCTACCATCACACCAGTTAAGATAGCAGACTTGTTCAGTGAGCTGGACTTTTCATCTATCACTATTAATAGAGCTATTAATCTCCATTTTTAACTGAAACGTTTGACTTTATGATTTGGCTAATGAATTTTTAACTGTTTAATGCTAAATTATCATAAAATGAAATGTAAAAAAGATATTTTCCTTCTAAAGAATAACATGACAACACATTTGTATGTCATCAACAAAAACTGTGGGTCGTTGGCAAACCGTTGTATCTGCTAACTTATTTTACTAAAAGAAAATCAAAGTCCAATAAAATAATGTTGTGCATATACAGTCGAAATGATATGTAAATTTAAAACCACGCGTATACTGATATTACGTACATGTTTATAATGTTAATCTCTGAGCTACAAGCAACAAAATATGTTATTGTTTATTAATCTTTCGCCTTTCGACTTTTAAACCTACGGGGTGGCCGCATGGATAACATTTACATAAATGGCAATAGGGCTACATGAAAAATTTTCATGAGAAAATAAGTAATATATGAGACATGTATCATTTCCAGCAGGTAACTCGAGTTTTCCCTGACTATTCCCTGACCTTCAGTTGGTTTTCAAGTAAAATTCATCACAAAATTTTATTAATTTGGTTTCAAAACGTCATATTACAGCCAAAGCTTCAATGGAAAAATGTATGGAACAGCAGAATCATACATCAGATCCTGCACTCTTTCTATTACTGCTCATGAACAGAACGGGTCATTCATTTATTGTTGGTGTTATATGTTGTGTATCTATGCTCTGCATCATCAAACTTAGATTTTTATACAAATATTTAAAGAAAACAAGAGTAAATCTCTTCAAACTTACCATATTTTTATCAGAGATACCAAACTCTTTCAACATGATAACACAATTCGAACACCCCAGCCATTAAAAATTTCCTGACCTTTCCCTGGCTTCCCAAAATAAGAGTAAATCTCTTCAAACTTACCATATTTTTATCAGAGATGCCAAACTCTTTCAACATGATAACAAAATTCGAACACCCCAGCCATTAAAAATTTCCTGACCTTTCCCTGGCTTCCCAAAATATCAAATAATTCCCTGGCCTTGAAAAAATAATTTTTATCCTGACCGCTGGCAACCCTGATTAACATTGAGCTTAAACTTGTCCAAAGATAATGCAAAATTTTTAAACCATTCACCTTGTGAGGGGCTTCCCACTTTCTGGTACTTCTCGCATTTACATGTGAGCTCCACCTCCCCACTTTGGCCAAAATCCTCCGCATGCCCTCGGAAAAGGTCCAAAATATAATGATCACGACCCACCCAGAAAAAATCCTGGATACACCCCTGGTTAGTCATCTCCTTTTCCATGCAGCGTAGTACGCCATTTCACAAGGTACGAACCAATTAATTAATGTATCCCATGCCATAAATGATACGCTCATATGTCATATCAGCCACGACATCGCACGCAACCAATATTTCTGTAGAATAACCAGTAGACATGCATAAAACAAAAGACGTATTTTTCAGACATGAAAATAAAATTTATAAATACTTCAATTTATATAATGAGTATATACAATGAACAAAAGTTTAGTAGACTTTCCATAACTGTGGTTAGGAATGCGGGCTAGAGAATAATTGACATTAACGATCAGGATTACCGGGAGCGGCGAATCCGTTTAGAACAACTTCATTTTTTGTGTGTGGATATATTCCTCGCAGTTATAAGTATATATCAGCGACGGTCATTATTATAATAATTATTATATATCCACAATGTTGTTGTTATTATTATTATTAGCAACTATATTAAACTATATAATATAAGTTTCCGAAAATACGAAGGCTTTCCTTCATGTCTTTGTTAAGCGGGTAATGTCATGTGGAGTAAAAATAATGAAATATAAATTAATTATATGAGTTATTATTCATTTTTTTTAATACGAGGCTCCTTTTCTCATGACAGATGTCTGTATATTGGGGATCAGTCATCGGGCCCGGGGAGGGGGTGGGGGTGGAGAGGATAAAACAGATATGTCAGTGTCTGACTGTCATCTCAAATTAGAATTCTTACCCTTTTCTATGGGCAATATTTCATGGGGACCCAACAACAGAAAACTGATGGAAAATTTGTTTACCTGCATATCATAGACACACAATAACTGATGTATCTAGTATATATCATCAAACAAGTTAAGTACTCACATGTTTGTATTTCGTAATTCTGTTTAAATTATATGCTACATAAAGCAAACGTCAAAGACAAGTTTTAAACTGTACAACATGTTCTTGCAGAACCAGTGAACCAATGAAACCGGCATTACACCGCGCCACCTAGTGGTTACCCATGGTACTATAAAATATAGATGTAGCTTGTTTTGTAATTTTATACATTTCCGTCCAAGTAGTAACTTTATTTTGTCTTATTTCTGGAAAATAACAATAGTTAAATGTAGAATTTATTCTGAGACAAACAAGAAATAACTGTACTGGCAAAATATCCAATATCTTATTTATAACATATTATAAAAAAAACATGGGATTAAGAACCAAAATAGAATATCAAGTAAAGATCCCCAAAACCAGGTACGGAAGGACGGACGGACAAAAAGTCCAAATGAGGGCCCCGCAAAAGCCTTCAATTTTTTACAAGAGAGGAGCGGTTCTCTCTACATAAAACAGTGAACGTAATCAGTGGGTAGGGCAACATGAATATGTCTAAAGCGCCGACAGTCGGTTTTCGTGTAATTACGGTATATGTAACTCGTAAAGTAATGCGATTATTAGATGATTTAATATTACATTTAGAGATGAGAAGTTTTTTAGAGCGAAGTGTGGCTGGGAAGCTTTATCGGGGTAATGAACAAAAAAAAAAAAAAAAACCCCGATGAAATGAAAAGTATAAAAAGTTAGATAATTGCTGAGGAAATGTATATACATGTGCATGTGTATTCTAAGGAAGAGGTGACAATCTAATATACTGCGAATTATAATAATAATAATAGTATAATCGAGTTGAATGGATGTAGGAATGGGATGCGCAAACTATTTTTACCTATTTTTTTATTATTATGCCCCCCCCCCCCGAACGGGAGGCCAAAGCTATAAGATTCCTAATGTACGGCATGCGGAATGCGTGTTGAGAAATTTCATATGTACCTACACGGCAGCATGCATTATTTTATACGTGTTGCTCCTGGATGCCAGGCGGAACCCGCAAAAATCGCTATACATGTAGCCATTTGTTTTGCCGGTTACACATTCCGCATCCCGGATTCGTGCATAAAGAATCTCACCTTGTTTAGTTCGTCAATATGGCTACTTTGCAGGGGCGAATCCAAGATTTAGGAAAGGGGGGCCAAACCCATGAGTACTCATGAAGAACTAAACAAAACGTCTCCCAGGTCCGCAAAAGGGGGTCCAGGCCACAAAATTTTTTCTGAATCCCTTAAAAAAGTTGCTTCGAATGAAAAAAATAGAGGGGGGGGGGGACGATAATAATGACACATTCCGTACGGATTCAAGGAATCTAAGGGTTAATTTACACTGAGCGATCTTTCCTTACGACTGTATAGAATCGCACACGATATAGTCGTAAAGAAAATTATCACAAAAATAAAACCGCCGCGAATTAGAGGCACCATCACCGAAGGCAAGTCGATATAGGTAAATGATAGATATTATAGTTAATAATGGAACTTATCTGTTACCCGTAAATTGCTTTTATAAATGATATCCTATCATTCAAATTATCTGAAAGTAATTAATTAACATTAATTTTTGCCACTTCGTTGTTTTACTGAAGACAAGTCCAATTGATACCATTTTGCGCATATATTATTCAATAAAATTAATTCTTATTATAAAGGATATCCCCTGTAAAGGTATTTAAGGTTATGGCGAGTTCACGAAAAGGGAACCCTCGCTTAACAATGAAAAAGTGAAAATCGGGAAATTTAAACCGCACGAATATATTAAGCCAACCACATGCAGTATACAACGGATAGGGCTAGGTATCGCCTAGAAATTTCGTATCGCAATAAATATTTGGTAGCGTATTGCGACATGTATATTGCGTTATTTTCATTGTATTAAATTTATAGGAAATAAGTGTGTTTTCTGTATATATATATATATATATATATATATATATATAAATATATATATATATATATATATATATATATATACACACTCAGTGAAGAGAACTCCGTAATGGTTCAGGTTTCTAAAGCCAAACTTATATGTTATATAATCATAAAACCTGTTTCAGACATGAAAATATGACTGAGATATCATATATATATATATATATATATATATATATATATATATATATATATATATATATATATATATATATAAAATTAACCTTCGATCCATAAACTGTGGTTGGCTCTTTGTTCGCGAGGATTTCAAATTAGCGGTATTCGTGACAATGAACCCTTCGTGAATAAGACACCTTATCCCCACATTTGAACGGTCATATATATCCAAAGATTGACTTAACCAAAGATTGACAGTTTGTATCATCTGCCTATATATAGGGGACAAAATCTTTCACCCTTTCTTTTGGGTCCTTGTAAAATTGTTAAGATTTAGCGCGCATATTAAGTGATGTGAAAATGGATATTACTCTGTGTATAGACCCCTTTAAGTCCTTGTTAAATTGTTTGGTGTTGTTTTCATATTATATCATTAATATAATTATAGATATCTGCCTTGTGCAGGTTAATCTATGGAACGATCAAGAAAATGGAACCCTCGAGAAACAATGCAAAAAATGAATATCGCGAAAAGTTAGCCCCGTGAATATGAAGCCAAGTACAGTGTATATTTATTTCTATATACTTAAGCACAATCAACGGAATTCAATTTATCTGTTTCAAAAACTACCCATTTCAGTCATTAGCATTTGGATTGGTAATTGGTGGAAAGCAGGGCATTAGTTATTTTTAATAATGTAGTATGTTAACATAGTTTGTATTTTTGTATGCTTTGTTTTTGTTATTTTTTTTATTTTTTTTTTTCAGGACAATAGCTTAGTGTAATGTATTTTTAGGGTTATTTGAATACACAGGAGTTGTATAGGCATATGTATATATTTGTAGATTAATGTCGGCCTACATTTTTATCTGGTTGCAAATGAACATATATATATATATATATATATATATGCATGTATAGATATATTTGTACATGTATTTTGTCTGATTTTAATAAACAATCAATAAATAAAAATACAACATTTATACCTACACCGCTGGTGTAGGCCTATCTATAGAAGCCCCGGTGCATTGTGGGTGTCAGATGTTGACTCCAACTATCCTTGATCGGCAGAGTCGTACTCTTGTGAGTTAGAGTCTGCGCAGTGTGCAGATGGAATTTCGGACAGCACAGGGCAGATTCAGCGCTTGGTCATTTGTAAACGGACATTTCCTTGCAATTGGAACCTTTGAATAGATGAAAAAATAATATTTTAAAATTATGTTCCAAATTCAGAGATTACTGTCGGACAAAACTCAATGATATAGAAGTTCCAAGAGATGTTTTGATGTCAAACTCACGTGACATTCCCAACAGTTAGGCCTAGGTAACATTCCCAACAGCGCATAAGTATAACCCACGTCACGTACGTAAAATTCCCAACAGCACACAAATTATAGCCCACGTCACATACTTAACATTCCAAACAGCGCACAAATTATAGCCCACATCACGTAACATTCCTAACAGTGCACAGATTATAGCCCACATCACGTTACATTCCTAACAGCGCACAAATTATAACCCACATCACATAACATTCCTAACAGCGCACAAATTATAACCCACATCACATAACATTCCTAACAGCGCACAAATTAAAACCAATTGTTGTCGTCACAAATTCAGTCTACTGTCTTATATAAGACAACAAAACTCGGTCTGAACGCTCAGTTGTTATAATCTCCATCATAAGTATCATATATGTCATAATTATTAGTTAGGTCAACGTTTTGTGCCAAAAGAAATAGTAAAACCAACTTTAAGGCAAAAAGGTTGGTTTTGTTTAGAAATCAGTGAGGGCGGGTATTTTAAACTTTTTAAATAATCATATATTTTTGGTCAAATATTCAGGGGAGAAGGTTATATAATGATAAAAACAGAATTGTTTTGTAAAAAGATAAAAGCAGATCATGACAAAAGGAGATTCAAGGAGGAGGGTCAAAATTTATGCTCACGATGCGTTAGAAACAAATTAAAGCTCTTTTTTGTTGTCTGACAGATCCAGCGAGAGCGGGTGTCGCATGTTCAATATTTGGAGCTGGATGAACCATGGGATACCATATGTGCTCTTTGGTCTGATTACACCCGAACATACACCCGCACCCGTTTGGGTTCTAACCCATAGGATCCCAGGTGAGGGACAAAACGGACCTCTATCCCATCCACGGATATTTTGCACAAATGAACCTTCAAAGGCCCTATAATCACTTATCTGACCTTTATAAACTAAAGGTAATCCCTTGGAGCTTTATAAAAAAAAAATAGGCCGGAAAAACGTGGATATCACCGCACACAGGCTGCTAGCTTGTTTTGTATATATCAACATGTTTATAATATGTAAGGGCCCGCGAAATAATCAAAACAAATTCAATAAGGGCATCCTGCGGAAAGTCAGATAAGCCAGAGCTATGCAAATGGCGTTTTGCAACAAGTGATCCACCTTTCTACCTCCGCATATGTATATACAACCTACCACCTTATAAGCTTAGGTTACGTGTTTTTCCCGTTTGTCAACATATTGCTGTGTTTACAAACATGTTGTTGATAAACAAGTTCAAACACATCCTTCACGGAGGCGTTAAATGAACTTTTCTTTACTAGAATAACCCTTAGTTCATTAATATAACCACAGGGGAAGCCAGAAATCACATACATTCTTTTTCAAAAGGTAGGTGAGCTTGCCCCTTTAATCACAGTTGTCACGAACAATATTGATTAAGTCTGACGAACCACGTACATTATGAGTAAAAACACTGAGACAGAATTAGAATTCTTTTTAGAAGTAAAGTTAAAATTCTATCTACATGGTAAGAATAAGACAGACAAGGTAGTCTATTTAAAACATTTGACTTTTCTCCTGAGATATATCATGCAAGTTCTAAAAAAAATGACATATTTGTTTCATTTTTGTTTGTATTCCTCACAACCAATTTCAATTATATATATATATATATATATATATATATATATATATATATATATATATATATATATATATATATATATATATATATATATATATATATTTATCCACTATTATAAATTTTCTGGTTTTGCGTGAATTTGTGCTAAGTCAAAGACAAACTTGCAATCATATAGGCCTAATTTAATCATTTAATTAGCACTGAACATTTATTAATTAATAAAGAAAAATATGACTTAGAAAATTGGGGAAATATTAAGTATTTTAATTTGTTTCTTATTTTGTTTATTGGGTAATATTTCAAATATTGTAGTTATTGCGTTTTTCGTGGTCGATCGTAATTGACATAATAGTCTTGTGTATGTAAAAGAATATAATTGTTTGAATACACCTTTTGTAGAGCTGTACGTAGACGCGTTTATTTAATATAATACAAATGTTCATCCTTAAATTGTTAGATAGGTCCTGTTAATAAATGAACCTTCCTTCATAAAAAAGTGTCTCTGACATTTTGTCTCTCAATTAACTGAGTTGAGTCTCTTTTCTTATTTATAATGTTCAGCCCTCATTTTCCTTTTCAGAAAAATGATGCGTAATAGTGTTTATGAGTATCGTTAGGTGGCGCCTAAAGCCTCAGTCCATGTGTCAAATTTGCCGGTTTGGCAGATTCTGTTTTCGGGGAAATTTCCACAGAATAAGACATGTTCAAGAGGAAATTGATTGCACTGGATTTCCATAACCCTGAAAAATTTGACGTGAAGGGTAAGCACTAGTTGTTATACTGTTTAACGCCTGTAAACCTAAATTTCAATGGCCCGAAGTCAGAGTGTCAGATTTGAGCGATAATGTGTGAAAATGCTACATTACTTGTGCAACCCAACTTTTTGTGTGAAGTGTCAGGTGACTTGTAATATGTATATAAAATATGGGGTTGATCTTCTGTAATTTCCTAGTTCACAAAAAAAGTAGAAGAGGGAGTCATGTTTCAGTAAAAAAAAAAAACCTGTATCCATGAGGCATGACAATGGTGTCTCAAACCTCAAAGTGCTGTTTATTAAAATTAAGGAAAATTAAAAATGAAATTCAGTTAAATCATAGTCAAGAAAAGGGAGCATGTTCAGAATTTGGTCTACATTTGGAACAGGAAATATAAATAGACTGTCTCTTCTTATTTTCTATTTTACCTCCTGTGTATTCTGGTGGATGCGGTCGGTAGAGCACTACAGAGTGTACAGAGTGTTAGCACTCGGTAGGACATTTTACTGAGCGCTACGCTGGATTCACACCAGGCATTGCTCTGACCCACGTCGGGCTACTGAGCCCTAGGGACTTTTAACTGAGCGCTACCAATGTGCACATGACAACCGTAGTTTTTATCTGCATTCAGCACAAAACATCATATTCAATTTATATTGTATTTGTTTATAGACCATTAATAAGTATTGGCTTATGTTTTCTTTACCACTCATTCTTTCTCTCTCTCTCTGTATATTTATATATATATATATACATATATATATATATATATATATATATATTTCAGGACTTAAACAACTTTTTGTGTTATATGTATTACAGCTCCTTGTATTAGCTGAGCACTTTAAAACCCCATGGTTTTGCAACAATCTGGAGATATATATATATATATATATATAAAATATATAAATATATAATATATATATATATATATATCTATATAAATATATATATGTGTATTTATCAGACATGGGGTATTCGTATTCAGTATTCGTAATCATTGTATTCGAATACTGGTATTTTCAGTTTTTGTATTCATATTCGAATAGATTTGTAAAAAGTAAAAAAGTATTTTTATTCATATTCAAATACATTGCAGAAGTATTCATATTCATGAATACTTTTCATGAATACATGCAGTATACATTAATGTTGTTTACCTTTTGTCCTTTATCCATTTAGAAAAATGTGCCATTATTTCAACAGTGATTGATTTTGACCCACTTAACACATGCACATTAACAATCTTATTTACACATTTTGACATTTTTTCTTTTTTTTTTTTCATATTAAATGAATATTAATGTGTTTATTTTGTCATGTGTATGTACATCTCTATCAGTCAGACCCTCTTTTTACTTCTACATTTATCCTACAACAATTTTCGTTAAACATACAAGAAAACAGGTATCTACATGGGGCAAGCAGCGCTGTCCATATCTTTTGCTCTGTACCCTTTATGTCTGATAATGCCACAATGAACTTCCTTTGTAGAGGCTTGAGGTAGCTAGGCCAGCATGCTACAAGCCCAAGTCCATTCAAGTTCAAAGGGTTGAAAGCTTAGTAATTACCCCTGCATGGTCTAGGTAATAGCCCTGACAGGGATGACAGCCCAGTACCTTACTTGACCAAACCTGATGTCCATTCCAGTATCTTGGTAAACCTGTAAATCACATAACGTGAATTGTGTACCTAGACACAGGTTCAAGTAACTGGCCCCAACCCTGGTCAGTGTACATATGAGCCAACTTTGGATGTTTGATGCTGTATACTTGTGTTGATAATATAATGCTGCAATGAACTTCCTGTTTAAGAGGCTGGAGGTTGACCAGCTTGCTAGCCAGGTAGCTAGCTACAAAGGCGGCAAAGATGAATGCTAGGTTATTACCCCTGCCTAAGATGGCTAACTGCCCTGACAGGGGTGACAGCTTTGTACAGGCAATTAATTAAAGCCTGGTGTACATTTCAAGTACCAGTATCAAAATTGTACTTAGAGTACCCTATACCAGGTACAGCAACTTTAGTTCCAGGCACAGGTACAGGTACTCTGAATTGTGTACCCAGGTAAAGGTACAAGTACCTGGCCCCAACCCTGAAAGAAACATTCATTTATATATTTTGTGTAACAAACTTCCATAATAAATAATACTCCGTCATTATGTGGTATGGAAATTAATGCATACACAGTGCATTACATGAATATTTTGAATTTTGGACTTAAATACATTTTGCAAGTGTGAATATATGATGATTGCAATTAGTAGTATTAAAAAATGATTCTTGATAGTTTCTTTTTGTTTCAGTAAATTGTATTCATATTGATATTCATGAATACATTTATATTTGTATTTATATTTGTATTCGTATTTGTATTTGAATACGTTTCTGTTTTGGAGTATTTGCATTCGTATTCATATTCCCCTGCTGTATTTGTATTCGTATTCGAATACATTTCTTCTGTATTCGACCCATGTCTGTTATATATATTTATATATATATATCGATTAGGTGTTTATATGTATTATACTATATACTAGCAATTACCCGTGCTATGCACGGTTTGGGGCGAGCATTCTGAGGTTAAATAGCTTATCATAGATGAAAGTCTTGGTTGTAAAATGTTACCGTCATAAGATCTTTTTTTTCTGACATTTGGTATAAGTATTCTGTTTTTGAGTTGACCTTGTGTCGGATGACTTGGACGAATATGTTCCTATAGAATGGTGGAATATCTTTTGACAAACCCGGAGCATATGTATGATGAAAACCACGGCAATCCTTAATGTCCAGAGGAGATATGGAAGACCACACAAATCACGTTCCGCTTTTAATATATAGATTCATTATATGCATGGTGTTATGCATAAAACTAAATGAAGCCAAGCGATTGGCCAGAGAATTTTCGAAGAAATGATAAATTAAATCATTTTTATATGAAAATATATTATGCTGAACATCGCCATTTAAAGTTGCCCTCCGATCCCTACAATCCGCCAGTAAAGGAACCTGTTATCTTGCATGAGACGGGTTCTCAATAATTGCATTCCCATTATCAGGCACAAAAACTTAGCACTCACATGGTCGGGCAATTCCGCTGCGCAAAAGTTCGTGGTAGCATTATATTATATGGTACATATAATGGCTTTATATATTTTTAGATATCACGCACTCCCAAGGACCTTTCCTGTTTGAAAGCTAAGCCAATGTTTTCCAGTGAGACAATCACTGCATTCAGGCAGTGTGTAAAACTCGGACCACATGGACTCCGGATCCCGGACTCCAAGAATAAATTTGTAATTCTTAAACTCTCTTGGTAATTTATCCAGATATTTTAGCATAAACGTATTAAAGACATATTTAATATTATGTTTGGTTAATAATTAGTAGAAATAGTCTGATTTGCACGAAAAAATTGATCATTAACACTTACGGACCTTGGCGCACGGACCTCACGGATTACACGGACCCCGTTTACTCGTTGTATTACCATTTCTTTAGTACATATTTTCACATTACGTTTAACCATAACACCCATGTGATTTATTATTGTGTTATTATTTGTATGTTTACATTTTTATGTCTCAGTTTTTATTCATAATTTTATATATGCTATTTATTACATTTGTGTAGCGTTTTAAAAAATACAATAATTAAAAACATTTACAACCTCATTATTTTGGAACCTATAGTTGCTTGAAATGCAATTAATCAACATTTCCTTTTGGTATTTATATTATTGCCAACTTTAAATTACATGGTTGTTATGAATGGAACACGAAATTCTCCCCCCCCCCCCCCCAGTGTGCCAGCACTATTAAATTTTCATTTAAAATAAAACAAAAATTATATTAAGTTTGTGACATGAGTGCTATTTTATTCCTCTTTCAGTCATAAATAAAAAAATATGAGGGGTGGTTACTGTCCGTCAAAATGGAACAGTCAGCAAAGTCAAGTTAAATGAGGTTAAATGAGGAAATTAGTTTTCGGGGTCCGGGGACCGTGGGGTCCGGGTTTTACACACTGCCCTGCAATCACTACCGTTCCGAAAATTTTCAATCTTTAAAATGTCCCCCTTTTAAGCATTCTCCTCACGCGAGATCCTCTTGTGCACAATAGACCTTTTCGCTGCGAAGACAAAGAAAAGAGGCACTCGCGGGAGAGCAAATATAAAAATTATAAATTATGCACGTAATACGCAAATATTGCAATATATCAGAGAAGATACGGAAAATTACAAAAATCGCCTTATGCTATTAATATATAGATAATAACTAATATGTGGTTTATATATAATAATTATAACAGGATATATTTTAAAATTATTACATGATTCATCGCTTGGTATATAGATTACATATATAATATATATATAGCATATTTGATATATGGGCACTTTCACACAAAAGGTTGAGTGATTAGTCTCACTGGGGAGTAAAAACTGAATACCTAACAGAGCAAAATTAAGTTTACCCCTGAAAAGGTATATATCTTAGCTAAAGGAAACTGTTTAGTATACCACTTTACCTGTGAACTAATAAAAGTTACATTGAATTCAGTAATTCAAACATCCCATATTTTTACAATAATCTTTTTCTCTTCACAGCTCTACATAATAATAAATTTTCGCTCATTGGTCTGTTCTAATGTCTTTATCTGATGTATTTGATCATGCCCTAAGTGCATGGTAAAAAAATCTGCAATCATATTTGTTTTTTTATGAAATTTTCATATTTTAATAAAAATTTAACAATGCATTTTAATTATGATTAAAGGAAGTATGCTGTCAGTCTTTATTCTGACACTGCTCTGGTCAATTAGTAACAGAAATGGTGAGAGAAGTTGTTCAGCTGTACAGAGTTCAAGAAATATGGAAATATGTTGATGCCTTAGTCTGTGGTCACTTGATTTATATGATAATAGTTTTTACCAACATTTGTACTGGAGAGGACATTATTTTAACATGCACTGTGGAAGAATTCAAAAGGAATGTTTTTGTTCCCTCTTTCTCTTGTATTGTTCATGGACCTCTTGAACATAAAATGAATCAGTGTCCACCTCATTTTCCAGAGGCAAGTTCATCTGCAACTATTTGGACCTTGTGGTTAAAGGAGCACAAAATAGACATACCCAAGTATCAGTTATTAAGTATAATGTAAGTCATTTATGACTCCATGATATTAAATAACACATAAAGCGAGATTATAAATATTGAATGGCTTATACCTTTTGTTTTGTTAAAAAAAATTTACTCTAGACAACATTTTTTTAACAATAATTTGGAGAAACGGTCATCTTGAAAATGAAATATTTCACAGAATTTTATTCAGAAGCAGTTTTGTTCACAATCCGCAATGCAAATATAATTTGTTTTTTTGCACTCATGCTTTATTTCCAACTCATTTACTTTGAATATTAACATCTGTCAATTTATTTACCGCATACATTAAACAATTGGTTCATAGACAACATAGCTCACCTGAATATCATATAAACAAAATGTTTATTGTAGACCTGGGGAAAATATATATATATATATATATATATATATATATATATATATATATATATATATTAATTTATTCAAAATTTGGGACATACATTTTGTATTATGTGATAACTACAGATATGGGTCCTGCTAGTAGTATTTCACATTGTGACACAACAGTTGTGGAAATGGACATTTCAGTTGCTTTTGGCTTTTTACTTGTGAGGATATTACCATTGAATTTGAATTTAAGATATAAAAACAACTTTTCTGAGACTTAGATTAACTGGAACAAGAAAATTAAGATTCTGCAAGAAGACAATGTTGCATGATATCATTGTTTTCACAGACTTTGCTATGAGACTTGGTAAAATGGATGGAAAAAGAAAAGCACGTTGTCAAAGACCAAGTTCATATGATGCCTCCACCCTCAACACCCCCAGCCCCAACACTGATAACTGTGTCATTTAAAATGTGTACCAGCAAATTGGGAGACCATAGTTTCAAAAGCTGTTTTACAAAACTCTTTGGTTTCACAAGTTGTTGACTTTTTCTTGAGGCAAAAGTATTGGAAAATTCTATTGTAGTTGCTCTCATGAAGTAATGATTCATAGTTGGTGAGATGACAAGGGAACAGAAAGCACTGGTATTTTCATAAGAATTATCTTTGGCTAAAACAATTTGGGTTGATTCGTCAGCAATCAACAATATGGCACAGTTACATAAAATATGTGACATAAAGAGAGTGAATGATCCAGATAATGAAATGTTAGATTTTGGTAAAAATGAAAATTAGGGCTGTTCGACTATTTCTACCGGTCTAATTTGGTAAAGAATCTTAACATGTATGTGGTTCTGGTTAAAAACAGATACAATTACACATTTTTTATAATACCCAAAGTATTAGATGAAGGGGTCTATGTAGTACACTACATGGTATTTATTAAAATCAAAAGTAAGCAGGTTAGGTATCCACAGTGATTGAAAGCTTCAAGAACTTCCGTGCAAATCTGAAAGACTGTAGGGTTGTACATTTGACACTTTTATCCTGTGTTAAAAAAATGTCCTCTCCATTACATTTAAGTAACACAAAATTAAAGTCTGCTAATGTTACAATTTACATGCAGTTATTGCAGGTATGCTTTTTGTCTGCTTCTCACTTCTGTACAAAGAAGGAACATGTACTAGAAAGGCTTAATCATGAATTCATCAATGAAGATTCATCACTATAAACATTGGTTTGACAATGAATGGAGTTACATGCTAATTTATATATATAATGAGCCAAACTATTTCCCTAAACCAGTCAGTCTATTTATATTTATCACTAGGACAAACTTTAAGTAATTATTAAGCTTACTTGGAGAAGTATTCCTCTAGCCTGCCTCATGTTAAAAATGATTGTACTGGAGAGGACATTTTGACAGATACACTCATGGCTAAACTGGCCACAAAATATTAGATGGGTTGCAATGCAAACACCAGGGAATTTATCTTCCTAGCTACCAGTTACATATAAACTAAAATAGGCTTTTAATTTCTACATTAAAGTGAATTTTATCTGTATGTACTGGAGAGGACAATTTTTTTAACAGGCATATACCAGGTAAACAAGTGCCAAATCATCCCGGTCAGGACACACATACCCAGCCCTTAGTTACCAAAACATGATTAGATATAATACTGGCTGTTTAAAGCAGGATTTTGTTTTGCAACATGAGAATTTCATTTCTTGTGAGGATGCAGTGTAATGGAGAGGACAGGTCTCAGCAAAATTTTTTAACCAATTATTATACTGAAGGATATTGATTGGATAATTCAAACCACCACTATGAAAGTCCTGAAACTTGGAGCACTTGTAGTTTACATGTTACAGCATATGCTGTGATTAGAATATTTCTGTTCTGGTAAACAAATTTCAGTCATATTTACATTGAATTTTTCCATTTTTGTGAGTGAGACTCCAAAATTTGATGAAAATTACACTTAAATGGCCAGAACTTCTTAAAAAATTGGCTTAGAGTTATAAAATTTTCTGTGTTTATAGAGGCTGGTGTGGCCTTTACAAATATGATAATATGTATCATATTTTCAGCCTCAAAACTTACCTGTGAACCATTGTTTAACAATTTTTCATATCCAACCTTTAGTGTGAAAGTGCCCATATACATATATGATGGGGATCTGTGTTAAAACAACAATTACATCCACCTGAAGGACTGGGGCAGTATCAGTTTTGACAGACTAATTTTATTACATTAATACACAGGTTTTTTAGAAGATTATCCATTTCGTATTATAACATACAGCACTGTATATACCACAAGAGGAAGAGAAACTCTGAGAAAGGCCTGGTTCGAACCTTACTGTAAAACCTCGAGCTGGCCATTGCACACTGACTCTCACATTCTGCCTCTAGAACTGATATGTGTCATTCCTGTACCATACAAATGTTGTACAGCACTTTGGTTTTTGCTTCCATCAGTATAATCAGTGGAAATGCAGGTGTGGGTCTCTGTGTACCTTTATATTCATGACGCTGAAATTTGAACTGAAATTTCGCGATTTCTCAATTTTGAACGTATTGCGAGGATTTCATTTTTGTGATTCACCAGAATCTGTTAATTCTGAGTACACTATTATTGTCCCCTGCTTCTTCAGAACATGGGACATTGATTTGGGTTTGTCTGTTCCACTGTCATCCCTCTGTCTGTCTGTCTGTCTGTCTGTATGTTTGCCCGTGCGTCAGATTTATTTCCGTGCGATAAATATTATTTGATTTCATTCAAATTTGGGTCATTGATTGCTCTCATGCATACCTTGGTTGGGATTGGTTTTTGGGTGTCTGTCTGAAAAATAAATACTCTCCAGCTCAAAAAACAAAATTATCAAATTTTTGTCAAATTTCTCTATGTCTTTTAGTTTTTAGCTCAGCTGACTGAAAGTCATCTGAGCTATAGCGATCACTCTTTGTCCGTCGTCCGTCTGTTCGTCCGTTAACCAGGCACAAATCGTAACCGCTGAACCTAGAACCTTGTAACTTGGGATTCTGAGAGGTCCATTAAAAATCTCTTTGGAAACCAGAAATTAGGTCTCTGTTACCCTTATCCTTCGAGCTATGGGGCCCCAAAGTACCCCCCAGAAAAGTCAAAAATTTCATACAAAAACTTCAATATCTCATTAACTACTTGACTGATGGTCATGATTTTTGGCATACATATTGATCATGAGATGTTCCATCACTTCCTGCAGACTGGTGGCGCCACCTGTATTTTTCGATTTTTTACAAATTTTTTTCTCTATTTTTGAGACCTTTAAAAATGTGAACATCTGTTAACAAGGCACAAATCATAAAGCCTAGACCTAAATCTTAATTCTTGATACACTGAGAGGTCCATGAAAAATCTCCTTGGAAACCAGAAATTAGGTCTCTGTTACCCATATCCTTCAAGCTATGGGGCCCCAAAGTACCCCCCCAGAAAAGTAAAAAATTTCATACAAAAACTTCAATATCTCATTAACTACTTGACTGATGGTCATGATTTTTGGCATACAGTTTTGATCATGAGATGTTCCATCACTTCCTGCAGACTGGTGGTGCCACCTGAATTTTTCGATTTTTTACGAATTTAAAAATGTGAACAGCTGTTAACAGGGCACAAATCATAAAGACTGGACCTAGAATCTTCATTCTTGACACACTGAGAGGTCCATAAAAAGTCTGCATGGAAACCTGAAATAAGGTCTCTGTTACCCATATCCTTTGAGCTATGGGGGGCTCCCAATAACCCCCCAGAATAATGGAAAATTTGATAAAAACAAACTGCAACATCTCAATAAATACAACACTGATGGTCATGATTTTTGGCATACATATTGATCAAGAGGTGTTTCATCAGTACCTGCAGACTGGTGGTGCCACCTGTATTTTTTCAAATTTTCACAATTTTTTTTTCTCTATTTTCGAGATCTTTCAGGATGAAGTTATCTGTCAACAGGGTACAAATCGTAAGGACTGGACCTAGAATCTTCATTGTTGACACACAGGGAGACCCATGATAAGTCTCCATGGACACCTGAAATTAGGTCTCTGTTACCCATATCCTTTGAGCTATGGCACTCCAAAGTACAGCTCAGAATAATGGAAAATTTGATACAAAAGCTGAAGTATCACCATAATTGTTTTCATGGATATTGATCATGGAGTGTTTCATCAGTTTCTGCAGACTGGTGGCACCACCTGTATTTGTTCGGGTTTTTTTACGAATTTTTTCTCTATTTTTGAGACCTTTAAAGTTATGAACATCTGTTAACAGGGCACAAATCATTAAAACTGGACCTAGAATCTTCATTCTTGACACACAGGGAGACCCATGAAAAGTCTCCATGGAAACCTGAAATTAGGTCTCTGTCACCCATATTCTTTAAGCTGTATGGCTCCAAATTACCCCCCAGAATAATGGAAAATTTGATACAAAAACTGCAGTATCTCAATAACTACAACACTGATGGTCATGATTTTCGGCATACATATTGATCATGACCTGTTCCATCAGTTTCTGCAGACTGGGTGCGCCACCTCTATTTTTTTCAAATTTTTACGATTTTTTTTTCTCTTTTTTTGATACCTTTAAAGATGTGGTTATCTGTCAACAGGGTACAAATCGCAACAACTGGACCTAGAATCTTCATTGTTGACACACAGGGAGACCCATGATAAGTCTCCATGGACACCTGAAATTAGGTCTCTGTTACCCATATCCTTTGAGCTATGGCTCTCCAAAGTACAGCTCAGAATAATGGAAAATTTGATACAAAAGCTGAAGTATCTGAACAACTAATGCAGAGATCACCATAATTGTTTTCATGGATATTGATCATGGAGTGTTTCATCAGTTTCTGCAGACTGGTGGCACCACCTGTATTTGTTCGGGTTTTTTTACGAATTTTTTCTCTATTTTTGAGACCTTTAAAGTTATGAACATCTGTTAACAGGGCACAAATCATTAAAACTGGACCTAGAATCTTCATTCTTGACACACAGGGAGACCCATGAAAAGTCTCCATGGAAACCTGAAATTAGGTCTCTGTTACCCATATTCTTTAAGCTGTATGGCTCCAAATTACCCCCCAGAATAATGGAAAATTTGATACAAAAACTGCAGTATCTCAATAACTACAACACTGATGGTCATGATTTTCGGCATACATATTGATCATGACCTGTTCCATCAGTTTCTGCAGACTGGGTGCGCCACCTCTATTTTTTTCAAATTTTTACGATTTTTTTTTCCATTTTTGATACCTTTAAAGATGTGGTTATCTGTCAACAGGGTACAAATCGCAACAACTGGACCTAGAATCTTCATTCTTGTCATGCAAGAAGGCCCATGAAAAGTGCCTGTGGAAACTTAAAATTAGGTCTCTGTTACCCATATCCTTCAAGCTATAGGACTCCGAAGTATCCCTCAGAATAATGGACAATTTGATACAAAAGCTGAAGTATCTGAACAACTAATGTGGAGATCACCATGATTCTTTGCATGGATATTGATGTTTGTAAGTGTTTTTATTAGTTTCTGCAGACTGGTGGAGCCACCTGTATTTTTGTACCCGCCAAAACGAAGTTTTGTGGATACTATGTTTTTGACCGGGTTCCTCCGCCGTTGCCGCGTTCGTTTCCAGAGAGCTCCTCTGGGACTTGATTTTATCAGCTTTCCAAGCTCATATCTCGGGAACCGTTTGACTGATCAGGAAATAAAATTTATACTAATGTAGCCCTTTGAGAGCTCTATAACATACACAAAAAATGGTGGCGCCACCTGTAACCATGTTTGCACAGTGTCCATATGTTCATCTGCCTTTGGTTAAAATCACTCATATCTCTGCAGTGAATTGACTAATTCACCTGAAATTCGGCATGCATATACATCCTGGAAAGCTTTCTTGATTTTATGACAGGTGGCGCCACCTACATTCTCATTCACGCTGATGACATCCGAGCTCATATTTCGGGAACCGTTTGACCGATCGGGCCAAAATTTTGCATGTATATAGATCTAACATAGCTCTTTATCATACGCTAAACTGGTGGCGCCACCTGCAACCATTTTTGCACAGCGTCTGTCTGTTTGTCTGCCGTGCAATAATGTCACTCATATCTCGGCAGTGGTTTGACATATCTGCCTAAAATTTTGCAGTTTTATACATCCTGGATAGCTTTCTTGATTTTATGACAGGTGGCACCACCTACATTCACGTTCACGCTGATGACATCCAAGCTCATATCTCGAGAACCGTTTGACCGATCGGGCCAAAATTTTGCATGTGTATAGATCTAACATAGCTCTTTATCATACACAAAACTGGTGGCACCACCTGCAACCATTTTTGCAAGCGTCTGTCTGTTTGTCTGCCGTGCAATAAAGTCACTCACATCTTGGCAGTGGTTTGACATATCTGCCTAAAATTTTGCAGTTTTATACATACTGGATAGCTTTCTTGATTTTATGACAGGTGGCGCCACCTTTATTCTAGTTTATGCTGCAGACATCCAAGCTCATATCTCGGGAACCGTTTGAACGATTGGGCCAAAATTTTGCATGTGTATAGATCTCACATAGGTCTTTATCATACACAAAACTGGAGGGGCCACCTGCAACCATTTTTGCACATTTTGCACAGCGTCTGTCTGTTGGTCTGCCGTGGCCTAAAATCACTCATTTCTCTGTAGTGGTTTGACATAACTGCCTAAAATTTTGCAGGTTTATACATCCTGGATAGCTTTCTTGATTTTATGACAGGTGGCGCCACCTACATTCTAGTTAACGCTGCACACATCCAAGCCAATATCTCAGGAACCATTTGACCGATTGGGCCAAAATTGTGCTTGTGTTTAGATCTCACATAGGTCTTTATCATACACAAAACTGCAACCATTTTTGCACAGCGTCTGTCTGTTTGTCTGCCGTGGGCTAAAATCACTCATATCCATGTAGTGGTTTGACTTTTCTGCCTAAAATTTTGCATATGTATACAACTTGGACAGCTTTCTGGAGTTGTGGTAGGTTGCACAACCTACATACACATTTAGGCTGCAGACATCCATGCTAATATGCAACATACCTCACTCTGTTTCCCCTTGCCACTCAATCCATGCCTCACTTCACTCTGATTTTGGCAGATACATGTAGTCACTTGTCGGCTACCCGTATTCTAGTTTTTAAAAGTTTACACATTTTTTCTCTATTTTTCAGATATATAAATACAGACTAAATCTTGGCCTGTTGGTTAATCTGTTTGATGCTTCAGTTGAATGGGTATCTACCATTCTGATGATAAAATTTCCTTTTGTGAATCTCTTCCCAGTCAGCTGAGCGTCATGACCCATGGGTCACTTGTTATATTTGCCGGCAGATGTCTCCACATGTCATAATGGATTTTAGTCCTATTTCTCAATGTGTTTAAGTTTTTGAGTTTGCCTGCAGTATCTCCACATGTCATAGTGGATCTGTTAATGTTTTCATCTGCCCTCAAGCAGATTTCTTGAGGGCTAATGCTCAACTAATACAAGGATTTTGATTGCTTCTCAAGCATGAAAGACAACATGAACCGAAAGCGGGGGACATTAATTCCACAAATTTGCTTGTTTGTATTGATTATAAATTTAGAATGAATCCTACACTACCTCACTCATTTCATGCTTTTCTAGTTCAGTCATTAGCTTATGATTTGTGTCACAGTCAATATATCTCCTGTGATTACTGCACGTTTTACAGTAATTAATGCTTCTTTGCATGGGCCAGTTTGGATACCATGCACAGCTTAGGTTGCTAATTGAGTTGTTTCAAGAGGTGTTATACTAATTATCCGTTTGTGCTGATGCCTCATCCCCTCATGTTCATCTTAACTATCTATATACATGTACATCTGCAAAATTCCATTCTGGTTTCAGACTACTTGACAGGGCAGTATCATATGCTTCCTCTCATTTCATATCCTGTTGTTAGCAAGACCTGGTGACTATTGCACCTGCAGGCCCTCGGTGTGTAATCATCCAAGTTGCTGGATCATCCCACCAAAGGACCCCCAAAAGTCGCACTCATCTGAGTGAAGCATGGGCATGACCTTCCCATAAAGCCTGCAGAGAGCTCACAACTGGGAGGGGCCAACTTTGAAAAATGTCACTGCCTCCGCGGAGGTTCAAACTGACAATCTCTGAATATCCCAGCTTTGACTCCTGTGCTCTTCACCAGAGTCACAGAAGCTGGTCAATAATCAGAAGCTTGGATGTTTTTCTTTTCAGATGAATCACAGTTTAGAAACCTGATCACCTGGTTAGAAGACCAGAAAATCAGACACTACAAGATCGAGGACCGTATTCCCCTTCGAACTATCACAGCAGGAAACTGGACAGATGCCTTACAGCAGGTCAGAAACAGTATAGTTTATGGAAATTATCACCAGAAATGTTGAAAATAAACTCAGGGTGGTTCATATCAGGGCTGACAAGACTGTTTACAGTATTCCTTTCAATTACCACTTCTTCTATATGAAAGTGTTTTTGCGGGGAAAAAAACCCTGCTTTAAATTTGCTGCAATTATCTTGTAAATTTAAAAAACTTAAAGGATAAATTCATAAATTCATTATGGTAATATTTAGTGTTGGGAGTTGCTTCCTTAATCATAATCGATCATCTATCAGCAATTGATGAATGATCATTAGTCACTTTTGAGAAGTGTTGGGAATTGGATGTAATTTCATGTTGAATCATCGGCGAACATTGATTTACCTCTTACAGTATGAAATATCTGATCATATATAGACCTGTACATTCTCTTAATTGATATTTATATTTATATATGTGTGTAAATAGCAAACATAGGTGTAAATCTGTTAATAAACACATTATTCTGAATTTTTTATCACATAGATTTTATGAAAGCATACTGAAAATATATATAAACCTAATCTTTGTGAAATGGATTATGGCAATTCACGATCAAACATTGTCTGCATCAGCAGACCAATCATGGATTATAATTTATCATCTTTTTTTCAGTACATGGATCAGCTTGGTTGTCCTGTAGTCCAAGAAAATAGGACAGCATTAGTTGACTGGTTGCTGGGGTATGCAGTCAGACTGGAATATGGAGATAATTGTAAGCCAGGATAAGTAATCATACACCACAATTAGTTGAAGACTTGCAAATTATTGCACCTGTTTTTAAAACATTCATACATACATTGATAAACAGAGTGCTTGAGTCATGCTATAAAATCTGTCTTTTTTTTAATTGGCTGAGTATTTGATATTATTCTAAATTTACTCTTAATATTCAATATTATTCTTAATACCTAAAATAAGGTATCTGTTAAAATTTCTTGTAAAATTATTCTTATTTCTGCTGTTTGATGTTAAAACATGTACTTACCTGAGGGGAAAGTCTTTGATTGTTATTCTCATAAATATTGAAAGTAACTCATTTTATTTCAGTATATATCTGAAATAATTACTTTAATGTATGAACAACATAAATGAGACACACTTTAAGAATCACTTTGTTTACATATATAATCTTAGTTTGTATTAGGGCCGATGTCGATTGAGCTCAAGAGGTGCAGATTGCTTGCTTCCCTGGTGTTTTGTGTCAGGGTTAATGGTGTCCATATTACAACCAGTTCATTTTGATTTAGCTGCAGGGATAAAGAGTGCTTTACTGGTGCATTCAGAAAGGATTCCAATAAAATTCATATATTGTTTGCTGTGATGTAGGACTCAAGTAAGGACTTGGTAAGGACTTAGACTCGAGGGTCCTAGGCTTAGTCTTGTACTCGATCTCAGAAGTAAGGACTTGAGAAAACAGGCCGAAGCCATCTTGAGACCAGCAGAAAAGAAAACTCACATATTAAATATAATACATAAAGAATTAGCACATGGGTTAACTACTTAATCTTACAGAATATTACAAAAATAAGACTATACAAGACCTGATACAAGTTTTAGCTCTGTATCAGGGGTTAAAGATAATTAAACAATCATGTTAAGGGAACTTGTAAAATAACATTAAACATCTCAAACATCCGTTTAAATGTCTTTTAATAAGAAGGTTTGTATTGGACTCTAACTTGGACTTGAATGAGGTGGACTTGGACTCAAACTGCAAGGTCTTAGTCTCAAGCCGAGTTGCCAGGACTTAGACTTGCACTCAGACGTGGATGGTGTGGACTTGACTACATGACTGGTTGTTTATTTCAGCTGACAAGTACCGAGGGATCAATCCGCAGTCCTACTCAACAGGGAGAGCAGTAGGTCCAGCAGCCTCTAATCCATTGGATAGTTTAGATTGTAAGTATAAATATACAGGAATATACCTCTAAAAAATACATAGCCTGCATAACATCTGAACCAACGGCAGTGGTCTTGTTGGCAAAGTGTTTGTCACAGACATTTTTAGCATATTATTAAAGGCATATTTAGGACTGAAGGCTTATAGTGGTCCTTGGAGCAGGGAGGTTATGTAACATGGGCAGTCCTTATTGGGTCAAGGGTTGCTGGGGGGGGGGGGGGGGGGGGTCAAGGGTTCCACTGTTGTTTCTCACTTGTTACTCTGTAAATATCTCCATTATATGAGGTGCAGAATTTATATAAATATCATATATATATATATTCTTTTCAGATTGTAGACCTCAATAGAATGAAAACAAAATGAATTTTGACAATTGAATATGTGCAGTGAGTCCTACTTGAAATGCAAGTCCCTATCTGTAGACAGCATTCCATGCTGACAGTATAATATATTCAAACCTATTGTTACCTCCTGTAAATTTAGTTATTTTTGGACTCTTGGGGGGGGGGGGGACCAACTAGAACAAAAAAAAGGTGATTTTGAAACTTTTTACTTTAAAATGTAATTAATGCTTACTGTAAATAAGTGTTTTATAACAAAAACAAAAAAAACTTATAAGTCAGGTTGAACTTTCTTGTTATAACACAGAATCATTATATTTCCATAGGCTTGTTAGTTTTTAGCTCAGCTGACTTTCAGTCATGCTGGGCTATAGCGATTGGTCTTTGTCTGTCGTCCTTCCGTCTGTCCGTCCGTCCATTAGCAGGGCACAAATCGTAACCGTAGGGGCTAGGGCCATGAACCCTACGCAGTCTTAGAGGTTCTAAAAAGATCTCCTTGCAAACCTGAAATTAGGTCACTGCGACCTATATTCTCAAATGTATGGGGTGTGTTTGCACCCCCCAGAAATAATTCTTTTAGCCAAAATTTTCATCCCAAACCTTCCATCTTTCACATACAACTTACCTACCAACAGGGGAAGAACCATAATAATTTTGAGGTCACAAGGTCAAAGGTCAAGGTCACAGAACCTACTTCTTTGAAAAGCCTGTGGATGCATTTTAAGCCAAACCTTTCATCCCAATTCTTTGATCTTTCACATATAGTTCACCTACTAAGTGGGAGAAGAATACTATAGATTTTGAGGTCACAAGGTCAAAGGTCAGGGTCACAGGATCCACTTCTTTGAAAAGGTTGTGGACACATTTCAAGCTAGATCTTTCATTCCAAACCTTTCAGCACTGATATCGCTTCTCTGCCAACAGGGGAAAAGACCTGTTGATTTGAGGTCAAAGGTCAAGTTCACAGCACCCTCTTCTTGCTTGGAGTCATTTTTAGGCAAACTTTTCAAATTATACTTTCCATCTGTCATATATGGCTTACCTACCAATAGGGGAAGAAGTCTATTGATGTTGAGTTCAAAAGGTCAAAGATCAAGGTCACAATATTGTACTAAATGCTTGTGAACATATTTCAAGTGAAACTGTTCAACCCAAACCTTCAGTCTTTCACATATGCCACATCTATGCATCACTGAATGTGATTCAAACTTCATATTTATGGGTCTTTTTGCATGAAGAAATAACTAATTGATTTTGAGGTCAGCTGGTCAGGAGGTTAAAGGTTGCAGGTCTAAGTTATTCACTCATTGGTTGCCAAGTAATTACACCCGGCCAGATGTAAGTGCTTAGTAGTTACTCATCATTTAGAAAGAATCAAGTTGATATGTGGGCAAAAGGCCAAGGTCATAGGTCAGGGAATGTTCACAATAACTTATTTTGTAGACCATCTCTATTTTTCTTGTACATATAACCATTGGTTATGGTACATCTCACTGTGTGGCTGTAATTGTGAGTGTTGCTGGTGACATATGACTCACTTTTGTATCAGCCTGTTAAGTGATAAGGCTGAGTGATAAATACCTCGTTACTGCATAACAAAAACACTGTTGCCGGAATGCTTCAGCCAGGCATTAAGACTGTGAGAGTATAGTATTAAGGTTTAGCTACTGATTTATAAGATGATGGGAACATTTTGCAGTTTATTTTACGGAATCATAGCAATAATCTTAGTTTCCTAGATATCGGAATATTTTTATATAAATAACCAGATATAAAAGCAAATGTTTGTTCTCATAATATGTGGATGTGTACCTGGATTTAGGATGGCTTTTTAGTTCACTCTGTGAACTTATGCCATGGCGCAGCGTCCGCCGTCCACTGTCAACTGTCCACCGTCCACCGTCTGTTACCAAATATCTCAACAGCCACAGCAGCTACATTCATGAAACTTTGCAGAATTAATGATCATGGGATGGACATGCAAAAATAAGCTTTTGGTGGCGCCACCTATGTTGACCTACTTTCTGCGGGAAGAATTGGTCTTTTTAACTTCTTTCAAGATAAGTCATAAAGTATTAATATTTTGGCCTTCATATCATAATCAACAGTTCCTTAGAGGAAGGGGAATAATTTTAGTATAAATTCAGTCAAGTCATTTTCAAGATGGCGTCTCTACGTAACTTCAGATTCTGTCGATTGCAAAATATGACAGCTTGATGTGTTTCTATACATGATGTATTGTCTGTTACCAAATATCTTAGGAACTGCTGCAGCCTTCAGTTTCATATTTCAAAGGAATATTGATCATGTGACTTTTAAATGATTTTGACCTCCAGGTGGCGCCACCTGTGTTGACCTACTTTCTGCGGGACAAAATGGTCTTTTCCACTTCTTTCAAGATAAGTCACAAAGTATTGATATTTGGCCTCCATATCATAGTCAGCAGTTCCTTAGAGGAAGGGGAATAATTTTAGTATAAATTCAGTCAAGTCATTTTCAAGATGGCATCTCTACGGAACATCAAATTCTGTCGATCGCAAAATATGACAGCTTGATGTGTTTCTATACATGATGTATTGTCTGTTACCAAATATCTTAGGAACTGCTGCAGCCTTCAGTTTCATATTTCACAGGAATATTAATCATGTTACTGCTTAATGATTTTGACCTCCAGGTGGCGCCACCTGTGTTGACCTACTTTCTGCAGGACAAAATGGTCTTTTCCACTTCTTTCAAGATAAGTCACAAAGTATTGATATTTTGGCCTCCATATCATAGTCAGCAGTTCCTTAGAGGAAGGGGAATAATTTAAGTATAAATTCAGTCAAGTCATTTTCAAGATGGCATCTCTACGGAACATCAAATTCTGTCGATCGCAAAATATGACAGCTTGATGTGTTTCTATACATGATGTATTGTCTGTTACCAAATATCTTAGGAACTGCTGCAGCCTTCAGTTTCATATTTCACAGGAATATTGATCATGTGACTGCTTAATGATTTTGACCTCCAGGTGGCGCCACCTGTGTTGACCTACTTTCTGCGGGACAAAATGGTCTTTTCCACTTCTTTCAAGATAAGTCACAAAGTATTGATATTTTGGCCTCCATATCATAGTCAGCAGTTCCTTAGAGGAAGGGGAATAATTTTAGTATAAATTCAGTCAAGTCATTTTCAAGATGGCATCTCTACGGAACATCAAATTCTGTCGATTGCAAAATATGACAGCTTGATGTGTTTCTATACATGATGTATTGTCTGTTACCAAATTTCTTAGGAACTGCTGCAGCCTTCAGTTTCAAATTTCACAGGAATATTGATCATGTGACTGCTTAATGATTTTGACCTCCAGGTGGCGCCACCTGTGTTGACCTACTTTCTGCGGGACAAAATGGTCTTTTCCACTTCTTCCAAGATAAGTCACAAAGTAGTGACATTTGGGCCTTCATATCATAGCCAACAGTTCCTTAGAGGAAGGGGAATAATTGGAGTCTAAATTCAGTCAAGTCATTTTCAAGATGGCGTCTCTACATAACTTCAGATTCTGTCGATCGCAAAATATGACAGCTTGATGTGTTTCTATACATGATATTGTCTGTTACCAAATATCTTAGGAACTGCTGCAGCCTTCAGTTTCAAATTTCACAGGAATATTGATCATGTGACTGCCAGATGATTTTGACCTCCAGGTGGCGCCACCTGTGTTGACCTACTTTCTGTGGTCCTTTCCACTTCTTCAAAGATAAGTCATAAAGTAATAATATTTTGGCCTTCATATCATAGTCAACCGTTCCTTAGAGGAAGTGAAATAATTTGAGTATAAATTCAGTCAATTCATTTTCAAGATGGCGTCTCTACGGAACTTCAAATTGTGTGAATCGCAAAATTTGACAGCTTGATGTGTTTCTAAACATTATGTATTGTCTATTACTAACTATCTTAGGAACTGCATCATGTGACTGCTAAATAATTTGACCTGTAGGTGGCGCCACCTGTGTTAACCTACTTTCTACAAGTTGTAGTGGTCTTTTCTGCTTTTTCCAAGATATGTCATAAAGTATAAATACTTTGGCTTTCATATCATAGTAAACAGTTCTTTAGAGGAAGAGGAATAATTTGAGTATAAATTCAGTCAAGTGATTTTCAAGATTGCATATCTACGGAACTTCAAATTGTGTCGATTGCAAAATTTGACAACTTGATGTGTTTCCATTTGACAACTTGATGTGTTTCCATTCTGTTACCAAATATTTTAGGAACTGCTGCAGCCTTCAGTTTTAAATTTCACAGGAATATTTATCATGTGACTGCTTAATGATTTTGACCTCCAGTTGGTGCCACCTGTTTAGCTACTCTCAGCAGGCTGTAATGGTGTTTTCTGCTTTTATCCAAAATATGTCATTAAGTATTTATTTGTTATAATCCACAAAAAACAGAGTCTCCTCTAGGACCCTTGGACAGATCTTCTCAAAACCTGGCATACTTGTTCCCTCACCTATGTAGTTGTAAGTAACAATGATGGAGAACCTTTCTGTGCAGTACAAACCTGGGTTTCTTTTATATAACAACCCTCAATCTCAGGAGTGGTTCAAGGTATTTAGCTGAAATTTTGCATATTCATAGATCTTGGACTCCTCCATCTTGTACTTAAGACTGGTGGCGCCATCTGCAATCGTTTTCCAATGGCGTCCTTCGGTACATTTGCTGTGGGTGAAAATTGCTCATATCACAGAAGTGGTTGAAGGTATTGGTCTAAAATTTGCCATGTCTATCCATCTTGAAAAGTTTTCTCGTAAACCAGACAGGTGACCCCACCTACAATACTTTTTGCGGAGTTTCCAACTATGCATTTGCCATCTGTTCGTCTTAGTGGTTGTTCAGTGTATTGGGTTGAAATTGTGCATGTCCATAGATCTTCGTCACCTCCATCTCATAAACAAGACTGGTGGCGCCAAATCCAATCATTTTCCTGTGGTGTCCATTCATACAATTGCTTTGGGTGAAAATTGCTCATATCTCAGGAGTATTGGTCTGAAATTTGGCATGTGCAGTCATCTTGGAAAGTTTTCTCATAAACCATATAGGTGGCGCCATCTACCTTGTGCAAAAGGACAATGTCTACTTGGAAAGGAATGAATGGTATTTTGCACAGTTATTCACAGAGTGAACATTAGACCCCTGGGTCTCTAGTTTTTTTATTACAAGACCTTTAGTCATGCTTTCTGCATTTCTTTTCTTTCAGGTTTTACAGTTTACCTACCCTGCTGATCCCATTGAAAAGCAGAGTGATAATAAAAAATATTGGACTTACAATTTTAACATTTGCATATCTATAAATCTAATATGAGGGCCTGAAAATGCCTTTTGAATTGTTTTGGACATTCATTACTGTAACATCCTTTGGAGAATTTGCTACAAGTTTGGTCTCTTATTGGAGGATATGTGATATCAAATGTCAGACTTGTCAGAAATCCATTATGTCTGCCAGTTTGCCACCTTAGAAATCGTTTTGTCAGTGCAGTATCAGTGATTTTTAGCTCAGCTGACTTTAGTCATGCTGTGCTATAGCAATGGGTATTTGTCCGTCGTCCTTCCGTCTGTCCGTCTGGCCAGCCTTCCGGCTGTTAGCAGGGCACAAATTGTAACTGTAAGGGCTAGATACATGAACCCTATGCAGTCTTAGAGGTTCTAAAAAGATCTCCTTGCAGATCTGAAATTAGGTCACTGTGACCTATATTCTCTGAGTTACGGGGTGTGTTTGCACCCCCCAGAATTAATTCTTATAGCCAAAATAATCATCCCAAACCTTACATGTCAATAGAGGAACAAACCTTTTGATATTTAGGTCTTAGGGTCAAAGGTCAATGTCACAGGACCAGCTTCTTGAAAAAAGTTGTGGATGCATTTCAAGTCAGCTTTTCATCCCAAACCTTCCATCTTCCAAGTATGGTCAGATACCATATGTTATACCGTCAGGCTTTAAATACAGGTCATGCTTGTCAGCTGAGCGTCATGACCCATGGGTCACTTGTTTAAAAAAAAGAGGTATGAAGGGTGGGAAATCAGATTAAGAAATTAATTGCTACTTCTATTTACTGTGTCTTTTCATAAATTTATATTTTGTTAATTTATTGCAACAGTGATTTTTTTCATGAGATAATGCTGTCTGGTAACACCTGAATTATATGATATTTTGTAGGTTGTTATATTTCCTATACATTAACCTATTGGCAGGTACATCAGTTTTCTTTACAACGCTGCATATTTCTGTTTAATATTTAAGCTACTTCCAATCCAAGGTTTTCAGGTGAGCTGTAAAATGTATTCTACTGTCGGGGCATTTTTATTTTTTATAGTTACATAGAGGTGGTTGTGGTCCGTGCAGAACTTTAGGCACTGAGTCTGTTGAGATAAAGTCTGGTACTTTTCAAATGACCAGCTGTTAAATTCTGAATTTTAACTTTTAAGAATTAAGGATTATCTATTCATATTGTAAGTTTATTATTTGTAACTGAGTTGACAGTTATATATTTTATGTCATATCAATTCTCCTTACGTGATACAATAAAAAAAAGTTTGATTCTGTTTGTAAGAAAATAAAGAAAACCATAAAAAAAACATTAATAGTTCACATTTCCAATTAACACATTTCATTTTTTAGCTCAGCTGACTGTAAGTCATCTGAGCTATAGGGATCACCTTTTGTCCGTCGTCTGTCCGGCCGTCCGGCCGTCTGGCCGTCCAGGCGTCTGTCCGTTAACAGGGCACAAATCGTAACCGCTAGAACTGGAATCTTCTTACTTGACATCCTGGGAGGTCTATGGAAATTCTCCTTGTAAACCTGAAATTAGGTCACTGTGACCTATATTCTTCGAGCTATAGGGTTCCGAAGTACCCCCCAGAATTATGGAAAATTTGATACAAAAGCTCAAGTATCTGAACAACTAATGCATTGATCATCATGATTTTTTGCATGGATATTGATCATGGAGTGTTTCATCAGTTTCTGCAGACTGGTGGCGCCACCTGTATTTTTTTTATTTTTACCAATATTTTTCTCTATTTTTGAGACCTCTTAAGATGCGGCCATCTGTTAACAGGGCACAAATCGTAACGACTACACCTAGAATCTTCTCTCTTGACATGCAGGGAGGCCCATAAAAAGTCTCTATGGAAACCTGAAATTAGGTCTCTGTTACCCATAACCTTTGAGCTATGGGGCTCCGAAGTACCCCCAAGAATAATGGAAAATTTGATACAAAAGCTCAAGTATCTAAACAACTATTGCAGTGATCACCATGATTCTTTGCAAGGATATTGATCATGGAATGTGTCATCAGTTTCTGCAGTATGGTGGCGCCACCTGTATTTTTTTTATTTTTACGAATTTTTTTCTCTATTTTTAAGACCTCATAAGATGCGGTCATCTGTTAACATGGCACAAATCGTAACAACTGGACCTAGAATCTTCTCTCTTGACATGCTGAGAGGCCCATGAAAAGTCTCCTTAAAAACTTGAAATTAGGTCTCTGTTACCCATAACCTCTGAGCTATGGGGCTCCGAAGTACCCCCCAGAATAATGGAAAATTTGATACAAAAGCTCAAGTATCTGAACAATTATTATATTGATCACCATGAATCTTTGCATGGATATTGATCATGAAATGTTTCATCAGTTTCTGCATTCTGGTGGCGCCACCTATATTTTTTCAATTTTTAGCTCAGCTGACTGAAAGTCATCTGAGCTATAGGGATCACCTTTTGTCCGTCGTCCGTCCGGCCATCCAGGCGTCTGTCTATTAACAGGGCACAAATCGTTACCGCTAGACCTGGAATCTTCTTACTTGACATCCTGGGAGGTCTATGGAAATTCTCCTTGTAAACTTGAAATTAGGTCACTGTGACCTATATTTTTCGAGCTATGGGGTTCTGAAGTACCCCCCAGAATAATGCAAAATTTAATACAAAAGCTCAAGTATCTGAACAACTAATGCATTAATCACCATGATTCTTTGCATGGATATTGATCATGGAGTGTTTCATCAATTTCTGGAGATTGGTGGCGCCAGCTATATTTTTTTATTTTTTACGATTTTTTTTCTCTACTTTTGTGATCTTTAAACATTTGGTCATCTGTAAACAGGGCACAAATCATAATGACTGGACCTAGAATCTTCTGTCCTCACCTCCAGGGAAGCCCATAAAAAGTCTACATGGAAACCCGAAATAAGGTCCCTGTTACCCATATTCTGTGAGCTATTGGGCTCTGAAGTACCCCCCAGAATAAAGATTTGGTCATATATTAACAGGGCACAAATCATAATGACTGGACCTAGAATCTTCTTTCTTGACATGCAGGGAGGCCTTTGGAAAGTCTCTTTGGAAATCTGAAATTAGGTCTCTGTTACCCATATCCTTCATGCTATGGCTCCGAGAATAAAGATTTGGTCATCTGTTAACAGAGCACAAATTATAATGACTTGACCTAGAATCTCCTTTCTTGATATGCTGGGAGGCCCCTGAAAAGTCTCCTTGTGCACCTGAAATTACATCTCTGTTACCCATATCCTTCATCCTATGCGGCTTTGAAATACCCCCCAGAATAAACATTTGGTCATCTGTTAACAGGGCACAAATCATAATAACTGGACCTAGAATTTTATTTTTTGACATGCTGGGAGACCCCTGAAAAGTCATCTTGTAAACCTTGAAAATAGGTGTCTGTTACCCATATCCTTCATGCTACAGAGCTCCATAGTACCCCAATGAATATTGGATGATTTTATACAAAAGGTCAAGTTTGGAAAAAGTATTTCATTCAAATTTGACATTCAGATGATAAAATTACTTTTGTCAATGTCTTCCTGGTCAGCTGAGCGTCATGACCCCTGGGTCACTTGTTGATGGGGTTATCTGATAGGAATTATGACTAGACTAATTGTTTATTCTTTTAAATTAATTTTCTTGAAGTGTCATCTCAGATCTGAATGTCAGACAGATAATATTTGACATAAGGAAGTTTGTGGTTACCTCTGATGTTATTAATTTCTCTTACAGTTTATCCTTTCCTGCCCACCATCTTAATATGCATTTTGGATTATGCTAATGACATCAAATAAGGTCCATAAATCAAATTTCTGTGACTTTGCGCCAGTTAGGTATCCGTAAAGAGCATCCATGTTTAACAATAGACAGTGTTTACCTGTTATTTTGTCTTTAATACTGTTTATTTTTGCCGATTTTCAGTTTCTAGTCCAGACTTCAAGGCTGGTGTTCTTTCTCTAGCATCGATGCTTCAGATTCCCCCCCATCACAATGAGGAAGTAGTTCTCAAGGTGAGCAACATGATAAACTTTCCAGTGACGTAGGACTTGAGTCCACTTTTTCAAGTTCTTGGATTAGGACTTGGACTCAATGGTCCTGGACTCGGACTTGTACTCAAACTCGGAGGTAGGGACTCAAGAAGTCCATCTCCAGCCTAGTAGAAAAGAAAAGATCACAGATTATATAAAGAATGTGCACATGGGTGAACAACCAACCAAATACACCAAAAATATGACTATACATACCAAGTTTTAGCTCTGCATCAGGTGGTAAACATAATTAAACAATCAGGTAAAGGGCACATGAAAATAACAAAAAGTGTGCATGGTTATCTCAAATATTCTTTTTAAATTTCTTTTAATAAGAAGATTTTTTTATTATATTCGGACTCAGACTTGGACTCAAGTTCCAAATGACTCAGACTCTAAGAAGATGGACTTAGACTTGAATAAGAAGAACTGGGACTCCAGTGGCCTGGACTAAGACTTGCACTTGGATGGTGTTGACAAGACTACATCACTGGAATCAACTTTAAAACAGCATGGTCAACATTGTCATTGAATTAAACAACAAGAAGCTTATCTAGACTGTGAAATATACTGATGCTAGTGGGGTGTCGGAGGTTCATATTACCAGAATTGTTTGCTTATCTGTTTGATTGAACTCCTTGAAATGTGGACCATGGGCCAAGGGACATTTGCATAAGGCTGCTTTTCAATTTACACAGCACTTTCTGCCATGCTGAAAATGCATTTGTCAGCACATGACCAGTCATTTTCCTTATGTTGGACCTGCTTTCCCACTTAAGCAAATATTGTAATAAGGTGGCTTGACCGGTTTCTGTGGTCCAAGGGTTGAGTACAGGACTCAAAGCTGGAAGATTGTGAGTTCTAACCTCAGAGGAGGATTTGTATAGTTTTTTATTGTCAACCCCCATTGAGGGTAAGCCCTCTCCAGCCTTAATAGGAAGGCTATGTTTCACTTACAAAGCGACTGCATCTCTGCGGGAGTTCCTCTATGTTATCATCCAGGAATGGGGATTGTTGCAGTCATTACACAGGACATGTATATGCAGCAGATGCCAGACCTAGGTGACACCAGGATATCAAATGAAAGGAAGCATGTGCTACCACCCTGTCACCCAGTCCCAAACCAAAATGGAGCTCTGAAGATGTATAAAGCTTTGGTTAAGATATTATGAGTAAAAGGTGGCAATCACCTCCATCAAAACACATATTTAAAAAAATAAGATCATCTTGACTTTTGGTTGCTCATCTGCCATTTTCTGGAACTTAACTCCTCCTTTGGAAGCATTTTACCTTTAATGTTGAGCCCAGGTGATTTGTAACATTTTAATCAAATGTATGGATTTAAGAAATCTCTGTACAAAAGAAAAATTCAGTGCAGTGCATAAGTGATTTATCATTACACCACTAATTGTTAGTTCATGTTTCATTTTTAAATGCAGGTTGTATGAGCAGGACACAAAGACAGTTCAGCATAATTATTAATGCTCAAAATTCCCTGACACTTACATGCTATTTTTTTCAGGCTGTTTGTTTATTAATTAAAGAAAAATTGTCCAAGGAATCTTTAGAGATGGCCAAGAAGCGGCAGGAACAAGTAAGTGCAGTCAGCCACACCATTTGATTCCTCCGTTCTTAATATGTCCTAACACTATCTTTCGAGTTTTATCAAAAAGCTTCAATAACATGAAAGTGTACTCATTTCAGAGAAACTTTGGTGTAATCAATTGGTGAGAATAAAATAGGGGGGCAGGCTTCATTGATTATGTCAAAAAGGTTTATCATGATTCCTAAGAAATGCATTTTTATCTTTGAAAATTTAGGGGAACAAGTTTGCTTAAGCTGTGTATCATGAAGTATATATTATATTAAAGTGATCATTGTGTATTTGTCAAGATATATATTATCATGTTACCATGAACATCTCTCTGATGTTTCAGTCAGAATATGAACTAACATGGCCTTGGTTATGAATACAGTTATTATGAATTACCTTTAATTATTTTATTTATCAATACTCTTTTTTGTGTTTCAGGAAGCTGCAGAGGCTGCTAAAAACCCAAATAAAAAGGTTAGTGTATTTTGTATTCTCTACATTGAATTAAATTTACATATCATTAACACGAGCCAGGATTATTTTTGTTAGCAGGGCCATCATTGCCCTCATGTAGCTGATAATACCACAGTTCAGGTTAGGTAAACCTAATAGCATGTGGCACATGCCATAATTAAGGTTATACCACTAGTTCTTAATACTAGTGTTGTTTTATGGTTGAAGTCTCACAAGTTTCTGCGTTTGCTAGTCATCAGGATTTCTGTGGTTGTTTGCTGCTCTTTTGATGTCAGAATGTAATAAAAGCCATGGATCCCAGGTGGCAGCACATTAAGGCTATCCTGCAAATTTGCTTGACAAAACAGCTGAAATTACTGGGCAAATTATTGTGGCGGGAAATATGCTGGACAATCTCTTTTAAAGGAGATAATCAAGAATAATATTTTTTCAGATTTCTAATATTAGAATCTTTGGTAATTACCAAGCACTACACCCGAGTGAAACAGGTTTGGACTTATATACACTACCCCACAGGCAAACCTGTAAAGAGCTTTTGAAAATGACATCTAAAGGAACAAGGAAAGGAATGGGATTATTGAGCTCTGAAACTGTCAGGACTTATGTTGCTGGTTTTGCTCAATTTGCTTTCATTTTCACATATGTACTGTGTGTAATAACTAATTTAAAACCTATTCACAGTAAAGCTGAATTATTTGACCGTGGCCTGTTTTGGGCGAAGCCATCTATGAAAATCACTTATTTATTTTGCAGCCACCAGCTTGTGTGCTTTTGGACAAGATTGAATTAGGATTTGACTGTGGAGGTAAGGGTTTTTCATACTTACTGGTTTAGATGAAATTATTTTTTTTATTAGGTACATGTTTTTTTATTTTATGTGACCTCTTTTTTCTTTTTATTCCCTTCATAGATTATTTTTAATAAATGTAACAGTAAAGTATTACATCAAACAACAAGGGACAGTTTTGTATTTTGTACTAGTATTTTCAGATTTGATAACTAGAGGCCCAAAAGTATAGGGTTTTAGGTTGGTTGGACTGGTGTCATACAAAATTCCTGTAACTGCTGGTTTAAAATATGTTTCAGATGCCTTTTCAAATGTTATATGTGCATAGATATGGCTTGGTAATGCATGAAGGCCATGTAAAATTGGGTCAAATATTTTAACAATAAGTCACTTTGTCTCAAGAATTGTTCGGGGATCATGCTTTAAAATTAAATTAGTCAGCATTAAAATTGAGGTGGTTACCTCCACCAAAAAAATAAAAAAATATGTATATACAGGGTGCAAAATAGAGGGTGCACATGTGCTGGTTTGCATGTACATTTTCTTTTGTGCAGGTAGAAATCATACCGAGGGTGCACTTGTATTAAAAGCGTATTATAAACCAATGAAAAAAAATGTTGGTGTACTATCTTATTTTTTTACTATTCATTAACATCAAATTCATAAATTAGCATTTCTATTCTTTGAGCATTAGAAACTCCTAAACAAGCAAATTCTCTCACTAGTATTACAAGGTGCATGTTGAAATCTTTAGGTGCATGTATGTTTTGTTTCAAGGGTGCACCTGGAGCATGTAAATTTTTGGCCTTATTCGTACCCTGTATATATACTAGTATATATACATGTATTTTAATCAGTGAAGTTTTGTGATCCACATTGTGAATATTCTTTGTTCTCTTTTCCAGACTATATAATTAATGATGCAGCAAAAATATTAAGGCTACTACATGTGAGAGAGCTGAGAGATTTACAAAACCAGGTCAATGAAGCAATAGTAGCAGTTCAAGCACTGACTGCCAACCCCAAAACGGATACCAGATTAGGAAAAGTTGGACGATAGGAACTGAACTCCAGTACTAGTTGAGTCTGTTGAACAAGTTATCTACAAAAGGAGTCCGTTTTTTTCCTAGTCCTGTGTTTTACTTTCCCTTTTCTGTTCCAGATAACATGCATTCTACACCCTTGCTGTTTATTATGTTAATTATCCAATTACAAAATGATGCCCTCTCATATTCATATGATTATCACAAAGGAGCATTGTATACACACCTATATATAAACAAGACATAAAAAACACATAATTATCATATGGATATTCATGCTATATTACACAAGGGATGCTTTCATGCAAAGTGGTATTTGCTTGCTGAAATAGTTAGATCTGTTTATTATTTATTAAATACTTCCTTGATTCTATTGACCTTATCTGAGTTTCTCTGTTATTTATTATTATCTTTCCTTAAATGGGTGGCCCTCAGCAACACAAAATACATACTTCATTCATCATTATCATTAGAGTACAGACCAGCATTTATCAACTTTGACAAGTTTTTGCAAAGTTGCACATGTCGATGGCCAGATTTTTGTATGATTTAAACGCAAAGATGAGCAAAGCATGACTTAATGGGATTTTAAAACTGAAGCAGATGCAAATGAGTTGAGTTGGCAAAGAACAGTCAAGACTGTCATTTTTACCTAAAGTCGCATTTACACTCAAAAGATCTTGCTGAACCTAACCTAGCTCGCACCACATTTATTCTGGTAATTACACTGTGGCAGACCATTACTAGAACCACTCTAAATTGTTGCATTTTAGCATTAATGTCTTGCCCAGTCCAAATAATTGCACCTTGTATTTACACACAGAAAGCCCGTGTGATAAAATCTGTGGGCATGTTGTTGTAGTAGCAGCTTGTGCCAGACTGAGCTAGATCTGGAGCAGGTCACTCCAGTTGTAATGTTTTTGCTTCAGATCTATTAACTCACAAAATTCAGTGTGCTCCAACTGCAGTCTAATACTGTCCAGCATTTAGATCCACCTAAAACTGTTGGTCCAGTTTAGACCACTGTCAACCAAAATCTAGAGCATCAAGCCAATTTTGGGAATCTGGCTCTAGAAAATCTACTTCCTACCCCCAAACCCCCTGGAAAAATACCACCTAGACAATTAACCCCTCCCCCCCCCCACCCCTCCCCCTGACAATACTCCCTGGACAACTAACCCCCCCCCCCCCCTCCGTGACAATGACCCACTGTGACAATGTGACATTTGGGGAATCTATCTTAAGGACAAGTATCCCATTGACAATTACCCTCTGACAATTACCCTCAGACAACTTGTTTTGGGAGGGTAATTGACTGGGGCGTTATTGTCTGGGGGGTAATTATCATAGGGGTAATTGTCTTGAGGGAGTCATTTCAAATATAAATCCTTGTAGCTGTTGTAATGAGTAGCTCCACTGGCCTGGCCAGTTGGGTTAATTGTTAAGTTATGGTTTTGACGGTGAATATAGAGAAGGAAACTTGTTCTGGGTCAGCATCTTAATACAGATAAATGCAAAGTTGTCATAGGTTCCACCTGATTTGGAAAAATTTGCACAACCAATAAAGGGCTAACTCAAACCATGGTTGCACTGTTTGCCTCTTTCTTTTTCTCTCTCAGAGAGTAGGGGGGGGGGAGAGGGAGGGAGGAAGAAAGAAAAAGAAAAAGAAAAAGAAAGAGAGAAAGAGAGAGAAAGAGAATTGGGGGGGGGGGGGGAGAAGGTATGTGTGATTGTTATGTATATGTTAAAAATTCATCATTGAATAAATTTACATAACTGCTTTTCTTTTGCTTTGTAAAGGACAAAATATTAGTTTAACAACCTTTGTTAAGAGGGGGTTACATCCTAAAATATATACTTGTATGAACAAAGATCTGGTTGTTTTGTTACCATTGTCTCCTATATTTGTTTGTTCATGAATTGTAGCTACATGCATACAACATGATCCAGTGAATGTCTGAGCCATTTGAAGAGTGATATTTAGGGGAAATATACTGTGGTTGGCTTCATACTCACAAATTTAAATATTTATGATTTTCACTGCTTCTGTGTTCTGCCATGGTTTCATTTTCACAATTTACTATAGATTAACTTGCACAATGTCCACAACCATTGTTATATCTGTTACATAACACATACACAAAATCTTTACAATTGTGCAAGGAGCTAATAGAACATGCAACAGGTGGAATTTACATCAGTAGTGGCAGATAAACAAAAGAATTGATATTATTTATATTTAAAAAATTTGAATTGCAGGTAGAATTAAATGTAAGCTAATATTGATGTCACTGGCACAATCTACCGATATACCATTGAGGCTGTAGAATAAAAAGTACTGTTCACCTGTGCAGAAGTGACGTATTATTCACGAAGGTTTTATCTTCACATTAATTTCCCCTTTACAAATTTGGATCCCTCGTGAATAAAAAGCCAACCACAGCATGTTTTGTTGAATAAACCCCAATGTTTATGGTACAGTTCCCAAGACAATGAAAAATTAGTTATCGTTAAGAATTCTTGAGAGCAAGCAGTTCATGGTAGTTCATTTACTTACAGCTCTTTGTCCTAAATGCCAAGCATTTGTTTTGGTTAAAAAGATTTTTGTTCAACAACTTAGTCATTGTTTATAAACTGTCATATGGTTGTTCTTGTATAAAATAGTAGTATCATTTGTTCAGACACATAACTGACATACTAGTATATATAGTATATGTACATTAAGGCTGTGTTTACATACTATATCACTGAGGTTATATGGGATATACGTGTGACCTTGTGTATATGAATGGTGCATATGTGTGTAGGTTGTAAGTCTTTTTGTTTATAAACCCTTTACATGTAACAATTATTGAATAGGGTAATAAAGTGTAAAATATTGTTTTATGTTATCTGGTATCATTTTCTCCATCATAAAATTTAAGGATTACACAGTGTCTCATAAAAATAAAAAAAAGTGATAGGGAGAAGTATTTTTGCATAGGAAATTGTGTGTATGGACATTTTGTACTTACTTTAAGTTTAAAATGTCATTATTTGCTGAAATGTGTTTGAAGATTTTGTATGAAGATTTAGTAACCATTGATCAGAAGTGGCATATGGTCTTTGGTGAAGTTTAGAATCTATGCCATCTGGCAGATGGCAGCACCTGTTTAGGAATTAGCCTCACTGATTAAGATTTGGTATACATAGAATGCGGAATGTGTGTTGAGAGATTTCATATTTTGAGGCCCAACAACATGCATATTTTGTGTCTGAACGATGCGGAACCAGCAGAAATCCCTCAGGCATCATTTATTTTTCCCAATACGCAATCTAAGCATATGGAATCTCGCTGTACCTATATTTAGTCAATATTAATTTTATCAGAATACCGGATCCGAATTCTTGCATATGGAATCTTAGTTTAAATCAAACACCCCTGCAAACAAAGAGGTAGAAATGTATATTGTTAACTGCTCATAAATTGAATATAAATGGACGACACCCATTAAGAATAACGTGACCTTATTACATGTTTAGGATCGTGCAGAGCTCGGTAGCTGTCCAGCTGTAACATCATTGGCAATCATCCAGTATGATTTCAAGCTTTAACAGGTTTGGATGCAGTTCTTTGACAGCTAATTTACTGATCTGTAATATATTGGCCAGATGGTTGCACTATAATGTTCAGTCAACTTACCATGCTTATGTAATATAAATGTATGTAATATATTCTTTATATTGCAGCAAGTAGGTATAGTTAGATAGAATTTGATCAAGTTCTCTAGGATGACACAACTTACTGGGAGAAGTTCTAATTATGCAATGAATCTTGTTTTATTAAGCCATGAATAGTTATGCATTTCAGTTTCAAAAGATAGAGTAGGATCGATTGAAAGGAAATCATAATCATACACAGTATATTATATATTGATTATAATTCACTGGTATTCACATGTGAATCGTGCATTTGTATTAAAACATTATCATCTGATTATGCTGAAAGACTGTTGATAAAAACAAACAATGGCAATGACCATTTGTTTTGGTTATGTTAATTACTCTGTGTATAGAAAAAAAAGTTTTTTTTTAATTATAGTTGACTGAAATTTATCAGGGGTTAAAGCAATCCTTTGTCGGTCGTCCAACCATGCTTTAAAAGGCAAAGGTCGTAGAGGTTGTCGTTGAAAGTTTTAGTCTGACATCCAGGGAGGTTTTGGCGTGATCTGCTCGTAAACCTTTAGTCTAGAGCTACGGTAATAAAGAAAAATTAGGTGTTTTGAAGTCTCTTTTTGTATAGTTTTTAAGTATGCCGAACAAATATTTGTGCACTGGATCTTAAAATTAAAATTACGCGGGTTTCATCAACAGGTGCAGATACAAGGCCAAAAGTTGTAATCAGGCCCATGAGAGCGGGCTATCTCACTCCGCTATAACCTGTTCTCATTGGTTTGATAGTTCTTGGTCCTGTGGCGACCCCTGGTGGTAAAACCCGGCAAATATTGCTTCACAAAGCAGTCGGCTGAACCAGTAAAAAATGGCAGATGTTTCATTTAAAGTTTACAAAAAAAGTTAATTAAAAAAGAAGAAATTATAATGTAGATCAGTGCAAAAATCTAGCGAGGTTTAGCATTTTGACAGATTAAAAAAATATATCTTTTATGAGGGTTTATTATTTAAACGATAAAATTGAGAACATTATCAGAATGTGCCTGGAAGATCAACTGTATGCAGGTTTGCTCCTCGCTGATATCAGTATTATAATCAAGTACATTCAGGGGCTCCTTGAACTACCAATAAAGGTACTCCTTTTCAACATCTGTTTCATCTTTCATTTAGACAAACGACGCCAGGAGAAAGTGGGATGGCTCTTGATCTGTAAGAATAAGGACGCATGGTTAGTTTGCGAGTGCTTGAAGATATATTTCCATAAGCGTGAGCACGATAAAAGTCGATTGTACGGTAATATCCGTACAGAACGTTTCCATATGCGCGTAGGCGAATGCGAGCGCGATTATCTTAATCGTTCAGGGAAGCGATTCGGAGGCCTGTCGCGCGAGAAAAACGCGTTGGAATTCCGTTAAATGACGCCAAGAAGGCAGGGCATCCCTGTTTACAGAACGTGCTTAAGCCTAGCCGCCTGCAGCGACGAAACGTCTTGTTCCATAAACGGATGACTATTTCAGCACGGTGACATGTTTTTTTTAACACGATATGAACGTATTTTCTGGAAAAAAGGCAGTTTTATTATCAGTTTCACTGACGATGTGGCATTTAAATGTCTTCTTCATGGTCAAGGTATCCTATTTTTAAACATAAATGCAACATATTGGCAACTGGAAGTGCATTTACTTCATTTTTTTTGGGTGAATTTTGGTATAAAAAGACGGGCCTTACTGCTTATAACAACCATAACAAAAGCAGTAAGTAAAGAACGTATTTGTTGCGGCAACGTATAGTTTTGTTTACTGTTCTATTTTTAGCTCGGCTGACTGAAAGTCGTCTGAGATTTAGCGATCACTCTTTCCGTCGTCGCTCTGTCTGTCCTTCCGTTTCTAGGGCACGAATTGTAACCACTAGACCTAGAGTCTTCTAACCAGTTTTCTTGATCGGTCCATGAAAAATCATCTTGGAAACACGAAATCTCAGTTACCCATATCCTCCAAGCTATGGGGCTCGTAAATTTGCCCCCACCCGAAAAATAGAAATGTTGATACCAAAGCTCCAGTATCTGAATAACTAATGCATTTATCGCCATGCTTCCATGTATGCATATTGATTGTGGAGTGTTTCATTAGTTCCTGCAGACTGGTGGCACCACCTATATTTTTTCCCAATCTTTACGCATTTTTTTCTCAATTTTTGAGAACTACTAAGACATGGTCTCACACTGACGAGGCACAAATCGTATCCACTGGACCTAGATTCTTCGTACTTGACATCAAGGGAGGGCCATGAAATTCTCCGTGGAAACCTGAAATTAGGTCTCTGGTACCCATATTCTCCAAGCTATGGGGCTCCTAAGTACTCCCCAGGATAATTTAAATCGTTACAAAGCTTCAGTATCTAAATAACTGATTCATAGATCGCCAAGCTTCTTTGTATACATATTGACCATTGAGTGTTTAATCAGTTCCTGCAGACTGATGACACAACCTGTATATTTTCCAATTTTTACGCATTTTTTTCTCAAAGTACTTCAAAGATGCGTTCGTCCGTTGCATAAATCGCAACCACTGGAGCTAGAATCTTCTAACCCGAACAGGGAGGTCCATTAAAATTCTTAATGGAAACCTCATATTAGGTCTCTGTAACCCATATTCTCCGAGCTATGGGCCTCGTAAGTACCCCCAGAATAATTAAAAATTAGATACAAAAGCTCCAGTATCTGAATCACTAATATGCATTGATCGCCTTGCATGACTCTTTGCATGCATATTGCACATGAAGTGGTTGATCTGTTCCTGCTGTCGCGGTCACGAGTTGACATTCCTTTCATTTTCATTTCAAAGATATTTTACTAGGATGTTTTCAGCACAATATGCTGGTTTTCAGTAGGGCCGTGGGTCCAGTTAATATTTCAATTGTATACACATAAAAGACAAATTTACTACATTCATCCTATATGGGCCCGACTCGACAAACTTGCCACGAGGTTTTGGCAACGCCAAGTCCTATAGCACTGATTAGCATTGTATGAAGCAGGGCTTTTGTATACAAACCAGATGTACAGAGAAAATGGAGATATTGTAAGCTTTTGTCATTGGGCTAACCAAGGGGCCAAAAAATTGATTACCTTGTGTATAGAACAATAATATGTCAAATAAAGAGAGCAAAGTCTGAGAGACAAACATGTATTGAGGGAGACCTTCTTCACCACAACTGTAACACTAAACAAGGAAATATAACGATTAGTAATATTAAATCCAAGCAAACTTATGATTATTTTGTGAGTCTGAAAAAAAATTGATAAACACAATAGTAAAGAAAAATACAGCATTGGGTTTGTAATATGTAGAGATAAAAAGATAATTGAAATCCATTACAAAATATTACAAGGATATATTTTTTTAAATGAAAAACTGTATAAATGTGGTATTGTTGGAGATCCACACTGTAGATATTGCCAATTAGACATGGAAAATATTGCACATTTGTTCTTCAAGTGTCCAATAGTTCAGCAATTTTGGACAGCCATCAGTAATTCATTTTGTTTACCAATAGATTTAGTTATAGAAAGAAATATTATTCTTGGAATATCAGACAATTTGAAGAAGAGAGAAAATAGGATTATTTTACATGCAAAATATTATATTTATACTATGAATGAATCGCATAAATTGAACACTGATAAGTTTAAAGAATATTTGAGGTACCAGAAAAGAATTGAATGTGGAGGTAAAGAAGAAAATTTTTATGCCCCCGCCACAAAGTGGCCGGGGCATATAGTTTTACCAATGTCCGTCCTTCCGTCCTTCCTTCAATCCGTCATTCCGAAATCAAACAGTTGTACGGACTTTTTTTTCGCAATGCCTGCAGATATTGGCCTGAATTTTGGTGTGTGGTCAGACCTACTTTTGACCGTTTTACGGCTGCTAAACTTAGAAAATTTCATGAAAAATACATGTAGTAATTTTCATGACATATACACATGTACGGACTTTTTTTCGCAATGCCTGCAGATACCACCCTGATTTTTTATGTGTGGGCAGATAATGACCAGTTACAGATCGAGTTCGCGTTTTGTCCCGGTTGACCTACTTTTGATTGTTTTACGGCTCCTAAACATAGTAAATTTCATGAAAAATATAAATTTTCATGACAAATGTACATGTTCAGTCGTTTTTAGCCCTCAGCTCATAGGCTGATGGGCTGTTGTCATCACCCAAGCTGTCCGTCTATCAGTCCGTCCATCTGTCTGTCCGGTGTCCGTCCGTTCCGCGTCTGTTAACTTTTATCGTGTAAGCAGGATATCTCTAAAAGGATTCACCGTTGGAATTTTATTTCATCAGTGAAGATGTATATTGATAAAATATTGGTCAAGTTCGAAGATGGGTGACCTTGACCCATTTTTCTACATTTTTGAGCTGATTATAGAAAAACACTCAGAAGATTATATCTCAGGAACCATTGTGTGGATTTTCACAAAACTTACTATGATCATTGGGACTGATGGTCTGTACGTGCTGCACACTTTTGGTGGTGTCACCTGCAATTTCTGATTTTTTAATGAAATTTTATCGGATTTTTCAATTTTGGCCTTTTGTTCAGGATATCTCCAAAGGTATTCAACACAGAAACTTCATTACTTCAGTGCTATTGCGTTATATTTACAAAATCTTGGTCAAGTTCAAAGATGGGTGGTCTTAACCTACTCTTCAAGGTCACAGAGCTTAGTATAGAAAAAAAACTTCGGAGCTTATTTCTCAGGAAGCATTTGGTGGATTGTTATGAAACATGGTACATAAATCTCCAATTTAAATTTATAACTGATCATCAGCTTTTGCAAATATTCTAGTTTCGCAATGCAATGCTTACAGATACTGGCCTAATGTTTGCTCTGTGGCCGCATAATGACCACTTACAGATCGAGTTCGCGTTTCGTCCCAGTTAATCTGTTTTTGACGAAATGACAAATCCTGAACATAGAAAATTCATGAAAGACAGAAATTTTTATGAAAAATGCACATGTATGGACTTTTTTTATGCAGATATGCCTGCAGATACTGGCCTGGTATTTGGTGTGTTGCTTGATATGACCTACTGTTGACCATACAACACCTCCTGAACTTAAAAAAATTACAAAATTTAGCAAATGTTTCTAATTTGCTCAATGCGGGGGCATTCGTGTCGTTCCGACACATCTAGTTTAAATGGATATTACTCTGGGAATGTATTTTAGATATAAAACATAGGACAAGTAAATTATCGATAATCTCGTCCAAAAGTTAAAGAAAATGAAATACATTAGTAGTAAATTACAGTATAAAGGAACTTTGTTATTCCAACTGATAAATATAGTATATGGATTTGTTTTCTTTACATTTCTATGTATATGTGTAGTGTTATGACTGTGGTGTTAAATTTTTAATTTCATGTACTGTCTTTTCTTGGGTCTTATTATATATGTACTGTATTGTTTTGGTAGTGTTAATAAAAATATTTAAAAAAAATAAAAAAAGCACTGCATAGCAGGAAGAGAGCAGCTACCCAAACAGGTAAGTCTGCCGAGCGGATCTTCGTTAGGGATAAGTGAGCGAGCACGTTGAATATGGAACACATATAGAATAAAATGTAAAATAATGAACATATAGCATGAAGATAAATACTCGATGACCTACATTGAACTCTAAGATAATTGTACACTCTAGGATATTAACTCAAACATGTACAACCATATGCGAACGAGAATATGACAATGGCAAATATTAGGTAAGTATACATAAATTATTAAATGTTCTGTTACAATGAACTCTGTATAAGGGCTTAAAAAGTCCTTGTCGAAGCCGAAAATCCAACCAAGTGGCAACTGATCCCTAAGACGAGGGCAAGCAAAATAAGAAGCAGATTTACAGAAGTATTATTCTTACACGTTACTTCAATACAACGTCATGGACGAGTGAACCAGCAATTTATCTGCAGGCACATTTGCAGGCATGTTTTGTGCACATGATACACACAGTAGGTCAAACGTAAACGGAGGACCTGTTATATCACACGTTCGAAAGAAACAAACGACAAGGCGGCCATACTTCAATACCTTATATAATGTAGCCCAAAATATAGTTCCACGTACATGGGTAGGTGGCAGCACTATACGGACATCCTCCCGTTAATGAAATTAGATGAACTTTCAGTGTTAGCGTTTGCATATAAACAACCATTAAACGTAAAACTATCCAATCACTGTTCAAGTCCATTGGTCTACAATAAAACTGCAAGTGTCCATCTTGTTTAAATTAGAAAATCCTCAGTAATGTCAAATATGGAACTTTTCTCAGAGTACGGAGTAAACTTGATATTAAACTTAAAGAAGTAATCTTACTTAAATGATTGTCATAAAATTTATGGAACTTAAATAGCAATCCACTTGAATTACAACTTAAGTGTTATGCATCAGAAGGTAAGTTTGCTCTTAATTCATAACAAAGTCTCTAAAATTCTGCGATACATGTCTTGGTCTGGTGCTTCGTCGTAGCACCTGCTGCGCCTCTGGATCTGGCTGCCTATCAGGAACGCCCTGGTGTTCACCACGTTGATCCACTGGATTGGGATCTGCCAGTAATGGCGGTTCATCCTATTGTATTGGAACTGCAATTACAGGTGCCCATGTTACAGCAGGTCTGGGTTCCATTTATTTGCGGATAAATCTGCGATTTCGCCTATACACCGCACCATCCTCTGTCGTAACGAGATATGACCTCGGTGCCTTGTGCACTACAGTCACAATTGCTTACTTCCAGGTGTTATTGAATCGCACCCTAACACTATCGCCTACAGCTAACTTTGATAAAGTTGTCGTGCCACGATCATGCTTTCTGTTTATTTTGACGCTGTTTCAACTGTGCTGTTGCGTCTTTAAAAACTTTGGCATTAACAGTTTTGTTGAGAGAGGTAATTTCTCTCTGAGCATAGGGCATATCAGCAGCTGTGCAGGCGAGAGCTGTAAATCAGACACTGGAGTGTTGCTATACGCCAGTAGAGCTAATTCTGGACTTGTGCCTGATTTAAGTGCTTTGCGCATAAGCTGTTTGACCGTCCCTAAAGCCCTCTCACTCTGTCCATTGGACTGAGGGTTCCTTTGGCTTGAGGTGTTCACTGTGAAGCCCCACTCATCAGCAAACGAGTGTATTTCTTGACTTTGAAATGGCATATTGCCATGCCTACTAAAGATGGTTTTGGGATGTTGACTCACTACTCTGGCTGTCTTATTCTCTAACTTACATATTTCTGGGTACTTCGAGTAGTAGGCGACCACTAATAGATAGTCCTGTTAACCGAACTCAAACAAATCACATTCAAGTGTTTCCCACGGTCTATCCGGAACTTTGTGTGGAATTAAGGGCTCTCTGGTGCCTTGTCTCTGGTATTCGGCACATGCACTACAAGAAGACACAGTGTTCTCAATGTCTCTAGATATTCCTGGCCAGTACATTACCGATCTGGAATTTGCCTTGCACTTGGTCATGCCTAAATGACTCCATTAACTTTATTTTACATATCAGCTCTTAATATGCTCGGCACTACAATCTTCTGTCCTAAGAACACAGTATCCTCAACTCTATGCAATTCATCATGTATCCCCCAATATGGTCTTAGAGATGCATCAATTTTTCTCTTGGCCTCTGGCCATCGTAACTGTATCTGAGTTTTCAGTTTACACAGTGTTTCATCCTTCTGTATTGCATCTTGTATTGCTTTCATTCTGAGTAAGTGAAGTAGATATATGATACCTTTAGCTGGTGTTGTCACTCTTGCTTTCATTCTGCTTTCACTAACTGGGAGGTTTTCAATTAGACTATGCACACGTATTCCTCTCTCTCTCTGATCCGTGTATCCTCAACCTCATCAGATGTTTGCCGATGTGCGCACGACAAGGTGTCTGTAACTTTGAGCCAGGTACATATTTTACATTCAAATTGTATCTCAAAAGTCTCGACATCACGATTTGCGGCCTGGGTGATGCTTTCTGTATGGGCTTCTTTAAGATTGTTTCAAGTGTCTTATGATCACTTGGTACTTGCACTTCCCGGCCATAAATATACTTGTGAAATTTCTCTGCTGCGAGCACTATCGCCAATATTTCTTTTTCTATTTTGAAATAGTTCTTTTCTGTTTCTGTGAGCGATCAGGAAGTGTAAGTGATTGGTTTTCAATCTTGCATTAAACACGCGACTACTCCTGCTGATGAGGAATCACACTGGATTGTAGTAGTTTTCTTCTCATCGAAGAAAGAGAGGACAGGCTCATTCATAAGAGAATTCTGCAGTTTTTCTACTGCTCCGTCATGCTCGGGTGCCATTGCAAAGTACTGTCTTTTTTGAGCAGATTTCTCAAAGGTTCTGTGACTGATGACATATGTGGAATATATGGAGCTAAGAAATTATGACTCCTAGTAACCGCTGTACCCCTTGCTTATCTACAGGCTTGGGCATCTCTTGTATTGCCTTATCTTTGTCTTATCAGGCTTCAGACCTTCTGCAGTTATTCTGTGACCCATATATGCTACTTCACTGACTTTGAACTGAATTTTAGTTTTGTTAAACCTGACATTAGCCTCAGCTGCTCTTGTCATAACTTTATGTAATATCTTGCCGTGCTCTTCATCGTCTTTAGCTGCAATGATCATATCATCTGCAATCATGTACACACCAGGAATGTCACCAAAAGTTTGAAAGTTTCTCTGTTGTAGGACCTCCGATGCAGAGCAAATTCCAAACGGCATGCGCGTGAAACAATAGCGTCCGAAAGGTTTGTTGAATGTGCACAGACAAGCACTCTCATCATCGAGGACCACCTTATGGTACGAGTCTTTCTGATCAATTACAGAGAACACTGTTTTGCCACCTAGTTGACATTTCACATCATAAAATGAGGGTATGGGAAGATGCTCACGCTGTATAGCTTTATTCAGCAACTTTGGGTCCAGACAGATGCGAATGTCTCCATTTTGTTTTTCAACAATGACCCAATTGCTAGCCCATGCAGTCGGCCCTTTCACTGGAGCTATGATCCCAATTTCTGTCATTTCTGCCAGTTTCTTTCTGAGTTTTTCACGCAGTGACAGTGGTACATTTCTCAAAGGCTGCACATTGGGTTTACAACAGAGCGTGGGGCAATGTGATAATTTTCAGCAAATATTCCTAAACCTTCAAAATTGTCCTTGTACTCATTAAGTACATCCTCTCTTGTAAGTGGTGTGGTCACAACTGAATCAAGCTGGTTCTGATCACAAACTGTTCTATTCACTAAACCTAGTGCTGTACAGGCCTTTAGACCGAGAATAGGTGAAGATTTAGCTTTTGTCACAAAGAATCCCTGGGAAACTTGGTTTTCATTTACTTCACATTTCAAACTCACTTTCCGCATGTGATGCACTGTAAAACCACCAAAAGCCTTATGACTCACCTGTGATGGTTGTAATTTTGGTGCTTTAGTTAGTCTCTGATACACATTGCAAGGTAACACATTTGTTGCTGCACCAGTGTCCAATTTAATTTTAACTCTTGTGTCCATTTATCTTAATTACGGTGAACCATGCAGACTCTTTAGAGCTTTCCACACTTGCATGGTTACGTGAAAAAGTCCTCACCAGATTCATCATCAGTTTCGATTGAGAGATCATGTGAGTGTTTGCATAATAATTTTTTCCACCACATTTAAACATTTGACTCCCCAAGCTGGACATTTCTTGGGTTCATGAGTGGTACCACAACGGAAACATTTCCTGTCACGTGTCTCATTTGATTTACTTTACTAGCTTTAGCACCAAATGATTTTCCATTTCTCTGACCAGCCTTCCATGGTTTCTGGACTCTTTTAACCTGATTTACATCTAAATGTCTCTGTTCTGATGCTGCACCACTGACAGTCTCACTACACAGGTTTTCCATACTTGATATTTCTTTCTCAGTAGACACAGGTCTAATGCTTTTACTAGGGTGAGATTAGCTTCTCTTAACAAGCGTTCTTACAGAGATCTTGATTAAATACTGAACACTCTTTTATCTCTCAACATGTTATCCGTTTCAGCGAATTCACGTGCTTGGGCCTTACATTTTAATAGGATTAAAAACTCATCAAAACTCTGTCCCTCACCTCTCTGCAGGTCCGAGAATTGATACCTTGAGAAGACCAGATGTTTCATCCCAGAAAATTCGGATTCCAACTTTGCCAAGACATCTTCAAATTTAGTTTTTTTCTTCTCCCGCGCGCCACACAATTTGATTATATCGCTCCAAAGCACCCGGTCCTATTGCCGACAGCAGCATGGCGATCTTTGTGGCATCCGGTTTTCCCGCGGCTTCTTGAGCTGACACGAACAATGCGAATCGATGCCGTCACCTCCTCCAGTTTTCAGAGAGGTTTTCGCGTAAAATTAAGTACTCCGGGGGCTTGTAGCTTCCTTCCATCGTGAGCTGTCTATTTTACCCCGATCCTGGTGCAATGTTATATCACACGTTCGAAAGAGACAAACGACAATTCGGCCATACTTCAATACCGTATATAATGTAGGCCATAATATAGTTCCACGTACATGGGTAGGTGGCAGCACCATACGGACGTGCATTAGATACATGGCATGACAGGACCAATGTATTCGGGTTAGTAGTAAGTGGCAAGATTATACACTAGCCATGTCTCATATTTTAGGTAATTATCATAAATACTGCGTTATATAAAGAAGTTTTTTAGCCACGAAAATGTCATATACCATTTGGTCTTTCTATCGCAGTAAATTATCCAGTCTAAACGGTTCAGAATTTGTGTGTTTTTTTTTCTTTCATTATGTGCTACCCTGATTGAGGGTCGCGCTGCAGATGATTTCTCTTACGTAGCGTGCATGACTGAGTCGGACCCCTCTAAGTCATGGTACAGAAACTTCTAACTTGACATCCAGGGAGGCCCATGAAAAATCTGTTTGGAAACCTGAAATAAGGTCTCTGTAAACCACATCTTACGAGCTATGGGGCTCATAAGTACCCCCTAGAATCATTAAAATTTTGATACAAAAGCTCCAGTATCTTAATAACTAATGCATTGATCACCATGTTTCTTTTTGCATGCATATTGATCATGGAGTGTTTCATCAGTTCCTGCAGACTGGTGGTACCACCTGAATTCTTATAATATTTACGCATTTATAATCTATTTTTGAGACCATCAAAGAAGGGGTCGTCCGTTAACAGGACACAGATCCTAACTGTCAGACCTAGAGTCTTCTTACATGACATCCAGGGAGGTCCATGAAAAGTCTCCTTGGAAACCTGAATTTAGATCACTGTTACCCATATTCTCCAAGCTATGAGGCTTGTAAATACCCCTCAGAATAATTAAAACTTGATACAAAGCTCCAGTATCTAAAGAAATTATGCATTGATCGCCATGATTATTTTTTTTTTGTTGTATTTATTTTTACCTTCAAATGAAACAGTCTGGCTGTTAATTCGGCGCAAACATTAACCCAGTTGACCTAGACTCTTCTATCTGTACATACAGGCAAAGCCTTGGAGACCTGAAATTAGGTCATTGTGACCTATATTCTGCAAGATATGTGAAAGAACATGGTTTGAGCACCCTAAATGATATATTTCCGTGATTGGTTACAGCCGGACCTAGAAACTTCTAATTTAATTAAGATTCAGGGAGGTTCCTGTAAAAATTTCTTGTTAACTGAAATAGTGTCACTTTGAACTATATTCTGCAAGCTGTACGCGTGAAAGAACATGATTTTAACACTCTGTTAGTCATACTGGTACAAATGGTAACAGCTGGATGTAGAATGAGGCCACTGTATGCTATATATAAAGTCTATTGGCAAAATGCATGATTTTGAGCACTCTGAGAGTCTTGTAACCCTTTGTTCGAGGTTCCTTTAATGCAGCCGAAGGTCAAGGCCCATGAGCCACTTGTTTTAGGGGTATGGAAATTCAAACTGGGAATTTACAGAACTTTATCATGATAAAATGAGAAACTCGAGATCATTTTGGGTTTTCTTTCTTTTACAGATATAGAACTTAGACCGAGCTAAGAATCTCCAAAGCCAGTACATATGTTGGGTGGTGACTAAAATATACTGTCAGATATATTTTACATTTTAGTCACCCTGAGTGGCTAGCCCAGCATGCCAAACAGGGGCGGATCCACCAAGGAGGACTAATGAAAAACATAATAACAAAGGTCCCTGGAACCCCCCCCCCCCCCCCCCGCCCCGGGTCTGCTTCTGCCGAAGACGCACGCGAAAAAATATATATAAAAGGCACAAATCTTTATATGATGCCAGGTTTTCTAATCACAAGAACGCTTATACGATCATCAATTACCGCCATATCTATGGCCGCTGAACGCAGACTGAAAGTATCTGTAAAAAATCATTGAGGACTTTTTTTTTAGTTTTGTAATGAGGCCCCATGGGTTGAACCCCTCCTATAGCCTAAATCCTGGATCCGCCCCTGTTTAACCACATTCCTTAAAATCCTCATCTCCCAAGTAATTTGATATTACTTTTTTTGTTTTGCACAGTGTATAATGCTGCATTCGTTACCATTGTCTCTTATGGTAAATACAAGTTGACAAATTTAAATAAGCGTTCGCCACGTGGTCCCAGTTGTATTAACCAAATCGGGCTTGTTGGAGTAACCCAATTTTTCTAGGAGATATTTCTCTAGGGGAAGAAGTTGAGACGTTTTGTGAAAATATAGTCTGGAAATGTAGGGAATCCCGGTTTATCAAAGGTTTACTTTCATTCATCTTTAGTTTTGTTCATAGATAGGCTGTTTTACTCTGTACCACTGCCGGATAACAGGGACTGGAGGCCCTATCTGCCAGAAGTTCTTCAGAATGCGCAGTATGGGCTAATATGTCATTTCATGAGAAGAAAAATCAGTTACTGATGAAACTGAGTGTGGATGGTAATATTAAAAGAGAGTGTTTACGGCAATTACATCGTATACAGGTGTTTCGAGGGGGGGGGGGGGGGGGGGCGGCGGGGTGGATCCAGGATTTAGGAAAACCAGGGGTCAAACCCATGAGGACTAATGGAAAAATCTTAAACAAAAGGAGAGTGAGACAGAGACAGAGAGAGAGAGAGGGAGAGAATCAGGGAACGACAGTGGCAGTTAAGGCAAGAAATCAATGGAAAATATTATTAATCGGAATTTATCTTAAAATATTCATTTTGCATGCTTGTTCTGGTAAGTCCTGATGTTATATAAGTTGTTTTAATGAAATAATCCACGTCCTGGGGTGACTTTTTTTCTGGGGTCCAACCTTCAAACTTTTCTCTTAACCCCTTGAAAAAAGGTTTCGGCGGGTGGAAAAATGGGGGGGGGGGGGAGGGGGGGGGGGGGTTCAGGACCTGGATTCGCTTCAGGTGGGGGGGGGGGGGGGGGGGGTTGTCCTCATGATTTTAGCAATGGTAACTGGTGTGACTATTTACATACCGGACCGTATATCTCGAATGCAGAAGTTGCAAATTGTGAAACAGTTCGAGACGCAACGTTCTGCGCTGTTTTTTTTAAGTATTAAGGTGCATAGTAAAAAACTATTTCCAAGATATTTAGGTCAAAATGGGGGGAGGGGGGATGGAGGGGGCGTAAGCCAGGCAAACATCGACTTAGCGTTTATGGTACCTATCCGAGTGCACTGCTGAAGCACTTAACTGTGTGCAGAGTATTTTGGCTTGTCCCTGATCTGGTTAACCGTCCTTGGGGTACTGTATAATACGCAAAACACCACCATTCACGAGATGGGCTCATTTTCTTGGCACAAGTGCGGATGGCGGTGCCAAACATTTGCATTATGACGGCACAATTGTAACTGAGGAACCCGAGCAGGCTTAGCCCTGGGTTGAACCTTTACTTCAGATTGGAACACAACCAGGTCAGAATATGCGACTTCAAACTTGCGGTGAGTTACAAACACACTAATTGATATGATCTTGTAAAAAGCCCTTCTCCTATACCAGCATACACATGCTTGCATGCATTGTTTAATTTATATCTGAGTGCACAAAGGCTAACATTGTGTTTTTGTACGCTTCAGGCATCACCCGGACTATGTATCGTAATGATATATATTTGTATTGATATATCTGTGATTAGGGACTCTGAATACAGCAAGCTGTTCATCATAATATATTTCAGTTCTGTAGCTTGCTCTGTATGAAGCTGGTTGGTGAATGTCAAGCTGCGTATGTTTTCCTACCTTGCTGCATAGTATTCATTTGACCTCGCTGCATATTCATCTGACCCCGCTGCAAATTCACTCGCTGCATGCATAACCCGACCCTTGAAGGATCAAAGACACGTATGATTTGTTATCCCTTCTTTTTATTATTACATGTATTATTGTTATTATCATTACTATTATTATTATAATTAATCTGATTGAGTGCAGTGCACTTACAAGGACAACGAATATCAGTACAACAAACAAGAAATAACAATAGGAGATACATACATATACCTTATTGTTATTATTATAACTTATATATAATATATGATATATAACATTTACATATAATTATACATATACCGAGAGAGAGAGAGAGAGAGAGAGAGAGAGAGAGAGAGAGATAGAATCAGGGATCGACATTTTCAGGATAGGATTACTCGCCCGGATTACCAATAAAGGAAAATTAGTAAACCTCGGAATCTATGTTAGTAAATATATTCTGCATGCTCTTTCTGGTAAGTCGTTATATTATATACGTGGTTTTAATTCAACATACATCATCCTTATGTTGACTTAATTCGTGTTAATTCTAAAACAAAATGGGTAAAAAATCTCTTTACAAGGGCCCAATCACCCATAAAGCATGTTGAGGTAACACGAAAAATAGCTTCTTCCCCTTAAATTAAATCTGTACCTGCCAAAATATTGCCTTGAAACCGATTGCTTACTCCCGTAAACGAGCGTTAAAAACTGAATCTGGCACGCTCGCAGGTGTCAATATAAACACAGTGCGTCAGGCCGTGTGCTGCGCGGAGCAACAACACGTGCCAGTCAGGAGATTCCCTGACTGACTTGGCTCAAAATATGTAATACATGTTCCCACTGGCTGAAACACTGCGTGTTGTCTCTCTTAACGGACCTCCGATCACGCGGCCTTGTAATAGTAAACAGACTGTGTTTACCAACACGCAGGGCTATAACAATTAAGGTGTTAAACAGTCGTATGCGAGTATTGAGATTGTGTGATGGAACGGTTTTGCTGGGAAACTTTTGTATAAAGCAAAACTAAACTGATAGTGTGAAAGAATCGGAATAATATTGCTCCTGATTATGTCCCTTTACACCTTGCTAGAATTTATTCAAATCAAAATATACCGTTACAACCGGGGAAACTAATTTGTTCTTAATTAAAATATCATTGCTTTGCAAGGACGGAACGTTACAGAATTGGAACCAGGGGGGTCCCAACCCCCCACCCTTCCCCTTCCTCTTTCAGCCGCCGAAACCTTTTTAAGGGTCCGCCCCCGGCCTTTCCGGACCTTGGGACCTTATTTAAGGTTTTGTCATTAGTCCTCCTTGGTTGGACCCCTCCTTTTCCTAATCCTGGATCCGCCCCTGCATGATGTCTGTAAGTTAACAACTGCGTAACATGTTCTAAACGATCCAATCTGAGCCTGAAAGGGACTTTCGGCTACCTATTTTAACTAAATAAGCTCTAGGGATATAGACCTAGCTAGATTATATAATGGTTTAACAGATAACATTACTTTACTCATGGTTAATTTGCTGACGTTTTGCTGCTCTATTTAAATACAAATATAAATATATTATAAATGACATTGATTAGCTCATATTTGTTTCAATTAAGTTAAAGGTCTGGTCTGTAGATTACGCGTGTACATTAAAATTAATGTGTACATTTTTTCTATGCCTTTTTAATATGCTTGTATTTTTAGGCTTCTCTTAATCTTTTTTATATCTGAAAAATCTATGATAAAATATTTTTACATAGAATATCTTTCAAAACTCTGATGTAAGTATGTATATAGAAAGGTAGCAGTCTTTTTATATAACCCTCGTATGCAGAGGTGTATAGGAAAGGAAAAAGGGGTAGATTCAAAGTCCAGCGCTATCTTTTATTCTGTTACTACATGGAAAGAGGCCAAGGCATAGTTTAATATATTACTTAAATACATGTTCGAGCCAGATATTTCATTCGCTATGGCCTGGGAACACCTATAATACATTTGTCCTGTCACTCATATTGCACTGAAGCCGCAATATTTAGTTGTAACTGAAGTTGCGGCTGATGGGGGTGGGGGCAGGGGGTCTCAAGATTTCCTGGATCGACCCTATCTCTCTATGCACTACTTAGGTGACTCATCGGACGCCTCTACAAAGCACAACATTGGGGGGGGGGGGGGGGGGGGGAGGGGGAAGGCGTGTATTTTTTTAGAAATGTTGGGTAAAAACGTGGTGGATATGGGTTATTAAGTCATATGCAAGATAAAAAAGATCAATTATCGATTATTAATCAATTATTTTATCTGCCGAAATCTGCTGTATAGAATTCTACTTAAATATTGAACGAATAAATTAAGTCTGACTATTATACCATGCTGAACAGTCTAGGTAACGACCATGTTGTTGACACTTATTATTTGTACAACTTTCAGTTTCAATGCTTTTCGCTCTTTTGTGCCCCGTCTTTTCTGCATCTCTTACTGAAACCGTTATCGATGGATTGGGTGAGAATCAATATTGTAAACTTCAGCGTGAAGCTCACACCAAAATGAAGGTGACAACTCACCCTCAGTCAAGTGTCACCGGGTCAGTAGCTTGAAATCCGTCGTTAAAGACTTGACCGCACTTGGCTTGCATACTGACTCAGAAACTCGGCAGGTGACCTCTCCTTTTTCGCGGTTTCCATCCCGGCCCTTGGTAAGGTCGCTGGCAGGTCGGCCTGGCTGCACTTCGGCGTGAGTGCATTCCTCTTACATCCCTCCCCTTTCCATAGACTGGCTGGTGTGACTGTAGCAGAATGTCTTTAAACACATCAGTAATCAGGGTTATTTCTCTTCAGTCTAGTATATGACAACACAAACATATCAAATTAAACTTCAATTACTCGACACACTGAGACAAATGCTTATCATTTCGAAAAAATACGAGGCTTCATATTAAAATTGTCTTCAGGCCCGTCTTCCCTGACAATATACGAGCTGCTGTCCATCATGAACACAGGCAGGACAGGGCCGCCTCATATTCACTCATCCTGATTCCCAGCCCTTACACTGTCGAGTGATAGTGTATACCTCAGTACTTAACGAACAAAGTAAACTGAATCATGCATGGATGAGAGCAGAACCAGGCCGCTTCACATCCAACCGTTACAAACATTACTAAGGCACCATGCAGCTGGATGCATTACTAAGATTAAGAGGGGGCTCTGGAGATTCAGTGTCACCCTCCTCATAATCCGGATCAAATTCGTGTTCCTGTGCACGATTCATCTGCTGGGGAACAAAAACCATTCATTGTATCTTCACTGCAGATGAAGTCTCTTAACTATGTTAGTTAACTTATCTAATACGTAACAAATTTAAGCGCTTATTTCGCAAAATCTTGAGGTGCCTCGGACTCTGGACCCTGCGGCCTCTGCGGGTGGTGCGATGGTCCTTTTCCCCCAAGTTGCAGAGCCTGATTCTGAGTTTCACTGTCACGGACACCTTTTTCTCTCCCAGCTACCACCTGAGAGCGTTCCACTTCAGGGTCCGACGTCCATATAGCTGCCTCTGAGACATCAGAACCTTCTTGAGCAGAGGGTCCGCTTCCTGAAAGGTTTGATTCCTCTGGATCTGATTCCGAATATAGGTTTCCTGTGACTTGAGAATCACTGTCTGCATCAGAGTGTCTATCGCTGGCTTCTTCTTGCTCAGGGTTTTGCTCCTTTAAGAACTGGATCCTGGCCCGGCGAAGCCAAAATGGTTGGTGTTTTGTAGGACAAGCCTTCAAGTTATTGTAGTGTATGAAACTGTCGCGTCTCCTAGTCTTCACACTGTAGATCTAGAGGGGATGCCTGCTGACGATTACCAAGTATGGTCCCTTGTATACTGGCTGTAGCTTTGGGCTGGTGCCCTTATTGTTGGTTTTATCTAACTCATACACCAGTTCACCAGGTTTGAACTCTCTCTCGCGTAACTTAAGATCATAGTGCCTCTTCTGACAGGCTCGTCTGATCTTCAGATTTTGCCTGACCTGTTCATGGATCTTGATCAGCCTGTCCCTAAGGTCCTTGACCCACTGGTTTACACTGCACCCCTGTGAGTCTTTGTTTCCGCCAGTTGCTGTGCCAAAGATAAGATCCTCGGGTTGGACTACTTCTCTCCCTAGAATGACTTGGTCGGCCAAGAAACCGGTTGAACTGTTCACCATCGAATACGAAGCCATAGCTATCATTGGCAGATCACGGTCCCAATGTTTAACATTCCCATCGATCAGACAACGTATCATTTGGAGGAGTGTCCTATTTTGCCTTTCGGCCTGTCCGCTGGAGCTTGGGTGCTACAGTGTCGTCCTAGTACGGGCTATATCCAGCAACCTGCACAGAGATGAGAATATCTGTGATCCAAAATTGGTGCCCTGGTCTGTGTGCACATATTTAGGATAGCCAAACGTGCTGACAAAATGCTCCAAGAACTTGGTGGCAATGGTGGAAGTTGATTGTTCTGGAACTGTAGCACAGTCTACCCACTTGGAGAACTGGTCAGTCATCATTGCCACATATTCGTTTCCTGCCTCACTATCAGTGAAAGGAACTAACACATCTAAATGTACCCTCTCCATCGGATTATCAGCGTGATTAGGTCTTTTCGTGGCCTTCTTGTTCTCGTGGCACAAGTAACACGTCTGGCACAAATCACACTTACAATCTTGACTCATCTGGTACCAAATGAAAGACCATTTCAGTCTTGCGAGCGATTTCTCATAACCAAGATGTGCTTCAGCTTTACAACCGTGGCACATGCTAAAAACTTCTGCTTGTAGGGACCTAGGAACAACGAGGTATGTCCAAGAGTCGGCTGTCTCTTCCAACTTGTAGTTCAGCGCTGGATCCTTAAACAACAGCTGTGACTTGAAGAACCACAGCCATGTAGACGCCTGGCTGTTCAGAATGAAGTCTTCCTTCGTCAGCATTTCACTGTAGTCTTCAGATGACAACAATAATATCACTGAACTGATGTCGGGGTCCTGTTCCTGTAAATCAGCAAGTTCAGTTGAAGGGTAATTCTGCACCAGATAGGATGGTGCTGCCTCCTCCTCTTGGGAACTTTCCTCACATTGCTGGACTGTCTTGGTAAGAACAAGGTGCTTATCAGGCGAGGCAAACCAATCACCTGCACCACAAACTGCCGAGTCCCAACCCGGCGGCTTGGCTGCCTGAAACTGGGAATCTGGGCTGTCTGAGATGCCTGCCCCCCAATGGCAACACGTCGTCGACATCATTGTGGAAACTCTCCCACAGGTAATGAGCCATGGTGCAGTTCCTGGTACCTCTGCAAGGAAGGTGTTCTCCATCGCAGACAGCTTGATAACAATTGCACCTGTCCAATAGATCTTGCAAACGGTAAAGCGTACCTTCGCTCTGATGTATCACGCCTGGCCATTGCATAATTACAAACTTTGCCAGCTCCTCAATCCGTTTTGTTAACTGTTCCTTGATGTATCTTAATGGCACGAGCCAAGCTAGGCAATTATGATCTGTCCTGACAATGAACCTCCTTCCCAAAATGTAGTGACTGAAGTGCCGGCAGAATCTCATAATTGCAAGGAGCTCCTTCCGCATGGTGCAGTACCTCCTTTGTTCTGGTTTTAGGACGAAGCGGCCCAACACTTTTGTTTTCTCAACACTGGAGCCCCCTGTATCCGTCAGTGAAGCTGTTTGGACCGGGTAAGTGCTGAATGGTGGTTCGCTTACCCAGACCAGCAAGGCCGATTCCGAACAAGCCTCATCACCACCCTTGTTCCAATCCCCATAGTTCTGATCTTGTGGGACAATTGTTTCTTCAATCTCTAAGGCAGTGCCAATACTGACCCCAGCTTCCAGTGTCACATGATGGTCAGAGTAGTTTATCAAACTGAGGAACCCGTCTTCTCTGGTGTAAGCGCTTGACCCAAGGAGTCCTTTCAAGTTTCTGCCGAGGGGTTCCATGATGAATTCAAGGCCATTCATTGCACCTAGTACTGTCATCTTGATTCGAGAAACCGTGTTAGGTGGTATGATATGCCTTCTATGCTAGTACTGTTTTTTCTGGCATGAATTTAGTGTTGGTGGCAAAGTTCATGGAACACTTCTTGGCTATCAGGAATTCTACGCGCAGCAGGTCTGTTATGTCTGCTACATACCACTGCCATTCATACTGCTTGTCCCCAAGTTTGAGTGTTCTGCCATCGACTTTGACATTTGGGATAAGACTTGCATCTTTTTCAATACTTTTCAGGTTTACTCGGTTTGTATTGATGAGTTCGCCGGCCGGTATCTGCTCAAACTGGTCTTTGCTCAAAATGGACACCTGTGCGGCACTGTCTACTGTTGCATTTGCTCTTATTCCATTTAACTCAATGGGCACCACCAGTGATTGCCCTATACCAAAAGTCCCATTTGCTTCAATGGTCACCAGGTCTTGATCTTTCTTTAATTGCCCGTAAACCCAAGGTGCAAGGCTGGGCTCGATTACATTTCCCTTTGCTTTCAGATGGCCATTTAGGAGTCGGGTTGAGTCTTGGCCAGTGGACCCAACCCTTTGGCATTTAAACCCTGTGCCGTTTCCTGGCTTGTCTGTGATTTGCTCTGGTAATCTTTTCTGAAATGGCCCTTTTGGTGGCATTTAAAGCAAACTGCTTCTTCAGGTCCCTGGGGTGAACGACTGTAACTTGGTGACCTAGATCTTGACCTTGATGGTTCCATCAACTTTTGGAGCATAGATTCTAAACGGCTCATCCTTTCATTGAATTGCTCGTTCATTTTATCCGTTTGTTCATTCATTCTCATCTCAAATCCAGAACTGCCTGTTGATTCACAGAGTCTAGCAGACTCAAAGATGGGAGCGTCCCTAACACTTGTGGCCCTGACTGAATGGCTGGTCTCCTCCTCCAAGTCTGGATGACTCTGGAAACTTACCCTGCGGACTGGCAGTGATGACTTGCCATAAATTGCCTTATAGTTGTTAGCAGCATGTTTAACATATTGCACCGCTTTGTGTACCTTTGTTGGGTTTCTGCACATAGCTGTGGCTGCTGCCCCTTTTGTCGAGGCAACCTTTCAGGAAGTACTCGACCGCTATTTGCTCCACAGTGGATTCTTTTGCTCCGGGGAAGCCGTTCATGACTTGAAATAGGACCTTCTGGCCAAACTCCTCTAACGTTTGTCTCTCCTCCTGTTTCAAATACTGCAACTCCCTACGAACCGTGATGGGCGCCTCACTAATTCCAAAACGCTTGCTTAGCTTGCGGGTCAAGGTTCGGTAATCCGAGTCCAGCCTAAGTTCCCTCACATAGTCTAGTGCTTTACCCGAAAGGCAGTCTAGAAGGCGTTCTGCACGTTTACGACTGGACCATCCATACCGTTCTGCATACCTGCTGAACTGGTAAATAAAGCTGTCCCAGTTGCTGTTCTCACCGGCAGAAAAGGTTATTAACTTTGGCGCCTGGGGGCTACCAGAGCGACCTGTGTGGGCCCTGTGATGACCTCCAAGTCTATCCTCTGAGCTCTCGGAGCTGGAGCTACGATGGCGGTGTTTAGTGTGTTTTCTCTTCAGACATCTGTACTCACGATTACTTGAGCTATCTGAACTTTCTGAAGTGCTTGAGTAATCATGATCCCTCCGTCGTCTTCCTGATTGTTTGCAACCCCTAGGCCTGTGATCCTCTACAGGGAGATATTCCACATGACGCCTTGGTATATGTTCCCCAGACCTTGAGTGTCTTATGGTTTCGTGGCTATGTCTCTTCTCCCTGGAAAATGGTTCCCTGTCTCGAACATGCTGATTGTCCCTGTCTGGTCTCCGTTGCACCTGAGATGGGGGCACATCATAGCTATGATAATATGGGTCTTGATCATGACAAGGGCCTGCATCCAGATGTTGGCTTAGGTTGCGGTTTCTTGTTGCTGAGCGACTTGTGACTAATGACGCTCTTGGCCTCCTAGGAGGAGGTTCACGATGTGGAGATTGGCTGGGGACCTCATGGATAGTGAGCTGGTTGCCCTCCTCGTCTGAGTGACATGAGTAGCCCATCGTTGAATTTGATGCTGCGCTGACTGAGCCCACCTGTCTACGTCAGTTAGGTGCATTTGGTGCCAATATGGCAGATGATGGAAACGTATCGGCTATATATCCTGCATGGTGTTTGAGGTACTGTCAGAGCCTCTGGGTTTACTTCTGTTTTTTGTAACATTCCCCCTATACACTCCTTGTTTGGGATGGGCTCGTAACAGCTGACCGATTTCTGGATCACTATGGGCTTTCCCATTTATGTCCAATTCTGCTGGAGCACTGTCGTCCTCTTGGACGTCAGATCTTTGTTCTGTATTTGAGAAATGCAGTCTCCCCTCCTAAACGAGCTGGAGCCATGTTGTGGCCAAGACTCCAGTCACACCTTCAAGATCGTCTGGGCCAAAGTCTGGGTTTTCATCTCTTAGCAGGATGATCTCTTTGGCGGAATCTTTAGTAAGTATATCAGGAAGATGTTCGGCCATCTGTCTGGCTGACGCATTACAAACATCTAATCGCTTATGACTAGCCATTCTTTAACAATAAGTGAGTACAACAGGCTATAGCAATCACTCCTGCTTCCTTCCTTCACTCGCCCCCTTTATTTTTTAATGCAAGGTGAAGAAAGTAAACAAAGAGCAGGGCTTACTCAAAGCTGTAAACAACTGGTTTAATAAGCCAAATATGAAATTGAAATAATATAAAGTTAGTAGCTTAGTGAGCTGGGACAGGTGAAGTTTTCAGCTGTACCAACTGTTCACGCATATATGTGACATATATAAAAGATATGCAACTGATAAGCTTAAGCGCCAAGCCATATGAACAATGAGATTATATACTGTAATGACATGAGCACAGTATAGATATAACAGACAGAGGTGACTTATAAATAAACAAATAAAATCAAGGCTCCAAGTTTAATGAAAGAGAAAACTTTTGCACAAAACTGCAAAGAGCTAATATACTGAAGGGCTAAGGTGATTAGTCTATTAGACAAAATGACTTCAGGTGAGCCCTATGTATTAGTGACTTCCAAAAAAGTTCGTGCCAAACTAAGTGACTTGCAAGAATAAGGCACTAAAAAGGCTAAGGGGCACAATAAATATATCAGTATGTTTGAGTATGGCTCAGTGAGCAGCTCACTGACAGCCAGGGGATCTTTAATGTAGACACTAGCACTGGGAGCGTGCAGAAAATAATGTCAATAGAAATGACAAGGTAGTAAGTCAATCACTTAAAGGTACAGCAACTGGCAAGTGTATTAAGTTTATAACTGAAAGTAATGAAAACTAGCAGGGAAATACCTTGATGCTTAAGTCATGAGACAATGCTGTACTATTATATTATTACTGTAACTTGTTTTTTCTGGATTAGTTGTGACAAGGTGTGGTGTAGCAAAAGGGCAGAGTAATAAACACAGCTTAAATATAGACTATGAGCTGCACAGACTCACTAGTTGAAAGTCTGAGCAACTCGCTTAAAAATATAGCACTTGCAAGTGTAGCTACTTACAGTGAGGTCTGGTCACTGTAAGTAAATGGCAGTGAATCAACCACCGACAGTGAATGTGTATTGCAGTAAAGTATATGTCAGTGCAGATATCACTGACAATGAAAGCCAAAAGCAGTGAATGATTTTCACTGCAAGTATATGTCAGTGCAAATATCACTGACAATGAAAGCCAAATGCAGTGAATGATTTTCACTGCAAGTATATGTCAGTGCAGATATCACTGGCAATGAAAGCAAAATGCAGTGAATGATTTTCACTGCAAGTATATGTCAGTGCAGATATCACTGACAGTGAAAGCCAAATGCACTGAATGATTTTCACTGCAAGTATATGTCAGTGCAAATATCACTGACAGTGAAAGCCAAATGCAGTGAATGATTTTCACTGCAAGTATATGTCAGTGCAGATATCACTGACAGTGAAAGCCAAATGCACTGAATGATTTTCACTGCAAGTATATGTCAGTGCAAATATCACTGACAGTGAAAGCCAAATGCAGTGAATGATTTTCACTGCAAGTATAGGTCAGTGCAGATATCACTGGCAATGAAAGCCAAATGCAATGAATTATTTTCACTGCAAGTATATGTCAGTGCAAATATCACTGACAGTGAAAGCCAAATGCAGTGAATGATTTTCACTGCAAGTATATGTCAGTGCAAATATCACTGACAGTGAAAGCCAAATGCAGTGCATGATTTTCACTGCAAGTATATGTCAGTGCAAATATCACTGACAGTGAAAGCCAAATGCAGTGAATGATTTTCACTGCAAGTATATGTCAGTGCAAATATCACTGACAGTGAAAGCCAAAAGCAGTGAATGCAAGTATATGTCAGTGTAAATATCACTGACAATCAAAGCCAAATGCAGTGAATGATTTTCACTGCAAGTATATGTCACTGCAGATATCACTGACAATGAAAGCCAAATGCAGTGAATGATTTTGTCACTGCAAGTATTATGTCAGTGTAAATATCACTGACAGTATGAACAAACTGCAAATTGGTTCAATGAAATTTTTGACAAAAGAGGGAGTAATTTTAATAAAGTAATTAAATTTTGCTTAAGGAGTGAATTTTGAAACTGTTGACAACAGGTGGGTTGGTCCCAGAAAGACCTATTGTACATTCACGTGTGCCGCTCCCGCTGATCACGTGATCAGCATTCAATCCGTTTACTTCAGGTTTAACAAGGCACAGTAATAAATTTAAAAGGAATACTGAGTGGCCGAAAGAAAGGTTATATCTAGATATTGTGTGAAGAAGTTATAGGTCGCTTGGACATAAATTTCTGCCTGTAAAACGGCTGCAGAGCGGGGTTGCATGCTCAGCTGAAAACGCAACCAATACGTTGCGGACAAGGCGGGCGACAATGGAGGTATTGTCGGGGGGCCCGCTTGAATTTTGTCAAAATTTGACAAAAATATTTATCTTCGTCGCCAAATGTAAACTTCAGCGTGAAGCTCACACCAAAATGAAGGTGACAACTCACCCTCAGTCAAGTGTCACCGGGTCAGTAGCTTGAAATCCGTCGTTAAAGACTTGACCGCACTTGGCTTGCATACTGACTCAGAAACTCGGCAGGTGACCTCTCCTTTTTCGCGGTTTCCATCCCGGCCCTTGGTAAGGTCGCTGGCAGGTCGGCCTGGCTGCACTTCGGCGTGAGTGCATTCCTCTTACAATATGAATGTCGATGGCTCGGACAAGTATCGGTAAGATTTGATTTCGTTCGGACAAGAATTGAAATAATTTTCTGATGGCTCCGACAACATTCGATATGATTATCAAAGGTATGGAAAAGAACTGAACCAATTGTCAATAGCAAAGAAAAATATACCTGTCTGTATCTCACTGAAACCAAGACAATAAACATTTAATCTAACATGTTTCAAAGCAGAAACGTTTTGTTCCGTTCAGTTTTCTTTATCTAACATGTTTCAAAGCAGAAACGTTTTGTTCCGTTTAGTTTTTATCAGGGCATTTTTTTTTATTCCACCGCGACTACTTCGTTTTAACTTGATTTTCTTTGTTCTAATACGAAGTGCCCAAACGGGTACCAAACCTTTTCAGCAGAGTTCAGATCAAGCCGAGCGGAGTGAATCTGGAGGCGCCGCCATTTCATTAAGCCGAAGTGAGCCGATTTGGTGCAGCTCAGGTTGGCTCGAGGAAAACTTGATACAAAATTTTAAATTTTTGTCAATTAGAAATTATAAGTATTATTATTTTTTTTTCTTGTCGCTGTGTGATTGTTTAAGTATGAAATTGTTGGCTTATGAAACCACCATGATCAACTATACTCGATATTCCATCACAAACTAGTTAAATATAAAATAGATGCAATATGTCACATATAATATATAGATAACTTGTTTAAATAAAACGGGTATTTTGTAACATCGTCAAAATAAATGAGGAGCCTTGCAGGTCAGTTTAAGTCGGCCGACATTTTGCAAACCAAGTCGAGCCACGAAACTTGGTTTTCTACTAAAGTCAGCCGTCTTTTTGTCCAAGCGAGCCGCATTTGTGTGGCTAACTTTTCTCCCGTGCTCTACCCCTGCGTGTAGCTGTGGACCTATCCCATCACAAGAACGGGTAATTTGCTAGTAGATATCAATAGAGTGGACATCCGCTCCAACACAAGCCAGTACAGAAAAACCTCGATAAACAACCCCCTCGAAATAATGACCACTTTTCATTTCCAGATGTTTTTGCTCTTTATATTCATATATTTTAACCTTTAAAAACCCGCACCTCATTTATTCCGTTTTGCAGGTACTTAATTTTGCCCCAACGGGTGATCTGTCATAACGACTGCATGCATGCGTGTCATCCCCCCAACCCTGAAGATAAATTGACGCCACTGAAAAAAGGTAGGGACTTATAGTCTGATATCACCGACGGTGTCAGTATCAGCCGATTTTAACACTTGACCTTCCTGGTCTTTCGGGCCTGTATATTCTTGTAGCTTTCTCGATTCCCTTTCCCAGTACCCATTCACTCCTGGATCGAGATATATATATAGCGCACCCTTGTTTTAAAGACCTTTAATTACTAGAGTCATGGCCCAGACGGCGGTCAGAACGGAACGCCAACCCACAACCCTGCAGTCACATGTCCAGCACTCTTTCCATAATGCCATCAGGCTACACATTGCGCTACCACGCTCCATGAAGAAAATCGTAAACGTTATTCGACATTTTACTGAATAGATACATGTCCGCCATAGATCATTTAAAGTCAACAACGTTGGGCAAGACGGGCTGTTGGAAGACCCTTGCTGGTCAACCTCACTAAGAAGACTTCCTCGGGAAATGCGAAGACTTTATCAGGTTCCGTTGTTGGTCGTAATTCCGAGGTTTTACTGTATTTCATATGTAATTCGTTTCTATTTTTCTAAGTGTCATGAAATACATCTGTTAAATTGATTGTAGTACACGGTTGAACCCCCTTCAATGATTAAGTAAAGATTGCCTATAGGTTTGCATAAATATTTAGACATATTTACATTTACATACACAGACAAGTATCCAAGTGTATATTCTGTACTTGAGTACTGGGCAAGCATTACCGAGACTGGCTCGAGGACTTTAGCACATATTCATCCCAACTGCAGTGAAATACATTCCGGACAATTTCTGGTAATTAAAACTGATATTTTATCGGAGATGGATTGCTGGATACTGATCTATAATATTTCTCCTGCTAGAAAGCCCTAATTTAATCAATCCCGGGATCAGGGCTGATAATTAGGGGCGGATTTGAAGGAATGCAGGGGGCACAAACCCCTCTTTTTTACCAAAAAGTCTGGATATACAGTGATGTACGTTTAAAACCAATAAAGCAGCGCCGGATTTTGTGTCTGGTGCCGTTTCTAATCCTCGTATCTCTGCATGCGATATATCTATGTATAAAGTTTACTGTACTCCTGTCACACTTGTGTACTTGTGCCAGTGCGTTGAGCCGTCCCCAACCCCCAACCCCTGCCTTTACTTAGATACTGTATCAGAAGTCTGATTTAGCAATGAAGATAAATTAGCCAGGGTAAAGGCACAAGGTTCCCCCAAGAACCGCTGATTCCATAATCATTTCATATGTCATGTTTTGGTGGTATCTTTGGAAATCGACCGAGGATGCCCGGTTTAAATCGAGAGAGCGACGAAAGAATCTGACTGACATCGAAAGTCCCACACCGTCCAAGAACCGTTGAAAACTTACAGCCATATGTTGTTTAACAGGCGATAGCCAGTACATATCAGCACTTATATAATAAATGACGCTAGAGGACATTTTTAATTTTGAAAATGGGCATGCAGCTTTGACATGACTCGCCCGCGCGCACCTTGCCGTGAGCAAACACGATCGTCCCCAAGATTTTTAACCCGGCTCGGGCGTCGGACGACCAAATTCTTCGAACCCTGCCCCTGATAACCTTCTGGTACTTAGTCCTTTCCTTTCGTGACCACATGATGGTTTTAGCAATACAGGTATGTATGTATATATATATATATCACTCTGGAGAAAAACAACACTGTAAATTCACTACAGTCTGTTTCACGGGATGCGACCCGATCATCAGGTGAATGTTGTTAGAATCTTAGAGTTACCGCTCTGGCCTAGCCTGTATGCCACAGAGCACTTTACATCGGAGGGTAACACTACCTTCTATATATATATATATATATATATATATATATATATATATATATATATATATATATATATATATATATTAATAATCTGTATTGTTTAATTCACGTGACACAGTTTCAACAATCGATATCTTATCCATGATGGTAATCATTTTGTACCTGTATGGTGACGCTTGTAATGTATGACAACAGGAATATCAATACACAAGGGTCACATGTTTCATCGAGGCAGGTAACCCGCAGGCATAAATTACGACACCCCGGAGTTAAGTCCAGTAATCAGATCATTCATCATTGTTTCACACGTTGTACATTATTATCAAGCTGCTTGTGCACACATGACTTTTGAAACGTTTTCAGGCATTTGCTAATTGTACTAAATGAGTAGGCACATATTGCAGTGTGGAACGATACAGGCAGGTAAGATACAAGCTAGGGGCTAGGAATGTTTCGAGCGGAGGCGCCGATTCATTATCTTCAAATGTGTTTTTGAGTGTTTGTGGGTTCTTGTGTGTGTACGGGCCGGGGGGGGGGGGGGGGGGGTCATCATAGGCGTAAGTTAGGGACACTTTTATTTGACCGATACGAATACTGAAATATAGTGTGTGAACTTAATATATACGTTATTTACAACAAAGTAAATATAAAATTTTAAAAAGTTCCACTTTTCAGTTTGCAGTATATGATATTTCTAGGCTCGAATTACATATTTATATAGTATGCCCAGACATATTGTTAAATTTGGCATATTGATGTTCATGATCAGGCCAGCTACTATACAATCACATACGACTGATTGAACCTGTCACACCTGCAGCCTGGCACACAGCTCTGTTTCGCCTGTTAAACTGCTGGGTTGGGGCAGACTGCAGAAAGTTGTTTGTACTGGCTGTTTAAGTAACTTGCCCTTGTAAAACTTGTGTGTATAAAGTAAAGTATGGCTGAGGTCATTCAAAATGATTAATAACTCAATGTTCATTAACTGGATTAAAAACTTTGCATAATAACATCAAAAGCTGTGTTATTAACAATGGTTTTACAACACCATACTTTTTGTTGTCTAGGGGTACTAAACATGAGGAACTAATATCCCCATATTTTTTATATTATTTTGAAGTGATGACACATCAAGTTCGTATAAATAAAAATACCCAAGGAGTCGATGTTGATGCAAATGAACTAAAAATGATGTTTTGCAGATGACATATCTTTTTCATCAGGAACACAGCTTCTATTGAACATTTAATTACCACTATAAATCGGTTTTCACAATTTTTATTTCCTGCATGTCAATTATAATAAATGTGAGGCAGCCTGGATAGGTGCAAAACACTGTTCACGAGAACCAGTTACATGTAAATTGGTTAACATGACAAAAGGAGCAATTAAAACATTTGTTATCTGGCACTTGTATGATAAAGATAACAGTAGGAAACTTAATTTTGAAAATGTGAGAGAAAAAGTTAAAAAAATTTTTTTACTTTGATGTAAGGCAGAAATTAACATTGTTTGGAAGGACAGAAGTTTGTAGAACATTAGCTTTATCCAAAGTAATATATGTATGCAATATGCATGTACCACCTCAAACATTCAAATATAGTGTTATGTCAATTATAAAACATTTTGAATGGAGAGGGAAAAAGCCCAAGGTCAGATGTAGTACACTGTAAGGACCACACCATAAAGGTGGTATAAACTTAATAGATTGAGCCAGCAGATTTAAAACTCAAAGAATAATTTGTATTTAAAGGTTGATTCTATGTAATAATGCTTATGCATGGAAAGCAGTACCAATGTTTTATCTTTAGAAATTTGGTGGAGTTACCCATGTTTTTTCACACTTCGAATACCGTAGAATACCATCTAAGATACCAGGCTTTTATAAACTGTTTGAAAGATTGGTCACAATTTGTCTCAAAAGAACCTACCAAAAAACATGAGCTAAATCTGCAACTTCTCTCGAACAATAGGTGGATTAAAGTGGATGAAAAGTCAGTGTATTGGAAACATTTGGATTTATGTGGAATAGGGTTTATAAAAGATTTTTTCAAAGGAAGGAAAAATCCTAAAATGGGATGAATATTTAAAAAAATATCCAGATATAAGAATAGGAGTATATAACAAATATACAATCTTTGTCTTCTAAATGGGTTTATGATATATTGGTGGAACAAAAATCTACTGCATCCTCATCATTGGTCAAGTTAAGACATACAATACAAGATGATAATATCATCTGAGAGAGTTACTTTGTCGCCATCCAAAAAAAACTCAATTTATATTTACTAAGGGAATTCTTATTTAAAACACTCCAAAACTATTAACCAACCAATAGTTTAATATACAAATTTAAGTTATTTTAGATACCGATGTTCTTATTGCTTCATAGAATTAGAGACCAAAAAACACATGTTTTATGAAGGTTTTGTAACAAAAAATCTGTATTTTAGAATTGTGGATTGGATTAAATCAAATGGAGTGATAATGCCACCATTAATCTTGAACACAGTATTTTATGGACTGTTTCCAATTAACAAAAACCTTCAAATAAATCAAGTGCTCCTTACACTTAAAATGTGTGTTTATCAAAATAGAAAGGAATATAATAAGAACACAAGCAATTTAATGCTAGATTTTTTAAGGGGATGGAAATATATAGAGAAAATTGAAAATAAAATAGCAAAACAGAAATATAAGATTACTGCACATTAAGAAAAATGGGGAAAATAAGGAAACAGTTATAAAATACAGTAGAATTGTAGTTTTAGTATTAAAAGATAAAGCAAATTCAAAGTATAGTTGGAATAATATCCAGGCAATGTGCTTTGTATATATATTGTATTTGATGTGATTGTGCACAATTATGTGTTAAATGTGTATTTTATGATTTTTCCGCAATAGAATTCATTAAAAAATCATCTGTTAATGCTGATCCCTCAAAAGAAAATCAGAAAAGTACCGAAGTCTATCATTCAAATGATTGATATATTTATAAAAGAGGAGAGTTACATTGATGACCCTTTTGCAAGAAATTAGGGGCGTGATTTCACATATGGCTAACCTGTCAAGAGGGGAACATATAGGTCCCATGATCAAGGTCAAGGTCACTGCATACAGTTCTTGAAAAAGGCATGTGTATGCATACTAAGCAAAGATTTCATCTAAAACCTTCCACTCTTCACTTTTGGCTAACTTACCAATAAAGAACCATGTTGGTTTTGACATCAGAGGGTCAAATATGAAGATCACAGGACCATGCTACTGATTTACATGCTAATCAGGCAACCAGTATAATACATCAGATGTTATTAGGGCTCTGTTCCTAGAGATGCTCCACATTTCAGTCCCTACATCTTGGTACACGACCGTCATTAACTCAAACGTTAAAATCTAGGTTCAGTCGGTTTTATCTGTGTCTACAATAGTAACATGTAATGAGGCCCATTAATACATTTATTCTAACATTTCAATCATAATTCAGCTTGCCCTGGAAGACTATGAGCCTTTTACGGGGCCTTTCCTGAACTATCACAGTTCTAGCTTCGGATAAGATTCGATACCATTTCCGTTCGTTCGGACAGTAAAAGAATAGAAATAATTATCGATGGCTCGGACAAAATCCACCCACAACCAAAGGGCATCCGCAAAATTTGTGTGTGTGTTTGCATGGGCGCATGGAGTTCAAAGTTTGATTATGAAACGAGATGGAGTCAGCTTTAAATAGTGACACCTCAGCGTGCAGCAGAAATTTTCTTTTTGTGATAAAATAGAAAAGTTTGACCCTGAGATTGTTCTTCCCTTATTTTGCCTCTCAAGTGGAGGATTAAAAAAACACATATAAGATGCTCCCAGCGGTCTGAGTCAGTCTGTTTGAAGGTACAGTCAGGAGGCCGATGTCATACCCCGAAGCAGCGTCAGTTTATCTTCAAGCGTTGGGGGGGGGGGGGGGGGTCAAAGTTAAATATATACACATGTATATATATACTAAATATTAAACACGTTGAGGCATTTTGTTATTTTCTACTTTTCTACATTGACTGTAAGTAAACCTCTAATTTATTTTTGCTCCCTAACATATTTGGTCGAGCACTCTTCAAAGTAGACGTGGGAAACGTAAACTCCGAAGCAGAAACAAAGTCTGTAATTCTAATTATTATTATATTTAAGCTGGGGGGGGGGGGATATACCCCCATCCCCCCTGGATTGACGCCCCTGCCCCGGAGTTTTGGCAGTTGTTCCAGTTAATTCTTCAGCTATATGACATTCTTCTGAAGAATTAATTTGAACAATTGCCAGAACTATGAATTCGACCTCCTCTCTCTACCTTTTAAACAGGAGCAATGGCGGATCCAGCAATTCGAGAACAAAGGGGTGCTAATATACTGGGTAGCGGTTAATGGGTATTAAGTATATATATATATATATATATATATATATATATATATATATGTGTGTGTGTATAGATATGTATATATATTAGTTATTACTATATGCGTAATATATTTTTAGCCCATGAAAAATATATTTTTTTAAAATTTTTCATCTATATAAATAATATTTAAAGCCATGTTCATTTGTAAAGTTAGTAACAGTTACGTGGGGGAGGTCCCTCCCTCAGTATAGAAACATTTGTATGCTATCTTAATCACAGGGCTGTTCATTGATATTCTCAACATATATAATAAAATGTAATAAACTGTGGATAAATTGATAATTTAATAGCTAGGGATAAAAAAATAATTTAAAAAATGAAAATTAATACGAATAACTGGGAAAGAAATAGGTAAAATGAGAAATTTTACAGCTCAACAAGGGGGGGGGGGGGGGGCGTTGTTCAAAAGCTTTCAAAACTTCTATATGTATTGGGATGGATAAATCGAAACATCATAGTTTCACGGTTTAACTATATACAGTATGTGCTGTCAGTTTAAATATGACGTTTTGTGTCCAGAAATAAAAGGTAACCGCATAATATCGGTAGGACTGTTTTAGTATACTGTTATTTAATGGCGATGAATAAAGATCAAGATCAAGGATTTATTCAGGTGAGGAATCTTGCTTGTACTAAATGTATAAGTAAAGATGAACCTGTTGCAATTCTAACATCTTCAATGTGTAGTTTATATTCATGTAAGTACACAGTTTTCTCTAAAGTTGGTCTCACATTTATCATAATGTTCAAAAATGTTCTTCATCAGACGATCATATTTTTCTCTTAAAATGCTCTTATGGCTCTTTCAAACAACACTTATTGTTTAATATACGAGAGGAAACATCAAACCACTCCAGAAATATATATATATATATATATATATATATATATATATATATATATATATATATATATATATATATATATATATATATATATATATACCCTAATCCACCGGTGACATTTATATCCAGCCTTTCTCATGTTAAATCTCTGTTAAAATAGTAACTATAGTGAAATTTCATGAGGCATTAAAGTGTGATAAGCAGTATATTACCTTACATTATTGTCGTTTATAAGTTATCTTTACAAAAGAGTAACTTTATTTACCGTAAATCCGTTTTAAACGAATATACGTTTCTCAATCTACTTGACTGAGTTACTGAGAAGACCAATGTGTTTAAAGTCTTACTAACATTGTCAAGAGAAGAAACAATTTCAGTTTATATATTGTCTACTTTACAAGAACAGGATTTTTATGAGACACCATGGCAACGTACTCACCGACCGTCCTAGTGCAGGGTGGGGCCGGCACGCACGCGGCCATCTCCCAGGATGCTGTTCGCCTGTCCAGTTATGCGAACGGGGTTAAGATGGCTGCTCGCCGCGGATACGAGGCTCTGATGAATGGTGGGAGCGCAGTGGACGCTGTGGTTGCCGCCGTCTGCTACATGGAAGACGACCCAACATTCAATGCAGGTTAGTAAAATACTGTATGGTGCCTTCAGCACATATATAAAGCGCATACCCCCGTCTCCGTTTATTCGCAAAATAAGCTAATTTATAATAATTATAATTTTAAAAATAAGATTAGCACTCGGTCGCTCGCATCTTTCAGGATATCCCACTTAATTCATTTCCGTACCCAAATTTAAGGGAGATGGGAATGTCTTTCTATGTATAAACTCTGAACAAATACTTTTGACAATTGGTTATGTAATTTTAGCATATCATTTTTAACAAACCCAACCAACAATTGCACGGATATTGGTGAAAACTTATCTGTATTGCCAAAGTTAACAGTACTTTTCATAAAAGGGTATATTTTAACCTGCAGCTGATTCCTAATTGACCTATTCATGAACTCCTTGTGACCTTAGTGACATATTCATTCAATGAATAATCATGAGCAGAGCTTTTGCGAGCAGCCAATCAAGTAAACAGTCGACAAGCCGAAGATTTGCATAATAGGGGCGACTCTCTCCAACAGAACACCTGTAGTCTGTATGAGTACCCTTGACGGCATGATTTCCGGGATATTTTTTTTTTTATAAAAGATGACAGTATTAAAAGTTCTTGGCCAAAGGTTGCAGGAGCCATTCCGCTGACTACCGAGTGAATAATAGTTTTAGCTGGCACATTATTCGTAAGAGACAAATAATCCAAAATATCAAAAGACAATTCACTGCGGTTATTCATCACTGGAGGACAGGGATATAGCAATTTCAGCTTATGTCGTCAGTCAATACGCCGTCATACGTCATCGACCTTTGTGACGTCACTATTGTTTTGTAAACAGCTCTCTCTCCCATGGACATGGAAGGCCTCCTGTGTAGAGGCGTTTTGGGGGCTAATTATCATAATTAGGTTAAAAGGGCGGAGCATATGGGCTGGGGTGGATAGGTCAATTGTGCATTTCCATAATTTATAGACAGACTGAAAAGAAATACTTTGATACCGCGTGAGCGGATCCAGAAGTGGGGACCTTGATCATGATCTATGACTTGTCTCCACTTAAAACTACAGTATTGCAGTAGTTTTATTTTTCTATCAACTGTATAAGGCCTTGGTACGATGAGTAAAACGAGCCACAGTTTTTATGCGGCTACGATAAATTCTGTGGGTTTTTGATGACCGTGACCTTGACCTTTGACCTATTTACACGAAAGGACATCAGAATTCCAGAAACTTAGGGGTTATACCATCAGTATAAAATTCAGAGTGATTGCTAAAAGATACTTGCTGTCGAATGCCATATGTCAGATGAAAGAACAAGCAGGGAGGCAAATTTGACAACTAACAAACAGACTAGCATACTTACACACTGACACATTTATGGTTTATATAGATAGACAATTTTTATGGCGAAATTATGACGAAAATAAAATTACCTTGACACTTGACCTATGTCAACCTATGTCAAAAACCAGAATTCTGGGACTTAAGGTTTTCTATCAACTATGTAAGTGTGAAAGCGATCGCTGCAAAACTATGCCCTGTAGAGTGGAGACAGACAAACAACAGACACGCAACTGACTTACAAGCTTAGCTTTCCGGCAAGCAATAAAGATTACCCGGAAATATTTATGTGAATTCCATGTGTCCCTTTAGGGGTGGGTTCCTGCCTAACAACAAATCGAGATATTGAGATGGACGCCTCTGTTATGGACGGGGCCACGTTGAACAGTGGTGCGGTTACATGTGTCAAAGATGTCGCGAACCCTGTTGCTGTGTCCAGACTGGTCATGGAGAAGGTAACCAATGCTTTATATAAAAGGGACATAAGCTGGAGCAATATAATTCCTATTCTTTCACACTATAAGTTCAGATTTGCTTTATACAAAAGTTTCCCCAGTAAAATCACCCCAGCACACAGTCTCAGTACCTCGCATACGGCTTTTTAACACCTTCTTATGGCTGTGCGTGTTGGCAAACACAGTCCACGTATGTCTGTTTACCTTAGCAAGACCGCGTGACCGCAGGTCCGGTTGTGGGCCGCAACACTTGATGTTTCAGCCCGCGGGAACATGTAATACATTTAGTCAGGGAATCTAATGATTAATACGTGTTTTGGCTTGGACGATGCACGCGGTGTGTTTATGTTGACACTTGTGATCGCGCCCGGTTTAACACTCGTTTACGATAGTAAGCAAACTGTTTCAAGGCAATATTTTGGCAGGTATAAATGTATATGAAGGGAAGAACCTATTTTTCGTGTGAATTCAACATGCTTTAAAGGTGATTAGGCTCCTTAAAAGTATCATTATCGTCAAAAACTCCTATATCTAAATCAATCCAAAGGTTGTTTGAAAATTCATATTAGACCCCATAAGGCCAAAAAAAATTAAAGGTATGATTCTCAGGCACCGCCCGCATCAATTTTAAATCCCCGCATCAAAAATTTTTATTTTGATTTTCAATAAAAACTTTCCAATTTTGAGCTGCTGCCGCTCCGACATTTCTTTCAAGAAGATAAAACCACACAATTTCCTTTGTTTTGTAGTGCTTTTACTCATTTAGCAAAATAAAACTGTTATTTTCATGCTTTTCCCTTATCATTTGACATTTTTATAGAAACATACCAAAAAATATAAAAATAAAAAAAGCGCCCGCGCGCATTGATTTCTGAAAATAAGTGCCTGAGAACCATACCTTTTTTTTTGGCCTAAGGTGTACATTATAAAATTAAACATTAAAGCATTATTAAAAAAAAGGTACACTATTTTTGGCACCCAGTAACAGGAAGTCACTGTTGAGTGGCCTTATATTACACTACATGACACTATCTGAAAATCTTTTTAACCCCCCGTGTGTCCTTTTTGTTGAAAAAAAAAAGATTTAATCTTTTCCTTGAGTCACAATTTTAAATTTCAGTTTAAGGTAGATAGAAAAATCATAGCGGATAAACTGAAAATAAAAATCAGATATCGTCATGTAGTTTAATATTAGTCCACTCGAAAGTGACTTTCTGTTATTGGATGCTTAAAGTAGCGTCATTTTTAGCTTCTTATTTTAATTTCAAAATATTATAACATCACGTGAACATGAGTAAACAGTTAAAAAATATGAACTAGTTATATTCATTTTAATCATTTGATACTGCAAGGAATAAATTGACATGTCAACAATACTTCCTCAGGAAGTTGAACTTCGAAGAACGCGTTGAGAGATACCTCCACCAATACGTCAGTCATGCAGAGTTTACCGTCTTAATCTAATCCCTTTTCCTTGACCCAAAAGAATAACAAAACAAAACAAATAATTTTACCGCTTATTCCTATTATCTTCAACCATAAGCATCATGTGATAGAAGATAAAAAAAATATTTCAGCCATGTTCGTGTTTATTGCATTTGTAATATAGAAAAGCTTATTTCAATTCAACTTCGCAACTCCATTTCTAGTCAGACCACGTGATGCTGACGTCAGAAGGTGCCTCAAATTTTGCGAGGGAAAATGGTGCCAAGATGGTTGACCTTGACTATCTCATTACCCAAAAAAGTATCAAACGTCTTGAGGCCTTACCAAAGTTTACACCCTCGGTCAAGGCAGAATTTAAAGACAGGTAAGTGTTAATCAGAGAAACGTTGATATACACGCATGCAAAATAAATGAATAAAAAAACATGTTTAACCTGAAGCGTTTATTTTATGTTCCTTCAACGTGCACTTCTGATTTCCAGTACCTCATTCGTCTACCAGATGTCAGTACAAACGGTTGTTCTGTCCTTTCTTTGGAATTAAATAATCAGAGAAACGATTGCATCATACAGCCCCTGATACGACCCATAATGTAATAACCGGCCCATAATGTAATACCGGCCCATATTGTGATAAAAACGACCAATAATGAAATAAACATACCCAGCCCATATTGTATATAATAAAACTGGCCAGTACTGTAATAACGGCCCATAATATAAGATAAAATAGCCTATATTGTAATAACTGTCCAGATTGAAATAAAAACGACAATGTTGTAATAATCATACCCTACTCATATTGTAATAAAAACGGGAAGTAGGAAAAAACGGCCCATATTGTGTAACGGAACTTATATCAACAGATCACGTATGCGTGATGAATATAAATTTTGCAATGTAGATGAAAAAATCAGATTCTGTAACACCAGGCAGCGTGAAATGACTAGGGGAATGAATAAAGAAGTCAGTGTTTTTTGTTAATAAATAACTATAATTCATTCTTAAAACAACCCTAACATTACAATACACTTAATCGATTCAATTTCACAGTATAAAAACAGTACAACAGCAAATCAATATAATCACACAGCATAATAAACAAAGTGCACAATACCTGGAAACCACTACTGTCACAGCGACAAGTCCTTTAAAATGTATAAACCAGATGAACAGTTCCCACAAATCTTCTCAAAGAATAACAGTCCAATGAAATCACATAAACAATCTACTGTAAATCAAAGTGAAATCCTGGCATTGACCCGAAATGCAAACTGAAGACTATATAAAATCCGTCATAAGTTTAGAAGAAAATCTATAATTGCCGCACTTATCGGAAAGGTCCACAACTGACTTACACGCTTCTGTGTCCGCTGGGATATTTCTCTCCTCTCTCTTGGCTTTAAAACACAGCCCCATTATTTATAACTTTCACCTCAAGCCGAGAACTTTCTATTTCTCGAACAATCCAAAGAACCTATCATGATACACAGTACATACGCGTTACAGGAAACATCTAGAACAACATCACTGTGTTTCTACATATCAGGGCCAGGCGAGAAAACCCCAGACTAGCATGACCGCTGTTTACACGTCAGACCCGACGCGTGTAACAAGTGTAATAACACATGTTTAAGCTCAAAAATGAATCCCAAATCTAAAAGGCGATATGTCGTTTTAGAATGTACCTTCTTAAATTACAGCCATTTTGGTTTCTCATTATTATAAGAGATGTAGTCAGAATATAAATCCAGTGAAACAGTCAACATTTATGTTGTCTACGTAAATTTGACACGAATTTAATCATACTCTTCTAAACTTCATTTTTGTTTTCATTATTGGCCCTTTTACCCCTTTAAGCCTCCACCAAGCTGATTACAGTAAAGGTGAGGTAAAGTTAATACAATGTTACTTATTTATTATTACGGTATTGGCCATTATTATAATACTGGACGTTTTTACAACAAAATAGACCATACTTTATGATCCCATTTAAACAATGATTCAACAAAAGGGTAAACATGAATCATGGCCATATTTCGCTCATATTTGCTTGGTCACCATTTAAAAAAGATAGTCAATTTGTTAATCCAGTGGTTTTTCATACTTGTATGTACACTTGATCATTCGTGTTACTAGAAGTCATTATTTGAATTACCTAAGTTGATTTGCATGAAATTTTAATTATAAAAGAATTGGCCGTTTTACCCACCTGCGATTTTATAATAATATGGGCAGGGTATTGTTATTACAATATGAGCCGTTTTTTATTACATTATGTGTCGTTATTACATTATGGGTCGTTTTTATTACAGTATGGGCCGTTATTACATTATGGACCGGTTTTTACATTATGGGTCGTAACTGCCCCATCTGCAGTCGATCGGATATACACGATCAAACATTGGGGAAAATACCTCTCCTACTATCTTTTTACCAGTAATGAATATAAGGGGTGAAGTTTCAAGGAAAGCAAACATCCACATGCAAAGAGTAGAAAAAGGCGCATATAAATATCAAAAGATTAAACCTTTGAAGACGCGCCAGAGGTTACTTCTACCCAAAAAGACGCTCTCCAGGTTATAGTTTGTCTGACAGTTGGGCCTAATCGTCGACTACTTGTCACAACTGTCAAACTCTATAATCAAATTTGTCGCAATTAAAGAAATAAATCCGTTTTCATAATACTTGCCCATGCTTGCCAGAAATTATTTATTCCATGAAGTCCTTGTCTCAGAACATTCATGACCATGTAATTTGACTTGAAACATCCCCCCCCCCCGCGTTATATTTTAATGGGTTACATTACCCTCTTCACTGCATTTATACCTATACGCCTTTGGTATATATATTAGCCCCAGTGCATTGAGGGGGAAAGGATTTCTATACGCTTAATCCCTAACCAGCACAGTCGCACTATTCTGCGCAGTGTGGTGCATGCTTTCAAAAATGCATTTGTAAGGCCAAAATAAAAAAAAAGTATGGTTCTCTGGCACTTTTTTTCAGAAATCAATGCGGGCGGGCGCTTTTTTTATTTTAAATTTTTTTATATGTTTCGATAAAAATGATAAGGGAAAAGCATGAAAATAACAGTTTTATTTTGCTAAATAAGTAAATGCACTACAAAACAAAGGAAATTGTATGGTTTTATCTTCTTGAAAGAAATGTCGGAGCGGCAGCAGCTCAAATTGGAAAGTTTAATTGAAAATAAAAATAAAAATTTTTGATGCGGGCGGTGCCTGAGAACCATACCTTTAATTTTTTTTGGCCTAATGCAAGTTTGGTAAGGGATATGCTACCCTTTGGTATCTACTCAGTTAAGGCGTTACTTTCTCTATTTCCTAATATATATTTCCATTGGCAGCAAAGTACAACTAGACTAAGATAATTAACTTCTACACCACCCAGTTCCCGTGTTTTTCTGCTTTATGTACAAGACATAGGAAGAACATTGTAATATCCGTTGAAAAACATAAATTAACCCCTTTGAGTACATTATTAAAGGGGCCTATTCCGATATTTCACGTCTGTACATTAACTCAAAATAGTCCCTTGAACCTAAAATAATTTATTAAAATAAATATGAAAACGCTGATCACACGTTATTCAGCTTTGCGTTTTGTTCATATCAACGTGTTTATAAAAAAAAATGAAAAATAATCAGAACACATTCAACCAGGATATTTGGCGGCAACTTAACCGATCCATGGTTTATCTAATGGCCTTAAGCAAATATGACCCTCTTACTTCCGCACATAGGCAATCAACAACATGCACTCAGTTACATGGTTTTTCTATTTGTCAACATGGTAACATGCCCCATGTTTACTTACAGCCCTTAGATATAAAAGGTAAAAGGTGAAACATCCACCAAAAGGGCGTTATACGAACCTCTCATTGCAAGAAATACCTACAGTTCATTAATATGTATACCTGATAAAGCCAGAATTCTACAGATTTAGCAGGTCAATAGCTGGCTTTAAGTGTTAAAATATCTACATTTGTCATTTGTCAATTATGTTCACAATAATCAGAATGAAGAAAGACGGTGAGCATGACACGGTCGGGGCCGTTGCCTTGGATGCACGCGGTAACCTAGCGTATGCAACGTCTACTGGAGGAATTACCGCCAAGATGCCAGGTCGTGTCGGAGACAGTCCGATTCCAGGTATGTGAAGGGAAAGGCGGGCTTTGTCTTTTATCTTACCTACTTGTGGTAATTCTGTATACGTTTGCTATGCATAATCTTACCCTGTTGTTTCCTAATCTTACTGAATCGCCTGTGGAGAGCTAGTGCAATTTGCACCATTTTCATAATCATCTTGCATCTCAGTGTAACCATTATCAAGCCTACATCGATTTAAAGTAAAATAAGATACAGTTTATTGCAATATATATTTTTAATACAACATAAAAATACATAGAGTACTTTATATGGCTAGCTTCTGTCGAATATATCTAAAAGATGCAGCATAAATAATATAAAATAAATCATAAAATGTCTTTGAGTTGAGTTGCTGATACATGGGCTTGTATGTGGTACTGTCTTAAATTTTATATATATTTTTTTCAAATTTTACATTTATTTAACAGATGGTACAGTGGATGAATAACACCTTAAAAATAATATTAGTAATACACAGTCTCACGCTACTGATTCCACCAGGAGGTATCGGTCATGTTTATTACACATGTAAGGTCCTCCAGTGAAAAAGACCACCACTGTATAACGAACCAAGATTATAGGCAAGCATGAAACTAAAAAACTTGGTCTTTTATGGTTCAGAAGAAAAAACTGGTCCAGATTGGATAAAAATCTAATTAAAACGACTTATTTTAATTCCATTTTTTTGCCGAAAATTGATAAAAGATACATATATAACTAAAATACTAAAACTTTTAGATTTTGGTCGGAAAACATGTCGGTGTTGTGTATTGCCATGTTAAGATTCATTTCCTAATAATGGTCATTGAAGACGTCATACAACAGAGTTTATCTTGTACATGCAGGAAGTGGCGGATACGCTGATAACGGTATCGGGGCCGTGTCGACCACAGGCCATGGCGAGTCCTTCATGAAAACATGTTTGGGAAAACATATTATATCATTGATGCAAACAGGTGAGGTTCTGTTATATGTGCACCCGGTAGAACATTTTAACTCAGTATGAGATGTTATGTCGCAATATGACGTAAAAAATATAAGCACGTTAATGAAAAGTGAATTCATAATGTCTCGTGAATTATAAGCACGTTTATGAAAAGTGAGGTCATAATAACTCGTGAGTAATAAGCACGTTTTCGAATTGTGAAGTCATAATATCACGATAATAATAAGCACGTTTATGAAATGTGAAGTCATAATAGGTACGTTTAGAAATGTGAAATCATAATATGATGTCAATAATAGGCACGTTTATGAAATGTAAAGTTATAATAGGCACATTTATGAAATGTGAAGTCATAATACGATGTGGATTATAGGCACGTTTATGAAATGGGAAGTCATTATAGGCACGTTTATGAAATGTTGTGTGATAATATGATGTCAGAAATAGGCACATTGATGAAAAGTGCACGTTATCAAGAAGCAATCTAAAAGGTAGACACTTTCATTACACCTTGGCATATCTGTTATCCCGAAAATAACATTACAGTCTTTGCTACTTAAGAAAGCAAACAAGATTGGTGTAGAAAGGCGATGACTTACAATGTGTGGATAAGTATTTGGTTTATCTTCTGCAATATGTTAATTTCTTAAATGTATCTCGACAGATAATAGAAGGTAAATCATAACTGTGAATAGACAGCTAGCGGATGACGCGTTTTATATTGAAAATGTCTCTATACTTATAAACAAATATTAATATTTTGTTTATTTTAGAATTTAATTTGATTATTTTCAGGTACCTCCGCTCAAAGTGCAGTCGAAGAGTCATTGCAATACATGGCAACCAGAGTGGGTGGGTTTGGAGGAGCTGTTGCCATAGATGCACATGGCAACGCGGGTGTTTCCTTTACAACGGGCGGTATGGCGTGGGCTTTGGCGCGTGACGGGGAATTGCGTCAGGGTATATACAAAGGGGAAAATAATGTTGAGAAATTATAACGACGGACTTTTCATAATTATATAGTGGCAGCTACGAAAAGTCGCATGATTATTTTGTCTGCAGTGACGCTGCATTACATACCGTGGTGTAGGGAATTATTCATATCTGCAAATAAATATAAAATACTTATTGTTCAGGAAGCTTATATTAGAAAATTTAGAATTTTTAATATTGATTATTTAAGCTTGCACCATTTGTTGGAAATGAATATAATGAATTGCATATATTTCATCAGGACAAGCATATTCTTTTATTTAATGGAATATATTGTGTTATATAAAGAGGGACCACTTCGTTTCTGTTCACAGTTTTGTCTGTTTTATGATGAATAAAACGGGTGTTATACGGTACCACTTTATCTCCCCAAAGTCTTTGAATAATCACCCAGATAATCTTAAACGTTAACATGTTTGGCCTTATTGTTTACCGAGAATGTGTGGAAGGAATAATATACGGTGATATACGGACGAAAGTTTCACTTCTTAAGCTGGAAATAAGGAACCCTGTCAAATCTCAAGAGAGAGCCACTCCCATTATTTCCTCCACTCACGCTACATATATTACTGAGCATATATATAATATTGCCTATAAGAAACTGAATTTTGTTTACATTTAAGCCAATATCTTTCATTATTTAAATCAAATCTATCACCACAATATACCAACCTTCATTTGGCTTTATTCATAAAGCGTCAAGGCGGGTAAGACTTGATCAAGTTATTTTGAATCATAAAAAACAGTCTTAAAAATTGGAAAGTCTTCAATTGATTTTTATGTAAATTGTTATATAAGTGAAATTTGTCTATCACTTTTTAGATGTTGCCTATGATAAACTTTATAGCGCCTATAGTAATACAAGGTGTGGAGTATTCTGTTTTCAAATGGCATAAAAATTGAGGCTTTTTAAATCTAATTGTCTTATCTAGTGCATAGAAAAATAACTAAACATATAGATTACTATGCAGGAAAAAAATATGCATAATCTGTTCTGGGTTAATAATTTTATAGCCATCAAAACATTCTCCACACGCGAGATCTCGTCTATGAAGAGGATAGTCCTCTTGCCAGTCTATGTACGCACAGCACTATTTCCAGTGGAACGCAAGCTCTTTAACCCGCAATTGAAAATTACAGTTATTAAGACAAATAGTAGATATAATGGATGCTTCGACAACATCCATTCCAAATATAACCAACAAACGGCATTTTTCCGTGAAACATATTTTTATATAATGATAAACCTGCTGACCTATTTGTAACATCTGTGACGCGGTATTGTTAATATAAACAGGTACTTGTGCACGTGCTACCATTGATAGTTCACGTGATACAACTGCTACCAGAATTGTTGTTGCATAAATGCACGATGATAGTGCAGGGACATTTGTTGTGGTCTTTTCAACATTATGCAAAAGGATTACATGCATGAATTGGGGGATAACCAATTATTGCATGCTGAAAAAGACATGAGTCCCAAGGGATCGAGGGTTACATGTTGTTTACATTAATTGATCACCCGAGTGATTTTGATGGTCTGATTCTTGGCCCTATGCCAGAACGGGTGTTTTCAGACTAACGAGAGCGGGTGCCGCATGATTAAACTTTTGTCTTGATGCATGATGCAATATAAATGGTCAGATAACGGTTCTCTGCTCTGTGCGCAACCTTGTGTTCCTGCCCAGTGAACCTTGCCTTGGCAAGCAGCGGCTACACACGAAAGGATGTCTGGATTTGGCCTCGGATTAAACATTTTGCCGGATTAATTTGTACACCATAAACGCATTGTCGTTGTCGTTGCTATAATCGAACAAACAAAGGAATGTGTAAAGCGGGCCTAGGCCGGACAAACACAGATTGTCTGATTCAACTAATTTAAAGTTATAACGTTTAATGCATGGTTAAAGTAAATGTTAATAAATTTTTATCAGACAATTGTCGTGTGACATTCGGAGAGATATATTAAAAGTGGTGAACACGGGTGGCGGAAACATGACAGGACTAAAGAAAATACATGACAAGCGCAGTTAGCTTCTTCGGTAGGAACCAGATGGCGCTTTAACAAGTCTTTCATTTAAAAATTCGGCAAATTGACACTCATGTTCCCTCAACAAGTGTGTAGTGCGTTGTGGCGTAATGGTTAGAGCGCTGGACTCGTGACCGCAAGGTTGTTGGTTCGCGTTCAGATCTGACCGCTTTCCTAGCCAAGACTCCTTTCCCAGAAGGGTGCGTTCTCTACTGGACAAACATGGGCGGTAGGCAAGGGTAGAAGCTTCTGGCGCTTTATGTGGCTGCCTTGGCTGTAAGGCAAGGTGTAAAATCGGATAAGCCTAACATCGTTCGTGATATCAGACTATAATATCCCCCCCCCCCCCGATTAGAAAGCCATCAAGATGTACATGTATACGTAACGAATGATGTTCAGACAGAAAAAAATAAATAAAAGAACAATACATTAAGAAAAAACGTTAAAGCACATGTATGTGTCATAACCAGTCGACGTCTTTAATATCTGTTGCGTTCTTTTCTCTGATACTGATGAATCTGATTGGCAGAAAATAGATCTCTCCCATTCTCAACACAGATTGAGAAGGTCGATCCACAGGCGCTTGAATTGCTTTAAGTGTAGATCGGTTACATTTGTAACTTCTCCTTATAACTATTACTTATCTGACATTTTCCTAGCGTTTTTCACACTATATGGTCCATCTCTTTATTATTTTCTTGATATTTGGGATAGGCAGGCAAGAAGGCCCGTCGTAAAGTCAGACAGCCATGAGGTTCAACCGCCTGTGGTCTATCTATGGATAAACCTCCTGCCCACACTCATTTACACAGCACGCTTTCACCCCGAAATTGAGCCATTTCGTCCGAGAAGTGTAAATTATAAAAATTAAGTAAATGGAGTAAATATAGAGTGTCAGTCACTGACAGCAGGGTCTCTCGGTACACCTCGATCGAATCCGTTGGCTTCTTACCGCAGATGTAGGCTACATGGGGGCCGCCATCGAAAGTATTCCAGCGAGGCAAGGACAAGGCCATGTCAACTGCCAACCTGTTACTGTCGTAACCTTGTCATATTTGATATATTCAGCAACATATGAAGCCCATATAATACATATTATTAAGGCAAATCAATGTATTCTTTGGTGTATCACTGGCCCATACGTGCCTAGGCCTGATCGGCAGCGGTCGTCCGGTGTTCCGAATGACAGCAGGGGTTATCCATGGCACAACCGACCTTTACCCTGCGCCGGAGGTTCGATCTCTCTCAACTCACGTTTGACAGCTGTCAGTGAAAAATGACCAAATCGATAAAGGGTAACTCGTTCAGGCTAGATTGTCTGATCTGCCACAGGGCCCTGTTGGCAAATACAATTTATACAATGGAAAATCATGTAACATACAATATACAATTACAGTTTCGTACATTCCGGCGCATCAAGGAGGCAGCCCCCCTCCCCAATCCCCCTGTGGAGATCATGACATCAATTACCCTAATTGTTGGTCGCACGTACTAAGCCACCCCATGGTTATTTATTGACCACATGGATTGCTCGGACAGAGATAATGAATCCCAAAACATTGAATCTTATGAATTCGCAAAAATAAACGTTTCAATATACTTCTGAGTATATTAAAGGTCCTAAGTGATATCCCCCCCCCCCTAAACTGAACAAGCCAAATGACACATCCAGACTACACAATTGGTGTTTCGCTATTGACACACGTAAGAGTATAGACAAACATTTTGTTACAGGATTTTGCGAATACGCGGGTTGCGAACAAAGAGGGTTATGTTGTAGCAATAGTGACACTGTAGGATGGTAAAATAGATAAAGTAAAAATGAGATATATACAGAAAAGTCACGGATTTTTATATGTCACGTACCGGCCTGCTCAAGATAATGCCATACACGTATACTAAGAATTATAATTATAATTTAAAATTATATTTATTCTAGCGCCTGAGCAAGATCTAGCTCATCCAAGCGGCATTCTGTGAAACCGAAATGACATTGAAGCTATTGTACCCTTATTTATGCTAATTACCAGATTATTTGGCTGTATAACTCACATCCTAGGCAAAATTTCAATATGCAGGGGCAGATCCAGGATTCGAGTTGAGTGTTACCATTTAATACAAGGAACTGATACTCCCTTAAGGAATATGCAACTCCCTGGAAGCGGGGGGGGGGGGGGGGGGTTGACTTGAGCAGTGCAATATTTGATAAACAACAAAATAGTTTTTTTTTCTCTTTGGTGGGAGGTTTATTCCCATAACAGCACTGGATCCGCCCCTGGTATGTAGGTCTTGACTTAATATAGCTTAATCATTAACCTGGGTCTCGGGGCGAGCACGAGTATAGTGCTAATTTTTATACCAATCAACTGACAGATATATTTTTCAATAAATCTCTGGGGCCCACCTAGTCGCTCAAGCCAATTAAGCCACGATATCAAAATATGCAATTGGAGTACGAAGTAATTGCTATAAAGCAAGGCCACTGATTCATTCAGGTATATATATCGTGATAGACCGAGCACCTGGGTGCATGTGTGTGCCGTAGTTAAACAAAGCCGGTGGATTTATAGAGCCGGGTGGACTTTGGCACCTTGACGCGTCTTATATACAGAACTGCATGATATGACAGCGGATTCAGGTCAATGAATTGACACTTTAACACTGCGTGGTGGGTATACGGTGGTTATCATTGCTCGACCTATATATTTTGTGTGGGAATAAGGACAATAGTTGTTACATCATTGAGATTTGGACACAGGTAAGCAATTATTGCAAGCAGTCAATCACACGCCGCAATGACGAATGTATACACATTGTAAACTGTTTCAAAACAGCTTAGTTCCATGTTCCTGCGCCATAAATATATATATATATATATATATATATATATATATATATATATATGTTTATATATATATATATATATGTTTGTTGGATGTATATGTGCTTGTTGGTTGTCTGATTCTTTATTTCCTACTTTAAAAAGAGAGCGCAATCAATAAGGAAATAACCAAATATAACAAATGACATTTCGGAATTAAATAAGACAATAATAATACGTTGCATGGCTAGTACATGAGTCATAGTCAGAGTTTAAGTCATATACCGCTGCTCTGAATATATGTCAGACTAGAGACATATTATCACACACAAATATATATATATATATATATATATATATATATATATATATATATATATATATATATATATATATATTCGTGTGCTTAATCTGATCAAGCTAAGATAAAATGTCATTCTATACAAATAAAATCACTGAAATAAAATCATTAATTTAAGGATTCATGCGGTTCTTCATATGGTAAAATTTGATATATTATATATATAAATTTATATATATTCAACATACATACATGTATCTATATATGTATATACACACAAACATACATACATACATACATTTTATAGCAGACTAAATATTATGGAGTAATCAATGATTCCTGTAAATAGTGATATTATCAAGTAAAACATATGAAGAATATTAAACTCATTCATATACTTTTGTCTGCTTTAAAATGTATGTATGTATGTGTGACGATTTCAGAGTGAAAACTACACACAGGAATGTTTATAGATGAGTATATATATATACAGATGTACATCGGCAGTTTTCCTGAAATACGAATAAAAACAGTAAACAAACGGACGATAGACAGAATTAAAAAAAAAAAAACATAGCAATAACACATAGGTGAACGAATTCAGAGCAATCATATGTTGTTTATGTGAGGAAAAGGTAAAAATATTAACAGTTTAGAATAAAACGCAGGATGTAACCAGGGACCATTGTGGTTTTGGTATTTTAGCAATGTCGAAATCTTAAAGTGTTCTGTTGGTGTAACAGGGTAATAACGTCGGAACTGTAAAATCCGCCAGGAGCGATTTTAATGTAAGTTAGAAAAGGTGCAATACTGATATTTAAGAACCTAGCATGGTTGATTAATATTTAACTAGTCGTTTATCTCCCCTATCACTGGGGCATGAGACTTAATCAGCTTTATAGCGTGTTTGCTTTGTGAGGTCCTTACATACGTCATGGAATAAGAATTTGAACGCTTTGTAAACCTTTAATATATAACGTAATAAATTACTAATATCCGGAAAAGGTGGGCCTGTCCGGATGTATATGTTAAATACAGATCACTGATGTCAAAGGTGGTATGGTGATAAGTGATAGTGATATATATACATGACACACAGGTCGGGTATCTGACGCATGTTTTCACTTGTTGTTGTAGGAGAGCAGACCCAGTGTATGTAACTCCTTGCAAACATGGCGGCGAAGTTTTTATTCATCGTGTTGGCCATTATTCCTGTCATTTCAAGTCAGAGGAGTAAGTTTTGTTTTAGCTAAAACATGTGTTTATAAATATGTATTTATTGCACAGATGCCACATGATTGATTTTTTAATGTTTCTTACCCTGATATATATGGTATTTCCGAGAGTACCTTGACAATATTTTGATATACTGTCGTATAAATATGTTTATGTTTACTATGTATTTCTTTTGTTGACATAAGGGTGTAAATAAAAAAACAAGTAAATATCATCTACTAAATATGACCACAAAGTAACTTTTTTTTTTATTCCTGGAGAAAATAGTTGGAATTTTAGCTTTTTTGTAAATATGAAATAAAGTCCATTGATATAATATTATGCATAAATTTAACCGCGGTATGTATTTAGTAGTTTTTAAATAAATTCCCTGTAAATATAATTCTGTTTTATATGATATCAAACTAAATTTTATTTTTGTTCGAATTATAGCTGTTTTGTAAATATGAAATAAATGTCTATTGATTACGTTATGGACTTTGAATGACTGGGTTGTTATTATATGTCACCAGACAACTGTGACTTAGTAATTGCATTGTATGTTCAATTAAGAAGTATAATCAGATGATTGTTTTGATAATTTATTGTACTTTTATATGGAGTATCATGTTTAGATATTAGCGTAAGAAATTTGGTAAGAGAGCACACGTGTCTCGTTTGATGTTAATTCCACTACAGTTAAATTCCGTCGGAGTCGTCGCTGCTTGGCGGTCTCTATGGTAAAAAAGGTTTGTTGTACACTTCAGAGGATCAGCACCTCTTAAGTTTAGCTTTCTCAGGGTTTTGTTTCTAGAGGCGTGTCCATATTAACATTCATGTTGTTATTAACGGTCGGCATAATGGGAAGTGGTGTTTGTCTAGAGGACGGTCAGGACTTGTAACGTCAGCAAGCAAATATAAGTCATGATGAAGGGGGTGTTCGAGAAATGCCCGGTCAGTGTACCAGTTTTGGTATAGCCTGACGATGTCTACAGTCCAGAAGCAGATCTGCGTGCCTCAGATTCAAACAGATGAGAGATTATGTCTAAAAGCGTAGATAGTTGATGACTGAGGAAGGCCACGGTGATTTTTCTGTAACGGACTTCAGAGCGATTATTGCATTTTGCCGATGGACTGGGAATCTGGCGATTATACCCAATGCGAGCGCTTCCAGGAACAGACCGAGGACTTTATTTAAACGTGTAACTGTTGAGGTACTGGATATCGCTCTGTTGAAGCATATTTTGCCACCTAGAACTGGATGATTCCAGGAGAAACCAGTTGTGAAGATCATGTATTCTGAGTCAAGATAGAATTGTCTGTGAACTAATTAGTGAGTTCTGCGTTAACTGTGCCTTGAGAGTTAAACCAGTACACCAGCGAAGGACTATTGGTGGTCGGAGCGTACAAACGGTGAGCCAGGCAAGGGAACATTCCGATGTAACGTGTGTCATATGATAAGGAGAAGTAAAAAACAAGGGACTACTCTGTGTATTGTGTCAAACGGACTCGGTGCTTATTTCTGTGTTGATTATGGGACGTTAGTAATCACCATGGCTTGTACGTATGAGCACCTTTCCAGAGAATACAAGTGTCTCCTTTCTTTATTTTGTTGATTTGTTTTGTTGACATATGTCTTTTTCAGTTTTGGAGTGTACGTATGTGAGTGTTTCAGCCAGTCGGTTTGACTTTTAAAAGAACCTTGTCGTTCACATCTTTAGGGTTGTGACAATTTATTGATGAGGATAGTGGAAATAAATCAGTATATTAAAGCATGGGGAATAATAGTCTTTCATTCCTTCTCTCAAGATTAGAAATTGTTTGGGCTGATAGGCCACCTTAAACTGATTATACATAGGTGATAATTTAGTTATTTATTGTTCTGTTCCACCAACCTGTGTTCACCTTTTTTTTATAATATTCAGAAATGTTTATATGTTTCAGTAATATTATAGAAAGCTGCATGTAAAATTGACGGCCTAATATGACAATTAATTTTACAAATATTCCTCCATTTTACGTTTCACAATTTTATGGACATTTTTAAAATGATCTGCCCGTTCAGAGATGTCCCTGCATGCATGCACGAGTCTAGATAACTTTGCTGTAATTATTATTTTTTTTATGTGTTTACATGATATCATCTACCCAGCAGCTGTCAACTTAGGCTGTTTTGCATGTGACCAATGAACCTTTTTGCCATAGGTGGGGCTGATAAGTTTTGAAATGTGGACTGATTTCTCAGGTTTTAAATAATTTTGTTTCCTAAATAAAGTGAACGGTAGGTTTTTGTTTTCCTAGTTGAAAATAGGCCTTAATCTTTTCCCCATATCACCATTCCCCCGTGAAATATGACTAATGACATTTTCATAGCAAAATAAGGTGGACTTAAGGTAATGAAACGGACTTGAATACGGGGAAACCTTAAAAAAAACATGGGCCAAGCTGCTTTTGTTGAGCCTTTTAGTCACATTCATTCAGACGGTTATTTGGGATGAAACTGTGGTAAAGTATTAAACCGTCTTCATATAATTTCCTAAATAAAGATTGGTGACTTAACCTTGAAAATAATATCTCTATAATCTAAATATTTGTTATAAGTTTATTTTTCTTGACAATTATGATATTTTAATGCGACAAAAAATTATGTTAACGGTGTAATGAATTTTCTTATCTTCATTTTATCTGCCAAATAATAAATTAAGTTGAACTTCTCAGCCAAATGACTTAACCTTTTTAATTGTGTATATGGAAATATGTCTTAATTTTAATTTACTCTGGGAATATAAGGGATATCCGCTAAGTTCAGCATTTTTACCGGTAGACAAAATTATCATCTCTAATTATAAGATTTCAAATTATCTACCAGTACAAAATAAATGTTAATCTCCACTCTCTGTAACTTTTGATATTGTATGATACCCAAAGCGGATCCAGGGGAGGGGTCCAGGTGGTCCAGAATATCTTTTTCAGCTACCGCAACCTGTTATAATGGGTTTCAGACCAACTTCTGCGACCTGGACACCAGAGTTGGGTCCAAAAGTACTCGTACTCATAGTGCTCGTACTTATTTGAGGACTCAGTACTCATATTAGAGTACTTTTTAAAAATCACAAAAATTCTCGTACTTGTACTCGTGTACTTTGAAAGCACTCGGTACTCATACAAGTACTTTATGAGTACTTTTGGGTATTTCATATTTCATAGAAATTTCTAGAAAAACTTTAATCTCAATTTATAATATTAGTTATAGTTTATAAGAGTATTTATTAGTAAAATATAATATATATATATAATATCATATATAAAATATATATAAAATAGTACTTATAGTAGTATGTTTTATATAAGGATTAGCTGCATTGATCAACATATTTTGCCATAATTCAATACAATTAAATATTATCAGAACCTATTCAACATAACACAAACTCAGCAGTGTTCTTGGGCCTTGGCTAACAAGCTTGAATTGATTTTTATCTGTAACTAAAAGTGATTGAAGCTTTAGCAGATTTTCAGTGGGAATTTCAGTCTGTGATGAGCTCTGTTCACAGTTATCAACCCATGAAAAGCTGTGACTATCAGACCATACACCCCGTAACTAATACAACATGGGCTGCAGCATCACATTCTACTATCGGCTGACTGATAATTTGCCAAACATACTGTGTAAGGTCACAAAGGACTTCTTCAATGTTTAATGACCAAGCCTACTTAAGAATCAACAAGGAGGCCAAGGAGTTAACCTCAAGCCAAAGCCTTCTGTCCACTGGGTACTAGACCATGAAAGCACCCAGCATTAACTAATCACAATACACTGGGCCCTTTACTGTGCTCTATCAACCTAATCAAACAAACAAACCATTAGATGTTACCCTAGGGTTGTAATAGAAAAGTTTACTCTGATACTATTACTATTACTTGTTCAAAATTCTTTTCTATCAATTGTAATATTATTCTTACTAGCTTTAAAATCCTGTAATATTATATTAATATTACGTAATACTTATTATTATCGCCTAATTCCATGTTGTAATACACCACTGATATTACTGTTGTTAATACTCATAAATTATTACACATAATGAATGACACGGTCAGTCTGTCAGATATGTTGTTTTATACTCTTTTCACATATACCAGTTGTCATTGAATATCTTCAAAAGGCTACAGCTTCAAATATTGATATTATAAAAATAATAATATATGATTGTTATTATTATTGTAATTATTGTTGTTATCATTGTTAGTATTATATGATAACATATGGTTAACATTTTAGTAATAACTTTTTTTTAGAACTTTTGAGACTCAGATGTTTCTTAAAAGCAACTGCCACATATAATTTGTAATGCTTTGAAATATTCTCATGTATATATCTTTTCTGAACATTTCCAACGGTATTTTGTAATTTTTTTACCATGTAAAACAATATATTTTTGGGTACCTACGAGACCAGATGTTTCTTAAATGCAACCGTCAGCTTAAATAAGTTTATGCTTTTAGATTTTTTCAAGTGTATATGGCTTGTTTATATGCCCTAGATTTGCATTTCGCTTCAGTATTTTGATTAAGCATAACACAACATTGTGTATATTTTATATTATGTCCTGGATTTTCATTAATAAAACAATTTGTAACTTAGGGGGGTCTATATTAACTTAAAAAATAATTAAATATGATTGGTTACAAAAAGTACTCATTAAAGTACTCATGAGTACATTTTGAGCACTCGGTAATCGTACCCGATTTCTTTTGAAAAAAGTGCAAAAGTACTAATACTCGTACTCGAGTACTTTTAGGGTACTCAGTACTCGTACTCGAGTACTTTAAAAGTACTCGGACCGAACTCTGATGGACACCCCTTTCCCGGGCCTTGGAATTTTTATTAAGGGTTTGTCTTTAGTCCTTGGTCTAAATACCGGATTCGCCCCTGATATCTTTCAAACGGGAATAAGAATACAGAAAAACCTTTTTTTAAAAGGCGCCACTTTCCCATATTATTTTGACTGGTATATTGCACAGTTTATGCAGATGCCGATTGATGGCGCTGCATTAACTGCATCACGAAAAAAATGAGATTTATCAAGTTAACTTCCCATTGTTCTGGACAGTTCAAGATCAAACACGGGCATTGGCGTGGCCAGCGAGGAGTTGCGTTACAAAAGTCGAGTGGTACCACCGTCATTTATTTTATAAAAACGTCACACATTTATATTGTGCATAACTTGTATGTTTTATGTACATATACTGTTGTATTTTCAGTGAAGAATCCATGTAAGGAGCTATGCCCGGACTGGGAGAGGTGTCCTTACGGGGTGATCACCAAGTCAAACGGCTGTCCAAGCTGTAAATGTGCAGCCGACCCGTGTGAGGCAAGTGTTTGTTAGTACATGTATGTGAACAATATAGTCTTTACAATGATACATAAACCGTGCTACATTTATGGTAATTAAAATAGCCAAAGTAACAGAGGTTTTACTAATCAAGGTTCTTTCTGCTAGGGCTTGGTATCGGTCAGCGTGATCAGCTTATTCAGGTACAATACGTATTGCGATAAATTTTAAGCGATACTCGATACTTATAGAAAATATGCTTCACTTTTCTTATTCTGGCCCAGTCCATGAAAATAGTTCTGACTTAACTGTTGCTTCTGACAGAGAAATCAAACGTTCACGCGTTGTGTTGCATTTAGTATCGGTACCGCCATCTTGCGGCCAATCATATAACTAATTTGCCACTCTCTGACCCTCTGATTTCATGGACTGGTAATCTTGGCCGGTTCCCGGAGTGTCAGCGCCACATATCACCGCTTTCCTGAACTAAGGTCTTTTCCAGTGACGTCAGCAGTGGTCTTTCCCAGAATCTTTTTCAAAACCAACATGGTTCATTCAGTAATCACCTATTCCGGGCTTCCAATTTGTTACAAATATTCCCACTTAATTTGTCCTAATAATTTTAGGCAGTCGCTTAAATTGAGTTCGCCGAGACTTTATAAAACACTTTAACCCTCAGCCTCAGTTTAACGTTTATCGGACCAGCACTCTTGAAAGTTGGCCTGTTTAAACATAATATAGGCCAAACTCTGGCTCAGCCAATCAGCGCGAAACATTAAGGTGCACCACGCGACGAGCGCAGTCAAAATGTACCGGCTGACTGAAACGATCACGATTCGCAATTTGACCGTTAATACACGGGTTCAGACAAATGCTGCCAGCTGCTCTTGTCATCTCGGCAGAAGGAATTTTACTGGACCTGTCGGTACAAAACTGTTGTGATAGTGTCTGCAATATGCACTTACATTTGGCCCATGGCCCGTAATATTCGTTCAGCAGAGATATATCATAGGACACGAAGGTTCATGTATGGACTACCTGAACACATGATTTCAGTGCGAATTTTACCAAGCGGGTCGAGATGTGGTACCGCTGTTGACGTTCTGATATGCAAATACGGGGGAATCGTCAGGTCCTCAAAGAGCCTTGTGACGCCTTGATATGCAAATATCAGCGATTCACCCGACGGACTTTACAGGGCTTTAGTGATAAGAGCTGGCACTGTATTAAGTCTATCGGTACATGGAATCACGTTTAATTTAAGCATTTTATTGGTAAACGCAAATACTAAAGCCCTGGCAGGGCTACACTATTCTTTGTGGATCATTTCTGATTTAAAGATCTTTGGATAAAGATTTTTGTTCACAGATACAAAAAGACTGTCTATAACGTTCAAACAAGCCGGCATATCATGGAAGCACCGAGAACTCTGTATCAATTCCTCATCCAATCGATTATAAAACACTATGTAATCTTAAGTCTAAAAAGGTCAATATAAGAAATACAAAGCAGCTCAATGTTAAATTTTAACCCAAAGTATTGTTTAGGTTAGGGTGATATATATTTTTGAGCATATTTTGTGTTTCATGGATACGACGATGCAGCACTCATAGCATTGTATTAACCGTATCGATATGGCGTATCGATAAGTATCGATATATGGATACACTGATATAGCCTTAATGTCTGCCACACTTATTTTTAATGGAGGTCTATGCTGACAGGCATGCCTCGATAATAGAGCCTAATAATAGGCATTTAATTTAACCTCTCACGTTTCTCTCTTTGTCATTAAGAATTCTTAAAGAAAACCTAAAATGCCGTTGTATCTTTTAATATGATTTCCGCATTGATTTTTCAGTGCAAAACATGTATTTTACAGATCACTGTATATTTGAAAAAAGGATAAACATGTATGTGCTTTCAAACAACAATAAGAGGCCTTTTCAACGGCTTTGTGTCTTATTCTAGTTTAATAGACGCTAAAGGAACTTTGTTTGAAGGACAGCATGAACGGATATATGAATGGAACACATAAATATTACTATTATTTATTTATTATGTTTTCAGAAAATAAAGTGCGTCAGGAATGAAACATGTATCCCGATTGACTCAAACCTGGTCAGCTGGGTAAAGGAGCCTCGTTGTATTGGTAGGCATCATGTCTTATTTTCAGTAGAATCTTATAATGGGAGTTCAGTGAGGAATGATAAAATGCACAGAAATAAAATCAGCCAGAAACACTTTTTAAAGATTATTTTTTTGGGTGGAAATAACAGCCTCAAATTTATAATGCTATCTTATCTAATTCTTAATCAAAGTCTGCAAAATATACATCTGCATTTTTGTATAGGACTACGTGACAGGGCGATAGCACTCGCATCCTGTTACTTTTTTTATATTATGGGGTGTCCCAGGCGCGGTGTCTAACGCACCTGCTTGTCCTGGATGTGTAATCAGACCCATTGCTTGTAAATAACAAAGGGAAATCCCCCAAAGACGCACTCGTTTGTGAATGATACACGGCTGTCGGACAAAGCCTTCTCATTAAGCCAGCAGAGCGCTCAACCTAGTGGGGACCGACCGTGAAATATCTCACCGATCCTAGGCTGAGATTCGAATTCTCGACCTCCCGTCTTTGAGACCTCCGCTCTACCCCCGGGCCACAGAAGCCATCCTTGAACTTGGGGACAAATGTCTCGTGAGAAGGCTGTGATTTATCGTTCTTTTCACAAACCATTGTCAACCCTTTGAAGACGATTATATGTTACAAGAAGGGCTTTTTTGAAGGTGCCAATTCACCTACTTTTAAAGAAGAATTTTTGTGATTTCTGTTTTCCTCCGTGTATATATAAATGATCTAAGGGTAATATTGGTTGTGAAAAGTTCTTATAGGCCTTCGTGAGGGATTTATGAACTTGTTTATCGACATCATGTTTGTTAACACGGCAATGTCGACAAACGGGAAACAACATGTAACCTGAGGTGGTAGGTTGTATATATGCGGAGGCAGAAAGGTCACTTGTTGCAAAACGCTATTTGCAAAACTCTGTTATATGTTAAGAAAACTTTACTCTACTAGATTTATCTTCTTTAAGGACACTGTTGAGAAATTAATTGAATTTCCTTGGCCCATTAGCAATAACTGCAATGTAGTTAACATGATAAAGGTATTAACCTAATTGAAAACCTAACAAATATGCTGTTGCCAAGGTTTATTTTGGATTAGCTTCAGTGATCTGTATGTGTCAATACCTGCTGAAGGCCTATGCTCGGCGGCAGGTTGGCAATCATGGTGAATCGTGTGGAATCGTTTACCCGAACAAAAGTTCTGTCCGCCGGGCATGTTGGATAAACGACGCTCTACTGTAATTGAACACTAGGAATGTCGAAAAAGTACACTTAACATTTCCTGTTCAAAGTTCAGTGACATATCGAAATGGTTTTGATTGGGTGCCTGTACAAATCAGAAAAAAAAATCACATATTTTAAATGGCGCATGATGCATAGCTTCTGGCCTTTGATAGAATACATATTTGCTAACTTGCAAACAAAAGATTAATGCAACCATCAGATTTTAACAGCAACACAAACTTGAAAATTAATCTGATGCCAGAGCTTTATTCACAAGCATCGGCTTTTTATTGAACTGTTTACTTATTACACTGCATGCGTTTCGTTTATAATATATATATATATATATATATATATATATATATATATATATATATATATATATTACATATCTTTTTCTTTGTGTGCAATTGTTATTTTTAGAGGAACTTACAAACACATATTATTTTTCAGTTGATTCTGTGTTGAGCTAAACCACCGACCACTATTTTCTTTTACATACTTGAACATGTCTTTAACGTTTTGTATTTAACATGTGCTGATAATACATATAATATGCGGCTTAGTTAAATATATTGACCACGTTTAAACATACACTATAACTGCAGCTCAATGAATTTATTCCCTTTGTAAAGTAATATTCCTTTTTATAGACAGAACTGTATACTCTGAATAACATTACACGCACACACACACTCACACATATCATTAATGGTATACCCATGCATGTTAGTCTTTAGTCGAAGTGTAGGTAAAGTGTACGAGTGACGCCTTTTAGATCGACTCTTTTTATTATCACATTTTAATATGTTAGTCTTTAAAAGGGCCACGTTTACTTTTTTCAAATATATATATATATATATATATATATATATATATATATATATATATATATATATATATATATATATATATATATATATATATATATATATAATTTGTGGGAATGCAGTCTTTCTCCCGCGGTCACACAGCGATCATGTTTAGTATCAGAGCATTTAAAATGTCACTATCACTTGGTCTATAATCCAGCAGTCAAAGGCATCCATGAATTCTTCACAACACTGCAACTTGTGTTTTGCCGAGAAACTGGCAATCTAGGCTCCAAACAAAAGAACTTGCTGGACAAACGCTCCGAAATTGGATCCACCTGTCGTCATGTATCGAGGGCACCCCCCCCCCCCCCCCCCCCCCCCCCCCCGTGCGAAATATAAAAATAAATTAGCATTAACATTATCCCTGGTCACTTCCAATATACTTTGTAACTGTTATTGTAACATCATGTAAGTACAGGATATGATTACACTTCTGGCAATTTGGTGACGTCAAGGAACCATCTGTATTATAAGAAATCCAGGTGCATTTTTTTTGGTATTTTTTGTTTATTTTGGTCTCAGACGAGAACATCCCACATGATTGCCAACAGCCGAGTAAACCGGGCCCGTGTGAAGGTGTCTTTCCGAGGTGGTACTTCGACGTCAGGGAACATATGTGCAAGGAATTTCAATATGGCGGATGTCTGGGAAACCACAACAACTTCGAGACAAGAAAGGATTGCATGAACAAATGTGTTTTCGGTGGGTATTTATAGACACCAGCATCTTAACTGTTATTACTTGGCTCTATGTAGTTCCCGACAGGTAAAATCCAAAAAAAACAAAAGCTTATAGACAGAGGAGTTTCGTAAGCAAAGGTCGGGTGGCACCACCGCCATTTATGATATAGATGGGATTGGAGGAGTGTTTATCTTCTTAAAACTAAAATAAACCTGATTTTAAATGAGTATACACTTGTTATGTATATGTCATATAATCATTATTAAACCACTTGACGTTGTTTAAAAAGGCCTGTTTTTTTTCAAGCAAGAAAGATTTAATGAAACGATACCACAAATATTATATTAAATTTTAACATAGCTAGATCAATAATTCTAACTTTTAGATACAAACCGTTGGGGAAAATAACAATAAAAGGACTCAGTATACCTGCAATTACCGTTGCTCTTAGGTAAACGCTAGTTTTGCGAGGCGATGGAAATTTCATGGTAAATCTTTTTTAAGTAACATTAACTTTTCCCCTTAAGGCGATTGTGCAGTTAAACCTCGAAATTACGACCACCATCGGGACCTCGACAGAGTGGTCGCATTTTCTAGGTTGCCGTCTAAGCGAGGTTTTATATAAAGAAAGGAATCTGAACCTGCAAAAAGTGGCCCTTGTATTGAGGTGGTCGCTAAACCGAGCTGGTCGTTAGGGGAGGTTTTACCTTATAAGACACTGAACTCTTCTTGTTGATTCACAAATGGAATGGAATGATTTCTCATTTATTGCATCATTTATTATTATTTGTGTCCAGTCCCGAAGAAAAATACTGGAGTCAATAAAAACTGTGGACTGCGGATGATGTGCATGATGCACTGTCCTTTCGGATACAAGTCTGGACCCGATGGATGTCCAATTTGTTCCTGCAAACCAGACCCATGCCAGGCAAGTACAGCAGTATCCCACTATACATGTACCACAACATGCAACAGGTTCACCGAATGTGGTCGTGCTAACCGGAGAAGGGGGGGGGGGGGGGGGGGGGGTGGTGGACCTGGGGGACGCAGCTTTATTCTGTATACCGTGGTTGGCTTTATATTTGCGGAGTTAAAATTTTGCGAGGGTTCCGTTTTCGCGATCTCACATACGCTCCCGAGGCAGCGGAAATCTTACGCTTCTAAAGAAGCAACTGATTTTCACGCTTCCAGCTTTGACCGTTTATGATATATTTATACACCAGATGTCGGTTCGTTGTCCGCTGGAATAAAACGTGCGTATGATGTGACAAGCTGCAAACCAGATGCCAATAAACAAATACTCGACAGGCATCCTGGCTCCGCCCATAGCTGCGCTTCAAGCTCCGCTTGATGAGAGTTTACGGTCGAATTTTAATTGGTCCCTCTGTATTCTCGCATCATCGACCGATTCGATTATGACATTATGACTGTGTTAGCGTAGCCATGTATCTGTTGTCTGCAGAACTGACACCAGCCAGCGAGGTGTGCACGCAGCATTTGTGGTTACGTTTCGTTTTAATTACAACTCACCGGCCGGGCATCCTATGTGCCCAAGGCCCTAAGCAAACCACGTCCGGGGCAATTCTCTCTGAGCCTGTGGCCTGTTCAGACGGTTACCGGGGCAATAAGCTGTCAATCAAAACGAAATGCACATGATTGGCTCCGTGTATTCCTAGCTTGGCTGTGTCTTCCAGCACAAGGTCTCATCTGATTGGACAAATATACAGTGCTCCCCTCTGGTGTAGCAATTCAGGATACGAGGTCATAACAAACAGAGCTTACGATATAGGGAGTAGGCCTATAGTTAAAGCGCTGTGTAAAGAGCGTAGATCTCCCAATACAAAAGACATATACGAATACTATTACCATTATAATATGAATTAATTGTATCAAATATTATGTGCACCAAACCTCATTAGCAAACCTATTGGAAATTAGAAAGACAATTGGAAAGATATTATATCATTTGAAATATCAAACTTCTGAGGTTATTTCAAAGCATTTGAGCTTTAGGTTTGAACTTTTTTAAAGCATTTGACTTTTTGATCCGCTGATAATAATATTTTAATATGCAAACAAAATCCTCTCCCTATATTAAAATACTTTATAATGAAACTTTGTGGTCGGTGATAGACAATCGGGAATTTTCACGGATTAATTCATGGTCGACACATGAGTCGAAAGCTTATGGTATCGTCCAAATTAAATTAAGTTGTGATGTTTTTTTTCAACAGAACATGGTCTGCCCAGATGGCCGCGTTTGTAGACTTGCCAATTGTTACAGCAGACACAACTGTCAGGATGCGGTGCCAAGATGTGTCGGTGAGTACTGGTTAAACTAACACTTCATCTACCGTTTTTTTTCCCGGCCGATGTTTCGCCGATCGGAAAAATGGGTATAGGTTCAGTTGATGTTAGGGTGCTGCTGGCCTTTTTTTTTTAATTCCGACAGGAAAAATCGGCTGCATTTGGGCCATGGTTGATAGTTTGCAAACAGTATATTGAACAGTTATACATGTACAATATATAAACACAGAACTTAGCAAAAATTATCACCATGTTTTGAACTGCTTAACTTATTTCAGTGTAAACGTTTCTCCTCTATCTCGAGTGGTATATTTAAATATATTAAATATTATACGATTGTGTTTATATAATATTTGTTTTCGTGGAAATAAAAAAGGGTAAGATGCCAGTTTTTTTTATCATAATAATGTTAATCTATTATGTTTAGAGAGGCGGTTTAAGGAGGAACACTGACTCAGGTGTCCCTCTCCAAAGCAGCATCGCTGGCAAAATCCCATTGAATAAAATCATCCGAATATTCATCTAAAATTAATATTAAATCCATGCAGTATATTTAATTTTAAACTTTGAGTAATGGATCTTTCTGATGGAATATGTATTTTATAAAATTCACACCGTTTTTTGTTTTTCCTCTATCATGTTTCTTTCATGTTTAAACATGAGATTTAATTTAATTAAAAATTAATCTAGAAAGAAATATGATACAGAAAAAAAAGAAATCAAAACGGTTTTGCGATAGTATCATATAGTTTGATATTAGCTCATTTAAAAGAGTTTTGCTTTCACGGGTTGCTTTAATTTGTGTACCTTTGAAAATTAAACAAATGGACGAATAAAGCGTGTTAGTTTGGCCTTGTTCACAATTGAACCAATCATTTACCTCCTGTCATATGTCAGCTAATTCTGATACTAAAGTGCCGGGATTGATCATATGCTGGGAATTAATTTATTTCACTTTTGTGAGAAGCCGGAAAAGTCCTTGGGACGGGGGGGGGGGGGGGCGTTTTCCAGTTTATATTCTTGTCTCATTCCGCATAACGGCAGTTCTGTCCGTTCTTTGAAAATATCCCTAGGTGGGGTGCAGTGGTTTCTTATTATTCCTGGGATATTACTCGATTATCATTTTGCACTTGAAGATCAGTTTAATTTTTAGTCCAAATGGATAGATGATAGTGTATACACTTCAGTAGTGGATACACTTGCGTAGTTTCTGACAGAGGGCGCTGTGATAGCCCCTTCGCAAAATAATGAAACACATCTCAAGATACATATAGAAACTGGAAAAAAAACCCTTAGGCCACACTTGGCATCGTTCCAGACACTTCAGTACCAAACATCTGCATTTCCGAGGCGTTGCCATAGAGGGGTCAGCGACAAAATGCGAGTGGATCCACCGTCAATTATAATATTAATATAGATGATGATTATGATTGTTATTATTATATTTTCTTTATTATTAATTTATAATTATCTATATGAAAAGTAAGTGTGGTGTACACTTTGCAGAGTCCTGTCCGAAGCCTAGGCCTAAGTGTCCAAGATGTCCTTACGGCAACAAGAGAGACAAGAGGAACTGCCAGACCTGTGAATGTCTGCCACATCCATGCACGGTAAGTACATGTAGGAAATATTTATCCTTAACAGTCCAGGGGCGTCAATACAGGGGGGATGGGAGGAACATGTGCTCTGAACACAGCGCGTGACCTCCCGGTGACCTTGCACTCACTCGCTGTAAGAAATGGCAGGATTCTTTAGGTTTGGCAAGTTGCCAAACCACAAGTCAGTTTGCGCTGGGAAAGGTAAAATCTGATTGGCTCAGCGTGTAAACAAACTTGACAGAGCCCATGCCAAGCTCGAAAGGGAGAAATTATGCAAATAGTAGGGGACGATTGCATCGTGTGTATTCCAACGGGGGGGGGGGAGAAGGGGGGGGGGGGGGGGGGGAGTCTGTGCTACCAAGCACTTTCGACCGCAGTGCAAATCGACCGGCATCTCGAAGAACAACCGATTGTTCTAATGAGACCTGCAATGTGATTGGATGAATATTACGCAGGGGAATTTTACGGTGACAGCACCGTCTGGTGGCCAAACCTGACGGCTAACCGCGGATTTTAGCAGCGGTTAGTGTAGCGAATAGTTGAGCTTACCGTAACGCCTGCTTATGGATAGTAGGAGGAACATACCCCCCCCCCCAATTTTGGCAAGAGGGATGACAAATATATCGCCCCCTGTTATTCAAAGAGTAAGATTTACATACTGAAAAAAAGTATATTTCAATAAATTGGAATGAGAGACTTTGTTTTAATTTCTGCCTTTCTGTTTATCTATATTTTTTAATTGCATACTTGGTTGTAATATGTATTTAGCATCACACGCAATAAATAAATATATATATATATATATAAAGTTGTATATAAAGTTGTTCTAACTTGATGAGTCAATGATTCATCAACAATGAGTCATCCCCCGTGCTTGAAGATAAACTGACGCCACTGTAACAGTCTGATAAACTGTATGATACACTCTGTTTATTAGACGGAGAAGGTCTCATTGCTACATCGTTTATATCCTTGACAGCCGAGGGGTTATAAGCTCGGTTCTCTCAGCTGGTGACCCAGGTTCGATCCCCGCGTGACTATGAGAGTGTGTTGTAGTTTCCCGTCCAAGCCCGATGGTTTTCTCTTGGTTCTCCGGTGTTCTCCACCCTGCAGACCTCATCCGAGCCATGGAGAGTGCCGCGATTAGTTATAATAAATAATCATACAATCCATGTAGATTAATAAGTTTATATTTTTATATCAATGTCGAGAAAGCCAGAAAAACAATATCATAATGAAAAGTCGCTTGTGGAGTCTGAATTTTTATATTAGATCACAATATATTTTAAAGAGGTAGCATTGATGTGAAGGTATGGCCAAGCAATTTTCAAGCATCTTTTAATTAAATATCACACATCAACAGATTTAAAATGTACACTGTCTATACTTATAATGTTAGGAAAACATAACAAAACAAAAGGTTAATATTTCAGCACATTTAAACAATCATTTTAATACTCTGCATACAGTGTATTGAACAGTTATACAAGTAACATATATGCACTTAAAACTTTTGGATAATTATCACCATATTATTAAGGGTAGGCGTGTATTTAAATGTATCGGGTATGTAAATGTATATTAACGAATGTGTTGAACTACATACCATATTTCCTTGTACACGATTCTGTACCATCTGGAGTAGTTTGTGTTTATGTAATATATTTTTTGTTTGAATAAAAGGAAAAACGGTGTAAAGCGCCAAAAAAAAGCAGTTATGTTTTAATAGGAGGTTTAATTAGGATAACTGACTCATGTGTCAGGCTGTTCAGATAAAATATATAAAAGGTCAAGCAAACATCTTCAAATTCTATTAAATCATTACATTATATAATTCACTAGGACGCAGTTTAAAGTAAATTTAAATTTGCATAAAGCAAACCTAATTTCAAATAGAAAATGAACAGCCACAGAAAAATCTATTAATTTAACAAGAAATGCTGAATTTCAATAAAAACAGAGTGTTTTTGCCACTTTTTTTTCAGTTAAGAAACAACAGTTTTACTGCATCCGTTTATTTCTGAAAATCCGTCTATGACGTCACACGTGAACTTTCCACGTGAAAAGGGAGCTTTTCCCGTTCGCGACTCAATATTTCGTTCACATGAATAAGAACTTGAGTAATACATTTACTTGCCAAAGATTTAGATATACTGATGTGGTATTGTTATATAATTGTATTTATTTATTTATCTTTGTTCAATCAGGGCCATCAGTGTCCAGATCTCCAGGTTTGTGAGGCGAGAAAAGACCAAACGCCTTGCGCATTCCCGCCATGTCCAGCACGACCAGCTTGTATAGGTAAGTCAAGAATCGTTCTACTAATTGTATGCTCCTCACACGTTAGCCATCATGTAGTCTGCCTGTCTCCACCAGAGGGGGCTGCACTACCTGCACAGTCTCCAGACTGGTACCCTGCTCTATTATATCACCGCTGCTCTAGGCCAATCATAGAGACGGGCGTACAACGCTATCTTCAGGATACCCGGCAGACTGGTTTCAACTCAAGTATGATTTATATATGATAAAAATAAGCATTTCGTTTGCTCAGACATTTATGATTAGATTAATAGGTATTGATAATAAACCAATGCCACGTACAGTGGAATATCAAGTATTCAGTATATCGTATGATTCATCTATACATCCATCAGTCATTTTTTGTGCAAAAACTCATTTTTCAATATTTGGAAACATTAAATAACTGAAGAAAGTAATTTTATAAGTAATCTTCACGGATAATCAGCCAGGATCGCGAGAACTTCCATGACAATCGGTGTGAGCATACAGACTGGAGTTGGAACCAGTCTACAGGTAGGTCAGGAGTTGCAACTGGGAGTACTTAAGATGGCGTTGTACGCCTGTCTCTATGCTTGGCTTGAGGGCCTTAATAGAGCAGGGTTCCAGTCTACACAGTCTCGACCACAGTCTTCATTTAGGCTGGTTCCCTCCCCTCTTTCTCTCCCTATCGTAACGTTATTGGACACGGGAACCAGTCTAAGTCTTCATTAAGAGTACAACAATGCTCAGCAAGGGTTTTTGGGAAATTTTCCCACAATGCACTGTGATAATTAAATAGCGGTAACGGTATTCATGTAGTGAAGAGAAAAGTCCAAAAAATGTGTTGCAGGAGTATTGCTTCAGTGCAAGTTACATAATATGCATGCGCAGAAGTTTTTGTGGTGTGGATCTGATGAAATAAGTAATATTTGGTACTGACCTCGGGGCACAATATTAGAAACAGGTGACAGATTTATATCTGATATATATCTGATATATATATATATATATATATATATATATATATATATATATATATATATATATATATATATATATATTACAATCCAACTAAAAGAGCACCCCGTACCATGAACACGTACTAAGTGTGTATTTTGTCATGTTTTATTTATTTTAGTCGTTCAAGACCCGGTGGCCATTATTGTGAAGATTCAGATAACCAAGATCAAGAGTGAACGTCCGCTAAACCTGGAGAAATTCAGAGGGTAAGCCATGCCCTTGGCCTCTGTGTCCTGCACTAAGTATATACTTGTTCCCATTAGTAAACGTCACTTCAGCCGCCCTTAATTTTTTAAAGGGTTTCAGACAATTTTTTTTCCCTACATGGGCCTTGGGACCTTTCTTAACTTTTGCCATAAGTCCTCCGTGTTGAATCCCTCCTTTTCCTAAATGCTTTATCCGCCCCTGATTTAATATAACCTTTTAATTGAAAAATCTATGAGTATATAGAAATCATTCCAATTATCTATCCAAGAGCACCGATCAAGATATAATCTGGCATCCGCACCCACACGAGAGCCCATTAATGAGCTTAATATTTACTAGTACTTCCATCTGAACATTGACATCCATATTTTAAAAGATATTTAAATAATTTAAATAATTTCGACCTAATTAAATGGATTTTCTGTGTGGGCTCATTTTGTATGTTCAGTATTATTATTGTTTAGTATTATTTGCAAAAGGATTTTTTAGTTATTTACAGATTTTTTTACAAACGTCTGACGTTTCAAAATGTCATATGTACATGCACTGTTAAACGAATCTGCTAGATATCACTTCTCGCAGGGATTTTCGTCGAACTGTACACAACTGTCACGGTTCAACAACCGTATCCCAAGACACCTCCAGAACAAACCCGCCTTTAATACCAATGAATAGCAAAGAAATAGCCGTATTTCACAATGGGACAGAGTCCATTGAAAAAAAAACAAAACAATTAAGATAATTCTGATAACCTTCTAGTTAAATGATTTGTCCCGTTGGTATTAACCTACAGCTCAATTAAAAGTCATCAAAATCTGATCAGAACTGTTCACGTAAAGTTCCGAACAGATAAACAAAATAACCAAGGCGCCACCTGGCGGAGGTACAATTAAGATATCCAATGGTGTGCGAACCATGCTTCACTCTACGTTTGTTCATCTTAGGCTTTCACAACCACCAAATACCACACAAAATTAACACACTTTAAGTAACTGACGGGTATGTTGTTTCTGTGCAGGTATCTCCAGCAAAGATTTAGTCAGCTAATGAGACTCCGCGTTGACAGCATCATCAGCATTGAGGTAGGTCATATCTGAATTAATTTTCAGAATTGGGTCTGTTTCTTTTAAACCCAATTACGCAGTATATACAGTAAAACCTCGACATTACGATCTCCCGAAACTACGGTACCTCGATAAAGTGGCTCTTCAGAGAGGTTGGCAAAATATATGATATAAAAACTTGTGAAAAAAATAGGACCATGAAAGCGTGGTCCTTATTTCAAGGAGGTCATTAATTTATCTAGTCGTATAATATATATATATATATATATATATATATATATATATATATATATATAAAATCAAACGTACTTGGTGATAATAATGCGATTACATGTTTTGAAATGAAAAATGAATATATATATATATATATATATATATATATATATATATATATATATATATATATATATATACTAGTATATATTCACATAAGCATTTGGGTTTATACTCGATTATTACCCGATAAAACTGTAAAAAATGATTTTCATTTGTTTTAAATCCTAAATGATTTTGCAAATTTAGAATTTCTAGCAAGTTTTGCGTTTAAATACAAATGTAGTTTTTTTAAATTGTTTAACGGGTGTAAATTTATAATAAAACACTAATAATAGGAATAGCGCTACGTACAATGGTGTTGCCTTATGTTTACTCCTCAAAGAGAGACATTACATTAAACACTGAAATCTCGGAAATGTTTCACTATAAGTATTGTCACCTGGCATTTTTAAGAAGTTCGTACAAAGATTTGGTCATCTCTTTTAGATCTGTTAAGATGACAGCTCTAGAAAAACTAACAAGTGACAAAAGTAAAGCACGAGACATTTTTTTTGGAAAAGAAAATTTATTATTGCATTCGGATAGGTTGATAGTGATATAAATTTACCTCCCCTTTTAATGTAATATTTTTTTTGTTTTTCCTTCAGGTGAGCCATTTTGACGAGCTTGCCTTGCATGTAAAATTTACGGTACATAGCTTTGGAACAGTTGATCTCATTCAGTCATACCGCCACTTCAAACAAGAGGTTGCGCTGCACAATTCCAGTACCCTCAGGTTCGAAGGTCAGGTGTTTGTCCCGGAGTCTCAGACTCTTCAGGTGACGGCGCTGGAGTCACCAAGGTTGAGTCCCCATGGGAGGTCTGCCAGGGTGCACACGTATGCTGTAATTGGAGGGGCAGCGGCAGTCGGTGTTGTATTGGTTGTTGTCGTCGCTGCATTCGTGGTAAGCACGCACCCACCCGCCCACACAACCACTCAACCACCCCGACCCCCCACTTCACCCAATCAACCGACCATTCGCCGCCCCCCCCCCCCCCCAATATATACACACCATCATACACACACACAAATTTAAGTTTGGAATCGCATCAGAATAAATATTATCGAATTGAATGCTCAGACAATCCATATTTATTATGTTTATACGGATTAAGGCGCCTGTACACACACCTATGTTGTGGAGATATTTTTTACATATAGATGCTGTCACCTAATGGTATGTAAATAAATACGATTGTTTAACATTCCTTTTTGGTAACAGAGGAAAATAACACATGGTTGAATGAAGTGCGTCGTAGTGAAGTGCGGTTATCGTTTATAACAATAATAACCCATGTACAGTCCATAATAAAGTCACAATAACACACACACACATATATAATCACCATCCACATATTTGTTCATCAACAAATGAATACAATAATTCCATTACTTATCTGGCTCTAATCACGAACGTCTCACATGATTAACGTCTCACATGATGCACTTGCATATTGTTCAGGACTATACGAATATAATGGAAAGTCTGTAGTGAGGAAAAAGAAAATTAAATCTTTATGCATACGTTTATACAAATTGGGTGTCTGTTATTTGGACTGATGCATGTAAATATTTCTGCAAACTCAATGTTATGTGCTCAGCTAAAATACAACATATACAAACCCGGGGGAAAAAACTTGTTAAGTGACGTCTTACATATTTCTCTTAATTCTTGTACAAAAGAGGAGGAGTAAATAACAGAAGGCAAGTTGATTTAAGTAGTTATGTACCAACCAAAAAATACTTTATATTACGCGTTCTTGCAGAGTTCATGTAGTTTCTGATATATTTCGCTGCGACAGGACCTTGAAGATATTCGCATGTCAGGATTTAGGTGCAAATGTGGGAAATGTCCGTATTAGGACATACATCCCATATTTCTCGCATGTTAAAAAATTAAAAAAAGACAACAACAACCCTTAAAAGGGGTATTTCGGCGGCGTGCATGGCGACATAGCAGTTGTGGGACAACGGTTGGTTGGTGTCATGGTCAATTATGATATAAATGCAACAAGTGTTTTATAGAGGGTCTAACATAGAAAAACTGCTGATTTCTCACCATATTTTCAACAGGCCCGACGAAGAAGGGGTGCCCAGTACTACAGGGGAAGCTCAACAGGAGTACCATACAAACGGGTAAGTTTGTTTATACCATATTTGACGGGATAATAATAATGATACTTATAATAATAATAATTATAATAATAATAATAATTATTATTTATTTATTTATTCAAGAACGATACAGTAATTGTATCTCGCAAAATAACTTGGATGAATTGTACGTAATGGTTAATATCGTATGTACCATGATATTATTAATCTTCATACATGTTAGTTTGGCCATGAACAATAGTCAATTATAATTAAATATGATTATGAAATTATACTATTCGGGAAGTGTGTCAATTGTAATATAATGGGTAATGTATTATACAATCGTCACAATATTTAAAAGCTAAAAGCAAAAAAAAAAAAAAAAAAAAAAAACGAAGTGACATCACCTTAGATACGGAAATTTTCTTAACGTTGTGGTTTCTCTTGTCTTGCAGGCGAGAGATGAGGATCGAGTAAACATAATGTGATCGTCATACTGGACATATACTGGACAAATACAAACACACGATAATATTCACTCACTCTTAACCAAAAAGCACATCTATTTTGTAATTAATAAGGTGCAGATATGCTAAATCCATACATCGAGACGGAATAAACATAATGTGACCGTCTTCTGCTATACTGGACCCCATAAAAGCTGTGCTAGATCCATACATATATGTATTGAGACAGAGTAAACATATTATGATCGGCAATTGCTATCCTGGAAGAATACAAGCACATTAAAATATTCACTCAGTGCTGACCAGACAAGCACATCTGTAATAACTTTTGTAATAAATAAGGTGCAGATATTTTAGTTCCATATATATATATATATATATATATATATATATATATATATATATATATATTATATCGAAACACTAAATTAAAGGAAGAAAAGGTTCGGGGTTTTGGGGAACATTTCCACGACTGTAGTATTGCTTCGCCGTTCCGGAGTGAACACTTCACCCAATTTAATATACCATCTCTTCAGATATCTTCTTTTTTAGAATCCTGAAATTCACGGGGTGAACTACTCACCTAATTGCTTGAGAATTGTAATCTTAAAGCCAGCATTTGGTATATTTTCCATAAAATGACAGGATATTTCTTCGAAAAAAAGAACTACGAACTATATTACTGGGACATTAAAATATATGATACGCGAATGCCTCTTGTACATATCTATATTAATTTTATTCCACTCTTGTACATATCAGCATGTTAGTCGCATTAGTCTCACTGCCGCTATTCGTTTCTTCTCTTTTCCCCTTTTTTCTCGAGATAATTATATATATATATATATATATATATCGAAACCAGTGACTAAGATGAGTGTTAAGTGTTGTTTACAGTTATTTTTAATTTCCCCTGGGCAATCAACAGGTTCATTGCCAATGAAACGTCGGATTCTTAAACACTAGTCCGAGTTAAGACAGAACGGTTCATATAATTTTAAATTTAGTTTGTAATCAGTTAAAGAAGTAGAAAGTTGCACAAATAGTAATATATATATATATATATATATATATATATATATATATAAATGCGTTGTCTTGTGTGGTGTCTTGTGTATTTCGGGACCATTTAGTATGGCGTTCGCCTGACTTAGAATTTCCTCCCAGAATACATTTATATGCGGTATCCATGCGGTATCGGAATTATGAGTTTCGGATTGACATGTTTTTTTATATGCTGAATATTTATTTAATTACGTATTGCTTTTATAATTAGGGTACCTGTGCTTAAGGTTTGGACTTGGCAACTTTAAAACTAGTTATCAATGTTATATAATAAAAAAGATCACCTCTGGAACAAGGGTTAGCTTGAAATTGTTTTATTTTCACTATGCAATTTCGCAAATAAAAGGAAATTGTTGAGATCTTGGTACATTATTGTACATTATTGTATTGCTTGTACAGCCATGCTGTTTCATTCATATGTGTGTGTAATTTGGATATCTAAACTCCTCAAAAATGAAAAAAAAAAGAAAATATCATTCTATGCAATTTCCAAGGATTTGATAATGTAATGAATAACATAGATATAACAAACATGGGTTCGATTAAATTTGAATTAAAGAAATGGATAATATATTACCAGAATGTACTATATAGCATTGTGATTTTGTACAAAGGTAAGACACTTTTGTTAAATAAAAATACAAAAGATCTTTTTCATTTTGTTGTATTTATCTATGATATACAAAAGCATATTCTTGTCTCATAAAGACAGACATAAATCACACGGCAATGCTCTACTGGCAATCTAAAAATATATGACTGTCTCCGTAATCTGTTCTATTTAAGGCAACCCGAATCGCCTTTCACTTTGAATGTAGCCCTTTTACACCAAATACAGGAACCTTTGCCTCTTGACTTTGAACTTGAAGACTGCCGACCAGATCCTTTCTGGAATTTAAACAACGGTTATGGACAGTACTCTGGTTTAAGTAGCGTGACGTCACTTTACGTTAAAGCTTAAAGGTTGAAAATGCCTGGTTACCTTGGGTTGTTCAGAGGTAAGCATCCAGCCTGATGCACCCGGCGACGGCTCCTGTGTTTTCATAAGACTCTTTTGGTTATTCTGTTGATAACATATTCTTAGATAATCCCGGTGCATTTCTTACTGCCAGTTTGATGATGGCTGTTCAGCTCATGTAGCACAGGCGCTTGACTTGTCCTTAAGATACCTGTCATTGCAACGCCTTTAAGGCTGTATTCTTATATTACCGCCCACATTGCCAATATACTCTTTCCCTACCAAAATATGAAACAAGACTTATCAATCAATATTTTCTTGTAAACAAAGCACTCCCCGTTTCCCAACTGCAAGAGTTAATAACTTCTATTTACCTTAAAACGCTACATTGATCTCCCTTCTTTCAGATTGTAATCAGTGATCTGTGAACAATGACTGTAATTTTGAAGGAAGAGGTATGGACTATTTCATATGGAATTTATTTGAAATTTAATTAAAACCAGTTTACAGCGTCTTATAAATGTTCTGTAACACAGTATTCGGGTAAACGGACAGTTATTTCACATGAACGATAATTTGGGTATTTCTAGTGCATCAAGTCCAGTGCCAGTGTCATGTAGATAGGTGAGAGAGTGTGTACCTTTTTAATAGAATTCACCAGTTTTACTTTAAACTATTCCTTGTGTTTGTGCTCTATGTGGGTTACTCTGAGATTGGGTAAGAGTGAATTCACCACGAAGTGAAGACATTTGATATCTTTTAGTGGTTTTAGTGGTAAGTTCGCATGAAGATCTGGTGTGACAATAACCTCTCTCTCGATTGCTTTTGCAACATATTATGTGATTGAGTTAAAACATGTAAACACCAGGAACACTTCACCGAACGTTAACTCCATCAGGAAACTCTCTTTAAATGTCATTGGATCGTATTCTACTCTTTTCGTGTCACAATTGTTCTCTAGTCCAGTCACCTAAAAAATTGCCACAACTGTCGTTGCTTTTTAATATGGTGTTCTAATAGATCGGCGTGAATCTAAAATATAGGGCTGGGTATCGCCTGCAAATGTTGTATTGCAATATATGACGATATGTGGTAGCGTATCGCGATATATATTGTAATATTCTCACTGTATTTAGTTTATAAGAAATGAGTGTATTCTGTATTATATATTTATAACTATTATTACATGTATTATTATTATAATTAATTATTATTATTAATTCTTTTCTCGTTAAATATATATATACACGTGTATATATATATATATATATTTATATATATAAATATATATATATATATATAAATTTTATGCAGTTCAGTTTATTTCAAACACCAAACTTTGCAATATTACTTAATAATGTACTTTTAAAGTACCCACCTGCATGTTGTTGACGGTTTTTTAAAATCAAAGTTAGTTTTCTTTCAGCCTTACATGTGCGAATAATTTGGCAAATAAGAAAATCTGGACTGTGGTTTAACACATACAGGTGTCTAGGGGGTGTATACAATCACAGCCGAGTGCTACATCGCAAGGCTGTCATTCTTAAATAATAGAATTGTTTACTTGACATAAGATGCGAGGAGAAAATTGTTGAATGGTTTATCATTATAAATGTCTAAAATCACGGTAGCGGCTTTCACTTTAAGCCCCTCATTAATCCCAACCCATTTATGTCTTAATTTGTGACAGAAACCTTATTTTTCTGCCAATAAATCATGTATGCACGTTAAACAAGATATCGATATTTAATTGAAAAAATATCGCTATTTGAAAACTATAATCAAGATACGCATGCGAATTACTGATCGCGATCTATTGATCAATCGATGATATCGCGCAGCCCTGCTATACTGAAATATAATTTTGTGACGGTCATTTTAAATCCCTATGATGTAAAACAATTCTCTTTTTTTTCACAAATACCGATTGCACTAGAAATAATGCCACGGAACGTCAGATGTCGTAACTATGTAAAAAACAAATTATGTTGTTGATAATTCGGCATCGACGATTTTGTCAAAAAAATATGTATTTTCAGGGACGTGCCGTTTGCAGATACTTAGAAAGTTTTAATTTATGTTCATTAAACTAGCGCAATTTCGGCCCTCTGACATTAGAGAGTCTACGTCTAGCGTACTGGCTGTCAATTTAGGCTTACGAGCCCCATATACGAAAGAGAATAAAGTATTCATGGCTGACTGTGAACACACGCAACAGGAGTACTGATTTGATGCTATAAACTCTAGCCCTGCATTTGGTGGCCTCCATACTTAGTTTAGTTATTCACGGTGACCTTGTAATAGTGGTTGCTGTATACACCTGACATATGACATGCCGTTATATGTAAGCCAAAAAGTATCCCTTTCAAATTGGATTGGACAACAATTAACCTCTACCCAATGCTGTTTTATACACGCACAGAAAGGAAAGTTTTTATAACAGGTTATCAGAGGACCTTTTAAGTTTAACCATTTCGAATGCTATTAATTCAAAAACCTTGTTCTTATTATGGCAATTTTAACAAGGAAATAATAAAAAATCCAAGTATTTCCTTAAAGTGTTTTGGTTTAACAAGATTACGATTTTGTACAAAGGTAATGTAAAATTTATACACATCTCTATGTATATTTTTCTTATATAAAATGTTTACTTTTCTACACAGACCAAGAGTGAATAATTTAACAAGTTTGGAACATAATATATAATATGTAACATACTTTATATGCTGATATGCTGATTATAATAATGAGACGAACGTTTACTTAATAAGGATCAAAGGAATTTATACGACAAGAGTATTCATAACACAAAATTATGACAACAAATGTTATTTCCATCTACATTGTGACAGGGCTAACATAGTGCACATTTCACTATATAATAATTTTATACCTTTATCACTGCACTTTACCATTTCGAAACCTTATTAAAGCAATAATGCTTCAAACTGTAATTGCGCAGACAAAACAGTTCTTTAAAATTCTCCATTTTTCCCCTCTTTTGAGAAAACGTCATAAACAGTAATTGACCAATTAGGTCCAGTACTTCTATCATCGAGAGTAAACTGGTCCCTTACATAAAACTCTTCTATCCACCAAGTTAACAATAATTTCAATTTATTAAAGGTTAAGTGAAGAGTCACTGTAATGAAAATATTAAAGTCATGTTAAGACTTCTTTTAATTACCTGCAATATCTATTGCTACATATATGTACATAATGAAACATTATTCCTCCAACCCTTTAAAAAAAGGTATAGAAAATATGAATGTAATTAAGCTGATTTTGAAAACTTCATATTACAAAGTCCATGCTTCAGCAAAATGTTGAAAACAATGCTAGAGACAATACAGAATACACTCTTCGTCGATACCTAACCACTGGCCCAGAAACCAACACCATAACTTCCTCCAAGTAGAACAACCAATACATCACCAGAATGAGATTGTTTTGGGCCTCCCATCCGAAATTTGAGGAAAAAATTATATACAACTTCACATTTTTGGAGTTCACAAACAAATTCAAGGTCATCCGTCTCTTGAACTCATCTGAGATTAGGTAGAAACATGTCAAAACGTATCACAAATCAAACTTCACAAAAAATATATAGTGGTTCAAATGTTATAGCGTTCACAAAATATTTCTTTTTCGGCTGATTTTAGCTTGGAGATGACGGTCAAGCCCACCAGTTTCAACATCTTTTTTGAGAAATTGGTTAAAACATATGTTGTAGCAAATATGAAGAAAGAATATTCAATAGGTGCCACATTCGCAATAAATCGTAGAAACATCTAGCAATAATTTCAGTTTGACCTTGAAGATCTAGGTTAGCAGTTTTCGATCTCATCCAAGAACTTGGTTAAAACAATATGTTTGTAAAATATGAAAATAAACTATGCGAAAATGCAAACGTTATGTGGTTCACAAAAATGCTATTTTAACTTTTTTTACCTTGAAGGTTATGGCCAAGGGCACCGGTTTTCGAACTCGTCCGTGATTCTGGTTGTTATAATTCAAATTTCAATTTCATAACATCCAATTAATTTCCAAGTTTCCACATATAATGATCATTTATCGTTAAGTTCTTCCACCTTAATTGTCTGTTTGGTGGGGGATACGGCAGTGTAGAGACATTGCAGCAGAAAATCTGCCAGCTCCATTACTGAAAGAATACTGGCTCCCAGCATCAAGCCCATGTAACCTCCAAGGTCACCTGTAAGGCACAAAGAGTATTATTAAATGTACTTAAGTTCGTGGGATATGTGATGACCTTTCAAATGGATACTGTAATATTGAAAACATATACTTAAACGTGAAACACTGTTAAAGCAACCTGCTCTTATTCTATTAATTTTATATAAGGGGTTGCAAATACGTTATTTCGGGCATAATTTGTTGAAATACCACGCTCAGCTATAATGATTTTTATTTCAGGAGTTAAATTTATCTTGATAATAATAATAATGATAATAATATTAATAATAATAAATAATATATATATATATATCAGGGAATACACTTAATTCCAGAACTCTGAATTAGTCCCCGCATAGTTTACTCGGAGCATCCATATTTTCACTGAATCTTCGGATTACGCGATTAAAAAACATATTTTTTTTTCTTCCTCAAAGATTTACATGATTTACCACAAACTTTTATTGAGAAAATGTCATTTGATTCACAGATTTATTTATATTTATTCACTTCTAAATCCACTTTCTGCTTCATTTCTTTCTTAATGCGTTTTGAAACTTACCTAAACATATCATAAGAGGAAATTTAAAGAAAATATCAAAACGCATTAAACCCAGATGGTTTATAAAAAGTATTATGATTTGAATTAATAATTATTTTTCACACTTTTTTCCTCGATTATGGATTTGCATTCGACTTCCGACTTCTAATGTATGATCTTTTAAATACAAGTCAGTCGTGTCGTTATTTTTCCCTGGTATGATTAAATTATTTGTGTCTGTATATACAGTTTATTCTTAGTGCTAGGATTTCGTTTATTATTAGTAATAAAAAAAGAACGTTTACTCACCGCCAAGACTGGCAAATCCGTAGTCGAAGGACAGCTTTGTTGTACGCACGTGCAAATTTTCATAATACAATTCTACCCGAGCTAGGTTGGCCCTGTAGTCATAGAAGAAGCAGCTGATGAAATCAATCATGTAAAACTGTAGAATAAATGAATTTAAAAAACTGAAAATTCATTTTGTACAAAGAGATGTGAAAGACATTTGTTATAATAATCAATATCGTATAAGGTCAATGTTTTATTGTTTATTGTTTAATTTAATTTCATTGGTTTGCTTGTGGTCTGCCGTTTTTCCTTGATCAAACAACTGCAAGCGTAATACAATTAACCTCTGATTCCTGTTTCGGTATAATTCAAATTATACATGCAAACGGGAGGATAAGATCATATAGAATAGAAAATAAACGATACTTTTCGATCTTAAATTCCTACTTCAAAATCATGCGTGGACGTCCCACCTTCAACTGGTGTGTGCATGTTTCAGTCAGTATTGGGATGTATTTATACCGCTGCTCCTGGTTATTTAATTATAGAGCGAACACACGGTGTGTTTTTGCGGTTTACTTCCACTCTTAATGGTTGTAGTAGAAAACCGTTTCATATATTATTTTCTAATCTGAAGAATTAAAGACTACCTGCTGTGACGATACCCTAACTTATATATACACACGCACACATATATATATAATTATGCCTTTGCAAGGAAAGAGTAGTGTGCTTTTCCTAACCTTTGCTGAGCCTTCGACATGTTATACTTTCTACTGAATTCCTTCATTGCCGCCCAGGAAGGATAGCGAGAATGGGAAATCTTCACCTCGTACTCCAACGTGCTACATTCATGAGGACACCGACAGGTTCTGGCACCCAGGGGATCCCTAAAGAAACGACCTGAAAAATGAAAGAGCAGGAGGGTGTCGCTTTCTCCATAAACAGCACATCTTGGACTTGCAAGAAAAGACTTTAAACCGTCTCTTTATGTTTTCATTTTCTGTCAGGAAAATAAAAGTCTGCCCTAAAGACTAAATTAACTTTTTAGAAGGGCCAATGCATTAAGAGTTCAGTGGTGTCCGCTAGGCTTTCAGCCTTATACAAGCTGTACAAACGTACGGTACAATTTTCCCTTTGGAGGTCAATCGGTATACCCGATCACGTTCCTGTAGCCATCGCCAGTTTATATTCTTATTTTATCGTTAGTTGGTAACTAAAATATTTACGGTGAATTCAACTAAAAGTCAGTGGTGTCAATGCTTAATCAATTTAGCATGAATATAATTCTTTGACCCATCTTAAATATGGCTGCACTCTCTAATATTGGGGTGGGTTACTTTCGCCAATGTTTGCAGGAACATATTTAGAAAATATTTCTAAGCCAAATAATTATCTGAACAGTCTATTGAATAAAGTTTTTAAGAGGGTTACAAATTGAAATAAAGGGGACACTAATGACATTAATTAAAAAGAATGCAAACTAAGTGTTATTGTTACTTACCAAACATTTCAGAGAAACAGTACACTTCATTACTGGTTATACAAATTTTTGCTTTCCCTACAATGAAACGATATGTCAATAAAACCCTAAACGAAATATTTTGCCTTTCAAAAAAAGTATTGATGATGGTTATTATATGTCAATAATCTTTAATGGCTTTGGATATATTTTTTTGTGAAGGCAACATTACATCACAAAATTAAGGATTAATATTAACTTCCACCTGCTGAAAGTCTAATGTCGCATGTAATACAAAAGAGCAACTTAATAAGTCGACTGAAGGAGTTTAATATTTCTTCAAGACAGGTTACTCATTCTTATTACCAAGTGCATTTGATGTTGGTGACCTTATATATCGAGATTTACAGTAACCTTTTAAACAAGAAAAATCTGGTACTAAGGTTTCTGAATGTGTAGGTTTCAGCTGACGAAGATATGGAAAATCTGTTGATGATACATTAGTTAGATATTATATTCATAAACTTGTAGAAGTCAGATGAAATTTGGCAATGCGGAGAACATACAATCCAAGCAAGGAAGTTCTCCTATGTTTCCGTTAGTCTTATAATCTAACTAAAAAGCAAGGTGCATCTTCAAGGGTAGAATTCATTAGTAGTGAAACAGCGTGATTAATGGCAGGATTTTAGGATTATATGGTACATACAGGTCCACAACTGCCCCAGAATATTGCTATTTAGGATTCAATGGAAACCATTTATCCGGTCCTCATGTCAGATGGACTTTCACCATTTGGTAATGCGGGGGAACAAACAACTCCAGCAAGTCCTCATGAACCACTATTTTTTTTGGTGGTGTGTTTCCGCTAGTCTGATTGTTTCCGATAATATTAGGAAATATATTTGATTGGGAGAAGTAAAATATACATTACCTTTTACGACATCAACTCTGCAGCCACATTTACGTTCTCCGTACATCGTGAAACACTCCACGGTACAGCTGCGGTATGTGTAGATGTTGTGATACACAAGGGGGTTACGGAAGTACGGATCAGACGTGTTGTAGCATCCCATCCCCTTGTCCATGACCACCTGTAACACAGCAATTTTTGGAATATTGTCAGAGCCGTTCCGTCGTTCTCTCTTAATAAAATACAGTTTCTCACTCAAGCGAATTGGTAATCACATTGCTGGGATTTATATGAACATATGGAAAAACTGCGTTTCAAAGCATGGGTTTCGAAAAAATAAGAAAATAAATATTGTGAACATTTTGAGAATACCCATTAAATCTTTATACTTGTCATTATTTGTAGATTTCTTATCAATAAGATTTAAAATGATTATTCATGTAGCTTTAAATCGGACAAACCGTATATACATATAATTTCCATGTATATATATTTCATTATATATACATACTATTAAAGAAAAAGATTTCCTATTGGCGCTTCTGGTAAGGATATATAAGCCCATGAACATACATCCTTTGCCCTTTGACCGGACTTACACGACTTCGTGTAAGAGCTATGGATGTTTTCTCTCCTGGAGCCACAGAAAAACCTCCATCTCTTACTTTAGGAAGCTCCTCCTGTCGGTGAACAAGCATCTACAATGAAATAAGAATGTAGAATGCGTTTTCTGAGCGAGGTTTTAGGAGTGGTCCATGTAATACTGGATGATCAAGAATACCACAATGATAAACTCTCAATAATAACCTCAAGATTTGGTTGAACTTCGCTATGAAATTCTTAAAGTGGTCCTCGGGAAACAAGCATTATTACGAGCATGATGACAAGAGGAATAGGAGATAACATGACAAACCGCTGGCCCATATTTCAAATTTTCGAATAGCAAAAATACGTGAGTTATCTTCTTTGAGTTACATTTTAATAATCGTCGCAAAACTGAAACGAAGCAAATTCGACTATATATTTATATAAAATATCGAAGAAAAGTGACACGACGGCGTTATCAGTGTTATGGAGTTATCAGTGTCTATGGTCTCGATAAATGGTTGTTTTGAACACATTTTATCAAAGTAATAATTAGCATTATAATTTGTTTAAAAAAGCTGTATTTTACCAAAGTCAGCTTAAACCTACCTTAAAACCAACTGCTCCAGAAGTATACTCGGTGTATTCATACTCGCCCTCTTCAACATTTAACAAGAAGTACCAGGCCGCATAGTAACCCTTGTAGTCAGCATGTAAAGGGTCATGTGGATCAGAGTTAAAAGTGTAGCAGACCCCCATATCAGTCGTTACCGGTGTAAACATGGCAGTACAGTTCAGATCGGTGTATAAGTACTGTCCACACTCCATAACCATATCTCCAAGCTGGTGCGCAACACGTTACTGACACTCAGAGTCTGTTTTCCAGTCACACTGCTGTTTTACCGACCGTTTATATACGTTTTCGTTACAGATTGTGAGAGCTGGTAACTGAACTGGAAAATCATCCGAAGCAATAATCACTGATGTTTGGACGTTTGGATGTTTGGCTAGGTAGAGCAGGCGAAGTCCTTGTATTATGACTAGAACCAAACACGCCAGGATTATTAAAGCCCAAAAAATCCTGATAACAATGTAAAGATAAAATCTGTTAGTGTAGTGCTATATATACTTGAAACATATATCATGGGAATAGTGCGAGGATGAAGTATAAAGGTAGCCACCTTATTTGGCTAAGAAATCTTTGTCTAAGAGGGTGTTATGTTGACGTTGTTTACAGTAAATGTAATTAAATTATTCGCTATAATATGATATAATGTACAAATATTAGCATCTCGTAATTGAGGAAAGAAATTTTTCAGATAACAGTTATAACAAAAATAGGACAATTATAAACGTATAAAGAGAGATAGATTCAGGTAAAAGGAAATCTTGGCGAAGGCATAATGAAAAAAAATTAAAGTGCATGTTTGGTAACATCTGTATAAGTTTTTGAAGCCGTGATTTACAAGCCCACGATAAAACAGAATTGTATAGAGAATTCTGGTATAATACATACACCTTAACCTGGTATATAAACTTTAATGCAAACTTCAACTTTTGATTAAATGCTTTGAGACCATTGTCTTGACTCTATTTTTGATATTCTATTCATGTCTTAGTGTACACATTTTTGTCGTTATTTATAGACTTGTTTATTTTACAAGTAGCAAAGAGCTGTAATAAATAATGCAAGGGACTGGGGTAATTGGTCATATGGTTGCCCATTTATGTCGGTTATGGTGGAAGAACCCGGAGAAAACTACTCTATCATAAAGAAGCCGGGGATTGAACCCCGGTAGCCGGCGGGGTACGCCGAACGCTTTACCACTGTCCAGACGAAGTTTTTCTTTTTCTTTTCTTTTCATATACTCTAGAAAACAACCCTTTTGTTATAATAATTGTGCAGTTCTAACAGAACTACATTGAAAAACCGCATGCCTCTGAATAGTCTTACCTCGTAACATATATTTGTAATAAATAAATAAATTAGTAAATAAAAAAATAAAATTTCCTTTAAATGAAGAACAGAGAAAAATTGGTTCGCATAAATATGATTTAAAAAAATAACCGACACTGCCTTACCGTCTTGGTATCCATGCGTTTGCATCTCCGACAATACTCAGCCCATGGAGACTTGAATTTGCAGTGAAAGTCCGAATTTGGTTTCTCAACCTAGAAAATTTTACTTTTAATGCGGACATGACAGAAAGATTTTTGACAAAATATCTAGCGATACCATGACCCTTCTTAGCATCCGGTTGGTAAATGACAATTACAACTAGTAAGAAGGCACTTTATGGGTAGCAGCCACGAAGCTATTACCGAAGCATTTGACTGACCAGGGGATATGAAATAAAAGCTAATGTGTTTCCTAGTATCGGCTTTTAGTTCAAACATACCGCGTATAAAATACTATAATTGATAAAATGGAGTCAGGGGAGATTTTTAATGGAGTAAATGTGTATTATTAAAAAAAATGATACATTAATGAAACTGATACTGTAACTAAAAGCTGAGGCGGCTCATAGTGTCGGCTTTTAGATTCAATATCTACAATAAGAGATACTCCCACAAATAAAAATCAGTCAGTCATGTTTTTTTATACTTATGCCAGTAGCATTCACACTGTTTACTCAGTACAATAATTCCATAAGTTAAAAAGGATTTTATATTGTGTAAATGTGAGCGTGTTTTCCTTTATATTCAGGATATAATTACATTTTATTAAAAGGGGGAGTATTCATTTTCAATTCAACTGTAAAAAATCCCGCGCAATCAACGAATCAGCAGGCTGAAAAAAAATGAAATTAATTTTGTCAATAATATTTCATTTCCATTTATCAAAGCGGGATCAGTCAGCTCCATATACCATTCCATTTATCAAGCCGGATCAGTTAATTCCATATTTCATTTCCATTTATCAAAGCGGGATCAGTCAGTACCAAATTTCATTTCGATTAATCAAAGCGGGATCAGTCAGTTTCATAATTCATTTCCACTTAACAAAGGGGTATCAGTCAGTTACAAAGTGGCTTACTGTGATAGTGGCTTGCTGAGAGACGGAGTTTCGACATACCTCCATATTGGCTTCCTAATAACTGCAACATTGGACATGCAGTCGAGGTGTAAAACGCTTGGTTCCGGTTTCCTCCTCCGGCAGACACTACCAATCGCCACAACCTGAATTATGGAGAGTGTCTCGATAAGTTATAATAACTATTTGTACACTCTACCTAAAATAAACAAATTTTATTTATACCTAATCGGTACAAAACTGTTGAATTTGTCCTCTTGGTGATTGTGTATTCTTGTCACAAGCAGTATGCTGTTCCTGTGTTCTCGACACTGGGTTTTGATTTGGTATGATAACTTTGTTGAGTACTCTCACTTTATTTATGATGGAAGAAAATTTTAACGATTAGGTTTTTGTTGGAAAAACCAATAATTTTGATAGAGAAGACAAAATCTTCAATATGTACACATTATTTATTATATCTTTAGTATTATTATTGTAGTATAATTATTGTGTTTCTTTGAACCACCTGGATGGCTTGGACTGAATATTTTCGTTATTTACATATAATCGGCTTGTTAATTGTTTTATCTTTTTAAGGTTTAATGACTCTTTCTGGGGTGAATGTAAATGTTACTTAAGACTACTGACGGAACACTGATTTATATATCCTGAAAAATAAAAAGTATCTATAACATGTGGATAAAACTTATAAAAACTTATTTGAAAGGGTTTCTCAGTCTGGTTGATTTGATAACGGTTAATATTGTTTTAAATATTTACAATTATTTACATGAATATTTTTAGCCATTACGCATACAAGGTATCGTTTTCAATGTTGTTGTACAGTGGAACTCTTTAAATACTGCATTTTATAATCTGGCGATTTTGCTGTGAGCACGTTACTAAATAGCCACGATTTAATGATTGTTTGGTCTGCCGCCGCGACCCGACCCAGGCATTCTTCCAAAAAGTTCATTTATGTGTCTTTGCCGAATATGCTGCACTATCCGCTAATCGCGGAAGAATATCACGCCCTAGGTGCCGCTGTTCCCACAGGTGACGTGCGGACTTAGACAGATATCTTGGATTTTGTGTTGGCCAGAAAAAAAGTAGATTATTATGATGGCGACGAGTGTAACTTGAACGCGGACAAAGAGCAACCGCCTACAGGTAAAATCACAAGACAGGATCGGCGCAGAGATAAAAAATTTCAGCGAAAGCGATAAGTTGGAAGACATCAGGCCTACTACCACTAATCTATATTTGGACTGACCCATTAATAGGCCACCCCTATTCTAAAGTAGGCTGGCCTACAGCCGCGAATTTACCGGCCTTCCGACTCTTCCGCTGGTACTTGAAGGATCCAGTCGTGGGCCACTGCTTAAGTCATTTAGACGTGTTCATGGGCTAAACGTTTAATTAACATATAGTGAAGTTCAGTAACCGCCGCGATTTGCTCTAACATCCCTGTTTACCATGTTTAACTATTAGACTGGCAGTATATTTATGTTCAGGACAGATCTTTTGGCGTTGTGGTAATTTTTAACTTAAGCTTTCTGTGTTGTTTCTTTTACCTGTGGGAAAAATACTACAATGTTACTCAGCCATGACAACATGACACTCAGACCTTGGATAAACTGATGGAAGCCTGCGACCCAATGTCTTAGTTAAAAATTGTTAGTTAAAATTGACGTTTAGTTGGCAGACTGCTGCTATATGTTACTTCAAAACATTTTCTCTTAACGTAGCTATTCCTACAACTGTTCGTAACAACAAGCAGTGCACAGTGGACAGGTTTTTCAGCGCAGTTTACCTCAGTTTCTCTGTACCCCTGTTTAAATCATTTTGGGCATGTATTTGCATTTGGTTTTGATGTATTAACTCTTGTGATTCACTCAATTTAGTTAATTTATATGTTGAAAATTCCAGTGGAACATTGCTGTTTAATTTACTTTATTATAATTTTCATTGTATTTATAAGTTGCATATTTTTTTAAAAATTCCCTATTTAAGGTGCAGCAAGCCCAGCTAGATCTCCCCTGGCTAGAGAGTATTCTGCTTGGGATGTCTTTGATACTTAATATGGCCAAAAGCTTTATCCGCAAAAATGCTTTATTCCGGATGGTGAAGTATTGAAGGTGTTCGATTGTATAAACGTGTATTATATTTTTTACCTACATTGAATAGCAATATTTATTCATGACATCATAAATATACTTTAACGATGTTAATTTCAAAATATATTAAAATATATTCCTTAATGAGTATCAAAACTTGTCATAAACTCTTAATGTTAAAAATAAGCATTCGTATCAAATTCTGGCTTATTTAAATCATTTATTAAGTAATACCTGGAGATCTTCTGTTTCTTAAGAGATATGACGGAAGATATTTATACAAACTCATGAATCCGTCCGGAGACCTTACAGTTAAGTCCTTTTCTGATACAGACGATCTTTCAAAGCTGTGCTCGCATTTATAAAACTTAGTTGACCCACATAAATTCATTTCTAGGCAAAAGAAGGTTACATGATCATATTTGTGGGCAAACTGCACTTTCTTAGATTTTATATAAGAATTTGTTTATTTTCAGGCTTTATATTTCATGAATGTGTGTTCAGTTTCTGTACAGGCCTTTTGCATACCATCAGAGAGGTAAACATGGGTTCATAATTTATGCTCAATAAACCCCAAACGGAAGTTTAGATAATACAACTAGAAAACAAAACTTATTTTTTTGGGGGGGGGATTTTTTTTCAAGACTGTCATGGGCATATCTATGAAAACTCAACATAGCATAAATTGCACACTGTCAAATAATAATATCAGGTATGTCAAATGCAGACTTTCCAATATTAGAGGAAATGTTTGCCTGACGTCCCTTTATCATATAAGAAATCTCTGCAGGTTTTACAGATGAAATAAACTTTAATTTATTATTTTAAAATTTTAAGCCGTTCTCCGTATGACTTAAATAAACGGAAGTTTTTCCAATATATACAATATTCAAAACTTAACATATTAATCTAGGGTTCCTTGTTTGTTTGGGTACCAGTGGTTCGCTTGATGCCCTATGACATGTTTCTCTGATGGGACCCGTGTCCGAGGCGCTTTAATTGAATGACGGTTCAGCACTGCCACCAGTACTCGTCGGCACAGCGCGCCCTTAAACCTCAGGTTTCTCTGGTTTGATATGCAAAGATAGTCGGTCAATGTAGCCTGCAACTTCCAACCTTATAACGTTTGCAGAACATAAACAGCAACTAACCGGTTGCAAACTGCCTACATAATCACTAGCGGTTGCTTTGTGTACATTAGAAATCATACGATACATTTAGAGGTCCTGTTTATAGCGTTATACATTTAAGTGTGTACACAATCAAGCTGTGTCACTAAGAACTGTTTACACAGGTCATCAATATTATGAGTTGATAATATCGCCTTGGCTATGACCACCGGTACACTAGAATCACACTTTCTGAAATTCACTGGTCCGCATGTCCTACTGTTTGTCGCAGCTTTTTCATTGAAAAAATCACTTCGCATGCTTTGATTATTCTCTCTCTCTCTCTCTCTCTCTCTCTCTCTCTCTCTCTCGCAACTGCGCAGTTTTTGTTTAAAAATCCTAACTAACGAGTGTTATCTTGGAACGTGGAACAAAGGATGCGGCGAAAAACGTATATCTGCAACTTGTGATCATTCATAAGTTTACCTAATGCCATAAAGATTCATGCAAAGTGTGTCATAGTATTGGTTTACTGCGTATATTGTGTCCAGAGAAGGAAACATGTTAGACATAAGATAGATACAAAGTTTTATTTCATTCGTTATTTTCAGACCTGAGAGCATTACATTGAAGGAATGTACTGACTGCATAATCGTCAAACGCAACCGTAAAGTAAACTTTTTATTCTCAATTCTAACATCATCGGGATCACTGCAATTAAGTATATTTACATTTACAAAAGGATCGTACGGACTGCATATACGACAAACGCAACCGTACTATGTTTTAACTTTTTATTCTCAATTCTAACATCATGGGGATCACTGCAATTAGTTATATTTACATTTAAAAAAGGATCGTACTGACTGCATATACGACATACGCAACCGTACTATGTTTAAACTTTTTATTCTCAATTCTTACATCATCGGGATCACTGCAAATTAAGTATATTTATATTTACGAAAGCATACAACACTTGATCATGATCTTGCTTGATCTTTGATATGGTATATGATACCTAACACATTCTAAACCATCTTATCCAGTCAAACAGCCATATTCCTGATAAATAGATTAATACGATACAATGAAGTGTAAACAAGTTTTATTTGACAGTGGATTTTCGTGGCGTCGGCTGTTTGTAGACAGTTTGTATTTGAAGTTATTTGTAAACCATGATGTCCTGTGTGGGAGTGGCACACAACAGTACGCATCACTCCACCCCGAAATTTCCCGAGAATCTGCATGCATGCAGACGTTATCCACATTATGACAACACGTCACTGGTCCCTTGGTACAAAGGGCCGCACTACGTGGTACAGCGCTCTAATTTTATCCCTACCCCTTTCCCAATCGTCTTCCCAAAGCCCAAATTGGTCCAATTTATCAGTCGAGGGTATGCCGGAAACTTAACCCTTTTCCCTCTGTGAGGGAGTGGGAGGTACGATTTCACAATACTATTGGACTTATCTCTTCCTCTTTGAACATAGATATACCATGCTAGGTCGCCATTATGTAAATTTTACACAATTTGATAGAGAAAGTATAAGAAGGGATAAGTAATATAAAATGTGAGAATAAAAAAAATAATAAATACACAGTAATAATATCAATGATACTACTGCTACTAATACTAATAAAACTACTAATAATATAACATAATAGATTACTGTTATCAAATTAGTTATTATGAGGGATTTTCGTTGCTTCGGCTATTTGTTTATTCACGTCATGTTGTCTCGTATCCCAAGTCTGATGAATGCCTCCTCAAGCTGACGGGGCTGGCTGATAGTTTCTGTTAGTTTTTTTTTCTTTTTTTTTTAAAGTCCCACACGTTGATTATAACTGAAACATATGACATTTTATTTTCATAAACACCTGTCCCTTGGTATTACATCACTTTTCTTCAGGTTTGGTTCTTTTAAAGCGCGACGAGCATACTGCGTGCAGACATTGACCTATCATGTCTACAACCTCTATCAGTGAGAGAAAACTGGCTCCCAACGTCAGCCCCATGTACCCACCGAGATCACCTGTAACGAAAAAGGCGTAAGTACTATAGACGGACGGTGATATCATGCAAAACGAATGGTTGTCTCTAAAAAACTGAAGATCAGTAAACTACATCACCCAGTCACTCCAAGACACACAACGGGAGCATCAAGAACTGATCAGCTGTTCTAAAATTGGTCCTAGCCACTAGGGGTGACTAAAATGTAAGGTGTATCCTATAGTACATTTTAGTTACCAGCCAATATATGTAACCGATTGAGATTGTAAGCACACACAATCCTCAGTTGTAATGCAGAGAACCCTTTATAACATCGGGTATCTCATTTTACTGAGACAAAGTTCAAATACGGTATGGTAATACGCATAAAGTCTAAGTTTAAATATACGTACGTCCATTAATGACAGAAGAAGCGTACACCAAGCAAAGTCACTGCAAATACATTTCTCCTGGTAATATCATGACGGCTGTGATATGTTTGGTCCGTGACTTCTTGGACCAAATGCACAATAACTGAGGTGAAAAAAAGGTTGCAGTTGGTTTCTTAATAATGTATGTATACTATGGTTCAATGGAATAATGATTCATTACTGAGTACGCAGAACATTTGTATAAAACATTTCAAGGACAAACGATCTTTCGAAATATTGATAGCTAAGGGAAAGACATACGAAATGCTACTTACATATTCAAAAAACGAATGTTTCTGTTTTGAAATCGTTGATACATATTTATTTGTTTGTAAACGCGTTCCGAAGTACCACTGAAATACCGGATCTTATACTATGGTGCAAAAGATTAATGAACCATAACTCAGCACGCAGAACATATGTTATAAATATGACAAACCAAATATCAAAATATTAATAGCTGAGGAAAGACGTACGATATGCTATATACATATTTAAATTTTTTTTAGTATTTAATTTATAGATAAATATTGTTGGTTTTTGTTGGTTCTGTTGTACCACTTAAATATAAGATCGTTGTCTTACAATAAAATTTGTATTACAGCATATTGGAACGGAAAAATGCCTTGATCATCTAAACGCGATATTTAAGTTTTCTTGTTATTGAAGAAAAATATTTATCAATTTATAGTACCTACATTTACTGATCAATATCAGAGCAACATCGCGAAAGCTTGTTTGTACAGAAGAACCACTTACCGAACAGCTTGGAAAAATCATACGTGTATGATATTGTCGTTGTGGGCACAACTTCAGTTTCATAATAAAGGAGAACTCGTGCAATATTGGCACTGAAAAGAAAAAACATATTGCTTAACACATAATGTAATCTTATTTAGTAAAACATCCTAAGATAAAACATTTCACGTATTACGTATAAATCACAGTTAACCATAAAAGAGATACAATTATAGATAGTTAGATGATTAGTTTTTTCATCTACTGTAATAATGGGCTGATATCATAATCACAGCACGTTCTCTGTACGTTTTCTAATACGCCCTGTTTTTAATATAATCTAATGCTTTTACACCTTTGTTTTGCTATATTCTGCTTTACCTTCATCATCAAACAATTCATTCAAAAGAATAATCTATTTTCAAATAAAGTTTCGTATAAATATGTAATATTACTTTTAAATCTAACTCGAGTTATTTAGTATTACTCCTGTTCTTAAATATACTGACGGAAAATATTAAGACAAAATACAACACCCGCACAGTATGATAATCGTTGTTGTGTGGATTTCAAAGGAAAATGTATGTATATATATATATATATATATATATATATATATATATATATAGTCCATAAAAGCGGAGCGGATTGTCTCGCTAGTGAAGCTTTCTTTTCTAGCGGAAGCGGTTTTAACTCCGGACATGTGCGCCACCGATATAGGTTCGAATCCCGAAATGGCCCAACATTTCCCCCTTAGCACAATGTGTACGTAACAAGATAATATATATATATTAAATAAAAATATAAATATTTAGATAATTAGATGTAATTTTATTCATAAATAATAATTGCTTGAACTGCTACATAGAGAATCAGACACGGGGGATTTCCCTGCTTCCTACTTCTGCCAATCAGCAGAATATTACTGAGATAAATTATCAATGAAATGTTTTTTTTCTGACGCGTCTTTTTTTTTGTAAATATTTTTTAAATGATGTTTTCAAATCTATAAAAGTGATTCAAAAAGATATATTATAAAAGACATGCGCAAGAACGTCATTCTTATAACTCGTATTAGTATCTGAAATACGACGTGACAGTAATGTAGGCCTTAAAATGGGTCTTGGTCCAGAGAACAAGCTTTTTTGGGGGTTCATTCCTGGCCTTGAAGGACTTGGACTCGACCTTGAGAACATCGGGAAAATTTATATTTCATGCCCGATACAATGTTTGCATGTGAGATTCACTCTAATTTTAACTATTTGATTCTCAACAAATAGGGTATACATTTTTCCACAGTGCCTGTTTTTTTGTCTCTTTGGCAATGTAACACGATGGTTCACTTAGATTATGTTGGATCCTTGAATCTGGTAAAGCGACTCTCACAGGTTTGCCGTGCCGTGACTAGTTCCCCATTTAGCACGAGCTGTGAAGCATTGTTACGAGTTTAACCACGAGCTGAAACAAGATCAATATGACTCCAGAGCTTGATATTCGTAGAAGCAGGGCGTCTCGCAACATTACTGCCAAGTCTGTCTTGCTGAGAGTAAATCGCTTTTAAATCCGGTTTGGTTTGGGTCTCAGATCTAATAGTAACGGATTCGTTCTTGACTAAATACCTGCAGAGTAAAGGTGATTTTATTACGTTTACCCCTCACAAGCATAAAAGCTACCAGCTGTTCTCTTCGGTATAACCTGTGAGTAATTTTTCTGAGAGAGAACAGCAGTAGGTTATAACGTTATAGTTCACAATCATTTACCTACCTTTGATTTGACAGGGACATTCGATACGTGTTTTCAATATGTTCCATTGCAGTGGAGGTTGGATATCGTGAGTGAGACAGTTTCACTTGATGGTGCAATGTGTTGCATTCTGGGATACACTGACTGTACAACTCGCCCTTTGTCTCGCGAGATATGTTGGTTTTCCCGTAGTCTTTATTAAAATAATATATATATATATATATAATCTCAACATAGGTTTCATCTTGATTATGGACATGTTTCATGTTGGTATTGGACATATGTTTCATGTTGATAATGGACATATGTTTCATGTTGATTATTAACATATGCTTCACATTGATAATGGACATATGTTTCATATTGATAATGGACACATGTTTCATGTTGATAATGGACATATGGTTCCTGTTGATAATGGACCAATTTTTCATGTTGACAATGGGCCTATGTTTCATATTGAGGATAACCACGTTTTTTCTTCATGAGGGACATATGTTTCTTCTTGATGGTTTATTTTATTTATTTCAAACATATTTTTTCACGATGGACTATTCAGCAACATATTCTGATTTTCAGTAGGGTCCTGGGTCCTGTGAACATTTCACTTGTAAACACATAAAAGGCAAATTTATGTAAAAATGTAAAATGCTGAACATATAGCATGAAGATAAATACATGAATAGTACCCGAATACCTACATAGAAGTCTAAGATAAATGTACACTCTAGGATATTAACTCAAACATATACAACAACATGCGAACGAGAATATGACCATTGCAAACATAAGGTAAGTATATATAAATTATAAAATGTTCTGCTACATTTTATTCAGTAGAAGGGCTTAAAAAGTCTTTGTACAAGTTATAAATCCTACTAAATGGCAACTGATCCATAAGACACAAGGGCAAACATAATATGTAGAAGATATATGTATAAGTATACATCTAATTTTAAAATGTTAGGTGGCGTTAGATGATACTGACATGACAAATACTAAACAATGGACATGTTGTAATATCACATGTGATGGTTTTGCAACAGATTTTTAACTCTTACAGCTTCAAACTCTGCTGTATCAACTACATTACCTGTCTGTACCAAGCGGATTTTGAAAAAAAAGCAGTTGGACGAACAAATAAGTGTATATTCCTTTAAGCGTTGCAGTTGTGGTTATGTTTCTCATAAAATTGATAAAAATAGCTGATTTTGAAACGACGCGAATAAACGGCATATCGGAAAACGTACAACTTTAAACTCAAACGGGAAATGAAGTATGTATAGTTCGATAAAACAATCTGTTAATGCCGTTAGTTAAAAAATGTCAAAATGTTTGTCCTCTATAGTTTGTTTGAAGTGTTGATGCATCAAGTGTACCTTTTCTCAGGTAGGGTGCCTATAGTTATCTATGGTAAGTGACTGTCCGTTTTGGGTTGAAGCAAGATGAACATAATGACAGTATGAAAATGACTAGATGATATGCAGTAGACAGTGTACATAATTAAGGCAAGGAACTCCCGGTTGCTTTAAATGGCTGTATTCTCAACTCATTGAATGGCAGAAGAGCATCTGTGTTTTGCTTTTTATTCATATAATCTAGATTTGTCAAGAATATTTGTAACTGTGCGGGTACATATTGTGACTTGTTTGAATAAAAGACATGCTTATGCAAAGTCCATTACTGCAAAGTAATGAAGCGCAAAAAAAACCACTTGATTTTACTTTATTCGGTAAAATGTTTTTAAACTTTTGCTTTTTATTAGACTCCCATGGCTCTACGAGAGAGGAACGGTTATGCTTAATTTAATATCAAAGGTCATTTTATTAAGACGTATTGCTAAAGCCCGTTTTGTAGAATACTCACAAATGTAACCTGTGATGCACAACAGGTCTTTTAGGTCCGCGAAGTTGCATGTTCTCTTTGATCCTATGATACAATCAGAAAAAGTAAAAAAAATCAGGGTTTTCTTTTATATTCCTTTTTTTCCAAACAGAACAACTTTTAATAACATGTATACAGGAAACTTTGTTAGTTTTATAAACATTATACATCTATTTTATAATAAATTTTAATGTTGGAAATAATATATTGAAGTATATATGATATACCTTGAATTGTTAATACTAAAATATTTTATAAGATTTGATAACAGAAGGAAGAAATCCTGCGTACTTTAGTGTGTTATACGATGTATAATGTGTGAGGTAAAATGTCGATAAAATGAATATACAAACTAAATTTAATCTAGACACAGACCGTTTATAAATTCGTAGGAACAACCACACATATATTCAATTAGCTTCACAAACTGTTCCACGAAACAGTTGTGTAAGGTGTAGTGGGACAGGTATTGCAGCGGATTCCTAAAACTCGGATGTGCTGTGTCATGACAGTTCATACGTTCATCCATATTTACCTGAAGGAAAAATCATATTATTGGAAGAAACTATGAATATATATATATATATATATATATATATATTTCTAACATATTGCAGATTAATACACAGGTGTGACGAGGAAGGAATGGGTTACTTAGAAGAAGATGATGATGAAAGGATTCAGAAGTATATCAATCAGATCAATCAGAAAAGAATGAATGGCGCAAAGATAAAGAAGATGATGAAGAAGAAGATGAAGCGAGTGGGAGATGATAAAAATATGACAATCAAGAAAAAAGCATAAAAAAGATGGTGAAGAAGATGTGGAAGAAATGCAGGAAGAAGAGAACAAAGATGACAAAGTCATGACGAAGAAGAAGAAGAAGATATAGAAGACAACGACAAACGTTTTCAGAAGACAAAAAAGAAGACGATACATATAAAGTAGTAGACGTAGAAGGAGAAAAGATAAAGAAGACGAAAAAGAATATATGAGTGAAAATTTAGAAGAAGCCGAAGATGCAAGAGATGATCATGATGGAGAAGAAAATGATTTGAATAAGCTTATGGTTAAGAGGTAAAAGGCGAATATGACGAATAAGGTTCGGAATCAGCTATATCGTCTGCGAGTTCGAAGTACAATTGTTATCAAGTTATATAACCATTAAATATTTGAGTACCCTGTTTAAATACAAACAACAAAGAAAACACATAAAAAAAGAATCAGGAACAGACTGTAGATACAGTGGATACTGCTTTTACACAGCATAATTTATGAAATGTTGATACAAAGAAAACAATGAAAATTTGATGCATATCGTCGTCCATATTTGAACCGGCATATACAAAGCTGTCAAATATAAACATTTATTTTACATGGATTGTACAAATAGTTATTATAACTAATCGCAGCACTCTCCACTGCACAGATGGTGGCGTTCGGCAGACTGTAGAGGTGGACGAAACCGGAAAACCCGGAGAAACCCACCGGCCTTAGACGGGCATATCCAACCTACTCTCATAGCCACGCCTGAGATCGAACCCGTTTCGCCAGCGGAGAGAGACGAGAGTTTTACCCCTCGACTGTCCAGGCCCTGACTGTTAAAGCTGGACCATAGCTGAGCATAACACGTATTCCGCGGAACAATATTAGGAAGTCGGGATACATATCAAATTCGTAAATCGACTTTCAAAAGTAACTGTGTTCAGTAAGAGGAATATAACTCAAGAGTGTTTAAATCATACGAAGGAAAGATGGGACAATGTTATCAGGACAAGCTTAGAACATCAAAGGACACATACCCGACTTCTCGTTAATGTGATGGATGTTGCCTCTCCTGGGGCTACAGCGAAACCTTTTTCTTTTACATTGGGCAATGTCTCCTGTCTGTGGACAAGCATCTGGAAATTCAAGAATAGGCCAAACAAGTTTGATTTTTTTATGCATTACGTAATTACGAATTGATCGGAAACCTCAATATGGCTAGTCTGTACCCATCACGATTTAAAATATACCTTGGTAAACCTTATATTATTGGAACCAATTGAAGGTCACATTTTGTCCATGTGAGAGGTATATAATAATAACAACTGTGACAGTCATTAAGTGAGTATTTACCTACCCTGAATCCGACTGCACCGGAGGATATACCTGGCTTGTGAACATATTCGTGTTCCTCGACGTTCAGAATGAAGTACCATCCGGCGAAAGAACCGCTGAAGTCAACGTGAATAGGATTTACAACGTCCGGGTTAAATGTATAACATATCCCGTTATCTGTCATAACTTGCGTGAACTTCTGAGTGCAGTTGGCGTCCTTCAAAACCTTTGTTCCACACTCCAGAACCATATCCTCGAGTTGGTGAGCAACAGCTTTCTTTCGATTGATGTAATCCAGTCTATTCAATGATTCATTATGTATGGCCGACTTTCTTTCAGCATTTTCATTGCATATGGTAAGTGCTGGTAGTTTGATTGGAAGGCTGCCTGCATCAGTATATAATGATGTTTGAGTTGGCGGGTTTAATGCGAGGCGGAAGAGGTTCACGCTCTGTACGATAACGAGGCTGAAGAAAAGGACGAAGGCCACTCCCCATACCACTCTAACAACAAAATGATATAAAAATATTAGCTTTTAAATAAACCACACCTAATAGACTAAAATAAAAATTGAAAATTAAAAAATGACAATGATGATAATGTGAATACGTTAGGCCAAAACAGTTTGATTTTTAGGCAACGCGTGCCTCAATTTTTATCCCCGCATCAAAATTTTCATTTTTAATTAAAATAATGAATAAATTCCGATATAAAGTATTATGGTTTGTATTATGTTTCATTATGATGTGCTTTAATATGTTTTACACATATACACATATATGTACATGTAGAAATTTAAGTGCAAGGTTAAATTTTTATCCCCGCATAAAAATTTTCATTTTTAATTAAAATAATGAATAAAATAATGAAATTCCGATATAAAGTATTATGGTTTGTATTAAGTTTCATTATGATGTGCTTTAATATGTTTTACACATATACACATATATGTACATGTAGAAATTTAAGGGCAAGGTTAAATCGCTGATTTTTGAAAACGTGGCTGTTTCATGATTGAATATATAAATTCTACTGAAGGAATACAGAGTTATCAAGAACAAAGCATACAAATTAAAGTATGCAAAAAATAGCAGTGCCATATGGTCTTTAGCAAAGCATTTAAATTATTTCATGGCCAAAAGGGAAATCAACATTCATAACAAAGTAAGTATTGACCAATTTGATTTTGCGGATAATTATTCATCTCATATACACTAATCATAGGCAATTTTAACATCTGAAAAAATGCACAAGTAACCATTGACGGAATCGACTTTCAAATCATCGAAAACATATCTAACTAAATACGTTTAATGATATCCGATGGCTGTCGTACTACACGATCCTTAATCTAGTGACGTCCTTACATCTTCGTAGAGGTAGTTGTTTAAATGTCATTCATAAATTTACTGATGACAGTAATATGAAGACAATGAAATGGTTCCATTAATATTTCAATACAAATTCATATTCTGCAATAATGGTAAGAGCCTGGCTTTCAAATATATTCGCCGGTCTATATCGGACAGACCTGGAGGCTTTTGATAAAAGTTTTTTTTACTGAAATTGCTCTTAATTTTTTATTTGTATACTAAGGAGTTATGATTATCGGAATTATTGGGGGAGGCAGTAAGCTTGTCGCCCAGCGATGCGACTCCATTCTGCAAATGACCGCCGATTTGAATCGAATTTAAAGGTTCGTGGGCGGTTGAAAACAATCCTAAGGTGACTGACCTGTCAGGACTGTTGCGATCATTCATAGTAAAATATAGATTGTATTGTGTAATTTAGGGTGAATACCGCATTATCATAAAACACATATTAATGAATAGAACCGCACAAAAATTCGAAGAAATACAAAATACACCAACATACAGAAACTGGTCAGAAGAACACACCCATCGATTGCCAGTGACATCACGACTGAGGCGTGTTCCATGGTGTGATTGACACACACACACACACACACATCTATAAATATATGTGTTGAATACACAAAAAAAAATCCGTTCATTTCGAAGTCAAGTAAAACAGTTCCTATTTAAGTGTGTGAATACGGAAAAGATATGTGTTTCGGGTTCGTTTACTGTTCGAAGTGAACCGACATTACATTATGTGTATTCATATTCTAACTAAATTTTCCAGCATGCCCATTCATATAGTCTTTCTCTCTGCACACACACACACACACACACACAAAACATCATCATCATCTCTCATTATCAGTTTTTCGTCCTCATATATGGAGAGACAAACCAGGATTTAGACACTGAAACCGGCTGCTGATTCTCAGTCGCAAGAGGCTGAACGCGCCTGCGGACTATTTGTCCATGGTGGCAGGTCAGCTCGCCTGTGGACGGCAATCTCAATAAATAAATCTATTCCTACCTTCGAGGTGTCCATGCTTTGGACTCCCCAACTATCCTCAGTCCGTGGAGACTTGTGTTTTCAGTAAATGTCTGAACTTGTTGTTTCAGTGTGGAGAATTTACTGCTCAGATCCATAGCTGAAGATGATTCTGGTACTGCATATGTGCAGTTCACGCCCTTTATGATCTATACCTACCTGCATCACTAGGTAAGTACCATATCAGTTCTTTAAAGAGTAAGCTATAAGCACTGTTATACGAGTGTCAATCATTCTAATCTATTTAGCATTTAATAGCACATTAGACTCCGATGGTCATAATAACTACAGCATGATAGTGACAAAGAGGATGATCGCTTGCTTTTCCCCGATGATACTGAGAACACTCAGTTCTTGCCTTATGCAGCTTCATTAAAGTGCATGTAGTCAATTTTACAGTGAATCCTAATACGAACTGATAAGGCGGATGTTTATTTTCCTTAGTCTGCGCCAGACAGCAAACATGTAATGGTCATAAAACATAGGAAGGTCATAAACCGACACAGTAATGGCTGAGCAAAGACATCTCTGGGATCATGAGGTTACTAAATCAACGCTGTATAATGGGTTATACCTGTCAATGCTTCTGTAAATGTTTGCCTGGCTGTTGGAAAGATATACCAAAGGTTTTAGTATATAGAACATCTGCTTGCTGAAATATCAGACGCTGAGCCTTAAATAAAACAAATATGAGTTTATATGGCTTACGCTAATGTCATCCAATAATTTACCTTGGACATGCCAGTACTAATGCGGGTGGTCAGATTTGTGTCCACAAATGAGTCAGCTAATGAAAAACTGAAAAAACTGAGGAAAATTGTCTTATATATCAAATAACAGGTATGCAATGTTTCCAACACCAAATCTGTCATGGGTTACTTTTAGGAATTAGTATAAGTCAGTTAATGCATATATGTTTTAAATAATACGCAGTATTATCAATTTCAAATTTTATTTAAGAACTGGCATCAATAGTAAATTTCATTAGAATAATAGTCGAATAAGCCAAAATTGAAAAAAGTACAGGGTAATTATGTAGCCTGTCCCAATGGACAGCCTGTCCAAATGTCCTACTTTCCAGAACCCGACCAGTATGCAAAGCAACCCTGTGCCAGTTATATACATTGCAGACGGTCTTTGAATTGATTTTTTTTTCATTTTAAATGCTGTCATTTCAGCATTCGTCCCGCAGTTAACAATTCCATTTATATGTAATTGATTTTAAATATTTGTTAAGTTTTATAACATGTTTCGTGCAAGAATTCCTCACGTGTGGCAGGGTCGCCAAAAACTTATTTCATTTGTTAGCAGACGTTCTGAACAGATACTTTATATGTGTATATCCTATGTGCACATTGTTCATTTTAACTGCAATTTTTAACTGAATTTGAAGTAATAAACAAGAAATATCAAACCGTCTTCATGAAATTAATTTAGTTCACTTCTTTTAAGGGCTTACTTTGATATCCTTAATAAAAAAATGCGCCTAAAACCTTGAATATAAATACAGTAGATTCAGCAGATTGTCAATTTGAACCCTGTCTGTTAATGAATCTCAATATTGAAAATATTTATAAAATATTTCGGCATGTTGTTAAATTTATCAGTTTCTGTCGTTTGAAAAGGTTCTTAACTAGAAATATCAGATTTTTAATTGTTTTGTGAGATAAGAACATGAAACCTGAAAATGAGTGTGGATGCAGGAAACTAGAAATTTTGCCTTTGCAGGAAGTTAGCTCCAGACCTAAATATCATATGAATTCCAAAAATATTATGAAAATACTGATAATGATGATATTGACGGTCATAATGATATATATATATATATATATATATATATATATATATATATATATATATATAAATATATCTATTTTAAATGGTGACATAAGAAATTTTGACTAAAAACGGTCGGCCGGACCTGTTTTGAGTTCATCCCTGGGGCGGCGAGGGTATAAAGTGCAGCAGAAATCAAATGCTGTATATACAGGGTCACATATTAAAAACGGCATAACAAATATGAATAATAAACTTGTACTCTATAGCGCTCATATTTATCACTAAATTCGTTATGTCCTGCAAAGTCAGTTGCGTGAATGATTAACTTTTTATTATACTGATGGGATGTATTACTTATTAGGTTTTACAATACTCTCTTTATCCCACCTTGCTCTAACACACCACACACCAAAGGACTGAGTGAACGCGTCACCTAGGTATAACAACACGAAAACACAACTTAAATCATGCATGCTCCTTTTTTTCACCAAATAAAATTTTTCCCTTTAAAAATATTATTACTTTTGCATATAGACTTGGTATATTGAACATCCATTCAGCATACAAGATATCAATAGGGAGTTTTAGTATTTAATAGCGATTGAAAATCGATAGAAAACATTCTATTTTCTACTTCGGGCGATTGTTTAACACCTGAAATAAAATATTCTGTTAACAAAATCATTATTTTGTTTTACACAATCGGTCTTAGTTTAATGATGAAAGAATACAGTTGCACGTGTGTCAGAAGCCCAGCGTATCATTTAACACTGCATTGAAGGAAAGGCATGAGCAGATAAAACTTATTATAAGGCTAGATAAAAACCTCTTTAATTATTAAATACTGCATTGTTATTATATGAGCATCAATTGTGAAACATACTGTTTTTAATCAGGAATATGTTTCATGCAGTATAAGTCTTAAATAACGTCGAGCCATGATCACGATATTATATCAAATGGATTAGTTTAGTCAATATATACATAAATGTTTTCGTGCGGTATGCTGCCCTCAGGCCAATATGAAGGCTACACCGAATAGAAAATAAAATAAAATTAAAGGCTCAACAGAACAGGATCCACGGAAAAAAAATTGTATGTATATAGTGATGTTCGTATAATATACACAAGTGTAGGAGCAACTGGAAAAAGTGTTGTTTTCCTACGTGCTTACTATAAGTAACTATCTATCGTTTCCTTTTCTGATTATGTCAGTGAGATAGCGATATGATTCAATGAACCACACATTCAACCCGGTCGCACTGCCCCAGGGTCCCTGCGTAGTGGTGGTGGTCCTGGTTGTTGTGGTGTTCGTTGTTGTCGTGGTGGTGGTAGTACACACCGGTCGTATTCCTGTCCGCGAATCGTAACTCATTTTGTACTCTACCACGGATCCATGGAACAAGCTGTTTGTACGAGTTACACGGACGGAAAGCTGATCTCACACGTGTCAAGGATGTTCCCAGCTCCATATCACGTCACTCCTGTCACCATCCATTGTTCCTTTCTACATCGGAGTCTTGCATTGAAGACTGCCACTGTCCCCCTGGTAACATGATATAATGATGATGATGATGATAATAATAATAATAGTAATAATAGTGAATTCTAAAACCTCCATCGAAGCCGGGTCTTATATTGAGTCTGAGGGACAGGCAGCATGCAATCATCCCTTTGTCAACAGACAGCCTACGCTGGTATGTAACTGATATGGGGCTGTCTCACTTCGGCGACTAAGACGGGCCGAAAAAACAGGCGACAGGACCCCCTCTACGACAACGTCTACGACAAGCTACAATAGGTTGACGCCTATAAGACGTAAAGCTACGACAAGCTGCCTACAACCGGCGACACAATCGTCGCGACAAAGGACAATCACCTCCGATACCTTACGACCACTTTGGCGACAACCTACGACACCAGAATTCATGCTACGTCCACCCGCGACAAGGTTCGGAGAGTCTCGACCCTGTGATATGTGAGGAGCCGGAGACAAGGGTGGGCCCTGTATCAAGTAACGACAGCCAACGACAGTACCCACGTCACCTAGCGACAGCCTACGTCAGCACCTATGTCAACCTACGTCACCTAGCGACAGCCTACGACAGCACCCATGCCAGTAAAAGACGGTCACTGGCGTCAAACAAGCTGTCGTCTGAACATTTTGAACATGTTGAAAATCCAGCGGCATGGTAAGAGGCCACGAATTTTTTGGCGACTCCAGGAGACTGCTCCCGACGTTACAGGCGAACCCCCGGCGACCATGAGGCTACAAATTGGTCGCCTGTAGCCTGAAGAGTCACCTAAGTGGGACAGACCCATTAACTGTAACCTGTCTTCAAACTCTCCCGTAGCGTTAATCTCATAAAAATGCCAATCAAACCATACTAAAGACGTTTTATTTTACATCAGAAGTGATCCAAACAATTTTTTTTTAATAATACATACATAACATCTAGGCTGGCAGGCATTTGTATACTGGCTGGCTGACACCCTGGCTGGCTTACTGGAGTTCAGCAAAGGTTGAATTCATAACTCACTCTGACTGTTAATGGGCATCTGGTCTTGAGTAATCATCCCCCAGCAGGGAGCTGAGTGGCTGGCTGAGGGTGAATTTCTGTGTTTTGTTATATGGCTTAATATACCTATAACGTCTGTAATATCCTGTAATTAACACTAATTAAATTTCACCTTTACTACTTTGAATGCACCAAATTTCAGCTCATAATATTAAATGTTTATATGATAAATAACACAGAACTGGTGTTTTACATTGTCTAGGATAATTACAATTTCTATCAACATTCAAATATCTCAATAATTACAAAATATATGTTCTAGATATCCTGGATCCTCGTAGAACTACTTGTGATATATGTGAGCCTGAAATAATAAAAGTTGCTTGACTACCTGCTGAGCAACATGGTGGCAAACTAAGACTGCAAACACACAAAGGGGGTCTCCTATGCATACATGTGTTAACTATATAGGTGTCATCACCAGTTGTGGAGCCTATACCATGCTGTGATACCAGCTGAAAGCCTGGTGATCACAGCATGGTCACTAAGTTAAATCCCTACAATACTAAGCATTTATACACTAACTTGATATATATCTAAACTGTAGTGCCTCTATGTCCAACTTATTAGTATCAGGTGCAATGAGGCTGAGTGCTCCTCCTACCTTAACAAGCCGTAAAGGTATCTGCAGGGCACCTGTTAATATGAATTAGACTCCCTTTCAGATTAACAACCGTTCCCTTTTTTATTGGGATGTCGATGACACCTTTTCAGAGATTCCCTGTGTAGGGAATACATGGCCCTGCAAAAAGTAGATGCTTAAAGTAAGCGAGGTTACAGGTCCAAAACTGAAACCGGAGATCACAAGTTTTCAGCATGAAAACTATGAAAAATGATAATGTTACCATTAAATAAGGTTTTTAATAAAGAGCAGTAAATGATTAATCTGGGTTTGAAATCAACGGGAAATGTTTGCACAGCATGACAACAAGAACAGTTAATTATTAGACTCAGGCCTGGACAGTCGAAGGTAAACCCCCCGGCTCTCCCCGCTGGCCACCCGGGTTCGATCCCCGCTGTAATGATAGTTGGTTGTAGTTGCCCGTCCAGGGCCGGTGGTATCTCCGGGCTCTCCGGTTTCCTTCACCCCAACAGACTACTGAACGCAATCATCTAAGCCATTGAGATTGCCTTGATTAGTAAATAACTACTTGTACAATCAATATAGAATAAATGAGTTTATATATATATATATATATATATATATATATATATATATATATCAAATTCCAAGATGGCGGCCATCTTCGCAAGATTAGAAAATGTCAATAATTTGAGTTATAATGTCCCGAGAAGCAGTGCAAGTACTTTAATACTATGTTTTTTTTTGGGCTGCGAATTCAATTTTTGTGGTTTAAAGTCCATCCGTCAAGCGCTTATCTCGAGACCATGAATGGCCGTCGGGGGGACCTTTTGTAATGGAATGAATTGAAAAGGTTGATATAATATACACAACGCATATATGACTACAAAATTCAAATGTTAATAGGTGCTTATTTTTGTGTAATATTTGGTGGTTACTTGACAATAACCATGGTGCAGTTTGGGGACATCTTATATTTCACTCAGGTAACATGCTATCCTTCCACAATGTTATCCTTCCATGCATATCTCTTATATAAGGCCAAACAAATAAGGCTTAGTTCTCAGGCACTTTTTTTATCAGAAATCAATGCGGGCGGGCGTTTTATTTGTTTTTTTTTTAAATTTTACTGTATATTTCAATAAAATGTCAAATGTAAGGGAAAAGCATGATAATAGCAGATTTATTTTCCTAAGGAAGTAAAAGCGCTACATAACAAAGGGAATTTAATCAAAATTGTATGACTTTATCTTCTTGAAAGAAATGTATGAGCGGCTGGAGCTCAAAATTAGTAAGTTTCTATTGAAAATGAAAATAAAAATGATTGATGCGGGGGTTTAAAACTCACGTGGGCGGAGCCTGAGAACCATTCCCTTTATTTTTTGCTTAACGATGCATTTTTTTAAATAAAGTATATGCATTAAAGACTCGTACGTTTGATATTTTTTACAAAAGAAAGATCATGTAATGGTGTAACATATTTACGCTACATGGCGTGCAAGGAAAACAAAAAAAAATTCTGAAAGAGCTATTGCACACATTGAACTTGGAACACTATGACATGCATGTGTACATGAAGCCTTGTGGCTAGTCTCTCTAGGAATAAGGAAAATGACTTTCTACTTCTTTAAACAAGATATGTGTTCTTGGTAATAATGAAAGAAGTGTGTGCGAGCATATACTGTTACGAATTTGATTTGAGGATTATAAGTAATACATTAGGCATAATATGATTCATGAATAGATTCATGCGCAATATTTATATGATATTATATACACACCTGAATCGACAGCCACGGAACTAAGGGCAAGGAACATTAACAAACAGGTTGAGAGCACTTTTTGTCTTGTGTTAAAAAATATCTTAACCTAGTTTTTTCAAGTGCCCGCTCTGGCCAGAGAAATATTCTTGTGTACATTTTCAAGTGTTCTCTTGTGTCACCTGACGGGTTTCTTAAAAATGATTTAGTTTAATACCAGGTGCTTAGAGCAAAAGGATGTTTCCTCTAATCCAGGGCCATAAGGAACGTGTGGAGAGCCTGATCTTATATAATAGATTTCGAAAAAAAAATATTTTTTACCTACATGACTTTGCTGCTAAAAAACTGATTTTACTTCCAGGAACGTATTTGATTATCGCAACGGGTGGGACCCGGAAGATTGTTTAACATTCCAACTGATTTTCACACTCCCAGGCGATAAACTGATAGATACAATTTTCTGACTGTGCATATGTTTAAAGTCTTCGGACTCAATCAATATCAGGTATGAGCTTAAGGCAGCTGGCACATTTTACATACGACTAATGCTACCGATTGAATTTAAATCTATTTAAAACAGGAGCCATGCGGCACATGTAAATCAGGTTAAAAAAATAATAGAAGTATTGCTGTGTCTTGCTGGACACAAGAAAAGGACTGCATGTGTCAGCTACATGATATTAACCTTAACCACCCGTCTCACAAAATTTTATTTGCGTTAAGCGAAGGATAATGTTAAACCATCTCCGCCGTGAAGACACCAATATATGAAGACGGCAAGTATGTCTTTAGGGCTGTACAGGCATGAAAGCTTTGTGTAAGAATACATATATTATATGTCTTGCTGATTAGCAATGTATTTTCCAGTATTTGTGCTCCTTTTTTCTGGGATGTTTCCGAGAAAACATCACCGTTGTAAAAATGCGCTTCATTTCCAGCAAATACAATTATATATTTTTACAACATGGGCTCTTAAAAAGTTTATATTGACTGTTTAATAAACGAATGGTGAATATTCTAACCATCCATACCTTTATTTACAAGCCTGTGTGATGTTGGGGCAGTATATGATATTGAAGCGGGGTCAGGAACGGTCAGGAAACTATGACCAGTTAACAGAGATTAACACTTTTCAGCTAAATTTGACATACAAAGTGCTGCATGTTTTAATTATTGATGTTATGATCTGGTGATGAATATTTGTTAAGCAACCTTTAACAATGGGTAGAGTGTTCCTCAGATTTATGTTTTTTGCCCTTAGTCTTAAGCAAATAGGTAACAATGACCATATTTGAGGTTTCAAATACCAGAATCTCACTAGATTGTAAATAAGAAGTTTCTACATCTAACTGCTACAACTTGTGTCCATCTACTTTATATGATGATCAGTATTAGATTTCTGCACGAAGCACACAAAATAAGAGTCACAGTGACCTATTTTCAAGATTCAAATGAGACTTGCTAAGGACCTCGGTGGTTGTCATATTAGAAGGTTCTGCTTCCATCAAAATGTTTTGTGCCCTGTCTGGGTGCTCGAAATCATATTTTTTGGCCAGTCGCCCGCAGAAAATAGGCCAGCATGACCTAGTTTTTGGTAACCAAGAACATTTGCCAAGGCCCTTCCTGAATGTCACATTAGAAGATTCTAGGCCAAAAGGATACAATCTCTACACCGTCTGTGACTCTCTAAGTGATCATGGTTTTGACAAATCGCTCGCAGAATATAGGTCATCATAACTTAAATTCAGGTTAAAAAAAGTCCAGAAGTCCCGAATTTTGCATTTGAAGTTCCTAGATCTAACGGATACCATTTTAGCCCAACTGACTGTTTTGGTGCTCAAAATAATGCTTTAGGCCAGTCGCTCGCAGAATATAGGTCATCATTAACTAGTTTCACGTTTCCAAGAATATTTGCGTAAACCTCCTTGGTTGCTGCGTTACAGACTGACGCACTATTTTACTATAATTAGTGCTCCAATTATCGCTCACACCGACACGCCAAGGAAGGGCCTTGCAATGGTCCGAGTTTACCTCTTGGCTACACACAGGATGTTTCGATAGATGCCGCTGCGAGAGACCGTTCAGGAAATTATGTCAAATTCCATATGGATGATGGAAAATATGGAAAATGTCCCCTAAGGACACGCTTGCCATCGTCCCCATTACTTAAGGTCCAAAAGCGTAGCGGAGGCGTATCCAATGAAGAATTGCCTGAGGACTGACGAAGTCTACTACCATCAATACAAATTTAGATAGTAATATATTTCCTTTCTTTTATGTTCATTAACATCATTATGTTTTTATTGAAAAGTTATATTTTGTTTTGTCTGTCTTCACAGTTAACAATTCCAACCATGATACATAGAGCCTAGTCCCCGTGCTTACATTTGGACTTCAGTTGAGTTTGTATTCAAACTCAAATTTTAAGATGATGTATATAGTGATGCAGTGCCGCCCTAGTGAAAAACAGTGTACTACAACTATCTTGAACAGCCTGCTGTAGTTTGCTAGAAGGCAATCGCCCATGAAAAAAAATTAAAGTGAAATATATCAGGGTTTTTTTTAAAGTAAAATATGTCAAATGACCTGTTTTGGACATACTTTGCCTCATTCCCGACAGTGCAAGACCAATAACATGCATATCTGAAGCGTGGGGGACGAGATACTTGACTAAAGTCTAGTGTAACCACCGTCGGTTAAAATACAGATGTTGTCAATTCCCGATTAAAACACATGGAAACTTTTAAGTTTGACCAGACAATGAGTGACATGTAGGGTCACTGTTTGAGAGAAGTGCACACAGTCGCCGTACTTTGCATGGTAAATCAATTAAAACAGATCAGGAGCTACCATCCCTCATTCCGCTTAGTCGGTTCCGAGGACGCGTCTATTGCTCAAGGATGATTTTATATAGTTTATAATGCAACTGAAAGATGGAAAAAAGGACAGATAGGAGCAATTGTTTATCGTAACAAGCATCAAAAGCCTTTCGGTCTTTTGGGAAAGGCGAAGGTCACAAAGGCCGACGTGAGGAAAGACATACGCCGCATCTGATTTACCGTTGTCTATCAAATTGTCCTGGTAACTTGGTCATTTCTGCAGGTTCTGTCCGCAATCAGCAGCTGTCATGATCTAGTAGAGTACTTACTAGCCATGCGTACAGGACTCAGTAGGCACTTATGTTTGGCCGGTAAACTTAACATATGGTGTCGTTATACAAGCAATATGGAGGAACACATTGCAGTGGTCTTCCATTATGTTGCATTCATATCGTGGTAAACAGCCCATATCTTAACATTAGGCTATGAATGATAAATTAACACATAAGAATACATGTGAACTCACAAACAATACTGAAAATCCGTCTCTATGGTAACGAGTCATTTCCTGTACCGCGTACAAGTTGGCTGCCGTCCAGTAACCCGTGAGCCCCATGCTTATATTAATGCGGTCAGAAATTCAACAATCATGCCGAAATTCAACAAACATAAAAAATGCTGAGTTTAGACGGATTTTTTTCTCGCTGAAGGTTGGTGTTGTTAGAAAATATAATAAAAAAGCTCAAGATTTGTCTTGTTTATGTCAAATTGTTGTAGGGCTTGAGGCGTTGTCAAACATGATGAAATACTTGCATCCTCATAGAACCTTAAACTGCGTTCCTCGTTGAGAGACGTAACGGCACTCTGATAGCCTGTGCGCTGGTCGGAGACTCATTAATGAAGGCCAAATAATAAAGGGCCAAAATGGCGCAAAGTCCTATGTGAATCCATACACCTGAGACCATGGCCTTTCTGAGAAATGTTGCATTAAAATAATTCCCTGTCATATTGACGAGATGTCAGCACTCGGTTGGTAAATTGCAGCTGCGCACATTTATTCATATAGGCCCTATAACACGGCAAATACAGACTTTAAAACCTCGAAAGTCATGCAAATATACAGAATATCTTTGCGGGATTAAATTATAGAGCTTCAAATATTGTAAAAAAATATTGTTTTTATTGTAAAGGTAATGTGATCCTCCGCTCGTGTCAGACATGCAGCGTTTAAACATATTTGTCTGCCAGGGTGAGAAGTGAGGTTTGAATGAATGCAATATTACATAAAACATTCAAGTTTTAAAAGCCGCTTAGTTCAAATGTTTGTTTCCAGATACCCTGAGTATTCGAGATGATGTGCATCTGCAGATACAAAAACATAGAAAAGAAATTCTGGAAAACTTAAGGTGTAATGGTAGTTTCAGCATTTTTATCTGAATTACACTTGTAACTTTCTATGTCCAAGATTTATTTATTTTTTACTCTGCTGACTGAAAGTCATCTGAGTTATAGCGATCACTCTTCGTCCGTCGTCCGCCCGTCTGTCTGTCCCTCCGGTGACACGCCACAATAACCGCTGGATCTGGAATCTTCTAACTTTCCACCCACGGATATCCATAAGAAATCTCCTTGGAAACCTGAAATGAGTTCACTGTGACCTATATTCTCCGAGTTATGGTGCTCGAAAGAATCCCCGAGAATAATTAAAAAAATTATACAAAAGCTCTTGTATATGAATAACTAATGCATTGATTGCTATTATTTTTTCCATGATTATTGATTATGGAGCCTTTTTTTCATTTCCTAAAGACTGGTGGTGCCACCCATATTTTTTCTAATTTTTACGCATTATTTCCTTAATTTTTGAGATCTTCAGATGAGGTATCCTGTCCGTTAACAGGGCTAAAACCGTTACCGTTAGACCTAAAAACATGCAACTATACATACAGAGAGGTACTAGACAAATCACTCGGAAACCTGGAATTAAGTCTGGAATTAAGTGACCTATATTATGCGAACTTAAAATTATTATTCAAATTATTTATAATGGGTAACCAGCTCAGTTATAAAAAAACTCTTCTTACACAGGACCCTGTAATTATACAATTAATAACAGTGACATAAAATAATAAAACAAACAATTTACTCATGTGGTGAACGCAAAAATTACACAAGTATATAAATAATATATTACATATCAGACAATAATCACAATATATAGAATAACCCGGTCCCAAGTAAAAATCACATGAAAGGGAATTATACAATCACTTCAAAAATGTATGTCAGATAACTTCAGAGGAAACGTTAAAAGAATAAAACACAGCATAATCAGAATTTACCCTGCACATCACGGTTTAAAAAAGGGGTTTATTTGAACAGTAAAATAGATAATGTTATTCAAAGTTTCACTTTAACTATACAAAGCTAAGCGTTAAAAGAAAAGCTTTTACCGTTCGTTAAAAAAATTGCTAAAGGTTATCAAATTTATAATCTTTAGGCAAGGAGTTCCAAATAGAAAGGCTTCGTTATGAAAAGCTATTTGTATAACTCATTTCTCGGTTTTGGCACTGGTAGGAGGCCTCTTGCTGCAAATCTGGTAACATAGCTGTGCTTATCATTTGTGCATAAGAATGGATATAAAATATTCATATCTTTTAAAAAATGCAAGCCATTGTAGCTCTTTGAGTATGATTGCGCTTGAGGTTTCGAAATCGTAACACCTGGAGACTTAAACGTGCAGCATGATTTTGTATTTTTTGCATCTTTGTATGGCTTAGCAACGTTTTTATCTTGCCCTACCAACTAACCGCGTAGTCTATGTGAGGTTTAACTGTGGTGATGTAGGCTGTTTTTATGTATTGATTGATAATATTTTAGAAAGTCGATGTAAAAGTGCTAGATTAAATGATAAGTTTTGCACAAGGCTGTTTCATGTGGGCGCCATGAAAGATTAGCATCTATGGTCACACCTAGGAGTTTAGTTTGAGAATGGTATTCCTGCAATGGAATACCATTTGCAATAAATACAGAGACCATGATTATTAATGCGACCTCTAGTACCTAGTATCATGACAGTAGATTTGTTAGTTTTAATGGTTAACCTATTTATTTCGGACAAGCTAAACTTACCGCATTTTGTAAGTTTTGCTGCACCTCAGATGCTGTAATTCCATGGCAATAGATAGTTGTGTCATCGGCGTAAGCAATACATGTTGCAGGTCTTAGTCGATGAAAAAGACTATTAATATTACACAGGAAAAGAAAAGGGCCGATTACAGTACCTTGGACCACCCCTATATTATTTCTATGAGCCTTTGAAGTTTTACAGTTGCTTCACACAAGTTGGAGACGATCTTTCAAATAAGCACCAAACCAAGCTACTGTCTCTACAGTCACTACAGCCTAGCTGGCTTAGTTGACATAAAATAATGAGTGATTAATTGTATCAGAAACTTTAGTAAGGTTGAGATAGCAAGCTGCCGTTTTATCTCCTCTGTCCATCTGTGTATAAAGATCACCAGTGAATGAATGAAGAGTACTTAACGTAGATCTGTCAGGTAATTACGCATGTGTCAACTGTATTTGAAATTCAGCTGAGCGTCATGGCCCATGGGCCACTAGTTTATTCATGCTCCCCTTAAATGCACCCGTGTTGTCAAACGCCATGGGTGTCCGACAAGTAATTGACATATTCCGAATTAGGTCGAATGAAACATTGTCGGTCTTATCAGATTGTGAACACGCTCCCTTTCCCTTTATTTGATTATCTCACCTGGTTAAACCCGGACGATTATTTTAAGGTATTAAGTGGTACTTGTGTTGCCAAGATAGGAGAAGGGGTCAGTACTTGATAAACGGTCCCCATACTCAAGATATTTTAGCCCCCAGTTGGTCACTGTGAAAACAGATATGTTTAAGATATCACGGGTATTTCAGAACACGTATATATATACATTTATATATATGCATAATTTTAAGTTTAACGAGATGTTTAAAATATCAGGTAAAAACCGAATAACCATAGTGAACTGTCAGACAAACCCTGCCACAAATTAAGTCTTATCAAATAACGGTTTAATATGATCAGATTACTGATTTTCTTTTTTAAAAGACATCTTGACTCCGGTAATTGTGTTACGTTCATATATGACGTATCGGACGTATGCTTGAAACCTATTTTGGCGAAGGAGAAAATATGGCAACCAGCGATCCTTGTTTAATAGGAAAGGTATTGTTTTCCTTTATCAGCCTAAAAAATGTATGATCGATGAAAATTCAAATCTGAACACGGGTGTAAGCAGTAATTCACCAAAAATCGGTAGGAGTGTTAGATATTAGGGTGCTGCCGGCAAATAAAAAAATTCATGCTGAATAAATAAGCAGGAAAAAGTAATTAAAAAAATTCACGCAGAATAAATCAGCAGGAAAAAGTATTTAAACAATTTGAAAGAGTTTTCGGGCGTATAAAAATTTGGTAGATGTTACTATATATATATATATATATATATATATATATATATATATATATATATATATATTCTCCTTTAGACTGGTTTTATTTCAGAACAAAATACATTGATGAGAGACCTGTAATATGTCCGAAAGGTCCTTTGTGACCTTTACGAAGCAGCTTTATCAACAAGCTGGATTCGCCAAGAGTACGATACATATTACTAATGTATTAATTGAGGAAACACTGGGCGAGCCCTAACAGCGTATATATATATAATTAGTTGTTGAATTTTGTTCTTACAATTGGAACGTTAAATTGTTAGTAATGCTTGTGTTTTGTAAGGGGGTTATTGAACAGAAACTTTGGTACAGTCAACTATATTAAGGATATATAGATATATATATATTACATACAGCATAGGTGGGTGTAAATCGTGTATATTTGGTGCGCATTCCTTTATTTGGATGAACATCCTAAGTGTCCGAAAATTACCTTACTTGACCTCATGTAATAAATCAGAGACGCATACTTTCAACTTTAAACTTTCTTTAAATCTAATATAACAGAACAACATACAGTTTAATAAAATTCCAGACAACTGTAATACACAACAAAATGATATAGGATGACATGAATTATGTAAAGCAACAAGTATAAATATATCGTGGATATAATGAGAATTGCAAATTTTTATATTGTTTTATTTTCCTTAGTGATATATCTGTAACAACAGTCTATGCTTGGGAAATATCTGTTTATTTCCATGTACATCAGTGCATGCAACATCGGACCAGCATGGTCTCAAGCTAACGTAAACTGGTCGTATCTGATTTCCGGTTGTCGCAATACTGTAATGGAATTTACGGTTACCCTGCATTTAACTCGTGGATATTACATTTAGGCTTACTCGATTATCATGTTTCCTGGTTATTGAGTGTTTATAAGTTCATGGGACTTGCCATCCCAAATTGATTTTCCATTGAACCTTTTAGGACACACAGATTTAAGATCGACTGGTATCATTTGAATGTCTTTATCTGATCTGACAAATAATTTTCAGGTAAGAATAAATCGTTGAAATTTAAATTTAATTGGTAAGATATATCCCAATATGACATTTCGTCCCTGTTATCAAACACACAGCACAAACATAACGGATAAAAACAACATTGTCAGAGAGTTTATCAAGGAATTTGCTCCGTCGCCGCCGTCGGGAGGACCCCAGGGTCTTTGGGTGGTGGGGCACACGCCAGTGGTATTCCTGTTAGGGAAACGCAACTCATCCCCGACTATACCGCGGATCCAAGGGACAAAGCTGCTTGTACGAGTGTACACGGACGGAAAACTAGTTCTACATGTATCTTGATCGTTCCCCACTCCCCATGACGTCACTCCTGTCACCATCCATTCCTCCTGTCCACATCGGCGACAGTGAAGGGGTCCGCCACTGTCTCCCTGAAAACACAATAAATCGTATGGAATTAATATATGCCCTATAGTCAAATTTTTATCCAAAAGGCATCACCATCAACATCGATATTAACTATAATAATAAGAAGAAGGAAACCAACAACAAAACAAGAAACATAATAATAATAATAATAATTATAATAATAATAATAAAAATAATAATAATAATAATAATAAAAATAATAATAATAGTATAATAATAAAGGTAATAATAATAATAATACAAAGAATTATAGTTAAAGGAACAACCGTCACATACAAACACCAGAGCCACTGTTTTATCTATATCATTTATCTTATTCAACCAACACTTCGCTGGTGCATATCGTTCTGTTTTCAGAGAAACAGGCATATATATACAGCGCGAAAGGACAATAGTACAGTTTAGCAACAACAGAAAAGGTCACTTTGCTCAATGTTTGTTAAGTAGAATCCCCGCTATGTTTGTTATCGTAGGTTAAGTAGGTTAAAGTGCAATCGCAACGTGAGTTACCGTGGAATGCCCCGTGATTCAGCGAGATAGTATCGTTATCACGTGATTGTTGTATACGTCCTTGTCATAATGCTTTAGGAACATATAAGTAACATAATTCTTATCTAACTATATTCACCTTCGGGCCTGCAAGTCTCTTTTTACATGTTTTTTGTTAGTGCACAATAGTGTACAATAGTGTTGCTTCAGTGGTACACCGGGGGTCCCTTTGACATTTAATAAAAATTAAATCTATACGTTGTCCTAATTACGTACAAACCCAAGCGTGTGCAAAACACACGCCTCCAAGTGTATCCAACGCACATCAGAACCTGATAAAGACTGCGTTGATATAGTGTATGGTATTACACTTCCAAGTGTGTTAAGAGGTATGTAAGAGGTAGCTGCACTCGCTAATTCAGAAAAATATTCGAATATACCCTTTCTACATTTCCCACCATTTTCTTACTCTAATTTCTTTTACACCTAGCTTCATGTTTTTTTTTGTCAAACATTAATAATCATTGTTATCACAAGGATATTTTACCATAAGCTATAATTATATCCTCCACCAAAGCTGACAGGGGATTATCTGATCGCCCATGTCTTCGAACATTCTGAATGAATTTTGAGGAAATTTTATTTGAGATAGGACCATGGGCAAAGAAAAAATATTTAAATCAGGGATGGTGCCTTTAATTTTCATTGGCTAATATTGTGAGAAAGTGACGTGGTCTCGCCATGGTGACGTCCGGACCAACAAATGTTTGAATAGAGTGTAGATAACAGATTGGGATTTATATAACAAGTCACACTGTTTTGATTTTGTGTTTGTGTGAAATTACTAAGAAATGTATGTTTAAAACTGCATTAAAGTTATTTCATAACTTCTATGATGATTCTTTATTATTTTATTTTTAATTTCTACAATATAGTCTTGGCATCTATCAGTTGATTGTTCAGCTTTTAAACATATTTGCATTAGCGCAGAAATGTGTTCTATGTGTGTTCTGTAGTTTAACTGTTGCTTAAAATTATGAATTATTTAGATGAGAATTCTGATATATATACATATATATGAATAGTGTCATATTTCTGATCTCTGGTATATACATTTACTATTTGGACATGCAAGCGGAGAAGGTATATTCAAAGAAAACTATTTTCTAAAGATATTTGATTAGGTTATTTATTGAAACCGTAATAATTATACGCTCTTGAACAAGCATAAGACCATTTTTTTCTATGAAACAACACTGTTTATCATCTGTGTGAAATTTCGAATAACCCTGAAAACCTTATATTTACTTATATTTTCAGGTTGTCAAAATCACATTTTTTGTATGTACACCAAGAGAAACCCTTACCTGACACGAGGAACTGATGGCGTCATAGACACATATATTAGAGCTGTATATGTATGCGTTCCTCACGTTCCTCATCTTATAGCTACAGTCTGAGTTGGTGATAACGGGCATGGTGGTCTCCTGTAGGTACCTTGGAGTTGTTCCTGTCACTCCGCCTGCCAATAGCATTTAACATCATGTCATTATTCAGATAAAAGGTAAATGTAATTTCAGTATACATACTGACGACTGTTGATTTAGAGTTGACATATTTGCTCATGACTACTAATAAACCAGTAAGTTTAGTGTGTAATAATTTGTCTTTTAGTTGTGGTTGCCAATAGGCGTGGCCAATAAATTCAACACAGGAGTGGAAAATTTGAGATGAGGTATTTTTATTTCAGAAAATTTACCCGAAAGGACAACAAACCTCTTAAAAAAATATTTTACATACTTGTCCTTCCCCACCCGGTGATATAACAGCTGGCCCCCACGAAAGTATCTTCGGTGTCTGGTAGCGCCGCCGGCTGTACATATTGGTTAAACACAGCCGGCGAATCTAACTCAAAGATGGATATATCATTCCGAGAAGTGGTGGAGCTATAATAAGGATGCTAAAAGGCAGGAAACATATATATATATATATATATATATATATATATATATATATATATATATATATATACAATATATATATATGAACATATATATACCCATAAAAGATTCAACTGGTAATCAAAGTATATACGCATTAAAGAGGCCGTGAGGTCGGTCTTTAAAAGGAGTAAATGATTATAATGGAAGTTTTTCTGGTATTGTTCATGATTTAGACGTGTAGGTCTAATTAAACATCGCAAGTAAAATGCTCAGATTTAAGTCTTCTGCAAATGTTGAGAGGCAAGTCACATATGCATTTATTTTACGTCTGTAACTTACATTATTAATCCTTCGAATATTTCTAACGTATCCATCACTGTAGTCTTGAATGTCATGCCCACCAAGGACCACCCTGTAGGAACTGGTTGGGCTGATGTTAAAACAAATTCATAAAAGACATTGTATTTCCGCGAGAGGATCTTCCACGTAAGACATATCATTCTTATTATTGCTTCATAAAGCACGTAATGTGATATCCTATGTAATAGGAAATGTTTACCACATCCGATTAGCAGAAGCAGCGTTTTTCATCTTCCAACTAAGTTTTACGGAATTTTCTATAGTTACTGTAAATGTTTATGTTAGCAACTAACACAATAAACATTTAAGACATAATCACTTATTATTGCGAGACATTCAACTGTACGTGAGAAAACATTTGTCAGCCTAGAGATTTATCAGTGCTAATTGATTAAAATCCTGTTCACATAAATGAAAAAAAGTATATATACAATATATATGGATATGGATATAATGACAATAACTGTGCCATGTTAAACCTATGAAACAATCATGTATGTCGGATAAAATTAATCTGAAACTTACTCCTGTGTACAGTGAGCTGCGCTCATTACAAAGTTTTCTGACAGCACAATAGCCCCGCAGGTGTGGTACCAGACGCTGTAGGTGCTGCTCCAGCGTCTCAAAGATGCCTGCCAGGGCCAGCTTCCTCTTGCAGCAGTCCAGCCATTGACAATGAAAGGAACATTCACGGAAGCCCGGGGCAGGCTGTCGTCTTGATCCCGTTTATTTGTTCCTGTTATATAGAGTAGAACCCGGTAAACCGACTAATCAGCTACTACGGTAATATCAAGAAAACCATACGTATGGAAAACTTGGTAGAACACCCAGAATGACTAAGAATTTTGCATTACAAGAAAGAACGCACTTCAGCAGTATGTTTTTTTTAGATTAAAAATAAAGAAACTTACCTGACTCGGTAGCCACAAGATTTAAAAACAGGAATATTAACAGAAAACTGCAGAACATCATTGAGGCCTGTCTTTGAGGAACTACCATATACAATGTCTTTAGTCTCACGCTTTGGGTAGACACGCATTCTCGTATACATATGTATCTGTTCACATGGGACACGTGACAGCGGATTTCAAAGAAATATCAAGTCAGCTTTTAAACGTAGAATCACGGTCACCGAGTGCAAGTGGTTGTTTCTGATAATCTAGCGTCATCATGACAAGAACGTCATTGTCCGTGATTTAGATATGTTTAGTTATCATAAATCTGATTGACAAGCTGATTATATTCTCAGAAACGTACATATCTCAGCATGTGGTACCGGGAAGACCCTTGAAGCTCGTGGATCTTACTCATGGTGACAAGCAGGGCCACAGGTTGGCATTTGATAATGATATGTTGCAAGGTGCACATGACCACTTAATTTGACCCCATTTCGAATAGTGAGATAAGATTTGGTTTAGATGAAACATGAACCTCTCCCATTTAAACCGATTTAGTGTATATAAATTTAAAACATTTTAGATATTGTATAGGAACATTTATATTGTGACTCAGGGAAACAACTTTCCTGTGCCCATAAAGAACTGATAAAATCCCCGTCCTTTATGGCCATATTTCAGGAACAAGTGGTACAGTGTGTTGGACAATATATTATTCATGTAATAAACAGTTGAATATTAATTTCGAAAACCATGTCATACAGGGTCAAGCCTGAATTCTGCTTTTAACACAACTTTCGCAATATGCATTGTCTACAAATATTTGCTAAACATATGGAGCGCAGCAGATGTAATCGGCTCATAATTGTCAGACGCAGAAACAAGCTATTATTTATTAGAAACAATAAGATTGGCACCACCGAGCTCTTACTATTTCTGTAAAAACTATTCCGTACTGTATCATGGATCTCTGGTTTGTACGAGTGTTGCTTAATCGAAGCTGCCTGTAGGAGTGTAGACGGATAAAAAACTGATGACATACGGGTCCGTCCTGGCTGTTCTACAGGCAGCTATTATCGCCCTGATAACAATTTATGGGTGTGAAATATGTTCCATTATTCGCTGTAACATTGCTATATATTGCTATGTATTAATGTTGTTATTATTATTTATTATGATTATATTATTATTATTATTAATATTGTTGTTGCTAAATAATAATAGTAATAATAATAATAATAATAATAATAATAATAATTATAGTTTTTTTTAAATTGTTGGAGCAAGAATACTAGATTAGAGAACATTTAAATGGGACTAATTATATTAAAAAAATAAAAAAAAAAAAAAAAAGATTAATTCGTATTCTTTCTTCTTTGAATAAGGAGAACAAATACTATAATTGACATTCTTCCTCAAACTGTCATATAAGTACACTATTAAATCGTTGTAAGATTACCACGTACTTCATTCTCTACCCTGTATCTCTTATATATTTTGTCCCCTAAAATCCATCCATGGTCTCGATGATCGCACCAGATACGTACTTGCTGATATGCAAAAAATGAATGTGTTGTCTTTTATTTTTCTTTCATTTATTAGTTTTTCAGTTAATTGGGTTTACTGATCGATTCATGTAATATGCCCCCTGAAAAATTTTAATCATAATGCAATTCAAAGTTGAACCATATTTAAAAAAATACAAATAAATTAAAGAATATAAGTTTGTATATCATATCATGACGGCAGGTATATGCTTAATTTATGCAATTGTTGAGGTTAAAAAGGTTATTTCACAGATAGTAAAACTATTTTATATAAGATTAGATTTGTTCATGGTTAAGGATCAGAGCTGTGTAAGGATCAGAGCTGTGTAAGGATCAGAGCTGTGTCATATAACCGGCACTTGATATATTCTTCTGAAATATATATTACTTTAATATTTAAAATTAAATCACAGTTATTAAATATGCGAAATTAGTTGATAAAGCAATTATTATTTTGCCATCATATACATTATGATCAAGCAACAAAATTAATTTATGGTGACGTTCTAAATTATCAGGTAGACAATTGGGAGGATGGTCAGAACCAGGATATATATAATCAGCCTTAAGAAATTTTATTTATCAACTTATTTATCATCACACTTTTTGTGTATCTTAAACGTATCACTCTTGACCTTAACATTAAGGACAGATTAACACATCTGTACCATTTATACTTCTGCTACTACTTCTACTTCTGCATTTTTAATAAATAATACATAAATACGAAATATATATTGTATATATATATAATGTTTATCTATTATGTGCACCTACTGATGGGGTGGGGTTGGGGGAAATCTGATGCATGGTTCAACTGTGTTTTCATCACAGTTTTAGTTTATCTAAAAGGCTTCGTTAACACATCTGTACCATTTATGCTAATTGTTACAGGTGCCCTTTTTATTGTGTGCACAAGTCTTACAGATGTCTTTTTTTGTTGTGTGATACGGGCGTAACTCGTGTTGTGGCTGTTGCACTCTCAGTTTAATTCGTACTAGTTGAACTTTCGTTGTCATGCTAGCTTGGGGCTTTCACGCCTGGCCGAGCCGGGGCGAGCTCACGTGTGAACCCTAATATGTTGAGACACGGCATTCGTTGTTCTGGTATTTTCTTTGAACGTGTGTACTCTGTTAGATTCTTTAGATTGTTCGAGAAATAGAAGCCTCTCGGCTTGAGGTGAGAAGTTAAAAATAAGGGGCTGTGTTTTAGAGCAAAGAGAGAGGTGAGAGAATATTCCAGCGGATACGGAAGCGTGTATGTCAGTTTGTGAGACCTATCCGATTATCCAGTAATTTCAGGGATTCTACTATTACTAACATTTTACAATTTAGTGCTGACTGTCTTCAGTTTACTTCGGGATTGTTACAAGAGCCTTACATTGGACTGTTATACTCCGAGAGAATTTGTGTGAACTTTTCATCCAGCTTATACATTTTAAGGGCTTATCGCCGTGACAGTGGTGGTATCCAGGTACTGTGCACTTTGTTTATGTTACTTGCGATTGTATTGATTTGCTGTTATACTGCTGTTAAACTGTTTCATTGTATTGATTAAGTGTATTGTAATGAAAGGGTTGTTTTAAGAATAAAAAATGGTTATTTGTTAACAAAAAATCCACTGACTTCTTTCTCCTAGACATTTCACGCTGCCTAGTGTTACAGTATATGATTTTAAAATCCACTGACTTCTTTTTTCATTCCCCTAGACATTTCACGCTGCCTAGTGTTACAGAATATGATTTTTTTTATCTCCTCGACAAAATTAATGTTCATCACGCATACCTTATCTGTTGATATTAGGATCCGTAACATAATATATATTTGTATATATATCATTTATTTAATTTATGTTATAAATAAAATACACAAATACATATTATATATTGTATGTATAATATATATATATATTCATATTGGCAGGTGCAGTATGGTAGGATAGACATTGTTCACCCAATTTCTCAAGATGCATTACTTTTAGTTTAAAGTAGCAAACGTAAGCATTAATAACATCTCAACAAGGGATTGATACTTTCAAAATATCAATCGTCATACTGTACATGCTCAAGTAATTGGAACAATATTTTTGAAAAGGGATTATAGGCGTTCTTAATAAGTATATTGTTTCAGGACCTTTATAGTGCTGCAAGCCTATTAGGTTGTGACTCAAGAAAGCAGGTTCCAATGCTTATTTTTTATGAGTAATATGTGCCGTATTTCCTTGATCAGACGCCTCGTTATTATTTCCACATTACTCATAAGAGAATTCAGCTGATAGACGTTTATTCGCATAGTATAATCTTCTGAGGAGCAAACTATGTATCAAACGACCTACTAAGTAAATTTAATGTAACTGTCATTTTTTTTCTATTTTCCAGCTCTCTTTCCTTTGTATATCAGGTACATGGTGCGCAAGCTGATATAAACACACGAAACGAGAGGTCATGCGAAGGCATCGTCCTTAATGTTCAGGAATATTTGAAAAGTAGGTACAACATTCCACCCAAAATTTACCCATTTTACTATAGCTTTTAGACTCGACATGCACCTTTGAATAAGAGATTTGATATTTGACCTGGCCAATATTTCCGATGCATTCCTGGGAAAATTTGATGGTAAATTTTGTTACTAAACTTTAACACAAAAGACATTTCCCAATGCGAATAAATGTTCACTCGATCGTTACTATTGCTGTCGCAATCAGGCATTCTTAAGTGATATGTTTGAATGGCCATGCAGGTTCATATCATAGAGATATAGAATATCTCTCTATATAGTGTTTGATGCACACCACAAAAGGCCATCAGTTTATCACTACTGTATGCAACGTCGCTGTGTCGACACATGTAGTAGGTATAAGGCCAAAATAAAAAAAAGTATGGTTCTCAGGCACTTTTTATCAGAAATCAATGCGGGCGGGCGGTTTTTTTATTTTTAAACTTTTGGTATATTTTATGATAAAAATGTGAAATGATAAGGGAAAAAGCATGATAATAAAAGATTTATTTTGCTAAACAAGTAAAAATACTACATAACAAAGGAAAGTGTATGATTTTATCTTCTTGAAAGAATTGTGCTCAAAATTGGTTACTTACTTTGGAAAATCAAAATAAAAATTTTTGATGCGGGGGTTAAAAATGGATGCGGGCGGTGCCTGAGAACCATACCTTTTATTTTTTTGGCCTAATACCAGTCACAATAGTTCCAATGAAAGTGTGCTGATATACAGAGGAAGTTGGGGATCCCTGTTGATCGGTAATAGAGCAGACGACCGGCAATCAGATGTTCTCGGGTTCGATTCCCATACGGGATGATCCGTCGTTTTCTTTGTATTCTCGTTCTATATACTCCTTTTAAGTGTACCATGATTTATCAACTTTGAGCTTCATCTAGGGCATTTTCATGAAGTCATTTAGACAGTCCAGCCATTGATTATGAAGAGCGCGTCGACAGAAGCGGAAAGAATGCTGCCGTCATGTTTCCGAAACATACAGAAAATCAATGTTAACAATTCAACTAATTATTTGAATTAATAAACGTGTATTCATAAATAATATATAAAATATTAATAACTAATTCATATATCCGACTCGGCAGCTTCAGAAAAAAAAACAGAGGAAAATAGACGAAAGAGATTTTTGCGGTCATCTGTCGAGGAGGTTCACATATTATATGTAATGAACTGGTCAGATATACCCTTGTGGAGATTATTATACCTTTACACGTGTTATTTATAGTGCGTGACCCGAAATAAATATCAGGTATGAATTTTACTCATGAAAAATGTTTGTTCCCGCATTCTAGGGTTGCCAAGATATCGCACAGCACATGCATGTTTATTCAATCTTGTGATAAAAACGCGGGAGTGGCCTAGGCTTGACGACAAGTGGCCGATTTTTAGCACACGTTGTACCAGGAAGTTTGTTTTAATATAACAAAGATAACACCCCGATAAGGGAGTTATTTATATCTTTTCTGCAGAGAACATACTCTGTCAGTTGAACAAGTTTTAATCAGCTCGATAGCACACCTAAGGCACGAACTTTTTCCATTAACGTTTAATTTTATTATGTTACATATATATAGTACAAAATAAATCGATTCGTTTAAAGTGCGAGTGTGTGACCGGAATGTCCTTGCTTTGTTAAAAAGCAAAGATAAATCAATGCATTGAGGAAACATTAGGCGGGCCTAGACAGGATAAAGCTATTAATTTTTTTTTGTTTGACCGCTAAATTGCAAGTGCGGCTTAACTGTTTCGTTTGTAAAGAGAATATAGTGTGGGAGAATATGTCACCAAGTATTTTTCCTTTGTAAAAGTTGACACCATACATTTTTGTGAACCTTAGGCCTTAGCCTACGCAAATTAATTTGGTGTGAATTTTTCTAAAGGGTTTTGGTCATTTTTTCAGTTATATTTTAGTTTTAGAGCGAAAATGGAGGGCCAATTTGTATACATATTAACTATTGAGGAAAATCTTGCAACATGGCACTTCAAAATAGCAACTGTGATAAATTAACTCATAATAACTTAAACTAGATATTACAAGTTTAGAGAGCACTTTAGAGCGCATACCGCCACCAACATCTGGATCCACATTAACATCCAACAATTTTTAACAGATTTACCATGAACAATTAATCAGTTGTTCCTTGGCGCATGGTCCACTGTCCCACAAAATTTCTTTGAAAACCATAAAAATACGTATAGCGAAAACAAGATAGTTTATTGTAGTACGTACAATAGGTAAGGCGTACCATTAGCTGATTTTAGGTAACCTATAACGTATACACAATAACTCCGTGTTCCCGAGTTCTCACCAGTGGAAAAAAAAATTTATATACATTAATATAGACACATGAAAATGCCCTTCTTATACTCCCATTATGATTTTGCTATTTTGTCATTCCAATATTCCAAAAGTATATTTAAAGATTCTTATGGAGTTTAGAGTTTTGTGGATATTTTGGTCATGTGCTAAGAAAGAATTGGTAAGTGAAAACCGATCGATGATTTTTATATTTATGTTTGTGAAGAATAAACAGCAGAGAAATGGGATAACCTGACCTGTTTTTAGGTCCAGATCCTCTCTCGCATCGCGCTATTTGTCCCAAAATGTTTGGAAAAGTCACAATTCACAATGTGACCAAGTTTCATTCAACTTTTCGAGCAAGCAAATAAAATGTTAAACGCTGATCATATAACGTCAGCCAACATCTGTATGCGGGCAATAACATATCATTTATGAACAAATAGGCCTTCTTTCGGGCAGCTGTTTGCACAAAGCCTTTACTCTTCATTTATAAACTTTTATAAGCTGTGGACATCAGGCAATTTACAGTAGACAAGTATTTACCCTGATTTACATTAGGATCAGACATGGAAAGGACAGATAATCAACATTGAATGAAAAGCACATTTTATTATAAAGAATGCATTAAGGAGCTTGTTATGGGTGAAAACCTAGAGAGTTATTTTTATAGAAAATGTATCAAAATGTATCAAAAGTCCTGTGGAGAGTATCACATTGACTCATATCATGTTCTCCTGTGAGTTTGCATATGATCCTTTATCCCATCTTAAACCCCATCTTAAACCCCCGCAGGTCAATTTAAACAATTTCTTTAGGCGGGATGATTAAGAGATGATTTCTCGGAATAAGAAATTGGGGCATTTAGGCATGAATTAAATCTTAACAAACACAAAGTAAAACCATGGTAAAATGTTAAATGATGGTTTTTAGCTCTGCTGACTGAAAGTCATCTGAGCTATAGCGATCACTCTTCGTCCGGCGTCCGTCTGTCCGGCCGTCTGGCCGTCCGTCCGTTAACAGGGCAAAAATCGTAACCGCTGGACCTAGAATCTTCTAACTTGACATGAAGGTCCATGAACAATCTCCTTGGAAACCTGAAATTAGGTCTCTGTTACCCATATTCACCGAGCTATGGGTCTTGTAACCCTCAAAATAATAAAACTAGTGGTCCATGGGCCATGAGGCTCAGCTGAATTCATTGAAAGTTGAACAATGAGGAAAAAGTCTGCCAGAGTGCAAAATAATCATGAATTTTGTGAATAGTCATTAGAAAAGGGTTACAGTGGGCTTTCGGAGAGATGACCACTTCATTTGAAGGTCTCATTATTAGAAACAAAAAAGTATGAATATTTGAAAAAATACAGGTAGTGCCACCAGTCTGCAGAAACTGATGAAACACTCCATGATCAATATATATCCAAAGCATCATGGCTATCAAGGCATAAGTTATGCAGATACTGGAGCTTTCATTTCAAATATTTGATTATTCTTGGGGGTACTTAAGAACCCCATAGCTTGGAGAATATGGGTAACAGAGACCTAATTTCAGGTTTCAAAGGAGAATTTTCATGGACCTCCCAGGATGTAAAGTCAGAAGATTCCAGGTTTAGTGGTTACAGTTTGTGCCTTATTAACAGATGACAGCTTCTTTGAAGGAATCAAAAATAGGGAAGAAAATTCGTAAAAATGAGAAAAAAATACAGGTGGCGCCACAAGTTTGCAGGAACTGATGGAACACTCCATGATCAATATTCAGGCAAACCATGGTGATCAATGCAGTATTTATTCAGATACTTAAGCTTTTGTTTCAATTTTTTTTATTATTCTAGGAGGTACTTAAGAGCACCATAGCTTCGAGAATATGGGTAACAGAGACCTAATTTCAAGTTTCCAAGGAGATTTTTCATGGACCTCCCTGGATGTCAAGTTAGAAGATTTCAGATCCAGCTGTTACAATTTGTGCCCTGTTAACAGATGACAGCTTCTTTGAAGGTATCAAAAATAGGGAAAACAATTTTAAAAATTAGAAAAAAATACAGGTGGCGCCACCAGTTTGCAGGAACTGATGGAACACTCCATGATCAATATTCAGGCAAAAAATAATGGTGATCAGTGTAGTAGTTGTTTAGATATTTGAGCTATTGTATCACATTTTTGATTATTCTTGGGGGTACTTACGAGCCCCATAGCTCGGAGAATATGGGTAACAGAGACCTAATTCCAGGTTTCCAAGGAGATATTTCATAGACCTCCCTGGATGTCAAGTAAGAAGATTCCTGGTCTTGTGGTTACAATTTGTGCCCTGTTAACAGATGACAGCTTTTTTTAATATCTTACTTCTTATGGAATGTGGGATGGCTTTCGCTGGATATGCTTTATTTGCTAGACTCATTGAATAAAAGGCCATGTTTGATGCAGAATGTACATAATTGAATGGAGCCCAGTTTTGTTTCATACAGGCATTTGATTTTTTTATTAGAGATAATGTATACGAAAACTGTAATCACCAATACTCATTTCCCTGACATCCTGATCTAAAATAGGTTATGAGCGCACACGCAAACAAAATGGCATGTACTTTATGTAACAACACATATGCCTTGAATGACATTAAAATTCTTGCATTTCCTTTTTTCCGGGTTAAACCACATTTTCCATATAATTATTGTTGTAACATTAATAAAGATAATAAAAACGAAAAGTATTAAGGTGAAGGAGCACAAACAAATTCCTTTAAATAACATTTACCTTTTCTGACATGGCACATTGTGAAATAAAAATCATAAATGTTATTATCCACAAAAGTTATGTACGTTTTGACTGAATACATTTTTCTTGCAAAACTCTTCCGGCATACGTAACTCCAATTCACCTGTTTTATACGTGGTTTTGGTTCTGTATTTGTGTAAACGCAGTCCATATGCGTTTGTTTACCATAATAAATACTGCATGGCCATTAGTCTGATCTTGTGCATGCACAACTTCCAAACAAGATGAAATAATAAAAACACATGAAAGGAGAAACACAGAAGAAATTGCTTGTTAAATGCTTGTGAAATCTTGATTTGTGAAGTCACGCGGTGTGGCCACCAGGTGGCGTGCTCCCTATTTTTGTACTTGGCACCACTGATGTAGGCCGGTGAAAGCTTTTCACCGATAGTGTTCAGGAGTATAATCACGACTCTATGATTAAAATGAAATATTGCCAGATACCATAATATTAAGGAGGAAAAACACTTTATGTGAAGATGGGGTAAATACTATATTTGTATATTAAAGAACCGTGTGCGTAAATAGGTCCCAACTATAAACCCAAAATATAATTTAAGAAAATTCCAAAATATTCAGAAGAATCAATTTTGCCTCTTATGCTGTTGCCCTGTTTACTCTGTTTTACGTTTTGGTCCGTGATTTTTATTTATTTTTTTAAACCATCGTATTACAAGATGAAAGAAATGTCAAAACTGAATAACAAAATTTGAAGAAAAAGGGTGATGAACAAAAATGCATCAAGTGTTAATTTTTTACAAACAAAATTCACTCAGAACGAATTTGGTACATATGCTCCTTCATATGCTCACTACAAAACAGAAATTTTGGTGCAGTCGACTATATTCAGGATCATACGAACTTATGCAGAAAAAAAATAAAATATACAGGGGTTTTACCATATAGTTTACAACTAGCCTGCTAGAAAGGTATTAGTTAATTCAGGTTCTTAAAATAATTTTGATTCTGAAAATTAATAATAAAGAAGTTGATAAAGAAATTTCATCATGGCATGAACATATGTGTAACACATCGGTGTAAATTCTTGTAAATATATATTTGGCTGAATAGGTGTCATTCCATTAGTATACAATAATGTACTTAGAGCACATTTTTACATTACCTGTTTGCATGTAACAAATAACAGCCACATCTTTTTAACTTCAAACTCTCATTTGATCTAATGTAACAGAACAGATTACAATATGATAAATATCACATAACTGTAATGCGTAACAATGTGATACAGCATAGCATAAAATTATATAAAACAGAAAGTCAAAATATACTGTGTATGAGTATGATGAGTATTTGTTATTGTTTACCTTTCGGTTGTAGACCTACCGCTATGCCATTACTTTTATTATTCAGTGTTTATTATCTAAAGCACAAAGAACCATTCCCCATATTTATTTTCAACTAAACGTGTCAGGAAACATAATTGAAACCGACCGGTGCCACTTAAATAAGGAAGTGCCTTATCTGATTCGACAAAAAAGTTTTCTGGGCCTGTGTAATGATGAAGCCATCTGGAGGTTAGTACGGTAACTAAATCGTTGAGACAACTACTTATACCTATACAGTGGTTAAGATATTTAATTATGTAACCCTTTTTATTATAACTACATGGGACATTCGGCCGCTTTTGTTAAACTCACAGGACAACCATAAAATGAGAAAAATGCATTTTCAGGTTGTAGATGGAGAAAATTGCTCCGTAACCACCCCAGGGTCCGTGAGTAGTGGTGTTAGTAGTCCTGGTTGTTGTGTCCTATAAGTAGGGAACATACCAGTCAAATTCCTGTCGGGTAAATGTAACCCATCCCTGACCACGGACCTAGAAAGCTTATTGTACGGGTGTTCACGGATTGGACGTTGATTCGACATGTGTCCTCACTGTTTCCCAACTTCGTCACCATCCATTCTTCCTGTCCACTTGAACGACAGTGAAGAGGTCTGTCACTGTCTCCCTGGTAATATAATGTATTATTTAACATTTAGTATCAAGGTGCACGCACTTTACTCAACTGCATTGTTCTTGCCCAAGAAGCAACAGCAACAAGAACATCAACAACAAAAAAAAAATAATAATCAAAATAACAACAACAATAACAATAATAATAATAATGATAATAATAACAAAAATAATGATAATATGACAGAGATTTATGGTTAAATAACAGCCACGAAATAGTACCATCAAGGCCACCGTTTTATACAAGTCAATTATCTAATTCAACCATCACTTCCTTGTCTTTATATCGAACATGCAGCCTAAATAGACAATAGTGCGCTCTTAAAAAAAAGAAAAAGTCACTATGCGCGACATTCAGTAAGAAAAATCTCCGCAATGCGATATTAAATCATGATTGTTATTGATCGTGGGTAAAGTTCAATTGCAAATAAGGTATAGTGCAATGTCCTCGGTGCTAAGTCTATCAGTAGCGCGGCAAGATCGATGGTATAGCTATTACGTAGGTAGTATGCACACCATTATCATTCGGGCTCAGATACAAATGAGTAACTTTAATCATATGAAAATGTATCTATCTTTTGGTCTGTAGATCTCTTTATATAAGTTCAGTGGTTTGTCACGGCGTTCTTTTAGTATAATAAAGTGTTACTTTAGAGAAAACAACAGAGACTTCTTTTCCCATAAAATAAACCGTAAATCTATATTTTGCCCTAATAACACATGAATCCGAACGACCTGCAAAACACATGCCTGTTAAAGGTACTCATCGGACATAAGACCCTGATAAAATCTGCCGCTGAACAAATGTATTCACTTACCCGCCAGGGTATGTAAGAGATATCTGAACTCGGATTGCGTGTTAAGGAAAATATTCTCATAAACTCATAGACCTTACATCTCCTTACACTAGTCATTTTGTTACATATCTTCATGATATTTATTTTAACCAATTGTTAATAATCATCGTTATCACATACAGCTATTTTATCATAAATTATTATCATCACCTCCAATAAAGTTCACAAGGGGGTAAAGTGAACGGCCGTGTTTTGAATTAATTTCAATGATTTTTAACGGATGGACAATGGGCGAAAGAACAAAAATGTCTTTTTTGAGACGGCATGCAGGAATATTAAAAAAACTCCTATTAGCCCCATATTCATTCACTTCTTCCTGACTCTATAACTCACTCTCCCATAAAATTATATAATTTTGTGTGGTGAACTTTTTGGGAGAGAGAAGGTACTTTAACGTTCATGGGCTGTCGTTTGTTACAGACATTGTCTCGTCGTTTACAAATATTAGAATGGACTGTAAATAAACATTATAGGATGTAAATAACAAGTTAGTCAAAACATTCTGAATTATGGTATAGCTGAAAATTCAAAATAATTGTTTAAACTCATTTTCTAATTTCTGCGATGATTAGTTATTAAATCTGTTGTTACTATGATTACTCTCGGTAATCATAAGTTGATTGTTAATTTTTCATTTACATATTTGCGTTTGCGGAGGTAAGCATTCAATCAAGAGCCACGTCCACACTAATTCTTACGACTGTTTAATCGTGCGATTGACCCACGATCAGGTAGTCGCACGACTAGTCTCCATAATTTTGTCCTGTTTCTGAAATGGTCGTGAGTACTTGATACTGGTGGTAGGTAATCGTACGACTAGTGGCGCGCTCGGTTGCACGATCAACCAGAACTAGTGACGATCGGTCGCAAGATCAGTCGGGCGACAAGTCGTTGCGATTAATATTGATCGTACGACAATTCTTAGTGACCAGCGACCAATCGTATGACTTGTCGTAATGGCCTGCGACAAGTGGTTCAACTGATGGTGCCACCGATCGTATGGATATATATTCATTCCTTGGGCCGATGTTGGCCCTAGTCTTTCGTTCGCTAGACCCCGTACAGAAAAGTGATACACAGGAGTGTAACTGCGGCATTCGCGCCAAGCTGTTGCTCTTGCTTCAGCAGTAGCCGGACCAGCATTAACTCGAGTCTACAGGGTGGCATTAGCTGATCCATACTGACAACTGGAGGTAATTACGGCTGACTGAGCTTAGCCCTAGATCACAACACCTTTAAAACGTTTGCCACAAGTCGGAAGATATCTTGGCAAGTCGCAATTCTGATCACAAGGTCGTACGACCAGTGGTGCCACCAATCACGAGATGACACGAGCAGTGGCACGACCAATCGTGCAGCATATAATGCACGCCTGGTCGAGCGATGACCAAAGACTGGTGGAACAACCTTCTTGCGAGCTCCTACGACCTCAAAATTGACAGTCGCAAATGGATTTTGAACATGTTCAAACGATTTTTACCAAGTTATCAGCCACGACCTCCGCGTTCGGTCGCACGTTCTTGTCACAATTGTCCTGCGATTCCTTAAATTTTCAGTCATGAACAGGTCGTAACCTGGTCGTATCTCTAGTGTGACCGTAGCTTTACTAGTTTAACTGTATATATAAAGTGATTAATTATTAACTTAAAAAGCAAATAACATATTATAAACAAGGCCTACAGGCCTAATGCGAACCTGTGCAAAGTTTGAAAGTATGAATGGAGGGTTTTTTTAAAATTTAATAACGATCCTTTTAAGTCCTGCATATCTACCTTAGTCATTATGATTTCAGCAAAATGGACATTTCGGACCTGCAAGTTTCAGACTAGGGCATTTTAAAACTAGAATATGGGTAGTCGACAAGCGACTATGTGTATCCGCAGAAAGCAGAGTGGAACGGGTGAAGTGAGGCATGGATTAAGTGGCAAGGGGAATAGAGTGAGGTGTGTTGCATATTAGCATGGATGTCTGCAGCATAAACGTGAATGTAGGTAGTGCCACCTGTCATAAATCGAGAAAATTGTCCAGGATGTATAAACCTGCAAAATTTCAGGTGGATAAGTCAAACCACTGCTGAGATATGAGTGATTTTACCTAAGGCAGATGAACAGATGGACGGTGTTCATAAGTGGTTGCAGGTGGCACCACCAGTTTTGCTTATGATGAAGAGCTATGTGAGATCAATACACAAGCAAAATTTTGGACCAACTGGTTAAACGGTTCCCGAGATATGAGCTTGGATGTCTGCAGAGTAAACGTGAATGTAGGGGGCGCCACCTGTCATAAAATCGAGAAAATTGTCCAGGATGTATAAACTTGCAAAATTTCAGGTGGATAAGTCAAACCACTGCTGAGATATGAGTGATATTATTCCAAGGCAGATGAACAGATGGACGCTTTGCAAAAATGGTTGCAGGTGGCGCCACCATTTTAAGTGTATTTTATAAAGCTATCAAAGGGCTACATTTGTGCAAATTTTTAGCCTGATCGGTCAAACGGTTCCCGAGATATGTGGGTTTATGTGTGGAAACAGACCCACAAATGGACGCTGGGCAGCAAAAAAAGGTCAGAGTTCAACCAAAAATGAGGGTGCAGCAGTTCACATGTGACCTGATGATAAACCAAATTCACTTAAAATGCTAACCAAGTTTTTTCAAACTGTTGAAAGATATAGTTCCAATAATCTGGGAATTCTGCATCTAAACATTGTGTCTAGACGTCTAGACGCTGTGTCTAGACGTCTAGACACATTGTCTAGACACCCCCCCCCCCCCCCCGAGCCAGGTCAGTTGCCATGGTGATGTCTGGACCCCACCTGTTTGTACTGAGTGACCTCTTGACTTGGATGCTGAAACTCAGCATGTTGTCAAATATGTTTTCAAATACAGAAAGCCTTTTTCAATTGGCTACAATGTTTTTTTTTAAACTGTATTTACCCAATCTATTCTTATAAAACTGGCAGAACCCTACCATAGAATAATTCTTGTAAAGTTTAAACCAATCAGCTTAACAATTTCATCATAAATCAGTGTATAAGCAAATAGAGTTTAAAATTACATTTTCGCTTGTAAAAAACACATCAATGTAGGTGGGGCCACCAATACCTCCAAATCATCAAATATGACATATTTGACAAATATTGGTATAAAATTTGGTGATTATAGCTTTAGCCGTTTCTGGGATTTTAATGTTAGTGTGCTTTTTTGGACAGATGACTAAGTTCAACCTCCCGTAACTCGGCGAAAAATCTCCGAACTGGAATCATTCGAACAAACTTGAAAGAGATTGTTCCAGGGATCATTTCTGTGAACTATTGGACAATTTGGCTGGACAGTTTCAGAGAAGAAGATTTTTAAAGGTTTTTAAGCTTTTTCTCTATAAAATCTAAATAAATGCAGATACCCCCCCCCCCCCCAAAAAAAAGCTCCAGGGCACCAAGTTTCACATGTGACTAATATTTACATGTAATTTGGAGCTGCTAGCTCCAACAGTTTCTGACTTACAGCCATGGACGGCGGAAAGCAAACCCTGGACGGCGGACGGCTGACGGCGGACGGCTGACGATGGACGGACGACGCTGCGCCATCGCATAAGCTCACAGGTTCGCTAAAAAAAGTATACACAGTAAGTATTTGGATATACAGTAGTTGTCAGATAGTTTTGCTTCCTGTCAAGTACCGCTTATGATACAAAATTGCTGTTTTTGTTTACCGCCATTTTGATGACTCACTTCCATCATATTTGTCTGAAAAAAATAATAACTCATCGGCCGTACGCTGCGCTCGGCTGGCGGAAGTCTTCTTAAAGTACTAAAGTGTAATATGAAAGTCGATGAACGATCCATCCGTTTCATAGCCCCAAAAGTCTGGAATTCACTTCCTTATTACACTTAGAAAATCTCTAACTCTTGTATCATTTAAAACTAATTTAAAAACGTATCTCTTTCGGTAAGCTTTTGGTAATTAATATGCATCAATTTTTTTCTTGGGTCAGGCACAGAGAGTAGAATTCCATGAAATTGTATGTGGATATGTGTGTGTGTGAATATCGCTGTGAGTCTGACCATCGGAGAATTTGGCGCTATATAAATACTATAAATAAATATTAATATTATTATTTTAGTTGGCTCGATTATTTATAGAACCCTAAAGGGTAATACTCTCTTGAGCAAGCATAAATCCTTTCATGATTAATAAATTAACCTTATTCATGTTTCTTTTTGGAATTTGAAGAACATTAAAAACTTCACACATATATTTGCAGGTTGTCAAGACCACAGTTTTTGTCTGTACTCCAAGATAAACCCTAACCTGGCACGAGGATCTTCTGGCGTCATAGGCACATATATTTCAGTCACATATGTTGGCCTGCCCACGTTTCTCATCACATAGCGGCGATGGGTTATACTTGATAAATGACATATTGGAAGTTGATCAATCTTATTTGGATCCCCTTATTTAATACCAGTTTACAAAGTATGATAAGATATGGTTCGGATGAAACGTGGGGAATCTCTCCCATTTAAAGGAAAATTGGTGTATTTATATAAAATAACAAGCTTTTCAGATAATGTATATATCGGGCTGGGAAAGAAAGAGTTAGTGATTATATTATCTTCTTTAAAACTACATTTACTTCTCTGAGTGAGAACTTCTCTAAGATGGACATGAACACACAACTGAACACGTACATAATCTGTTCGAAAGGTGTTTAACACTCGTTTAAAGGAGTAAGCAAATGGCCTTAGGCAATATTTTGGCTAGTTTCGATTTATTTTTAAAGTGAAGAAGTTATTTTTCGTTTAAGCTCAACATGCTTCACAGGAGATTCGGCCCCTTCAAGCAGTAAAGATATCGGGAAGATGTTGTTACCATATACATTATAATCATGCAGCGGAGATAATTTATAATGGCGTAATCAATTATCAGGAAGACAGTTGAGACCTCTTGCCACTCCTGATCTTGGTCACCCTACTCATCCCGCAACCGGACCGCGCCTGGGATTGACGTCATGGAGAGTTTGGGGCGCGAAGGATTCGTGTATTAGCATTCCATTCGTGAATATTCGTATAGAGCACGGTAAGAAATAATATGAGGCGCTTTTCGAATATTCCTGTAATCTAAAACGTCCTTCTGCTGATTGAAAAGGGAATAGTTAAAGTATGGATCCTATAGGCACGTCGTTAATCATGTACCAACCCTGGCTGAGCACAAGTACCTCTTGATATCGCAATACAATCTTCTGTGTCCCACATGTGGCGATAATCAAATACCTACCTTTCTTGAAAAAAGAATGTCAGTTTCGTGTTGAACACCTGTGGTTTGTCATAACATTCTAAATGTACTTCTTGGGCAGTGAACAACCGAGGATATAGACCTCGTAAATAATTTAATATGGAAGTGATCTTGACTTTTCACTGAAGTAATTGTAAGTGTCACAAATATATGTGCATGACTATTAAAGTGTTTGAAGTTACTTAGTATAATGTCGGATTCCTATTGGCAGATGTAGATCTTTAACAAGTGCAAAGTATAGGTTTACAGCTCATGTAATATGTACAGGACCAGCAGAGTTGTCATGGTAACAATAAAAGTCTAGCACTTACAAAAAGGAACCTCTTTGTCCAAAGCTAAAAAAATGTAGTTTGCAGTTGCTTTGAAAATAAATATTGTAATTAAAACTTGGTCAAAGTCCAGGTCGTGATAAGAACATTGATGTATATAATATCCTCACAATAATAAGTACGCTTACCGATCAAACAAATAATAGGCTTAACACAAAGGATCTCACATTATATTCTCTGTGTGATCGACATGTTGGCCTTTAATTAAAATAATTCCAAAATTCAAAGTAGGACATTTCTTAATGAAAGGTGAGCATGGTGTTTACTTAGTTACTTTTATTTATGATTCTTATCGTAATAATAAAATTTATCTTTATGTTTTGGTAATTTCTTCAATATGGTAAGAACAGTGTGGTAGGACGGAAAGCGTGATTCCGGTATTTCAAGGTATAATTTTAGAACTCCAATATGGCAACCGTAATTATTAATGAAAAAACAAGGAATAGATATGTGAAAAATATCGCTCTTGGGTGTGTACATACTCAGGTTATTTGTACTATATTTTTGAAAGAAGTATATTTCTCAGAACCTTAATACTTCCACAAGCCTTTAGTGATGTGACTTGATGAATAAGCCCAGCATAGCAGGCTTCTGTTTAAGACTGGACTTTATCAATAAATACAGTATCAAGATCGGCACCTACGAAAATCCACAAGGAACCAGTCGAAAAATTGCTTGTTGCTTATGAGGAGTTTATAATATCGAATATAAATTGATTGGGATATCGAAATATCCTTAATTGTCTTAGGACTATGGGCATGGGAATTCGGATAATATATGTCCATCGCGCTTTCTAGTTATTGTATCACAAGTTGTGGCTGTTTACCGTTAACTGTGTACCGCACGCAGTTTGTAAGATTTTTTTCAGAATATGGGGTGGCTTTTCTTTAACTGTGCATCACGCACGATTGGTAACATTATTTGTATGAGAATGTGTGGCGGGAATCTGGAGGAGGCGTTTCGGAAAAACCTGCCGAATTATATATATATATATATATATATATATATATATATATATATATATATATTTATAATATATATATATAATTTTTAGGACATATACCAGCAGGTTGACTAACAATCTGAGAGAGACACATGAGAGATCATTAATGACTTTTAATGACAAAATTGTAGACATGCTCATCAACGTTCATGAATATTGAAATATTAGGAAAATCATGCCACATCATGCAGGTGTCTTTTTTACAAACACTGTCCTTTGTAGACTGATTAGCAAGGAAGTTGAAACGAAACACTCACAAACCACTGCATGTTCACTTTAACGGAACACTTTACTAAGGTACTCTGTGCCTAAATGGCTCGCAACCTTTGACCCATTACATGGGATGAGAGCAGCTAAAAACCCAGGAACAGCCTTACAAAACATGTAAAAAGCAACATATCCTGTTTTCATTATTTCTGTAAAATGGTTACAGATCTATCGTTTAAAAAGCAAAGATCATTTCATAATGATTATATTAAAGAAGTTTGTCTGTTGGAATCCCCGTCGCTTAAAAACAGGGAAACTGAATTTTTGGGCCAGCTATATACATTAACTTGTTCACGTAAATAATGATGAAACTCATTTTAGCTTCCAACATTGGTTTAATATAATGTCGCAGAACAGCATACACTTTCATATAATACCAAATAATTGTACCCCTGTAAGACAATATTTTAGCATGATATTACACTATATAAATGTACAGCCATAATGCATAACTTAGTAATTAGCGTAAGTAAACTTTAATACAAAAACCTATCGATAATGAGACATAATTTCTTATGCTAATTAATAAAACCTACTGTCGATATGGGGCACTCGGCCCTAACCTGTTAAACACACAGGACAACAAAAATGGACGAAAACAGCAGTGGTAGGCTGTAGATAAAAGAAGCTCCGCCAATGGGGCCTGGGAGATCCCTTGGCCTCTGGGTGGTGGTCGTGGTGTTGTTGGTTGTGGTGGTAGTCTGGGTCGTGGTGGTTTGGCACACACCAGTGGAATTCCTGTCAGGGAAACGTAACTCATCCCCCACTATACCGCGGATCCACGGTACAAAGCTGCTTGTACGGGTGTACACGGACGGGAAGCTATATCTGCATGTATCGTGATCGTTTCCGACTCCAAATGACGTCACTCCTGTCACCACCCATTCATCCTGTCCACCTCGACGGCAGTGAAGCGGTCCGCCACTGTCTCCCTGATAACACAATTTATTTATAGAATTAACATGAACGCTCCATGTCTTGTACTCATCTGCCAAAAGGAAAAAAAAATTATGATAATAATGATTAAAATAATAATAAAATAATAATTGTGATTATTATCTAATAAATATTTTGTATAATAAAATAATAATGATAATGATAATAATCATAATAATTATATAATAATATATTTTATAATAAAATAATAATAATAATATTTAATAAAAATAATAGTGATTTTTATTTTCATTGATTGTTATTATTATTATTATTAATCAAGAATCAAGATCTACCAAATACCACCAGTAGAACTACAGTTTTATCCCGGTCCTTACTCTAATTTAACAGCAAGAATGGGACTATATCGCAATAAAAACAATAAAAAATATTCACTATGCTCGACGTTTATTAAGCATAATCTCTGCTTTGGCGTACTAAGTTAAGCTTACTATAATTCGAAAAATTAAATTTGATTGCAGGAAGAAACCAATGAAACATTGAAAGACCCTCTGTATAGGGTCTATCAGAAGTGCGGCGAGTTTTAATCACACAGTATTATGTACCTAGTTGTTATCAACGAGACCTGGGGCCGATGAGTTCATGTGATTTATTTTTTGTTATAACTTTACTCCCTCAGGTCTACATGACTTTTGAATTTAAGTTCTTCATTATTGCTTACTTTTGGTCTAATAAATTGTTGCCTAGGGGATAACACGTCGGCACTGTACTAAGGTTCTTTTCCCAGTAAATGATTCATAAGTCTATATTTCCTACGCTGTATACCTGCAAAAAAAGTCTGCCAAGTGTACTCATACACGTGACACCCTCATAATACCTGCCCTGAACCAATGTTTTGGAAATCATTTTCCCGTCAAACTATGAACTGGTCTCTGCAAACTGGCAGTAAATTCAGAACAACATTCACAAAGAACCTTCATGAATTTTCGATCAACTATCTTCAGTAGTTACATTTTTTCACATATAAAAAGGTACCATGAGAAAGGAAATTTCACATATTAAAAAAAATTAATTAAATGTAGATCTTCCTACAATAAATTTTTATTTAAATGTAAGTTATAATAAATTATTATAAATCATTATAAGCTTATTATTACTTTTAGAAACATTTGTATCTTTCGTATTTAATCATTTTATCGGAGGATATATACTATATACTTAGACGCATATATCTAAAGGAGTTTATTAATAGTGAATATTAAATGGTATGGGTTTTTTGTTCAATAAAAACATGATATTTTTCTGTGTGCAGCGTTGAATGATCTATATATATATGTATTGTAAAAAATCACAGTTTTTCTTTACACCAAGATTCTTTGCCAATGCTAAGATGGTATACCTGACACGAGGATCTGATTGCGTCATAAACACAGATATTGGAGTCATATATGTAGACGCCCCTCACGTTCCTCATCCTATATCTACACTTCGAGTTTGTGATAACGGGAATAGTCGCCTCTTGTAAGTACCTCGGACTTGTTCCTGTCACTCCGCCTGCAAAAAGCATATAATATAATATGAGTAATCAGATAAAGGATAAATAGAATCTTACTGTGCTTACTGATGAATGTTATTTTAAAGTTTGGATATTTGTCTTGGTCAGTGAACCAGTGATTCTGAGTCACAACCGTTGTCTGTAGACTGATTGTCTGAAACACAACCAATGTCTGTAGACTGAGTGTCTGACTAACAACCGTTGTCTGTAGACTAAGTGTCTAAGTCACAATTATTATCTGTAAACTGAGTGTCTGAGTCACAATCATTGTCTGTAGACTAAGTGTCTGAGTCACAACCATTGTCTGTAGACTGAGTGTCCGAGTCACAACCATTGTCTGTAGAAAGAGTGTCCGAGTCACAACCATTGCTGTAGACTGAGTGTCTTAGTCACAGCCATTGTCTGTAGACTGAGTGTCTGAGTCACAACCAATGTCTGTAGACTGAGTGCCCGGGTCACAACCATTGTCTGTAGACTGATCATGTGTCCGAGTCACAACCATTGCCTGTAGAAAGAGTGTCCGATTCACAACCATTGCTGTAGACTTAGTTGCTGAGTAAAAACAAATGTCTGTAGACTGAATGTCTAAGTCACAACCATTGTCTGTAGACTGAGTGCCCGGGTCACAACCATTGTCTGTAGACTGAGTGTGCCCGGGTCACAACCATTGTCTGTAGACTGAGTGTCTGAGTCACAACCATTGTCTGTAGACTGACTGTCTGAGTCACAACTAGTGTCTGTAGACTGAGTGTCAGAGTCACAACCAATGTCTGTAGACTGAGTGTCAGAGCCACAACCATTGTCTCTAGACGGAGTGTCTGCGTCACAACTATTGTCTGTAGAATTAGTGTTTGGGTCACAACAAATGTTTGTAGACTGATTGTCTGAGTCACAACCATTGCCTATAGTCTGAGTGTCTGGGTCACAACCATTATCTGTAGACTGAGTGTCCGAGTCACAACCATTGTCTGTAGACTAAATGTCAGAGTCTCAACCATTGTCTGTAGCCTGACCGAATCTGGGTAAAGTTTTTGCTCACGTCACATATAGAACTAAAACCTGCCGCATCGTTACCAAATAATTCATTGTTTGTAATATAATGACATCTATAGATCATGGTTGGACACTAGAAAGACACTATTTATAATCATGAACCCGCGGATATGGAAAAATTGCATGCAAACAAGAACTGGTGAAGTACCCATGGAAACCTAGAAATTTCATTCCTTCGTATTGGTATAATTTTAAAATGTTTAGAAGCTAAGGCCTTTGGTTATGTGTCAGATTTACTTGAGTGAAATCAAAGACATGGGAGGTATTTTATATTTTAGTGCACGCGCACATTGAGATTTCTTTGTAATGGCGATAAACGTCTTTTTCCAGAATTTATTTTACGTACTTGTTTTTCCCCATCCGGTGATGTAACAGCTGGCCCCAACAAAGCTGTCCTCGGTGTCCGGTAGTGCCGCTGGCCGTACATATTGATTAAACACAGCCGGTGAATTCAGTTCTACGATGGATATGTCATTTCTGGGACTGATTGAGCTATATTGGGGATGCTGAGAATACGGAACAGGAAAAGTATTAAATATTTGTAACCTGCATCACGCACAACATACTCAACAACAAGTATCCTTATTTATAAGCAACATCACCTAGTGTGACTTTTTTCTGTTTTTTCTTCGTTATCCAATCTTTCTATTTCGACATTCAAAGACGTTCCTAGGCCCTGACAAGTTTCCCTAGGGTGTACACCAAAAAGTGTTAATTATGAATCAGAGTGTGATAATTGCTGTTGATTTAAAGAACAATATTTTGACAAAATTAACAATATATTATTATATATTGACTGTTATAAACACATAGTTTTACAAATATAAGCTGCGTTAATAAGGCAATCAGAGGTCGTCCCTTTAAAAGCTGAGTAAACTCATTTCAGTTTTGTAACTTACATTATAAATCCTACGAATATATGTTATGTATCCATCATTGTCGTCTAGAATATCGTGTCCACCAAGGACCACCCTGTAGGAACTGGTTAGGCTGATTTGAAAAAATAGAAGTTATTTCTTTTTCTTATTGTAAATTTAATAAGATTTAGAATAACTGTAATAAAATGATATGTGATCCATAAATATGACTTAAAATACGTTTGTTCATGAGCAATTTTAATAATATACCAACATAGTATTTTAGTGGAAATGACATTGTGAACTACTCACATGTACAGATACACACATACACACATTAATAAAAATGATTGTCATTTCCCACACAAAACATTAATCTGAATTTTAACTTACTCCTGCGTACAGTGAGCTGCGCTCATGACAAACTTCTCTGACAGCACAATAGCCCCACAGGTATGGTACCAGACTTTGTAGGTGCTGCTCCAGCGTCTTAGTGAAGCCTGCCACGGCCAGCGTCCTCTTGCAGCAGTCCAGCCATTGACAATGAAAGGTACATTGACAGAGGCCTTGAGGAAACTGTCGTCTTGATTCTGTTTATTTGAACCTGTTATATATAGAGTAAACAAATCGGATTCAAGCCAGCGCCAACGGCTACATTGACATTGGTGGTGCATATTTTTTTTTCCTATTCGCCTTATCTGATGGCAGGAACAAGAAATCGAAGACATCGTGGAACGGAGGTCGTTCCATGGTAAGCCAGCTTTATTTGACAGAGGGCAAAAAATGAACGTATAAAAAGGCAGGTAATTATTTGAATGAATATAAATATACTATTCAAATTATGAAATGTGCAATTGCAATGAAACTACAAACAATAGGCTCCCGATACACTTTCCATTGATCTTTGACATGGACACCCGACATAAACAACAGGGCACATCTAGAACTTCCTAGAAAATAGCATGATGATCAAACATATTTAAACAGACAGTTTTAGTGGTGTGGTGTTATAATAAAAACACCTGTACACATACCTGAGTCGGTAGTCACAGAATTGAGAAACAGTAAAATTAATATACAACTGTTGAACATCTTTGCCATCTTGTTAAGAAGGGATCCCAGATATAATCTGTTCAGTACCACGGTTTGGTCAGACTTGTATATTTGCTCACATATGACACATTCCAGGGATTCGGGAAAGGAAAGTGTTAGACAGCTTTCTAAAACTGAATCACGGTCGCCTAGTGCAAGTGTCTATTTTTACCTACCGTTATCTTGAAAGTAAGAACATTGCCTGTAACCTTTGACAAATGATTGACAAAGTAAACATATTACCAGAAAGTTATTTGTTTACCCGCCATGTGGTACCTGAAAGACAGTTTTGAGGACTTAAGTCTATACTTATTCTGACAGGCACGGCAACCGTTAATTGACTTGTTGTGTACATTCTTAATTTTTTCAACCCCCTCACTGATAATTTTGGTTAGGATGAAACGTCAAATCTTTCCTTGCACGCTCTACTGGATTGCTTTTAGACATGATATAGTCCCATTTGAAGAGATTCTTTTTTGTAATTCCATGAAAATTTTCTTTGGCTGCTTTATTTGAATATGACGAATTAATTATGTCTGGGATCATAATTCTCATATGTTCAAAAAAACAATTTTTTAATATCTCTTATGGGTCTAAATCAGAATCCAACAGTAAAATTGTGCACGATAAATGAATTATAGATAATAGATTTTATAGTCTGAATGATACTTCTATATTAATTAGAATTAGTAACACACAAGGGTAAAGGAATCAGCATGTGTGCTACCGTACAATAATCTGACGTTAACCTTTCTCCTTTGCACAGGACTCTAAGACAGATCCACAGGCGGGGCACCAGAAACTGTAGGTGCTGCTCAAGCGACTCAAGGAATCCTTCCAGGACAAGCGTCCTCTAGGTGTAGACAAGCCGTTGAAAATGAAAGGTACGCCGACACATGAGAAAAAAAAGCAGGTGGTCAACTTAACTTGCTAATTTGCTCCTGACTTATATAGTAAAACGCTGTTAGATGAAAAAGTGATACATGGAATGATGACGAGTTTATCTAGAGACCAAGCTATTTTATCGACTAACATGACCGAGAGAGGTATTTTTGTTCACATAAATAACGGTGTGGTTTGTGCTATTTTAAAGTAAAGTCAGTGGCTGTTTCATTGAATTGATTATTACACCTTGATAGTGTTATATAACCACCAGAATACGTATTAAGAAGTCACACTCTATTCCAGTAATAAACTGTAATAAATATTACAGCCTCCCTTCATCGACTTATATGTTCCCGCATCACATCACAGATCCATTTATCAAAACCGACTAGTTTGTTAGGGTACAGACTGAAGAAAACTGCATCTGCCTCTAAACGCTCTCTAGCTGACCATCTACACAGGGATCAGTACCCGGAATATATAATTAAGGTAAATGGGCAACCCCTCCCCACCTACCTTGTCCACACATCCCTGAAAGCAAGTTTGCCAAGGTCTGCCTGCGTACTATGGTAACTCGGTTGTCAATCGCATACACTCTAGAGAATATTGGAACCCTCTCGGTATTCTGTTCATCGTTACTGTAAACATTGGTCATCCATTTGTTATAGGCAAAAGGGATGTTGTGGTTCATGGATGATTTTGTATACCATACAACATTATAAATCCTATAAATAATTGCTTTGATATAAGAAATCAACTAATTTTTATTTTTGTACTGTGGATTCAGAAAATATCATGGGTTTAAAATTTCGTGATTTTGATCTGAAACCGATTCGTTGGGTTAAAAGTTTCGTGGATTAATCGTACCTGGTAATGCATTTGTGAATACACCTGAAAATAAGCCAGAGATCGGCGATTGTTCGATAAAAATGCACTGAAAGTTTACAACGTTAAGAATCATTAAATCAAATGTCAGATCTTTACAGTAACCGTGCATGCGGTGTTGGCTCAAAGACACGACAACTAAAGTATCGTTTGACGTATCTGAATCGTGGGTGAAAAATTTAGATAAATCTCGATAGATTCCTCTGGTATAATACCACCCGAGCCCACCAAATGAAGTCATGCATTATTAGTTTAATGAGAGCAAGTCCCGGCGCTCTAGATTGGTATGTCGTTTGTTCAGAAGAAACCCAATTTCCACAACAATGGGATCGGTGCACCTCCGGAACGTGGCCTCAGTTAAACTATGCCCCCGCACAAAATTGTGCTAGGCTGACCATGACTCATCACCCAGCCCGGGGACTTCCTAGATGGACTCTGCCGCACGGCTTACCTCTTATTGTTTGGCCAGTAATTAACGGGATACAGCGTTAGGGTGGTGTTGTCTTGTGTACAGGGTGCATTTATCTGTTTGTTACCAACATCACAAGGTACTCGCGCCATAAACCATGCCGTGGCCGTCATTTTGGCTGCAACAGCTGCTAGTCGGCTTAACCTGTCATCACCGGCATCCAACATGATTAATAAAAAAGATCAGTGACCACTATTGTTTATTCAATTGAAAACTGACATAACTCAAACAAACAATTGAATACGACGTGCAGTGCAAAATGAACTTTAACTACGACGTTAAGCGAGATAATATGAGAGAGAGAGAGAGAAAGAGAGAGAGAGAGAGAGAGAGAGAGAGAGAGAGAGTGCAAGTCCACACCCACCAGTGTTAGGTAGAGCAGACGCATTTCAAACTATCATTGTTACAAGTTGTAGGTCCAACACTGCTGAAATCTTGATTTTTGTACTCAGGCCAAGGAAGAATGAATTATCTTTCCTAACAAATAAAATTTATAAAGTATTTCTTTTTTCATTTTTAGGCTACATATGGCTTTCTGTCCATTTTATTGACCAATACCACTGATAGCATTGACAGTAACAGTGAGTAGTTGAAATTCGTTTGGCGAACTTTCAGTCTCTGAGAACCATGTATACCCGCTGTATGATTGATATTGCCATCTTAAGCTATATACTTATTAACACAATTAAATATTTTTGAACAAAACCAACTCTTTTTAGCACATCTTGAATATAATTTTCTAATTATCTACTTATTTCGTGTCCCAAGTGATTGTGATTGCATGCCAAAAGCTTTCGGTTTTAGCGTTGAAGTAAGTAAGAATAACCAGACGCTGTTTCTTCTTGGAAACACCGGGCCTCCTCCGGTGAAGTTACTTTCAGGAGAAATAAAGTGTACATAAGTGTTGACTGTTTAAATATCAGTGATACTTGAGTTTTTGCTTGATTCAAACCCAGTCCGTAATACTTAATCCGTCTTCTGTTGTGAAATCCTTCTATATATATGCAGTTCTTCTGTGTTGTATTAAACCCCTTGAATCTACTTGACCATAATATTCGTTTGAATATAATGACATTTTAGTTTTTGTTTCATCAGATGTTTGAATAAAATATTAGACAAAACTACATGCAAAAGATAAAAAAAACTCAAATACTCTAAAGCGACTTGCAGATTACATGCAACTAATATAATTTCGAACGGTTAACACTTTACATAAACATCGTGATTTTTGCTGAAGAATTTTTACAACATCCAAAATACAAGTTGGAATAATTTTCTGTATTTCCATATATAATAATACATAAAGCTGAGAAGGTATAATTAATTTGCATTAAATGGCTATTGATATACGCGTCTAATTATATATGCTCTGCAATATTCCTCTTTCTAATATTGTACTACCACAGAATTACTTTTCGTAATACAAGGCATTTAAACGTGATATACATTTTAAGAGTAAACATGACCATTTAAGATACACCGTGTCAATCAGTGAGATATATATTTAGTAATGCTTCAAATACAGGTTTGACAGATGCATTAATGCCATTTATGATAAAATTATGATAAACATTTAAGATAAAAGAGACGTGCCTGTTTAATCCAAGGCATTCAGGAATGCAACGAGACCCGAAAGCAGGAGTATTAGGCTAGGGAATACAGGGGATGTATGATCGCTGACGTAAGGAACAGTGGGGGTAGTAGGTAAACGTAACCCATCCCCCACTATACTACGGATCCAGGGTAGAAAACTTCTCGTGCTAGTATACACAGTCGGTAAGCTGGCGTTACACGGATCAACTCCGACCACTGGTGGTACGGACATAACCCCAGCCACCATCCAGTCTTCTTTGTCATTCCTGCGGCAATTCAGAGGTCCTCCACGGTCTTCCTGTTGATAAATTACCAATTATAATAAAAGTTTATTCCTTGTTCCTTGGACTAATAGTCGTAAAATATGATATTAAAATATGCAATTCTAAATCAGTATACATATAAAAGCGTTTTTGCAAGTGATGGTTTATTTGTGATTAAATATATAACATGATAATATCTAGATGATTAAATATAATGCAATTTACCTTCATATTACATGTGTTACATTACTTTTTGTTATTTTATTGAAATCTATTTGTATCACAAATAAAAGTATGTACAACAGAAAATAAGTGTTGGTTTTCTTCAAACGTTAGATATATTAATTCTGTGTTACTGTTTAAGATGAGCCTTTCTGTGAAAGGTATGTGGTTTTTCAGCATCGACTGTCTTTCAACACTGTATTTCGGACATTTTAGAAAATAATTTTCAGCGTCGTCAGGTTGATTTCAACAACTGTAATTTTGTACGATAACCGTTTTCAGTAAGGTGGTATAGATATAAATGTTATTGTCATAAAAGCATTTGTAAATTAATTGTAAATGTAATTGGCTATTCCATAAAGATAATCGAAATGATTTCTGGTTATTGCAAAATTATGATTTTACATATGCACATGAGTACAAGAACGAAGCTATACCTGGCATGCTGCATTTTCTCCATTATAAACACATATGCTGTAATTATAAATCTCAACATAGGAATAAGGCACGATCTTTTTCTTGCAGAATGAGTTGCTGATCACGGGAATCTTACTTTCTTGTAAGTAGCCTGGTGTTCCTACCCCTGATGCATCTGTAGGAAATATAAACCATACATATGGCATTAATCTGACCATGTTATGAACCATATGACCGTTACAAAATAATATACGTAATATGTGTCCCAATAAAATTGCTTGACATGTAAGTTTTATAAAATGGATATTTGTATTGAGTTGTTTACCGTTTTATGTGTACAGAATCGAATAAAATACGGAATGTTTGAAATTATGTGTTCTTTATATAATTCAGTATACATAGAATTCCCTGTAAATACTATGAAGAGAGATCATTACTGCGAACCCGGTAACAGATCCAAGGAAATACAGTGCCTTATGTTTAATGGTACACACCCCATTTGTTCCAGCCGGTAATGTAACAATCGGCTCCAATAAAACTGTCCTCGCTGTCTGGTAGCAATGCCGGTTGTACTAACTGATTAAATACAGCCGGCCTATCTAGTTCTAAGATTGATAAATCGTTCCGCATAGGATATCCACCAGAAGAAGGATGCTAAATGAGACAATAACGACAGTGGTTTTAATTGTTGATTTGGTTCATTCCACCTTCCCCCCCCCCAGAACAAATGTTTAATTTAGTTATTTTAAATTATAAATGGTAAAGGTCTCTTTCCTGAGCTTTCCGAAGTCTCTACCGTATCCGTTGTTTACCGTTATCTGTTACTTTATTTAAGTAATATGTTTGTATAGGCATAAACATGGTATAATATAATTACACTTTCTTAATATTTATGACGATATATTATATATACGAGTATGGAAGGACAGTATTTCATTAAATAAGTTCAAATAACTTACAGAATGTTTTTGACGAACATGTCTGACGTATCCATCGTTGCCGTCACTTATATCATGGGCACCAAGTACCACCCGGTAAGAACTATCATGGCTGAGGTTTACAGATTCAAATAAGAAACAGAGGTAGAAGGTACGCTAATGTAGTAGATGTAATACTCTTTAAATTACGGTACTTAATTTACGGTACCTGAATTCATATGATAAAAATATTTACAAAAGAGAGATATTTGTATTTATAAGAACATTCCTGGTGCTTTTTATCAAGAAAAAAAATTAAGAAAAATGTAACAAATAGTTATATTTTTTTTGCCATGATCATTAAACACGCACCTTTGTGTCAGGTTTACACAAGATGCTGCTGTCAAAACGTATTTCTTTGAGAGAACGACGGCCCCACACAAGAGAGAACGCCAAGTCGAGCTGCCTTGCTGAAGCGATACAGCAGCCTGCCAAGGCCAGCGTCCTTTTGGGGCTGTCTGCCCATTCAAAATGAATGGTACATTAAACGATTCAGACGGGAGGCTGATATCTTGATCCCAATCACTTGACACTGCAGAACAATTAAGATATTTTAGCCTTTACTACGAGACAGTTTAAGTTAATGTATCGTCATAAAAACTTTTTTTTATATTCAGCAGAAATTGTAACCTGATTATCTAATTTCCATCGTATGTTGAAATAAGGTATATGATAAAATGATGATCAGAATTAAATAGAAACATAATTATACGATCCAGTTACATATTTACTTTCTTGGTATTAGGAAGGTCACAAACCTGCTGTAGAATCCGAACATATGAAAATCAACATGACCAGGCAGATGTTCATGTTAATTCTCCCTTGAAAAGCCATCTGTTTCTGCTCACGGTTTTCCCTTCGTATTACCATAGAAATCTGTGAATATGTATCGTATGACCAACACAATCATCTGACGTGAGACGAAGTTCAAAAAGGCGGGCACATGATCTGGTAAAAAATCCCAATCCTCAGCTGTCTGTTAAACCTAGTTTAAGTGTTTTAGATATTTATTTAAAATTCTTCAGAAAGGATCAAATGATGCATTAAGTTCTAAAGTACATGTTTTTGCTCTGTCCTATTTCTTTTACCAAACTTCTGTGTGATCAGTGACTTGGCCAGAAGCACAATTTTAAGAAGATGTCAAATATATATTTTGCTTGAGGAAAAACCTCTACGCATTACTCTGCTGCTGAGTCGTGACACATTTTGGTAAACCCTTTGGAAAATCCTTGAGCAAGAAACGAATCACCTGTGTCTAGTTCTATGTGTACTTCGAATATCTTTCACCTTTATCATAAAGCTATATATACGCTAGATACGCTTGTTGGGTCCCTCGCGCGGAATTATAAACACGCTCAAAGTTCAGAGCAATGACGGACACATGCAGTTTATAAGACAAACGTATTTTTAAATCGTTTACCTACTCGATATAAAACAAACCCTTCTCTTAAACCGTGACTTGCGACTTGCGAGATAAATAAGGACGCATTAAGCGCTCACACGATCCGCTGCACGCTTGTGTCAGCCAGGTCTTCCCAACGAACTCGTCCGCAATCAGTACTTCGGACAACCCGTACCTTACTGCTCCAGTCCCAGATTAATCACTCTCGCCGGGCCTTGTAAACGACGTCTGCGTCGTCCGTGCGCTTGTGTGAGCTCTATAAGCCCTCGTTCCTTAAGCCTGATCGATCTTTAAACAACGCTATGAATAGGCTTGTGGCTTACAAAGATCCCTGCTCCGGGAACAAAATATTAAACCTTTCCCTAATACTCGGCGTACATACTCGTTACACACTCAAAATACCATTATCCTGTGAGGTACGCGCAAAACGAATTAACTGTGCTACATTGTATTGCCTCTAATGCCCTAACAATGGATATAACATGATTTACGATTCTTCGCGTACTGATATTACAATTACACTCTATTTACCTCGCAACTATAATCCATTGTGCCTGAAGGACACGCGGCGGATTGTATGATTATTCCTGATATCACTGTCCACTACTTAGAATCTAAATGGAATTTAAATTTAGGGTTTAAAGAGCCCGCCTGTAAAATGTCTAAGTATTTTCGACCTGTGTCGGTACTGGTGAGGAAGTAAATACATGTACTAAGTAATAAAACAACTGTTAAAAGTTGTTGTAAGTAAGAGCTATCTACGGGTTGATGACATTTGAACTAAGGTCATCATCCAATGAGGATCCGTTCAAGGTTGGCCTTGGATGCCCTGTGTGATTGGTTTTCCTTGATTTCTCATTTTTATACATAACATATTCTGCCATATCCCTATCTGTTTAATTTTCTTTTTGTTCTTAAGGAACATATTGCCCCGCCAACATATCAAAGCATACGATAGGACAGTCTGGACCATTATAGAGTAGAATAAATCAAGTATTATCAAAGATTATCATCTAATACTACCGTAAAAATTAATTTTGCAATGTCCACTTCTGTTCCATCATTTGGTACCGGAAATTGACAGTTTGGTCTTTGTCTAAAATCAATTATCAATTCCTTTGTCTTCGAAGGATATAGTATCAAATAATATGACTGGTTGTGAGTCATTATATTTAGAATCTGTAACGCAAAACATGGCCTGAATGCAATGGCCACATTAAAATTGTTTATATGTGAGATATATGTTTAGATAATGATGCTTATAATTATCTTTTTTTAAAGTCTATGTTTTATTCTATACGTTTCAGTCATCGCAAGGCCATTCAATATATCATTCAGCATGACTTTTTGACATAGGTGCATAATATATAACATTGTTCTCAATAGTATTACCTCGAGATATCATATTATTAAAGGTAGAATATCGCTTGATATGAGTTCCTTGTGCCACTTGTATGGTTCTTTTGTTGTCGAGCCTGTGATACGTAAATTATCATTCAGTTTTTTGAGAGCCGGTAATTCCTGCGTTGTCTCTCCTTACAGGCATGCCGCAGTAGCTGTTTCACTCCTCTCTGGTGAAACCTTGATAAACAGTACTATTACTCTATACTGAGAAATATGCCAGTGGTATCTACTATAAATCTGAAGTAACTGAATATTGCTAGACATGTTATCATAGGGATATCCTATATCTATATATCACACAGAAAGGACTATTAAGTTGGTTCACTGACTGGTAAGTGATGAGAAAAGATGTTGAGTTAATATTATGTTCGTATTTCCTTATTTATTATGAAGTAAAATACCTCAGTTGGTCCATTGAATAGCCAAAAAGTTCTAATTTGGTACCGTACAATAATATAAATTAGTACAAGGTACAATGAGAATGTATGAAATAAGTATTATGTATTTTTAAAGAACATATAAAAGGATTATATTTGAATACACATTGCATGGTATCAATAACTTGTTGCAGAGCACAATAACAGACTTGAAAGCGGTCGATGGAGTGCCTTTTTTTATCAACAATGAGCTTTCTACCGAAAAGGCAATCATATTTGCTTTAAGGAACTAGTGCATCATTCACGTTTTTACTGGGTCTACTTATAAACAAACCAAGCTCAGTTAAGAGCCGCCCAACCTGTTTAATGTGTTTTCTTAAGATAGATATCGTTTGCCCGATCGTTTGCATTATTTTGTAAAACTATTGAAAGGGGGGCAATAAGACGATCAAGAAAGAAATCTTCTAAAATTGGTAGTAAATAAGAGTAAGTTGCTCTTAATAATTTGCATGTCCCAAATGACTTGGGAATATTAATACATCACACCTTATTCTTAAATTAATTGCAAGAAAAAGGTATCTACGTTCAAATTTGATAATCCATTACATGTATTTAAATGTAAGGATAAGGTATCACTCATCTGTTAGTTTTTACTTCCCTAAGTGTACATTCATGTACTGATATTATGCGCAGTTCAAGCACGACGAAGTTCATGAAATAAGTGCTTACAGGGAAAAAGATTTAACAGTAATCTTCTTTTATTGTTTTTGTTATATGACATGACTTGATGTCTTTAGATACATTCGAAGTAAAGTGCAGTTTGAAATTATTGCAAGTTTCATATAACATATGAGACCAGTGTTTGTCGCATCGAGGTACCACTCTAAGCTCTGTAAAAAAACATATATTTTACTGTCCTAAATGTCATTATGCATTGACAATGTGACCATTTTTTAGAACGAGAGCCATTAAAAAACTACGAGACATCATAGTAATACATCAACAGGGACATCTGAGATCATGCAGGGATATCTGAGATCATGATAGCTTAAATGTTTTCAAAGATAACCAACACATTACGAACTTGTGAAAAGTGCATGTCGTATACGGAATAAGAGCAGCATCCCGGTAATCAGTTCTCCGCTGGAAAACATCATACTACTATAGCTAGTGATACACAACCGGATATATAAATTTCTTTGTTTTTATTTATTGTTGATTGCAGCTTTAAAGAATTGTTGCTTTTATTTATTGCATTAGAACCTGGTTTGACATATCTGTGACATATCGTGACACAAATCTCAACACAACCGGGTGATTATATTGATAAGATAGCTCCATGGGGGCGATGTACCGAGTGGTGATACACTATGAAGCCCAACCGTGTATAGTTCCATTGGTGGCTGAATGGTATGCTTCTCTTAATCCTTTATACTCTGTTTTCCAAAAATCAAGAGGCAATATAGATTATATCTATTATTTACAGCCATTTTGTTGTTAGTTCCAGTACCCTGTGGGGCAATACTGTATTTTCAGGAACCTTCCTATTAACGCCCTATAGTTATCTAGGTATAATATATAAAGTATATTGCGTATATACTCAATCAGAAGACATCTGATACTCAATATGTGACTTTCACGTGGTATTTGTGTTTTCTATTACCTTCATGAAGATATTTAATGATGTCTGTATTTAGCTAACTTTCCCACTTTAATTAAAAAATTAAACGAAACTTATCAAGTTGAAGTTTGATTGGAATTCTGTCGATCCTTGAGTCTGCAGAGATCACGTGAGATTGCAAGTCCGGAGCTCCCATGAGGCAAGTTTCAGAAGGACTACACATGATCGGGTTGGGTGTAACAGGGTGGGCACGTGATCTCTGCAGACTCAAGGATCGACAGAATTCCAATCAAACTTCAACTTGGTAAGTTTCGTTTAATTTTTGAATTCTGTCTCACCTCTCGTCTTACGAGATCACGTGAGATTTTTAGAGTTCATGTGTAGTCAGACTATTGTGAGGCTTGTGTTAAGTTCTGAGTACCAATAACCGGTTTACTGTAATATTTAGTGAAGGTGGACTCTGCTGTCCAGCGTGCTGTTTTCAATATAATGTCAATAGGGAGATTACCTCGTACTGCGGCAGATGTTGCTGCAGCTCTGGTGCTATGCGGTGTAAAGATCGACATATCAATTCCTGCCTTTTTCAGTGTTGATTTAAGCAACCTGGATATTGTGTCCCTAGATACCGCTCTGTGTGGCTTTTGCAGGGTTAGGAAGAGCCTATTTTCATCTTGTCTGTAACTACTTGTTCTTTTTATGTACTCTGATAACACAGTAACCACACATAAACGGCGATCTGGAGCATATGCTTTCAAAGTTATTTCCTGTTGGTGCCTATTTGGTGCTGATTGTTTAACTAGATCACCTATTCTGAGTTTAATCTTTGAAGTGGTCAATGTTATATTGTCTACACGTAATAAATGCAGAAACTGTCCTCTTTGCCCTGTAAGCAGGGCTAGGAGTGTAAGCAGTTTATAGGATAAGAATTTCGTTGACAAGTCTCTTACTGGTGAGAGTGTTCTTATATATTGTAACACTGTGTTTGTGTCCCATGTTACACAAGTTTTAGGGATGGTCGGCCGAATATTAAATACCCCTTTTAAAAACCTGGTGACAAGCGGATGACTACCAAAAGTGCAACCTTCAAATGGCTTGATGATTGTAGACAAAGCTGATCTGACTGTTTATTGCACTGTAACTGAGTCCTGATTTAACTAGTCCTGTGGTTTCTGTGGTAGTTGTAACGTTGTTTGGCTGTGCGGTAGTATGCGGGGGTGATCTGTCATTAGCTGCATTGCTTTCGGGAACCACGGTTGTGTTGTCCAAAATGGTAAAATTACAATTCCTGTTGCCTGTTCTAGTATTATTTTCTTGATTTCTTGTGCAAGGATGCTGAAAGGAGGAAAAGCATAAAAGTAATACATAGACCAGTCTATGGAAAAAGCATCTACAGCGAGAGCATGTGGATCAGGTTTCCAGGCAACATAAGGTGTTACCTGAATATTCAGCCTGGATGGAAAGAGGTCTATTTCAATAGTACCCCACAGGCTTGTCAACTGTTTGAACAGTTTAGGATTTAGCTGCCATTCTGCATCATGATTTACCTCGCGTGATAATTTATCCGCCTCTACATTCTCCCCTCCAGGTAGATGTGCAGCTGACAGCCAAATGTTTCTCTCAGCGCACCAGTCACAAATGTTCCTAGCAAGAGCATACAATTGAGGTTTTGTACCTCCTTGCTTGTTTATATAGGTTACAGCAGTGACATTGTCCATAAGTAGCCTGATATGTGTGTTGCTAAGACTATTGCAGAGAGATTGTAATGCTAAGAAAGCTGCCATCAATTCTAAATAGTTTATGTGATGTTTAGATTCATAACTATTCCAATTACCACCTGTTTTTTTTATTTCCTAGCACTCCTCCCCATCCTGTGCCACTAGCATCTGTTGACAATGTGATGTCCGGCTTTCCCCATCTCATGGGTTTTTCTACAGAATGCGCATTTCTAATCAACCACTTCAAGCCAGTAACTGCTTTATTAGAGAGCACCATATTATGTTCATAGTCACCCTTACTCATTCTAACAGCCTCAGATTTATCTAGCTCAATGTATTTTGTCCTAAGCGGTCCAAGCGAGACTCCTGGACAGCTTGATACGAGTATACCTAATACCTCTGCTACCTGCCTGATAGTTGGACGGGGTGATGCATTTAGCCTCTTGCAACAGGATACTATGTTGTCTGCCTTCTCTTGTGTTAATGATACAGTCATTGTTTTTGAATTTAGAATGAATCCTAAGAATTTGATCTCTTGAGAAGGAGTTAGGACTGATTTCTCATTGTGGACTAAAAACCCCAATCTAGTAAACAGGGACACTGTATCTGTTTTATCACATTTTTGCACACTCTTCATAATCATCACCAATCAAAAGGGAGTCATCAATATAAGCTACATTTACACGCCCCTGTTGTCTTAGTGAGGAATAAACTGGTTTAAGCATTTTAGTGAACAAGCGAGGAGCAGGCGACAGTCCGTTAGGCATGCAGGTAAATTTGAAAAACGTTCCCTTCCATGCAAAGCAGAGGTATTTCTGAAAATCCCTGTGCCCAGGCACCGTGTAGTATGCATCCTTTAAGTCCACTGATGCTAAATCACAGCCTGGTGTGATTAAGTTGATTGCATTATCCAGTGACTCCATTTTAAAGTGGTGGTATTCTATATACTCATTCAGGGCCTTCAAGTTCAGTATTACACGGTATTTCCCATTCTTTTATGCTCTGAGAAATATGTTTGAAAAAACACTGCCCGGCTCAAAACTTGTTTGCTCAATAACCTGTTTGTTCAATAAGTTCTCAATTTCTGTTTGAATAATTTTCTCCTCTGCCGTATTTAGTTTTAAAGGTTTTGGAATGAAGTTCCTTACAGGGGGATAATTTGAGGTAAAGTTTAGTTTAACACCCATTACCATGTCCAAAATAAAATCATCTTCTGTTATTGTTTCCCACTCTTGATAATGTGATTTTATTTTTCCACCTACTGCGTCACATGGTTTACCCAACATTGGTCTATTACTAGACATATGTAATGAAATGTCACTTGCCTGGGCTATACTTGGTGATGTTCCTTCCGTTTGGTTTATCTCCAGCGCGGCCTTGTTTTGTGTTGTTTGTGCCTCCTTTGTCTGTACGACTGTCCTTTCACCCCTAAAAAAGACTTTGTTACTGGTGCTTTGCCCTTTGTGCTTGTGTGTGTTTGCGACTTGTTGTGATTGTTGTTACTCCTGTAGTTTCCTTGGTGTACTAGACGCTGAGACAGGGCATTTGAATCCTGGGTTCTTTGCATAGATTGCTGCAGATTATCACCAAACAACAAGTCTGTTACTGGCACGTCTGCTTTACAGAGTTCTTTGAATTGGCCCTGCAGGTCCCCCTTTAACAGCTCCCTCCTGCGCAAATTAAGTTCATGATTGGCATGGCTGATGATAGCAGTACCATCCATCAGTTGTCTTATCATGCCGACCAGATTAACATCATTAATGGACTTCGTGCCCATTTTTAGCTGCAACAGCGTATCAGCTACTTGGATAGATGGGGTAACCCCTTTCAAGATGGCTGCTTGGACCCGCTGAAGTGTAATGTCTCTTAGCTTTGTATCCTGCCTAAGCTTACTCCAGACTTCTTTGTTAACTCTTGTGCCCTTGAGTTTTGTCAGATTTGCAGGGGTCAGTACAGAGTCTATCTTCTCCTTTACAGTATCACTAGGATTACCTGTAATGATTTTGTCCACTAACTCTGCGAGTTTAGGGTTAATTTCAGGGCCCAGATCTTCTCTCTTTTCAAATGACAAAGCTATCTGATCTAAAAAATCAGACTCACCATTGCTGTTAGCTTGAGCAACAGGTACAGAGTCCAATAGCTGGTTAGATTCAGTGTCTTGATCGTAAGCCTCTGTGTCCTCCTCATCACTGTCAACATGAGGAGTGTTCCCGATGAGCGCATGGCCGCCATCTTGACTTGGAGTGGCACTGGCTCCACTGGTCCCTGGGGTTGGGTCTGAACTGTTGTATCCCTGGTTTTGCTTAAGTTGTCTAATTTCCTGTTGCATGCTTTGTATAGTGTTGGCTAATGCGGCGTGATTTGCCTCAGAGCTTTCCTTAAAGTCTCTGAACGCGGCCAGCAGGGCGAGCATCTGGGAATACCCCTTCTCAGAGCTAGCATCTCGGCAACTTGACACCAGCTCACTGGGTCTGTCTGTCATTGCTTCCCGGGGTCCCGATTCTTTGATTTTCCTTAAGTTAGGCTGAACATGGCTGCTCCTAGAGCTAGCTGAAGGCCGCTTGCCCTTGTTATCCATCCTTCAACACTGTTCAATGTTTGTTTACCAGCAGTTCTATTCGGTCCCACAAGCGCGTGAGCGTAAAATCAGTAGTCCGTTCACAACTAACAGCTAAACTAAGCTCTGAACGTCTAACTAACCTAAAACAACAATGGAACTAATGAAAAACTGATTCTACAATACAGCCACGATCAGTAGAGCAAGGGAACACTTCTGTACGGTCGAAACCTCAGCCAAAATATGATATTAAATGACCCGCTAGTAACTTACCTTACAAGCCTCACGGGAACCGGAAGTGCATTGGCCTCATGGGAGCTCCGGACTTGCAATCTCACGTGATCTCGTGAGACACGAGAGGTGAGACAGAATTATAGATAGTTAAAACTCCTGCTAACTCTGCAAAATTGCACAGAAATTGCAAATGTTTATTTAATTCTGAGATAATATATCATTATGGCCTTTAAACAAAATGGAATATTTTTCAACAATATCTCACATCTTGTTAGTGAAATATATATATATATATATATATATATATATATATATATATATATATCATTACAATGACTGTTCAAATTTATTGTCATCGAATTTATCACATCTTGTTTATTGTTGAATTAAATGTAAATTAAATGAATGTATCTAAATTATTGTTTCCTGTTATTACTCAATTATTTCATCACGCCACACGTTAAAAACATTTTTCCTTGTTTTTTTCCTTTATAATAATTAAGGAAATTATATAATTATATAATTTTCCTCCAAATATAACCCTACAGGAATGTGGTTGAGCAAGTGTGACTTAATAAAAGAAAAGAAATGAATGTTGATAATTGGAGATATAGAAAGCGATTAAGAAACATACATGCAATCTGCAGGTAAAGCACTGAGTTATTGACAGCCAGTCCTTCCTTGAGTTATTTTATTTAGTTTTTATTATGAAACATAGTTGACAGTAGTCCCTATTATTGTGAACTTCCTGAGCGCAAAATTATGCGTTGATGTTAAATAACCTTTTAAATGGCAAAATAACTTTATTAATAGAATCGAACCCACGACCTTCTGATTTCCGGTGCGGCTGCATTAACCTCACGGCTATACCAGATCCCTAACCATTCTGTGTATTTGCACATTTTAAAGGAACCAGCGAAGTGACGTTTCTTCGCTGTGCAAATACAATTGATACTGAGACCCTGTGATATCGAAATTGAGACACTGTGATATAGGTATTGTCGCTCTCTACTGAGACCCTTTGATATCTGCATTCTATCTCTGTATTTGGACCCTGTGATATATGCATTGTCTATTGATACTGAGACCCTGTGATATCTGTATTGTATCTCTGTACTGAGACCCTGTGATATATGCATTGTCTATTGATACTGAGACCCTGTGATATCGATAATGAGTAACTTTGATATAGGTTTTGTCGCTCTCTACTGAGACCCTGTGATACCTGCATTGTATCTCTGTACTGAGACCCTGTGATACATGCATTGTTTATTGATATTGAGACCCTGTGATATCTGCATTGTATCTCTGTACTGAGACCCTGTGATATATGCATTGTCTGTTGATACTGAGACCCTGTGATATCGATAATGAGACACTTTGATATAGTTATTGTCGCTCTCTACTGAGACCCTGTGATACCTGCATTGTATCTCTGTACTGAGACCCTGTGATATATGCATAATCCATCGATAATGGGACCATGTGATATATGCATTGTCCATCGATAAGGAGACCCTGTGATATATGCATTGTCCATCGATAATGAGACCCTGTGATTTCTGCATTGTCTATTGATACTGAGACCCTGTGATACCTGCATTCGATCTTTGTACTGAGACCATGTGATATATGCATTGTATATCGATAATGAGACCCTGTGATTTATGCATTGTCTGTCGACACTGAGACTCTGTTATATCTGTATTGTCTCTTTGTACTGAGACCCTGTGTTTTATACATTTTATATCGTTACTGAGAAACTGTGATATCTGTACTGTCTCTCTGCACTGAGAATTCGTTCATGAATGAGTTGGGAAGATATTTCTTTACGTTATCCGTTTATCATAATTATTATTACAACTGGACATTCGACCGGAACTGTCAAACACACAGAACAACTATAAAGAAAAAAAAACACTGTCAGGCTGTTGATCATTAGGGTTTCTCCATCACCACCATAGGGAAGACCCCGGGGTCTCTGTATGGTGTTGGTGATCTTGGTTGTTGCGATGGTAGTTTTGGTGGGACACATACAAGTCGGTTCCCATCAGAAGAGGTAAATGGAACAGGCCTTGCCGCAGGTCCATGAGCTTAAGCTGCCTGTGCAAGTGAACACGGATTGGAAGGTGATTCTACATGTATCGTCATATCCATCACCGTCCGATTCTTGCTGTCCAAATCTGCGACATTTAAAAGGTCCGCCACTGTCTCTCTGGTAATATAATATATTTTATGACATTAAGAGATGAGGTGAACGCACTTTACACAACTGCATTGTCCTTGACCCTGAAGCAACACTAACAACTACTACCGTGTTATACGGGTCATTTATATAATTTATCACTTCCTTGTCTGTACATTGAACATGCAGCCTAAATAGACGAAAGGTTTCTATGCTCGACGTTTATAGTAAACAAATTCCACGATGTAAGTGGGTCAAAGTGCAATCGGAATGTTATGTACAGTGGAATGCAAACTGAGTTAGACTATGCGAGGGAAGATCGTATAGCTAACACATAGGTATTGTGCACCGCATTATTATCACAAAGGCTTCGGGGCTCAGAAAGATAAGGGTAACTTAATGTTTATCCAACTTTATCTATCTTTAGGCCTGCAGTGATTTGTCAGGGCTTCGTGTAAGTGAAATAAATTGATTTAGTGGATACAGCAGACAGTTCCTTTCCGATTAAATAAACCTTATATATATATATCTTTCCGAATTCCGGATGAATCCAAACGACTTGCACGTCTGTAAAAGGTAATCAATTTACATAAGGCCTTGATAAAAACTGCGCTGAACCAGGTTATTTACTTCGCCGTTAGGGTATCGTAAGATGTAACTGTTCCCGTATGGTGTGTTAAGGAAAATATTCTCACAGACCCTATATCTCCTTACTCCAGTTAATTTTTGACATATCTTCATGATTTGTTTACCAATTGTTAATAATCAGTGTTGTAACCCCCTTTAGGTGGGTTTGATTGTTGACCTTTCACCTCTCCTCCTCATATTTTTCCCCACCTGTCCTTGGTTAATTATGTATGATATATTATTAAAGGTTATTCACTGTATATTGTTTTTAATTATCATTTATGTATGGTGTCGGGGTATAACCATGTTATACAACAACCCTACCGATCGAAATAATGCTATTACGTTTACATGTATATGTCTGTATGTGTATCCACTGATAACCTCGGGTGTTTAATTGTTTGTACTTATTAATGAACTTTTTGTATATTTACAGGTGGATATCATTACTTTAAAAAGACCAACTATGTGCTGGTGAAAATATTCTTGTATTGGTAACCTGACACGTTCGATGATCCTCTTTTTTGTTTCTTACATGTATATTTAGCTGACCGCAAGCTTTGCGTGTTTTGAGTTTCAAGTGTTCTGCGTGGCCTCAACAGTAAAGGTTTCTATAAATTTTCAAGTTTGGTTTTAGAAATAAGTAACGTCACCCCTGGTACCGTAAGGAAGGACTGTTGTTTAGTTCATCTCCATATGGCACAATGTTAGGTTGCTTCAACCGTCATTTGTCGTTTACAGGTAGCCTCACATTTTGTTATCTATATGAGTTATCATACAGGATTGCAATGATAACTTATGTCTTTTGATTTACGTATCATGTATTCATGGTTATAGTTATAAATAAATGCATTAAAAGGTATTGTTTCTCTTAACTAATCTTATAAAATGTACAATGAAACAAAATATAAATCTGAACTACATTCCGTGATGAGTAGCTGTCATAATAATGTTCTCACAGAGTACGCCAGCGCCGAAGATTTGATATCGAACATTAGAGATGTTCAAATTTTAGGGAGTCTCTCATACTCAAAGTCCTCTCTCAGTAGTCCAGCCATTGATTATGAAGAGGGCGTCGACAGAAGCGGAAAGCATGCTGCCGTCATGTTTCCGAAACATACAGAATACCACTGTGAACAATTCAACTAATTATGTGAATTAATGAACGTGTATTCATAAATAATATATAAAATATTAATAACAAATTCATATATCCGAATGGGCAGCTCAAAAAAAAAAAAAAAAAAAAAAACAGCGGAAAATAGACGAAAGAGATTTTTGCGGTCATCTGTCGAGAAGGTTCAAATATTATATGTAATGAACTGGTCAGAAATACCCTTGTGGAAATTATTATACCTTTACACGTGTTATTTATAGTGCGTGACGCGAAATAAATATCAGGTATGAATTAAACTCATGAAACATGTTTGTTCCCACATTCTAGGCCAAAATATCGGACAGCAAATGCATGTTTATTCAATTGTGTGATAAAAGCGCAGGAGTGGCCTAGGCTTGACGACAAGTGGCCGATTTTCAGCACACGTTGTACCAAGAAGTTTGTTTTTATATGACAAAGATAACACCCCAATGAGGGAGTTATATCATTTTGTGCAGAGAACATGTTCTGTCAGTTGAACAAGTTTTAATCAGCTCGTTAGCACACCTAAGGCACGACGTTTGGAATTAACGTCTAATTTTATTATGTTTTATATATATATATATATATATATATATTTATATATATATATATATATATATATATATATATATATATATATATATATATATAGAAAGTTAAGATAAACAGTGACGCCTTTTAGATAGACTAACTAGTTTATTAACACACGAGCTTTCGAAGTACAAAGACTTCTTCGTCAGGTGGTAATTAAATGGGAACGTGTACAGAGATTATATATAATGGAACGACAATGTATAGAGTCCATAATGCCAGGAACAGTGTATTTACATGCTGATTGGATATTTAGTAATATTATAACCATGATGCCCTGGGTGGGCGGGGTACAGTGAGTACACATCGCTTCACTCGGGAATTCCGCGAAACCGAATGCAGGTCGACGTCATCTATATTATGACGTCACGTCGAAGGGCCGCCGGGTCCAAAGTGCGGCCCTCCGTGGTACAGCCCGCCATTTCCAATGGTAGTCCCTAACTGAGTCCCCTGTCGAATGCCAAAATCGGTCCGATTAATCGGTCGAGGGTGTGCCGCGAGCCGGATACCCAACCCTACTCCCTAAATGAGGGAGGGGGAGGTACGATTTCCCAGTGCTCTGTCCGGCCTAGGAGTTGTCTCTCCCGCCCCGACCATCGGGCCCATTAGATGTTCCATGCTAGGCAGCCGGTATGTAAAGGAAAGAATAACATAATAAAGCTAAATTAAGAAATATAAAACAAGTGAAGGTTATGCAAAAAATGTTGTAACAGATATAAACAAAATAACAAACGTAGTACTGATAACAATAATAATGATAATAAAAATTATAAATAGTACTAATATGAATAAAAATAATAATAATAATGGTATAATAAAAAGTGTACTATAAAGTTTAAACGAATAATTTAAAAGAAAAGGAAATAAAGTAAAGTAATTCAGAGTGTACGAAAATTAAAAAAAAGAAAAGGAGTGATTCTTTTGAATAAAAAGCAAGTAAAACATATTAAACATATAAAAGATTAGGAGATAATAAGTTCCCGAAAATAATGCCAATGGTAACGTAATCAGAAACACGGTCAGAAATAATAATAATAGTGATAATAATGATAGTAGGTAGACTAATAAATAGAAATAATACTGGGGAAGGAGGTGCAGGTTATAGGGTAAGGGAGAAAACTTAACATGGTAAAGATGAAAATAAAAAAGATAAAGTGGAAAAAAAAGAAGTGACATAAACAAAGTTAAAATAAAACAAATAGGAAGAAAAAGAAAGAAAGATCACCAGTGGCTCGCAAGGAATATTTTTATATAGATATTAATGCTTATAGTGTGCCAGGAAACCTTCGTCTTGATTGAGGCCATTCTGTATACAGTTGAATTTATTAGTGAATTTTAATTCCCAAATTTGTCTTAACCTTGTGTCCATGAGATCTCCCTTTAGTATGTGTATCCTCATATGCTCCGCATTGTGTCCAGTTTGTGAGAAGTGTGTGCCCACTGGGGGGAGTTTTTGATTAGACTTAATAGAGTGTCTATGGCCATTTATTCTCATGCTCAATCTTTGACTAGTTTCGCCGATGTATATGGCTTTCGGACATAAGATACATGTAATTAGGTAAACGGTTCCTTTGCTAGCGCATGTAAATTTGCCATGTATCGTGCATGTTTTCCCGTTAATTTGAATATTATCGCCTTGGACAATAAGTGGGCAGGTAAGGCAGCGGGGTCTTTTACATGGAAACGTACCATTTTGAATGTTTTTCGGGGTGGTTTTGTATTTTACCAACTGGTCTTGGTTGTTTATAGGACAATATGGGAGGTTCTGAAAAGATTGTAGAAAGAACAGGGTCCGCGGTTAGAAGGGGTTGTAACTCATGTGCAACTCTCTTTAAATGTTTAAGGTGAGGGTGGTAAGTTACAACCAGTGGTATTCGGTTTAGTTCTTTTTCGGGGTTTTCATCAATAAATTTTCACGTGGAATTTTGGTGGCTTTGGTTATTTGTTTATCTATGTTATGTCGTTTGTATCCCAGGTTGATGAATGTCTTCTTTAATTTCGTAGTTGTTGATCCCTGTCGGTTTTTTCTGAGCATATCCTGTTGTATCTTAGGGCTTGACTATAGATGATAGATTTGTCGACATGAGGTGGATGAGAACTTGCAGGATGTATATAGTTATGGCGATCAGTAGGTTTACGGTAAAGTGAAGTCTGGATATTTCCGTCGGTTAGTTTAATAGTAGTGTCCAGAAAATTAATAGCATTGGTAGAATATTCAAGTTTTAGATTAATGTTAGGGTGGTGACTGGTAAACTTATTGTGAAAATCTAAAAGGTTATTTTCGCCGTGGTGCCAAATTAGAAAATGTCGTCAATGTATCTTAGATAAATAAGTGGTTTAAGAGATTGATTTGCCAAGAAATCTTCCTCTAAGGTAATCATGAAGCAATTAGCATATTGTGGTGCCATACGTGTACCCATAGCTATGCCCATTATTTGGAGATAAATATTTTCTTCGAATTCAAAATAATTGTGTGTGAGGATAAATTCAGCCAAATCAGTGGTGATATCCGGTGTTATACTATTATGTTTATTATTATTATTGAGGAGTTTCATGCATGCCTTAAGACCATCCGTGTGAGGTATGTTAGTGTATAAACTTTCGACGTCCATAGTTACCAACATACTGTCTTCCGGAATATTATCGATCATGTTAAGTTTGTTTAGAAAGTCTGTAGTATCGCGGATATAATTATTAGAATTTTGAACGATAGGTTTTAGATTGGTTTCCACAAATCCAGAAATTAGTTCAGTAAGGGTTCCTATACCGGAAATAATTGGTCTCCCTGGATTGTTTTTTTTATGGATTTTAGGGAGCGTGTAAAATATGCCTGGTTTTGGGTTTTCGGGTATATACTTAAATAGTTCCAGTTGAATGTGTTTTGGAAATGTTAACATGAGTTGTTTTAGTTCTTTTGAGATTTAATTTAATTTAATTTAATTACCACCTGACGAAGAGATCTTTGTACTTCGAAAGCTCGTGTGTTAATAAACTAGTTAGTCTATCTAAAAGGCGTCACTGTTTATCTTAACTTTCGCTTCAACTACAGACTAACACGGCTATACCACTTATTACTATATATATATATATATATATATATATATATATATATATATATATATATATATATATATATACAAAATACATCGATTCGTTTAAAGCGCGAGTATGTGACCAGAATGTCCTTCGTCAGCTTTGCAAGCTTTGTTAAAAATCTATAAATTATGCTTTGTTAAACACATGAAAGGAGAAACACAGAAGAAACACTGGTTAAATGCTTGTTTAATCTTGATTTGTGAAGTCACTTGGTGTGGCAGCCAGGTCGCGTGCTCCCTACGTTTGTAATTTTCACCACTGATTTCGGCCGGTGAAAGCTTTTAACCACTTGTGTTCATGAGTATAATCATGACTCTATGATTAAAATAAAACAAAATAGCAGATACCATAATATTTAAGGAGGAAAAACACTATGTGTAGATAGGGTAAATACTATATTGTATATTAAAGAACCGGCTGCGTAAATAGGTCCCACCTATAACCCAAAACATAATTTAAGAAAATTCCAAAATATTCAGAAAAAAATCAATTTTTCTTCTTATGCTGTTGCCCTGTTTACTCTGTTTTACATTTTGATCCTTGATTTTTATTTATTTTTTCAAATTATTGTATAACAAGTTGAAAGAAATGTCAAAACTGAATAAAAGAAGTTAAAGAACAAGAACCAAAATGCATAAGGTGTTACATTTTTTCAAACAAAATTCACTGAGAAGGAATTTAGTACATATGTTTCTACATATGCTCACTACAAAACAGAAATTTTGGTGCAGTCGACTATATTCAAATAAAACATACAGGGGTATTACAATATAGTTTACAACTAGCCTGCTAGAAAGGTATTAGTTCATTCAGGGTTCTTAAAATAAAATTGATTCTATATTAATAATTTGGAAGTTAATAAGGAAATTTTATCATGGCATCCATATATGTGTGACATGTTGGTGTAAATTCTTGTGAATATATATTTGGCTGAAAAGGTTTCAGCTCATTAGTATACAGTAATGTACTTAGAGAAGCTTGTTTACATTACCGGATTGCATGAAATAAATAATATCAACAACTTTTCAACTTCAAACTCTCATTTGAAATAATGAAACAGGACAGAAGAAAATAGGATAAAATATTGCACAACCGTAATGTGAAACAATCTGATATAACATGAAATAAAAGTGTATAAAACAGAAAGTCAAAATATACTGTGTAAGAGTATGATGTGTATTTGTTTACCTTTAGGTTGTTGGCATTTCCTTTATTATTCAGTGTATATTATCTATAGCCCAAGTAACCATTCCCCACATTTATTTTCAACTAAACGTGGAAACAGAATTAAGACTAAACGGTGCCAGCTGAATAAGGAAGCGCGTTATCTGATTTGACAAAAAGTTTTCTGGGCCTGTGAAATGATGACGCATCTGGAGGTAAGTACAGTAACTAAATCGTTGAGACAACTACCTATACCTATACAGTGGGTAAGATATTTCATAATGTAAACCTTTTTACTATAACTACATGGGACATTCGGTTGCTTTTGTTAAACTCAGAGGACAACTATAAAGGAAGAAAATGCGTTGTCAGGTTGTAGATCGAGGAATCAGGACTACCAACACCACCGTCGGGAGGACCCCAGGGTCCACGAGTAGCGCTGTTAGTTGTCCTGGTTGTGGTGGCCTATTAGTAGTGAAAATACCAGTCGAATTCCTGTCAGGGAAATGTAGCACATCCCCGACTATACCACGGATGCACTGGAGAAAACTTCTTGTACAGGCGTTCAAGGATTGGTCGTTGATTCGACATGTGTCCTCACTGTTTCCCACTCTACACGACATCAATTCGTCACCATTCTTACTGTCCACATTAACGACAGTGAAGAGGTCCACCACTGTCCCCCTGGAAATATATTTATTGTATAACATTAAGAATCAAGGTGCACGCACTTTACTCTACTGCATTGTAATTGCCCAAGAAGCAACAGCTACAAAATTATGAAAATAATTAAAATAACAATTACAATAATAATAATAATAATAATAATAATAATAATAATAATAATAATAATAATGATAATAATAATAATGATAATATTACAGAGATTTATGGTTAAATATCAGCCACGAAATAAAACCATCGAAGCCACCGTTTTATACAATTCACTTATATAATTCAACCACCTGTCTTAATATCGAACATGCAGCCTAAACAGACAAAAGTGGGCTCTTACAAAAAAAAAAAGAGAAAAAGTCACTATGCCCGACATTTATTATGCAAAATCTCAATGAGAAATCAAATCATGATTTTAATTGATCGTGGGTCAACGTTCAATCGCAAGTTGAGGAATAGTCAATTGTCTCCGGTTTTAAGTATATCAGTAGCTCGGCAAGATCAATGGTATAGCCATTTCGTAGGTATTGTGCACAGCATTATCATTATCACAGCGGCTTTGGGCTCAGAAACAAATGAGTAACTGTATTCTTATCAAACTGTATCTAACTTCGGGTCTGCAGATCTCTTTATATAGATTCAGTGGTTTGTCAGGGCGTTGTTTAAGTATAATAAAGTGTTGCTAAAGAAAAACAGAGACTTCTTTTCCCATTAAATAAACCGTAAATCTATATTTTGCCCTAATAACGCATAAATCCGAAAGACCTGCAAAACACACGCCTGTAAAAGGTTATCATCATACCTAAGACCCTGATTAATACTGTGCTGAACAAGTGTATTCACTTCATGTTGGAGGTATCTGCACTCGAATTGCGTGTTAAGGATAATATTCTCATAAACTCATGGACCTTACATCTCCTTACTCTAGTTATTTTTTACATATCTTCATGATTTTTATTATCACCAATTTTTAATAATCGTCGTTATCACATACAACTTATTTATCATAAATTATAATTATCACCTCCAATAAAGTTCACAGGAGGTGAAGTGAACAACCGTGTTTTGAATTAATTTCAATGATTTTTAAAGGATGAACAATGGGCGAAAGAACAAAAATGTCTATTTTGAGACGGGTTGCAGAAAATTCAAAATATTTCTTTAAACTCATTTTCTAATTTCTGCGAAGATCAGTTATTAAATTTGTTGTTACTAAGATAACTCTCGGTAATCATAAGTTGATTATTAATTTTTAATTGATATTTTTGCGTTTGCAGAGGTAAGCATTTAATCAAGAGACACGTCCACACTTAATCGTAGGACTGTTTAGTCGTGCGATTGACCGACGATCAGGTAGTCGCACGACCAGTCTCCACAAATTTGTGCTGATCATGAAGTGGTCGTGAGTACTTGATACTGGTGGTAGGTAATCGTACGACTAGTGGCACCCTCGGTTGCACGAGCAACCAGAACTAGTGACGATCGGTCGTAGATCAGTCGTGCGACAAGTCGTTGCGATTAATATTCATCGTACGACAAGTCTTAGTGACCAACGACCAATCGTATGACTTGTCGTAATGGTGTGTGACAAGTGGTTCAACTGATGGTGCCACCGATCGTATGGATATATATTCATTCCTTGGCCCCTTATTGGCCCTAGTCATCGTTCGCTAGATCCCTTACAGAACAGTGATCCAAGCTGATCCAAACTGACAACTGGAGGTAATTACGGTTGACTGAGCATAGCCTTAGATCACAACATTTTTAAAACGTTTGCCACAAGTCGGGAGATATCTTGGCAAGTCGCAATTCTGATCACAATGTCGTACGACCGGTGATGCCACCAATTGCGAGGTGGCACGAACAGTGGCACGACCAATCGTGCAACAGATGATGCACGCCTGGTCGAGCGATGACCAAAGACTGGTGGTACAACCTTCTTGCGAACTCCTACAAACACAAAATTGACAGTCGCAACTGGATTTTGAACATGTTCAAACAATTTTTCACCCAGTAATCAGCCACGACCTCCTCGTTCGATAGCACATTCTTGTCACGATTTTCCTGCGATTCCTTAAATTTTCAGTGATGGACAGGTCGTAACCTGGTCTTATCCCTAGTGTGACCGTCGCTTTACTAGCTTAACTGTATATTAAATATGACTGATTATTTACATAAAAAGCAAATAAAAATATTTATAAAAAATGTATACACAGTATTTGGACATACAGTAGTTGTCAGATAGTTTTGCTTCTGGTCAAGTACCGCTTACGATACAAAATTGCTGTTTTTGTTTACCGCCATTTTGATAACTCACTCCCATCATATTTGTCTGGAAAATATAATAATAAGTCCGCCGTACGCTGCGCTCGGCGGGCGGAAATCTTCTTAAAGTACCAGAGTGTAATATGAGAGTCGGTGAACGTTCCATCCATTCATAGCCCCAAAAGTCAGGAATTCACTTCCTTATAACACTTAGAAAATCTCCAATTCTTGTATCATTTAAAACTAATTTAAAACGTATCTCTTTCGGCAAGCTGTTGGTAATTAATATGCATCATTTATTTTCTTGGGTCAGGCACAGGGAGTAGATTTCCATGAAATTGTATGTGGAAATGTGTGTGTGTGAATATCGCTGAGAGTCTGACCGTCGGAGAATTTGGCGCTATATAAATACTATTATAATTATAATATAATTATATATACTATAAAATTATTATAATTATTATTTTAGTTGGGTCGATTATTTATAGAACCCTAAAGGGTTATACTCTCTTGAGCAAGCAAAAATCCTTGATAAATAAATTAACCTTATTCATGTTTCTTTTTGGAATGTAGAAGAACATTAACAACTTCACACAAATATATTTGCAGGTTGTCAAGTCCACAGTTTTTGTGTGTACTCCAAGATAAACCCTAACCGGGCGCGAGGATCTTCTGGCGTCATAGGCACATATATTTCAGTCACATATGTTGGCCTCCCCACGTTTCTCATCACATAGCGGCGATGGGTTATACTTGATAAATGACAAATTGAAAGTTGATCAATCTTATTTGGATCACCTTATTTGATACCAGTTTACAATGTATGATAAGATATGGTTCAGATGAAACATGGGGAATCTCTCCCATTTAAAGGAAAATTGGTGTATATATAAAATATCTAAAATAACAAGCTTTTGAGATAATGTATAAGGAATAATTAAAGATTTCACTTTGTATACATCGGGCTGGGAAAGAAAAAAAAGAGTGATTATATAATCTTCTTTAAAACTACATTTACCTCTCTTAGAGGTAACTTCTCTAAGATGAACATGAACACACAACTGAACACGTACATAATCTGTTCGAAAGGTGTTTATGTTGACACCTGTGATCGGACACGGTCCAATGTTTTTAACACTCGTTATCAAGAGTTTGCAAATGGTTTTAGGCAATATTTTGGCTAGTTTCGATTTATTTCTAAAGTGAAAAAGTTACTTTTCGTTTAAGCTCAACATGCTTCAAAGGTGATTCGGCCCCTTTAAGCAGTAAAGATATCGGGAAGATGTTATTACCATATACATTATAATCATGCAGCGGAGATAATTTATAATGGCGTAATCGATTATAAGGAAGACAGTTTAAGACCTCTTGCCACTCCTGATCTTGGTCACCCTACTCATCCCGTAACTGGACCGCGCCTGGGATTGACGTCATGGAGTGTTTTGAGCGCGAAGGATTCGTGACGTAATATGGACGTGATCTTGACTTTTCACTGAAGTTATTGTAAGTGTCACAAATATATGTGCATGACTATTAAAGTGTTTGTAGTTACTTAGTATAATGTCGGATTCCTATTGGCAGATGTAGATCTTTAACAAGTGCAAAGTATAGGTTTACAGGTCATGTAATATGTACAGGACCAGCAGAGTTGTCATGGTAACAATAAAAGTCTAGCACTTACAAAAAGGAACCTCTTTGTCCAAAGCTAAAAAAATGTAGTTTGCAGTTGCTTTGAAAATAAATATTGTAATTAAAACTTGGTCAAAGTCCAGGTCGTGATAAGAACATTGATGTATATAATATCCTCACAATAATAAGTACGCTTACCGATCAAACAAATAATAGGCTTAACACAAAGGATCCCACATTATATTCTCTGTGTGATCGACATGTTGGCCTTTAATTAAAATAATTCCAAAAATCAAAGTAGGACATTTCTTAATGAAAGGTGAGCATGGTGTTTACTTAGTTACTTTTATTTATGATTCTTATTGTAATAATAAAATTTATCTTTATGTTTTGGTAATTTCTTTAATATGGTAAGAACAGTGTGGTAGGACGGAAAGCGTGATTCCGGTATTTCAAGGTATAATTTAAGAACTCCAATATGGCAACCGTAATTATTAATGAAAAAACAACAAGGAATAGATATGTGAGAAATATCGCTCTTGGGTGTTGACAATACTCAGGTTATTTGTACTATATTTTTGAAAGAAGTATATTTTTCAGAACCTTAATAGTTCCACAAGCCTTTAGTGATGTGACTTGATGATATAAGCCCAGCATAGCAGGCTTCTGTTTAAGACTGAACTTTATTAATAAACACAGTATCAAGATCGGCACCTACAAAAATCCACAAGGAACCAGTCGAAAAATTGCTTGTTGCTTATGAGGAATTTATAATATCGAATATCAATTGATTGGGATAGCGAAATATCCTTAATTGTCTTAGGACTATTGGTATGGGAATTCGGATAATATATGTCCATCACGCTTTCTAGTTATTGTTTCACAAGTTGTGGCTGTTTACCGTTAACTGTGTTCTGCACGCAGTTTGTAAGATTATTTCCTTATTTCTGGCTTTTCTTTAACTGTGCATCACGCACGATTGGTAACATTATTTGTATGAGAATGTGTGGCGGATATCTGGAGGAGGCGTTTCGGAAAAACCTGCCGAATTATATATATATATATATATATATATATATATATATATATGTATATATATATTTATATAATTATATATATAATATATATATATATATATATATATATATATATATATATATATATATATAATTTTTAGGACATATACAAGCAGGTTGACTAACAATCTGAGAGAGACACATGAGAGATCATTAATGACTTTTAATGACAAAATTGTAGACATGCTCATCAACGTTCATGAATATTGAAATATAAGGAAAATCATGCCACATCATGCAGGTGTCTTTTTTTTTACAAAAACTGTCCTTTGTAGACTGATTAGCAAGAAAGTTGAAAAGAAACACTCACAAACCACTGCATGTTCACTTTACGGAACACTTTACTAAGGTACACTGTGCATTAATGGCTCGCGACCTTTGAATCATTACATGGGATGAGAGCAGCTAAAAACCCAGGAACAGCCTTACAAAACATGTAAAAAGCAACATATCCTGTTTTCATTATTTCTGTAAAATGGTTACAGATCTATCGTTTAAAAATCATTTCATAATGATTATATTAAAGCAGTTTGTCTGTTGGAATCCCCGTCACTTTAAAACAGGGAAACTGAATTTTTGGGCCAGCTATATACATTAACTTGTTCACGTAAATAATGAAGAAAACTCATTTTAGCTTCCAACTTTGGTTTAATATAATGTCGAAAGCATACACTTTCATATAATACCAAATAATTGTACTCCTGTAAGACAATATTTCAGCATGATATTACACTATATAAATCAGTACAGCCATAATGCATAACGTAGGAATTACTTAGTAAACTTGAAAACAAAAAACCTATCGATCATGAGACATTATTCCAAATGGGAACTTATAAAAACCTACTGTCGAAATATTTTAGCATGATATTACACTATATAAATTTACAGCCATAATGCATAACTTAGTAATTAGCGTAAGTAAACTTTAATACAAAAACCTATCGATAATGAGACATAATTTCTTATGCTAATTAATAAAAACCTACTGTCGATATGGGGCACTCGGCCCTAACCTGTTAAACACACAGGACAACAAAAAGGGAGGAAAACAGCAGTGGTAGGCTGTAGATAAAAGAAGCTCCGCCAATGGGGCCTGGAGGATCCCTTGGCCTCTGGGTGGTGGTCGTGGTCCTGTTGGTTGTGGTGGTAGTCTGGGTCGTGGTGGTTGGGCCCACACCAGTGGTATTCCTGTAAGGGAAACGTAACTCATCCCCCACTATACCGCGAATCCACGTGACAAAGCTGCTTGTACGAGTGTACACGGAGGGGAAGTTAGTTCTACATGTATCTTGATCGTTCCCCACTCCAAATGACGTCACTCCTGTCACCATCCATTCATCCTGTTCACCTCGGCGGCAGTGAAGAGGTCCGCCACTGTCTCCCTAATAAAACAATTTATTTATCTATAACATGAACGCTCCATGTCATATTCCCATCTGCTATAGGCAAAAAATATGATAATAATAATAATAATAATAATAATAAAATAATAATTGTGATAATAATCTCAATTATAATATAATAATATATTTTATAATAAAATAATGATAATAATATTAATAAAAAATAAAAGTGATTATTATTATTATTATTATTATTATTAAATTAAGACCCAATAAATACAACCAATAGAGCCACAGTTTTATCCCGGTCCTTTCTCTAATTTGACAGCAAGAATAGGACTATATCGCTATAATAACAATAAAAATATTCACTATGCTCGATTATTATGCATAATCTTCGCTTTGACCTACTACGTTAAGCTTAATATTATAAGAAAAATTAAAGTTTGATCGCAGGGAGAAACCAATAAAATAGACCCTCCGTATAAGGTCTTTCAGAAGTGCAGCAAGTTTTTATTACACAGTATTATGTACATAGTTGTTATCACCGAGACCTGGGGACAATGAGTTCATGTGATTTATTTTTTATTATAACTTTACACCCTCAGATCTACACGGCTTTTGACTTTAAGTTCTGCTTTACTAATTACTTTTGGTCTAATAAATTATTATAGGTGATAAAACGTCAGCACTGTACTAGGGTTCTTTTCCCAGTAAATGAGTCATAAGTCTATACTACCTACGCTGTATACCTGCAAAAAAAATCTGCCCCGTGGACTCATGCACGTGACACCCTCATAATACCTGCCCTGAACCAATGTTTTGGAAATAATTTTCCCGTCAAACTATGAACTGGTCTCTGCAAACTGGCAGTAAATTCAGAACATCATTCACAAAGAACCTTCATCAATTTTCGATCAACTGTCTTCAGTAGTACATTTTTTCACATATAAAAAGGTACCATGAGAAAGGACATTTCACATATTTAAAAAAATTGATTAAATGTAGATCTTCCTACAATAAATTTTATTTAATGGTAAGTTATAATAAATTATTATAAATCATTATAAGCTTATTATTACTTTTAGAAACATTTGTAACTTTCGTATTTAATCATTTTATCGGAGGATATATACTATATACATAGACGCATATATCTAAAGGAGTTTATTAATAGTGAATATTAAATGGTATGGGTTTTTTGTTCAATAAAAACATGATATGTTTCTGTGCGCAGCGTTTATTGTAAAAATCACAGTTTTTCTTTACACCAAGATTCTTTTGCTAATGCTAAGATGGTTTACCTGGCACGAGGATCTGACGGCGTCATAGACACAGATATTGGAGTCATATATGTAGACGCCCCTCACGTTCCTCATCCTATATCTACACTGCGAGTTGGTGATAACGGGAATAGTCGCCTCTTGTAAGTACCTCGAACTTGTTCCTGTCACTCCGCCTGCCAAAAGCATTTAATATAATATGAGTAATCAGATAAAGGGTAAATAACATCTTACTGTGCTTACTGATGAATGTTATTTTAAAGTTTGGATATTTGTCTAGGTCAGTGAACCGGTGATTCTGAGTCATAACCGTTGTCTGTAGACTGGTTGTCTGAGTCACAATTATTAACTGTTAACTGAGTGTCTGGGTCAGAATCATTGTCTGTAGAATAAGTGTCTGAGTCACAACCATTGTCTGTAAACTGAGTGTCTGAGTAACAACCATTGTCTGTAGACTGAGTGTCTGAGTAACAACCATTGTCTGTAGCCTGAGTGTCTGAGTCACAGCCATTGTCTGTAGACTGAGGGTCCGAGTCACAACCATTCTCTGTAGACTGAGTGTCTGAGTAACAACAATTGTCTATAAACTGAGTGTCTGAGTAACAACCATGGTCTGTAGACTGAATGTCTGAGTCACAACCATTGTCATTAGACGGAGTGTCTGAGTCACAGCCATTGTCTGTAAACTGAGTGTCTGAGTAACAACCATTGTCTGTAAACTGAGTGTCTGAGTAACAACCATTGTCTGTAAACTGAGTGTCTGAGTAATAGCCATTGTCTGTAGACTGAGTGTCTGAGTCACAGCCATTGTCTGTAGACTGAGGGTCCGGGTCACAACCATTGTCTGTAGACTGAGGGTCCGAGTCATAACCATTGTTTGTAGACTAAGTGTCCGAGTCACAACCATTGTCTGTAGACTGAGTATCTAAGTCACAACCATTGCCTGTAGACTAAGTGTCTGAGTCACAACCATTGTCTGTAGACTGGATGTCTGAGTAAAGACCAATGTCAGTAGACTGAGTATCTAAGTCACAACCATTGTCTGTAGACTGAGTGTCCGAGTCAGAACCATTGTCTGTAGACTGAGTGTCTGAGTCACAACCAATGTATATAGACTGAGTGTCTGAGTCACAATTATTATCTGTAAACCGAGTTTCTGAGTCACAATTATTGTCTGTAGACTAAGTGTCTGAGTCACAACCATTGTCTGTAGACTGAGTTTCTGAGTCACAGCAATTGTCTGTAGACTGAGTGTCTAAGTCACGGCCATTGCCTATAAACTGAGTGTCTAAGTCACAACCATTGTCTGTAGACTGAGCGTCTAAGTCACAACCATTTTCTGTAGAATAAGTGTCCGAGTCACAACCTTTGTTTGTAAACTGAGTGTCCGAGTCACAACCATTGTCTGTAGACTGAGTTTCTGAGTCTCCATCATTGTCTGTAGCCTGACCGAGTCTAGGTAAAGTTTTTGCTTACGTCACATATAGAACTAAACCCTGCGGCATCGTTACCAAATAATTTATTGTTTGTAATATAAAGACATCTAAGCAAAGGTTTATGCTTAAAAGATAATATTAAAAGATTCTGTCGATGCTTTTTCAAACGTTAAGAAGGGTGAAATAAATTTGAATGAGTTTAAAAACATCTTAAGTCAGGAATAAGGCAGGTATTTTTATACCTTTGTCCATAATAGTTATTACCGTGCATATCTTTCCACAGGGTAAACCTACAATTCTTTTTAATTGGCTCAAAATACAGCTAATGGTTGGACACTAGAAAGACAATATTCATAATCATAAACCCGCGGATATGAAAAAAATTGCATGCAAACAAGATCAGGTAAAGTCCCCATGGAAACCTAAAAATTTCATTCCTTCGTATTGGTATTATTTTAAAATGTTTAGAAGCTAAGGCCTTTGGTTATGTGTTAGATTTACTTGAGTGAAATCAAAGACATGGGAGGCATTTTATATTTTAGTGCACGCGCACATTGAGATTTCTTTGTAATGGCGATAAACGTTTTTTTCCCAGAATTTATTTTACGTACTTGTTTTTCCCCATCCTGTGATGTAACAGCTGGCCCCAACAAAGCCGTCCTCGGTGTCCGGTAGTGCCGCTGGCCGTACATATTGATTAAACACAGCCGGTGAATTCAGTTCTACGATGGATATGTCATTCCGGAGACTGGTTGAGTTATATTGGGGATGCTAAGAATATGGAACAGTAAGAGTATTAAATAGTTGTAACCTGCATCACGCGCAGCATACTCAACAACGAGTATCCTTATTTATAAGCAACATCACCGAGTGTGTCTTTTTCTGCTTTTTCTTCATTATCCAATCTTTCTATTTCGACATTCAAAGACGTTCCTAGGCCCTGACAAGTTTCGCTAGGGTGTACACCAAAATGCGTGAATTATGAATCAGAGTGTGATAATAGCTGTTGATATAAAGAACAATATTTTGACAAAATTAACAATATATTATTGTATATTGACTGTTATAAACACATGGTTTTACAAATATAAGCTGCGTTAATAAAGCAAACAGAGGTCGTCCCTTTAAAAGCTGAGCAAACCCATTTCAGTTTTGTAACTTACATTATAAATCCTACGAATATATCTTATGTATCCATCACTGTCGTCTAGAATATCGTGTCCACCAAGGACCACCCTGTAGGACCTGGTTAGGCTGATTTGAAAAAAATAGAAGTTAATTCTTTTTCTTAATGTAAATTAAATAAGATTTAAAATAGCTGTAATAAAATGATATGTGATCCATAAATATGACTTAAAATACTTTTGTTCATGAGCAATTTTAATTATCTACCAACATAGTATTTTAGTGGAAATGACATTGTGAACTACTCACATGTACAGAGTCACACATACACACATTAATAAAAATGATTGTCATTTTCCACACAAAACATTAATCTAAATTTTAACTTACTCATGCGTACAGTGAGCTGCGCTCATGACAAACTTCTCAGACAGCACAATAGCCCCACAGGTATGGTACCAGACTTTGTAGGTGCTGCTCCATCGTCTAAGTGAAGCCTGCCACGGCCAGCGTCCTCTTGCAGCAGTCCAGCCATTGACAATGAAAGGTACATTGACAGAGGCCTTGAGGAAACTGTCGTCTTGATCCTGTGTATTTGAACCTGTTATATATAGAGTAAAGAAATCGGATTCAAGCCAGCGCCAACGGCTACATTGACATTGGTGGTGCATTATTATTTTTTCTATTCGCCTGATTTGATGGCAGGAACAAGAAATCGAAGACATCGTGGAACGGAGGTCGTTCCATGGTAAGCCAACTTTATTTGACAGAGGGCAAAAAATGAAGGTATAAAAAGGCGGGTAATTATTTGAATGAATATAAATATACTATTCAAATGATGAAATGTGCAATTGCAATGAAACTAAAAACAATAGGCTCCCGATACACTTTCCATTGATCTTTGACATGGAAACCCGACAAAAACAACAGGTCACATCTAGAACTACCTAGAAAATAGCATGATGATCAAACATATTTAAACAGGCAGTTTTAGTGGTGTGGTGTTATAATAAAAACACCTGGACACATACCTGAGTCGGTAGTCACAGAATTTAGAAACAGCAAAATTAATATACAACTGCTGAACATCTTTGCCATCTTGTTAAGAAGGGATCCCAGATATAATCTGTTCAGTACCACGGTTTGGTCAGACTTGTATATTTGCTCACATATGACACATTCCAGGGATTCGGGACAGGAAAGTGTTATGTCATCTTTCTAAAACTGAATCACGGTCGCCTAGTGAAAGTGTCTATTTTTACCTACCCTTATCTTGAAAGTTAGAACATTGCCTTTAACCTTTGACAAATGATTGACAAAAGTAAACATATTATCAGAAAGGTATTTGTTTACCCGCCATGTGGTACATGAAAGACAGTTTTGAGGACTTAAGTCTATACTTATTCTGACAGGCACGTTTAGATGAAACGTCAAATCTCTCCTTGCAGGCTCTACTGGATTGCTTTTAGACATGATATAGTCCCATTTGAAGAGATTTTTTTTGTAATTCCATGAAAATTTTCGTTGGCTGCTTTATTTGAATATGACGAATTAATTATGTCTGGGATCATAATTCTCATATGTTCAAGAAACCAATTTTAAAATGTCTTTTATGGTCTAAATCAGAATCCAACAGTAAAATTGTGCGCGATAAATGAATTATAGATAATAGTTTTTATAGTCTGAATGATACTTCTGAATTAATTAGAATTAGTAACACACAAGGGTAAAGGAATCAGCATGTGTTCTACCGTACAATAATCTGACATTAACCTTTCTCCTTTGCACAGGACACTAAGACAGATCCACAGGCGGGGCACCAGAACATGTAGGTGCTGCTCAAGCGACTCAAGGAAGCCTGCCAGGACAAGCGTCCTCTAGGTGTAGACAAGCCGTTGATAATGAAAGGTACGCCGACACATGAGGAAAAAAAAGCAGGTGGTCAACTTAACCTTGCTAATTTGCTCCTGACTTATATAGTAAAACGCTGTTAGATGAAAAAGTGATACATGGAATGATGACGAGTTTATCTAGAGACCAAGCTATTTTATCGACTTACATGACCGAGAGAGGTATTTTTTCACATAAATAAAATATTTTTACGGTGGAGTTTGTGCTATTTTAAAGTAAAGTCAGTGGTTGTTTCATTGAATTGATTATTACACCTTGATAGTATTATATAACCACCAGAATACGTATTAAGAAGTTACACTCTATTTCAGTAATAAACTGTAATAAATATTACAGCCTCCTTTCATCGACTTATATGTTCCCGTATCACATCACAGATCCATTTATCAAAACTGACTATTTTGTTAGGGTACAGACTGAAGAAAACTGCATCTGCCTCTAAACGCTCTCTAGCTGACCATCTACACAGGGATCAGTACCCGGAATATATAATTTAGGTAAATGGGCACCGCCTCCCCACCTACCTTGTCCACACATCCCTGAAAGCAAGTTTGCCAAGGTCTACCTGCCTACTATCTTAACTCGGTTGTCAATCGCATACATTCTAGAGAATATTGGAACCCTCTGGGTATTTTGTTCGGCGTTACTGTAAACATTGGTCATCCATTTGTTATAGGCAAAAGGGATGTTGTAGGTCATGGATGATTTCGTATACCATACAACATTATAAATCCTATAAATAATTCCTTTGGTATAAGAAATCAACTAATTTTTATCTTTGTTCTGTGGATTCAGAAAATATCGTGGGTTTAAAATTTCGTCTTTTTGACCTGAAACCGATTCGTTGGGTTAAAAGTTTCGTGGATTAATCGTACCTGGTAATGCATTTGTGAATACACCTGAAAATAAGCCAGAGATCGGCGTATGTTCGACAAAAATACACTGAGTGTTTACAACGTTAAGAATCATTTAATCAAATGTCAGATCTTTACAGTAACCGTGCATGCGGTGTTGGCTCAATGATAGGACAACTAAAGTATCGATTGACTTATCTGAATCATGGGTGAAAAATTTAGATATATCTCGATAGATTCCTCTGGTATAATACCACCTGAGTCCACTAAATGAAGTCATGCATTATTAGTTTAATGAGAGCAAGTCTAGGCGCTCTAGATTGGTATGTCGTTTGTTCAGAAGAAACCCAATTTCCACAACAATGGGACTAGTGCACCTCCGGAACGTGGCCTCAATTAAACTAGGCCCCTGCACAAAATTGTGCTAGGCTGACCGTCACTCACCACCCAGCCTGGGGACTTCCTAGATGGACTCTGCCGCACGGTTTAGCTTTTATTGTTTGGCCAGTAATTAACGAGATACAGCTTAAGGGTGAAGTTGTCTTGTGTACAGGGTGCATTTATCTGTTTGTTACCAAAATCACACGATACTCGCGCCATAAACCATGCAGGGGCCGCCATTAGTCGGCTTAACCTGTCATCACCGGCATCCAACATGATTAATAAAAAAGATCAGTGACCACTATTGTTTATTCAATTGAAAACTGACATAACTCAAACAAACAATTGAATACGACGTGCAGTGCAAAATGAACTTTACCTACGACATTAAGCGAGATAATATGAGAGAGAGAGAGAAAGAAAGAGAGAAAGAGAGCGAGAGAGAGTGCAAGTCACACCCACCAGTGTAAGGTAGAGCACACGCATTTCAAACTATCACTGTTACAAGTTGTAGGTCCAACACTGCTGAAATCTTGATTTTTGTACTCAGGCCAAGGAAGAATGAATTATCTTTTCTAACAAATAAAATTTATAAAGTATTTCTTTTTGCATTTTTAGGCTACATATGGCTTTCAGTCCATTTTATTGACCAATACCACTGATAGCATTGACAGTAACAGTGAGTAGTTGAAATTCGTTTGGCGAACTTTCAGTCTCTGAGAACCATGTATACCCGCTGTATGATTGATATTGCCATCTTAAGCTATATACTTATTAACATAATTAAATATTTTTGAACAAAACCAACTCTTTTTAGCACATCTTGAATATAATTTTCTAATTATCTACTTATTTTGTGTCCCAAGTGATTGTGATTGCATGCCAAAAGCCTTCGGTTATAGCGTTGAAGTAAGTAAGAATAACCAGACGCTGTTTCTTCTTGGAAACACCGGGCCTCCTCCGGTGAAGTTACTTTCAGGAGAAATAAAGTGTACATAAGTGTTGACTGTTTAAATATCAGTGATACTTGAGTTTTTGCTTGATTCAAACCCAGTCCGTAATACTTAATCCGTCTTCTGTTGTGAAATCCTTCTATATATATGCAGTTCTTCTGTGTTGTATTAAACCCCTTGAATCTACTTGACCATAATATTCGTTTGAATATAATGACATTTTAATTTTTGTTTCATCAGATGTTTGAATAAAATATTAGACAAAACTACATGCACAAGATAAAAAAAACTCAAATACTCTAAAGCGACTTGCAGATTACATGCAACTAATATAATTTCGAACGGTTAACACTTTACATAAACATCGTGATTTTTGCTGATGAATTTTTACAACATCCAAAATACAAGTTGGAATAATTTTCTGTATTTCCATATATAATAATACATAAAGCTGAGAAGGTATAATTAATTTGCATTAAATGGCTAGTGATATACGCGTCTAATTATATATGCTCTGCAATATTCCTCTTTCTAATATTGTACTACCACAGAATTACTTTTCGTAATACAAGGCATTTAAACGTGAAATACATTTTAAGAGTAAACATGACCATTTAAGATACACCGTGTCAATTAGTGAGATATATATTTAGTAATGCTTCAAATACAGGTTTGACAGATGCATTAATGCCATTTATGATAAAATTATGATAAACATTTAAGATAAAAGAGACGTGCCTGTTTAATCCAAGGCATTCAGGAATGCAACGAGACCCGAAAGCAGGAGTATTAGGCTAGGGAATACAGGGGATGTATGATCGCTGACGTAAGGAACAGTGGGGGTAGTAGGTAAACGTAACCCATCCCCCACTATACTACGGATCCAGGGTAGAAAACTTCTCGTGCTAGTATACACAGTCGGTAAGCTGGCGTTACACGGATCAACTCCTACCACTGGTGGCACGGACATAACCCCAGCCACCATCCAGTCTTCTTTGTCATTCCTGCGGCAATTCAGAGGTCCTCCACGGTCTTCCTGTTGATAAATTACCAATTATAATAAAAGTTTATTCCTTGTTCCTTGGACTTATAGTCGTAAAATATGATATTAAAATATGCAATTCTAAATCAGTCTACATATAAAAGCGTTTTTGCAAGTGATGGTTTATATGTGATTAAATATATAACATGATAATATCTAGATGATTAAATATAATGCAATTTACCTTCATATTACATGTGTTACATTACTTTTTGTTATTTTATTGAAATCTATTTGTATCACAAATAAAAGGATGTACAACAGAAAATAAGTGTTGGTTTTCTTCAAACGTGAGATGAGAGTGTTCTTTTAAAATTAGATATATTAATTCTGTGTTACTGTTTAAGATGAGCCTTTCTGTGAAAGGTATGTGGTTTTTCAGCATCGACTGTCTTTCAACACTGCATTTCGGACATTTTAGAAAATAATTTTCAGCGTCGTCAGATTGATAAGAACAACTGTAATTTTTTACAATATCCGTTTTCAGTAAGGTGGTATAGATATAAATGATATTGTCAGAAAAGCATTTGTAAATGAATTGTAAATGTAATTGGCTATTCCATAAAGACAATCGAAATGATTCCTGGTTTTTGCAAAATTATGATTTTACATATGCACATGAGTACAAGAAGGAAGCTCCTACCTGGCATGCTGCATTTTCTTATTTATGAACACATATGCTGTAATTATAAATCTCAACATAGGAATTAGACACAAGCTTTTCCTTGCAGAATGAGTTGCTGATCACGGGAATCTTACTTTCTTGTAAGAAGCCTGGTGTTCCTACCCCTGATGCATCTGTAGGAAATATAAACCTTACATATGGCATCAATCAGACCATATTATGAACCATATGACAGTTACAATATAATATACGTAATATGTGTCCCAATAAAATTGCTTGACATGCAAGTTTAAAAAAATGGATATTTGTATTGATTTGTTTACCGTTTTATGTGTACAGAATTGAATGAAATACGGAATATTTGAAAATTCTGTATTCTTTATATAATTCAGTAAAGATAGTATTATCTGTAAATACAGAAGATAGATGATTACTGCGAACCCAGTAACAGGTCCAAGGAAATACAGTGCCTTATGTGCAATGGTACACACCCATTATGTTTACAGCCGGTAATGTAACAATCGGCTCCAATAAAACTGTCCTCGCTGTCTGGTAGCAATGCCGCTTGGACTAACTGATTAAATACAGCCGGCCTATCTAGTTCTAAGATTGATAAATCGTTCCGCATAGAATATCCACCAGAAGAAGGATGCTAAATGAGACAAAGAAGCGACAATGGTTTTAATTTATGATTTGGTTCATTTAACCTGCCGCCCCCCCCCCCCCCCGAAAAAAATTGTTTTATTTAGTTATTTTTAATGATAAATGAAAAAGGTCTTTTTCCCGAGCTTTCCAAAGTATCTACCGTACTCGTTGTTTACCGTTATCTATTACTTTATTTAAGGTATATGTTTGTATAGGCATAAATATGGTATAATATAATTACACTTTCTTAATATTTATCACGATATATCATATATGCTCCTATGTAAGGACATTATTTCATTAAATAAGTTCAAATAACTTAGCATATGTTTTTGACGAACATGTCTGACGTATCCATCGTTGCCGTCACTGATATCATGGGCACCAAGTACCACCCGGTAAGAACTTTCAGGGCTGAAGTTTTACAGATTCAAATAAGAAACAGAGGTAGAACGTACGCTAGCGTAGAAGATGTAATACTTTTTAAATTACGGTATTTAATTTACGGTACCTGAATTCATATGATAATAATATTTACAAAACAGAGATAATTGTATTTATAAGAACACTCTTGGTGCTTTTCATCAAGATAAAACATTAAGGAAAAATGTAACAAATATTTATCATTTATTTGCCTTGTTCATTATACACTCATGTTTCTGTCAGGTTTACACAAGTAGCTGTTGTCAAAACGTTTTTCACTGAGAGAAAGGCAGCCCCATATAAGTGAGAGCGCCAAGTCGATCCGCCTTGCTGGAGCGATACAGAAGCCTGCCAAGGCCAGCGTCCTTTTGGGGCTGTCCGCCCATTCAAAATGAATGGTACATTGAAAGATGCAGACGGGAGGCTGATATCTTGACCCCAATCACTGGTGACTGTAGTAAAATTAAGATGTTTAAGCGTATACTACGAGACAGTTTAAGCAAACGTATCGTTTTCAAAAACGTTTTCATATTCAGCAGAAATTGAAACCTGATTATCTTATTCCCATCATTTGTTAAAATAAGGTGCATGCTAGAATGATTCGTCGTCCTTGCGCTTGTGTGTGCTCTATTTGCCCTTCCATTATTAAGCCTGGTCGATCTTTACCCAACCGGAGTAAATAGGCCTGTGGCCTACAAAGATCCCTGCTCCGGGAACAAAACATTAAACCTTTCCCTTATACTCAGTGTACATACTCGTTACAGACTCAAACTACCTTTAACCTGTGAGGTACGCGGATTGGAATGCCTCTAATGCCCTAACAGTGGATTTATTAACAAGATTTACGATGCTTCGCGTACTGATATTACAATTACACTATATTGACCTCGCAACTATAATCCATTGTGCATGGAGGGCACGTGGCGGATTGTGTGATAATCCCTGATATCACTGTGCACTACTTAGGATCAAAATGAAATACATTGAAGTGTTTAAAGAGCCCCCCTGTAAAATGTCTAAGTATTTTCGACCTGTGTCGGTACAGGTGAGGAAGTAAATACATGTACTAAGTAATAAAACAACTGTAAAAAGTAGTGGTAAGTAAGAACCACCTACGGGTCTCAAACCCGAAACCTCGTTGATGTCACTTGAATTAAGGTCATCGTCCAATGGGAATCCGTTCAAGGTGGGACCTTGGTGCCATGTGTGATTGATTTTCCTGGATTTCACATTTTTATACATAACAAGGCTGTTTTTTAATGGATAGACATATGAGGACAGGAATAACATAAAGTAAAGCGTTCGGTAGCCCTGTGAATGTTTATTAACCTCTACACGTAAAATAAGCCAGGTACACTTACCTCCGAACCAATGACCCTTGAACTACTGATCTCAGAGCATAAGAGGTAAAATAATTATTATTATTTATTGAGAGGTTATATTATGATTATGAACTTGAATGTTTAATTTAATAATTGACACGATTTCAAATTCATAAAAAAATAACTACCACAGGGCTCTCTGTAAGCGCTTGCATGCTTTTGTTTTTAAAAATATTTTGATGGCACATAAATGAAACATGGTTAAACACTTTTTCATTAGTGTCAACTTAGTGTTTAAATATTATTTGTTTAAATAACAGGAATAGCATTGACTCCAGATATACAACCTTGATTGCAACCCATGTTACTTAAGATCAATTTCCTATTATATCATACTTTTACCTTTGACTTTTGAAATATGTGGGCCACAGCAGGTTTTAATGGGATTAAGTATTAGGTTTTAAATTTACATATTATGGATAAGTACTATACTGTGGTATATAGATATCTTTAATTTTTAGGAACACTGAACGGTTTTAAACTTTTAAAACACAAACCTGTGACTTTAAATGTTTATTTAAAACGAAACATTTATTCACAGGATCGCATTACCACTGATATATGAAAAAAAGAACTCGGTATATAAAACTTAATCAAAAACTAAAAATCAATAAAATATAACATTATCGGGAATATCTGGAATACCCGTTATTGGGTTTTTTTTGCCTGGATAATTTACGAGCATAAATTACACGAAAAGATAAATATGAAAATTACTTTTAGTGAACATGATCAAAATCATCGATTAGTTTCATATGCTTTGCTTGCCCATAGATTACCTGACTGATTATATACCAGAGTACATGAAAATCATCATCATGATGTATATATGCTAATAATAGAAGTATTCGTGTCATGTATAAATATGAATAAAAGTGTGGCACACACGCTCGGCGATGTTAAGGTGGCCTAGCATAAGCCCAAGAATAAGCATTGTCTGGCTTAAGACTTCAGAAGTGGCAAGGTTAGTGGGATAAAGAATAGTCGTCACACTGGTGCTAGGCATAGGGGAGGGAGCCCTAGCGATGGGCTTACTAGAGAGAGCCATAGTGGTTGGCGGAGTAGGGAGAACGGTTGTGGTGGGCGTGGCAGAGAAAAACTGTAATGATGTACGAATTGAAGTAAGTAGAGGTGGGCGTGGAAGTGGAGGGTTATGTTGGAACTCTTTGAACACAGTCCACTGTCACCAGTCCTGTTGCCAGGGCAAAAAAGCTCATTTCCTAATTTACTGCAAACCCACTGAATAAATCTGCTTGTAGGAGTGTACCTGGGCGGAAAGCTTCTTTTACACGTGTCTTGACTGTACCCCAGACCCGAGGACGTCACTCCTGTCCCCATCCATTGGCCCAGTCCGCTTTGTGGCAGTGGAGAGGTCCACCGTTGTCTCCCTAACAGTAAAGAAGCTTTCAATAAGTGCACTCTGCCCCTGTACTGGTATGCAATGATAATTTTAGGGAATAATGTAAATATGATCCAAATAGTCTGGTCCTTAATATAAGATACCTAATACAAGATACAATCTTAATTCCATATAAAAATTTGCTTTGTAGGTGATATATAAGACATAGTGCTGAGGGAAAACAAAGACACTGTACAAAATAGTAGTAAGAATGAAAAAAAAGAGGAAATGAAGTAGTAATATTATATTTTGATTTGTGTATGCATTATTCAAACGGCGTCGGTACCTGTTTGTTCTGCAATTCAGAGACTGCAGCCTTCGGCCTGATATCAGCCAGACAATATTATCAATGAGCAAGCTTTCACCTCTAACCGTTTTCCCCCATCATATTCATGACATTATTTTCATAAATAATAATTATGTCCTTTAAATTCAGACCAATAAATGTGTTTCTGGTATTTTCCCTATCCGTTCAATTTTGTTTTTGTTCTTAAGGGTCCGATTTCCTACCAACATATCAAAGCATACGATATGACACTCTGGACCATTTTAGAATAGAAAAAAAATTAGTTTACTATCCATATTAAGCGATTTCAGTTTCCTTAGAAAGTATAATCTCTGCTGTCCTTAACGGCATATTATGTATTCATTATTATTCGATGTAAGACTAACATAAAAAACTACCCCTAAATATTTATACTGTTGTGCAATTTCCACTTCTGTTCAATCAATATGTACCGCATATTGACAGATTGATCTTTGTCTAAAATCAATTATCAATATCTTGTCTTTGGAGGATTTGGTAACAAATAATATGACTTGTTAACTTGTGAGTCATTATATTTAGTATCTGTAATGTATAAAATAGCCTTAATGGAATGGGTACATTAAAAATGTTTATATGTGAGATAAGTTTAGATAAAGATACTAATGATTATCTTAAAGGTCTATGTTGCATATTTTACATTTCAGTCATCGCAAGGAAATTCAGTATATTATTTTGCATGACTTTTTGGCAAAGGTGCATAATATATGACATTGTTCTCAATAGTATTACGGCGCGATATCATATTATTAAAGGTAGAATGTCGCTTGATTAGAGTTACTTTTGCCACTTGTATGGTTCTTTTGTATATCGAACTTGTGATACGTATATTATCGTTCAGTTTTTGAGAGCCTGCAATTCCTGTGTTGTCTGTCCTTACAGGCATGCCGGAGTAGCTGTACCACTCCTCTCTGGTGAAACCTTGTGAAACATGGTTGTCCTCTATGCTGAGACCCTGTGTTACGTGTACGTTTTATGGTTTAACATATGCCAGTTCTATCTGGTATGAATCTGAAGTGACCGAATATTGCTAGGCTTTCGCTCATAGGAATATCCTATATCTAAAAATCATACAGAAAAGACCATAAATATGGTTAACTGCCTTGTATTTACTGAGAAAACATGTTGGGATAAATTTTGCTCGTATTTCCTCAATGATCCAGTGACTATATTTCTTCATAATTTCTTTTTTATTATAATATACAATACCTAAGTTGGCTTATTGGATAGCAAAAATGTCCTTACTTGGTAGTGTACAATGATAAAATTTAGTTTAAGGTACAATGAGAATGTATGAAATAATTATTATGCATTCCTAAAGAACATTAAGATTCTTAATCCATAAGCTAATATTTGAATACACGTTGCAGGGTATATAAACTTTACTATAGAGCAGTATAACCAGCTTGAAAGCGGACATTAAGAGCCGTTTTCTTATCAATATTAATGAGCTTTCTACCAATGTCGTTTGCTTTTAAAGAACTAGCCGATCATTCAAGCTTTTACTCGGTCTTCTTACAACCAAATAATGCTCAGTTCAGAGCCTTTAAATTTGTCAAGCGTGGTTCCTGATAAGAGATACCATTTGCACAAATCAAGCCATCGAAGAAATATGCCCGTACTATGTAAAACTATATAAATTGCGGTTAATTCTTACATGTATTTACATAGAACGTGTCTCTCATCTGTAAGCTTTTCCTCCCCTGGTTTAACCGTTATATACTGATATCATGCGCAGTTCAAGCACGACCAAGTTCATGGACATCAGTGCTTCCAGGGAAAAAAAGATTCAACAGTAATCTTCTATTATTGTATTTCTTATATGTAATGATATAATGTCTTTAGATACAATTCAAGTAAAGCGCAGTTTGAAATAAGTGCAATTTTCATATAACGTTTGAGACCAGTGTGTTGTTGCATCGAGGTAACGCTCTAACGCTCTAAGAAAAAATAGTTATAAAATTATATATTTTACTGCCCTAAATGTCATTATGCATAGACAATGAGACCATTTTTTTTTCGAACGAGAGCAATTTAAAATCTAGGCGACACCATAGTAATACATTAAGAGGGACATCTGAGATCATGTGAGGATATCTGAGATTAGTCCGGTTTAATTTTTTTCAAAGATGACCAAAACATTACGAATTTGTGGAAAGTGCATTTTGTATACGGAATAAGAGCAGAATCCCGATAATCAGTTCTCCTCTGGAAAAGATAACGCTACATTAGCTAGTGATACATAACCGGATAACTAAATTTCTGTTTTTATTTAATGTTAATTGCAGCTTTGAAGAATTGTTCCTTTTATTTATTTTAGAATCTGATTGTTCATATCTGTGACATATCGGGACACAAATCTCAGCACTAACGGGTAATTATACGTACCACATAACTCCATGGGGCGCTGTACGGAGTACTGATACACTATGAAGCCCACACCGTTTATCGTTCCACTGATGGTATGGTATTGAATGGTATGCCTCTCTAAATTATATATACTCAAGTTTTCGAAAATCAAGAGGCAATATAGAAAAGCTCAATTATTTACAGACATTGAGATGTTAGTTCCAGTACCCTGTGGCAATACTGCATTTTCAGAAACCTTCCTGTTAACAGCCATTACTAACCGACGTATAATAATATAAGTATATTGCATATATACATGTCAATCAGAAGACATCTGATGCTCAATTTGAGACTTGCCTGTAGCATTTGTGTTTTATATTTCCTCCATGAAAGTATATAATGATGTCCGTATTAAGCTAACATTTCTCTTTAATTTTAGAAAGCTAATACTCCTACTACCTCTTCAAAATTAATCACTTATTTACTTTTTACAACAAAGGCTCACATCATGTCAGTGAAATATATTTAACATAACGTTCGCTGTGCCCTATATCATGAGCAAATATAATATATCTTGTTTATTGTTGAATAAAGTACATGTATCTCAATTATCGTTTTCTATTATTACTCAGTTCTTTCAACATGTCACACATTAAAAACTTTATTGATTTCCTTTGATTTTTTATCCTTCACCTTTTCCAAACATGCCCCCTGCTGCCTCCTAAATAGAATGCCATATTATATATTTTTCTTTATAATTTATAGTTTGAATAGCCATGCTGGTTCATTGTTTATAGGTGGAAAGGGTATACACAGTAAGGTCGGTTCACTGCCAGTGGGAATCGAACCATCGATCTTTTGATTTCCACTGCCTTAACCTCGTGGCCATGTATCGTTATTAATCCCCACTCCCCGTGACGTCACACCCGTCACCGTCCGATTCTTGCTGTCCAAATCTGCGACAGTGAAAAGGTCCGCCACTTTCTCCCTGGTAGTAAAATATATTTTATGACATTAAGAGTTAAGGTGCACGCACTTTACACAACTGCATTGTCCTTGACCCTGAAGCAACACAAACAACTATTACAGTTTCATACGGGTCATTTATATAATTTATCACTTCCTTGTCAATACATTAATCATGCAGCCTAAATAGACGATAGAACGTTCTTACAAAAAAAAAGAAGAAAAGGACTCCATGCTCGACGTTTATAGCAAACAAATATCACGATATAAGTGGGTCAAAGTGCATTTGGAATGTTATTTACAGTGGAATACCTACTGTGTTAATTCTATCAGTAGCGGGGAAGATCGTATAGCTAACACATTGGCATTGTGCACAGCATTATTATCACATAGGCTTCGGGGCTCGGAAACAAAAGAGTAACTTAATCTGTATCCAACTTTATCTATAGTTGGGCCTGCAGGTCTCGTAATATAGTTTAAGTGGTTTTTCAGGGCTTCGTATAAGTAAAATGAATTGATTTAGTGAATACAGCAGACAGTTCCTTTCCGATTAAATAAACCTTAAATGTATACTTTTCCGAATTCCGCATGAATCCAAACGACTTGCAGAATACACGCCTGTGAAAAGTAATTCATGTACATAAGACACTGATAAAAACTGCGTTGAACCAGTGCATTTACTTCTGCGATAGGGTATAGTAAGATGTAACTGCTCTCGGACGGTGTGTTAAGGAACATATTCTAATAGAGTAAAACACTAATGGACAGATTTCTTTCATATTATGCATCTACATAGACTTGGGTTATGGGATGATGCTGTAAATTTAAATTAGGATCATGACCTTTCGTATGAGAGTGGCCTTGACCTTGAATATTGCCATATATGATGAAAATCGCCCAAAATAATATAAATCACAATAAGGGATGCATGGATTGGTCCAAAAATCAAATTGACCATATATCTTGGATAGTAATGTCATTTGCGAGGACAGATGGCGCCACCTTCTGTCTTTCTCTTGTTTTCGTGCCTTTTAATACCCCATCATTGCCACTTGACAGTACTTGACCATTAAAAGTCTGAAACTTATGGACAGATTAGGCTGAAATTGTGCATGTACATTGATCTTGGATACCTCCATCTTGTATTCAAGACTGGTGGCGCAATCTCAAAATCTCAAAAGTTTTGCCATGTCGACCATTTTTACATGTGCGTTCAGTGAAATTTGCTTTTATCTCCGGAGTGGTTCAAGGTATTTGTCTGAAATTTGGCATGTCCATTCATCGTGGAAAATTTTCTCGTAGACCAGACAGGTGACGCCACCTACCTTCCCTTTTTTGTTGAATATTTAATGCCCTTTTCTCATGAGTGATTCGGCCTATTCGTCTGAAACTGTGCATTTATCATAGATCTTGGCCTCCCCGATCATGTATGCAAGAAGTGTGGCGCCATCTGCCATTTTTTGTGTGTTGTCCATCTGTACTTTGTTTTAAATGAAAATCGCTCATATTTCAGGAGTCATTCAATGTGTTTGTCGCCAATTTGGAATATACATCCATCTTGGAGAGTTTTTCTCGTCAACCAGACGATGGCGCCACCTACCTTACCATTTTTATAATATAAATTTATCCCCTTTTCATAAGAGAGATTCTCTGTATTGGACTCCATATTTGGGTGAAAATATTGTTTGTCAAGTTGATAGATGTTCCATAGTCACTTGGCAAGTGTCAGTATATGCTGCTGAAGATACGAGGGGGGGGGGGGGGAATATGTTTTAGATGGGGGGGGGGGTTTAATTGTCTATTATATATATATCTTTCGGTAAACAACACAGGGCGAACATTTAGACCAGCCTGTCATATTTGAAAGATTAATAACATAAGAATAAAATTCTGCTATTTGTAATATTGTTTAAACTTAACGCGTTATTCAAATTGGGTTGAAATCCCCGGGTAGTATTTACTCACTCACAGTGAGCTGGCACAAATTTTATTGTTTCAATGAACAAAGCGGGTTGGGGGAGAGGGGGCGCTGTTATTGAGTGGTATTTTGAATTGTGAACGAAGTCCTGAAAAAAAACGGGTTAAATAACCTTTGTTGGGGAATCTCATGTTAAAATGAATATTATATTTTATAGCAAGATCATAATATGTAAAGAAATCTCTGATCAGACGGTATCACAGTATAATATAAAGATACTCCCACAATCAACGATTAAGCGCTGGCCCACTTCGTGTGCCGCATCATCGGTCAGGATTAAAATGAACTTTTTAGAAAATTTTTTTTCTCTCTATTTCATTATAAATAATAATTATCACCCGGAAAAAAGTTGGCAGGGGTTATGTGAACGGCCGTGTTCTTAATAAATTTCAATGTAATTTTGTGGAACGATGGACAATGGGCGAAGGATCAAAAATGTATATTTTGAGACGGTTTTCTGGAATCTTTAAAACAAATTTGATTAGCCCCATGTTTATTCTCTTCTCTCTGACTCTAGTCTCACTCTCCCACAAAATTTCATAAAGTTTGTTTGTGTAAGGTACACGGCCTACTATTTGTAACAGGCATTGTCTTGTCGTTCACAAATGTTAAAATGGACTGTAAATGAACATATTAGGCTGTGAAGAACAAGTAAATAACAATATTCCGAATTAACATGTTAAATTGCTGATATTGAAAATTCAAAATAACTGTTAAAATCCATTTTGATTTTTTTGCGATGATAAGTGATTAAATCTTTTGATTATATGATAAAATCTCGGTAATTAAGTTTAACGTTCACTTTTTATAGACATTCTTGCGTTGGCTGAGGGTAAAGATCAATGAATACTTTCAAATTAAATTGTAGATTAAAAATGATTAATTATTAACATAACAAATCAGGTAAACATTTAAAAAAATGGATTGCATTAGATGCTAGGAACATAACAGGTTGAACACTTGTTTCTCCCATCCAGTGTTGTAACTTCTGACCCCAAAAAATGTCCGCCATGTCAGGTAATATATAAACGAATCTGCTAGGACTGTACAAATAGTTATTAAACTAATTAAGGAACTTTTAATGGCACAGATGATGGCGTTCGGTAGTCTAAAGGGGAGGAGGAAATATGCGAACCCGTAGAAAACCACCGGCCTTGGACAGGCAACTACAACAAACTCTCATGGCCACGCAGAGGCTAGCGCCGCCGGCTGTCATATTGGTTGAATACATAGCAACATCGAAATAATAATAATAATAATAATAATAATAATACAGGGATATATAGTTTAATAACAGTAATCAAATGGAACCATGAAAGCTACTGTTTTATAAAAGTTATTTTCTAATTCAACCAATACTTCCTTGAACATACAATCTAAATAGACAATAGTACGTCGTAAATAAAGAAAAGCCACCATGCTCGACGTTTATAACAATCTCCGCTATGAACTATTAAGTCTGTTTAGTGCTGCTTTTGTCAGTGTCACAGATATATGTGTATGCGTATTTACTCATTTAGGTCGTTTGGTACATTATTGGTTTCTTATTGACAGGTAAAAATGGTTGGAGGGGCGTACATGACAAAGGTAAGTATAGTGGCACAGCTCATGTAATGTGTAAAGGACATGCAGAATTGCCATGGTCCCAAAAAAGGACTTGCACTAACAAATGAAACTTTTTAACCAAAACTAAAAAATGTGGTTTACAAATGCTGAGAAAAATAGATATTGTTATTCAAATATGGTCAGAGTCCAGGTCGTGAAAACACGACTGAGGTATTGTCAATAATAATTAAGCTTATCAACCGCAGTTAAAATAGGTTTTACACACCTTTTCACCCTGTGATCGAAATGTTAGCCTTTAATTTAAATACGCCCACATTTCAAAGTTGGACATTTCATGATGAAAGATGAGCAAAATTTTTATTTTGTTAGTTTTATTTGTGAATCTAATCGTAATAATAATATGAATCTTTTTGTTTGTAATTTCCTTTATATGGCAAGAACAGTGAAGTAGGATGGAAAACGTGAACCGAGTTTTTGGAACTGCTAGTCTAGAAGATGAATGTGGCAACCGTACTCAGTAATAAAAAAAAATCAAAGGGTTGATACGTGAGCAATGTTCCTCTTTGGTGTGTACATGCACAGTTTTTTTTTAACTTTAATTTTTTGGAAGAAGTATATATTTGAGAATTCACAAAGATCTGCAAGCCTTTCATGTTGTGACTTCAGGAAAGAGTCCAGCAGAGAGAACTTCCACAATTAATAAATAGAGTATCAAGATCGGCACCTACAAAATCCACAAGGAACCAGTCGCAACATCGACTGTGTATTCTGAGGTGGTATTTTAAAATATGGGGGATAAATTTAATTGGGATTGCAATATATCCTAAATGTTCTTATATGGGTATGGGAATTCGCTTAATATAATAAGATTTAAGGTTAAATTTGTTTTATTAACGAAATATATGTACGCCAAGCTGTATCGCAATTTTCATATAGCTGTATGCCGTTAACTGTCTACCACGCCCTGTTTATAAGATTTCTTTCAGATTATGGGGTGACAGTTTCTTTCACTCTGCCTCACGTCCGACTGGTAACATTATTTGCATAAGAATATAAGTAAGGAGTTTGAAGCAGATGTGTCGGAAAATCCTGCCGGATTATTAAGACATTTCTTTTTTTCAATGAAAATCCAATTTTAATCAAGATACTATAGTTGACACACACACCTTTTTAGGACATACACCAGCAAGCTAAGTGACAAGCTGACTTAAACATGAGAGATAATAAATGACATTTAATTGCATAATAAAAGACATGGTCTTCAACTTTTATTCACAAACAACTGTCTGTCACTTTACAAGAAACACTTTTCCAAGGTATTCTGTGCTATAGCGGCCCGCATCTTTTGACGCATTACAGGGGATTTGAGTGGCCAAAAAACCGGGAATTATTTATGTAACATGCTTACAGATCTTTTCTTTTAAAAAGCAGGGATCTTGTCTCTCCATTTCGAACAAAAAGGGACACAAATAATGATTATACTCAAGCGGTTTCTGTTTTGGAATCCCCGTCGCTTCCGGCTTTGGTATGTGGAACAGCCAGTGTTAGGAATAATCGTTATTTGCCTTTTATACAAAAACACTATTAATAGATACACAGACAAAATCAAGGACGAAACAACACGGGTAGGCTGTGGATAAAAGGTGCTCCGTTAGGGAAACGTAACTCATCCCCCACTATACCGCCTGTCCATGGGACAAAGCTACTTGTACGTGTGTAAACGGATGGAAAACTGCTTTTACACGTGTTTTACCTGTTCCTCAATCCTCATGACGTCACTCCGGTCATCATCCATTCCTTCTCTCCACTTCGGCGGCCACCACTGTCTGCACACAATCTATTCATTAAATCAACAGGGACGCTCCATGTTCTGAACTCAGCTTCATCATTCCAGTAAAAGTAGCAAATATATATATATATATATATATATATATATATATATATATATATATATAAAATAATTATTATAATAATAATAATAAAAATAATAATAATAATAATAGTGATAATTATAATAACTGATTTTATTATTATCATTATTATCATTATTATTATTATTTGTTTTAATAGAAGTGTTATTATTATAACGTCAAACGCTTTCTTCAAATACAGTGATAATTGGAATATAACCTTGTTACAACAATAGAAAATACTATGTTCCACGTTTCGTTTACTCAGCAAACTCTGCGCTATGACCTACTAATTGCTTTATTGTGGTCTGAGTAATTGTTGCCAAGGTGAAAACACGTCAGCTGTAGCCCCCCTCCCAGCAAACGAGCCTTAACTCTATACTTGTTATAATTAAATATTTCCGACAAAGTATATACCCTCAACAAACACGTCTGCCAAGTGTACTCATGATCGTGAAACCTTGATAATATCTGCCCTGAACCAGTGTTTGGGAAATCACTTTACTGTCAAACTGTATACTGGTCTCTACAAAATGGCAGTTCATTCAGAAAAATATTCACATAGAACCGTCCTACATTTTTCAGGAACCGTTTATACTGTAATTTCTTTTTCACATAAAAAAAAATTACCATCCGGATTTTTGTTTTACGTTTTATGTTTGTAAACTGTAGATTATCTTCTAATATAAATTAGAATTTAATTCCAAGTTACATTTAAAAATATTATAGCCTGAACAAGCTTATCATAATGTTTAGAAACATTCTCATGTATTTGGACATTAAAGCGGAGGAAGGGTTTAAACTTAATACATGACACACTACTTTTAGTGTATGTTTCGACAGTGAATATTAACTGGTGTGCGCTGTTGGTCATGCATTTTGTGTTCTATAGTGAAACAACTTTGGTAATCTTTTTAGTGTGGAGCGTTGAATGACCTTAAAAAACATATAAATACACGGCTATTTACATTTTTAGATATTGTGTAAAACCAAGATACTTTGGACCAGGCTTTATGGTTTACTCTTACGAAGATCTTATAGCGTCATAGACACATATATTTGGAGTCATATATGGATACGCCAATCACGTTCCTCATCTTATTTTGACACTGCGAGTCGGTGATAACGGGAATGGTCGCCTCTTGCAAATACCTCGGACGTTTACCTGTCACTCCGCCTCCCAACAGCAATTAATAAAATATGATAAATGCGACAAAGGCAAATAAAATCTCAGTATGCATGCAAATGAATTTGAGTTTAAAGCTGATATATTTGTTTTGTTCAGGAAATCAATAATTCTAAGAAGTCACAACCATTGCCTGCGGAAATGTTGTGGATATAAAGCTAGGTAAATTTATAGTTTATGTTACATATAAATATATAGAACTAAAACGTGCAACATCGTTATCAATAAATTTATTGCATGTACTATTTAGAAATCTAAACAAAGGTTTAAGTCGTAATAGTTTTTAATAAAACAGTTTGTCAATGCTGATCCAAACGCAGAGAAAGATTAAGTGAATGTGTATTTAAATGATTATTTAAAAATTCTTTCGTCAGGGCTAAGGCGCCATTGTAATGAAATATAGGTAATGAAGACAAACAAAATCTGATGAATGCATATTAACTATTCAAACTTTTTTCCATAACGGTAATTTAAAGGTCATCAAAATGCCGCGTGTTTTCACACTTAATACATTCAAAATATCTCATTAATCGCAACAGCTGCAGTATCTGATTTTGGGGAAACGAATGTTTTCTTCCATTGTTTACCAATAAAAGTCAGTGTCGTGCATTACTCACAGGGTGAACCAACAGACTTTGTTGGAACCTCATTACAGATCACTCTTACCTGTTTTAACTACTATATACTATTTAGGTTTGAATGGTGGTTATATATTAGATGAGTGAATATTTTAACTAGTTAAATGTGGGGCCAATCAAAGACAAGAGAGGCATTCTTAATTCACTGCTCGCACCTCAGTTACTATGAAATGACCTTGTAAGGGCGTTGAATTTTACAGAAATTTTACAGCCTGTGATGAAACAACTGGCCTCCCCAAAAATTATCCTCGCTGCCCGGTAATGCCACCGGCCGTACATCTTAGTTATACATATTGGTTGTACAAAGTTTGCGATATATAATGATATAATTATAAACCCGCTGGCGACCAGGGTTCGATTCCCGGTGCGACTATGAAAGTGGGTTGCAGTTGCCCGTCCAAGGCCGGTGGTTTTCTCCAGGTCCTCCGGTTTCTTCCATACATACAGACTACTTACAGCTCCATCAGTATTTTCCTTTTCGACTAAAATATCTCAGATCAACCAAAACCGACTCAATCTGTCAAACTATATCATCGCTGATGGAGCCAGTGCAGGCCGGATTTTCCAGAGACCTGTGACTGGCACGAGCGCCGACTTCACTTTCAGCCAGTCTGTTTATTACTAGTAAAAAAAAACCTTCTATTGGTTATGGCTTAGACATGCATACAGCCCTAGAAATAGCAGCCATATTTGTAAGAATATTAAGAGTTGTTCTAGATTTATTTACATTTGTTTTTCCTGCAGATTTTAAAATTTATCAGAGGTTTGGAACTTACATTATAAATCCTACGAATAGATCTAATGTATCCATCATCGTCATCTTCTATATCGTGGCCACCAAGGACCACCATGTAGGAACTTGGTAATTTAGTATAAACGGCAATGTGAACTACTCACATATTAACCTTTAAATTATATATATATATATATATATATATACAGAAAATAATAAAACAATAATTATAGTAAATGTGATAATCATTACTATGACAAAATATTCATCTGAGAGTGAACTTTCTCCTGCAAGCTGCGCTCATTACAAATTTCTCCGACAGCACCGCAGGTGTAGTACCAGACGTTGTAGGTGCTGCTCCGGCATCTCAGGGAAGCCTACCAGGGCCAGTGTCCTTTTGCAGCGGTCCGGCCATTGACATTGACAGAGGGGAGAGTAGAACTCGTTTAAGCGATCAGCTTCTAGCCAAACTACAACGGCCATATTCACATTGGTTGTGCACAATGTTCTACTCTTTGCCAAATTTGAGGCCAGGAAAAAGAAATAAAAAACATCGTAGAACGGTGGTCGTATTATTAGGATGTCCGTCAAGATGTGAACTAACTTATTTTGATAGTAGGCATATATATTTTCATTTATTGTACGTATTACAGTCAGGCAATAAATGAAAATATGATAATAAACTATTTAAATGAAGTAAAGAGCAATGAAATTAAAAAATAGATTCCCGATGCACAGGAAAACAAGAAAATTGATAAACAACTGCGGAACATCATTGCCTTCTTCTTTCGAAGAGATTTCCAGATATAATCTGTTCTCAGCTGTCTCAGGGTTTGGTCAGACTTGTTTTTCTGCTCAAATATGACACATGCCAAGGATACGGGATAGGGAAGTGTTATGTCAGCTTTCTAAAACTGTATCACGGTCGCTTAGTGCAAGTGTCTTTTTTTACCTACCTTTATCTTGGAAAATAGAATATTGCCTTAAAAGGCACCCATAAAGCATAATAACAGCACTTTGCCTCTCTTGTTTAAATAGTTATCAGAATAATTAAAATAATCAGCAAAGCATGGGATGTTTCACAGAGGAGATGCCGGATCCTTCATTGAAGCTGCGAGTTTTTTTTCTAATTCAACTCTCGAAATAAAGCAGCAATTTCTTTCCTGTGGAAAAAGTAGCCCGACTTAAGCGCCGTACCTCTATAAAAGATTTTATAAGCAAATTGTGATAAGCGGGCCAGAAACTTAAAAAATGCGGAGTGGGGCGGGTACGGGCAGAAAGAAAATTTCGTTGGGCGGGTACGGGCTGAAAGAATTATAGTTACTGCTGGGCGGGGCGGGCTGAATTTATTTGTTTATTGCGGGGCGGGCTGCGGGCTGACAGGATATGATGCGGGGCGGGTATGGGTTCTGTTTTTCAGCCCACAGTGCCCTAGTGGACACACACATTTCATTGGATGAGCTGAGTGTGAATTAAAGGTGTCAGGGTTTTTTTTTTGTAGCACAATGAAGCAAATGTCAATACTGTGAAACTTATAAAAAGATTATTTCTTTTAATCATTTTGCAACATAAATGCCGATCAAAAGTAGTTTGCAACTTGTTTTTTAGTGTACTATTTAAATGTATTTTAATTTGTTACATGAGAAATTAAAGTTTCATGGTAATGTTATACTTTTCTATATACCAAATGAGGATATTGCTGCAGATGTATTACAGATGCCTGATACAAAATGTTTAGAGACCATTTGTCCTCCAGGTCTGCTTTCCCCGCGCAGGTGATGTAACAGGCTGTACTGACTGATTAAAACCAGCTGGAGAATCTAGCTCCAATCTAGATAGAAATGCTGTGCCGGACTGTTGTAGAATTATATTCATGATGCTGAAAGGGATGGAAAAGTTATATTTAAAAGTTACTTCTATCTTCCAACTCCCATTGTAAATCTTTATAATGGATTTTATTCCTTTTATGATATATGTAGTGACTGTCTAAATATACGAAGATATTTTCATTATTAACGAATTTTGTTATTCTAATATATAATATAGGCATATAAGCCTATATGAAATTATAAAACTCACATTATATATCAAACTTCATTCTTGTCTGTGAGACATGATCACCAAGAACTATCCTCTATGAACTGTCGTTCCTAATGTAAATGTCTGTGAGTCATGGTCACCAAGGACGTAAAAAGAGAGGATGATTGCAAAATGTATTTTCCTGAGAGTTTAAGGTATAATCTTCGTAGCTGACACTCTTTCATATAATGGATAATAATGTAGGACTTTTCATCCCTTTTGATGAAAAGTATTAAGAATCAACAAGAAAAGAGTATTTAGCAAAACATACATATCTTGGGTCAATTATTTTTTTTATAACGTTTCAAGTAGAGTGGAAACTTTCTAAAAGATCGCTTGTCTAATTAAACCACCTGTCTATTAAGACCACCCTTGAGTGCACCAAAACCACCACAGGTAATAACTAACCTTTCTAATAAGGCCACCAATGAGTTAAGACCACTTTTGGCTAGTCCCATAGGTGGTCTTATTTCGCAGGTATCCCTGTATTCCATATGTTAATTTATTATCTCTCACAATTAAGTCGAAAAAAGATAAGATATTATAAAAATTAAAGACATCAATAATTTGATAATTTCAGGTACGGCCACGCATGAGAATGGCAGGCTGTCAAATTAACCTTGGTAATTTGCTCCAGATTTATACATTTAAAGGCTGTCAAATGAAAGAAACGTTTATATTGAATGGTGGCAAGTTTATCTAGCCCTACAGAGACCAAGCTGTTTAATCGCCTAAAATGAAAGAGTGGGGTCATTTGGGACCCTGTGACATTTTCACATAAATAAAATGTTTTTACGGTTTGTTTTGTGTTGATCTTATAGATACTAATACAGTTCTTTTTAAAGACATTCTAAAGTGTTATAATGACAGTTATTTATTGATTCCATCTATTTTTCAGCAAAAAGGAATAAAACAGACACTACACGAACCAAATTTACATGGGTTATGATTCCCTTTTTTCTTTCTGAAAGCCTATAGGCTTCTTTGATATAATATAACTGGGGAAGAATTAAGTTATAGTCAGGGGTTGTTTCATTGAATTGATAATTACAGTTTGATAGTAAAATATAAACACCAGAATATGTAGTAACAGGTTACTCCATAGTCTTCTTTCATTGAGTGATATGTTCCTGCATCAAAGCTCGGATCCATTTATCATAACCGATTGGTTTATTTGGGTACAGACTGAAGAAAACTGCATCTGCCTGTAAATGCTTCTAGCTGGTCATCTACACAGGGATCAGTACCCCGAAAATATAATTTAGGTAAATTGGCATCTCCTCCTCACAGACCTGGTCCACATATTCTTGAAAGCCAGTTGTAAATCGCATATACTCGAGGATATATCGGAAACCCTCTTAATATTCTGGTCATCGTTTCTGTGAACATTGGTCATCCATCTGTTTTAGGCAAAATTTGTGGTTCACGGTGGATTATGCGGAACCATAAATTTATCAATCTAGTGTGTCCTGTTAAGCGGACATGGCAAACACTGACTGAATATTGTGAAATTGTTTATTGGGTCTCTGATAATTTCCCAGTCGTAAGACATCTGAAGTTGTGAACTGTCCAAAGCCAACGATTCGTAGCCATTGTTCATTGGGGCAAGTGCAATATGTGGACAAAAGTTAGAAAATGACAAAAACAGAATAAGATTTATAATTTTAAGCAAAGGCATGTATTACGCCCTATGTGCAGCAAATGCTAGAGGAGAGTTTTAAAAGTTTTATATTACTTTTCACACGATTAGGGCGACCATAATGAAATATCACATAACATTTGAATTGAGTTTTATTAGATATTTATGCACTAACATAACGTGAATTATTTACATATTTTTTTTATCTAGTGGTACCTATTTAAATAATACTTTTGCTTACCATTGATCAAGCATATTAGCATGATATGTATTAAAAGGAACAATGTGAGGCAATGTTGTTAGTGTTGCACCATGTACCTGTACCTGGTTCCTGTATGTTTCAGATATGGGGTAAAAGTAACAGTAATAGTGATTGCCTATTATAGTTTTTTCATGTAAAAGTAGGAGTAAGAATAATAGTAATAGTATTAGGCTATAATAGTTATAGTAATATCATTGAAGGCAAAGTAACATAGAAATACATATTACATTCTTTTACTTCCCATTTACTACCAGACCATTAAGCATATAGACATATGACTGTGTTTTAGTCGTTTGCCTAGGATGTGCCTATTGTTTTAGTGCAAGTATTGGCGATATGTTGCAAAGGTTGCAACCATTGGGGCTAATACTTAAAATTTTACTTCTTGGATCCACATACATATTATATACTGAAGCGTACCAACTTCAATTAAATTAGAGTTAACGCGTTGAAGAAAACGAGTCGTTCAGCTATGTTCAATTAATGTGTATCCAACCCTTCCAGACTTGAATATCCACCAAAAAAGTAAAGTTGGTAAATATTTGTAGGAATTCTCAGCGAAACAGCTTTACTTAAATTTATATTTAAGTTTTATAAGCAGTCTGACCTTTCGATTTTTAATGTTTTAAACAAAATATCAGAAGAGGCTCAAGGGCAGTTACAGGTACCAACGGCGGTCGTGTAAAGTGTCAGTTTAGACAGTTTAATAAAACAGAGCCTAAATATCACTATATGATATTGACACTGGTGGTGTACCTTAGAGAGATAAATAGTATATACCCACATATGAGTTTTCATATATTTTATTTCTTTTGATCTGGTCATTTTAACAGCCGATCACCTTTTGTTAACGCCAGAAGCCATTTATGTGTTGACTGGTTCTCTGTCTCACAATCAGCATTTGACTGGATTTTAGTAAACTTGTAACTCTCCAGAATTTTTCACAATTTTATGATTTTGTTAAATGTTACTCTTTATGATAATCATTTTTTGTCTTTTAATACGTTTATTGTTTAATATTATTTTATTTGTGTAAAGACAGTCCTTGTAGGTGCACTTTACTGCAGAGCTGCATATCATCATGGAACCGCATTATAATGGGCTTGGGTGTTTTCATGGAAAATTTTATCTACAATCGGAGCCTGAAGTGCCTTTCCATGTATTTGTATTCCTCGTTTTCAGCACTTTCTGATACATATGTTGCCCCCGGTACTCATATTACTCCGTTATATATATTATCCTTAATTTTGAGACCCTCTGATATCTGCTATTCCCTTTTACATTGAGGACCACTGATCACGATAGTGTTCCCTTGTATTGAGAACATATTTTATCTCTTGTATTGATCCTCTGAACACAAACATAAAGGATGGCTGGGCTTTTATGCGCTCAGTCACAAGGTGCGTTCATTTCAGAAGTCAAGTCCTTGCGACATCTCCGCGTGGGCGGCGGTCTTTTGAAGGTACATTTACACCTTGAGATACGATCTACTAGCCATGGAGTCGACATCAGGTGACCAAATTACCCTCGCGGTCATGAACCCGTAGCAAGGATATGAATTATAATATCAGCGCTTTTGTTAAAGCGGCTTTCTGTGACGTCAGTGGTTTTCACTGTGCACTCCATGAATCAGACTGTTGAGTTAGTTAAAGAAACGTAAGCAGCTTATGTATATATGTATTAGTTACATAGAGCTATAAAATGCTACCGAAAAAAAATGTTATAACCAGTGAGCAGATAGAACTTATAAGTGCACAGGATATATTAAAGTGTGGTGTGGAAAACTTGTGTAGGAGTGTTTCTTGCACTATTATAATTATCGAAATCAGATATCAAGTGGTGATGCAAACCATATTTAATATTATGACAAGGTGTATCAAATGATTGAATTGAACCTGTCTCACCTTTGGAATTAAATAAAAGCATCTTGCCCGGTATATGCAATAGGATAATTATTAGTCTAGAACCGTACACTGGCCTATTTCCTGAATCTCTATTAGGTGCAATCAATTTACCTTGCTGAGGTCAGGGCTGTACTGGCCCGCGTAATAAGCTAGCTTCACTCGGTATGCAGCAGCGCATTCAGCCGCACGCAGCAAAAAGCACAAGCTCATTTTCCATTAGACATTATGCCTCCTGAAGATGAAGATAGCCCGTCTGAGCTAACGGCATACCAGTCGGCCGCTAAGAAAGTGAAATCATGGGGAACAGACAATATGATTGACCAGGCGTCAGTAGAAACCCTTGCAAAATTGGGGTTTACTTCTATACAGGCCCTTGAGCTCCTGGAGGCCGACGATCTTTCCACCAAAATCCCGCGCGGTCAGCAGAAGCTGATACTAAAAGCGCCGCCACAAAAAAATATGCCGATTCGCCAGCAGCGGGAACAAGCCCTTCTCTATAACGACCCGTAACAGAGACCAAATCTCCAACGGTCACCCTTCGCAAAAGTCCGATGCCAGAACCACAACCGATACTGGCATCGAATTCTGATAATATGGACAATTCCGGGAGCGACCCGTTTACTACTAGGGAGATCTCCATGTATCAGGAGGGCCAGCAGAGAGCCCGGCGGGAACAAGTTTACGAGCCGGCTGCACCAGACAGATCGGATACCGTACAGCAAAACTCCAAGCGACAAACCCCCCAGGATCGCCTGCTACCCGTGCTGACACAGGTTGGTCTGCTGGAGAGCGATCGACCTGAGCTCCCCGTCCCCGGCAACCCGGCACTCACGGATGTGTGCCGACAGGACCCCCAGATTCTGCTGTCATCGCTAACACAAGGTAGGTCCCCTAACCTTAAATATCATGACGTTACAGATTTTGTTGACATGGCGGTGGCTTCAAATGAGATTGTGTTAGGCCAGGCCTCAGCTTCGGGTGCTCCTGAATTGGTTATCAGATCGGGGGCAAAGAAACCCAGGCTGGACTCATTGGACCTCCCACAATGGTCTCTAGCAAACTTAAGTATAATGCACCCCCTCCTGGCGGATGGGGCATTGATGGGACAACAAGGATTGCTTGGAAAGGCTATTAGTAATTTTAGATGGGGGACTTACAAGCAATTAGGTCAAGGCCAAAGTTTGGAGGCTCTTCCAAATTACCGAGTCAACAAAAAATCAGAGTCGGGTTAGTGGACCTGTTACAGCTACTGGGCAAGAAATATGCAAGTCCTTCAATTCCCGAGCTGGTTGCAAGTTCCGTTATTGCCGTTTTGTGCATGCTTGCATGAGTGAGGGTTGTGGACAGCCACATCCCGCCTGGAAACACGGGATGGAATAGCAGTTCCAGGAAAGTGACAAAAAATGTAATCGCGCAAGAAACTGTCTGATTCCAGAAGCGTAGGAGCATTTTTTTAAGTGAGGACTCCGACAAAGACTTCATATTGAATGGTGTGAAAAACGGTTTGACATTGTTGATGTAACAGCCACACCTAGACCGGCAAGTGTTAAAAATCATGGATCTGTATTGCAGCATGCTAGCCTAGTGAATACTCAAATTAAGAGTGAGATAGCCAATGGAAACTATGTTATTTGTAAAGAAAAAACAATTATCACCAGCCCTCTTGGGGCTATTCCCAAATCCGATGGTTCCGTTAGAATAATACATGACTGTAGTAGACCAACGGGCGACGCTGTAAATGATTAAGTGTCGGATTGGGGGAAATGCAATTTTAAAACAATATATGATGCTACCAAACTTATGTCACGTCACTGCTACATGGCTAAAGTGGACCTCAAAAACGCTTACAGGTCAGTTCCGATAAATGGCGTCATGAAAATAACAAACCCTTGTATTTGAGAGATGTTAAATTACCATTCGGATCCAGGTTAGCTCCAAAATGTTTTCACAGATTGTCCCAGTGTGACTAGAATGATGGGCAGGTTGGGATATGATAGAGTGATAGCCTACCTTGATGATTTCCTTGTATTTGGTGAGACATTTGATCAATGTAAATCAGCAATGAATAGCTTATTAATGTTGCTCCGCCGGCTAGGATTTAATATAAACTGGAAAAAGGTTGTGGATCCCAGAAATAATATTGTTTTCCTAGGTGTCAGACTTGATTCTAACTCTATGTGTCTTAGCATCCCTGATGATAAATTGTTATTGCTGAAGCAAGAGCTGGTAAGGTTCACCAGACTCCGTAGGGCTACGAAACGGCAAGTCCAGAGTTAAGTTGGCAAACTAAATTTCGCGCTGCTATTATTCAAGGTGGGAGAGTATATCTTCGCCGACTTATTAATATGGCAAATGGCATGAAAAATAAAACAAATAGGCAGCGCCTTACAAATGAAATCCGATATCCACTGGTGGCTTACATGCATGTCCTTTTTAATAAAAAATCGCTCTTAATTGATCCGTATCCATTCATCGGCCTGTATAAAGATGCATGCAAAGAGGGAGCCGGCGCGATATATATTTGGGATTGGTATTATTGCAATTGGCAATTTGACTTGCCTAGCTTCAGAGACATGCATATCAATGTTAAGGAATGTTTAGCCGTGGTTTTAGCCGCACACGGGTGGAGACCCTGTTGGCAAAACAGCCGAGTTGTTATACTCCGAGATAATAAGACCACGGCCGCTTCAATTAACAAAGGCACTTCGCGCAATCCTGTACTCATGGGCGCTTTAAGGACCATGTTTTGGCTTTCAGCTCTCTTTAAACTAACTATAAAAACGCGTTATGTGCCTGTTAAGCATAACTTCAATCAGCCTGTTAAGCATAACTTCAATCTGCAATCAGCTTAGATTTTCTTTTTACAGGTACCACAGGCCCTGAATACTAAGTTGTGAGCGACCTTGATGGCAAGGTAGCCGACTTCATGCAACGGGCCTTCGCAAAGTCTACCATTTCTTTTTGTTATTTATTATCCATACCTTTCGTACCGCTGTCAGTATGTAATGTACAACGGTATATAGCTCACTTGGCCTCTAAACTGAAGTTTCCCTCAATAAAACAATATCTCCACAATGTTAGTCTGCTGCATTAACTAGCCGGCCTTCATTCTCCCCTGCATGATTCACTTATCGTATCAGTGATACTAAAAGTGTGCGACGGACTATTTGGGACACCCCTTCCCCCAAACTCCCCATTACTCTCCCCATCCTCCGGGGCATATTCAGTACTCTGAACCTCTACGACCCACAACACTTGTGTTTTAGGACAGTCTGCCTAACTGCCTTTTTTCGTTTTCTTAGGAAATCTAATTTAATCCCAACTTCCTTCAATACATTTGATGATGGGAAACACCTCACCAGAAGGGATTTAGTTTTCACGCCGGAATATGTACTGCTCAAGGTCAAGTGCACAAACACTATTCAGTTTAAGGAGCGTGGGTTACAAGTACCGCTCCCCTGTATACCAGGCTCTTACATGTGTCCAGCCAAGGCCATCATGCTGGTCTGTGACCTGGTACCGACACCCCAGTATTCCAGTACAAGTGTCATAACAAAACCACCGTGGTGACATACAGCGTGTTTATTAGATGTTTGAGGACGGCTCTCGGCAAGCTGGGCATACCACAACCCCGCTATGCTGGGCACAGTTTTAGGTGGGGTGGGGCAACTTTGGCCTTGAGTAGCAACATATCAAGTTACATGGCGATTGGAAAAGCGACGCATACCAGCAGTATATCGCCCCAGGCCTTAATGACAGACTCCAGGTTGCTCGGGCTCTTCGCAGTCAGACAGAACAGCTTGACACATATTAATCCTTACCCTTCCCTTCTCAATACCGGTTTGGGCCTCACTTTGGGATATTTTGGCTAACTTAAATTCCACGTAATGTCTATCTTGCAATGTCAGGATTTGAGGAATAAAAACTAATACAGGCCCAACCAAACCTGTTGTCGTTGTTCTTATCACCGACATTTTAATGAATTGTCCAAATTGATAATTTGGGGGTTAATTATGAGGAGGAGCAAGGCCAAGGCTCACGTGACAGCATCAAGCGATCTCACCAGGCGCATCATACGACGGCCACTTGACCTTGCTGAGGTCAGGGCTGTACTGGCCCGCGTAATAAGCTAGTTTCACTCGGTATGCAGCAGCGCATACAGCCGCACGCAGCAAGAAGCCCCAGCTTATTTTCCCGACCCATCCGCCCCTGTCCTTGTAGACTAGTTATATTTAGTTAGGTTCCACTAGTTAGCACTGTAGTTTAAGGCCCGAACAGGGTTGTTCCGATAATCCATTTAGGCATTGTTTTTATATGAATATTGAAAGGTGTCATAGTCTTTTTTCCTATTGTATGTGAACTTTGATAAATTGATTTTATGTTATTTCCCTTCTGCGTAAGGGGTCATATGTTTTATTTCCTTATCTTATATGTTCATTGATGAATTGACTTGTGTTATTTGTCACCATATGCAGATGGGATATTTTAGCTAACTTAAATTCCACGTAATGTCTATCTTGCAATGGCAGGATTTGAGGAATAAAAATTAATACAGGCCCAAACCTGTTGTGGTTGTTCTTATCACCGACATTTTAATTAAACATTCCATATTATTAGGTGAAATAAGTTTAGCGGAACCCCAGTTGCTCACACCCTGTATCACCCGTTATATGACTGATATTGCCCTTCTGTAGCTGTATATTTATTAATATGAATGAATCTGCTTGAACAAATCAACCTCTTATTATCACATTTTAAATGTAAATTTAAATGGTGATTGTATTACTGCATGCCTAAAGCGTTTTAAAAAAGCATTTGAGAATGTAAAAAAAGGCCAAATGCTGTTTTATTATGGAATACACAGACAAACATATTAGACTAAACTACATGCACACAAATTAAAATAAAACAAGAACTCATAATTGCCGAATACAAGTACTGTGATTTCGATCGGTTAAGTTTAACATAAACCCGTTTTCGTCGATAAAATGTGTACAACATCTGAAATACAAGTTGAAACAGCTTTCTGCATTTCCATATATAAGGAAAAGAAAAAGTAAAATTACTGGCATTAAATGGATGAATGCGTCTATTTATAAATGTCTGCAATATTCTTCGTTTCTAAGATTGCGTAACCAGAGAATTTCTATTCGTACTACAAGGCATTTAAATTTAAAGTAATACTTGACAATTTAAGAAACACTGTGTCACTTGTTTTTCTAGCGAAGCGGTTGGTTCGCCGGACTTGTACGCCACCGACCTGGGTTCGACTCCCGGATCGGCCAAGATTTTCCCCTTAACCATTTGCCTTCGTAACAAAATGGGGGCTCGTCTAACGTGACGGTTTACTTTGTGGCCCAGGGAATAAGCTCACCAAAATGTGACTCCTGGGATAATTAGTCTTGTTCTGATAGCAGAACGCTCTTAAGAGGGGGTGTGTTACGGGGTGACAAAAAAGCGGACCGAACTGTCTCGCTAGTGGAGCTTGCTTTGCTAGCGAAGCGGTTGGTTCGCCGGACTTGTGCGCCACCGATTCGAAACCGGGATCGGCCCAGAATTTTTCCCCTCAAAAATTTGCCTTCGTAACAAAATGGGAGCTCGTCTAACATGACGGTTAACTTTGTGACTAAGGGAATAAGCTCACAAAAGCGTGACTCCTGGGATAATTAGTCTTGTTCTGATAGCAGAACGCTCTTAAGAGGGGTTGTATTACATGGTGACATAAAAGCGGACCAAACTGTCTCGCTAGTGAAGCTTGCTTTGTTAGCTTGCTTGTACTCTTCGACGCCCGGATCGGCCCAGGGTTTTTCCCTTCAACCATTTGCCTTCGTAACAATATTTAATAATGCTTCAAATGCAGTTTTGACAGATGCATTCGTGCATTAGTGATAAGATAATGTTAAACAAGTATGATAAAAATAGACATGGCAATCAAATTGCAAACATACAGGGATACAACATGACCTGAAAGCAGGAGCACCAGGATGGGGAATTAATTATGATCACTGACGTTAGGAACCGTGGGGGTAGTAGGAAAACGCAACTCTTCCCCCACTATACTACGGATCCACGGTAGAAAACTCCTCGTGCCGGTATACACAGTCGGTGAGCTGGGGTTACACGAATCATATCCGGCCACTGCTGGTACGGACATGACCCCCGTCACCATCCAGTCTTCTTTGTCATATCTGAGGCAATTCAGAGGTCCCCCAATGTCTTCCTGATAAAAAATACCCATTTTTTATATTATATTAATAGTCGTAAAATATGACAATTATTTTGTGTAATCGTAAAGATGATTACTTGATTTTTGTCTTTTCCATTTCGTAGGTAATCGTAGTGTTTTGTAGTTATTGCAAAATAATGATTTTACGTTTTACGTTTGCACATGAGTACAAAAAGAGAGCTCCTACCTGGCACGCTGCATTTTCTCCATTATAAACACATATACTGTAATTATAAATTTCAACATAGGACTTGTCCGCAAGCTTTTCCTGGCAGAGGGAGTTGTTGATCACGGGGATCTTACTTTCCTGTAAGTATCCTGGTGTTCCTATTCCCGATGATGCATCTTTACGAAACATAAACCATACATATGCCACTAATCTAACCTAATATGAACAATATGACACATACAATATAATATACATAATACTTGTCCCAATAAAATTGCTTGACATGCTAGTTTTATAAACTGGATGATTTTATTGAGTTGTTTACCGTTTTAAGTAAACATAATGTGAATAGAATACCAACTTTCTTTTTCTGTTTAAAAATTCTGTGTTCTACAAATAATACAGCCATAAACATTTAATAAACTAATGTGTAGATAGTATTATCTTTAAATACAGGAGATAGATGATTACTGCGAACCCGGTAACAGCTCTATGGAACTACAGTGGCTTATGTGCAATGGTACACACCTGAAATGCCCCAACCGGTAATATAACAATCGGCTCCAATAAAACTATCATCATTGTCTGGTAGCACTGCCGGTTGTACTAACTGACTAAATACGGCCGGCGTATCTAGTTCTAAGATTGATATATCGTTCCGCAAAGGAGATATACCATAAGAAGGATGCTAAATAAGACAATGAAGCAACAGTGGTTTTAAATTGTTGAAGTGGTTCATAACATACCCCTTCCCATGCAAAAGTCTGTAAATTTATATATTTAAAATTATATATGGTAAAGCTCTCGTTCCCGCACTACCCGAGGTATCTACAATATTCGTTGATAACCGTTATCTGTTACTTTATTTATGCTTTATGTTAGTCGAGTCATAGACATGGTATAATACCATTACATTTTCTTAATTTGTATCAAGATATATTCTGTATACCAGTATGGATGGACAGTAATGCATTAAATAAGTACCTATAACTTACAGTATGTATTTGACGAACATGTCTGACGTATCCATCATTGTCGTTACTAATATCATGGACACCAAGTACCACCCGGTAGGAACTAACATGGCTGAGGATTTGCAGATTAAAATATAATATAAATGTAGAAAGTACGTTGGAGTGGAAAGAGTATAACTTTTTTAATTATGTTACTAAAATTATCATCTCGAATTCATAAATTAATAATATTTACAGAGATAATGGTGTTTATATGCACACTCCAGTTGCATTTTATCAAGAAAAAACATTAAAAAAAACATGGTACAAATATTTATCATTTTTTTGCCTTGTTCATTATACACTCACTGCTGTCCCAGGTTTACACATTGAGCTGCTGTAATAACATATTTCTCTGAGAGAACGACAGCCCCACACATGTGGGAGCGACAAGTCGAGCTTCCTTGCTGAAGCGATACAGAAGCCTGCCAAGGCCAGCGTCCTCTTGGAGCTGTCTGCCCATTCCAAATGAATGGTACATTGAATGATTTAGACGGGAGGCTGATATCTTGATCTCTTGCGACTGTGGTACAATAAACATGTTTAAGCGTATACAACGAGTCAGTTTAAGTAAACGTATTGTTTTTAATGTTGTTTTATATTCAGCAGACATTATTACCTGATTATTTCATCTCCATCGTATGTTTAAATAGTGTATATAATAGAAAAATGATCAGAATTACATAGAAATATAATTACACTGTCCAATTACACAATTACACTCCTGGTATTTCTAAGGTCACAAACCTGCCATAGAATTAAAAACAATGAAAATTAACAGAACTTCGCAGATTTTCATTTTGATCCCCTCTTGCAAAGCCATCTTTTTCCGTACACGGCTTCCCAAATCTTCGTGTTAGCTTAGATATCTGTGAATATTTATCGTATGACCAACACAATCATATGACGTGAGACGAAGTTAACATAGGCGGGCACATGATCTGGTAATAACCGCCAAACCCTCAGCTACCTGTTATACCTAATTTAGGTGTTTCAGATATTTATTTAAAATGATTCTCAAAAGATGAAAGGAAGCATAAGGATATATCTTTCGCCCTAAATGCTTCGCATATCCCTGACTGTAACCTGAGAAGCAGGTTTCATACTAGTTATAGTATAAAATTGTGGACATTCAGTTCTGAAGTGCATGTATGTCCTCTTGGGTTATATTTCTTTAATGCGTTATAAGACTTCATTATTATAAGTGACTTAGAAAGAAAGCATAATTTCAAGTAAGTGTAAACTATTTATTTTACTTGAGAACACGACATCGCATTACTCTACTGCTGAATCATGACACATGATACAACGCCAAACCCTATTGAAAATATTTTTTGAAAAAAAAAAATTCACCTGTGTGTAGTTCTATGTGTACTTCATTTATCTTTCACCTTTATGAAATAGCTTTAAAGAGACCTAGATACGCCAGACGGGTCTCTTTCACGCGCTATTGATATCACTGTCCCATAAAGATGTATACTATGTACTGCTTTTTCAGACATTAACATCAAAATCATGTCTCTCGAAACGTTTTACTTTTGGTTATTACAAATACGTAAGATCTAAATAAACCTTATTATGAATTATTTAACGAGCTCTCCTGTAAAACGCTAAGTATTCACGACCTGGGTCTATACTGGCGAGGAAGTAAATACATGTAATAAGTATTAAAGCATTTCATTTAAATGTAGTGGTAAGTAAGTACAACCTACGTGTCTTAAACCCCAAACCTCGTTTATGACACTTGAATAAAGGTCTTCCGCTGGAGATTCGTTCAAGGTGGGACCTGGATGCCATGTGTGACTGACTTTCCTGGAACTTACATTTTATACTCAACAAGGCTGTTAGGTAATGGATATTCATATGAAGACAGGAATAACATTTGGTAAACCGATCGACGACCCTGTGAATATTCATTAACTTATACATGTAAACTAAGCCAGGTACACACGTAATGACCCTTGAACTACTGATCCGTGAGCTTAATAGGTAAAATAATTATCAGTATTTGTTAACATGTTACATTAAAATTATGATGCTTTCATGAATTGTTTAATTTCTGACATGATTTCAAATCCGTATGAATGAGATAACCTACGGCAAGGCTTTCTGTTGGCGCTTGCATGCTGATGGTTAATGAATCTGTTATAATATCATGGCACATAAACGAAACGAGGTAGAACACTTCTTTATAAGTGACAAATAAGGGTTTGACCAGTAAATGTTTCCACAGCATGGTTAAAACACAGACACTCCCGATATAAAAAAAATGACCTAGGATTGTTTTATTAGGTTTACGTAGAATGTGTAGAATTTACATATAGTGAGTAAGTGGTATGGTCTGAGTAGGTCGCATGGAAGTTGTTGGGCGTAGGAGATTGAGCGGAAGTTGTGGGCGTTGAAAAGGGAACGGTAGTGCTTGGTGTGGGGGATAGAACGGTAGTTGTGGACGTGAAAGAGGTAATGGTAGTGGTGTACTTAGGAGAGAGAACCTAATGGATCAAATGGCAGAGAGAACGGTAGTGCTTGGTGTGGGGGATAGAACGGTAGTTGTGGACGTGAAAGAGGTAATGGTAGTGGTGTACTTAGGAGAGAGAACCTAATGGATCAAATGGCAGAGAGAACGGTAGTGGTGGACGTTGAAGAGAGAACGGTAGTGGCGGGCGTGGGAGAGAGAACCATAGTGGTGGGCGTGGGAGAGGTAACGGCGGAGATAGGCGGCGTGTAAGACGGAACGGTTGTGGCGGACGTTCGAATGGGTATGGTAGTCATGAGCGAGAGAGAGAGATATAGAGAGAACGGTAATGGTGTTATTGGCAGAGAGAACGGTAGGGGCGGACTTGGGAGAGAGAAACTTTAAGCAACTTACATAAAATATTTTACGGCTGAAGTTTGCTGATTCAAATATGAAGTATAAGGAAGAAGTAAGCTAAAGTGGAAGATGTAATAAGTTATAAATTACTTTACTTAAATTTAGATAAGATACTGTATTGCTATACATACGTAATAAAAGTAAAACATACAATAGTATATGTCGTGACCAGTTTGTTGTTATACACTGACGAATAATAAATAAATAAATAAATAAATTCATAAATCGCATATTAAAGATATTCATCTACAGGCTAGTTTCCGCAAGTGATTGGTTTAATTTCCTGATTGATGAATATATATAATGATTGACTATAGCATCAGCTTTCTTAAGCAATCTACTATGGTAAATGGTTTCAAAAGATGGTAAAGAAGTCCCGACTATCTTCCCAGCCGTTTGATAACCCCATTATGTAACTTCCATTCTTCAGTATTGATGCTTCCTCCCCCAACAGTGACAGAGGGCGTCCTTCTTCATAAAATAATTTATATTTTCCATCCAATACATGTTTCACGATATATGGATACCCAAAAATTTAAAACAATCAGCAATTCTCCCCATAGAACCATTATTTTCTATGGGCAAGTTCTCTGATCAATTAGGCCGAAAGTCTTTGATCATCTGCTTGGATTTCCCAACAATCAATTCTAATTATGGGGAAAAGTTGTCAGTTTTTCATCTCTGGTTTTATAAAGTGTCCTCAAACATCATTAGTTTAAGATCATGACTTGCTTTATCAATTCCTGACAATTGATGGAGCCACCTGTATTTTTATCTATATGTTTGGACTGGCTAATTGCCAACAAGTTGCCAATATCCACGTCTGTGCTGTCATCTAATACCCTGAAACGTCATATGTTTATTTATCTGAAAATTTTAATCAGTGCCAGGAGTGCCACCTTTTTTCAATGTTAAATATATTTTCCTCTACTTTTGAGACTTCCGATTTGCATAATCCTGTCAGTAATTTTTTAGAGCGTAACAATTTTATCTTGTTTTAGACCATCAACAATCATATCACTTTCTGGGCCGCGGTTTCATCTAGTTTTCTGGATCGTCATATATTTATTGTTCATGATTAGTATTATCAGTTCCTTATAATGATTGCAATATTACAGCAAAGGTGTCAGTTTCACAGCTTTGAGTTTATCTAGTTTCCTGATTCCTGGTACGTTTATTATTTTGTTTTGACAAATTGTTTTCAGTCCCATCATATGTCGTTGTCACGAATCTTTTTCAAACATGGACCTTCACCTTAATCCGCAAGGTCAAATCAGCCGAATACTAGTGCATCATCTTTAGGATTTACCTTAACAAGGTTCTCAGATGATAACATTCCTGTTATGAATGTAGTGCTGAAATGGTTTGCTGATCAGCTGAGTGTCACGATCCATGGGTCACTTGTTTTTTTTTTTCTGAACCGATGGCATCATTGATATATTGGAGACAAATAGCATGCCATCCCCCACGTGCCTCGTATAACTACAGCAAAAGTTTGTACTACAGGGGACAGTTCTATTTTTCTGCCAAAGACATGTTCCTGTTTACAATAAGTTGAAAAAAAGATAAATAAATCAGAAGTTAAGACAATTATCTCCTATTGCAGCTACAGCTAAGGAATACATACTTCCTTATCTTTTTAAAATAAATTCAATAGGCGTCAATTAAATTTTGTCTTAAACTGAGACACATAAACACGCTTTCCAATCATTTTAGTATTTGTTCTTTTCTTTAACTTTCTGCAATACTTAGGTGTTGTTTAAATGCAGCCACGTCTACATAATACATTTCTCATCGTGTTGTAGATGTAGCGCAACTTACGCCTCTGTCATTACATACGGCATTCATTGACTTAGCCGAGGTGTGTAAACAAATGGCACTATTTTTTAAGAAAATTCTGATATATGCTATAGCATAAGGAAAAGTAACTTGCTTTTTTAAGTGCATTACAGTATTACTGTTTGAAGTAACCATTGTGATAGCTCAGGAGCTAATTTGGACTTGATTAATGGCCGCATAGAAAGTATACATTCTCCAGATAAATAGCATATTTTATTTGCAATAAATTGCATTACTAATTTGGTCAAATCTGAAAATAAATGGCCTAAGATACTTCGGTAAACCGTCTGCATTCAACTGTAAGTTAAAGTTTTCCGAGAGACAGATAGACAGAGAATATTATTTGCAAATCTGAACCAACTCATAAAAATGCCCCAGATCCCGGCACAAGCTGTGTAAAAACTGAAAACTGGCTGAGCTTTGCATGCACAGATTTCTTGCTGTCCAGGGCCAGAGTTCAGACAGAAGAGCACTGGACACCAGTGACATAGCTGGGTGATCTCTTGATAAGATAATAATGAGGTGTGGCCAATTACCATATGTCTTTATGGGGTATACAGGGTAGATTCTGCCAGGAAAAACAGGGTGTGGCCTTTTATATTTAAGGGTTCATTACAGGTCCAGACAATGTATGCCGCTCTGTCTTAATTTCATGTGTCCAAGGAGACCTTTTAAGAACACCATGCATGGGTGTCAAGTTGGAAGATTCAAGATGAAACAGTATTGTTTTATGCCCTCACTGATTATCTGGGTGATTGAAATCATGTTTTTTTGCCAGTTGCATGGGGAATATAGGTTACCGTGACTTAATTGCAGGTTTCCGTGGAGAATTGTCTAAGACTTCCCAGGATGTCACGTTAGAATATTCTTTGGCTAGCGAATACCATTTGTGCTCTGTCTTACTCACTAGGTGCTCACAGTATTTTTTTCGGCTGGAAGTTCGCAAAATATAAGTCACTATGACCTAATTCTATGTTTCTATTGAGATTTGCCCGAACCGTCGTGGATGTAAAGTTAGAAGTTTTAGATCTAACAGTTAAGGTTTGCGCACTATGGCTTCTTCATTGAAATAGAGAAGAAAAATTCGTAAAAAAATGAGTAAAAACACAGGTGGTGCCACCAGTCATAAGGAAATGCTGAAACCCTCCATGACCAATATGCATTGAAAGTATCATGGCAATCGATGCATTGGTTATTAAGATACTGGAGCTTTTGCATCAAAGTTTTAATTATTCTGGGGGATACCTACGAGCCCCATAGCGCAGAAAAATAAGGTTGCAGTAACTTATTTCAGGTTTCCATGGAGATTTTTATAGACCTTAGAATTTTATAGGTCCAGCGGTAAGGATTTGTGACTTTAACGGACAACGACTTGCGACGGTCAAAGGGTGATTATTCTAGTTCAATTGATTTTTAGTCAGCTGAGATATAAATCCATAATATAATATATAATTACATTAATAAAATAATGTCAATTCCTTCGTTCTCAATATGTTGGGATTATGATAAATTACCTAGTGCTGATAGAAGCAAAAAATATTGCATTTAATATTACATATTTTGCATATCCATGTTATATAAAGTTTATATTTCTGTTTTAAACCCTTTTTGCTCACCAAGATCTTAAGATATCAAATATTACACTAGAATTTATTGATGGAAACCATGTTCGCAATGGAGAATAAAACGTGAGGAAAAACAACAGAAAATCTTTCAAATGCGACTACTAAGACAACAATTTGTTCATAATATATATATAAAACACGTAGTTCTAAACATAAACAGGTTTGTTGTAAGTTTAGCTGCTATCCGGCGCACCAATAAGGGATGAAAAGAACCCTGCCAGACTGTAGATAAAAGAAGCTCCTCCGTCAATGGCGAGTGCGGGTCTCTGGTTGGTGATCGTGCCGGGGGACACACACCAGTTGTTTACTGTCAGGGAAACACAACCCACCGCCGACTTTTCAGTAACTATAGAACAAAGCTACCTTTACGATTATATATATACACGTATCTACGATGCTTGCCACTCCTAATGACTTCATAACCCTCCCCCCCCAATCAATTCCTCCGACCCATATCGCTGGCAGTGGAGACTTAATTTAAGTTTTATATTTATTTTTCACTGTAGGCGTCCAGTTCCTTTCGTTTGGACTACCATTCCACCGCGACATAAACACGAAACAACCAGTCATAAGAAATTCTTGATCTCATTAAAAATTTAGTATTACTACAGCACATTAATTTTTTAATACACATAAAAGTCTTTAAAGATAAACTCGGACCAGCTATTCATATCTGGCCAGAGTTTCTGTGTTATTTTTGGTGAAATTAATTTTGTCACATAACACAAGAGTATGTCTTCTGTTTTGAATCCATCCTGTACATATGTACTTCCCCCATTCAGATCCAGTGAAGCCTGAAGTGTCATTTTATTTCAAAGTACCTTTTTATCTGTCCAAAATATGCGTTAAAATAAAAAGACATTTTATTTTTAATTTTAACAAATTTAAGAATTAGATATAATACAAAACTACATGCACCCAAATAGAAAAAATGCAAAAGTCTTTACTTTGATTTTCACCATATGTGTTCAATTTAAGATGATAGGTATAAATGAAAAGTTGTAAATTATGACAGTAATAGGCGTCGTCTAGACGTCTCTTGAATGCTACAATGCTGCTCTTTTCTTTCGCTTTGTGCCGTTACCACATTTTCTTCTTCGAAATATATAATGTTATGTAAATTTAAAGGTGAATATGACAATATAGGCATCACTGAGTCCCTCGTTCACGGATGTATACATTTGGTAATGCTTCAAATGCAGCTTTGAAAGAGTGCGTTCGTGTCAGGAATATATTCTGAACAATGATGATAACAAAAGACGTGGCTCTCAAATTGCAGGCATTCAGGGATGCAACGAGACTGAAAGTAGAGGTATCAGGCTGTAGAATACAGGGAATATGGTCACAGACATAGGGAACAGTTGGAATAGGAGGGAAACGTAACTGATCCTCCACTATACTGCGGATTCACGAAAGAAATCTCCTCGTGCAAGTAAACACAGTAGAATAATAAAAAGAATAATATTCTGCAGAATGCTTGTAACGACATTACTCCAGTCTCCTTTGTCATTCCTGTCTCAGTTTAGAGGTCCCATACTGTCTTCCTGATGATTAAATACCCATTATAAGGATCGGATAAATCGTTGTTCTTTGTACGCTCTTTACACAGCGCTTTACCTATAGGGCTACTTCCTATATCGTAAGGCGCTTTTGTTATGACCTCGTATCCTGCTTTGCAACACCAGAGGGGAGCACTGTATTTTTGTCCAATCAGATGAAACTTTGTGCTGGAAGACAACGCCAAGCGAGGAATACACGGAGCCAATCATATTCATTTCTTTTTGAGTGACAGCTCATCCCCCAGCGTAACCGTCTAAACAGGCCACAGGCTCAGAGAGAATTGCCCTTGACGTGGTTTGCTAAGGGCCTTGGGCACATAGGATGCTCGGCCGGTGAGCTGTAATTCGAACGAAACGTAACAGCAACGGCTGAGTGCACACCTCGCTGTTTGGTTTCAGTTCTGCAGACAACAGATACATGGCTACGCTAACACAGTCATAATGTCATAATCGAATCGATCGATGATGCGAGAATGCAGAGGGAGCAATTTAAATTCGACCGGAATCAAACGGCGCTTGAAGCGCGGCAATGGGCGGAGCCAGGATGCCTGTCGAGTGTTTGTTTATTGGCATTTGATTGGCTGCTTGTCACATCGTACGCACGTTTATTTCAGTTGACAACAAACCGCCAACTGGTGTCTAAATATATTATAAACGGTCAAAGCTGGCAGCGTGAAAATCAGTTGCTTCTTTAGAAGCCCAAGATTTCCGCTGCCTCGGGAGCGTATACAGTAGTTGGATCTGTACTCCTGCAAAAGTTCAACGTTTTAAATTGCCAAGAAATATAAAGTTTTAAACTGTAAACTTTGCAGATTTACTTTAAACCAAAGGACATGAAACCGTGCTTGGATAGTTTCACATTTAATCGTGGTATCAAGTAAAAAAATACCCTTTGAACAATTATTTTATTTCACGTGAAGGAATGATGTCATGTCATGTACTTAATGTGTCCGTAAGTGCTGATACCTGTGCACACAGAACAAATCATATGTTTTAGCCGTAGATCTTTTCGGGATTATGCTTAAGAGTTTAAAGAATATGTTATACAGTGTACTGTGTTTTTTAAATAGGCTGTGTTGATAACATTATTGTCTGTCCATGTGAAGTTATGAAAGAATTGACCTAAAACATTCACGTTTAATCACAGTCGTTTAGTTCAAGTGTCTGTTCCAAATATCCAGAGTTGTCGAGATCATATCCAACTTTTAAAAAAATAAGCTGTTATGGTAGTGACGGCGGTTTTTAGTATTAAACGTGTAATTTTGTTAAGTAGCAGTCCATTTTTGTATCTTACTCGAAGATAAAGGATGCGCTTAATGCTTCGGATCCTTCTACCCCCCCCCCCCCCCCCCGGTAACTGATATGTTCTGATGTAGGTCTAATGACACTGACATTTTCGTTCATAACAGCTTTACACCCACTCATTTTACCTATATATATCATGTCATCAGGTGGTATGAAACGATTATTTTCAGATATAAAATGTTAATTTAGCTGAAATGATCAGTTAGGGGTTAGTTATAACAAACGTCATGTTGACGGCCCTCATGCCCATGTATTTTGGCCCCTTGTCAATCAATGGGAAGACATATCTTTCAGAAAGCACGGTTGTATTTCAAACACAAATCGTATTACTGTTTTGGAGTTTTTACTATATTTTAAGTAAATTTTTTTTTCATGATAACAACCTATTTCTCCAAAAGGACATATTCCATGTCCCAGTAAAAAGCTTGCCTTTATAAAAGCTTGTCAATTTCAATATTCGTCTTTTAAACATTATTACTTGTTTAACTAATAACCTGAAATATAAATATTAAAGAGGCATTTGAGTACTCCATTTCTTTCCGTAGTTTTGATTAACTATATCAAATAGATACTTGATATCATGAAAAAAATATAATAAATGAAGCTTATTTGTGTTCTTTAGCTAGTCATTGACTTCGTGGCTATTCCCTCTTCTAAATTTTGGCCTTCTAAATAAAGGATTCACACTGAAAGTTGACTACAAGACTCCGACTTTTAATACATGCGGCAGTGTAAGAAATTATACTAAACAATGGGTACCCAGCTTGATATTTTCAAACGCTGGTGACGAGAGCTTACCTGGTAAGTGAAGCTAAAATGGTTAAAAACATCACGGCCACCCAACAGGTCAAAGAAGTTTCTCTGCTAAAGAAGGCTGTCATATTTCCGTCACGGGACGAATCTGCTTGTTCGAGCGACATGGTATCAAGTGTGTTCCACACTCTCCATGACACCCCTCCTGTGACCATCCATCTTGTTCTTATCACCAGCGACATTGTAGAGGTTCCTACTGTCTCATGGGACGAATCTGCTTGTTCGAGCGACATGGTATCAAGTGTGTTCCACACTCTTAATGACACCCCTCCTGTGACCATCCATCTTGTTCTTATCACCAGCGACATTGATGAGCATTGCCACCAGTCGGAGTCCAGTGCCCTGAGTCGTGTCGCCATTCGGGGCTCAGTCATGGCTCTTTCCTAAATCGAAATGGAACTGAGTAGAATTAAAGGCCTACTTCCATGAAAAAAATAAAATGAAATACTACTGAAGGTTTATTCATTTACATGTATATGTATAAATTATGGTATAATAAAATTAAGCTTTGCGCACTTAACCGTTAAAATTTAAATCGAAAGACCCGTAATCCACCCGACTCTGGGGCCCCAAGCCAAACAGCAGCGTCCTGGCCAAGGCTATTGTGACGTCACAACCAGAACACACCGGGCGGTATTGTTATGGCATCAGTTGAGTTTAACATGATCTGGGGAAAATATGCCAAGGTGCTGCGTCGTCGGGTTGAGCAGCAACATCAAGGCTGATGGTGTGAGCTTAATCATATTTTAACAAGTGTATAAGCCACATGTTCGTGCCGAATGGACAGAAGAGGCCGAACTGGACCCGGCCGGGCATGATCATTGATAAATTTATTTTTAAATGTGTTTGAACGCTTGTAAATGATAAAAACTTTATTTTTTATTTTTTGGGACTATTTTTTACAAGTTTCAAGACATATGACCGAAGGGGTCACGTAAAGCTCGGTGCATGGTGCCTCAGCAAAGGCATTAACATTGATGAAACAATAAATAGGATTCTAAAAAAATAAACCCACGCTAAAAATCGTTGCTCCCTATTGTTGACAATAATCCAAATAATTCATTTAAATATTTCAATCTTTTGAAATATCAGACAATTAACAATTAAAACAATTATACCATGCATTTCAGCATATTTTAATTCTGTGCCTAAATAATATAAAAAAAATATAGGCTTCGGAATGGCTTTCTAACATTAAACGTGTGTGTTCTAAATGGGTTGGCGATATTTTCACTCTGTTTGAACTTTTTTTTAAGTTTTCTTTTAAGTTTCTGTAATGATAAAATGTTATATTGTTTTAAAAATGTATATTTGTTGCATAAAATGCGATAAGCAATGTTTTATCCATTTGCTTCATAACACAAAACAAATTCCATGCCAAGTCAGCACACACACATACATATAATTCAAGAGGTGTGTTTAAAATGTAATAAGTATGTAAATTTAAGTATGTAATACTTGTATTTAAATATATAACGTGTATACATGTAAATTGGTAAATATATATAATATAAATGTGTGTGTGTGTGTAGATATATAAAGATAGACACTTGTAGTATGTATATAACAAAATATCAAATCAATTACCCAGTTAGTCATAAAGAGAACTCCAAATCTGTTTCAGCAGTCTCTCTCCTCCAATGTTGGTATGATTTGCCATATTGCACTCAAAGATGTTACACTTGAACCTTCAGATGATACACTGGCCGAAGTACCCTTGCATTTAGTCCAAATATACCTATACATATACTGATCAACCTTACCAAAGACAACATATGGGTAATTTTGAATATAATTTTAAATGATAATTTATTGTAAATGTACTTTTCTTGCAATTAAATCTGCTATCATGCAGAGTATTATAACTGGAATGTATGGCTTCTGGACACTTTTTTTTTTTATATTACACAGTTCTTAAATTGGAGGATACTAAAAGTACCCCTGAAATCCAGATAAACGGTTTTACATCAGCCCAAACAAAATCAGAGCAATTATTCTTAAAATCTTGCTTGTAAATTTTTATTTGCACAGTTTGGCAAGAACTTTACCTAAAGCATTGCCAACATAAAACAGATTAATAATAGCCATTGGGCTTTCCGTCTGGTGGAGTGTTACATAGAGAACTGTATCATACCTATATACTGTGTATAATTATAATGTCACTGTGTGTGTGATTTTTTTATAATGAAACACGACTCTTTCATAATTCATTTATTTCAAATTTATTAACTCTCTCTCTCTCTCTCTCTCTCTCTCTCTCTCTCTCTCTCTATATATATATATATATATATAGAATTATAAAAGGAATGAGTGTAAATTATATAAATAATCAAATGTATCATGATGGGTCGGAGGAGGGGGGGGGGCAGTACTTAAAATTAGTACCACCCTCCATTGGGATGGGTGTGGTACGTATTCAGCTTCCATTAAGACTAGCCCCGTGTGTGGTACTATAAGGTTACATGTATTTAAGAGGTAAGGCCTGCCAAGTAAAAACTCGCTTTACGAAAAGTATATATACTAATACTACTGCTAAACAAAAAAGCGCTTATCAATGTCAAAACAACAATTTTGCATTTCTGATTACGAAGCACGTATGTATAAATTATAATAAAAAGAAAGGACCAGCGCTTTATTCATGCGCCAAACCAAGTTGCTTATCAGCTGTTTTTTGCAGAATCAGAATATGCCACCACGGCACCAGTCACAACATTGTTAATGTTATAACAACAACAAACTTTGTTGCAAAGCGTCCCGAGCGATATTGAATAAACTCGACCAAGTCAAGAATCACTATCGGTATCTTGTACTACTCAACATTTTCTTGCTCTAAATATTATTTTACTGAATAATCTCGTTATTTTGATAATAATCACCCGATTGAGAATATCCCTTAAAATGCCTACAGACTCCATCCTCAATTTTGTACAGCCTGTCACTTCGTCACTGGAATCAAACCTGTTGTTAGTGTTGGCGTGTCGACTTGCAGCGGCCACTGTCTGTGTCACCGACTTCTGTTTCTAACAACGTATACAGGGCCCAAAATTACATGAGGCCCATGTCGAAGTTGCCATAAATCTACAGATCAAAATTCGCCGCTTTATTCTCCTTTAACGTATCTCAAACATTGTCATCTTACGATGATTCCTCCGCCTCGCTTGATCAGATCGACCCGTCGGCCTTGCTGAAACCACGTGGACTAGCAACCGGGGTTCTGGTTGTGACGTCACACACGCCCCCAGGGCTGTCTCAACTTTTTCAGGGGCTCCCAGGACTCTGTTCACATATTCGTTCCTATCACGGATAGTAGCTCCCCAATGTCAGTAATGTTTACATCAATTCTATTTGTAGGTTCATACCTTTCATATATGCAAAAGCCTCCAGAGGGGGGAAGTAGGCCTTTAAGTACATGGCTCAGGTTTAGATGGCATTCAACACATTATTTTAATTTTATTTGAATGTGTTATTTGCCCTTTAGAAATTAACATCAATGCAAACGTTTTGAGTTTTGTCATAAAAAAATATTTTCTTAAACGGAATGTATTTCTCAGGTTTCAGATATGTTTTTTTTATCAAACAACCATATATAACTAAACAATGTTCATCATGCAGACAGATAACCAGTCACAAATGAAAGCATTTCCAAAATGTTAATCACCACCGGGAGATGGTGATAACGGGCATTGCTGCTTCCTATAGGTATCTCTGAAGTGTTCCTGTTGTACCAGCAATACACACATTTTGTTATATATATCATGATTATGATATTCATATTGTACAAATAATTATGATTGACACAAATCTGTTATTTATAAAGAAACATAAATATCCTGTGTAAGGGATTTTATGTCCATATATTTTACGGGTGTAAGAAGGTAAATCTAATATTATAGTTTAATCGATTATTGGGAAAATGATAAAAAATTCAGGTAAAAACCGTTAAGAAAATGTAACGTAATCATTCATCCAATTAAACATGTTTGTTCCCACATTCCAAGGTTGCCAAGATATTGATTAAGCACCTATGTAAACACGGCAATAAGACCCTCAGGATCGTTTGAATAAGGAAGTGCCTTATCTGATTCAGCCAATAATTTTCTGGGCCTATTTGAGAAATGATGAAGCCACCTGGAGGTAAGATCTCTAACTAAATGAGACTTTAATTCTCACCAACAACAACATATACTCCATTATAGATAAGTGGGTAGGATGTTTCCTAATGTTACCCGATTATTAAAACAAACCTTACAATGAATCCTTCGACCGGAGCTGTCAAACACACAGGACAACCAAAAAGGATGAAAAAAACCACTGACAGGTTGTAGATCAAGGAAAATGCTCCGTTGTTACTGTCGGAAGGACCCCTGGGTCCCTGAGTGGTGGTGGTGGTACTGGTTGTTGTGGTGGTAGTCTTAGTCGTGTTGGGCACACGCCAGTTGTATTCCTGTCAGGGAAACGTAGGTCTTCCCTCACTATACCACGGATCCAAGGGATAAAGCTGCTTGTACGAGTTTACGCGGACGGAAAGCTGAGTTTATCTAGAGAGTTCCCCACTCCCTACGACGTCACTCCTGTCACTCCTGTCACCATCCATACTTCAATGTTTAAAACTACAAATACTTCTTTTACTAAAAATACTGCTTCTGCTACTGCTACTAATAAAAATGATGCCACAACAACTAACAATGAGATTAATATAACTACTAATAAATCCAATACCAACAACAACAACAACAGCAGAAACAACAACAACGACAATAATAATATTAATAATAATAATACTTTAACTAATACTACCACTTCTACTAATACTAACAATAAAAACACTAATAATAATAATTCTAATACTACTTCAAATAACAATAATAATAATAAATAGTTAATGGAAGAATCAACAAAAACACCAAAGCCACCAATTTATCCAAATCATATATCTAATCCGACAAACACTTCCTTTCCTGTATATCAAACATGCAGCCTAACTAGAACATTTAACGTTCTAACAAAAAAAAGTAAAAGTCACTATGTTCGACGTCTACTAATACAAATAACAATAACATTAATAATTAGTTAAAGGAAGATTAAAAACATAAAACAAAACACCAGAGCCGCCGTTTTATCCAATCATCTATATTTTTCGACCCCCACATCCTTTCCTGTATATCAAACATGCAGCCTAAATAGAAATAGTACGTTTTAACAAAAATAGGAAAAGGTCCCTTTACTTGATCTTTATTACGAAACTTCTCCGCAATGGGATAATAAATTGTTTATTATTGAAAGTGGATCAACCTTCAATCGGAAGGTAAGGTACAGTTGAATGTCCACTGTGTTAAGTCTATCAGTAAGATGGTAAAGCTATCACGTAAGTATTGTGCACCGCATTGTAATTATCACAGCGGCTTCGGGGCTCAGAAACCAATGAGTAATTGTATTGTTATCAACAATGTATCTCCCTGTAGCTCTGCATGTTTTTTATATTGGTAAAATGGTTTGTCAGGGCTTCGTGTTGGTGTAATATAGGGTTGCTTAAGAGAAACAAAAAAGGGTTCTTTTAAAATTAAATAAACCTTAAATCTATACATTGCTTTTACAACACATGACTCCAATGACATGCAGAACACATGCCTGATAAGTGTAATCAACGCATAAAAGACCCCGATAAAGGATATGTCGGATGGTGTGTTAAAGAAATTTTCTTATAGACCCATGGGCACATAAGACCCACATCTTTTTACTCTAGTTACGTTTATACATATCTTCATGATATGTTTAAAAAATGTTGATTATCATTGTTATCACCATATAACTACTTTATCATCAACAATAATTATCACCTCGAATAAAGTTGGCAGGGGTTTTGTGTACGGCCGTGTTCTGAATGAATTTCCATGAAATTTTGTTGAAGGTTGGACAAAAGGCGAAGAACAATAAAGTCGGGTCTATCTAAAACGCGGAGAATCCGCGGAGAGATGGAGAATTCGCGGAGAATTCGTGGAGAATTTGCGGAGAGTTTTTATATGCAATAATACTTTTAAATACACGTTAAAATTACTTAAAATCTCCAACTATATTACTCTTCACATATTAACGTATCTGTTAAGTTACCAAAATAATTAAAAATCTGTACATTAATGTAAAATTCAGCTCTCAGTTCTTCTCTTAAGATTTTATTTGTGCCATGCCAGAGACAACGAATATAGCATCAGAAGACTGTGGACTATTTGTGATTGCAAATGCAGTTGATTTTCGTTTCAATCTAGAAATTAAACAAATTGAACATTTTAAAAATGGATTGATGCAACAACACTTAGTTTCTTGTTACGATTCAGGCATTTTCACACCATTTCCTCAAGCAAAACGTTCTTCTGGAACACCAAAACCTAACTAACCTAAATATAATGCAAATGTGACCATTGGGATTGAATGTGAATGATGATTAGGAGATTTATTCGAAGACATGATTTGTTGTGAAAAAAATGAAAAAATGTAAAAAATCGTTTCATTTTAAGTGTGCATATGTCTTTAAAATAACTAAAGCAATTAAAAAATGAAATGGTTTTGTGAAGATTGTACAAATAAGTTCATGTACTATTGCTGTATGTATGTGTACATTGTGCTATAGTTTTAATTTTCTTTTTATTATTTTACTCTGTATTGTTAGGGCAAGAAAGCAATGTGGTGTATTTTGTACAGAATAAGAAAAATATAATTCTTTAACTGTGATTACAATATATATTTACGATTTTTTCTTTTATTATATTTAATCCTACTGCCAAGTTGATTCATTATCTTAAAGGGCCAATATATTATTATGTGTATAAAGTGTGTAAAGTCGAATGTTTGTGTTTCACTTTTTATTTGTGCATGTAAATTGGGTCCATACACTATAAATGGTGATAGTGTTTTTTTTATCTATCAATAAATATAGGTAAAATTATGATTTATTAATCATATTATATATATCGTTTAACACCTGTAAATTTGATACACGTGCATGGTTTTATTATTGTTTGCACAATAAACGGTTCAAGTATTAGGTGTTTTGCGTTTTCGTGTAAAGATCTGTCAGTGTCAGCTGGTGACTCAGACGGGTGTTAGATTTTGTGTAACGCATTCACTCGGCGGCGAGTCTACATTGTTAAGCATAAAATGCTTAATTATATACAGATTTTTAAAATTATTTCGTTCATTTATTAGTGCGCAAATATGTTAAGAGTAATATGGTTGGGGGTTTTAAGTGATTTTAATGTGCATTTAAAAGTATCATTGAATATAAAAACTCTCCGCCAATTCTCCACGAATTCTCCGCAAATTCTCCGCGAATTCTCCATCTCTCCGCGGATTCTCCGCGTTTTAGACAGACCCAATAAAGTCAGTTTTGAGACGGGCTGCTCGAATCTCCGAATACCAATCAGATTAGCTCCCAATACTTAATCAATTCTCCGAGACTCTTAGGCTCACTCTCCCACGATTAAAAAGATGTTTGTGAATTTTTTTTAAGACAGAGAACTATGCATCATGTACGACTGGTATCATTTTTTGCATGAGAAGGTTAGGCAGGATATTTTTAATGAGGCGATTAGAGACATCTTGCGGGAATATAAAGACATAATTTTCATTGATAATCAAATTCTCATCACTTGTCACTCTCATATATGTATAAATCCTTTTTAGGAGATATAACAACACGTTGGCGTAACAAACTGAGATACACACACGTGAGATCATTAATGACATTTAATGAAATAATAATGAATATTTAAATGGAAGGAATAACATGTCAATTCATGCAGCTGTCTCACAGACAAATTTTGGTAACCTGATTAGCGATGCGGATTACTCAAAACCACCGCATGTTCACCATACCGGCATTGACATTGCAGCAAGGTACTCTAGTGCGCTCTAGAGGCCCGCAACTCTTGTCGCATTGCAACGGATGAGAGTGGCTCATACGAGCACCGAAAGCGTGCATAATAAGTCGTGTTTCTTGTGATCTCTGACCTCATTAAACACGCGTTAATTTGATGAGAATGTAATTCAGGTGAGAAACTAACCATAAATATGTATAATGAGTCATGTAAATCCATAGGATTTTTGTAAGTCACCAAGGTAACTCCGAAGTGCGGTGACCTCTGACCTCATTGAATATGTATGGATTTCGCTGGAAATTGAATTAATTCGAGATATTTTTATTGATTAACATTTCTGATGAGTTTGATATAAATCCTTCATATTAATCGTACGTTATCGCGACGACACCTTTCACGTAGCTGAGTGACCGGTGAACTTATTAAATATGCTTGGATGTTGCCCATAATCAAACTTCTCGAGATTATCTGTTGGTACGCACCTATTGTGAGTTTCGTGAAAATCCATGAAAGCCCACAAGGACACTAAAAATTAAAAGACGGACGGACGGTGGGTATGTCATAATACTTCCGTCATAAGACGGCGTATAAAAATCGGGAACAGCCTTACAAACACGTGCAAGCAACATGTCTTTTTCACAATGTTTGCTGTACATTGCTTACAGATATTTTCACTCCAGTTCAAACACAAAGGAATACAATAATGCTCATACTCATAATGGTTTATGCGTTTTAATCCCTGCGCTTTCGCCTTTGGTATGTAGAATGAGCAGTTGGCAGTTCCAACCGTTCCAACAGTTCCAATCGTTCCAACTTCCAATATGCGCTTTATATAATGTCACAGCACAACATATATTATCTTATAATACCAAATAATTGTACTCTTGCAATATGAAAGACAATACTTCAGCACAGTATTACACAGTATAAATCAGTACAGCCATAATGAACAGCTTATCGTTATTAAACTTGAATACAATAACTTATTGATCATGAGACATAAATATTTATGCGTATAAATATAAACCTACTCTCGCAAGGAGCCACTAGGCCCTTTCAGCTGTTAATAACACAGGACAACAAACAGGGATGACAACAGTACGAGTAGGTTGTAGATAAAAGAAGGTGCTCCTGACGGATCCCTTGGATTTGTTGTGGTAGGACACACGTCATTCGTGTTCCTGTCTGGGAGACGTAACTCATCGCCCACTATACCGCGGATCCACGGGACAAAGCTGCTTGTACGAGTGTATACAGAAGGGAAGCTTGTTCTACATGAATCTTGATCATTCCCCACTCCCCAAGAAGTTACTCCGGCCACCATCCATTCCTCCTGCCCACATCGGCGACAGTGAAGGGGCCCGCCACTGTCTCCCTTACAACACAATATATTAAAAAAAATAAATATGTTCGCTGTACTCAGCTGCAATAATAATAATAATAATAAAAAAAAATTATTATATTAATAATAATAATATCTATTATTATTATTATTATTATTAATATTATTAGCAGTAGTAGCAGTAGTAGTAGTATATGTCCATTGTCTGTTTCAGGTTTAATATGCACGGGGTTAGGAATAATCAAATGTTCGCTGTACTCAGCTGCAATAATAATAATAATAATAAAATAATAATAATAATAAAATTAATAATAATAATAATAATAATATCGATTATAATAATTATTATAAGTAGTATATGTCCATTGTCTGTTTCGGGTTTAATATGCACGGGGTTAGGAATAATCAAACAGTCATAAATTAATCACTAATTCAAAAATAATAAGACAGGACAGCGAATATCTGAGGTTCTATAACGAGATTATTTTTATTATTATTTTTAGTATATCTTCAGCAACATCAACCAATAACGGCACAGGTTTATTCAAATTCTTTCTCTAATTCAACTATCTCTTCTTTCTTATCTCAATACCTGTATTGTCCTTAAAAACACAGAGAGCGGAAAATATAAAGCTGTAAAGCTCGACGTTCAATAAGCAAAATCCCCGCTATGACATACTCAGTTACGCTTAATACAGTTAAAAGATTTTAAACCTCAGGACGTAAGGTACTTGTGATTTATTTGTATTATTTCCTCAAGACTACAAGCATGTTGCCTTTAAGTTCTGCTTTATTGTTTTATTAGGGTCTAGTGACTTGTTGGCCAGGTGAAAACACGTCAGCACTGGGAGTGTTTTATCAGTAATTTAGCCTCAAGTTTATACTTGTTCTCATTAAATATTTCCGACTCTGTATACCTGCAACAAACATGTCTGCCAAGCATACTCATGCTCAAAACATCCTGATAATATCCACCCTGAAGAGTTGAAAATCACTTCCTTGTCAAACTATGTATTGGTCTCTGTATACTGGCAGTTAATTATGAACAATATTCACATAGGACCTCCATGAATTTTCCACCAACTGTTTACTTTAGTAACATTGTTCCACCTATGATGTAAGAACCTTCAGGGTGTTTTGTTTAACATTTTATTATATAGATTTTCTGAATAAATTGTAAGTTGAGTTAAAAATTATAATAAATCTTTATATGTTTATTATCATTTTAAGACATTTTGGCATTTACCTTTAGTGTTTGGATAGTTTAGTCGGGGAAGGATTTTAACTAAATACATAGACACTTATTAGTGTCTGGTGCACTAGTGAATATTAACTGGTATGTGCTGTTGATCAAGCGTTTCGTGTTCTATAAAAATTATCCCCCAGGTAATGTTTCTGTGTTGAGCGTTGAAAAACTCTTTATAATCTAATTTATACACGCACAATTACATATATATATTGTCAATATAACAATTTTTCTTAACACCAACATACTTTTGAACGGGCTAAGATGGTTTACCTGGCACGAGGATCTGATGGCGTCATAGACACAGATATTGGAGTCATATATGGAGACGCCCCTCACGTTCATCATCTTATATCTACACTGCGAGTTGGTGATAACGGGAATAGTCGCCTCTTGTTAGTAACTCGGAAGTGTCCCTGTCACTCCGCCTGCCAACAACATTTAACGTAATATCATGTCAGAAATCAGAAAAAGGGTAAATAAAATCTCAGTGTGCTTACTGATGAATGTCATTTTGAAGTTGGTATATTTGTCTAGGTCACTGACCAGTTATTTTAATGAGTCACAACCCTTGCTTGTTGAAATATTGAAGACTGACTGAGGCTAGGTTAAGATCTGATTTACAATACCTATACAGATCTAAAATGTGCAGCACCTCGACCAAATAATTTACTGCATGTTATATTAATAAATCTAAACACAGGTTTAAGCTGTTATCGTAGTTAACACATTCTTTCAATGCTGATCCAAGAAAAAGGAAGGTCTAGTTAATGTGTATTTATTTAAATGAGTATTAAAAAAATCAATACGTCTAGAGTGAGGCCTTTAAGTGGCATTATAATTAAATATATAAGATAAAGATAAACATACTGCCGTACATACACCTGAATAATAAGGTGTCTGCATACGAAAAAAAATCAAAGTTAATCCATGACATTGCATTAAATGTCATCACAATTGTAGTGTGTTCATACTAGATATATTACAACATGTTCCATTAAAACGAAACAGCTGAACGTACCATCAGTATCTCATTTCAGGTAAAATGGCAATTTTATTCTACTGTTTATCCAAAATGGTCAGTGCCGTTCATATCTTTCAACATGGTAAATTTACATGAACTAAAACGAAGACATGAGAGGCATTTCAATTCACGTCTCGCACACCATGGGAATTCCTTGTAAAGGCAATTTTTTCTCTTTACAAGAATCATTTTTACATACTTGTTTTCCCCCAACCGGTTATGTAACAGCTGGCTTCAACAAAGTTATCCTCGTTGTCCGGTAGTACAGCTGGCCGTACATATTGATTAAACACAGCCGGCGAATCTAGCTCCACGATGGATATGTCATTCTGGTGAGTGATAGAGCTATATTGAGGATGCTAAGAGGCAGGAACATAAAATAAAAGTATTAAATATTTTGACATTGAAAGGCATTCCGAAGCCTAGACTCTACCTAGATACAGTGTACATCAAATACGATGTCATGCTGTGTATTGCATGTCCTAGTAGGGAAAATAACAAGATGATTGTTATGAGATGTATTGTACATTTATATGTAGTATCATATTTAGATACGAACGTGAGAACTCTGGTTAGAGAGCACACGTTTCTCGCTTGATGTTAATTTCAGTTCAGTTTGAAGATTTCTCAGCTTTATGGTTCTCTCAGGGTTTTGTCCCTGGAGGATTGTCCATATCATAATTCATGTTGATATTGGCCTTCGGCATGATTGGGAGTGGTTATTCATTAGAGGACGGTCAGGACTTATCACGTCAGAAAGCATATATCAGTCGTGATAAAGGAAACAGTGGCTACACTTGCCCGATCAGGGCGTCAGCCGGTGTAGCCTGTCGATATCTGCAGTCTAGGGGCAGGTCTGCGTGCATCAGAGTCGTGACAGCTGAGTGATTATGTCCATAAGCGTAGATAATCGGTGTCTGAAGAAGGCCACGGTGATTACTGTGTCACGGACTTTAGAGCGAGTATCCCATTTTTTGCCGAAAGACCGACAGATCTGGCGGTTTATACCCGTTGTGAGCGCTTCCAGAAACATTGTTTAATCGCGCAAGTTTAGAGGAATTAGAATCGTTGTGTAAAAGGAATTTTCTGATACCTAGTACTGGGTGAATCTATTAGACATCAGCTGTGAAAGACACTCGTTCTAAGTCCAGGTAGAATAGTCTATGGGTGTTGCGTGAACTCTACCTCGAGAGTAAAACGAGTATACTTCAGCGAGGAACTGTTTGTGGTCGGAGTTCCATGGATATATAAGTGGACTGATTGTACTGTATACACAGTGAAAGGAGACAATGAGCGAGCAGTCAATCAACCCGATATCGCGCGTGCGCGATGGTCATGTGTTCAGGAGAATTGTAAACAAGGAACTGCTCTGTGTAGTTTGGTTTACGGACTTGGTGCTTATTTCTATGTTTATTATCGGTCATTTGTATTCATAAGTGCCTGACCATATGGAACGGCTTTCCGGAGAAATGTGTTTTCTTTCTTAGTATATTGATTTGTTTTGTTAACTCATTTCTTATTCATACTTAGGAGTTTACGTATATCAGTGTTGCGGCCAGTTGGTTTGACTTTTAGAAGAACCTGGTCGTTCATATTTTTCAGCGTTGGGACAAGCTCGTATTATGAATCATATTGAGATATTTGCTGCCGATATACAGAACAATATTCGGACAAAATATAACATTTTATGATATTATATATGACTGTAATAAACATATGGTATCCAAATATAAACTGCGTTCATAAAGCGAACAGAGGTCGTCCATTTAAAAATTAACAAACATCATTACTACCAATAGAACAACTTGTTAATTCTATTGTTTATAACTTACACATAGGCCTACCAATAGCAGCCGCATTTTATGAATCTATACAGGCTGATTTAACTGTTATTCTGGCTTTGTTAACTTTGTTAACATTTGCTTATTCTATTGATTTAAAAAAATGTATCACGAAGGGTAGGTCATTTCAGGTTGTTACTTACATTATAAATCCTACGAACATTTCTAATGTATCCATCATTTTCGTCTTGAATGTTGTGCCCACCAAGGACCACCCTATAGGAAGTGGCTGTCCTGATATTAAAAAAAAAAACAGAAATTCTCCTTATTATTGTATAATTGAATATTATTAGGATAACCGTAATAATTGGAAATGTTAACCATAAATTTGGCTTAAATAATTTTATTCAAGTGCAATTCAATTATCTACTAACTTAGGTATTTTGTACAAATGGCAGTTTGAGCTCCGTACAGATGTATACACACAAGGAAAATTATAATGATAGCAATAATTATAACAACTAGACCTCTGTAACTGCCATAGGACAATTACGGATCTCCACCTGTACACCCTCAACTAACAAGCACACCACCACCGACTTTCACCGAATCTGAAGAATATCGACTTGGAAAACCTCATTAACCCCCCCCCCCCCGCCCCACCGTGACTATGAAAAAGAAGGTCACTGAAACTGGGTCAAATTATTGGACCATGGTAGAGTACATCCTGTATAAGTATGAATAAATTCGGACAAAAAAAATGTGGCAGAATCATAATGAAAACTATACTTCTTTTATCTGTCATGGGACAGTCACGGATCGCAACTTATCCCCCTTCAAACCCTCCCCCTTCCCAACTAACCCCTAATCTCCGACTTACGTTTTAATCACCTGTATTAGGTTGAAAGGACATACATTCCTGTTAAACAGATGAAATTCGATCGCTCCTTATTGACTGTTCCTTGATTAGCTGAAAATGCTTATGTCACACTTTAGTAATTTGTATTGTATTAAAAACTATTAAATATATCGCTACCGGTCATGCCACTGCACTTCTACGTTGTAACTGACATATGTATGTAACATTTTCACCTTTCTAGATCATATGGTTTGACAGAAAACGTAGCCTAAGTGAAAAGTGCTAGGTCATGTATATCATATGGTTTCGCATGAGTGCATTAATAGCGGAACCCCCAGGAATGTTGGGGAAATAATATTATAAGTGATTTTTCATCGATTTATCAGTAAACCATGTGTTTTGGAGGAAAACCGACATTGCAAATCTGAGAAAATCGAAGTTTTTGACCCATGTGATCTTGAAAAATAGTTCACTTAAACTGGGTTTAATTAATTGGATGATGGATGGGTACATCATGTGTAAATATGAAAAAAATGGATGAAAAAAGTGGCATAATAATAAATAGGGATGTTAGAAATTAACTAGTATGGGGTAATAATTCACTGTAACCCTTATAATTTGAACGAAAATTGACATTCCGAAAAAATCACACTTTTGACCCCTGTGGCCTTGAAAAATTGGGCACAGGTCACTGAAATCGGGCCAAATTAATTGGACAGTAGTAGAGTCCATCCTGTGTAAATATGAATGGAATCGGAGACACGTGACATAATAAAAAGTAAGTGGTATAATAATAATAATAATAATAATAATAATAATATTTATAATAATGGCAAAAAAAAACCAAATATCTCCACCTATGGTTTGGTGGAGATAATTATCAGGATTGTCATTACCCTCACAAAATATTAATCCGAGAGTGAACTTACTCCTGTGTACAGTGAGCTGCGCTCATGACAACTTTGTCTGACAGCACAATAGCCCCGCAGGTGTGGTACCAGACGTTGTAAATGCTGTTCCGATGTCTCAGGGAAGCCTGCCAGGGCCAGCGTCCTCTTCCAGCGGTCCGGCCATTGACAATGAAAGGCACATTGACAGAAGCCCGGGGCAGGCTGTTGTCTTGATCCCGTTCATGTGATCCTGTCATACATACAATATAACTCGTTGAATTGATCGGCTTCTGGCTAACTTAAACGCCATATTAAAGTTTTTTTAATAAATTCATGCATTTTTTATAGTCGCCAAATTTGAGGTCTGGATCAAAATATAAAAAAAATCATAGAGCGATCACTTTGATGTCCCTCAAGCTGAACCAATTTTATTTGTTTAAAAATGTAGGGTTAAACAAGAGAAATTAATGAAATTATAATTTTGATATGAAAAACATTTTAATTAAAAAAAGTATATAGAAAATTGGCTAATGTCCTTCGGTCCCTGACTTGGAACCTAGGCATAGACAAAAGGGAAGATCGTAGGAAATAGTATGAAAGCGAACAATTTTTGTACACACTGATTTCAGGATTATGGTTTTATAGTGTAAACACTTAGACACATACCTGAATCGGTAGTCACAGAATTTAAAAACAGGAAAATCAATAAAACACTGCAGAACATTTTTGCCGTCTTCTTTCGACGAGTTCCTACATGTAATATATTCAGTCTCACGGTATGGTCAAACCTGTATAACTGTAAATGACACACGCAGGATTAAGGAACAGGGAAGTATTGTGTCAGCTATCTAAAACTGCACGCGGTCTCTTAGTGCAAGTGTCTATTTTTACCTACCACCTCCCTTATCTAGGAAATAAGAGCATTGCCTTTAACCTTTGACAAATCTGATTGATAAAGTGAACATATTATCAAAAAGTATTTGTTAACTCGCCCTGTGGTACCCGGAAGATTTTTTTAGGTCATAATTCTTACTTTAGCTGATAAGCACGGCATGGGGTTTGTACTTGTTAACTGACATGCTGCATGGTGTATATCCTCAAATTATTTCGTGCCTGTCCCTTAGGAGGATAAAATTAGTTTTAGATGAAGGCTTTCCTTGTACGCGCTATTTTATTCTTTAAAAATAATTCAATTTGAAGAGTATATCTTGCTATTATATGAATAAACTTTCCATGGATACTATGTTGAAAGATGGTAAATCTGTTATGTCTGTAACACAACTCTCATATGTTCATGAAAACCGATTCAAGTGTCTTATAAGGGTCTATATCAGGTCCCAGTAATAATGCTTGTGCGAAATAAATGATTTCATGGAACCAGTTTGATAAAATGATATAAAGTCCACAGTAAGTTCAGCTATTCGAAGGAAGATGCATGATAATGCTTCATATGGATGTTTAATATGTATATTGTCCAGCAGTATCACCTAAGCACAAAAAATATTGCCACCACTGCGTATTCGGGAGAATATTTCAAACTCAGGAGGCAGCCATAAAGCATAATAACAGCGTACACGGCAACTCCAAGCTCTTGTTCAAACAATTCTAACAATGATTATAATAATCAGTAAGATAAAGAAAAGAAGGCATGGTACAGAAAGGGATGTGTACATAAAAGTCAGGATTTATTTTCCAATTCACCTCTTAATAATAACCATCAATTTTCTACCTACTTTTCGCAAAGCAAAAAACGCCCACACGGTTAGCCCGGTTTCAGCGACCGTTACTATATAAAACAAAAGAGTGATATAAAAGGCTTAAAAATTACCTTTTTGAATTTGAAAATCCATACAAAAACACTTTTTTAAATTTCTAGTAGTACATTTAGAATTAATGGTGATAAGAACTTTTAGTTCATGCTAGTATTATTAAGAGTAACAGTCTGTAAAATTATATGTATTGAGCTTACACAATAGCTTCCATCACAACATATATTGTGTCATCATAAACCGTCTAAAAATGATTATGAGAAATGTACTTAAGACTATCTCATGGTACCATGGAAGAATATTTCCTATTCCAGCACTTACTGTAGTGAAAAATCTTTCGTGAGATTCCTCATATGTGAACCAAACTAGTCAATTGAGAGTCAAGACTCTTGGTCACTACAGGGATTTTCGTATACTTAAAATTTGATGATTTGCTTAACCATAACCCATTTTAGCAGCTACTGAGTAATAAATGTCTCAGTATCTTTTCTTCAAAAACAGATTCCTCTGATATAAATAAAACTGATAATTTCATCGGCAAGACTCTTTGGTCACTACTTCTATTTAGACAGGTGTTTTATAATAAACAAAACGCTAAAATATTGTACGGTCATCACATCACCCATGAGTAATTAAATAAAATTTTGCATCAATGAGTGTATTTTAAAATAAAGGTTTTTGGAAACTGTACATTCAAACAGTAAATGAACAATAATTTCATTATAGTTAAAGCAATAGGAACATCTGGGTGTTTCCTTTATTTTCCGCTTATACAGATGCTCATTTAGTGGAATGTAATTATTCAATAGTTTGTACTGGAATTCTCTCATATGTGTATCCATTGTTGTTCTATAGATACCTTCGTACACATCTTTCTAATAAATATCAATACTATTTTTCGTGTTCAAGGTATTAAAAAAATTCTGAGCTGTAGGAGGTTTCCATATTTTTTCAATCAATGTGCCATATATTTTCTTTGAATTTAATTTGTCATGGACTGATGTCCATCAGTTGTTACAATAATATCTGTATAAAACTCTGTTGAGTGAACTTCATAGTTCATAAACACTTTTTCCAGCGACACGGTATTGCATTCCTCAATGCTTTCCAGTACATATAATCAAGGGGACTTTTCCTAAATACGTCATGTATTTTCCATACTTCTTTCTCGTCAACTAAATCCTTAATATAACAAATGCCCAAATTGTGCATTCTATTATTGTAAACAGATTTTTTTTTCATCTTAGTTGTATATTTGTTGATCCACACAAATAAAGAACATCCTTATGTGTTTTTTGGTTCCACTGACACATAATTTGCCCAGTCTTCGAAACACCTGATATAAAAGTAAGGTAAAACATTTGGTAGAATACTAACATCAAAATTAATTCTAATACATCTTAATTCACCGATGTTCCTTAACTTGTAATCCAGTATTACAGTAATCTTAGACGACAGATTACTATATAACCACCTGACCCACAGTATTCTCTGTGATTTTATCTTGCTCTCAATGTCTGGGACATTGATTCCCCAATTTTCATATTTCCCTTTAATTGTAGTATATTTAACCTTAGGTTTTTCCCCTCCAAATAAAGTCACAGAGAAGTCTTTTGAAATGCTTCAACGTGTTTTTTGGCGGTATCATCATATTTGTCACATACAAAACCTTTGGTAGAGCTAATGTACGGGCAACTTTTGCCCTCCCATATATTGAAAGATTTTGACTTTTCCATATTCACATAGTTGTTGCAAGGTTATTTTCCACAAGTGTAAAATTTTCTTTATTAATCAAGTCCTGATTATAAGAGTAATAAATTCAAAGTATTTTTATGGTTGCTTTTGTGAGGTCTACCCATTTCAGATTATACAAATTTTTGGTCACATGTTTTATAGATCCTATACAAGCAACCTCTGATTTCGTATAATTTATCTTGAGTAAAGAAAAATATTGAAATCTTTCAATTACAAGAAGAAAATTTTCAAGTGATTTAACATTTTCAACAAATACTGTTGTATCATCTGCAAACATGCATAGTTTGACCTCTGTGTTTCCAATGTCTATTCCTTTTACATTTCTGTCATTTCTAATCTTGATTGCAAAATATGTTGATTACAAAGAAAAATAAATATGGAGCCAGCGGATCGCCTTGCCTGGTCCCATTTTCTAACTGGAAATACCCTGTGGAAAAGCCATTGTTCATAACTGAGCTTTGTACATCAGTGTGTAATATTACATCTGATAAAAGCACTATCAAAACCAAAATACTTTAAAGTCTCATATATAAAACCATGATCGACACTGTCGAAAGCAGCCTCTAGATCTGCTGCAAACTTAATTCCAGGTTTATGTTCCAATTCCGTATAAGCCAACACATCCCATATTTCCTTAATGAAAGCATATTGGTCATAATTGATTAATTTTGGTAGATATCTTTCTATTCTTTTGACTAATATTTTACTCAATTCTTTTAAATCAACATTCAACAAACTTATTGGTCTCCAACCACTTAAGTGTTTTAAATTTTTACCTGGCTTAGGAATTAATTTCACAAGAGCCTGCTTTTGTGAAGATGTCAAAGATCCATGTTCATAATTTTCATTTAAACAATCTCTTAAGCATTGGCCAAATGCCAAATAAAATTCCTTTGTCAATCCATCATTAACTGGAGTTTTATTATTCTTCATTGCATTAAAACAGGAATACACCACATTTCTTGTAATTATATTCCCACATGATTTTGCTTCAGACTCACTGAAAGTATTCTCATGTACAGGAAGACATTCAAAATAGCTGTTGAACTCTTGTTCAGTATAAATTACTTTTCTCTGGTATTTATCAATAAAAGAATTCTTAATAAATGACATGACTGCTGCATGGCCAACAATATCTTGTCCGTCTTTTGACAGAGTTCTTATGACACCTTTTTTAGCCCTCAGCCCTTAGGCTGATGGGCTATTGTCGTCACCCAAGCTGTCCGTCCGTCCGTCCGTCCGGCGTCCGTTAACTTTTACCTTGTGAGCGGGATATCTGGAAACGGATTCACCGTCAGAATTTTATTTCCTCAGTAAAGATGTATATCGACAAAATCTCGGTCAAGTTCGAAGATGAGTGACCTTGACCTATTTTTCTACATTTTAGAGCTGATTACAGAAAAACACTTAGATGCTTATTACTCAGGAACCATTTGGTGGATTTTCACAACACTTACAATGGTTATTGGGACTGATAGTCTGTACCTGCTACACAAGTTTGGTGGCGCCACCTACAATTTCTGATTTTTAATGAATTTTTATCGGATTTTTCAACTTTGGGCTTGTGAGCGGGATATCTCTAAAAGGATTCACCTTAGGAATTTTATTTTTTTCGGTGAAGATGTAAATTGACAAATTCTCGGTCAAGTTCGAAAAAAGGTGACCTTGACCTATTTTTCTAGGTTTTAGAGCTGACAATAGAAAAAACATTTAGAAGCTTATTTCTCAGGAACCATTAGGTGGAATCTCACAATACTTACTATGATCATAGGGACTGATGGTCTGTAACTGCTGCACAGGTTTGGGGGCACCATCTACAATTTCTAATTTGTAATGAATTTTCCTTGGAATTTTTCAACTTTGGCCTTGTGAGCGGGATATCTCTAAAAGGATTCACAATAGGAATTTTATTTCTTTATGTGAAGATGTATATTGACAAAATCTCGGTCAAGTTCGAAGAAGGGTGACCTTGGCCTACTTTTCAAGGTCACAGAGCTTATAATAGAATAAAACTTAGAAGCTAATTTTTAAGGAAACATTTGGTGGATTGTTATGAATCATGGTACATAGCTCTCCATTTTAAATTTATAACTGAGACATGTATAGATATACATCCATTTGATACCAGATATTTAGTACTTGTTACTGTTACCACCTTTAAACACTGTTCTTTTGGCTGAGGGCTTTTGTCAGCTTCTGCTGATATTCTAGTTATGATTATGTTTTTCTAGGTTCAGGAAGTATTTTGTGCCTGTCTCCCCATTCTGTAACCACTGTGCCCTAGATCTCACTATAATACCTCTAGTTATCTTATCATAATTTTCTTGTAATTACGTTTCATAGTTTACTTTATGTTTTAGTCCATTTTATTAACCTCTTCCTCTAATATTTTACCACTTTCTTTAAACTTTCTAGCTTTATCTTTACTGTACTTAATAGTGTACTCTCTTATTTTGTATTTCAAGTACTCCCATTTAAATCTTGCTGTTTTACTTTTAACTTCATTTTTCCATTCAGCAATTTTACACCTGATAGCAATTATATATTCGTTGTCATTAATTAAATCATTATAAATACACCAGTGTGATGGTCCCCTGCTGATGTGCATAAATATTAACACGTATACAGTGAAGTCCTTCAATTTCACATTCATTTATAATATATCTTCCATTAGTGTCAATACTCTTATTAATCTCCTTAAATTCAACGCTTTTACCAACAAGTATAGATACTCCATATGATTTGGTGCTCCCATGAGATAGATACATTTTTCCTCTCCACTTTTTAGACCATTTATTTTCATTTTGTATTATGCAGTGACATAGAAACTGATTCCTTGATATTCATTATGTTTTACTAACCAATTAAGTATCTGCCTCCTCTTAACATAACTTCTCATTCCTCTCACATTCAATTGTATGTTATCTGCCATGTTGCATGTAAAAAGTTAATTCTGTCAAAAGTATGGGGTATTTAAGGTTATCAAAATGCAGTTTATTTTCCCTTGAGTCGCTCAGCAGATCAAAGTACAAGGCCTTTACAATATATATACATGTAAGACATGCAACATTGATCATTATAATTGTCGGGTAATTTATATGCCAGACAGCATACGTACTATGTATATTTATTCAGATTTAGGTTATTCCAGAAATGATTCACCACATTTTATTTCCCTGACATCACCTTACATATCTTTCAAGAAGACTTTACCATTCCAGGTCCATTCATCTTTTACCATAAGATTGTTTTTTGCCCTGTTATAGAGTTGATACAACTCTTTACATAAGTCATCAGTCATGACAATTCCTGTACCTTTTAGTTTCCTGCGTTCTCTCATGACTGAACCTTTGACAGCCCTTCTAACAAATTATGGTCAGTGGACCATAACCATAACACATAACAGGTCTCTCGTCTCGGGTTGTTGTGTGAGCCACACAGGGTCTTAAGAAAAATGTACCATTGACCTCCAGTCCCTGCCGGGCAGTATTAACAATGTTACATTGACAGGGTTTCTATTACATGATATTTCTCTGAAATAAAAGTTAAATTGTGATATGAATAGCAAATCAAAAAGACAAACATCAGTAATATCCAGTTCTTCCTCAGCATCTCCAAACAGTCCGTCAAGAGTAAAAAAAATCATTTTATCTGATAAACAAGACAATCAAAAGTGTAAAAAATGGCAAGTGTGTCCAAGGTAACCTTAAAGAAAATGCTTTAAGAACTAGAAAGGAAAATTGCCAGACAAGTTACTGAGATATATGAAAGAACAGTAGAACATTTAGAATCTAAGGTACTTACTCTAGAATATGAAAATGCAGAAATCAAAACTGAAATAGTTAAACTCTCAGACCAAATGACAACTCTAGAGGAACAGTGTTATAAGATGCAACATAGTTGTCACTCTAGGTTTGTGAATCATTCTTTGAACGGAGAATAAACCTTTCTTATGTCCGAAAGTCCATAACGTATTCTCAATTAAATTCAACTTATACAATGAACATTGCATGCATCTAACAAATAAAAGCAAAAATACTAAATTGCAGTAGTTTTGATTCTATTAAAAGTGGCCTGTATAGTAAGATTAATATGTAATACTCAATGATATATAAATGTATTTTTTTTTGGCTGATTAAGGACACATTCCAGACTCCGCAGCAACAAGATTAGAAGACAAACAACACAAACAAGGGCTTCCAGTTTTAATGGCTGAAATAACATACGTTGCTTATATCAACTCTCCCAAAATTGCATTATAATTATAATAGCTGTTAACCCAACGCCTAAGAGCAAAGGGGCTTTGCGTTCAAGAAAAAATATAGCAGGAAAATGTACAATGAGTTAAAATATTTAAAAAAGCAGGATCCAATTGGAAAGCGACTGATATTTTAGCTGTTATCTTTAATAAATGTTACTAACTTGAACAAAATTTCTCCTAAAAGTTGAAATCGGTAAATTGTAAAATCGCTGCGGGAGTAAACAATGAGTAACAAATAAAAAATGTGAAAATAGTGAATATTTCGAGCATAATTTGAACGTTATACCTTACAGCTACATATATCAAAGTTGAGAAAATTACATGAATAAACTGGAATTCATTGATTCAGAAAGCATATCCCTTCAAGAATATCTTGAAGCTGAGATTAAGAATTAACACATTTTTATAATAAGCGAAAATAAATATGTATCCAAGTCCAACATAAGTTTGACTTATCAAATCGCCACGATTACTAATGGATGTTCAGCCAATCAAGTACTTTGTTTGCTACAGCCTATCATGTTGCTGACGCAAGGCTAGAAATTCTGATTTGTATACTTGTCACTTTCATGCTTCAATATGGTCAGTGTCGCCTGGGTCATCTGATGTTGAGTGTGCGGTGGGTCTGAAATTTGACGTACATGAAAGTGTCAAAGAAATTGCGCATTATTGATCATGTTTAGCGGTTCGTTAGCTTAGAGAAATTAGGTCATATTTGGTCGACCAGGATCATATCTGAGGCTGTAAGGCTGTAGATATTATGAAGATTCAGCGAGGTAACACGTTCGGTCAAGGGGGACACTACTGGACATAATTTTGTTTCTACTAATCAGGTATGTTTTAAAAGCCTGCTTTTCATCTTTGCAAATAAAATTAGGTAAAATTATTGGGGATTTCGGGAAGATATATTTGGCATCAGACCACAGAATATATGTAAATAAATATATATATATATATATATATATATATATATATATATATATATATATAAGTCGAATAGGAGGACATTTTAGTTTCCCCCGTTAAATGCTTATTGTGCGAGTCCAGTATCTGCGTGTTTAGTTTCGCATGTCTAGTTTTTGTTAAAATCTTCTGTGAAGTGAAACTACGTTAAGATTATATTACCATTATCAGATAAGCATCATTACATATTAGAATATGAGAAAATAGTATGCAACAAGAAGCATTTATTAAATACGTATTATATTACAGCAGCAATAAATGGAATAAATGGTGTTGACCGTCATGTGGAGTCATCTTTTAATCGTGGAATGCCAGTTATCCTTACACTCGGTCGGTTGATGACCTGCGTATCCAAAAAGTCTTACTGGTCCCAAATGTGCATGTTATGATCAAATAAGTGTATTTGCAGTGTAATATTTAGTGGATATGTCGAAAAGACATTTTCTTATAAAGTCATCCTCAGTGTTTGGTTTCGACTGAATATTTTACTGCTTAACAAAGTTTGCAAAATAATGTCTTTCCTTTAACGAAGGAGAGCTTTCATCATTAAAGATTGCTTTGAAGTTGAGACTATGTTATTTTACTCAAATAAGTATCTCCTATATCATGTAATAAACATACCCTATTTAATTAAAAGTTAAATTCTGAGGTGCCTTGTCGTCTGAGTTTCCAGATATATAAGGATATATAACTTCACACCAGAATATGTGGTCCATTTTCGCTAATTTAGCTATGGCAACAATGGCAAACAGATGTACCCCATGCGAACAGGAGAAGCTACAAATCATGATGTTCAAAAGAACCCCACTCCTTAAAATACGAAGTGAATACCTTAACACTTGCAGGCAACAAACATCGTTAACCAGCCAATCGTAAATAATCTCACGCACGCACCAAAAGATGAACCAAAATGAACCAACGCAACTAAGTCACCTGATGAGTGCCACTAAGTGAGCACGAAACCTGCGAGTAGTGACAGTTAGGCATTAATGTATTTATGAAATTATAGCAGCTCTACTTTAATGTATCGAGCACTTATATATATATATATATATATATATATATATATATATATATATATATATATACATATAATAGGAGGCTATGTTGCTCTTCGTAGGGCCTTCAAACGGAACGGGGTTCTTAGCTGAACCTCAAATGCTTTAAACAGCTCTGACGCAAGAAAATGCATGTCAACCGGTCGCAGATCGAAGGCAGGAAGCATGACCCTTGGATCAGAGTTTCTGAGTCAGTCATTCAGAACATTCCTTTTTGATCGAACTTAATTTTTAAACAGTCTGTGTCCCAAGTAATCCATGATTCCATTTGTGACAACTATTCACTTGTTTTATAACACAGTGGCGGCACCTGACGGTATAATAGTTAACTAAGGTTACTGGCTACATTAATTGACACGGCTACTCATTGTAGCGCAACAGAAGCTCGAAAATTAAAACGAAGTCAAACGATTCTGTTCCACAATGGGACAAACATTATCTGACGCTGATGTATTTTTATGTCAGATATATTGTGAAAAGCAACCGACTTAGATAAAAAAAAATATCAGTAATGTTCTTTGTATTATGAAACGTATTACGGGTCTCTTAAAATATTTTATAAACGGGATATACTATCTAAAATATCAAAGTATTATTTAGCCAAGTATATGATTTTTTAGTATTTTGTACATATAAATTTAATCATTATATCCGCAACGAGCAGCTGTAATAAGAAATATCTCAGAGACCACGTACGACCCCGGCAGAGGTATGATACCATTATGGAAATGCTAAGAAGCGATTCTTAGCAATTCAACAAGTGATTATGGAGGTACAGCTACAGGGACTGAATACAGGATACGCTTTAACCCGTTAATATGTCCTGATATAAATGTTAAAGGTGCGTAATATAATTGAAACAATTAAATGAGATGCAGTCAGCTACTCCGGCATGCCTGTAAAGAGAGGCAATACAGGAAGTAAACGCTCTCAAGAAATGATTGATAATATATGTATCACAGGCACATTACACAGAGCGACCATACAAATGTCACAGGTAGGTCTCATCAAGCAATAGTCTATCTTGAGTAAAATATCTCTACGTAATACTTTTGAGTATAATATCATATAATAAACAACTATGCCAAAAGTCATTGCAAATGATATTATCAATGGCCTTGCGATAATTGAATTGATTAAATTCAAAATAAGCTGTATAAGATAATTACAAGCATCAATATTTTATCTCACAGTTATTACACTACTTTTAACAATTTTACGTTTCATTTCAGTGAAAATACAGGTTGCGTTATATAGTATCACAGACAGATAGCTTCAAAGATATTAACTTAGAGCAGAGTTTGTATATGAAAGGGCAAAACATATGCCGTAGGGTCATAGTACTATTAGGTATAAAGCAACTTTACTTTTCCACAGAGAAAATATATGCACTCAATGAATGTGTATTTGAGGGGTGATTCATGACTTTAGGAGCAATGCGACCGGTACTTGTTTGAAATTGTTCACTGTCAATTAGGACAACAGAATCAAAAGTCAAGTCACGTAACAAGAGCAATAACACTATTCAATACTTTACAATGCCCTTATCCGAATAAACTAAAACGGGTGACTGGAAGCGTCGTTCCCTTTGAAGTTATAAAATAACACACTGCAATATTTGTCGTTGATAACGAAGGGACGCATACTTATTTCATCAAACATGCTTTAACAAAGTATTATGTACTTGTAAAAAATGACTTCATGCTTTACATTTAAATACCACATATTAGCCACCACTGTTTCTGACGGTTCTTGTACCAGTATGCAAACGTGCACTCAAAGAACTGAACGCCCGTTGTAAATATATAAGTGATGTATATTATCAGGTATAAACCTTTTCACATAAGCAGCTCGAAGGGGTATCATGAAAAAAACATTAAAAGTCCAAACCAAATAATAACCTTCACGAGTAACCTTCTAGCCACTACGATTTTTCTCTTTTCTTTATTTCATATTTACTTCTTCAACAATAATTCCACAAAAGCATGCTTCCTTTGATTACTTCATCATTTATTGGTTTGTATAAAGGATATCACTTGTCGTTCCTCTTGACTAGTTGTGTACTATATGATGTTTTTCTTAAAGGTATTCCGTCGATATATCATATTATTCAGGGCAGAATATCGCTTGATCAGACCTAGGAGTGAAATATGTATGGTTCCTCTGAATAAGGAGCCTGTGATACATATAATATAGTTAATAGTAATTGTTTCTCCTTGCAGACATGCAAGAGTAGCTGTACCGCCTCTCTCTGTTGGAACATGGTTTCCCTTTATACAGAGAACCAGTGTTACATTTCCTTGTGATGGGATAAACTATGCCAGGTCTATCTAGTATAAATCTTCAGTTTTTATTGAGAAACAAATCATGATTTAATTATTTCCTCAAAGATTCTTCAAATACATTTCTTTATCATTCCTTTTTATCATGACATACAGTATCTCAGTTGGCTAATAGAATAGCCAAAATGTCCTTACATGATACCGTATTATGACTGAATTTAGTACAAGGTACAAAATGAAATAACCGGCAATGATGAGCCACATTTATCAACAATGAGTTTTCTACCGAAACAAACACGTTTGCTTTTAAGGAAATAGCCCACCATTATAATCAACTAATACTCAGTTCAAAGCTGCACAACCCGTTTAATGTGGTCGATGGAAATCTCCCATAGATATCACATAATCAAAGAAATTCTATTCTCCAAGATGTAAATAAGTATAAACTTTGTAATCAAATATAAACCCTTCGAAAAAACTCTTTAAAATAACGTCCAAGCAAACTGCACTTGAAAAAAATCAACGCCAGGCACGGTGACTATAATGCTTCACAATATTTTATTTTTATGAAATTAATGACTGAGCGAGCAATGTTGATCGCTATCTTGTCTAAATAAGAAACGCCTTACGTTCAGGAAATATCAGTTTATTTTAAAGGCTATTAATAAAATGAAATAAATTGAAAAGACAGTTAAAAAGAAACGCAACCAAAAAAGACGATTCTATGCTTGCTCTGATCAGCTGTGGCCGGTAGAAGGGATTCGGCAGAAATCGGCCTGCTCGTAAAACCCTATTATGATCGCCACGGAACTGATGATATCACGTAATTCTTGCAATACCTAACATCTGATTTGTGGAAATCGTGCGTTAGACATCGTCAGTTGCAGGTTCCATTAAAGAGGCCGGCGTCATGGTGGCAAAATTATAATTATCGTAGGCCGGCGACACGATGTCAGTGAACATTTTCCCGCCAAAATAGTCATGGATAAAGTCACATTGGGCTTTTTTTTACTAGCAATTAACATCTGATTGGCTCTCTGTCTATGACACGTGGCCGCTCCGCCAATTACAAGAACGTTTGCGTTGACGGGGCAGGTGTTAATTCAAATCATCCCGTCACATGGTTTAGATGCCAAATCGGTCAGTTATCAGCATGAATGTCGGGATAACTTTCATTTTATGCGAAAGGGACGAACTTCCGCTTTATTAGAAATCAAACGAGAACCATTTCTAATCGCTCAATTTTTCTTAGGCTGTTTCGCCCAAATAACGAACTTGGTAGCGTTTCCCGGTAGGTATTCACTCGCGCACGAATGTACCGATCCTTCAACATATATAGGCACAATCAGAATAAATTTATACTCAAATTAAACGATCGCCAACATCTGGTAATATCTTTCATTAAGGAAATTAAGAGCATCTAAGAATGTATAGAGGGGCTGTTTTTCGAGCAGATGAAGGCAGATTTTTACGGGCCCATGTGCGCTTGAGCAGATCATACAAAAAATAATTTGGAGTCTAATTAAAAAAATTCCTGCCGCAACACAAATACTCGACCGGCCGGGTTAGCCCAAACAAAGAATTTTTATGGATGGCCTAAACAGCGGCGGCGGCACCTGGCATTGGTTGCAGAGATTATTTCCAAGGAATCTCGCAAAATCGGCACAGACCTAGAGAATTTATGGAGCATTTTAACGCTATACCGCCCATATTTTGCAATGTATATATCTCGTTAGAAAACTCTCCGTTACTTCTGCAGATCCTTGTCAGTTCACAGAGGTTTATTAGGTTGTCCGTTCTCGCATCTACCATGTCATACTCAGTTACATACGAAAGTTATATTGGAACACAGACTAATTATATTAATCATGGAATGAGGAAATAATAAAAGAATAATAGTGGCCTATAACATAAAGGCATTCTGAAAAAAAAAATCATGATTTCGATGTAATCGATAGTTGCGTTTGGTAATCGAGCGCTTGATAGTGGTAGCAAAGCAAATGACTTTCGATTAAACTCGATAATCGGCCCACCACTAATTACTAAACAATGGTAAAATCGAGAAAAACCTCGCAGGTCTCCAAGTGAGGTGCTAGTATTTCAGTGTGCGGGCTTATTCTATGAGGACAATTCGAGCGAAATATCAAAAATGCATTATTAAGGATCAGGTACTAATTATAACCAACGACGGCAGACCAAATATGAGGCAATTTGTTTATGAAGCTTTGAACAGGTACTGCTACCTTGCGGCAAATTATTTGATCAATCGGTAAAGTCAGGTGGTTTTGGGACGGCAGTCGACACATATCACCCCCTCGATTAACTAAGGTATGTTGCAGTGACGTCGGTAGTCATTGGCAATCATTTCACTGTCGCCTATCCCTTGTCTACCGATATCCCGATTTAATTGTTTTTTTTTCTATTATTAGGCCCTCAGCAGCTGAGTCCAATGGACACTCAGTGAAAAAGTCACCAATATAATCTCACACTTTACACCATATATTCCACATACCGCCAGCTTAACCAGCTGTAGCAGGTCTTACAATTACTTCAAAGTTGGTCGGTTTAAAGGTGCACACTCAGCTGCCTTTTGAAAAGAATGTATGTGATTTCTTGCTTCCTCTGGATATATATTAATGACCTAAGGGTAATTCTGGTCATAAAGAAAATCTTATAACGCTTCCATGAACGATGTATAAACGTGTATATCAACAACGTATTTGGGAAGACAGCATTGTTGACAAACGGGGAAAAGATAACCTGAGGTGGGGGTTGCATATATGCCGAGGTAGAAAGGTCACTTGTTTCAAAACGCCATTTGCAAAACTCTAGCTTAATTGCCTTGCCACCAGATGCCCTTGTTGAATTTGCTTTTATTATTTTTCCGCCCCCCCCCCCCCCCCAACGTAATATTAACATGTTGATTTAAACAAATCAAACAGCCTGTGTGCGGTGATATCTACGTTTTCTGGCCTATTTTTTTTATAAAAGCTTCAGAGGATTGCCTTTTAATGGTTTTACAACGTCAGATAGGTGATTGGGCTCCTTTTAACCAAATTTGACAAAATGCTGGTTCGTCCTGTCAGCGCGTCTCTCGTGATTACAATGCTAGCGCTTAAGTTTGACCCATGGATCAGAATATCTGTTCCCAGAGTTATATCATTGGACATGAAGGTCCATGTTTGGATTACGTAATTTAATGCATTCTATCACAACGAATGTTACATAGCGTGTGGACCTGTCAATCGCCTATAGGACCGCTGCAGGCGTTCCCATAGTTACCATGTCTTTCCCGTTAAGCGTAACGTCATAATATACAAATGAAAGGAAATGTCTAAGGTCCTCAAATAGTATTGTGACGCAATTATATGTAAATATCAGGGATTCACCATTCGGACCTTGGGCTTTACTGATAAGAGCTAGGACTGAGGTACGTCAATCGGTACAAGAAGTCACGTTTTATTATCTGCATTTGAGTAGCAAACATCAATAACAAGGACCTGGCAGAGCTATACTAACACATTAATAAAAAAAACCAGGTATAACATTGTGATGTAAAAACGAGAAGCCTGACGCAGATGCTTATGCATAACCGAATGCTTCTTGTGTTCAGATATAAAAGCAAAACCATGCATAGTCATATTTTCATGAAACTGATAAAACGTGCATGTGTTTCAAATGGAGTTACTTCCAGACCGAAACTGAAGTAATGACGTCAGCTCGTGTATCAGAAGCAATAAAATAGAAGATGCAGGGAAATATCTACTTCTGACAAATTGATTAAACTGAAGGTAGTGCTTTCACGTACATATGACATAAATTTAATTCTAAATTTAGCAGGATATGAGGAAGTTTTACTGTTATTAGGGAAAGCCTATCTTGTACAAGTCACGTTTATTTTACACAATGTAGATGATTCTGCATATTTTAAAATGAAAAGACACTTCTTATATAGCTAATCCTAACGGCTGACTATTCTGGTAGCCAATCATAAATCGCGCCCTCATCCTGGTCTGACGTCATATATTTTAAGTGGTTGGTTATCAGTTATAATATATATTAAACATTTCAGCCATCTTTAAGCAGTCGTGTACCTCTTGAAGGTGCTGGTAAGGTTACAGACAAGAAACAACTCCTAATCCTAAAACCATCAAGATGACTTTCAGGCGTCTGTTGTTTCTTCTGTTTTCCAGTATTGTTGCTGCGAAATCAGGTCTGTTCATTTCTGAAGTCCAGCTTTATTAATGATATAGGATAATTTGTTTCTAGCGCGTTGAAGCCTGTTCTGTATGGAGAAGAAGATGCGCACTTTACCTTTCCATAATGCAGTTAAATTTGGTTCATTTGGTTGCCTCCTATACGTTGGTGTTTTCTAACTATTAAAAACAAATTAAAAATGGCTTGTTTTTATATTTTACGAATGCAAGCTTTACAAAAACATTTATATGACAGGAAAAAATGAACGGGATCACGCAAGCAGGCTCCCTTTTGATTTTGTTGGTGCGCCTTTCATAATTAATGGTTGGACTGCTGAGAGAGGACGCTGGCCATGTCAGGCTTCGCTTCAGTTTAACCTCTCTGGCTTCTGGGAACACGTCTGTGGGGCTGTCATGCTATCAGAAAAATATATCATGACAGCTGCACATTGTTCATGGTACATCGATAAAATGTAAGTCGATTGAAAAAGAGAATAAGTTACAATTATAAGTCTGCTTACGAAATACATATTGCCTGCATTTTCCAATATTCATTATTCTTAACCGTTTCTGGCGCAATATTTTTTTGTGACACCAGATTTGAAAGGAATTACTAAGAAATAAAAAAAAAAAGAAAGAAAACAGTTATTATTCCTTCCTCACAATATTTTTACTATATCGGTCTTCTTCCGGGTTGCAGCATTACAATCAGTAACGTCCGTGTGGTCCTTGGTGCTCATGACATCAGTGACGATAACGATGGATACGCCAGATCTATACGTTATGTTTTCAATGTAAGTTGAATCACGAGACCGATTTGGGTCAAACTTTTTTTAATTGCATATGCTAATAAAACACACAAAGAGATACACAATACTTTTTTTCTAACAGCTGGCAAGTCAATTCAAACTAATAAACGGTAAATATACACGATTTCATAAACGTTAATGATATAATTTTAGAACAGGTACATAGTGTTCTAAACTAAACAACATAGAAATAAATGTATTGTTTCTTTGCCATTTCAGCATCCTGATTATGATACATACCCAATAAGGAACGACATATCTATTTTGGAGCTAGAGTCGCCAGCTGTATTTAACCAGTCAGTTCAGCCGGCAGTGTTACCAGACACCGAGGACAGTTTTGTTGGGGCCAGCTGTTATATGACGGGCTGGGGGGTAACAAGTTTGTATAATTTTACGCCTTGTCTGTTTTATTTTCTAATTTTATTTTCCAATAACTTGTTTACTCTCATATAGACAAAAGAGTACAGTTTAAAAAAACTAAGCGCAGTTTTAACTTGTTATAACTGAACGGTATACATTCAATAAAACATACATATAAAACATTCTGTATATCAATAACATATTTTGTTTAATAATGAATATATTTTCGATTAGTAAATATATATTATATTTTACAAAATAAATAATTGGGTACAGACAGGACAACCGGCACACTTCCTCGAACCCTACAAGAAGTAACAACAACTGTTATCACAAATTCCTTCTGTCAGAAAAAGATGGAAAATTTGCCGTTTGAAATTTTCGACTCCCATATCTGCGTATATGATAACAATGGCTCAGGATGTCACGTAAGCATCAAGATATATGTGGTTTGATGAAAACTCGTTCAACCTAAGTTTACGAATATTCGCGGGGGATATTTTTTAACGGTAATTTTTGCCAAGGTACGCATGTATCCTCACAAATAGGAGCAGTTTCAATTGATACATACTAGTTTACATTGCACAAAGTTGAGGACAAACAGAGGTTTTCAAATTTAGATCACAATATTAACATCACAATAATCTACCTGGCTCAGAAAGGGGATTATAAGGTAGAATTGGATATCGATCAGTTATGTCTAAATTATAATAATTATGCGTCGTTAATAAAGTAAATAACAGGCAGCGGAATCGATTTATGATGGGGATCTGAATTTTAAGGGAGACAGTGGTGGACCTCTTCACTGCCGACGATGTGGAGAGGAAGAATGGATGGTGACAGGGGTGACGTCTGGGGGACATCCGGGGTGTCTGATCACCTCTCCGTCCGTGTACACTCGTACTAGCAGCTTTGTTCCGTGGATTCGCAGTATAGTCGGGGATGGTCTTCGGTTCCCTGACAGGAATACGACTGGCGTGTGTGCTAACAGAACCTTCACCACCACGGGTGATGACGGACCAGATTCTGTGAATACGACTGGAGCGGGCCTAACAAACATCACTACAACCACCACCACGGGTTATGACGGACCAGATTCTCTGAATACGACTGGAGCGGGCCTTACAAACATCACTACAACCACCACCACGGGTTATGACGGACCAGATTCTGTGAATACGACTGGAGCGGGCCTTATAAACATAACTACAACCACCACCACGGGTTATGACGGACCAGATTCTGTGAATACGACTGGAGCGGGTCTTATAAACATAACTACAACCACCACCACGGGTTATGACGGACCAGATTCTGTGAATACGACTGGAGAGGGCCTTATAAACATCACTACAACCACCACCACGGGAGATGACGGACCAGATTCTGTGAATTCGACTGGAGCGGGCCTTATAAACATAACTACAACCACCACCACGGGAGATGACGGACCAGATTCTGTGAATACGACTGGAGCGGGTCTTATAAACATAACTACAACCACCACCACGGGTTATGACGAACCAGATTCTGTGAATACGACTGGAGAGGGCCTTATAAACATCACTACAACCACCACCACGGGAGATGACGTACCAGATTCTGTGAATACGACTTGAGCGGGCCTTACAAACATCACTACAACCACCACCACGGGAGATGACGGACCAGATTCTCTGAATACGACTGGAGCGGGCCTTATAAACATCACTACAACCACCACCACGGGTTATGACGGACCAGATTTTGTGAATACGACTGGAGCGGGCCTTACAAACATCACTACAACCACCACCACGGGTTATGACGGATCAGATTCTGTGAATACGACTGGAGCGGGCCTTACAAACATCACTACAACCACCACCACGGGTGATGACGGACCAGATTCTGTGAATACGACTGGAGCGGGCCTTACAAACATCACTACAACCACCACCACGGGTTATGACGGACCAGATTCTGTGAATACGACTGGAGCGGGCCTTACAAACATCACTACAACCACCACCACGGGTTATGACGGACCAGATTCTGTGAATACGACTGGAGCGGGCCTTACAAACATCACTACAACCACCACCACGGGTGATGACGGACCAGATTCTGTGAATACGACTGGAGCGGGCCTTACAAACATCACTACAACCACCACAACGGGTTACGACGGACCAGATTCTCTGAATACGACTGGAGCGGGCCTTACAAACATCACCACAGCCACCACCACGGGTGATGACGGACCAGATTCTGTGAATACGACTGGAGCGGGCCTTACAAACATCACTACAACCACCACCACGGGTTATGACGGATCAGATTCTGTGAATACGACTGGAGCGGGCCTTACACACATCACTACAACCACCACCACGGGTGATGACGGACCAGATTCTGTGAATACGACTGGAGCGGGCCTTACAAACATCACTTCAACCACCACCACGGGTTACGACGGACCAGATTCTGTGAATACGACTGGAGCGGGCCTTATAAACATCACTACAACCACCACCACGGGTTACGACGGACCAGATTCTGTGAATACGACTGGAGCGGGCCTTACAAACATCACTACAACCACCACCACGGGTTATGACGGACCAGATTCTGTGAATACGACTGGAGCGGGCCTTACACACATCACCAAAGCCACCCTCACGGGTGATGACGGAACAGATTCTTTTAAATTCAGCTTCATATTGCTGTTATCATCCCTAATGACTGCCTTCTGTGTCTGACCGATATATAGCGAATACTTTTCGTAGCAAAACAAATTGTGTATTGATTATTTCCTGAAACTTTTGCCAGTCTAGGTTTTACGTTTACATTATGCATTCATTCCTCTAATAACCTCCACTCAGAGTTTCATGATTTGTCTTGCTTTAAATCTAGTCTGTTAATAAATATGACAGCCGGTAAAGTTCGAGAAAGGGAAGAAAAAATGTAATGAACAAAATAAGCTCTACCATTTTGATTTTTCCTAAGTTATTTCAAGGAGCTGTTTTTTTAAACAATTATTTCCTCTTCAGTGAAATACGTGTATAAGTTTTCTTTCACAATTGCGTCAAAGAAGTAATTGCCTTCAAATGGTATCACAGGTCCCGATTACAAAACAAGATGTAGAGGTGAAGATATGAGATGTAGATGTATATCTATGTTAGAGATAGCATGATAAATTACTGATAAATTACTCATCACACTTCTTTAGAGATGTTGTTTGAATCACCAGTTAGCTAAAGAATCTGAATCAAAGAGGATAGCGTCAGAGTCGTTTTGTGTTTCAATATAATAAACAGAGTGTTTAAATATTTCCGAAATAATTGTAATGGTAAAACAAAGTGGATTTAATCATAGGTGTCCATATTGTCTGGCGTTTCGTAAGACCCCTGATGAGGTTTCGATCGAGTAATATATATGACAGTTTAATGTAAATTAGTAGTAAGACGCCATTCGCTAAGCACTACCAAAGCTTGCGATTTGAATAAATGTCTTTGCATATTTCCCGTGTGCTTACCCTAGTTAATGGTAGTATTTTTTCTAGAATTGCAGAAGTAGCATGTATAATTTAATATCTAAACCTAATGAGGCGTTGGTATTAAATTTTTTTGATTATATGTTTATCAGTGTAAGTATATAAACAAATATGTAAATCTATGCGACTTTTTTGTCATTTTCTTATGTTCCCTGTCTCTCTGCTCAGAGTTCATGTATGCCCTACATGATGGCAAATTAGAAAGTGCATGGACGAATTACATATATATGTATATATTTCCAGGAGACATCGGGTGAGTCATTTGATATAAAACGTGCATAAATACACTGCTGTTTGATAACGAAGGTATCCATTAAACCTAAACGTATGACATTTACAACCCTGTCATCTTTGGTAGGTGGTCCAAGTTGCAACAATATATTATTAGCGTATCGCTACATTGAGGCCTTATTGCATGTGTTATCGGAGCCTAGCCATCCATCCAAGCTAGATCAGAATAATCAACATCTTAACAGAATGAGAGCTTTTACAGTGAAGACCCTGTATCCGAGTAGACAAAGCTCTTGTCGCGAAAGGCTTGGTTTCTGATCACTTGTGTCTGGTAGGAGAGGGAGGGGATTAGGACGAGCTTGTGTATTGAAGATTTACGTAATACGTCGCAGATACTGCGTATCGTGATACAATGATCGTTTAGATGTAGAATGAGCCGCTATCTTTAATACTTTCCTTGTTATTGTGACTTTTAATCAAATAATGCATTGATAACCATGATTCTTTGCATGGATATATATTGGTCATGGAATGTTTCATCAGTTTCTGCAGGCTTGTGGGGCTACCTATATTTTATCGATTTTTTAACGATTTTTTCTCTATTTTTTAGAAAGTTTATAGCAATCATAAACCAGAATAAGACACAAACCCTCGCGAGTTCTACCAGATCGATGAAGTGACATTAGAACTTTGATGATCATACATGATGATAACTGTGACGTTTTATAATCTTCATCTATCATTTCAACTAATACATCGAAGGTGGATCCGAGTGTGTACAGGAGCCGCTATTGCGTGAACCGCTGGACTTTCCCGGTCCTGGTGTAAACATATGAATTCTTTTTTCTCTCTCTCTCTCTCTCTCTCTCTCTATATATATATATATATATATAAATTATACATATATTATATATATATATATATTATATATATATATATTTGTGCATGTGAGGGCGTATCTGTGTTTGTGTGCGCTTGTTTCCTTTGAAGTCCTTTCTGGCTGTAGGCCTAATTAGCTAATTAGGCCGAACAGGGTTATGACATCCTTCAGTGCATAACACCTCAGGCAAGTTTTATGGCCCTTGCACCAGGTGGACTTCACACCCTCGTTATCAGCTGTTCACACCTAGAACTTACTCACCCGGACCTCACCGAGACTGTTGCAGGCCCTGGCATTGGGGGAATATTTGGCTGGGCAGCGAATGTGTTAAAAGATGAGGTCATCAGTTAACAGGGCACAAATCGTAACGACTGGACCTTGAATCTTCTCTATTGATATGCAGAGAGGCCCATGAAAATTCTCCTTGGAAACCTGAAGTTAGGTCTCTGTTACCCATAAACTCTTGAGCTTTGGGGCTCTGAAGTACTCCCCAGAACAATGGAAAATTTGATACAAATCTCAAGTATCTGAACAACTATTGCATTGATCACCATGATTCTTTGCATAGATATTGATCATGGAATGTTTCATCAGTTTCTGCTGTCTGGTGGTGCCACCTGTATTTTTTTTAATTTTTACGAATTTTTTTCTTCATTTTTGAGACCTCTTAAGGTGTGGTCATCTGTTAACATGGCACAAATTGTAATGGCTGGACCTAGAATCTTTTCTCTTAACATGCAGGGAGGCCCATGAAAAGTCTCTGTGCACTCTGTTACCCATAAACTCTGAACTATGGGGCTCTGAAGTTCTCTCCAGAATAATGGAAAATTTGAAACAAAAGCTCAAGTATCTGAGAACTATTGCACTGATCACCATGATTCTTTGCATGGATATTGATCATGGAATGTTTCATCAGTTTCTGCAGTCTGGTGGCGCCACCTGTATTTTTTTTATGAATTTTTTTCTCTATTTTTGAGACCTCTTAAGATGCGTTCATCTGTTAACAGGGCACAAATCCTAACCACTGGACCTGGAATCTTCTAGCTTGATATCCAGATAGATTCATGAAAAGTCTCATGCGAAACTTGAAATTAGGTCTCTGTTACCCATATTCTCCAAGCTATGGGGCTCAGAAATACCCCCCCCCCGCCCCCAGAATAATTAAAAATATGATATAAAGCTCCATTATCTGAACAATTAATGCATTTATTACCATGATTCTTTGCATGCATATTGATCATGGAGTCTCTTATTAGATCTTGCAGACTGGTGGTTTTTTTTAGACCTTTACAGATGCGGTCGTCCGTTAACAAGACACACATTGTAAACATTGGTCCTAGAATCTTCTAACTTGACATCCAGGGAGGACTGTGAAAAATTTCCTTGGAAACTTGAAATTAGGTCTCTGTTACCCGTATTCACTGAGCTATGGGGCTTATAACGCCCCAGCTTAAATAAAAATTTGAAACCAAGCAGGGCACAAATCATAACCATTGGATCTGAAATCTTCTAACTTAAAATAAAGGGAGGTCCATAAAAAGTATCCTAGGAAACGTGAAATGAGGTCTCTGTTACCCATATTTTCTGAGCTATGGGGCTTATAATTACCCCTCAGAATAACTGAAAATTTGAAACCAAAGTAGGGCACAAATCATAACCATTGGGTCCAGAATCTTCTAACTTGATATCCTGAGAGTTCCCCAAAAGTTCTCCCCAGAAACCTGAAATTCGGTCATTGTGACCTATATTCTCAGGGTTTTAGGGTATATGTTTGAGCACCCAAGAAATAATGCAAAATACACACGAATTGCCAGATTCCTCAGGAAAGGCTAGTTGGATTGTCATCAAATTTGTTGTGCTTATGGGTCTTGATGAACTTAAGCTAATATTCATGAACAATGATGCCACCTACAATATCGTAATTAGTTGCCTGTGCAAGGACATATTGTCACGTGTCAGTCGGCTGAGCGTCATGACCCATGGGTCACTTGTTTATTTTAGCTGTATATTTTCGTGGAAAGCTGCTGTTAGTTTTAAATTTTTCACGTGTCATATAAAATTACCAATAAAATTTCTGGAAAATATATACCACGATTAGGTGTCGTAAATTACGATTTAATTAACATATAATCATTTAACATATAATGTACCGATAATAAAGAGCATTTTCGATCTCAGGGTATTTTCATCTTCTTATGGGTACTGATCTTATATAAATAAAGATTTGGTCAAAATCATAGACATAGCTTTGAATATTATAAACGTCATATAATGCAATAAACATAATCATGAAATTCTATAAATCTTTACTTGGCCAGCAAATATTTACCATAAGATTTATCTATTTTTAATTTTATTTTTATTTTGTTATCTTATTATCTGAAATATATTTATCTATATAAATTCATTATTCCAGTCATTTTCTTTTTCAATATATATAGATAAATAATTAGATCGTTGAAATGAAGATTACAATATGAAGACAATAAATGTTCTAAATGTTAAACGTTTTTATGGTTCTATGACGCTTTCTTGTTTTATCGTACCAAAGTCGAAGTACAGATATAACTATGAAGTAAGGCCAACATAAAAACATACAATATTAAACATAGAAGTTCGTTTAAATTCCAAAATGAATTTTAGACATGTAACTGATTCAGTCATCATGCACAGATGCTGCAAAGGTTTTGATAACCAAGGGATGCTGCATTATATATTGAATGGCATTCAGGGTACTCGCTAGTCGCGTTCACCACTAGAAGATCACGTACAACTTTACTGTGGATCCATGGAACAAAGCTGCTTGAGCGAGTTCACGCGGACGGAAATAAGAGCTGTTCCTCACTGCTCGTGATACAGCTTCCATCATGACATCACGCCGGCGGCTGTGGCCCATCACTGCCCCCCTAATAAAAGAGATCATGCTTATTAATACCGAAGCTTCCAATCTTTTAATAGTCATCTTTCCTTAATATAATGTTAACTTCTATTTACACGTTTCTCGGAAGACATCGGGTTGCTTTGTTCTTTATACGGTATCAGGTGCACAATACTAGTGAAATGGTCTGTAGGAAAACCTTTACTTTTATTATTCTGAATGATACTTGCGTCTATTTATGAATACGAGTAACATATGCCTATGCGGGTCCATAATATTTCTTAAACACACTTTTCAAGTTCTGTTTTAAATTGTTTCCTAATATAACTTTTACAGTCTCTTACTTTTCAGTATCACGAAACCCAATTGTGTATATATATATATATATATATATATATATATATATATATATATATATATTTAAAACGTTTTTGTTTGCTAAACCTATGTCGAAATAATCTGAGCGGGCAGAAATGGTCTTTTCTACTGTTTCCAAGTTAATGTCAAAAACCTGAAAGCTAACGTGAAATCATACGTAACTGTGTTTATTTGCCCATTGTACTGAGTGTCTGGGAAATCGACCGCTCTGAACTAATATAAATATAACACAACAATCAAAGAAACAGAAATATATAAGTACCTAGGTGGACGGGTCCACCGGTAAGGGATGTGTAAGAATACTGAATAAGGAAGATATATAATTTCGGAACAATTTTGTTTCACTTTCAAAGAACTATCCAATTGGAAACACGAAAAAAAAAACCATCGGTATGTTTGCAGTTTAACTATGGTACGAGTTGCGTATGTACCCGAGGTACGGCATGGTATGGTAGTACGCTGTGCGAGGCAGGTATAGGTCTGTTCACTAATAGTGTATATATGAGATCATCAAATATTGGCTAATACACCTTAACTCCCAGACTGCATTCTTAAATTACATTTGGAAGAAGGTGGCTTGCAACAAGATACTTTTAATCTCACTACCTAAGCCATGTGATATTTGCCGTAGAAAAAATATATAAACAGTGTTTTTTTCGGCCCATGTATGACACGCCTTGTTAAGCACGAATCCCACACGTGATTCGAATACTATATGTTGGGATGGCCTAAATACGGAACGAAACGGAACACGGAACATGAGCCTTATTCACGTGTCATTACTTTTAAATGGATAAGTTTTGACCACATTTGCACTTTATATGGATATTAGTAATACCTGTCGGATTGAATGTTTAAAGAGACATGTCGTGTGTATTAACAATATTTAAAGTATTTGTTTTTTTGTTCCTTGTATTAGGCCAGATGCATTGCGAAAAGGACGATGTAATTCTATGTTTATTCCCTATAATGATTTGTTATTCTAACTTGGAATTTGTATATTTTATCGGCGAAAATTTATACCATAATAGTAACACCACCGATTTGATAGTTCCTGTTCAATTCAACAATATTCAAATGGAACGGTCGCTCATTCGCCATATTCAGCGTTTTAGACTAACGGTAATATATTTGACAGGAAGATAACCATACAGCGTTTAAGAGTTGGTGTAATAATAATAATAATAAAATTAATATATCAATTAAATACACATATCAGCTAAAATAAAGTCAAGATATAAAGTAATTAAAAAATGCGTTTGTTTTATAAAATTGATTTGAACCTATACATAACTAATTTAGATATTTTTTAATATATTTATTATCTAAGACTTTTTTTCCTTGAGCAAAATAGTATGAAAAATTACAGTGACAGCCAAAAGAGGAGGGCTAAAATAATTTACTCTTATTGACAGATCTAATTCAAATTATCTGATGAACCTCATAAGAACTTTATCCAAAAGGGAGAAATAGATCTATACAATCCGGCAGATTTGATAAGGAAAGTATTTTTCCCGCGCTGATCCATACGTGGATATTTAGGTTTGTGCATATGATACAATCTTAAGCATGCATGGGCACAATCGAGCGCAAATCTATACTTTAAACTACTTTTAATTTAAATCATAAATGGTTTAATTAAATTATATATTTTGGACGGATTCCACATGTGCTTGGCAACTAAATATCTTGCTGTGTGTTCAAAAGTTTAAACAAGTTCCTTCTATGGAATCAAAAGCTTTAAAAAAATTAAATATCTTTAAGCCACAGAAAATTAAATCAACTCACGATCAGATTTATCGGAAGATCAGACACGATCAGACTTTCAGAAGCAGTAGGTTAACAAAATTTATCCTGAACCGGAATCTGTATAATAAATACATAATATTAAAAAACTATGATCCCTGTATCATATATATATATATATATATATATATATATATATATATATATATATTATATATATTTATAAATATATATATATATATATATATATATATGCCTAGTTTTTATTACTAACTAGAATGCCTTACACTTATTATAATTGTGTGCCTTAATCATTTAAGACGAACATGCCCCATGCAGAAAGATGAGGTTATGCTGTATAGGTTTATTATTATCGGTTTCGTGACATAATATAGCAATAAACGTATTTCAATATATGCGATTTGTTAATTTGTTTATTTTAACAAACTAAAAACAAGTATGTTTAATTTTTATATCATAACTTTAAAAATACTAATTTCTTTTTACTGGCTTTTTAATTTAGGATTTTATGATGATGTCGAAGGCAAACAGAAAATTTATGGAACAGCCCCTAGTCAGGAACTATCTGATGAAAAGTCTGACTCGACGGGATATTGTTGAACATGATCTAGGCATATGGAAGCATATATGGACATTGGTTTAAAGCTGATTTAAATTTAAGCGGGTCACCCCATAAAATCTACAAATACTAAAGAAGAAATGCAAATAATTTCGGGAAATTAACATTGTATTACATCGAGCGCCAGGACTTCACTTTTGGATTACAAAGGATTGATTTTGTGATTGAATTAGAATATTATTCTCTGATTTATGTGAACTGTTTTTCTGGATTATATGCTTTAAAGGACTTATTGAGCTGTGACAGTGGTGGTATCCAGGTACTGTACACTTCATTTATTATACTGTGTAACAGTTGTTATACTGTGTAATTGTATTGATTTAGTGTATTTTAATGTTAAGGTTGTTTTAAGAATAAATTATAATTATTTGTTAACAAAAAGCACTGACTTCTTTATTCATTCCCCTTGACATTTCACGCTGCCTATGGTGTTACAGAATCTGATTTTTATTTATCTCCGTAACAAAATTTATGCTCGTCACGACTACGTGATTTCTTAATATTAGGTTTCGTATCATATCATACTAAAAATAGACATAATAAACGAAATTCTGTTAGAAGAGAGTACTTCCTGCCTTTTTTAATCTAAGAAGGTGAGCTGCATTGTGTGCTAACATGTTATACCTCGTATTCACACATGGTAGGCGGGCCACTTTCTAATGTGTATATACAGTGGCAGGTTTCAGAATCGGCTGACAAGATTTATACATAAAGTCAAACTGTATCCTGACAAGAGATAAAGATGGGAGGAAAAGGTGATAAATTGACTGAGATTCAAGAGTTGTGGTCAGGTTTAAACTTGCTACAAGTTTGATAGTGATAGTATTATGTACCTGTTGTATATTTGTTTGTTTTTTTTTTGTGTGTGCTAAATGTTGTGTTTTTTTGTATAGTGTAAATTACAATGTTTTTTTTTGTCATTTGTATGTATATCTGAGACTGTAATTTTTCTTCTTGTTTAAAAATGAAAAAAAAGCCTTCACAAAAGATATAGGGCGACAACAACTGTTGTTCTACGAATTCTTGGGACAATTAAGGTGCGAGCGAGCAAAATATTTGTTTTGTTTGTTTTACCAACCGAGAAACAACATGGAATTTTGCAGGCTTGCGTGGAAAATATAAAATAAAGTTGTTTCAGTTCTTTAACTGGTTATTTGATCAACACAAATTTATAGTCCGTTTTCCATATCTTTAAGAATTTTCTTAGGGACTTTGCGCCATAGCACAACTTAACAATTTTACCAAAGAGGGCTTCTTCTGCCCCCCCCCCCCAAAAAAAATAAATAATCCACAAATAATGGTAGTAGCGAATCCGTAGAAGTATTTTTGTATGGCCTAAGGGAGTCTATTAATTGTATAAAGACGGTAAGAACGGGCAAATTCGTTAACGCCAGCGTAATTCCACGGTACGTTTTCGTAATACACTGCACACTTACAAAGGTACAAGCAATATGTATTGTTTTCACGACACATTTTTTAATATTTTCCCTATGGCCACGAGGATATAAAATTGGTGAAAATCTTTTCATTGATGTACTACCGTTAGTCTTAGTTCAGTGAAAATCTCCATGCGTTTTTTATGACAAAATTGATGTATGTTTGCTTGGGCCAAGCCCAGGACGAGGGTATGTTGAATGAGAAGTGTGATGTGTCGTCACATTTGAATGAGATAAGAGCAGCAAATTATATTCCAATCTTTTTTTTCTTGAACGCTAACACTAACTCTATACATCTGTAGAATTCCATTTCCCTACATGACATGTTCAGTTCATTTTTTATTCTGGGGTTTACCAGGTCCATGGACCTTCGGATCCTTGGTGTAAAATATTTCCAAAAAAGGTAACTCCCGGAGAGTCCAAATCTTCCGGTGTTCACGGCCTTTCCATTAATGTTCGAAAGACCTGGTTAAATCATATCAGTATTTCGTTTTCTTCGTCACACAAATATAAAGCTATGAATAAATATCTGTCTTAACTATGTTGCGATGGATGAATTTGCACCTGAGCTTTTTGTTTATTATTTATGTTGGACAGATTTGTAAACATTCGCAAATGCCTACGATAAATATGCATATCCTGCTGTAACCTTTTATATCCGGCGTGCACTTTGTGTGTGTATATATATATATATATATATATATATATATATATATATATATATATATCAGTTATAACTAATTTACAGGATACCTTGAGCCATGACCGTCACACGCTGGGGAATTCTGAGCGCCGGGAGAATCAGCAATGATTTCTGTGCTGCCTTCCACTCTCATCCACCGGGAGAACATGAGGTAGTAGAACCTGTCTGATAGAACATCTGTCTAATAAGACCACCTGTGTATTCAGCCGAATCTTGAATGAACCAAAAGCATTCACGTTTGATATGAGTGACCTGACTAATAAGATCACCTTCAAATTAAGACCACTTATGCACAGTCCCACGGGTGGATATTGTTTTATATATATATATATATATATATATATATATATATATATATATATATATATATATATATATATATATATATATATATATACATATGTATGCATGTACATGCTGTAATGCTTAGCAGACTGAAGCATCCCTGTATTTGTTTGAAAACTGAACTCGTCATATAGGCCTCTTAAAAGCCCTTATTTACGTCTCGTGATGCAATCATTATGATAGCAGGATTTATGAATGTTTTTATTTGTTTTCTACGAGCAAAGTAGCCATATTAGTAAACCACTATATAGTCGGGGTACTGTGTAATGGTATACTTGGGCTACAGTTAGGTTTCCTTAAGCTCGAAGTAGAAGTCAGGGGGCTCAAGTTTATCAGAATAAAATTTTTATCATCATTTCACAGTATTTCATCATACTGGTCTGCTTGATAAACATTGAGGCTGGTTCGCTAGTGAACCACCATAGGCTGTCCTGAGGTAATATAATGTCAAAGGGTTTATAATTACCAAAAGAGTAGCGATACACACGTAGGGAGGCCATCTCAACTCATTGTGATAAAATATGTTGGTATCACAACGTGAAAATAACTGATAAACATGACCTGTTAACATGACACTACATTTTTAGGGTGTCGAATGTCCTTAAGAAATATATTTTAACAGGTATGTTTAAAAATAGTCTAGAGTAGGATTGCTTTTGGTTTATTCCTTTTATACTTGTATTTTATGTATTTTACGCAGATCGTGGCAGTGGCTGCTACAGACCTGGCTCGAGCCAAAGTATTGGCGGACAGGCTTAATATTCCAAAGGTTTACGGCTGCTATGACGACCTGATGACTGACAAGGATGTGGGTAGGTGGCAGCGTTTAATACGAAGCAGAATTTCCGTGTCAGTCTAACTAATTTTTAAGGGTATATTGACATTGATTATTTAAACTGATTACATATAGAGCTCTTTTTATGGACTCGGACGTGGACTCGATATTGTACTCGGACTCGAGAAATCAGTGTCAGTCCTCTCGATTCCAGGGAAGGAAAAGCTCTTTCAAATAAAATGAAGACTTGTTAACCTGTAAGGCCTACTAACAAAATACTACAGAAAAGGTCTAACTATTGAAAAGTTTAAGCTCTTCATCGGGACATAAATGTACCTACACATTCCGATAAAAAGCGTGTGTATATGAATAAATAAATAAACATAATCACGTACAGGCATATCTTATATTGTTATGGACTCGGGCTTGGGTTCCAAATGTGTGTGACTAGAAGGGTTGAACTCGAGTGACCTGAACTGGGACTTGCACTCGGACTCGGATGGTCGGGAATCGACTACATCATTGCATATAACTTGTATATCTTACTGATGTGCTCACAGAAATAATGTTAATTTCAACAGATATAATATATATTGGAACCATTCACCGATACCATCGGGAGACATGTATTAAAACAATGAACGCCGGAAAGCACGTACTCTGTGAGAAACCAATGTGTATGAATGCTAAGGAAGCTACAGAGGTGATCGAACTGGCAAAGAAGAAAAATCTCTTCTTCATGGAGGTAATACATGTGTCACATCACATTTACTGAAAGGAGAATAACGATTCATATTGAGTCCACAGCCAATCAGGGGCAGAGATCAATTGAAAATGAAACAATTGTTTTAACACAACCGTATCTTGTGTAATAAATATACATATCAGTTCATGGTAACGTGCAACTCGCTTTTAATTGTTTTTTTTTTCGTTTAAGCACAATCATTTTCAAACTTGAAAATAATCAAATGACAACATTTAAATTAAAACGGACTTATACTATAAGAGGTATTTTAGTTTCTCTACATTGAACAAAAATATACTTACCAAAAACTACAGAACAAATGACGATATGCGATCTTTGTATTTCATGTAATTAATGTCTTTAAATGTACATTTCTATATAACGGTGAGAGCCACCCAAGGAGCAGCAAGCTACTTCAACAACTTTTTCTCTAAAGATCAATAGTCATAAAGTGTATCACGGTCTTGCTAACATTGATTTCCTAGAAAAAGGTGAATAACTTTTTATGGTTCTCTTGTTTTTAGAAATTCACCAATCTTTTTTAATTTTAATTTTAAAAATTTGAATTGGATTATTGGATCCCATGTTCTATATTCCAGGGATTCTGGAGCCGCTTCTTCCCAGTTTATGAAAAATTACGCCAAGAACTGAAATCTTCTGCTATTGGGGACCCGCAGGTTATAACAGTCAGCGTCGGTGTGGACTCATATTTTGCTGAAATTAACAGAGACCTCTTTTCTGCGGGGATCCTCCTTCCCCTCGGATGTTACGGCGTCATGCTGGCCAACATGGTTTTCAGAAAGGAACCCAAGAAGATCGTAGCTACTGGTGGGCTGACTCCGAAAAGTAAGATATAAAAACTGTGATTAAATGTCTAGGGGTTTTGTGAACTTGCTTATATTAATATTTATAAAAAGGTTTCTTTTTAATTCAAAGTTTGGGCTTATTTGTGAAATTATTATTACTACAGGGAAAAGTGGGGCTGTTCTAATGTATTCAATACCCGATGAATGGGTGAAAAGGGTCACTCTTTATCTTTAGATACGCTTCTACTGCAGACTTACACGGCTAAACCACTTATATTATATATATATATATATATATATACATATATACATATACATATATATATATATACATATGTATCATATACATATATATATATACATATATATATATATATATATATATATATATATATATATATATATATGAGCCACTACCAGGTGGTCTTTGTAAAATGTTTAGAGATATTTTTTCTTTAATATCCGGAGATATTGATGGTGATGATATCAAATCAGTATAAATATTTGTTCAGACGTGGATCTGTGGGACTCGGTGACATAACATTACGACCAGAACCGGTGTGTCGTGATCACCCTCCACGGAGGTGTGACATTGAACCAGGAAGCAATTATCTATGGAAGTAAAGGACACCTGAGGGTATATATAACAACCCTGTACATAAAATAAAAAAATGTACTTAAAAATGACGGTAATTCTACACATAAATGATGAAGATATACACGTACTTCTTAAAAAAGGCCATTACGGCCAAACGAGACCCTGTTTTGGAAATTCAAATATGAACTCATGGAGATAGAAATCAAGTGAGAAGGGTCACTTCCTACCGTATCATGCTAAGAAATCTAGAGATTATATCATAACAAACGGTACATTTGCCTAGGCAGCGATGTCTCAATAATAATTTCGAAATAGAAATACAAGCGATTAGAGAGAAACATGTCGAAGAAAGGGTCCTTCAGGAATAAATATAACGGCTAGACCTAATGCGGTAATATGCGGTATTCACTTGTTATTGCATTCCTTAATCTACCAGGTTCTAATTTATCTCCAGCTTAATGTCTCTGTTATTGTTCTAAAATGAATACTTGAATTATTTTTATAAATCAAGAGAATTTTAACATCAAATGAAAAACATCCATTCGATCTTAGTCATAATAAGCAGCTTTAACATTGTCAGATGCCAATGTGTTGGTGTCCTACAAGTCTAGAGTCACCTAGCGGCAGATTTGAGGAATCTTTACCGGAAGTACCTTTCAAGATGAACTACTGGAACTCGGCGGGGTTAATGTATGAACAGAATCACGTTCGAGAATGCCTAAGAAAAGGTAAATGTATAACAGTTCCAGCTTCGACATTTTAACGGGAATTAATACACGGCCATGACTCGTTAGATAAGTAGTGTCGTCCTATCTGATATTTAAAATTAGATGAAACGAGAATAAGAAAAAATCACAATTTTTAGATTTTGTCTGTTTATTGTGTCTTCCTTCTGTCTCGTGTTAAATAAATAAATCATGAATCTTTTCTTCAGGTCTGACCGAGTCGCCTATCATGCCCCACTCTGACAGTCTACAAATTATAAAGATATTGGACGAAATCCGACGCCAAGTGGGGGTAGTATTTGACGTCGACATGTGAACTGTACTGTACTGCACTCTTAGAATGCGTCCCTATTTCCTCATGAGAATCTTCATAAAACATACATAGAATGAGAAATCATATGAGCGTGTCAATATGTGTTTTTTTTTCAAGCTTCCCTTTAAGTATTTAGCAACTCTCTTTCACACATTTCCCTCCGTACCTCTGCTATATATTTGTACCTCAATTTAAGCTATGCGGTTTTGCTAAATATCCTTTGATTGTATGATGTAATGTTAATTTAGTTACCTGTTGGACATTTTTTTAATGTGATTTCTCTGTGTATTACATGAGACTTCTGTTAACAAAGTTTCTTATTGATAAGAGCTATCCTGAGAAACGTTGTAAATAAATAAATAACTAAATAAAAAAATCCATAATGATGTATATAATCCTGAAAAAAAGACAGCAGTCCTGAAGAGAACCAGTCAGAAGAGACTAGTCAAGTAAACATTTACCGCATTAATCGAGTTCATTACAGTTGCTTCAATAAACGGCGGAGAAGATAATATAGTAAATGAGAGGTGAAACAAGGATTAGGTTTGTATGCTGTAGTTGTAATTAACTCATTATAATATATCTGAATAATTACAACATATGCGATGATCACAGCATTCTCAAGATAATATTGTTCTTTGATAATCGTTTTCAAGATTTCAGTATTCATTTAAATTGTAATATATTTTGGTCGGCCATGAGCCAGAAAACTCCCTCTATGATTCCAGACAAGGAGAAAACTAGCGAAAACTGCAGAAAAATATTGGATGAAACACCATTGTAAGGAAGTTCAGCATGGTTAAATAATCTATTACATATCACTATTTAAATTTGATGGTCCAAAAAAGAAGAAATTTATACAATAAATAATTTTTAATAGTTAGCTTGATAAAATTTTACTCGCCCCAAGATATGCCTGTCGGATACTTCATTCTGTTAACTTTATATATGTAAAGCAGATGAGGTGCTTGTATTACAAATAGCAATATCTTTACACATTTTTTTCATAAAGTTATGCTGTGATTGAAATTTAAAGGAATAAATCTATACATAGAAATAAAGTTTTATAGATGCACATGAAACAGAAAAATAAAACTAAAAATAAACTGCTGGCTTAATTATCATGATTCACTATTGATCATCTTAGACTCTCGGCAGTATTTATTCTATAATCCCGATATTAATTCAAACGAGTTATTTGAACGAGGTTTTTTTTATAATCCCTAGACTTTGGAATATACCTTTGTTAACATACAGCAAAAGGTAACCAGTTTGTGCAAATAGTTAAAGGGACATAATCAGGAGCAATGTTTGCCTACTCTTCCACACTAACAGTTCAGTTTTGCTTTATACAAAAGTTAACCAGCAAAAACATCCCAGCACACAGGCTCAGTACCTCGCATACGGCGGTTTAGCACCTTGTTATGGCTCTGCGTGTTGATAAACACAGTCCATGTGTGTTTGTTTACCTAACAATCCCGCGTGACCAGAGGTCTTATTGTTAGCCGCAACACGTGATTTTTCAGCCAGCAGGTGCATGTATTTTATTTTTGGGCCAAGAATTAAGAGAATCTCCTGATTGACACGTGTTGTAGCCCGGGGATGCATGCGCTGTGTTTATGTTAACACCTGTGATCGCGCAAGGTGCACTGTTTTTAAAACTCGTTTACCGGAGTAAGCAAACGGTTCCAGGGCAATAGTTTGGCAGATACCAATTGATATTAAAGAAGAGAGACTATTTTTCGTGTTAATTCATCATGTTTTAAAGGTGATTGGGCCCTTTTAATCCAGTTATGTGACGTCTTTACCTATGCAGTGTTATGCAGAAGAACCCTGACGAATTGAACAAATTATCTTGATCCGCTTGATCTCAAGCTGTATGATGATATTCAGTAATTATCTTGCATTTACACTGGATTCTTTACGGTTGGTATAGTATTTCACGTAATATCTACAGTACCCGTAAAGGTCAAGGACGTTAGTCGTTGAGCCAGCACTTGTACTTTCATAGAATAAACACTGTTTATTTATATGCCGGCAAGCTAGCTGAAGTCAGAAGTTGAAAATATGTTCAGTGTGAATTTGCTTTTCATAAAGGATTCTGCATTAATTGACCCTGTTACCTTGAGTTTCTTATATCTGCATACAATGGTCCAAGGGGTTTAGGTGATGTTCCATATATTGTCAATGCAAGGCACATACAGGTGTAACTGGAAACATTCTGTTCAGCACATAATCACAATTAATGCGCACTTCGCATGTCATGTGTGAATGTCCGCATATTAAATTCGAATTCATTTGCACAATAAAAAAAATTTCAATCAGTAATTACATTTGCATATGAAAATGTTAACGGTGTCGCTAACAGAAGTATACAGCGTACGGAGCCGTTCCGCGAATCTTTTATAATATTACTCTTACGACCACACAATAATTGAGCGATACTGGACTTAATTTAAAATTATCTCATTATATCTTTATCATTAATCATCCGCCCTGTGCCTTTGTACTGTAGTTAATGAGAAAAAGATACACTATTCAACCATGGTTTATATCAGTTACTGTTGTATCACAGGTGCAGACACCGGTACAAAGTGCATTGCTTTATTTGTGATCAATACTGAACGGAGCGACCCTGATCTGAGACGAACCGTGTACCACGGCGTAATCGAAATGTGTTACATGGAAACCGTACTTTTTATATGAAAATACTGCATAATCGTAATGTGTTACATGGGAAACTTCTGAAAAAATACTCACTCAAATGCATTAAGTCATCCACAGGGCTCCGAAATTCCGGACTTTGCCGGAAATTGTCGTGAAGAACCGGTAAAATCTGTCTGAATCGTGTTATTTCTGTGCTGTCTTCAGTATAAAATGTTGGTAAATCGTAGAATCCTTGTTAAAGAGTGTCTCTATCCACAACTACCGAAAGCTTAAAGACATATTTCGTTCTACTATACATATATATCAATCTGATAATTATTAAAGGAACCTCTTTCCCATTTGCTTTGAAATGATTACATAACATGTTTGAGACAAGGTTCCCCAAAATTAACTAAACTTAAAATGATGACTGATAATATGGCATGTTTCAATCTTTTATATATATATATATATATATATATATATATATATATATAAACATATACATATATATATTAATATAAATGAATATATATATATATATGTGTGTGTGTGTGTGTGTTTCGAGGTAACCGCCTCCTTATTTGTATGAACATCTGCGGAATTCCATTCCGGTTTCGGACTCCATGACACACTTCCCCTCGGTAGGCCCGGTGACTACTGGCCTGCGGGCCCTAGGCGCACTCGTTTGTGGTACGATTCACTCATGCACTTTATTCAACACATGTATTAAATCACAATTTTTTGGGGTTGGGGGGGGGGGGGAGGGGGAGTTTGCTACACTGAGGGAGGGGGACAGCTCTCCAACACCCACTCCCTAAGTGCAAAAGGAAATTGCGCCCCCTGCAACAGTATAATGTTCACATCTCGTGTGATTACACAATTAATTCTGCAAAAAAAAAATGCATTAAACCAAATGGAAGCTGTTGATTATGTATATATATATATATATATATATATATATATATATATATATATATATTTATATATTAACTCTGCAATAATATAATGTTTTTATATTTCAGTCAATGTGCCAAATAAACAGACTGATTTTTCAGTCAATTTACAAATGGCCTGATTCAGGTATGCAATTAAAAAATGACGGATAATTTCAGGCATTTTATAAATTGCCTATGTGAATCAGGCTATTTGTAAATTGACTAAAAATGTCAGGCAATTTTACAAAATGACATATTTTATACATTGACTGTAACATATGTATATATATAAGGGTTCTGTAAGTTCCGTAACAAGGCAGGCAAGCGGAATTGGGGCTGTTTCCCATTGTCATAATGGAATATTTTGTACGAGAAAGTTTGTTGACGACAGGGGATTAGATACTATAATTTTAAAGAACTATCCAATTGGAAAAACAACACAAGGGCACGAGTTGCGTAAATACTAAGTACGGCAGGGTATGGAAACGCCTTAGACAAGATTGAACATATAATTCCCCTACTCTTTACTCCACTACCGCAACTGTGAAAGGCAGTACTTAAATTACATTTGTAATTTCCCTTCAATTCTTGAAATGGTATATAATTTATAACAAACACATAATTTAGTCTATTTTCTTTACCTTTTATGAATTCGATTACCTAATCCTGTGGTATTTTTTGTAAATATACAAAAATATAAACTATATCATTTCGGCCTATGTATGACACGGCATGTCGGCACGAATTGTACACGTGATTCGTTTACTATATATGTTTCTTTACCCAAGCCAGGGCGGACTGGGGTGAGAAATAGGTCCTGAAAATTTGAGTGAAAGCGGCCCAAATTTAACATCATCGGGCCATCGGCATCAAAATGCATTGGCGGCGAAGCTAAATATTCATTGTTGAGTCTAATACTTGAATAGTAGACATACATACATACATATAAATATATATATATATATATATATATATATATATATATATATTATTTATTTATGTTTTTGGTGGAGGTAACCGCCTCCATTTTTTAATGCTGATTTATCTAATTCTTAACCTAAGTATGTATTCTGGAGAGTTTCCATTTCGGTTTGGGACTACTTGACAGGGCGGTAGCACTCGCTTCCTATCATTTTTTTGGGGTATCCTGGTGTCACCCAGGCCCGTCGTCTACCGCACCTGCGGGTCCTGGGTGTGTAATCACCCCATTCCTGGTTGATAACACCAATGAACCCCCAAAGACGCACTCGTATGTAGTTGACGTCTGTTGGGCACAGCCTTCCCATAAGCCTGCAGAGCGCTCACCCTGGGATGCATATATATGCATATTTATTTATTGTACGTGGTGACATAAAAGCGGACCGAACCGTCTCGCTAGTGAAGCTTGCTTTTCTAGCGAAGCGGTTGGAACGCCGGACATGTGCGCCAGCCACATGGGTTCGATTTTTGATCGGCCCAGTATTTTCCCATGAACAATTAGTCTTTGTAACAATATATAATATATTTACGCACTAACGGGGTTGATATGGGGAGGGGGTAGTCTATAACAGTCCTGTACAGGAGAACATACTAACTGCAGTTACATCGAGGAATACTGGTACTCCTTATGTTTTCCATCATATTTTTTTTTTGAGGGGGGGGGGGGGGGAGCATCCCGATCAGCCCGGCCCACCCAGGTCCCCCGGTTTCGCCGCCTGTGATATGTTACAATATCAGGGTTACTTAAAACAAGAAACTTACATATAGCTTATAATTAGTAACGGAGGTTTCACATACGTAGGTACACTGCTTGATGTTTATATTAAACTATTTTGTACCAGATGGCAACTTAATATTGTTCAAATAAATATTTTGAATTCTCAAGACTGATAGATACTAATATTTCTAACAAAAAGAGTTGGGTCCAAGTGAGGATGCTTTCCCTTGGAATGTATCAGTTAGCACCTGGCTTATCAGCAGCATCTCTCTATGCCACTGATTACAGAGATTTATGACCCCGTCAGCAGCGTTCGACACGGTTATTCCTGGAGTTGGATCTCCAGTCTCTTTAAACTCCTTGCTTAAGCTGATTTCAAATGGAATACGATTGTGCACAGGTGTTTCTTCAAAGATCTTACTCTCATTCAAGTATTCGCAGCTTAAGTCTCTTTCTTGAGACAAAATCAGACAAAAGGAATACTTCCACTCGCTGCACTTTCTTCATTCATGTAGATCGAGAAACAGAGTTTCCGTCATTCTCTCCGTGATTTAAGGTTCGAATACTTACTTCTCTCTGTTGGCCTGTCTTTATGTAAATATCCCTCAGATTGTGTCAGTTGTGGCCTGAAAGACAATCTCGTGCTTAAATACTTGCAGGTAAATTCCACATTCCGATCTTTTACGGTTGCTTTGACGACCTGATGAATGACGAAGAAGTTGGTGATGTTTAATAAGGTTTAAGTAACAGCAGGCCTATTCACATAATACCCTGCATTTAGTCACGATGGAAACCATTTATTTATCTGTACATATAGAGTACATATTGGGACCATCCATACGTTTCATCGGGATGCGTTTGTGAATGCTCTCAACGCCGGTATATATATATACCCCGATGTGTATGAACGCAAAAAAGCCTCTAAGGTGATACAACTTGCCACGGAGAAAATTCTCTTCTCCATGGAGGTATGAACTTCCCATTGACAAAAGCCCTTGACAATATTAATATATATATATATATATATATATATATATATATATATATATATATATAGAGAGAGAGAGAGAGAGAGAGAGAGAGAGGAAATGGCAATGATGTACACAGAAAAGTCGGCTCACTGCCGGTGGGAATCGAACCCGAGATCTTCCGCTTTCCGGTGCATTTCCGTCCATATATACAATGAACCATCATGGCTATATATATATATATATATATATATATATATATATATATATATATATATATATAAAGAGAGAGAGAGAGAGAGAGAGAGAGAGAGAGAGAGAGAGAGAGACAGATATTGAGTGTAAAATGACGACGTATTTATTATAATCCCGTTAATGTGACATGGTAATCATTCGTATCTTACCAGATTCAGCGCATATATAGCTTAAATCAGAGTTAAATTCTCGCCTGGATTTTTTTAAAGCGTAACGGCAGGTAAAAAAAATAGGGGGTTAGGAGCGCATAGGCCCTAGGAGCTGGCGGTAATTCAGCATACCCGAATAGGACAAACTGCTATTTAAGACAACAGAATTTAGTACGTAAAACAGTACTTTTTATTATAAATTCTCTTTAAATCGGTAAAATATTCTTATTATCCTCCATTTTCTTTCACAAAACTCCGCCCTGTTGGCGTAATTCTTCCGTCCGTCCGGATCATTGTTCTCTTATGGCCTGAGAATTGCCTTTTTTTCTATATTCCCATAATTGTGTTGAAAAGGATAACAATTTAAGTTTTTCAGCTTCCTTAATAATTGCAGCCCGTAGATAAATTGTGGCAGGTCACCCTCGAAATTTTAACCACGATAGTTTCTAATAAAATACACTATAAGAAAAAAGGGTTCCTGGCAGGACCCAAAAGGGATCTTCGCAGTTGACTGAGTCAGGGTTCTTACTGGAATCTTAAACACATAGTTCTTTTTGGAACCTACGGAGGGGTTTTTTTGGGACCTTACAAGTTCCATCTAGAACCTATTGAAAGGTTTCGTGAGGAACCCTTCAAGGTTCTTTACAGTGGACTGAGTGTGGAACCTTTAATACAGCTGGTGATGTCCAACATAATGCGCATAGTTCAATGCTATATTTTGATGGTCGGTGCCAGTCTTCCATCCAAGTGCCGTGCGTGTCGGATTGTGCGTCTGAAATCCGGTGTCTGACTGGACGATGCACACAAATACACTGCGAAGTTCTGAATGGCGCATCAGGGATTCTGCGTCATCGGTAATGCAAGGTTCAGAAAATCCAACTGGAAAATATGAGGTGAGAAATAAGTAAATACGATAGATGTTTATATGATAATTACTCTGTATGGTCTGCAGAAATAAAAACAAACTATGCAACCCTGATGTTCTTGCGGTTGTCCATCGCTCGATCCTTAAAAATGTTATAAAGAGCTCGAGAGGGAGGGACGGGAGGCAAAAGTAAAGCAAGGGGGTGGGTTCGTAAACAGTTTCATAACATTGGTGCCTCAAATTTTCATTATGCTCACGGGAGTTAAATAACACGTGACTGATCAGGGAAGCATCAAATTGCACCCCTTCGACAGAGCACTCATTCCTCTCCTTCACCATCCCCTCTATCTCTTAAATACCAATAAACGAAAATGTTGTAAGAGAACGTAAAATGTGTTAAGTTTTAATTTATTTGAAAGGTTCAAGGAATTCTTAGATTTTCAATCTCATGAACAATAATATATATATATATATATATATATATATATTTATATATATATAACAGTTATGATATATGTATTACGACTTGTTCCAAATATTATATATATTCTATATACTTTTTGTTTTGTTATAAAGTTGTATTATATATATGTATAGTGTGTGTGTGTGTGTGTGTGTTAAGCAATTGCTCATTTAATCATTTGGCAAATAGAGACTAAAATTGTGCATATATTGCACTGTGACGCAATCCTCATTCAGATACAATTACTAATCATATATTTATAGCGTTTCTTCACAAGTTCTCACATGAAATATCCATTCTTTTTCACCTTAATTTGAACTCTTGCTTAATGTGCGTGCTATAAAGAGAAAAAATACATGGGTTATTATACTTGATACTTATAAGGCGGTACAGACCCGACTTAATCAATGTGGCATCGTCGTTTGCAATCACTTTTCACTCTAGTCTCACCTAAATGGCAATAGGTCATCCTATTTCCTTGCAAAACTGCATAAATTATATATCATTTTAAAAAGTATAAAATTAGCTAACTGATGAAATATACTTTGTTTTCATATCTTATAAACGTCTATCATTTTATCACACTTAAATTTAAACTTAATCGTTAATACAACACGAGGTATTCCTCACATGTCGTAGCAGACATCGAGTTTTAAGTAGGCCCATGTAAAAATTTTGGATTTCGGCCGAGTTACAGGAATTGAAACTTAGGCATTTGATCAAATACGCATAATAAAATGACAAATCTCAGAAACGGCAGGAGCCAGCATCACAAAATTATAGGCAATATTGGTCACATAACTCATATTTCAAATTTAAGTTTTTTTCACCACCTAATATGATTTGTTTTTAGTGGAATAAACTAGTAATTCTAGCCTGAGTCAGCCACTACTGTAAACAAAAATTTCAATGAAACTGTCTTGCCGAATTAATATTTCGCAGTAATGCTCCTATAGGGTAGGGTTCTCTGATAGGGTTCATTGATTCAGCTTGAAAAAGCATTGTAGCCAAAGTTTTCAGTATGTATAAACAGGTTTCGTAACAGACCATGTTATTTAACTGTATCAATAAATAGCTCGGTAGACCGCCAACTACTTCAGATTTGGCAGCAGACCAAGAGCTGAGACAGTTTAGTTAGCCACACCTGGAAAATTAGCTACAGTTGACGGGGGGGGGGGGGGGGGTAACTGCTTGGTTTGGTCAGCAGGGTGCACCTAACTGAAAAGAAGTTTGATGTATTGGAATGTCCATGCATCTTTGACGGATTTTTTCCGTAAAAAAGACTAAAGTTGTCACCTTCAACGATTTTTGCACTGTGTATGTCCATGGTATTAGACATATCAGCCTGAATCCGTGCATATCTAAACATCTCGCATAATTTTGATTTATACGGTGGTGATGGCGCCACCTACAATCATTTCTGTCTTATGTACATCCTTATAAGTGATTCAGGAGTTATTCGAAATATCTGCATAAAATTTTGCATGTATGTACACCTTGTGCAGCTTTCTTCTACACAAGACCTATTGCGCCACTTTCAATAATGTTTGTGCAGTGTATATGTCTGCTTTTTACTCAGCAGTTATTGGACATATCAGCCTGAAATTGTGCATACATATCAGAGGGAATTATAATATAGGTGGCGTCACCTAAAGTTACTTTTGCATTGCATGCATCTGTCCTAAAAACTCAAGAGTGGTTTGACATATCTGCCTGAAATTCTGGATGTCCATGCATACATCTTCGATGGCTTTCTTTAACTGGTAGCATCACATACAACCTATTTTGCGTGGTTAACATCCATACCAGTATCTCCAAAGTGATGTGTGAAACTAGTGCTTGTACGTACTCATGTTCAATATGTTGTCCAGTTTGTGTTATAAGACGGCTGGGCTTGGTTCCCGGATGTTTTGAGCAGGTGTCTCTTTCTCCCTTTTTTTTGTTAGGGTACTGAGTATTTTTATAATCTCTCACATGTCATAATACTTATGATCCTAATTTCTTGGTAAATCAACACGGTAAGTTATAGTAACTTATTATATTATAAACACTTAAAATTTTACTAGGACATGTGAACAATTAAGTATATTTATGGACCTCATCAGGTTTAGATTTTTGTACTTGTTTTATACATATACATGTCATGTATACACATGTACTTGAAACTTGATTAAGCATGTTATCATGGAAGCATTATAGCTAATGTAAATCAGATTGCACATGCTCATATAAGGCCTGTAGTCCCACTTTCTTCCTTTATTCTGTCTCATAAGATCATCTCTGTCTCTCTCTCTAAATATATATATATATATATATATATATATATATATATATATATATTTATATATATCTTCCTTTTCTTTACATTAGTAATTCCCCGTCAGTTTTAGGGGAATTATTAACATAATAGGTAAAATAGATACTTCCGTCAATCAATTTATACTTTCGTCATTTTTATATAAAGTTTATTTATTTTACATGTATTATAGAACTAGTTAAAATAACTAATACGAAACACTTTCAATAGCTCTGATGTTGGCACTCGGAAGTCTGTATGGGTGGAGGAAATCGGAGGACCCGGAGAAAACCCTCTGATCTTGGGCCGGCAATACCCACTCTCAAGGCCACGCTGGGAATCAACCCGGGTAGCCAGCGGCAATTGGGGCCGAACATTTTACCAATCAGCTGTCAAGGCCCCGTCAATCATCTTTCAATTATGCATCTTATAATATGTTAGAACTCTTTGGAATATTTAATAAATATAAATTATGGATAATATATTGCTGAAACATAAATAACATTATTTGCGTATAATGAAAGCATATTTCATAACATTTGGCCTGACTGAAGACATTTTTAATATGATAATAATTTAATATGATAAGCCTTCATTTACATAACCGATTACATTTACATAATGCATAAGTGCCGTAACCGTAATGAGACACTCAACATAGTACTCATGTTTACAACACTAAGGATTGTCCTTTAATTTCAAAGGAATAAGATTTTAATAAAGCTAACAGGAGTTCATTATATATATATATATATATATATATATATATATATATATAAATCCTTTTGTTCTGAATATTCTCTCTCATTATCTGTAATGCACCATTGCACAGATTGTAGAGGAAGTTTAGGCAAATTTAAGTTAAATAGAGTAAAATCAAGAAGATATAAAAGAAGTATTGATGAAGGACCAAATCAACGTGCTAAGCTTACTCCCTTTGGTGTGGCAACATCCCAATTCTCTCTTTCTAATTCTTCTCTTTATCTTGTTATGGCAGTACTCTTCTCCCTCATTCATTTAAACCATTTTTTTCGTTGAAACAATCTCAGTGTGGTTTCTTGATCATATATTTCACAACATTGTAAGGAGTCCGAACTAAATTGAAGAAGTGGGACATTGTGGCCCGAGGTCGTCGAGAAGGTAATAAATGACCCTACTCCGTGTAGAGATCCCGGGCGTTTGGCTCTATGTTTGTCTGTATCGGTAATGTGAAATTTTATTATCTCTCACGTGCCATTCTACTAATGATCATAATTTTTTGGTTATATAAACAGGATAAGTTAATGTAATTAATTAATCATTAGCCCTAAAAAACTAAACTATGACATAAAAAATATTTATTGATCCCAAGCCCTTTATAATTTCTATAATCGAGTATAAATATAAACATTCGTTTGAAACACAGATATGCTTGCAAAACAAGTTTATTTTAATGCAACACATTTCATCATGGATAGCATAACTCATCGACCACTACAGTCTGCATACACTATTGTGTATCATCCAGAGTGTATGGAATATGCATATTGAGGTTTGCATTTTCAGATTTCATCATCGATAGCATAACCCTTCGACCAGCAGAGTCTGCACACATTATTGAGTTGAATTTATTATCTACAGTATATGAAATGTGCATATCGGTATGTTCTTTTTCCATATGTAAATAAATGATATGATCTTTAAATAAAGATTAAATATTCGTATTATTCTCCATATGTCATCCATTAATTGTTATCTGACCTATGATTCTCTCTTCACTGTTGCAAATTAAGAGAAACATAACTAAATTTGAAATAAGACGAAATATTCCTTCAACGCCGATTATATGTTGGACCCTGTATAATGCTTTATAGTTACGAAAGACTCGTTACTTTGTTAAACGTCGTGAATATAGATTTAATGTGTGTATATATATATATATATATATATATATATATATATATATATATATATATAAATAGTAGAGGCATGGTTGTCAACGGTATAGGTCTTAGTGTGCCTATTTATGATTTGGAGGCAGCACTAACAAGGCTGGGTAATGTTGTTGGCAGGGCATAGCCCATTCGTGTCCAGCAGCCGAAGATCATTTCCTACTTTTCCACAAAGCCACGGATCAACAAAGCTGCTTGTGCGAGTGTACACTGAGGGAAAGTTGGTCAGGCACGATGAAAAACTGTTCCTCACTCCCCATGACGTCACTCCAACCACCATCCATTCTTCTTCCCCACAGCGGCGACAGAAAAGGGGTCCGCCACTATCTCCCTTATAACAGAAAACATAAATATAAGGTCTGCTTATTGCATGGCGTGTCTATCATTTTATTCTCCTTAATAAACTTAAAAAGTGACAATATTTTCATTCTTATATATCCTTACAATTTGATGTTAAGCTCTGTCACGATGACGTAAATATATTACTTATTCCATATTGGATGTTGACCATTTATGACATTACATAATGAAAGGGTCTGTAAGTTGCTATTTCCTGTAGTCATCATGAATGATTGTTTCTCCTTAATATTGGCATCGTACTGTATGCTTACCCTTTGCCATATTATGTAATGTATATTATTCGTCTCACCAAATCCAAAGTGGTTTTCACCTCGTCATTCTCCAATACCCCATGAACAATTCAACCATTAAGCGTACACATAATGCTTAAAAGGTATGCTTATGGTTTGGCATAGGGGTTAGGCCAATTCTTTCCCACAGCCTGTAATTGGGAGGGGAATGGGGGTAAAGTGGAAATATATCCTTAAGTTATCGTAGGTTTTTCTGATTAACTGGTCTTATATATATTTTTTTCTTTTTTCATAACCCTTGTAGATAAAGAAGAGTCCAGAAGCAAAGATAGTCCCCCGCAATGTGTTTAACTAGGAAAGTGTTTTATCAGTGATACCCAAATATTTCCAATATACACAAAATACTTGCTCAATACAAACTGTATTTAAAAAAGGCGTGACTATTTATTTAGTTGTCCTGATGAACGAGATTTAAAATGGGAGCATTCGATGATGTCATTCGTAAACTGGACAGATTTGAGCAAGACTCCGATGAACAGGTAGGAGAAAAAAGATCGTCGTCATGGTTTTGGCCAAGAAATATTCATACAACATTTTATGCTACGGCTCCTGCTTTGGCTGAGATAGTTGGTACCATATTGAAAGAATTGGGCGGGATGGAAGGACAGCCTTACGGCGAAGGACTAAAAACGGTGAACACTTACATGGCATGCTGAACTGACGCCATTGTACACACAGATATTGGAATCGTATATGCGAGCATTCCGTACATTACGCATCAAGTACCGACAGTATGCGTTGCTGATAACACGAGTGGGAGCTTCCTGTAGCACTGCCGGCAATATCGGCCTTACTCCGCCTGAAATAAACGTGGTGCAACATATTTATATGTTCATAGACACAGTTGTGAGTTAAAAAAATGATTTGGTCATTGGTATTCCGTATTATTGTTATATTCTGCATTGTTGTAGACACAGCATAGGAAGGTTTTATTCATTCATATTTCTACTTTTATATAATTTCTTAAAATATGGACTGTACGGGAAAAAATGTCCAATTAAAAAATAGACAATAATTATTAACATTTTGTATCATATTGTGATATGTCTGATAGCAACATCAACACGAATGTCTAAGACACTAGGTGATTAGATGGTAAAATTGTACACTAACTTGTGCGTCCCCAGCCGGTGATGTAGCAATTGGCTCCTACAAAGTCGGCGTTCCCGCATGGTAGCGGGCATATCTTCACCCGCGCGTTTAACACGGCAGGCCTGTCTAACTTGAAGAGCGATATGTCGTTCTTTAAAGGGGGGTTGTTAAAAGAAGGATGCTGAAAGAAGGGTTAATAAAACAGTTATAAATCGGATGGTTAGAAAAAAAATCCTGCTTTGACTCAGTGGTGAAGGTACAAATACCATTGTTAATTTCTCATGTGAAGATAAACTAAAAAAAAATTTAAATGTATAAGAAATCTAAAATATATTTCCGATTACCCCTAATTCAAAATACCATCGGAAAAATGCAATATTAGAGATTAACTCGCTTAGTTCCACATGCGCTAAATATGGTCTCTATTTTCCTCTACATCTAAACGCAAGGATGATTTTCCGGATTTCATATTTTGAAATGTCCTCCCACGATGCAAGTATCCTATCTTTTAACCACTTTAAAGCCTTTTTCCACTGATTCCGCTGTACACATTTCTCTTTATAATTCATAGGAGTACAATTAGGAACGTGAGGCCACTCGTCTTTCATGATGAATTTTGGCGTGGCTCGGTAAGAACAGTCTTGAGTCACTTTACTGGTATAAAAGAATATTCATCTCGTTGAGAAACCTAGTTATTCCTAAGATAAAGTCTCCTACAGTGCGAGATTAGATAATCATCCAAGTATTTCACTAGTACTTCTCACTTTCATCGTATATGACGTAATTAGCGCCCCGCCGTAAATAACCCCCCCCCCCCCCCGCACACACAGATTTTTGAGGAGATCACATTGAGCAAACTATGGGATGAGACATTCTTACCTCAGCCAATATCACGTGGCGCCTTGCAATTTTGTTGATATAAACTTGCTTAATTCAGGAACTAAAGCTTGGATTACCGTATTTCTCCTTTTTAAACCGCGTTTTAAAATATAAATTTAAATGCTGAAACTAGGTTTTTTCTAACAAGGTTGGTCGTTTTTAAATGGAAGGTTTCCTGTATATCTTCCATGCAGATTTAGTCGGAGGATATGTTCTTGAATGATAATACGATGTCTTTGAACGAGGAACACGTAACAGATTTGGGGGAAAAAATTTTAGTATTTTTGTTACATTGAGAAATGTGTATACAGATTTTTTTGTGAACATCAATATAGTGCAAGTTGGCCGCGCAAATATCCAAATCCCGGCAACACGAGTCATTTGCCTAAATTTCCTAACAAACCTTCATTTAGGTATTCCAAATATACAGAACGTGACAGAACAAGATTATTTTTTTACAGCCTTCGTTAAATACTACCAAACTGAATAACATTTATAAATTTTAATTGTTCAACACGGACAACCAAAAACTAATCAGGGATCTTCCATGGCGAGTCTCGACGCACATGATCAATACGTCACTGCAAACTGGTGTGACCGCGAAACTTAGTCAATTTTGACAAAATCCGGTGTCTCGATCTGTTTGCCAGTACGTGTTTTGAATATTACAGACCCGAACTATACCTGATTTATATAAGTCAAAACAGCCCTATTTTTGTGTGTGAACTATTTGCTACGTAAATAATTTATGTCCATACCTTATACGGAGTAATAAATATTAAGCATGTCGCCTCTAGCCGAGAATAACCGGATCGTGTGCATTTAAATTCGTCAGACAAGGCTGGCTGCAAACCAGGTTGGTATACTCACATCCTCAAATGGCATCACGCGGACCAACAACCAAACAACAGAGATAATAATATGCGCACAGTGCAAAAAGAAATTAAAACAGGAGCAAATAGAAAAATCGAGAAAAGGAATCCTCGTTTACCTCAATTCAGCCCAGATAACGGGACATCGCCCACATTACAGATGTGAGTCTGGAGTGACCATTGCACGTTCATAAAAAAATAATGTTTAGGATACGGGAATAATTTTGCGACTAGTAGCGGTTTAGTATCGGTCATGACAGAGTTCTAGATAATTTAAAATGTTTTTATGAAATCATGTATTTTGTGTAAGTCTGTCTTTTCATATAATACCACGGCTTATAAAGTAATATTTATTAATATAAATAAACTAATATCAACCGGAAAAAATGTCTCATACATTTCCAATACCTCTTTTATTGTAACAGCGTGTCGTTATGGTTTCAAATTAAGAAAGAACAATATCATTAATTGTTTTCCGAGATCGAAAACAACCCCGTTCAAATGTTTCAATAGTTTCCGGAATTATGGTTTCAATTTTTATCATCAGGAGCTATTTAAGATTGTTTATACGCACAGACCACATTAGACGTTTTTGCGTTTTGCTAGGCGAGGACAGTTCTATGGCAAGTAACAGACTGAACAAAGCAAAACGAAACGATAGAATGATACAGGATGTAAGGGTACAGGAGCCCTGCTACTGATTAATTCTTCTGAAAATTCAACTGCGCCTTGAAGTGGTGAGTTCGGCGTGTGGTTTAAAATAGGGATTCATGGTATCAACTGCCTAGCCGGATTCCATGTGTGATTGGGCGAAGTCCAGATGTGGTTTTAAATATCCGTGCGGTTTAAAATAGAAGAAATACGGTTATTTTTTTTTTCAAAACCTCGCACCACCATCGCAAAAGATAATAAGCAGATTAGTACACTTGCAGGTCACTGGCAATTTCTCTAAGAGATTATAATGCATGCCGGGGTAATCCTTTTGTGACAGAATCAAATCCTCCCCTCGGCCATAATTATACGCAGAGTACACACACACACACACACACACACATATATATGACGTATAATGTTTTGCCCTTTAAGATCATAGTATCTGTAATATTTCGACTTGAATCGGGCGCGATCAGTGGCACTAAGCTTAGATATAATGCGCTCATCACTTGATAACCGTACAGCGCTACTACACAAAGTAACCTCCCAGCAGGTGTTTCTTCCTTGTTTTTTTCCATGTTTCTTTCCCTTTCTTCGGGGATTTTTCTGGTTATGGTAAACATGCACACCTGGACCATGTTACTCAAACAAATAAACTAAACAACAGGTGAACTAGAAATAGTAGGTTCGTGTGCCAGGATGGTGTTACTGGGAACCTTTTGCATTCAACCAAACAGTATTAATAGCGTAAGATAATACTAATATTACTGTAAATGTCTTTGTACCTGTGAAGATTTTTTTACGGAAAAGGCAACGGAAATATAACTTACATTATATATCCGTTGGACATTCCTGCTGTATCCATCAGTGGGGTCAGAAATGTTGTGGGCACCAAGAACTACCCTGTATACACGCTCTGAACTGATGTAACACAGAAAAAGGGAAAGAAATGAATCAGATTCGTTTGTACTGTGAGACTCCGCTTTCAAATAAAATTGATTTCTTATGTTTCTTACTAAACTCTTAGATATATTTTATAATACTTACGTCTAGGTGGCAAAGTATAAAGTGAAATCGCTTTAAAATGGCCGGCCGAACATGTTGTTTGTTAAATGTAAATTCGACTTACTACTGTCCGCAGTGAGCAGCTGTCATCACAAAGTTTTTAGAGACAAGAACACCCCCACAGATGTGACGCCTGAAAAGCTGGATGGACGCCTGGCAGGGCCATTCTCCGACGTCAGCAGGCCGGCCATTGATGATGAAAGGCACACCGAACGAAGCAGAGGGCTTGAGAAAATCCTGTAATCTTTCTTCAATCCCTGTCATGCATATAGATATACGTATATATATATATATATATATATACATATATATATATATATATATAAAACGCTGTAATATTAACTTTAAAAAAATGGCGTTTCATTCATTCCTACTTTGTAAAGGCGAACAAAAAACACACACACAGGAAACAGTGCATATAACGATAATATTATAGGTATAATATTATACAAAATTTGTCTCCACGATGGAAATGCGATTCGTCTTTGTTTCCACGATGAATTAAATACAAGACTGGAACACACCTGGACGAGCCTCAACTACGGCAGAGTTCAAAAACAAGTAAATCATCAGAAATAAGAACATCGTTGATGTTTCTCTTTACAGCTGCCAGTATGTGTTTACGTCCTCCCTCTCTTCTGATTTTGCTCGTGACACATCTAACGTTCATATATACCTTTACACATGAGTCATGTGACCACAAACTACTTAATATATATATATATATATAAGACTTCAGTAGAATTTTCTTGACAGCTTAAGTCATGTACTAGCTACATGAAAACTATCATGAATTGTTAGATTTAGAACATTAGAAAAAAATGCAACATCTTGACCTGAAAGTGACATATTTACAGAGATAAAAATATTCATGGCAACAAAGAAATCCAAAAAATATACTATCACGTTTGTTATATGATAATTACATATAACATACTTCGAATCATACTTTAAGTTCTTTCCCTCCTCTTAGTTAATTGTTAGGTACAAACATAATGTACACTTTGTTCAAGTAAATCACGAAGCTCATGACAGTCAGTATTCCTCGAGCTGATATTACTTTCTGTTATTGCTGTTTCGCATCATATGCCCGAAGTTCTTTAGCCACTATTACGTGAAACACATGCAGTTTGTAGCAATTGCGATTTTTTAAATTTGCATGAGAACGTGATCTGTAATTTATTTGCTGCCATGACATGTACAAGATCTTATCTCGATCCAGCTAACAGATCTGGTAACCTATTTGTCTTTCCTAATCGTAAAAAGTGTGTCAATAGATCAATCGGACGAAAAACATCGACAACAAAAACCATAAATCGACTGCATAGAAAATATGTTGGAATATTTTTAGATTTAGTACAAAACGAACACATAATTTTACCTTATAATACATTTTGGATATTTGAGATCCTGCAAACGTAAGACTACATGCAGGTGGTACAAGATAGCAAATTATATAACACACCTCGAATCTCACAGTACGATCTTTGTTTCCTCTGAGTTTAGTTTTTCAAGGAAAGTGTTCTTTTTTTCACTCTTATTGAATGGCCTCTGCTCCATGACCTGTCATTATTTATTAAGTTATTACCAGCAGTAAGCATTTGTCATTAATATATGAAGTTATGGCTGTACTTTCATAAAGTGTCACGTTCTCCCCTCTCTCCTGGCAGACATCCTGCATTTTAATTTTAACGCTGCTAGAACTGATTACATGTAACTAAACCACTAAAAATAAATTAAACTTAATAAGGTTCAGTTTGCGGGCGAAATTGCGAAAATAAAATGTTACCATATTAAAAACATTAAAGAGGCTTGACATGAAACGGTACATTAATTGTGGTCTGTATACGTGTGAGGATATGCTTGATCTCACCAATTGTCAATGATTGCATGTAGGTAAATAAACAATATACTTAGTATCTATTTGTATGATTTGATTACAGAAATGATGTACATATAGCATCAATGGTTATAGCATGATGCTTATACTATTGGCATTGTTGTTATGTATGTAATATATATTCTTAAAAATATATTTGGTTAAGATAAACGAATTTATTTTCTTGAGTTTAGGTCAAAATATAGTTTTAAACAATTTCCGTATATATTGCATCAAAACATGATTAATTATGTGTCTGTACTAATACTTCGAGTAGTCGTTCTCGGCTTTCTCCCAACCTTACATACTTCGTGTTACATTTAGATGTTTATATATATATATATATATATATATATATATATATATATATATATAATTCACAAACTATAGATATACTAATAGTTTATACACCTTGAATGAATTGTGCGTGAAACATATGACCATATGCCAGGTTGAAAATACCAAGTGAACTAAAGTGAACTTATACTGAAATTAGAAGCAGGAAGAACAGTTTTTATAGTGTCTAAATTTGGAACATAAAGCCATAAAAATTGTACATTAATCGAGGTATACGCGTGGTTCTGGTACTTGCACACATGGCTGAAATGATATAAAAAGTTAGATGGGGCAATATGGTGAATTACATAATATACTTACTATCAACATGTTATTACTTTGTCTCCTTTGATTGTAACACGATCACCAGATGTCGGCTAATCTAAAAGCACTGGATTCATGACATTCAGATCCCCGAATATATCTAAACAGCACATCCGTATCTGTCACTCTTACTTACCGAGATATAAATTCAATTTTATGTAAGTTGTGAGTTTTGTATACGACATTAGAACATGACCATGCATCATTAATTGTTCTGTCAAAAAGTGACACATGATATCTTAAACAAACCTCTAAAAATACCAGAACATTCTAATGTATCAATAAAGGCCTACAGTAATCCAGGCATCAGAGGAGAATGTCTCGGATGAATTAAAACAAAAGCCACAGATAGTACCACACTATGTATTTAACTAAAAAGGTGTGGCGTCAGTGATACCAAAATATATCCTCTAATCTTGGCAAGTACCCCTTTTATATTTTAAATACTTGCAAAATATAAACTGGAGTTAAAAGAAGAAAATCCATGATTAGCTTTTAGTAATCCTGGTGACCCTGTTTTATCTGAGAGCAACCGGGGTGTAATTTGTAAAATAGACTGCTTTGACAAGACACCCTACGGGACAGGTTATCCAAAAACAGACGGCTGAAATGGCTGTGTCAAGGAAATATGCCTGCAACACTTAATACTAACAGTTCCTTTTTTTGGATATCTGGCACTAGAGACAACCACTGGTCTGCAAATACAAGAAATTTTAAAATGTTGTGATTGGTTGAAAATTTGCATGCAGAAGCCAATAAACCAATCACGTTTTACACATTGTATTTCCCTTGTTCTGATGAAAACATAATGAATCAGAATATTTTACGAACACCAAAATTCTAAGTCCCTTAGAAACATTAGTCTGCAAATATTTTTTTAAAATGTTGTAATCATTGAATTCCGCTAGTTCTACGAATCGTTGTATATACTTTGAAGGCTAAAATGTTCTTCTTTACTAACGCATCTGAAGGGAAGTAAAAAAGACCATCGTTGGCCACAGGAAGTCGACAAACAGGGTGATGTTTTAGTCATATGTCAGTATTGTGCTGAGTATATCAGAAAAATTGGTGAAGAAAGTAGAAAGGTGTTTCAGACATATTTGGTAAAAGAATAGGGCGGGACGGACAGATAGAGGGACGGACGGACTTGGACCATTTTATTAGACTTCCCTCCTCACGACTGGGAGACTGATTCAATGAGGTGGGCTTGAAAGGTCAGTATGTATTGAAAAATCGTGTGGATAGCACACGTTCAAATAATAATTGTATATCACTGGAGATTTTCGACATTTTCATACTTTTGGTATTATAACATGTGGTATTATAATTTTAGATTATGTTGATTTAAACAATAAAATAAAACTCTTTTCATTCAAACAAAATCACAACACATGGTATAACAACTGATGCTTTTAAGTGCAGGTTTGATGTGGGAATAAATAAAGAAATAGGATTTTGGTGTCATTCAAATAGTGAAGTGCGTAACAATTCCACATAGGATAACGTTGGGAAAACGTTAAGAATCGTTTTGAATAATGACATTTCTAAACTATGGCCTTAGTTTATAATCTCTGCACTGCCTTCATGAATATTAGAGTATATATCTTTAGCCACAAACGCACAGGCAACGTCACTGATTTCGATGACATGCATATGCTAGGTGAGGGGAACCTCGAGAAAAAAAAACAAGGGACCTGTGGGTCACGGCGCTCAGCTGAAATATATTATGAGAATTTTTTAAAGAAAAAGCCAAACTTATTGAATCTTTTCCCTATTGATATGAGACACATGTGGACGATCGAAGGTCTGGGATGAAAAGTCTGGCTTTAAATGCATCGACAATCTATTTAAAGAAGTGGATCCTCTGACCTTAACCATTGACCTCGTGACCCAAACTCAAAAGGGTTTTTACTTCAATGGTAGGCCATATATTAGTCAAGTTTGAAATCAATATTTCAATCCAACCTGGAGTTATCATCTGGATAGACATAAGTGAACAGTTTAACCCCTGTGGCCTTGTCTTACTTTATTAGTGGGCCATATATGAATGACGTTTGAAACCAATTTGAATATATTTATATTTTTCCTCCTGCCTGGGACATTTACCTAAGAGTCTAATGAACCTAATCAAACATATACAGCAATGGCTTTTGAAAGTGAACTTTTTATCCAAATAATAATTCATCTGCAAAACTTTTAGTGAACTTAAAAATTATAATAACCAACACTCTACTCAAGGAAAGAATACAAAATAAATAAAGACACAATAAATAAAGACAGGAATATAAACTCATATTGGCCCAATATGTTAACATACAAGAGTACCACAAACGTGCATAATACGCCCGTCGTGTTTTGGTGACCTCTGACCTAATTAAATATGCGTGAATTTGATGAGAATGAAAATAAGTTTAGAAATTTTATTGGTAAAAATGTATGATGAGTTTCATGAAAATATTTATGATAATTGGTAAATCACTAAGGTGCCTCCAAAACGCGGTGACCTCTGACCTCATTTAATATGCGCGGATTTTGTTGGAAATCGAACTAAGGCGAGATATTTTATTGATTAACATATTGGTCGAGTTTTATCGAAGTCTGTAATAATCTATTGATGAACAATTATGATGAGTTTAGTCAAATCCATCAAAGCTCTGGTAAGTTATCGTTGCGATACTAAAATTAACGGACGGACGGACAGACGACGATGGACGGACAGAAGGACTGTTGATTTACCATAATACGTCCCGTCATAGACGGTCGCATGATATCATGACGATTTTGATTACAAATAATTCATCAAAATCCTTTCATAACATCTTATTCGTAGCATTTTGTTACTAAATCGGCTTCTGTGGTCTAGGGGAAGAGTACATGACTCAACGAAGAGGGATCGTGAGCTCAACATCAGTATAGAAGGGGTCAGATTTAATGGTCCGCCTCGACCCATGTATTTCAGGCTTAATTGGGAGGTTGGGCCCTGCAATCAGGTCATCACTAAGGAGTGCATATTTCTTTTTTTTTTTTGGGGGGGGGGGGGAGGGGTTCCCGGTCTTATGACCCAACAATGGGGAAGATCAAACACGAAGACCCCGCCCATGCGTCAGTTAGCGAACTTCGGTGACACCAGGTAATAATTAAGAATAAAGCGCGTGCTTCAGTCATGTCAGGCAGTACTAAAGCGGAATGGCCTGTGTACATATAGGGAAAGGTAATAGATAGGAAAGCATAACAAATGGTTCAAAAACCTCACTAAAATACAAACTAACAATAAAATTCTCTCCCTCGAGGTGTAATATTATATGACCATTAGTTCTGTGTACAGTATCAGTTTAGAACAGAAAATTATATATAGTCCAATTTGTCCCTTCTATCACTCGATTTATGTACAATAGGCATGTAGTATGCGTAAGTGTGAATCATGGCTGAAAGAAATATATGTTACGGTTTACTAACTCGATCGTTACCTCACAGGTCAGTTATACTTTTCAGGTGCGAGGCGACTCACGTTCGGAAACACCTTAATATGCACAAGAGGGAAACTTTCATCACGTTCCTAAATTTATATTAAAGGTTAGCCTAATACTTATGAATGCGACAACGGAAAAGAATCCCGTAACTAAAATCATTATTATGTTCAGATTACCTCCAAAGTTTAATGGTCTGCTTATTGAGTTTTGACAAATCTTCACTAAATAAATTGTTATAAATGTCCACTCCTTAAGAATATCACTCACACTAAAAATCTTATGGACGTATTTGCTGTATCAATCACTGTCGCCAAATATAGAGTGCATTGTAGAAAGCCGCTGGACTGATGTGACGCATGAAAAAGAAGGAAATTTATCAGATTCGTTTATATCGTGAGACTGTGCTTTAAAAAAATACTAATTTCTTATAATTCTAAGAAACTAAGAAACATTTTATGAATACTTAAGTTGAGGTGGTGAAGTATAAAGTAAAATTTCATGTACGTGTTGTTTAAAAAAATGTACATTCGACATACAAATGTCCCCAGTGAGCAGCTGTCTTGACAAAGTTCCTAGAGCGAAGGACAGCCCCATGGATGTGATACAAGTTGCTGGAAGAGTAAACCTGCGTTTACACCTGGCAGGGCCATTCTCCATCGTCAGCAGGTCAGCCATTGACGACTAAAGGTTCACCGAACGAAGCCGAGGGATTGAGGAAATCCTGTAATCTCTCTTTTGTTCATTTTATACATCAAAATGTTAATCTATGAATAAGAAGAATTATTACTTGGTAAAACTTTTTAAATAGCATTTTATGCAGGTTTTAGGTTTGCACACTGCATTATTACATGGTGATGCATTGTTGAATGTTCTGTAATATAGTAACACATGAAATCCCAAAACTAACCCCCGCAAAAGAAATATTTTTTAATGTATTAAAGGGGCCCATTCCGATACCTAATCTCTACTTAATAAAAATAATCCCATGAACTTTTTTTATGAAAATAAACAAAAAAAAAGAAAAAGAAAAAAAAGACGGTTGAACTGTATAATAATCCATATATCTTATGGCAGGTTTAAAGATGGAGGAAGTGAATACATTTGTTTAATAACTTGACTGACCCGTCCATGCATCTAGCTTAAACACTATTTTTCCCATCCAATCTCGTTATAAGACCAATAGCAAAAAGGAAGCATTTGAAAGATTTTTAGGAGAGGTTAAGGCCACTTAATAATGTACCCTGGAAAGTGTAGAAGTTAAAACAGTTGAGACGGGAGATCTCGGGCCTTTGACATCTGAGCCCACACGCAGTCGGACTACTTCGGACAACACATCGGACAACTACAATCTCGGACAAAAGGTCCGACGAGCTCGGCCCACGTTACGGTAATTGTAAAAACTCGGAAGTCGGAACAAACCGAGAACTTTTTGAGTTTAAACATTAGGCATAGACCATCTTTGCCATCCAAGAAAGTTTCAAAGATATATTAAAATATATGAAATTAAAGCATAATAAATGTGTCGGAAGCCTATCAGAAGTCATCCGGGAAGATGATACTCAAAATGTATAAAACTCGGAAGTCAAGCTTATAGCAACAACCAACGGTGACACAGAAAGGGTCTTGCATCAACCCAAATTTAAATTAAGGTAATTTTTATGTATTTGAATGAAATCATTATGTATATAACTAACAAAAATATCAAAATACAAAACATGAAGGTAAAATACTATAAAAATAATAAATTACAAAACCAGTATAATAAAAACAGATTTTATTTGGTATTCCATTTTTTTTTCATTGAACAAATACATACATGATGCAAAATATGTTAACATTATAAAATGAATACACAATATGTAAAATAACTTATGTGAGAATAAAATTTTTGTAATTATTCATCAGCGATATAATTTGATATTGAATGATATTATATGATAAAATATCATATTTTATAAAATTGTAATATTATTGATATTCCCAAAATATTACATAAACCATTAAAAGATATATGTACAGCATATTATGTAGTGTTGGTTAAGTAAGACAAACTGATATAAGTTAATATAAATTAATATATGAAAATTCACTTGTGTATAATAAGACAATTAATATATCCATTCATGTATGTGATCATTTATCTCCTCCTCTGCTAGTTATTCTTACAAATAAAACAGAGGGCAGAAAGGATTTTAGTTAGCGATTCCTCTTTTTACCACTTGTAATTTAATTCGATGTTCTGTTACATTTTAAGATATTTTATGTCGTAACTTTAAAGGCACACGCGTTTCTTTGTTCTTAGCCTGATCTCCAGTTAGCACAACATTTTATGAAACTATTAAGTGTTTAAAAAAATAAAAAATTTCTCTGGATTCTTTTCATGTTATCCTGTTATAATTGTCAGAACATATATTATTTTCTATATGATTCATTTATCTGTTACATGTAATAAAAAAAAATATTTTATATAATAATAAAGCAGTAGAAATATTTCCTTCCTAATACATATTTCCTTCCTACAAAAATTAATTTGAGCTAAACTTAAAATTTGAATATACTCTTATAATGTTGTTTTGTTTTTGTAACATCACATGCCTTTTTTTAAATCTATCACAGTTTTGAAGTTTTACTTTTTTTCAAAATTACGAAACATTTTGGAAGTGTTTTTATAATGTTTTAAGAAAATTGTCTGTGCAATTTTCTAAAAATGTTTCCTCATACGTTGGGTGATCAGTATTCAGCAAGCCTTGGAGAGTTATATTTGCGCTATGTATAGCACCATTATGCATATATATAAAAAATAAGCTTCATTAATATTTTATATAGCACCCTAATGGATAAAATATTGTTTTATAAATACAAACCTGAATGGATTTTTCTTATGTTTGTACCAGTTCCTGCAAAAGTGCGGCAGTTTTATACTTTGCTGTTTACATTAATATACAGTTTTATGTATTTTATATAAGGAAAAGGTTATTACCCCATTTTGATAAAATTACAAAATTTTAATGTTTTTATATTATATTTCCACAAAAACATTCCATATTTAAAATTACGTTGCGATATGATATATAAAACATTATATTTGAATTGATATTTCAACAATGTTTTTAATTTTTTATTTTATATATCATTATGTGAGAAATATACATTATGATTTTATTAAAATACATGAATATTACTTAAATAAAATTTGAAATGATGCAAGACCCTTTCTGTGTCATTGTTGGTTGGTGCTATGGCTTGCATTACGAGTTTTATTCATTAAATTTCATATATGTTTATATATATCTTTGAAACTTTCTTGTATGACAAAGGAGATCTATATCTTCCATTTTAACACGAACAAGTGATGGTATGATCGTTATTTTTTTCAAATATACTATTTATTAAAAAAAAAATAAAACGGCTCCCGACTTCCGAAAGCTTCCGACTTCCAAGTTTTATTTATTGCCCCACTTTACCTGTTTAAATCGGACCATGACCACATCGGACCACTGGCCGAAGAGCTAGTTATCGGATCACTGGGCCGAAGAGCTCGGAACACTCTAGCTGTTCAGATCCAACCACTACGATATCGGACCACGAGGCCGACCAGCTTGGACCACTTTAGCTGTTAAAATCAGTCCACGATCATGATATCGGACCACCTGATCGAAGAGCTTGGAACACTTTACCTGTTAAGATCGGACCACTACGATATCGGACCACACGGCCTACGAGCTCGGACCTCTTTAGCTGTTTAGAGTGGACACTACGATAACGGTCTACGGGTCGCTGAGCTCGGAACATTTGAGCTGTTTAGATCGGACCACTACTAAATCGGACCACGGGGCGACAGCCTGGACCACTTTACCTTATTAATTTGTAAAATAGATTTGAACAAGAGACGCCAAGGGACTTTCAAGGACGTAGGGTAGGGGGTGCGGTGGAATTGTACGGATGAGTCACATTCATTTTATTTTGCATGGACATGTCTTTTTATATAGATATCGTTCGCCCGCAGTACTAGTCTCCATTCATTTAAGATTTTTTCGTCACATTTTTATTTACTGATGCCCCTAGTAAAAAAATCAGAGCCAAACAGTTGCTATTTTAAAAATATGGTTTTATTTATATAATTCACAACAGAGACTACGTATATATACTACATATGAATTGATTTCAATATAAATCATTGAATGCTAATATTCACAGGTAAGCATTATGTTCATGCATGGATCCTTTCTGCTTCTATATCATTTAACCACATACTACAAGGTTAACACAAAACACAACATCTTTGTCTGACTTTCGGGGTGTTGAAAATCATGATTTTGCTCAAAGGTCTGAGAATATACGTCGCCGTGAGCAAACATCTGGTTTCCAAAGAGGCCTGCCCATAGTCACAGAGGATATTAAGTTAAAAGTCTCTAGATTCAACAGTTACGTATCTTGATCGCTACAGAGTAGTCAATATGGATCTTAAATAAGTCCTGGCGGCCATTTTGGATTAATTCAAATTGAAGAATGTTTCACTGATTACATTTTATTAGACTTTTATTATGTTTTCCACGGATATTTCCGCGCTTAATGGTGATAAAATAAATTAAGTTGCAATTTGGAGTGGGTAGAGCCTCTTTTTTCTGTAAAAAGACTGGACTAATGCTAATCGCGATACAGTTTTCAAATATTGATATTTCTATATATTGATATATCCCCCATTGGTACTTTTTCTATTTTTTTTTTAATTTCGTTTACAGCCAAATTGTGAACGTTGTCTGTCCGTCCCTGCTATCTCAAAAACCGTAAGAGCTAGCAGCGTCAATTTATATTGACGAATTAGTCACATTGTAGTTATCAAAACCAGGATGCATTGGCGACAAACTTCTCTGAGTATACTATTCATTAGTAGGGCAGAGGGCTAGGCCCCAGTTTCTAACCGACTCTCAACACATAGCATGTCTCTTAGCAAGAATCATACACAATGAGTTAACCAATCAGAGATTTACTTGTCACAAATAGCTTCAATTAAAGGAAGGTATGCACGGGAGCCGAATGGAAGTGCAATTAGACTGAACAGTTGCCATATTATCAAGGCTTAGCAGTTACCTAAGGACTTTCTTAGGTCTAACACTTGAATCAAGGAGAAACGGTTAAACCTACATTTTACATATTATATAATCTGAATGGAATATACAAAGATTGAAGATTGTATATATAATAAAATCACTGGCCCTCAATACCTTACAACATGTCAAACTTTATTTTCTCGATCTTTTTAGGGGCACTATTTGTATTTATCTTCAATTTACAGAGGAAAAGCTGAAAAACCGTAAAGGTCTTCTTCTCTGAAACTGTAAAGTTTAATTGTTTAATAGTTCACAGAAATTATTCAAGCAATTAGCTCTCTTAAGATCGTTCGAATAGTCCCAATTTGAAGAGGTTTGACCGAGTTACAGGAAGCTTAACTTGGTCTTTTGGACAACTAAGGATTAAATACTTTTTCATTTAGCCACATAAACATACAAAAATTAAAAATCGCAGAAACGGCTTGAGCTGTCATCACCAAATAATATGCAGATGCAGGTCACAGGACTCAGTTTTGAAAAAAAAGGTTTCGTTGGAGACACCTGAATTGACCTTTTCTTTACGGGGTCATATTTCATCTTTACATTAACCCATACTATCTCAGGACGAGCAGGAGTCAGTATCACTAAATGTTATAAAAAATCAGTGACATGTCAATTGTCGAGGGGAAAGTTAAAATACTTTAAAACCCTTCTTAAAAATGGAGCCAAATTCTTTAATATTTCACCAAAAAAATATCCCAGTGATGGTCTCTTTCACGTTTGATCAGGTAAGTTTTCAGGTAAGAACTTTTGCCGAGTTAAAACAATATGAACTTAGTCATTTGGCCAAGTACGTATCCTTACATTACAATCCCAGAAACGGCAGGAGCTAGCATCAGTGGCGCCACCGACAGTTGCATTTCCATTGCAAGCATCTGTGCTTATAAGAGGGTTTATACATGTATACATGTTCGATGTGTATATATATATATATATATATATATATACAAGTAATCAGTTTTCTGCCACGCTCTCTTAAGATAACTGATATCTTACGCCTTGGTTAATTGCTCGGGGGAAATATTCCTCTAAATTTTAGGGAGATTTAGCACATAATAGGTATAATAGGTACTTCCGACAATCAGTCTATACGGTCGTCATATTTCGTCAATTATATAATTGCAAAGCAAAATTGCAGAGAATTTAGAGTAAGAGTAAGCAAATTAAAGGTATATAAATTAAAATTCAGGAGATTTTAAACAAAGAATGATCAGAGACCTAATAAAGGTGGTTAGCGCTATTTTTTTATGATGTGGCAAAATTCTCTCTCTCTCTCTCCCTCTTACGCAGTACTCTTTCCATATTTTTTTCCCTTTTAATCACCTTTTGTTCAAACAATCTTAGTATGACTAGCTGATAAAAAAATATTCATTGTTAACAGTCTCAACTTAGCTGAAGGAGTCGCAGATTGTGGTCATATGTCGTTGAGATGATAGTGACAGATCCTACTCCTTGAAGAGATCCCAGACCTTTTGCTCTATGATTTTGTGTATGCGTGCTGTGTATTTGTATTATCTCCCACGTGCCATAGTAAAAATGATCATCATTTTCTGGATATATAAACAGGGTAAGTTATCGTTATTAAATGTATCAATTGCACTCAAAATTAAAATATGAAACACAAAAATTAGAGCAAATTTATAGATTTCAAGCCCTTCATACTTATATTTAATCGAGTTTTAATATAAACATTCGTCGGAAAACACAAAAATATTTGTTAATACAAATTTAATTTAATGCAACACATTCAATCATGGATAGCAGAACTCCTCGAACAACACAGCCTGCGTACATTATGTTCTTGAATTTATCATCTAGAGTATATGAAACGTGTAGCGGTAAGTTCTTTTTCAAAATCAATTATATGACCTTTAAATGATATAATTTTAAACAAGATCCACACGTGTTGTTATATATTCTCTATATTTCATCCATTCATGGTTATCTGACCAAGCGTTGACTTCACTTTTACAAATCTTGAGAAACATAATTATTTTGGAAATTAGATCATTCCTTAAATTTCGATTACATACGCCATTATATCCTGCATAATTTCTAATGTAAATAAAGACTTGTTAACGTGCTGAAAGTCGTGGATATAGATTTAGTTTAAATAGCATAAGAAAATAGCATCATTGATGGCAGCAGTGAAGGACAGTGTGTCTATACACGATTGGGACGCAGCACTAACAAGGCGTGTTAGTGTCGTTCGCAGGACATACGCCATTCGTGTCTAGCAAGCGAAGATCATCTCCAACTCTACTGCAAAGCCACTCCACGTAGCAGCTTGTGCGGGTGTAAACTAACGGATAGTTGGTCATACACCTATTGAAGATGCTGCCTACCCCCCATGATGTCACTCCAACTACCATCCATTCTTCTCCCTGACATCGGCGACAGAAAAGGGGCCCACCACTATCTCCCTGATAAAATAAACTAATAATATCAGGCCTGACGCTTCCAACATGTTACTTTATACACTTAAATAGTGACAATATTTTTGGTGGTTAATATCCTTACTGCTTGGTGGTATGCATAATGTATTTTACTCTATATGTCGCCCTCAGGATGAGGTAAATATATTACTTATTCCATATTAGCTGTTGACTATTGCTTGAATTACATTTGCATTATGCAAGAGTCTGTAAGTTGCTGTCACTTTAGTCAACATGAGTCATAGGTTCATCTTATTATGGGCACCGTACTGTATGCTAACCCATTTTGCTATTATTGAATGCTTATTATTTTCTTCTGATCATTGCCGAAGGGGTTTTCACCTCATGATCAATTCAACCTTTTAGCATTCATATAATGGTATGCTAATGGTTTTGCACAGGGGGTTAAACCATTTCTTTCACTGAGTCTGTAATTGGTGGTGGGGGGTGGGGGGTGGGGGGATAAGGTTGACATATATCCGTACATTATCGTAAGTTTTCCTGATCCTAATTGTTTTTATTATATTTTTTTTTCTCTTTTTTTTTACTCGACTTGTAGTGAAACAAGGCCCTCAGTGATACCCAAATATTCTTTCCAAGAATTCCTTTTAAATTCAAAATACTTGAAAAATACAAACGGTATTAAAACAGAAATTGTATGATTATCTATATGATTATCTTGATGAGCCTGTTTTAGGAAATGGGGGATATAATATATAACTGGACAGATTTGAACCAGAGACACCGAGGAAGAGGTAATGAAAATAGATCATCGTCATAGTTATGTCCTGCAAATGCGCCTACAATATTTAAAGCTATCAGCTCCTCCTTTTTTCTGAGATATATGGTACTATATTTAACATTATGCATACAAACACCTGAAATTGTAGAATTTTATGATTGGTTATATTTGGATTTGTATGAAAAAAAGGTATAAAGAAAATCTTTCAATTCACAAACATATCATTTCCCTTGGATTATTAAATTAAATATGTCCAATCAGTCTGATAATGATTAAATAAACGGTGAATGAACAGGATGATAATGATTAAATAAAAGGTGCATGAACAGGATGATAATGAATAAATAAACAGTGCATAAACAGGATGGTAATGATTAAATAAACGGTGCATGAACAGGATGATGATGATTAAATAAACGGTGCATGAACAAGATGATGATGATTAATTAAACGGTGTATGAACTAAAAGTTTTTGAAACATATATGAAACATGCAAGTTAAGAAAATGTCTAAAATCAGCAAAAACATGAGCTCTGTGGAACATCAGGCTGAAAATAATTCCATATTCAATGTAGTAGTCATTCTATTCCCCTAGCTCCAAGAAATTCTTGCAAATGATGTGAAGGCTGAATTGTTTGCACATACTTACTTATCTTGGGAAAGTGGAAAGAAACCGGAGAAAGTCGATAAACAGGGTTGGCGCCACCTGCAGGTTTTAATCACGTCCGTCATCTGCTGAGTATGAGAGCAGGGGTTTTAGAGAACTTTGGTGACAGAATTGGGTGGTATTGAAAAATGGCATGACGGACAGATTAGGACAGAAGTCCCCTCTCCTTACGGCGTGGGACAAAAACTGAATTCTTACCTGGCATGCTGAACCCACGGCATTGTACACGCAGATATTGCAATCGTCTATGTGAGCATTCCCTACATTACGCATCAAGTACCGACAGTAGGCGTTGCTGATTACACGAGTGCGAGCTTCCCGTAGCACTGACGGATATGTCGGTCTTACGCCGCCTGAATTAAACGTGGTGCAACATATTTATATATTCAAAAACACAGTTATAATTAAGTTAAAATAAAATGATTTGGTCATACTTCAAAAGTCATGGGTATTCCGTATTATTGTTATATTCTGCATTGTTGTAGACACAAGATAGGAAGGTTTTATTCATTCATATTTCTACTTTAATATAATTTCTTAAAATATGGACGTGTAAGGAAAAAAATCTTCTGTTAAAAAATAAACTATAATTATTAACATTATTTTTTATCATATTGTGATATGTTTAAAGGCAACATCAACACGAATGTCTAAGACACTAGGTAATTAGATGGTAAAATTGTATACTCACTTGTGCGTCCCCAGCCGGTGATGTAACAAGTGGCTCCCACAAAGCTGGCGTTACCGCACGGTAGCGGACATATCTTCACCCGCGCGTTTAACACGGCAGGCCTGTCTAACTTGAAGAGCGATATGTCGTTCTTTAAAGGGGGGTTGTTAAAAGAAGGATGCTGCAAGAAGCGGTGATACAACAGTTATAAATCGGGTGGTTAGGAAAAAAAAAATCCTGCTTTTGACTTAGTGGTGAAGGTACAAATACCATTGTGAATTTCTCATAAGAAGATAAACAAAAAATTAAAATGTTTAAGAATTCTAAAACATACTTCCGATTACCCCAAATTCAAAATACCATAGGAAAAAATGCAATATCAGAGATTTACTTGCTTAGTTCCTTCCACCTGCGCTAAATATGGTCTCTATTTTCCCCTACATCTAAACGCAAGGATGATTTTCCGGATTCCATTTATTGAAATGTCCTCACGCGATGCAAGTATCCCATCTTTTTACCATTTTAAAGCCTTTTCCCCCTGATTCCTCTGTACACATTTCTCTTTATAATTCATAGGAGAACAAATAGGAATGTGAGGCCACTCTTCTTTCATGATGAATTATGGCGTGGCTCAGTAAGAAAAGTCCTCGGTCACTTTACTGGAATAAAAGATCTTCATCTGGTTGAGAAACTAATTGTTTCTTAGATAAAGTCTCCTATAGTCCGGGAGCAGATTATCGTCCAAGTATTTGATTAAGCTCTCACTACTACCGTAATTTCCGCTCTCTCAGTATGTATAAAAGAAATGAATGTATGGCTTTTGAGGCCAATAAACCTCCAGCTAAAGCCTTAAATTTTTTAAACTGGAAGTCTCATGATAGAGGCGAGCTTTTACAAATCTTGACACATAGAATTTGTACATTTGCAAGTTACTCGCAATATCTCTAAGAGATTTATACATCCCGTGGTTATCCTGATATGACAGAATCAAGTCTCCACGCAGGCAAAATTATATCCAGATTATATATATATATATATATATATATATATATATATATATATGTATATTTATTTATTTATATAAATAAAGTATAGTGTTTTGCCCTTAAATAATATAATATCTCTAATATGTCGACCTAAATCTGTCAATATTTCGACTTGCATCGGGCCCAATGAGTGGCACTAAACTTAGATATAATGCGCTCGACATCTGGTAGCCGCGCTACGTCAAGCTTCCAACAGCTGTTTCTTCGTGGTTTTAATGAACTAAAAATAGTAGGTTAATGTGCCAGGATTGCGTTACTGGAAACTTTTTGCATTCAACCAAACAGTACTAAGAGAGTGAGAAAATACTCATATTATCGAAATGTCTTTGTAACTAGGAAGTTTTTTTTGTTGAAAAAGGCTAAGGAAATATAACTTATCCATCACTTGGGTCAGAAATGTTGTGAGCACCAAGAACTACCCTATATAGACTCGCTGAACTGATGTGACGCAGGAAAAGAGACAAGAATTGATCAGACTCGTTTGCATTGTGAGACTCTGTTTTTAAAAAATATTGATTTCTTATAATTTCTACAAGAATCTTAGAAATAATTCATAATGCTTACGTTTAGGTGGCAAGAATGAAATGAAATTGCTTTAAAATTGCCGGCCTTATATGTTGTTTATAACATGAAAATTGGATTTACTACCGTCCGCAGTGAGCAGTTGTCATGACAAAGTCCTTAGAGACAAGAATACCCCGACAGTTGTGAACCATGTAAATCTGAATGGACGCCTGGCAAGGCCATTCTCCGACGTCAGCATCCCGGCCATTGATGATGAAAGGTACACCGAACGAAGCCAAAGGCTTGAGGAAATCCTGTTTTCTTCTCTATCCCTTTCATACATCAACATGTGAAAATATGAATTGAAGTAGCAAATAATGATTAAAGAAATACTAAGTATATTTTACAATAAAGGAAGGTTTGACAATAAAAGATAAACAATGAAAGGTATAAATAGAAATATATATATATGTGTGTGTGTGTGGTTGTGTGTATAACGCTGTAATATCAACTTAAAAATTATTGCGTATCATTCATTGCTATTAAGTAAAGGCGAACAAAAAACATCAACACAGGAAACCGTTCATATTGAGTATATCTTAAACAAATAAGTCTCCCCGATGGAAATACGATTCGCTATTGAAGAATTAAATACAAGACTTGAACACACCTGGACGAGGCTTAGCTACGGCAGAGTTCGAAAACAAGAAAAACATCAGAAATAAGAACATCTTTGCTGTTTTCTGTTGACAAGCTACCACAATGTGCTCACGTCCGCCTTCTCTGCTGATATAGTTCGTGACACATCTTACTTTCATATATACCTTTACACATGAGTCATGTGATCACAAACTTCTTAATATATATATATATATATATATATATATATATATATATATATATATAACACGTCAGTAGAATTTCCATGACAGCTTTAGTCACGTACTAACTACACGAAATGAATTGTTAAATTTAGAACATTAGAAAAAATGCAAAATCTTGACCTGAAGGTAATATATTTACAGAGATTTAGATATTCATGGCAACAAAGAAATCCAAAGAAATATACACTCACGTTTGTTATACTGATAATAAAATATAACGTCGTATCTTACTGAAAGTTCTTTGTCTCCTTTGAGGTAATTGTTATGTACAAACAATGCGCACTTTGTACTAGTAAAGCACGTAGCTAATGAAAGTCAGTATTCCTCGAGTTCATATTACTCTCTGTTATTGCTGTTTTGCATCATATGACTGAAGTTCTTTAGCCGTGATTATGTAAATCATATGAAATTTGTAGCAATTGCCATTTTTAGATATTGCATCAGAACGTGATCTGTAACGGGTTTGCTGCCATGTCGTGTACAAGCTCTCGTCGCACTCCTGGCAACAGATCTTGTAACCTATTTGTCTTCCCTTTTCATTAAAGTGTGACAAGAGACCAATTAAAATGTATGATATATGACGAAAAACATCGAAACCAAAACCGTAAATCGCCTGCATGGAAAATACGTTGAAGTATTTTTAGATTCAGTATATATCCAGGTTATAGCAAGACATTTATACTATTCACATGTTATTATGTATGTCATATTTTCTAAAAAATACATTTTGTTTAAATGAACTGATTTATTACTTTTGTTTAAGTCAAACAAATTCCATAAATATTGCCTGGAACATTATTAATTTTGTGTCTGTACTGTTACTTCGGCTCTCTCCGAACTTACATACTTTAATGTTACATTTAAATGTTTATACCTATATATTGAATATATTTATTAGTCTCAAACAAGGTATTTAATAGTTTATACACCTTGAATGAATCGTGAGTGAAACATGTCCATGTGGCAGCTTTAAAATACGAAGTGAACTGAAGTTTACACGTTACCTGAACCTAAAACTAGAAGTAGGAAGACTCTTTTTTTTTTTGTTTTTCAATTTGGAACATAAAGACATGAAAGATGTACATTATGGCAGGTATACGTGTGATTATGATACAAGTATACTAGCCTGAAATAATATAAAAAGTTAGTTGGGGCAGTATGGTGAATTACATTATATACTTAGTATCGACATGTAAGTACTTTTCCTTATCTGATTGTAACATGATCACCAGATGCCATCTTTAGTAAAAGCACGGGATTTATGACAATGCGTCCTCTAATAAATCTAAACAGCACGTCCGTAACTACCACTTGTACTTACCAAGATTTCAGTTTGATTTTATATGAGTTGTCAGTTTTGTTTACAGCATCAGAACATGACCATGCATCATTTATTGGTCTATTATGAAGTGGCAAATAATATTTCAAAACAAATCACTTAAAGAAATACAAGAACCTTCCAATGCATTAATAAACGCCTACAGTAATCCAGGCATCAGAGGATAATGTCTCGGGTGAATTACAACAAAAGCCTAAAGGCACAAACAGTAACACGAAATGTGTTTAACTAGGAAGGTGTGACGTCAGTGATACCCAATTATCCCCAAGATAAGCAAGAACCCCTTTTAAATTAAAAAAAAAAAAAAAAAAACTTGCAGAAAATAATCTGGAGTTTAAAAAACAAAAAGCATGATAAGCCTTTTAGTTTTCCTGGTGACCCTGTTCTAACAGGGAGCGACCGGACAGTAATTATTAATAGCTTTGAAAAGACATCCCTTGGAACAGGTTTTCCAAGAAAGACAACTTTCATGGGTATATGTGGCCAGGAAACATGCCTGCAACATTGTACACTAACATCTCCTGCCGTTTGGGGATATTTAGTACTAGAGTTAACATCAAGTATGCATATACCCAAAATTATAAAATGTTGTGATTGGTTAAAATTGTATTTGCAATTAAAATTGTATTTGCAAACCTATCAAGTTACACATATTTAATTCCCCTTGTTCTTATTAAAACATGATCAATCAGAAAATTTCATGAACACCAACATTCTAAGCCTCGTAGTCTGCAAATAATTGTATTCAATGTAGTCGCATTGAATTCCCCTAGCGTCACTAATTCTTGTATGTAATTTAAACAGTTCTTGCTTACTGACGCAACTGAAGGGAATTGAAAAAGACCAGTCCATAAACCACAACAGCATTTCTGTCATATGTACATCATTGCCAGTAATGCAGGAGTTATTTGAAATATATGCATAAAATTGTGCATGTCTGTACGCCTTGTGCAGCTTTTTTGTACACACGACCTATGGCGCCACCTACAAAAATATTTGTGCAGTGTATGTGCCTGCTTTTAACTCAGCAGTTATTTGACATGTAAGCCTGAAATTGTGCATACATGTCAGAGGAATTTATCATATACAAAACTGGTAGCGTCACCTAAAGTTAGTTTTGCATTGAATGCATCTGTGCTAATAACTCAAGAGTGGATTGACATATCTGCCTGACATTCTGGATGTCCACGCGTACATTTTTGATGGCTTTCTTGAGCCCAAGACTGGCAGCGCCACCAAACATCCATTTTTGCGTGGTCTACATCCATGCCAGTATCTCGAGAGTGATGTTTGTGAAACTGGTGCTTGTACGTACTCATGTTCAATTTTTAGTACTTGCTTTGAACATATACATGTCACATATGTACTTCCAATTGCACAGATTTGCATTAGGTCTGTAGGCCTTGTTTCTCTCCCTAGGTCATCTCTTTTTTCTGGCCGCGAGAGAGAGAGAAAGAGAGAGAAATTTCTGTCCAGTTCTCTCTTCCTTATCTTTCTCTTCTCTTTTCTTCCGTAATACCTCTCCCTCTTTTAAAGATAATATATATTTTACACCTAGGTTTAGGGGGGGGACTGCTCTCAATTTTCAGGGGAATTAACACATAATAGGTATATAAGCATTACAGCTAGCCTTTAGTCTTTCTTTGTTTCTTAATTCTCTCATTAGGTCATCTCTGTGTTTTTTGTCTCTCTCTCTCTCTCTCTCAATATATATATTTTCTTTCTTCATTTTCCTTTCTTCTCATTATTAATTTCTCACGCTCTTAAGATAATTCATATTTTTAACACTTTTGTTAAGGGGTCAGGGGAAATGTTCCCCTCAGTTTTAGGGGGATTAAATACATAATAGGTAAAATAGATACTTCCGTCAATCAATTTATACTTTCCTCATATTTATATAAACTTTATTATTTTACATGCAATATATAAATAGTTACAAAAGTAGTACGAAGCACTCTCCATGGCTAGGATGTTTGCGCTCGGTAGTCTCTAAGGGGTCGAGGAAATCGGAGGACCCGGACAAAACCACCGACCTTTGGCGGGCAATACCCACTCTCATTGCCACGTTGGAAATCAACCCGGGTCGCAAGTGGAAAGGGCCGAGCATTTTACCACTCAGCTGTCCGACCCCTTCAATCATCTTTCAACTATGCATCTTAAAATATGTGAGACCTCCTTTGAATGCTAAATAAAATATAGATAATAGATAATATATTGATGAAACGTAAAAAAAAATTTATAGTGAAAGTATATTTCATAGTATTTTTACGGACTGAAGACATTTTCAATATTCCATGAAATTGATTTCGTACTGGTTATTTGATAAGGCGCTAGGGTTTGGTTCCTGGGAATTTCGAGCGGGTGTCCCTGTTCAGACGGTGTGCATTTCTGTCGGTATTCCTAACTGTTGGGGCTTAACCCGTAATTGCACTGGATTACACAGATTTAACTCGGAACACGGATCAGAGACACATGGCTCCTTTAATGCCATATCCGGGTGCCCCGGAAGCCTTCATTTACATAGCCAGATTACATTTAAATAATACATTAGTGCCGTTACCGTAAAGAGACCCCCAATATAGTTACCATATATACTACACTAGGGATTGTCCATTAATTTTAAAGGAATAAGATTTTAATTAAGCAAACAGGAGTTCATTATATGTTATTATATATATATATATATATATATATATATATATATATATATATATATATCCTTTTGTTGTGAATATTCTCTCTCATTGTCCGTAATGCACCATTGCACAGTTTTTAGAGGAAGTTCAGGCAAATTTAAGTTATATAGAGTAACATTAAGAAGATGACGAAGGACGAAATGAACATGCTCTCCCTCTCTCTCGATCTCGCCTTAACAGTACTCTTTCTCTATTTTCAAACACTTTTTTGTTCAAACTATGTCATTATGGTTGTTTTTATATAAAAAATATTTCACAACATGTAAGCAGTTCGCACTAAGCTGAAGGAGTTGAACATTGTAGCCCGTGGTCGTCGAGTTGGTCGTAAGTGACCCTACTCTGTGTGGACATCCCCGTACCTTTATACTTTCTTAAATCGAGTATAAATATAAACATTCGTTTGAAACCCAGATATGCTTGCAAAACAACTTTAATTTAATGGAACAAATTTCATCATAACTTCTCGACCACAACAGCCTGCATACATTATTGAGTTCAATTAATTCTCTAGAGTGTACGGAATATGCATATCGGTATGTCTTTTTCCATAAATAAAACGTTATATGATATTTAAATGAAGAAAAATTTTTACTATTCTTATTATTTTATATTATCTTTATTTCGTTCATTTATGGTTATCTGACAACGGTTTCTCTCCACTGTTACAAATCTAGAGAATCGTAACAAAATTTGAAATTATACCAGTCCTTCAACACAAATTATATTATAGACCCTGTATAATACTTTATAGTAACTAAAGACTTGTTACTTTGTTAAACGCCGGGAATATAGATTTATTATTATTATTATTATATATATATATATATATATATATATATATATATATATATATATATATATATATATATATATATATTAATGTAGTAGAGGCTCGGTTGTCAACGGTGGAGGTCTTAGTGTGCCTATATATGTAGGGGGCAGCACTAACAAGGATGGGTAATGTTGTTAGCAGGGCATAGGCCATTCGTGTCCAGCAGCCGAAGATCATTTCCCACTCTCCTGCAAAGCCACGGATCTACAAAGCTGCTTGTGCGAGTGTACACTGAGGGAAAGTTGGTCAGGCACAATTCAGAACGGTTTCTCACTCCCCATGACCACACTCCAACCACCATCCATTCTTCTTCCCGACAGCGGCGGCAGAAAAGAGGTCCGCCATCATCTCCCTGATAACAATTACCATAAATACAAGATCTGCTTATGGCACGACGCTTCCAGCATGTTACTATCCATAATTAAATTAAATAGTGCCAATATTTTCAATGTCAAATATCCTTTCAGCTTGATTATAAGCAAAATGTCATCTACTCTATATTTGTTTCCGTCACTATGACGTACATATATTACTTATTTCATATCAGATGTTAACCTTTGATAAGATTACATTAGAACTATGCAAGGGTATGTAATTTTCTATTCACTTAAGTCATCATGAATGATGGGTTCTTCTTATTCTGGGCACCGTTTTACCTTTTCCTTTCACAATACCACATGAACAGTTCAACCATATGGCGTTCACATAAAGGTTTGCTTAAGTTTTGGCACAGGGTCTAAGCCATTTCTTTCTTTGAGCCTATAATTGGGGGGGGGGGGGGGGGGTATCTTTTTTTTATAATCCTTGTATATAAAGGGTCCAGTGGCACAAATTGCCCCCACCCATGTTTTTAAGTAGGAAAGTGGTTTATCAGTGATACCCAAATACCCACAATATAATAAAATAATTGCGAAATACAAACTGATTAAAAAATAAATAAATAAATAAATGCATGATTATATATTTAGCTGTCCTGGTGACCCTGTTTTAAATGGGAGCATTTGGGGATGTAATTCTTATCCTGGACAGATTTGAAAAAGAGGCCCCGAGGAACACGTTTAAAAAAAAAAAGATCGTCTTCATGGTTTTGGCCATGAAATATGCCTACAAAATTTTATACTAACAGTTCCTGCTTTTGCGGAGATATTTGGTACTTTATTGAAAGTATTGGGCGGAATTAAAGGACGGCCTTACGCCCGGGGAATAAACAAAGTTAACACTTACGTAGCATGCTGAACTCACGCGATTGTACACACAGATATTGGAATCGTATATGCGAGCATTCCGTACATTACGCATCAAGTACCGACAGTATGCGTTGCTGATTACACTAGTGCGAGCTTCCTGTAGCACTGACGGATATATCGGCCTTACGCCGCCTGAATTAAACGTGGTGCAATATATTTTTGTTCATAAATACAGTTGTAAGTTTAAATAAAAATGATTTGGTCATTCCTCAAAAGTTATTGGTATTCCATATTATTGTTATATTCTGCATTGTTGTAGTAGACACAACATAGGAAGGTTTTATTCATTCATATTTCTACTTTAATATAATTTCTTAAAATATGGACCTGTACGGAAAAAATCTTCGAATAAAAAATAAACAATAGTTATAAACATTATTTTTTATCATATTGTGATACGTCTGAAGGGAACATCAACGCGAATGTCTAAGACACTAGGTGATTAGATGGTAAAATTGTTGGTAAAATTTATACTCACTTGTGCTTCCCCAGCCGGTGATGTAACAAGTGGCTCCTACAAAGCTGGCGTTACCGAACGGTACCGGGCATATCTTTACCCTCGCGTTTAACACTGCAGGCCTGTCTAACTTGAAGAGCGATATGTCGTTCTTTAAAGGGGGGTTGTTAAAAGAAGGATGCTGAAAGAAGCGACGATACAACAGTTATTTATCGGGTGGTCAGGAAAAAACCTCCTGCTTTTGACTCAGTGATGAAGGTACCAATACCATTGGAATTTCTCATGTGAAGATAAACTAAAAAAATTAAAATATAGAGTATTCTGAAACATATTATCGAGTACCCCCAATTCAAAATACCATAGGAAAAATGCAATATCAGAGATTGACTTGCTTAGTTCTACCTGCGCTAAATATGGTCTCTATTTTCTCTACATCTAAACGCAAAAATGATTTACCGGATTTCATTTATTGAAATGTCCTCTCACGATGCAAGCATCCTATCTTTTAACCATTGTTAAGCCTTTTTCTATTTCCTCTGATTCCTCTGTACACATTTCTTTTTAATTCATAGGATTACAATTGGGAATGCAAGGCCACTTTTCTTTCAAAATGAATTATGGCGTGGCTCACTTAGAACAGTCCTGTGTAACTTTACTGGTATAAAACGATATTCATCTGGTTGAGAAATCTAATTATTCCTAAGATAAAGTTTCCTACAGTGCGGGAGCAGATAATCATCCAAGTTCTCACTATTAGCGTATATGACGTAATAAGCGCCCCGCCCGTAATGAGACCCCCCCCCCCGCACACACAGAGATCACATTAAGATTTTTAGGAGATCACATTAAGAAAACTATGGGCTGAGCCATCCTTACCTCGCTTTTCTTCCCTAGCCAATATCACGTGGCGCCTTGCAATATGTTGATATAAACTTGCTTAATTCAGGAACTAAAGCTTGGATTACCGTATTTCTCCTTTTTAAACCGCGTTTTAAAATAGAAATTTAAATGCTGAAACTAGGTTTTTTTTCTAACAAGGCCTGGGCGGTTTTAAATGGAAGCTTTCCTGTATATCTTCCATGCAGTTTAATCGGAGGATAGGTTCTTGAATGATGATATGGCACCTTTGAACGAGGAACACGTAACAGATTTGGGGAATAATATATTAAGTATTCTTATGTTACATTGAAAAAAGTGTATACAGATTTTTTTTTTGAAAACATCAATAAAGATTAAGTTTGCCGCGCAAATATCCAAATCCCAGCAACGCGACATTTACCTAAATATCCTAAGAAACGTTCATTTAGGTAATCCAAATGGACAACACGTGAAAGAACAACATTATGATTCATTTTTTTGTACCGCCTTCGTTAAGTACTACTATTGTTTAACACGGACAAACAAGAACTAATCACGGATCTTCCATGGCGAGTCTCGACGCACATGATCAACACGTTACTGCAAACTGGTGTGACCGCGAAGCTAAGTCAATTTTTGACAAAAAGTGATGTCTCGATCTGTTTGTCAGTACGTATTTGAATATTACAGACCCGAACTGTACCTGATTTATATCAGTCAAAACAGCCCAAACTTTTTGTGTGAACTATTTGCTACGTAAATACTTTATACGGAGTCTGTACCTTATACGGATATAAATATTAAGCAAATCACCTCTAGCCGAGAATAACCGGCTCGTTTACATTTAAATTCGTCAGATAATGCTGACTGCAAACCAGGTTGGTATACTCAAATCCTCAAATGGCATCACGCGGACCAACAACCAAACAACGGAGATATTAATATGCGCACAAGGCAAAAAAAAAAAAAAATTAAACAAGTAATGAAACATGTAATAAAAGGGATCCTCGTTTACCTCCATTCGGCCCAGATAACGGGACCACGCCCACCTTACAGATATAAGTCTGGAGTGACAATAAGCTTAACAAATATCCATTGCACATTCAAGAAAAAATTATGTTTAGTATACAAGAAGAATTGTGCGACTAATAGCGGTTTAGTAGCGGTCATGACAGAGTTCTAGAAGAGGACCAGCCCTTTAGTGAATTGTTCTTGCCAGGCACTGCAAATCAGTTTATGTTTTCATTGAATCTGTATATCCGTTAATCTTTTAGTGGTGTTTCATTTAATAAAATGTTTTTATAAATTCATGTATCTTGTGTAGGTCTGACTTTTCAAATAATGCCACGGCCAATAAATCAATAATTATTAATATAAATTAAATAATGTCAACAAGGAAAATAAGTCACATACATTTCCAATACCTCTTTCGTTGTAACAGCGTGTCGTTATGTCGGATTAAGAAGGAAACAATATCATTTATTGTTTTCAATCATCTAAAACAACCCCGTTAAAAATGTTTCAATGGTTTCTGGGAACTATGATTACAATTTAAACATCAGGAGCTATTTAAGATCGTTTATACGCACAGAACACATTAGACTTTTTCGCGTTTCGCTAGGCGAGGACAGTTTTATGGCTAGTCACAGATTGAACGAACAAAAAGTAACGATAGAATGATACAGGGTGTAAGGGTACAAGAGCCCTCCCTGCAACTGATTAATTCTTCTGAAAATTCAACTCCGCCTTGAGGTTGTGAGTTCTGCGTGCGGTTTAAAATAGGGATTCATGGTATCAACTGTCTAGCCGGATTCCATGTGTGATTGAGCGAAGTCAAGGTGTGGTTTTAATATTCTTGCGGTTTGAAATAGAAGAAATACGGTTATTTTTTTTTTCAAAACTTCACACCACCATCGCCAAAGATAATAAGCAGATTAGTACACTTGCACGTCACTGACAATATCTCTAAGAGATCATAATGCATGCCGGGGTTATCCTTTTGTGACTGAATCAAATCCTCCACTCAGGCATAATTATACCAGAGTACATATATATATATATATATATATATATATATATATATATATATATATATATATATATATATGACGTATAGTGTTTTGCCCTTTAAGATCATAGTATCTGTAATATTTCGACTTCAATCGGGCGCTATAAGTGGCACTAAACTTAGATATAATGCGCTCATCACCTGATAGCCGTATAGCGGAAATATAACTTACATTATATATCCATTGGACATTCCTGCTGTATCCATCAGTGGGGTCAGAAATGTTGTGGGCACCAAGAACTACCCTGTAGACACGCGGTGGCCTGATGTAACACAGAAAAAGGGAAGGGAATGAATCAGATTCGTTTGTATTGTGAGACTCCGATTTCTTATAATTCTTACTAAATTCTTAGAAATATTTTATAATACTTATGTTTAGGTGGCAAAGTATAAAGTGAAATTGCTTTAAATTGGCCGGCCGTATAGTTTTTTTGTAAACTGAACATTCGACTTACAACTGTCCGCAGTGAGCAGCTGTCATGACATAGTTCCTAGAGACAAGAACACCCCCGCAGATGTGACGCCAGCGGCCCGATTAGGTAACCTGAATAGACGTCTGGCAGGGCCATTCTCCGACGTCAGCAGGCCAGCCATTGATGATGAAAGGCACACCGAACGAGGCCGAGGGCTTGAGAAAATCCTGTAATCTTTCTTCAATCCCTGTAATGCATCAACATTTGAGAATATGATAAACAAAAAAGGTATTAAGAGAATGTATATATATATATATATTATATATATATAATGCTGTAATATCAACTTCAAAATCATTGCGTATCATTCTTTCCTACTGAGTAAAGGCGAACAAAACACACACACACAGGAAACAGTGCATAAAACGATAAGTATAATCTAATACAAAATTCATTTCCTCGATGGAATTACGATTCGACATTGTTTCAAATATCAATAAAATACATGACTGGAACATACCCGGATCAGGCTTAGCTACAGTAGAGTTCACAAACAAGAAAATCATCAGAAATATGAACATCGTTGCTGTTTTCTGTGGACAAGCTACCAGTATGAGCTCACGTCCGCCTTCTGTGCTGATATAGCTCGTGATACATCTAACTTTCATATATACCTATTACACATGAGTCATGTGACCACAAGCTACTTAAAATATATGACGTCAGTAGATTTTTCTTGACAGCTTAAGTCACGTACTAGCTACATGGAAACTCTCATGAACTTTTAAATACAACAAATGAAACATTTAATTTAAAGTGATATATTTATAAAGACATAGGTATTAATGAGATCAAAGAAATCCAAAGAAATATACAGTCACGTTTGTCATACTGATAATTGCATATAACATACTTCGTATCTTACTTTAAGTTCTTTGTCTTCTCTGAGGTAATTGTAAGATACAAACATAATATACACGTTTCACAGGTAAAGCACGAAGCTCTTGACAATCAGTATTCTTCAAGTTGATATTACTTTCTGTTATTGCTGTTTTGCATCATATGACTGAAGTTCTTTAGGCACGATTATGTGTAACACAGTGTGGTAGCAATTGCCATTTTTAGATATTGCATGAGAACGTGTTTTGCAATGTGTTTGCTGCCGTGTCGTTTACGCGCTCTCATCCCACTCCAGGCAACTTATCTTGTAACCTATTTGTCTTTCCTAAACATCATGAAAAGTGTGACAAGAGAACAATTAATATTTATGATGTCGGACGAAAAACATCGACAACCAAAACCGTTAATTAGCTGCAAGAAAAATAAAAATGAACTATTTCATATTCACTACAAAACTAAAACATAAATTTACCTTGCAATACACATTGGGTTATATAAGGTCTTCACAATGAAAGACTGCTTACAGGTGATGCAATATACGATACCTCGCATCTTATTGTACTCTCTTTGTTTGCACTGAGTTCAGGATTATGTACATATTTCAAATACAGTTCATGACAATTAGTTTAGTTTTTCAAGGAAATTATTAATATCTAACTCTTATTTAATGACTTTTGCTCCATGCCGACCAAATTTAGTTAGTTTTTACCTGGAGGAACATGATGAATGTTGTGTCCTTACGGTTACTTCGAGTATTCGTTCTCGTTTCTCTACGAAATTACATGCTTCATGTAACATTTGAATGTTTATACACATATCTTGAATATATTTAATCGTCTTAAACTTGATATATCAATAGTATATACATCTTGAATGAATCTAGACCTGCCTGGGCTTTAGTATTTGCGTTCACTAATAAAATGCTTAAAATAAAACGTGATTCCATGTACTGATCGACTTAACACAATGCCAGCTCTTATCACTAAATAAGAGGGTCAGATAGTGGTATATTAGTTATATGAGTTCCCGCTAGGTGGCGGTACCAATACCAAGTGCGATACAACGCGGGAACGTTTGATTTCTCTGTAAGAGGCAACAATTAAGTCATTAGCCGTTCATGGACTGGGCCAGTCTAGAATGAATCGTGCGTGACACATGTGACCATATGCCGTTTAAAAAAAACCGAAGTGAACTGAAGTTCATAAGTAGGGCCCGGAGCCGTGGCAGCCACACAGATGCGAATTGAATGGCCTGGATAAAACACGGCTGGCTTAGTAGTAAGCTGGGTTTCATGGTCGATCCGGCTTGCAATATGTCGGCTAGCTTAAATCGACCTGAAAGCTACGACGATTTTCCAAAATACCCGTATTATTCAAACAAGTTAACTATATTTCGTGTGACAAATTGCATCAACTAAACATTTAACTAAATTGTGATTATATATCGAGTATAGTTTTCCCTTGTGTTTACATAAGCCAACACGTTCATACTTTAACATGCAATCACAGTCATGTTCTTTCACACAACTTGCAGAATATAGGTCACAGTGCTACTATTTCAGGTTTTCAAGAAATTTTTACAGGAACCTTCCCGGATATAAATCAAATTAGAATTTCCTCGGTTAAACTGTAACCAAGCATGCAAAGCTGTCCTGTAGGGCGATTTGATCATATATTTTGCATATCTTGCAGAATGTAGGTCACAATGACCCAATATCAGGTTTCCAAGGAGATTTGCCTAAGACCTCCCTGGATGTACAGATAGAAGATTCTATTTCTAACGGTTACAGTTTGTGCTCCATTAACAGCCAGGCTGCTTCATTTGAAGGTACAAAAATAGAAAAAAATGCGTTAAAATTCGGGAAAATACAGGTGGCGCCATCAGTCTGCAGGAACTGATGAAACACTCCATTACAAATATGCATGCAAATAATCATGGTGATCAATGCATTACTTGTTCAGATACTGGCGCTTTTGTATCAAACTTGTTAACTATTCTGCGGGATATTTTTTAGCCCCATAGCTAAGAGGATATGGGAAACAGAGACCTAATTTAAGTCTCATCGGAGACTTTTCATAAGCCTCCCTAGATGTCAAGTTAGAATATTCCAGTGGTTACGAGTTGTGCCCTGTTAACATATGACTGCATCTTTAAGCGTCTCAAAAGTAGATAAATAAATGGGTATTTTTGTTGCACCACTAGTCTTCAGGAAACGGTGAAACGCTTCATGATCAATATGCATGCAAAGAATCATGGTGATCAATGCATTACTTGTTCAGATACTGAAGCTTTTGCAACAAAATTTTTATAACTCTGGGGGGTACTTCTGAGCCCAATAGCCCGGAGGATATGGGTAACAGAGACCTAATTTTAGGTTTCGAATGAGATTGTTCATGGACCTCTAAGACTGCACAGGGTTCTGGATCCTAGTCCTTACGGTTACGATTGGTGCCCTGCTTACGGACGGTCGGATGGCCAAACGGAAGGACGACATACAATGACCCATCGCTATAGCTCAGCATTACTGAAAGTCAGCTAAGCTCAAACAATTGCGTAAAAACTGGAAAAAATCGTCCTCCTTGTGCCGACTCCACCGATTCAAGACAATTTCTCGCCCTCTCTCTCCCTCGATATATATATATATATATATACCAATAGTTTATATGTTTGCAGAACGAATCCAATAGTGCTCTATTACCGTGATGCTTAGAGCTGGTACATAGTGATAATTTACGCAAATGTACAGTATACATTAACACGTGTTTTCATGCATTTGCAATCTTCAGATGTGATCTGTCAATGGTTGGTGCGGTTATGTAATCATATGTTGATGCACTCAGCCATGGTCAGGTGGGAATGTTCGGGGATCAGGATTATGCCTGCATTTCGAAATGATTTCTGATCTTTTGTTCAGCCTTTGTGTCTTCGGGAATGTTATTTGTAACTTTTCTTCGAGGCAGAGATTACAAGTGCCATTGTGGAGCTTTCTCGGGGGTGCGCTTTTAAGAACCCGCCAGCTGATTCAATACGGGGTGTTTTGATCCTTCTGTAGCCAAATGTACTTTGAGAGTTCGGAATCTTTTTCATATTTTTGGTGATTAAATGATTTTTTGTGGTTTCTGTACCGTGATTTGAAATCGGTCCGGCAAGTCCTATATATGTCTTCTTGGTATTTTGCGTTTCGACCGTGGCGGCATAGACAATGCCGGCTTGAAGGCATACCTCTATAAGGGGGCATTCTGATTTGTTCCGGCAGTTGCATCCGCTTATTATCGTTGTGTTGTTGTCGCTAAGTAGTTTTTTTTTGTGTTTCTGAATTATATTATGCATGCTGGCCATGGTGCTGTGGCTGACTTTAACAGTTTTCTTATTGAATATTTTGTGTAGTATGTTGCCGGGCGGGAAATGCTTTTTTTACAAGTTTTAAAAATGTACTGGCAACATTCGTTTTCACATTAAAACTAAATGGTGGATTAAACCAGAGAATGTTTCGCCTACGACATTTTTTGTTATTTTGGTCTTTTGATAGTGGTGGTTGGTATGTCATTTCCTGGGCCTGCTGACGATACCCGCACTGTTAAAGAACATCAAAATAGATGGCTATATAAACAAACAGACTTCAATTTCTGAAACAAATATAATCAAAACAATCGTGCAGTATTATAATTAATAAAAATCTCCTTTAACAAAGTCAAACAAAAAAAAAACCTTAGATACTTACTGTCAAAGAACAGTAAATTAATAAATTATATGAGCCTAAACTAAAAACCTTACAGACCGTTTTGAATGATATACTATAACACACGTACTGGAGTATCAATAATCTAAAAAAAAAATTCTAATCCATTTATCAGTGAATATATTAATATTTTCCCTCTAGTGTGGGACATTTACCTAAGAGTCCAGCGAACCTGATCTAAAAGATTACGCCAATGGCTTTTGATACTGAACTTTTTATCCAAATGATAATTCAGCTGCAAAAACGGCTCATGCCCGTCAATATTATAATAACCAACACTCCACTCCAGGGAAGAATTCAAAATAAATAAAGACAGGAATATAAACACATATGTTTAAATATAAGAGCACCACAAACGTGCATAATACGCCCGTCGTGTGTCTGGTGACCTCTGACCTCATTATATATGCGTGAATTTTGATGAGAATGAAACTTAGGTGAGAAACTTTATTTGTAAATATGTATAATGAGTTTCATGAAAATCGATAGGATTTTTGGTAAATCACCAAGGTGCCTCCAAAGTGTGATGACCTCTGACCTCATTAAATATAAGTTTTTTTTTAAATCGAGCTGAGGCGAGATATTTTATTGATTTACATTTTTGTTGAGTTTTATCAAAGTCTATCATAATCTATTGATAAGTAGTTATGGTAAGTTTTGTGAAAATCCTTCAAAGCTCGGGTAAGTTATCGCAGCGACACTAAAAGTTAACGGACGGACGGACGGACAGACGACGTACGGACGAAAGGACCGTGGATATACAATAATACGTCCCGTCATAGACGATCGTATAAAGCCATGACGATTTGGATTACCCTGGGTGGCCTCTGGGTGGCCTCCACAAATATTCATCAAAATCCTTTTGTAACATTTTATTTGTAGCATTGTGTTACTAAATCGGCTTCTGTGGTCTAGGGGAAGAGCACAGGACTCAAAGAAGGGGGATCTTTAGCTCAAACATAAGAAGAGGAGGGGTGTGATTTAATAGTCCGCTTGAACCGATGGTGAGCGCTCTGCGGGCTAAATGGGAAAGTTGGGCCCCGCAATCATGTAATCACTTACATAGGAGTGCAATTTTGGGGGTTTCCCGGTCTAATGACCCAACAATGAATCACAACATGAACATAAATATGGGAATTAGATAATATTTTTTACCTGAATATATTAGATAAAGCTCGGATAATATCAGTTTTAATCATAATTTGCATAAAAGCACAACATGAATATCATAATAGGAAATAGCTAAATGGGTTCTGAATTCATTGAATACATCATTATGAAGTAGATTAAGTAGATGAAGTAGATAAGTTTGTTTATTTTGTATTTATTGAATAACATATTGTTTATCACAGATCCGGGACCATTGTCACTGGTTAAAAAGTTTATTCTCGCACACACTGTTTATTGGGTAGATGATATCTAAGCAAATGTAAGGTAATAAATTAAATTCTTTTTAACAGCAAGAAAAAAGGACTTTTCATCCTGTAGACATTACACCCACTCATTATTTGTTGTCAATTCAAAGCAAGTCTGAACAGTCTTCCTTGGATGACATTTAGAGGAACAGCTAACACCAGTCTTCTTGCATTTACATCTTTGACTGATATAATTGCTTAACAGAAACTTAGAGTACAGATAGATGCACTATATACTCCATATTCAAGATAGGAGTCAGATATGATATTTCACCAAGGAAAATTACATAATCGTTGAGAAGGTAAGGTAAATGTAATAGCACGTAGTGATGTTATGTGCATGGTAGATTTCATCCAGAACAGAGACAGGGCCTTAATTTTATTGGCTAATGCAAAGTGTGACGTTATAGGCAATATTAAAAAATGACCTTAATATAGCAATACACCTTGATTTTATTCTTCCCCTAAATTTTTGGGCTCATAGTGTCAGAAATACAAAGCTTTTGATGAGATCTAGAATTTTTACCCGTAGGGGATTTCCTGTGTGTGACGTCAAAGCCGAATATACAGTGCTAATAGATGTGGGAATAGTTTTTGAAAAATCGCACAACCTCATGTTTTTTTGTGGAAAAAAAATAGAAAACATGTTTTTCCTCCAGGAATTGGGTTCATTATTTAACCTATATTTATATTTTGTTAACTCTGGCAATGGTGTTATATGATAATATAATGAGATTTGAAATACGTACTCTTGACCAGAAACAGTCTCACAGGATTAGTTTTGCGCATCATAAACGTAGTGATAAGATGATAACAAGCAGCTATGACACCTCTTTCCTTAATTGGTTCTAAAAGTATCAAATAAAGAGAGTAAACAGTCCTGAATGAGTAGTTTCACAACACATCTATAAAACATCAGTATAATGTACCCTCCTTTTAACTAATAGTAGCGTGATAAAGTTAAAAAAAATATATAATTCATTTATTGTGTGTAAACAAGCTTCATTTGTTTCAAAGTGAACTGTAATAAAATATCCTCTCTCCCTAAGCATATCTGTACATTCATTGATATATCAAGTACCAACGATTAAAATCAATAACAATTGAGTGTCACAGTATGCAGCCCAAGATAAAAATCTCACTCTGTTTCTCTGTCTCTTTTTAGGGTTGCTTCTCTGTCTCATCTCCTTTCGGCAGTATTTTTTCTCTACAGCTTTCTTTCTTCAATCTCTTCCTATTTTTCTTTCCATCAGTAATCCCTCTTCCTGTCTAAAAGATAAATTATATTTAAGTTATCCTTGGCCTTGGTTCAGGGGAACAGAGAATAAGTTCCCCTAAACTGCTCTCCCCTCAGATTTTAGGGGAATAAAGCACATAATAGATAAATTTCGAAAACTTAAAGGATATTGCATAAGTCAATTTCCTTTTTTGAATTGTCATCAAGTATCGCCTTGTAAGCAATTACATAATATGAATAACAAATTGCTGAAATCAAGGAAACAACTTCGTATATTGAAAGTATATTTCTTCTATCTGGTGATACTGAAGGAAATTTTGATATTCTGAAAATTTTCGTCGTATTGGTGTCATAATGGAGGGGAGATTTCTGGAATTTTTGAGCGGGTGTCTTTATTTAAGATAGGTTAGCTTTGCGGTACTCCTATGTCCCCCTAACATTTTCTCTGCACACGAGACAAAGTTAGATTTTAATAAAAATGGTTTAGAGTTCATTGTATATATATATATATATATATATATATATATATATATATATATATAAAACAGGGCCACCTCGGTTTAGCGACCACTTAACGTCCACTTTTTCACTTTCCCACTGGTGGTCATAATATCGAGGTTTCACTGTTGTTAGTAATAAATACTTACGCTATTAATTTTCTCTCCCACATACTCTAATACACGAATTCCTTTAATCCTTTACCATCGAGGATTAAGAATTTAGCCGGATTACACATTTTGTCGGTTTATGTATCAAGAACGTCCAAAGCAGAATACACTGTATCCAGTAGAGAGCAATGCTTGCACCACCTTAAATATAAAATTTTAAATGTATTATATAGAAAATTAGGAAAAATAGGCGAAAACGATAAATGGATAAATGGAGTAAATTTATCAATCAACGATTTTTCAAATGTACTTTAGTCAACAACGAACTTTCAGTGGATTATTGCAACAAATAAATAAAGTAAATCGATTAAATCACAAGATTCATGAGATTAATACGCTGTTAATATAAATTCATTAAGTGGTTCACCCAGCAGTAAAGAGCAAATGAGGTAAACGACGATGAAGAATCTGTCCAGAGTGCAAGGTATGTTGTCATGAACAGCGTCTGTATCAAGTCTAAAGAAAATGTCGCAGCAAGAAAAGTAACAGCAAATCACGCCCGCTAAATTCCTAGGGCGTTGTCTCTTTGCATATGAGCAGATCGCGCAGAACATGTCTTGCGAATTTAAATGCAGTTGGCTGCTCTTGGAATGTGTTTAGGTCACACTCGCCGTCATCATCCTTTTTTCCGGCCAATACAAGATCCAAAATGTCCGTGTCACTCAGCATGTCACATTAGGGAAACGCGGCATCTACAGCCTGATATTCTTCCGCGGTCTGCGTGTTTTCGACTGGGCGCTGAGCTACAGCTCGGGATAGCTCGGAGTATCCGGCAGGGACACAGAAAGGGACTCGGGCAGCAGACCAAACATTCTTTAATCAGGGCTAATTAATTAAATGATCACTATGCAACCGCGAGTCTGTTTACTCTGCCTAACGAGCGACACAGGCAATGTGCCCTTTCATGTTAATAGGCTTGAGGTCACTGAGGCGTGCCGGATTACGTGGATAACGTTTATCGTAATTAAGGAATTTGGTTCTGGACAATGGTTCTTGAGCCGGATAAAGCAAAATATCAGATTAGGACTTTAAAATATAATGGACGAAAATCCATTCTTATGCTCGATTAAAAGGGTTAAATGACAGATGAAAAATTTAAAAGTTGAATTTACAAGGAATTATCAAAGACCAAATCAGGCTTAAATATTCAAGCTTATTTTTAATGATGTGGGAAAATTATCTACATCTTTCTCTCTCTGTCTCTCTCTCTATGGCCGTACTACATCCCCCAATTTCCCATTTTACCACTTTTTTTGTTCAAACAGTTTATCTCAGTCTGGTTCACTGACAAAAAAAATACAACGGTATTATGAATCGGAAATAGGCCTGAAGGATTCGGTGATTGTAGTCCGAGATCGTCGCCCCTGCGGCCCGATATGGTGTGCCACGACTGTCTTTGGTCCGAGATCGATATTTCTCTTCAATCTTCAATCTTCAATCTTAATGTCCTAATGGGCTTTAGCCGTACTGGACAGTGTGCGACGTCACTTCAAGTGCCAATGAACTTTTATACATGATTAAAATAGGTTGTGCAGTGGGTTAAAAACAATGTTTCAATTTAGATAAGAGTCCATGTTCCATTGATTCTTGTCCACTGTTTGGTCCTGAACCAGGCTGTGGCTAGTGACTTGAAACTGTCAAGGGTTGTTGCTCCAGCGATGTTATGAGGTAGAAGGTTCCAATTTCTAACAGTTCTTACGTAAAAATGATATTTATATGCATCAGAGTGTAGGGCCTGAATGTGTAAATACTTGTTGACATGGCGACGTGATGGCTCAACTGTGGGTGGGAAGTTGATGTTTACCAGGCAATGTTTAATTTTGTAAAATAGAGCAAGGTCATAATTCGCCTTTCTATTCTGTAGAGTCTGCCATTTTAAAATATGATTTATATCCCTGGTTAGGTTTGCTTCAGGTCCAAAAATGTAATTTTGCAGGACGAATCTTGCAGCTCTCCTTTATACATTTTCCAATTTAATTATGTTTTGGTGAGTTAATGGGCTCCAGGCTGGTGACGCATATTGAAGATGCGGTCGGACGACAGATTTATATGCCATTTCCTTAATTTCACGGTTACACATGCTCAGGTTGCGTCTGCAGAGGTTGAGAAGTTTGGTTGCTTTGTTGGTAATTTTATCAACATGTTCATTGAAATCAAGCTTATTGTCTAGGATGACACCTAAATATCTGTCAGATTTGATCTCTTCCAGGGGAGTGAAACTGTTATTAGGTGGGTTTACTTGTAGAATGTCTCTGGCATCTGAAAGTACTCTATTATCTATGATTGTAGGTATCCCGGTTGATGATGGGGTGGACATGACATATGAATAATTTATTTTTGTTTTAGTTCTTCTAGTAATTCGCAGGGTTTTGCTTTTTTTACATTAAAGGACATTTGCCATTTGTCTGCCCATTCCTGGAGACAAAACAAGTCTTTCTGTAGTGTGTAGGCGTCTTCTATAGTATTTATTTTCCTATAGATAGCACTGTCATCAGCAAATAGTCGTATAGTTGAGGACAGCCCTGCCTCTATATCATTAATGTACAGTAAAAAGAGAAGGGGACCTACTACGGTGCCCTGGGGTACCCCTGAAGTTACATCCCGGGTCTGAGACTGGCTGCCATTAACAACAACGTGGTGGGTCCTTGAAGTTAAGAAGGCTTGTATCCATGCTTTTGTCTTTCCAGTTATACCATAATGCTGAAGTTTTTGAAGCAGTCTCTGATGCGGGACCATGTCAAAGCCTTGCTGAAATCTAGCACAATGACATCAACTTGGCCACTCCCCTGATTTAGGATACTTGTCCAGTCATGGAGGGCTTCAACAAGTTGTGTTTCACAGGACATATCTGATCTAAACCCATGCTGTTTAGATGTTACAATGCTGTATTTATTAAGATGATGCCACATTTTAGAAACCAACACATGTTCGAATAACTTGCATGAGACTGCTGTTAAAGAAACAGGTCTATAATTTTCTGGTTTAGATTTGGCAACTTTTTTGTAGATAGGGCATACTGTTGCTTTGGTCCAGGATTCTGGTAGGTGACCACCAGAGTATGACTAATTGAAAAGATGTGTGTATACTGGTGCTATTTCTTCAGCTGTATCCTTCAGAAATCTGGCTGGCACCTGGTCCGGCCCCCCTGTCTTGGAAGGATTTATATATTTTTTTAGAATTTTCATAACACCCTCAACTCCAAAGGTAATATCTGGCATGCAGGGATAGGCTTGAGGTAAATCAGGCAAGCTGTCCATGTCTTCTATGGTGAATACTGAAGAGAACTGGTTCACCAGTGCGTTTGCTTTACTTTTGTCAGTTGCTGAAGGTATGCCATTCGGCGTTTTTACAGTTGGAAAGTTACTATTTTCCTTCCTAAGGGATGATATATATGACCAGAAAGGTTTTGGGTTTTCCCTGAGGTTTTCATTGATCATCCCTCTAATGTACTGTTGGTGACTGTCCCGAACAATGCTTTTAGTTTTCTGCCTCTGAGATTTAAACGTGTTCCAAATTTGGGGAGATCTAGTTTTCATGGCCTTAACGTATAATTAATCCCTTTTCTTTTGAGCTCTTTTTACAAAGGGTGTGATCCATGGATAACTTTGCTTTGATTTTGATAATTTTGATGGTATTTCCTTATCAATAATATCCTGTATAGCATCCTCTATAAATTTACCATTCTGCTCTACAGTTCTAGTGTCTGGTTTTTTAGCAAAATATTCAGAAGATAATGCTTTAGTGGCTTCTCTGACTTTGTCCAAATCTGCTTTGTTGTATTGGTAATTTTTTCGCTGGGGCAGTTTATTTCTGGTAACATTTAAACTAAATCTGGCTGAAACTATATTGTGATCAGACATGCCAGGGCATGTAGATATATCCTGAAGTAAACCTGGTTTGTTTGTCAGTAACAGATCAATAATTTTACCTGAGGATGGACGTGTTGGGTCCAGACAATGCTGAGTAAGGCCAAGGTCATCAAGCATTTCCAAAAATATAGTACAAGATTTTATATCATTTGTACTGTACTGGTTATTTGAAACAGTTCCTTCTGTCCAATCTATGCATGTTAAGTTAAAGTCTCCACCTATTATATAAGATGCATTTCTATACTTAGAATAGACATCTCGGAGGTGTGTTTTCAATTCATTCATGTTGTCCACTTTTGAATGTGGTGGCCGGTAAATAGATCCTATGTTAAGTAGTGTGGCACCATTGAGTCTGATTTGAGCCCACACAGATTCTGTGTCTGTACTTATACCATCAAAAGCCCCTTCTACATAATCTATGTCTTGTCTTATCATTATGAAGACTCCCCCTCCCCCATCTGTTTGGTCCCTTCTTACTACTGTGTATCCGTTTGGAACAATTTCACTTGTTAGGTGATCTGGCCCTAATTTTGATTCTTGGCATAGGACTACATGGGGATTGTGTTCTTCCAGAATTGCCTGGAGTTCAGCACGTTTGCCTAAGCTTCGTTAGCTATTACAATTCAGTGAAATGACTTTGAAGTCTTTTGCAATGTTCCATAGATTTTGCCTGTTTTCTTTAGGTGATGATGCTGCAAAAGGAGCTGGTCTAAAGGAACTAGGGGATGTAAGACTGGGGATACTTAAAGTGTCTGTATCATGGTCTATATCAGCAGGGTTTTCTTCTACTATCACCTCGTATTTATTACCGGAGGGCAGTATTGTAGTAGAAATATTCTGTATAAATGTTGGTAATTCACATTTTGGGCATACGAAAACCAAGCTTGAATTCTCCAAAAATTCTTCATATTTTGAATCTGTGACGCCAGAGCATCTATTATGCACCCATGCATCACAATTATCACAAGCAATTGCTTTATCCTTTGCTGTGACTGCTCTAGAGCAAATACCACATGGGTATTTTGGAGTTCTTGGTCCAGGATTCTGGTCAACATCTCCACTGAGTATAATTAGTAAACTTGCAATTAATACAGATCTTTGCAGTTGGAGATTGTAAACTTTGGTAGAAGACTTGATTTCTGTTATCAGAGATGCTCCTGTATCAAACTTCACATCCTGGGCAATGTTGACAAGTGAGTGATAATACCAGTTGTTAAGAGAAACATCATAAAATACTTGCAGTTTTGCAGTAAATCCCAAGAATATTCCAACTAGAATCACACATCCATTCATATTCATCTCTGCATATAAAAATTTGTTGGAAAATTCGACCGAAGTGCCAAAAATTTGATGAAAGAATTTCCAGATTTGTGCATGTGTGGCAGCTTGAAGTGACGTCACCAATCCACACCAATCCACCCGCTAATGGAGATCATTTATTGGCTCTAGGCTTTTGTGTTAGGGTACGGTGTTCTGTTATCTCACATTTCGACAATAAAGAATATTCAAGGTCTCAAGCCCCTCTTTATTCGAGTAATAACATAAACCTAAGTTTGAAAACAAAGAAGACAATGTTGTAAATATAACTTTATTTTAATGCAACAAATTCCATCATAAAAACTGCTCGCCCAGCACTGTCTCCATACACTATTTTTGTTGAATTTATCATCTTGGGTATAAAGGGAATATACATATGGGTATTTTCTTGTTTCATATACAAATAAACTACATGATCTTCAAATGAAGAAAATGTTAGGCAAGGCCTATTCGTGTTATAACATATTCTCCATATGTCATCCATTAATTGTTATCTGACTACGGGTTCTCTCTTCACTGTTACAAATCTAGAGAAGCATAACTAAATTTGAAATTAGGTCATTCCTTCAAGAATATATGTATATATATATATATATATATATATATATATATATATATATATTCTCAATATGACCCCATATAATGCTTTAATGTAACTAAAGACTTGTTACCGTGTTAGACGTCGGGGACAAAGATTAAGTTTGTATAGCAAAACAAAAAAAAAGTGGATGTCAGCAGTGTAGGACTGATGTGCCTTTTAACGATAGGGAATAAGCACTAACAGGGTTCGGTAATGTTGTTGGCAGGGCATACCCCAGTCGTGTTCAGCAAGCGAAGATCATTTCCTATTTTACTGCAAAGCCACGGATCCACAAAGCTGCTCGTGCGAGTGTACACTGAGGGATAGATGGTCTTACACGTATTGAGGATGTTGCCTACCCCCCATGATGTCACTCCAACCACTATCCATTCTTCGTCCTCACAGCGGCGACAGAAAAGGGGCCCACCACTATCTCCCTAATAAAAGAAACTATTAATATCAGGCCTGACACTTCAAATATGTTACTGTCCCTGATATACTTAATCAGTGACATTGTTTCATTATTAAATATGCTTACAGTTTGGTGGTAATCTTAATGTTATCTAGTCATGGCTCCGTCATGATGATGTTAGTATATAACTTATATCACATTATAAAATATACCGTATATCATTTTCAATCTGCAAGGGTCTCTTGGCGGCCATTCACTTTGATAATTTTGAATGATAGAGCCATCTTATGTTTATGTATGGGGACGCATACAAATAAAGATATGCATATGATTTGGCACAGATTTAAAGCAGTTTGTTCAAAATGCCTGTAAACTGGAAATATATCTGTAAGTTATCGTAGTGATTTTTGGTCTTAATTGATGTTATATTTACTGACTTTTTTCTAAAACCCTTGTAAATAATAAAGCGTGACCTCTTACTTGACATGCGGAACTGACGGCATCATACACACAGATATTGGAACTGTATATATGAGCATTTTGTACATTCTTCATAAGTGACTGGCAGTAAGTGTTGTTGATTACTGGAATCAGTACCTCCTGTAGCACTGAAGGTAATGTGCCCGTTACGCCACCTGTATTAAACATGGTAAACCTCATTCAAATATTCATAAAAACAGGTGTGAATTGTCAGTTTATCATATTAAATACTGGCCCCTTTTATTGTTGATATATTATACAAATTGTTGATACATCATATATAGGTTTCATTTATCCACATTTCTATGTTTACATTATTTATGCACCAAATGACAAAAATCCTATGTTCCTAATACACCGTAAAATGTTCAAATATTAAACAAAAAATATGAACACTGCTTTTTTATACCATGAAACGTCCGAATGGCACTATCGGCGTAAAAAGCTAAGTAACAAAGGGGCTTTGACAGTAAAGATGTATACATACTTGTTTTGCCCCAGCCTGTGATGTAGCAAGTGGCATTCACAAAGCTTGCCTGGCCGAACGGTATCGGGCATGTCTTTACCCGCTCGTTTAAAACAGCAGGCCTACTTAATTCGTAGACAGATATGTCGTTCTCAAATGTTGAATCGTTATAAGCAGGATGCTGAAAGAAGCGTTGAAACAGTAATTATCTTTAAGCCCATGTGATCAAAGCAGGGGTAAAACCGATGGTGTTATGAAGTCTTAATCATAAAGGGTTTCATGGAACTATAGTGCATTTACAATTATATACAACATATCTTGATATCTTAGAACTTTTTTAATACCTATCTATTTTGAACTACATTGTTTAAATTTTCGAAGAAATACCTTCTTAATACTTGCTTAAATATTAGTATTGGACGGTAGGAAATTTATTACATGTATTACAATAATTATTGCATTGAAGCCCTATTAACCTATAAACGTATCCATTTGAATCTCAATTCATTTCTATTTTTATTGCAGAACTTACAAATAAGAACTGGCTGTATAAAGAAATGTTCATATCTGCAATCGTGGATTATCAATAGAGAATCGAAATTAACATAAAAAGATATTCTCTCATTTTTCGGGTGCGTGAAAGATGGGAGGGCATGTCCGTTCGGGCAGGAAGGCATACCTAGAAGCCATTCTACAGGAATACACAATTTTCAAGCTTTACAGTCAAGGTTAAATGATGCAAACTTTGCCCTATGGAAGGTTTCATAATAGATAACATAGAATGTTAACTTTGGTTGACAATGTGATTCCGTAAATGAGAATGATGGTGGGGCCATGAGGACATATTGGAAGAGACTTGTGTTCTTTAATTACGTCATAAGCACACAATAATAATATTAAACCAGTGCAGAAAAATAAAACGTCCTAACTGTGGATTATTCACAACAGCATGAACAAATATGTTAGGGGAATATTCAGACAGACCTACGAATAAGTTAAAATTTGGGTTTTTTAGTAATTTCTTTGTTCCTGAAAAAAATACAAGATTTCCGAATATTATTCCTATAAAGATTTTTGTCGGAAAAGGCAAAAGAAATAGAACTTACATTATATATCTGTTTGACATTTCTGCTGTATCCATCATTGGGATCAGAAATGTTGTGGGCACCAAGAACTACCCTGTAGAGACTCGCTGGACTGATGTGACGCAGGAAAAGAGAAAATAATTATTCAGACTCGTTTATATTGTGAGAAATTCTGCTTTCAAATAATACTGATTTCTTATAATTCTTACAAAAAAAATCTTAGAATTATTTTATATTACTTACGTTTAGTTGGCAAAGTATAAACCAAAATTGCTTTAGAATGGCCGGTCGTACATGTTGTTTATAAAATGTACATTGAACTTACTGCTGTCCGCAGTGAGCAGCTGTTATGACAAAGTTCGTAGACACAAGAATACCCCCACAGATGTGATCCCTGTCAAGCTGGATGGACGCCTGGCAGGGCCATTCTCCGACGTCAGCAGGCCAGCCATTGACGATGAAAGGTACCCCGAAAGAAGCCGAGGGCCTGAGATAATCCTGTAGTCTGTCCTCAATTCCTGTCATACATCAACATGTGAAAATATGAATTGAAGGAGCAGATAAAGATTACTGAGTACAGTTTACAATAAAAGAAGGGATATAGATAATAAAGAGACTGTAACGCTGTAATATCAACTTAAAAAAAAACATTGGCGCATCATTCATGGCTATCAAGTAAAGGGGAACAAGAAAAATAAGACACAAAGGAGACAGTGCATATTATGACAAGACAAATATAATCTTACACAAAATTTTACTCCACGATGGAAATACAATTCGTTATTATTTTCACGATAAAGTAAATACATGACTTGAACAGACCTGGTCGAGCCTCAGTTACAGCAGAGAGCGAAAACAAGAAAATCATCAAAAATAAGGACATCGTTTCTGTTTTCTGTGGAGAAGCTGCCGGTGTGTGTTCACGTCCCCCCTCTCTGCTGATATAGCTCGTGACACATCTAACATTCATATGTATATACCTTTACACATAAGCCATGTGACCACAGACTGCTTAATATGTATGACGCCAGTTGAATTTCCTTGACAGCTTAAGTCACTTACAAGCTACATGAAAACTTTCATGAATTGTTAGATTTAGATCATGAGAAATAAATGCAACATCTTGACCTGAAAGTGATATATTTACAAAGATATAGGTATTCATGACATCAAAGAGATATACACTCACGTTTAATATACTGATAATTACTTATAAGATACTAAATATATCACTGTAAGTTCTTTGTCTCCTCTGAGTTGTTAGGTACAAACATAATGTACACTTTGTGCACGAAACTCCTGACAATCAGTATTCCTCGAGTTGATATTACATTTCTGTTATTGCTGTTCCCATCATTTGACTGAAGTTTTTTAGACACGATTATGTATAACACACTGTGGTAGCAATTGACATTTTTAGATATTGCACGAGAACGTGATTTGCAATGTGTTTGCTGCCATGTCGTGTACGCGCTCTCATACCACACCAGGCAACATATCTTGTAACCTATTTGTCTTTCCTAAACATGAAAAGTGTAACAAGAGACCAATAAGGTGAATTCAGACGAAAAACATCGACAACCAAAATCGTACATTGGCTGCATGAAAATAATAAACTATTTCTAGATGCATAACAAAACGAAAACATAAATTTACCTTGTTATACATTTTAGGATTAATTATATCTTCACAACGTAAGACTGCTTGCAGGTGAACCAAGATGGCCAATTATATAACGTACCTCGCATCTCACTGTACGATCTTTTTTCCTCTGAGTTTTAGTTTTTCAAAGAAAGTATTAATATTTTACTCTTATTCAATTTACTCTCCTTCAAGACCTGATCTAATTTATTTACTAGTTATTGCCTGCAGTAATCAGTTGCTATAAATATATGTAGCATATAAAGTAATGGCTGCACTATCATATAAAGTGTCGTTATCCCCTCTGTCCTGACACACATACCACATTTTAATTTTAACTCTGCTAGATCTGAATTCAAGTGACTGAACCACTTCAAATAAGTAAAACTGGACGAGGTTTAGTTTACGGCCGGAATTACGAACATAAAATGTACCCTATTAAGAATATTAGGGAAGGTACCGCAGCTTGACATGAAAGCGGAACATAAAAAGAGGTATGTATACGTATGGGCATTTGCTTAATTCAACAAACTGTCAATGATGGCATGTAGATAAATATACAATATACTTAGTATCTATTTGTAGGATTTGAGTTCGAAATGATATAGAGATAACATCAATGGTTAAAGCAAGGAGTTTACAGGCTGGAGTATCAACTGTCAGAAGCCCTGCCAGGCCTCAAATGTCAGTAGAGCGCTAATTGCGATTAAGACATGATAAGCACATTAACTCTTTTGTGTGCCTATTGTGCCGCGGTATAAGGCGCAGCGGCGACACGGCCTCTGAGAAAGCTAGTCTGCCAGATGTTACTTCCGCGGTCCGCTGAAGCTGGCTGAAGCGGAGAGCGATATATCCCGTAACTAAGCAGTAAATTACTGGAATAACATTGACCAAAATTATGAATGCACAAATCGTTTATTTTGTAAAGAAGTATGCGTAACAAGTATATCTAGAGAGGTTTCTGTTGAGGAATCATTGGTCGATTTTGGGTTATATGCGGTCACTCTGAATCAACTTCTGCCGTGATACATGACGGGCGAATAGAAAGTGTAAACCTTACTTTTCTTGAATAACTTCGGAATTCTTCAAGTTTGCATCAGTTTTCACTCTTCTGACATATATTAATATTTAGCTTTGTATTTTAGTATGCCGTCGATAGTTAAATATTATTACTTTCATTTTCATGGATAACAGTATCATCGCCCATGTTTACCGCAGCCCAGCAATAGCTTAGGCGTCATAGGCAACGACAGCTTCGCATTCGTTCACATGCCACACGATGTTTATTTTTTTTATGAAAATATGTTGTGCAACCTCACGATAGTTCCATCATTTACATTAAATAAATATATACATTGTAAACTCTTAATGACAAAAACCCATACCAAACTTCCACAAAAGATTGGTATCTATCTAAAATATTATCATTTTGTACTTAAAATGTAAACATTTCTCATTCTTTAAGACATTTTCTATGTTTATGTTGCCTGTTATGAAGGAGGAGCGATGTCATCTATTTTCAAGATTGCGGCCGTCGGACTTGCCGCTCGATAGACATTGTGCTTTGACTGATTCAGAATGTTTTGAACAAAAAAGATATGAAATAAGGTTCAATAAACGTTATATACTCAAATTCGAGAAATTTTGCGTATGTCTTTAGATAAACAAGTCGTCTTACATCGTTTTGACCCTGGGTAACCATTTGTAATGCGACGGGGATTCCCCTGCACTTTCGGTCACGGGGAACAAAAAAGGGATATCCGCATTACCGGGAGTACAAAATTGTTCGCGCTTGGGGTCTCCCGGAACTAACGAGCTGTTCCGATGTCACACCGTAGGGGGGGACTCTCGCGCTGTATCAATTAGCGCCAGGCTTATCAGCGGCAACTCTGTGTACCTATGACCAGCGAGTTTAACGACCCCCGCCAGCAACATTCGACACGGCCAGACTCTCAGTTAATACTCCAGTTTGTAAACTCCTTGGTTATAGCATGACGTTTATAGTATTTGCATGTTATTATCTATGTCATATATTCTAAAAAGTATATTTTAGATGAACTGACTTATTTTCTTGAGTTAAAATCAAAATATCATTTTTAACAATATCCATATATATTGCGTGAGAACATGATTAATTTTGTGTCTGTACTATTACAACTTCAAGTAGTTATTCTCGGCTCTCTCCGAACATACATACTTCATGTTACATTTGAATGTTTATACATATATCCTGGATATATTTATAGTCTCAAACTAGATATTTTAATAGCTTATACACCTTGAATGAATTGTGCGTGAAACATATGACCAATGCCAGCTTTATAATACGAAGTGAACTGAAGTTCAGAAGTGACCTTAATCTGAAAGTAGAAGCAGGAAAAACCTTTTTAAGAGTTTCTAAATTTTGAAGATAAAGACATCAAAGTTGTACATTAATGCAGCTATACGTGTGGTTCTAATACATGTACACATGGCTGAAATGGTATAAAAAGTTAGGGGGGGGGGGCAATATGGTTAATTACATGATATACATAGTATGACCATGTTAGTACTTTGTCTGCTTTGATTGTAACATGATCACCTGATGTCGGTTAAAGTAAAAACACGGAATTCACGACAATGAGTTCCTCGAATATATCTAACCAGCACGTTCTAAACTGCCACTCATACTTACCGAGAATTAATTTTGATTTTATGTGATTTGTGAGTTTTTATACGGCATTAGAACATGACCATGCATCATTTATTGGTCTGTCATAAAGTGACACATGATATCTTAAAACAAACCTCTAAAAAGATATACCAGAACCTTCCAATGCATTAATAAACGCCTACAGTAATCCAGGCATCAGGAATGTAGGTCACGGATTAATAAAAAAAATCCCAAAGTTGCAAATTGTCCTACGGCATCTATTTAACTAGGAAGGTGTGGCGCCAGTGATACCCAAAAAAATCACCTTACCTTAACAAAAACCCCTTTTACATTTTAAATACTTAAAAAATATAAACTGGAGTTATAAAAAAACATGCATGATTACTTTTTGAGTAATCCTGGTAACCTTGTTTTAACTAGGAGCAACCGGGGTGTATTTGTAAAACAGACAACTTTGACACCCCATGGGACAGGTTATTATAAACATACGGCTGTAATGGCTGTGGCAAGGAAATATACCTGCAACATTTTATACTAACAGCTCCTGCTGTTTAGGGAATATTTAGTACTAGAGGTATCATCATGTATGCAAACACCCAAAATTATAAAATGTTGTGATTGGTTTAAATTGGATTTGCAATTAGAAGCCAATAAACCTTCAAGCTACACACATTTAATTTCCCTTGTTCTAATGAAACAATAAATCGGACAATTTTGCGAAAACCAAAATTCTAAGTCCCCTAGAAACAGTCTGCAATATTTTTTTTCAATGTAGTATTCATTAAAATCCCCTAGCTCCAAAAATCCTTGTATATAATTTGAAGGCTGTAATATGTCAGTAATGTGCTGAGTATATCCGAAAATTCGGCGAAGAAAGTAGTAGTTTTTTAGATATATTTGGTGAAAGAAAGGCCAGAACGGACGGACGGAAGGACCGACGGACAGACAGAGGGTCAGAGGGACGGACGTGGACCATTTTCTTAGTTCTCCTTCCTGACGACGGGAGACTGATGCAATGAGGTACGCTTGAAAGGTCAGTATGTGCTGAAAAAAATCGTGTGGATGTCACACGTTCAATTAAGTATTAAATATCACTAGAGATTTTCGACAGTTTCATAATGTCGGTATTATCACGTGTGGAAAGGCCTTTAAATTATGTTGATATATTCAATTAAATAAAAAAAATTCTATTAAAACAAATTCACATTTTTTATTTGGTTTAACAACTAATGCTCTTAAGTATAGGTTTGACATGGGGGAAACAAAAGAAATCGGGGTTTGGTGTCATTGAAAGAGTAAAATGCGTGAAAAATCCACCTTGAAAAACGTTGGGAAAACGTTTAGGATCGTTTTGAATATTGACATTTCAAAATGATAAATACCATTTCAACTCGATTTTTATGACAGTATACTTACAAATTTATGCACATTAAACGTGTAACAGACAGTTCATAATTGTATCATTTATGTATCCTTATTCGAGTTAATCCTTCCAATGAATATCCCATTTTACTTTATATTAAGTTAAAAAATCATGGTTCTTTAGTATTAACATTGCTAATATATTCTCATGCGTCACTGCTTCAAAAGGTAATCGTTATATTTATAATAATGTTATATGCAACTTCCATAATCCAGATATTGGTAATCCAGAATATACCACGTTTCATGTTATATTCAAATCTTGTTCGGTACCAAAACTGATGTGGACTGTAAGGAATGTCACCTCGTCACTATATGGAAAATTCATTTTACGGAGCTTCTTAACTTTCTCAGTGTAGTTTATGCCAGCTGTGGAGGTTTAACTGCAGAATGATCATCCTGAAACTGATGTGACCATGGCTTTATAGTTTGTAAGCTCTGCAATGCCTTCATGAATATTAGAGATATTAAAATTAGAGTAAATATGTTTAGCCGCAGACACGCAGGCCACGTCACCGATTTCAATTACATGCGTGTACTAGTTGAGGCAAACCAACAATAAACAAGGGACCTGTGGGTCACGGTGCTTAGCTGCTTTAATAATGAGAATATTTTCATACAAATATATATATATATATATATATATATATATATATATATATATATATATATATATATACAACAACAAAGTTTTATTGTAGAAAGGCCTCATGGCCCAAAGTACAATAACTTAAGTAACATATAAATATACACATTTTTGCCATTACTTAAATTTCTGCCATTTTTTTGTTAAATCATGTTAAGAGATATATATGTCGTAGAAAAGAATAGCACTGATATACACAAATGTAAATAAATATATTTACAATTATCTATAAATTACAGTATTCAGTGAATTTATTAATTAATGTCCTACTTTATGGAATATTGTTTTCTGAAATGTTTCCCTGTCTAACTCTGTTTACCTGAAATAAATATACTCCTAAATCATATTGTATCCTGAGATTCTGTGTTATCATCTGGATAAGCCAATATATATTTTGTGGAAAATTCTGTATAAATGATAAAAAATTATATCTTAAATCTTTATATCTGGAACACTTGAAAAGAATGTGATATTCAGACCCTTCTTTGTTGAAGTGTTAATAATTTCAGACAAGGATTCCACGACAATGTAGAAGAAAATATTATTCCTAAATATTTATTTTGGTTCACATTAGTTAATTGTTTTCCTAAAAAATATTGAGGTGAGCCACGTGTGGACGAAGGAAGGTTTGGGATGAAAAGTCTTGCTTAAATTGCATCCACAATCTCTTTAAATAAGTGGATCCTGTGACCTTAACCTTTGACCTCGTGACCCAAAAATCAAAAGGGGTTTCTTACTTTAGTGGTTAGCCATATATTAGTTATATTGGAAATCATTATTTCATCCAAACCTGGAGTTTTCATCAGGAAACAAATAAGTGAACAGATTAAACCTGTGACCTTGTCCTTAGACCTCATGACCACAAAGTAAAAAGGGTTCATATTATTTAGTGGGCCCTGTATAAATCAAGTTTGAAACCAATATGTTAATCCAAAACTGGTCTAACCATTCAGAAACAAATATATGTAGACAGATGGCCCCTGTGACCTAGACCTTTGATTATGTGACCTCAAAATCAATTAGGTTTACCTCATATTGGCAGGCCACCTATATGTGTTAGATGGAAGGTTTGGAATGAAAAATATATCCGACTTTTTTTTAAAATAAGTGGGTCCTGTGACCTTGAACCTCCTGTGACTTCATGACCTAAAAAGCAATAGACTTCTTGCATTAGAGGTGGGCCATATAAAAAACACAAGTTTGAAAACGATATGTCAATCCAAACTAGGGTTATCATCAGGAAACAAATTGACAGACATAAAGAAAGAAGATCAGACGGACGATAAGGGTGATTACCACAGGGCAACCGCTTATTCAAGCGGGCCCTATCAACACACATTTTAGGACACTAGATGAAACCAGACGCAGATGGTATCAATATAATTTGGCAGTCTCAAAAAAGTTAAATTCTAAATAAATAGAAAAGTTCAAGTGGCATCATCAATCTTCAGTCACTGATGAAACCAGTCATGATCAAAGAACACACCAGGTTATATATAGGACACTACATGAAACCACAATCTAGACACTGACATAATTTCAGTGATTTGACGGTCTCAAAAACAGAAAATACAAGGTGAATTAGAAACTTGAGGCCTATAGGTCATGACGCTGAGCTGAATTCAAGGAACCTTGAACAATGGATAACATGACTCCCAGAGTGCTCAAAATCATGGATTTTGCCAATAGACCTTAGATATAGGTTACAGTCAGCGTTTGCGACTAGCGCCGGCCCGTTGCTGGTTAAAACTGCTTCGGGCCAACAGCTCTAGAGCATATAAGGGCCCGGTGGGCTTGCTTTCTCCAAATATCAAGGAACCCGAACCCTTATAACTGCATAGGTAACATACAGAAGATGTAACCATGAAACCATGTGTACTTCGCAAAAGTAAAATAGGCCTATTTAAAAATGCCGGCGTTGTTGATGATATGGCGACCATTTGATTTATTTTAGTGAGAAAATGGTTATTCCATCTGGCTCTATTGACCTATATACCCTTGTATTCCTAAGCAACCATTTCATTTGTATAAGCAACCGTTAACAGAACCTGTAAATAGCCAGCCTGGAATAATTTTAAGTCACCTTCGCCGTGTCTTGACCAGTGATGACAACAAGTTTGAGATTCGCGCCGCTTAAACGGAAACGAGATGGAGCAAATGTCAACCTTTTTGATAAAACCGTCGATTTTTTTTTTTTTTTTTTTTGTGGTGACGAAGAACGATGATATTGAATACGTGTGTATGTTATTGTAAATAATCTCCGGAGATGATATTTAAGCTTGATTTGGGTCATATCAAGGTTAAACCCGCCCTCATATGCGCATAACCTATGGCCCAAGCGGTCCCGGAAACAACAAAGCGTATTCAAACAAGCACTTGTCTTACTTGGTCATAGAAACGCACCGATCATTTCATGACAATAATATTAATGCAAGTTGATGTCTGCTGTCAGGGTGCGTAAAAACGTATCAAAACAATCAAGAGCTCCGGGAATTTGGTGGGATTTTTACTTGGACTGTTAATTGACGTTCAGTCTTCATCCGGCACACGGTCACATGCTTGCTATTAATTCTTAACGGCGTTACAGCCGTTACGCTGAAATAACCTGGCGAGAACTCTGGATCCGGTATCTTTCATACTGTAAACGAGCTGTTTCTAATCGTTAGAAAAGGAAACATTTTTATATATGATTTTCCTTAAGCCTTTTAATTCACCAAGTTCATATCATGTTATGCTGGAATTTTGTCATGATCAGTTAAATATACTTATTTGCACCAGTTAAATGAAATGTTGACAGTTTCTTTGTCCTTTGTAATAGTATGAATAGATCCATATGAATAATCTGCCGTTATATGACTTCATTCATGTTATACATATCTGATGAAACCTTTTTAATCACATCCAGTGTGGGTTATCGCAATGCAGAGAACCTTTTCTAACATGAGATCCTCCATGTTTGTACCCCTCCACAATGTGATTTTTTTCTGAAAGATATTAGCCATTCTATTTAGTATATACCCTGAAATATACACAGAGCTCACCATAATTTTAGTTTATATTAAGATCATCTAAAGATTCTTTACAAACGGTTTTGGCCTGTATACGTAAAATTTGAACCGGGCCTGCAACGTAAGGACAGTACAGGCCCGGATGGCCTGTTCCATCCAATGCTAAGTCGCAAACACTGGTTAAAGTGACCTTTTTCTACATCGAGCTATGCCATTCTGACTAACAGTGTTAAAATCATGAGCTTTCACGCAGAATATAGGTCACAGTGCTATTATTTCAGGATTCCTAGAAATTTTCACGGGAAACTCCCCGGATCTTAATCAAATTAGAAGTTTTTAGGTCCAACTGTAACCAAGCATGCAAATCTGTCATATAGGGTAATTTGATCATGTTCCTTCACATATTTTGCAGAATGTAGGTCACAGTTTAGGTTTCTAATGATATTTGCCTAAGAACTCCCTGGATGGGCAGACAGAAGAAAACGATAACAGTTTGTGAGCTATAAACAGCCAGACTGCTTCAAAGGAAGGTATGAAAAAAGAGAGAGAAAAAAATGCGTAAAAATGGGAAAAAGTACAGGGGGTGCCACAAGTCTGCAGGAAGCGATGAAACACTCAATGGTAAATATGCAAGCAAAGAATCACTGCAATCAATGCATTCATTATTCAGATACAGGAACTTTCGTATTATTATTGTTTTTTTTTTTCTTTTTTTTGGGGGGGGGAGGGGTTACTTTCGAGCCCTATAGGTAAATATAAGCCTAATTTCAGGTTTCCAAGGATATTCCATGGATCTCCCTGGATGTCAAGTTTGAAGATTATAGGTCCAACAGTTTCGATTTGTGCCCGTTATCGGGCGACCTTTTTAAAGGTCTCAAAATAGAGAACAAGTGACCCATGGGTCAAAACGCTCAGCTTACGAGCATGAGTTAATGGCCTAATTTTTACAATTGTTGTCGTATTTAGGAGAAAATGATTGCAAATGGTAAAATGTTGGGGAGGGGCAGGAAGATCTGTACGCATAAAGCACTTCACTTGATGGTTATGAGCAAAATAGTGATTATAGGCATACCTGAACATTTGCTACTGGTCCAAACAGTTAAACTGATGTTTCCAGAATACAGCTTGCAGAATACAGATCACCATGACCTGCTCTCATTGCAAGGATAATTTCTCCAGCTGATCTAAAAAATGGTTACGATTTGTGCCCTGTTAACCGTCAACCTAATCTTTAATAGTCTATTTATTTTAATCCAGGTGGCACCACTAGTCTTAAGACTAGATGTGTCAGAACGACACGAATGCCCCCGCCTGGGGCAAATTAGAAACATTTGTTAAATTTTGAAAAAAATTTTTAAGTTCAGGAGGTGTCATATAGTCAAAAGTAGGTCAACAAGGGCAAAATGCAAACTCGATCTGTTACGGGTCATTATCAAGCAACACACCAAAAATCAGGCCAGTATCTGCAGGCACTGTGAAGTCCATACATGTGCATTTTTCATAAAAATTTCTCTCTTTCATGAAATTTTCTATGTTTAGGAGCCGTAAGACAATGAAAAGTAGGTCAACCGGGATGAAACGCAAACTCGATCTGCAACTGTCATTATTTGCTCACACATAAAAAATCAGGGTGGTATCTGCAGGCATTGAGGAAAAAAAGTTGGTACATATGCATTTGTTATGAAAATTTATATTTTTCATGAAACTTTCTATGTTCAGGAGCAGTCAAATGGTCAAAAGTATGTCAACTGAGACAAAACAAGAACTTGATCTGTAACTGGTCATCATCTGCCTACACACCAAAAATCAAGCCCGTATCTGCAGGCATTGCGAAAAAAGTCCGTACATGTGCACTTTTTTATGAAATTTTCTATGTTAGACCACCGTGAAACGGTCAAAAGTAGGTCAACTGGGACAAAACATGAACTCAATCTGTAACTGGTCATTATCTGCCCACACACCAAAAATCAGGCCAATATCTGCAGGTATTGCAAAAAAAAGTCAGTACATGTGTATTTGTCATGAAAATTTATATTTTCATGAAATTTTCTATGTTCAGGAGCCGTACAACAGTCAAAAGTAGGTCAACTAGGACAAAACGCAAACTCGATCTGTAACTGGTCATTGTCTGCCCACACACCAAAAATCAGGCCAATATCTGCAGGCATTGCGAAAAAAAGTCCGTACATGTGTATTTGTCATGAAAATTTCTATTTTTCATGAAATTTTCTAAGTTAAGGAGCCGTAAAATCGTCAAAAGTTGGTCAACTTGGACGAAACGCAAACTCAATCTGTAACTGGTCATTATCTGCCTACACACCAAAATTCAGGCCAACATCTGCAGGCATTGCAAAAAAAAGTCAGTACATGTGTATTTGTCATGAAAATTTATATTCTCATGAAATTTTCTATGTTCAGGAGCCGTAAAACAGTCAAAAGTAGGTCAACTGGGACGAAACGCGAACTTGATCTGTAACTGGTCATTATCTGCCCACACACCAAAAATCAGGCCCATATCTGCAGGCATTGCGAAAAAAAGTCTGTACAACTGTTTTATTTCGGATGGACGGAATGACGGACATGGGTAACACTATATGCCCCGGCCACTTTGTGGCGGGGGCATAAAAATGATGTAACGCTGTATGATTAATATGCATGCAAAGAATCATGGTGATCAATGCATAGGTTTTTCAGATACTGGAGCCTTTGTATTAAAATTTTGATTACTCTGGGGGGAACTTCTCAGCCCCATAGCTCGGAGGATATGGGTGACAGAGACCTAATTTCAGGTTTCCAAGGAGATTTTTCATGGACCTCTAAGATTGCACAGGGTTCATGATACAAGCCCTTACGGTTACGATTGGTGCCCTGCTAACGGACGGTCGGATGGCCAGACGGAAGGACGACGGACAAAAACCTATTGCTATAGTTCAGCATGACTGAAAGTCAGCTAAGCTAAAAAATAAAATTTGCGTAAACACTGGAAAAATCGTCCTCCCTGTGCAGACACTGTCGACGCCACAGATTCAAAACAATTTCTCACTCGATATATATATATATATATATATATATATATATATATATATATATATGCGCCATCCTTGGATAAACACAAATTTGCACCCAGTGTTTTTCATTAATATTTATTAATTTAACTTAATCAAGACAACATGGACAGTTCCACAGCTGATTTGTTCAATTATGTTTACAAACACGGAACAAAATCGAGACAATGTGCCACTTCAGCATGGGAAAATGTGTAAAACATGCTCACTCGACCCAAAAAAGCCACATGGAAAAGCATCAACTGTAAGTATAACAGAACTGGGGATATAAAACTATCTTCACAGTTTTTATATGAAGCAGTGTGTGATATGAGGACGATGTTAGACATATAAATATATATTATAAATGTTCTCAAGTTTTATCCTACCATCTTGGCAATTTAAAAGTTCGAGAAAAACAGTATAATCATATGCAGGCTTAAATGTAACGTCTGTAATGTATACTTGAAATGTGTAGATTTTAGTATAAACATGCTCTCTTTATTATCATTACACTCCTGATCACACAAAGAAGAAGATATAATTCATAAAACCTGGAACAAATGTAAGTTTATACATCTACTCTTTCCCTTGTCAAGTGGACGGTTGTAAACATACTGATAGTTAAGTCATGGAGAGTACCTGCTTCAGTGCAGCAAACCACATGGCAGCATACCACTGGGAGTCCCTGCTTCTTATCCCATGGGGGCGGAAGGGGGGAAGGGAAAGGCATATTCACACAGTGCCAAAATAACTGGATATAACAGCTTACACAAAATGGAAACTTGTTATTCGAAACATCATTAAACTCTTACTGATGACCAAAGTACGTTCTTCACCAAATGGACACTGAACATCAAAAACAAATTTCTGATGGCATCAGTATCCACTGCTTTGACAATCTTCAGATGTGAATTAACAACCTGCGACTAAAGGCACTAATTGGATGTTTATTATAAATTACTGAATATATCTGAGAACATTGACTCATGACCCTTCAAATGGAATGGATCCAGATAAAGTGACATTTCCATGTAGGATCCTTTGGGCTGGTCGATGGTGTGTGTCAAACGAGTGTCAATCTATGTCAATCTGTGTAAATGGAACCTTCACTGGTTAAAAATTTAACACCTGATCGAAGTGGATCCTGGGGGTCCGGCCCCCCACCCCTTTTTTTCAGCCGCCCCTGTTTTTAAGGGTTTCAGATCAGTTTTGCAGTCTGGACATCCCCCCCTCCCTTTTCTGGATCAAAGGACCTTTTTTTTTTTTAATTTTTTTCATTAGTCCATAGGGTTGGACCCCTCCTTTTTCTAAATCCTGGTACCGCCCTTGAACACTCACATATTCTTAACTGGAAAGCTTAAGCCGAGCATACATTGGTGTAAGGGATTAGTCATTATTAAGCGGTAACAAATGTGGCACAACCTGCCCACTGAATGTGCGTACACAGGGTATTAATACTTATACTGTGGTTAAAGATGAAACTGAGGGCTAAGATTAAACATGTGGGATTCGGTTGAGACCTCCAGACATGCATGTAAATCAAAATATTATTTGTGAAAATACTCCACAGAGTAAAATTCCTCAATATTTAGGAAGGCAGGAGTTGAGTATTGTATATAGAAATTCAAATGGATTGAAATATCTAGTACTACACAATACATTTGTTGAGATCATAAAGTTGTGGAACAAATATTTCAATGAAATATAAACCCATGAAAAAATCACAATCGACAGTTTGATCAATACAATATACAGAATGTATGCATAGATCATCTAATATATAATATCAGGTCTGGGCTTTGGGTCCCACATGATGAATCAAACTTAGTCTCATATATTCAAAATCCATTTTTATATATAATTATAAGATAATAGTACCAAACACAGTATAGTACTTTCACCACAGTAGCGCAAAACAGTCCCAGTGCTCTCATAATAATTCTTACTCTAGTGCAAATAGTAAGACAACCAAATCATATGTTGCATACACAGTGCAAAGAGTAAGACATTATGTTGCATAAAACATAAGATAAAAATACTCACAAAATAATGAAACAATAATCCCTGTGATCATTTATACAATAAAATATCAGGTACACTTGTATCCTGTTACTCAAGCTCCTACTTAGACATATTTAATTACCGGTATATAAATATGGCTACATAAACGCACAGGCTTCACTTCCTGAACACAATATAATCAAAACAATCCTTAAAACAATCCTGCAGTATTACAAATAATACAAATCTCTTTAACAAAGTTACGCTAAAAAGGCATAAATAATTGATGTCATAGAACAGTAAATAAATAAATTATAACAGCCTAAACTCAAACCTTACAGGACGGTTTAGAATAATATACTATAACACACGTACAGCAGTATCAAACATCTTTTTCCCCTGCGTGGGTCATACAGAAGCAAATCCAGGGGAGGGTCCAGGGGTTCCTGACCCCCCCCCCCCCCTTATCAACCGCAGCAACCTTTTTTCAAACCACTTTTTGCAGCCGGGACTCCACCCTTTTTCAACCTGTGGACCTTTTTTATGAGTTTTTCATAAGTATTTAAGGCTTGGACCCGCTCTTTTCCTATATCCATCCCTGACATATACCTGTTAAAGTCTGATGAACCAGGTTAAACAGATTACAACAATGGCTTTTGATACTAAATTGTTTAACAAAATGATAATTCATCTGCAAAAAAACCTTGTTCCCTAAATGTTTTAATAACCAACAGCCATTCTTCAGTATCATAGAGCTGATGAATATTATTAATAGAGTGCCTCAATTCGAACTGCAATATTGTATATCATTAGTAGATATGCAGTACACAACAGTGGCAGATCCGGGGTGGATCAAGTGGGTCCTGATCCCCTCACCCTTTTGGAGCCGAAACAATATTTTTTTAAGGGTTTCAAATAAATTTTTGCGACCCTGACCTCTCCTTCCAAAACCAGAGGACCTTTTTTTAGGTTTTTCTTTCAGTCTTCCTTGGCTTGACCCTCCACCTTCAAAAATCCTGCTTCCACCTCCACAAATGCCTTTCATATGAATTATCCTGCTGGTAAGCATATGTAATAAAATCTCCCAATTACAGACACAGGTAGGACCTATATGTCTGTCTATAATGGACAAGTGTCCACATAACAGACATTATGATTCTCAGAAGTTATTTTTACAAATACTGCCTGATACTTTGTGTGCATTAATAGGCGCCCACAAAGCATTTTCTCCATCTCTCCCTTTAACTGTATATAAAGCATTCTAATTTGAAAGTATACATGTACAATCAAGTTGGAAATCATCTATGACAGGTTGAAGGTTAATTAAATTTTTTTCTGGCATTAATATTCAGCTGAGATCCAAGGACTAGCAGTGGTAGACCTTTATGATTTCTGTGATGTCCTTCCTGCAGATAGGGCAGCCATCTCTCCGGTTCAGTAACGATTTACCGCATTCTGTACAGGTGACCATATGGTGGCAAGGACACAATAGACAGTCCCGGGAACGATCCATACAGATAGCACAGTCCCTCTCATTGTCATTCAAATGTACTGGAAATAAAAGTATCCATTATCAATTCACCTCATTATTTCTTATTAACATAAAATTTTCCTGACTTTGTGTGTAGCTGACTAGTTGAGCAAATGAATGGTTAATGTCTCAAAAATTTTACATTTATTTGAAAAACTCTCAATCCTTAAAATTTCTATGAAATATAAATAAAGAGACCTATGGTTCAAGATGTTCTGGACATCATACATGATATATATATATATATATATATATATATATATATATTACAAAAAAAATAAGATTGGGCCATTAATATACAGCAACTGTGCATGACCATAGGATATTCTAGACTATCTGTGGTGTACATCTTATTTAATGTTTCCCTCAGCTTTCTTTCTAATCTTTAAGCACAAATTGCCTAATCAATTCTGCCCTTGTATCCACAACAAATGTCACTAGGGACTAACTGAAAAATGCAACAGTAACACCTCTACTCAAAAGATAGTTCCATATTCATAGATACCAATATTTTCTGGGCCTCCTTATTCCTTATGTAATGACTGAATACCAGCATACCACAAATTTTGGGTTTCAAGGTATATTCAAGGCTAAATCAGGATTTTTAAGGTCTGCATTCTAAACAAATTACTTAAAAGAGATAAAATTAATATAAATGAAATCATGATGGTGCAGCCAAATTTTAAAGGAGTACAACAACTCTATCAGCAAGACAAAGCATGTTTATGATCCTTTTGGTATCCTGTACCCTGCATTTACAGTAAAACTCAAGGGCTAATAAAAAATATCCAAAATTATTTAAATGCAACCACTTTCTTGATCTTGAAAATACATAAAACAATTCAAAAAAAGTTTTACAATGGAACAGGTTTTTAAATTTTAATATCATTTGCCAGTTTAGGTGGCACTTACCTCCATCATCATCTGGTACAGGATTAAAGTTCCCTCTGTGTCCTAGTGTTGGTAACCTACATTCAAATGTGCTCCCAAGGCCAGATGTGTTCTTTAGTTGCTCAAGGCGGGCTGTCAAAAGATAAATTAAATAATTCATTGACAGGTTACATTCAACATCAATTCTTCATCTTAATCAAGATAATTGCTTCTGCCAGGAATGGTTCATTCTCCTTCATTTGTGTGTGTGTGTGTGCATTTGTTTGCAATAAAACTCATGCAATCAGGAACAGAATCTCATAAACTTTTTAGGGCATGAATGGGCCTAGGAAGAATTAGTTAGATTTTGGTGTCCATCTAGAAGAGGTCATGATCCAAGTTGACCTATATCTATGTACCGTAAAATCTCCACTTAAAACCGCACTTCCGATTAAAACCGCACCCAGACTTCGCCGAAATTCCAGGTGAGACACCGCGAGGGGCTCAAATACTAAAACCCCCCTTTAAAACCGCACCAACTTTCGCTACGGAATGATTTGACAAAAGACACAAGCTATCATCTATATGAACACGCGTATGTTGCGGCTCGGCCATTCCTGTCCACTTTAAAATTCCTTGGGCATTTTATTTAAACACATCATAAGACTTTTTTTTGCAGGGTCACTCAAGCATGAAGTTTGGGAAGACGCAAGGGCCGGTGAACCTCTGCCTGTTTATACAGATTTTATATTCCATGCCGTATTCTTGTTTGCTACCGATTTGTCATTATATTTTGGAAAAAATATTTTGCTGAGCCATTTCAAGTCACTGTATATTTTAATTCTAAAAGTAATATTTTGAAATCTTAATTTTTGATGAAAATTCCATTTTCTGGAATTACTCGGAAGATTCTAATCATTTTCATACCGGTTACTTCGGTATTATCATTGTCACATCGTGCGTTGACATCGCTCCATGTTACAATATGCTGGTTCGTTTGAAAACATCGCTGGTCACCTTAACTAAATATCAAAGTAACTGAAGTTACCTTGGCGAGATACGCACGTATAGGAAACATGACGCCTGAAAACTTTTGATTTTATGGTAAAATTAAAGTGGCCAGTCGGGGTAAGCAAGTTTTTTTCCTGAAGAAAGTTTCCGTGTGGGGAGCCATTTTGTCAAGGCAGTGTTCGCGCAAGGCACGCTGGGACGAAATAGGTGGCTGTTCTGTTTACCACCCACCACGTACAGCCGTTCAAAATATTCTTAGCAGAATACCGGGGCGTTTCAGCACATGGCGGCACTCAAACTTGATTTTAAAATGATCGTCTGCCATTGTGTGACTCTTTGCGATGTCAGCTTTTTATTTACTTTACGTTTTAAACGAATAATCATTCCTAAATAATGCCGCAAATGGGTTTATAGTAGGCTTTTATTTCAATTTTGCTTGACCATGCCCAACAATGTGGGCCGCTGTTAGCCTTAGCACCCGTCCTCTCTTACTACGCTACGCTGTGCGAGAGCCCTAGCAGATAATTTGAGGAAACTTGAGACATTCCACATGACAATTAAATTATATTTCGTCTGAAAATGTCGTATTCGTTAAGAAATAAAGATAGTCTTATCAAATACGCATATAACATTCCACTTAGACAGTGTTTGTCCACTTTTAAATGTTGATAAGAAGAATATGTATTATCCTAATAAACGGTGATACACGGGGAACGATGTCTGCTCTGGGTTTTCCCTCCAGCCACGGCTGGCCGGCAGCCGCCTGTGTAACCAGTGGTAACGGGCCTTGTTGGCTCAGCGAGCAAAGGTCACGCAGTTCATTGTTTCAGATTCTGAGACAGTTTCAAGCGCAAGGATTGCAAAGTTTTAAAAGTGAGTCTTGTTTACATACTAAAACAATATTTAGCTGAATTTCGTGGTCATTCAAATAAAGAACTATATCTCCCTAGATTACTTAAAGTTTCCTTGTCATAAACGCACTATTTGATTTTACACGATTTTTTTTCCAACAAGGGTTTGAAGTTCTCCAGTTTACTCTGAAGCTTTTTATGCGGCGGTATCCTGGGTCCTGGATACCGCCGCATTTAATGCAGTTAGGCCGCTTTGTGTTACAGCAGGGTTGTTGTAAACGTATTATTTGGTAACAATTACCAAGATTTTATAACAAGTTATATATCACACGAAAACTAATCAGCAATATTTTAATTTATAAATAACAAATAACTGTAAATAATACATTTACACATGGCTCCCATGCATGCGAGACTGCTGCTAAGAACGGCCTTTGAAAGTTGCAATATTATCGCTCACTCGCCGGCCCAAAAATGATGACTGTCAGGAAGATATTCATGAAACCCTTCTAGTATAAACCGCACAGTGCTTTCAGGAAATCAACCTGATTTCAAGATTTTGAATTTCTTGATTAAACCGCGGTTTTAAGTGGAGATTTTACGGTATATGCAAAAAGTGACAGAAATTTGTCCATCAGTTTTTGACTATAATGCTTACAGTACTATCAAGTGGCAATGATAGGGTATTAAAAGGCACGAAAAGGATCAACAACCAAGAATGAAACCTTCCAAGTGTGAATGAGATATGTGTTCATTTTAAAATCGGGCACAAATCTACAGTATTGACAAATTGAGGCAATATCTCTTTTAGGGGGCCTAATAACAAATAAAGCATGTTAATTTAATGGACTGTAATGTTCATCCCGCAGAGACATATCAAGAGGACATGAAGGTCTATGCATGGATCACTCTGAACTACTCTTTTCTCGGGATCTGTGTACGACTGAACACAGCGTGGGACTTCCCGAGGACCCTCCACTCACATGCTGTGAGAAATGGAAAGATTCTTCAGGTTTGGCCAGCAGCCAAACACCCAGCAAACCAATACTGGGTAAAACAAAATCTGATTAGCTCAGTGTGTAAACAAAGATGGCTGCATCAAAGCGGAGCTTGGTAAAACAAAATCTGATTGGACCAGCATGTAAACAATGACAGCGAATTGTTGAGCACAGGGTAACCTCTGCTTAAGGAGCGTAAGATCCACCATGCATGGCAAAAATTAGACCTCCAGTCATGTGGCCAAGTATATACCAGGTTTACTGTGTTTGTCAACACAAAAAACCAATAAAAGGTGTTAAACAGCTGATTGGGAGGAACTGAGACCATGTGCTGGCATGGTTTTGCCTGGTAACTTTTGTATAAAGCAATAGTGAACCGACAGTGTGAAAGAACAGGCATAATATTGTTCCTGATTATGTCCCTTTAAGAGACTGCTTACTGAACATGATATTGTATCAATGACATGGTTTATTGAGTCTTTACCAATGACTGTCTGTTATTTGCCAATGTGTATAATATTCATACCAAGCTTCCTCTCTTCTCGCTCCTCCTCAGACAATATCAAAGGTCCTCCGCCTGATCGGAAGAATAATGTCTTGCCCATTTTTTCTAACAGTAATCTCACTGAAAATAAACAACAAGTATATACCAAATTGAAGTATATGGTCCATATTGAATTTTTTCAAAAACAATGATGACTTATTTCCTTGGATCTATTTTGGTCTCATCTTGTTTGATAAAATTATGTTTACAGAAATTACACACACAACTGGTGACATAACTACACACACAAATGGTGACATAGCTACACACACAAACAACTGGTGACATCACTACACACACAAATGGTGACATAACTACACCACTAGGAAAATTATAGATTCTGTCAGATAACAATAAATAATATAAAAATTATAAATCAAAATCAAAACAATACTCTTATAGATAAACATAAAAATTTTGTATAATTTCCTCCCATGATTTCCCTCAATCCCTTTATTTACTGGAGAGGGTGATTGATGTATGCATAGTTGTTTAACATTGTAGATTCTGCAAAAGGCCACAATTTATAATTATATATACATATGAAAAAGTTATTGTCTCTGCCAGTGGGTTTCTGTTCATCCCAATTCATGTGTGTTTGCGTGTTTGTTAATCACAACATGACTTATGAAGTCATAAACAGAATCCCATGAAGTTTTCAGGGCATTTTGGAAATGGGCTCAAGGAAGAATCAATTTTGGTTTTGATTTGGCACATGATTCGGATTTAGGATTGTGACCAGGGAATATTCGCAACTAAACTTGGTAACATGGGCCAAATAAGTGTATGCAAATTTGGCATGGGGAGCATAGCATAAAAGGGATCCCCTACATGGCAGAGGCTTGCTTTCCTGAGACTGCAGATTTCTAGTTTTCATTTATATGATTTCCTTCAACCTCTTTATATACTGGAATGAATTGATTAAGGTATGCAATATTAAGTTTTGAAATTGTAAATTCTGCAAAAGGCCACAATATATTAATTGTATATAAATATTGTATATAAAGTTATTAATACTTTTATTCACCTATTAATACATTTATTCACTTGCACACAACCTTCTGATACAAATGACAGTCATACTTATTCAGTCAAATAAAATCTCATGCAGATCATTCAGGATCCATCCAATGCAGGCCATATAATTTGGTGGGATTGATGTAATATTATTGTGAGCTAAATATATAGAGGCCTGAAGATCCCTCATAATATACTGGTAACTATAAAAGGAATCAAACCTCTTTCTATGGTAGCTGGGGATGTAAACTTGCTGGCTGTGATCTCCACTTCTGGTATACAGTAGACAGGATACAGGAAACGCAGCCCACAAGTTCTCTGGAGAATGAAAAGATAATGATGCAAATGTAAGATATGCCAATGTTAAGCAGAAAACATATAGTAAGTACAATTCTATAATGTCACAAGGATTTAAATGAATTTGAAAAAAAAGAACATATAACACTGAAAAACATGTAAATCCGATACAAAATAAAGGAAATGAAACAATCTTATTTTTAATCAGATTTGGTATATACATATACAGAAAAAATACATTATATATTAACTTATATAATTCTAAGTATTTTATTCCTATATATTAAAGAAGAAACCAGTCAGTTATAGCTATGAACACATCAACATAAGCATATTTGCTTGTATTCACAAAAATTATCACATTTTGTGCCAAATGCTCAAAACTGAACAGATGGCATTGGTAGTGTGTCTATAAGTAGATATATTCCACCCCATTTCAAGCTTTATGAAAGTGATTATTACTGTATATTTAATCAACAAGTAATATATGTACACAATTATACTGTAGGATTAACATAACCTGCATCTCTAAAAAATATTTGAAAACTCATGAAAATGCACAATATGCACAATATATGAAATGTAAATACTTCAATTTTTAATCTGTAAACACAAGTTGTGTGCTTACATATGAAAATATCATACCTCTTTAAAGGCCGTACGATCAGCTATCTGTCCTACATCTAGTCGAAGTGAATTGGTTGCTATTATAGCTGAGGGACTACAACAGTGCGAGACCCCTATAAAATAAAAGATATCTTAACAAATTAATCTATGACTCGCTGCAGGGATACACAGATTGGCTAATAATAATTTAAAATACTTTCCTGGACATTTTATTATTCATTACAGCACTGTATGCATTAATATGTTTCATAATAATGTAAGAGGCTCAACAAAACGCTCTATTCCACAACATTCAATATGTGACAGATTTTGCATAGAATTTGGGGATGCAAGCTCCTGCTATTCCTGAGAAGTTATTGGTTAATGTACTGATGACTGATAAACTGTGCATAGAAAAAGTTGATGCATGTTGCACCTTCAATACCTCAAATTCATATATGAGTCATGTGACCAACATTTGCATAAAATCTGGTGAAGATAATTCCAGCTGTTTCTGATATTGTAATTTTAGTATCCTTTTTTTGGCCAAACGACTAAGTTCAGCTTCCTGTAACTCGGCCAAAATTCACTGAACTAGAACAAACTTGAGAGAGATTGTTTCAGAGATTATTCCTGTGAAATATTGTTTAATTTGGCTGGACAGTTTCGGAAGACTTTTTAAGTTTTTTTTCACATTTCCCTATAAATTTTAAGTAAATGCAGATAGTTTTTTTTTGTTTTTAAGTTTTTAAATGATTTTTTTTACATAAAATTTGGTGATGCTAGTTCCTGCCATTTTTAAGATGTTATGGGTTAATGACAGACAATGCCACACCACTGCATACGCTCACATGTTCACTTAAAAATTCCAAAATAAATTGACATCGTTTTCATCATGTAGAAATAAATATGGCTTGACTACCTAACTGAATAGAGGAAAATTGTTCATGACATAAGATTTTCTAGAATTTTGTATATATTAAGCATACATTTAACCACATAGTTAACTGTAATATGTAAAAGTTCACATGCAGTATAACAGATTTTGTGACCTCAATGAAAGCAAGTTATTACACACGCAACTTTCATTTAAGAACTTTCTATCTTTAAGTATATTCTACATTGGATACTGAGTTCAGAAGCAGATTTTAAATGAATTTATAGCCTGAACGTTAAAATATATTTAAATACAATGACCCTATTATTTCTGACAGGTATCTGAAAATTTGCTCTTTGAGATATATGTTTACCAAACTATAGATGTTACTGTATGGCCTTATATGCTACTGTCGGCATGAAGAGGATAGGTAGGGAAGATAGGTATATGTTACTGTGCCTCCAAAGGAAGTTTTATTCCTCAACTCCCTCGGACACAGGAAACAAAGATCGTTTTCCTGGCCCTTGGGTAAAGAATTATGTCGGACCAGCATGCCCAGTTGGGCAAATAGGAGGCAACTTTTTGTTGCCCCAGTCTTATTTTCTGAATCTTTTACTTGCCCCATGCTAGCGGTTTACTGTCAATGTTGAGCCCTGTAATGAACTTATATTTTTCATGCGGATCATACTCAAAGCACTTTCTTGTAAAGCCAGTTTGAAAATGCATGATATTATAAATCAGGTGTTGAAATTATGAATTATGATACTCATTAATTATAATTATGTGCTACTCACTTTCAAAGAGATCTTGTTTCACTTCCATGTCATCTACGACGGCCTCTAAAATAAAATCTGCATCATGGACAGCCTCTTCCAGTCGACTCATACATAGGATTTGACCCTGTGTACATAGTAATAAAAGCATAAAAAAAATATAATAAAAAATTTTAATATAAAAACAAGTGACCCATGGGTCATGATGCTCAGCTGACTGACATGTTGACAATATGTCTGGGGTGATCAAACATACCCAAAAACTCTCAGAATATAGGTCACAGTGACCAAATTTCAGGTGTCTGGGGAGAACTTTTGAGAAACTCTCAGGATGTCAAGTTAGAAGATTCTGGGTCCAATGGTTATGATTTGTGCCCTACTTTGGTATCAAATTTTCAATAGCTCAGAGAACATGGGTGAAAGATACCTAAATTCAGGTTTCCAAGGATATTTTTCACGGACCTCCCTGGATGTCAAGTTAGAAGATATTGGGTCCAGTGGTAATGATTTGTACCCTGTTAATGGATGACTGCATCTTTAAAGGTCTCAAAATAAAGAAAAAAAATTCCTTAAAATTCTAAAACAAGGCCTACAGGCCTAATGCAAACCTGTGCATTGGGAAATATACCAGGTATAATGCTTCAATGCTGGACCATTACGTTTCATGTATATGAACAATGCAAGTACTAAACAATTTGAATAAGAAACAATTACACAAATATCACTGCTGAAATTCTGGCATGGGTGCAAACAACACAAAAACGATTGTAGCTGGCACCACTAGTCTTGTATACAACGAAGCTATCAGAGATAGACACATATGCCCAATTTTCAGAGTGATATTCAAACCCCTCCTGAGAAATAAGCAGGGACATACACTGTGCAAAAATTATTGTAGGTGGCGCCACCAGTCTTTTCTATGACAAAGCTATTCGATATGTATAAATATGCCCAATTTCAGGCTGATATATCAAATTCCTCTGTAGAAATAAGCAGGCACATACACTGTGCAAAAGTCAATGTACGTGGCACCACCTGTCTACAATGAGAATACCATCAAAGACGCATAGACAGGTCAAAGTATCAGTCCAATACATCAAACTTCCCCAGAGTTTGATGCACTGGGCTGACAAGGCTTAGGTGAGTAAGGCAGTTGCCCCCCCAGTGACCTGTGACAAATTGCTGCCTTAAGCTACTGCACTGAGTGAACTCTTGACCTGTTGCATAATCTGACACAGTTGGCAGTCTGCCAAAGCTATAAATAGATTCAGGCTGAACTTTGGGTGCCAAATATGATGCAGTGAGCAGCCTGCCAAAGCTATAAATAGAATGCAGCTACTGCACTGAGTGAACTCTTGACCTATACCTGGCTGCACTTCTTCCAATCCAGGCACTGTGCCAAAACTATTTATAGAGCTGACATCATCTTGCCTAATGGGCAACATCAAGGCACTGGCAATCTGCCAATAGTAAACCAAGTGCTGCCATCTGAACACAAAAGTGGTTCCTACTTGAAATGACTTTGAAATTTATTTTCCCAATACAAAATGCTTTTCAGCTGACTTTTTATAAAAAAGAAATCAGGAATATATGTAAAATTATTACGGATGCATACTGAATGCAAAATTAAAATACAGATATATCTCACTGATGGCAAATTCTTGAATTAAGTTGAGTAGGGATACCAATAATTTATAATCCACATACAGTCGTCTTTATATAGCCACAGAGAGCTGAATATTCATGATTGTAACATTGCCTGGTATGATGAATAACTTAAATCCTAAATCTAAATTTTTTAAAAGCTTTTAAAAAATCTTTCTTGTCAATATTAACCAAAGATAACCTGAAATCTAAATGTCTAGTGGCATGATGTAATAGATGCTGATAAACTTGTGCCAGGCTAGATGTAACAGCATCACACAGCTAACATATATGGTAAAATGACTCGATTCAATCTCCATAATTCAGCCAAAAATCATTCATGTGGAACTATTAATGACAATTATTATAAGAATTATTGTAGGAATTATTCTTGTAAAATATTTAACAAACTGGCTTCAGTGGCATCAGTCGAAAAACGTTCCGCAGGTTTATAACTCATATAGGACGATACAGCAAACTGGCTAAGTTCAGCTTCCCGTAACTCAGCCAAAAAGCACTGAACAAAAATCATTTGAACAAACTTGAATTATCAACATCTGAAGATAATTAATATGTGAGATTTAAGAATTTGGCCTAGTGGTTTTTGAGAATAAGATCTTTGTAGCCACTGAGCTAAAATGGGCTTTTATGGCATATGACTAAATTCAGCTTCCCATAACCTAGCCAAAAGTCACTGAAAAGAGACCATTTGATTAAACTTCAGATAGCACTACCCTAGAATCATTTCTGTGCGATATTGAACATTTTGGCCATATGGTTTTAGAGAAGAAGTTTTTTGTAGCCCTCAGTGTGATGCAGGCACTGATGAACCCCGTACAAAAAAGGCCGATGCAGGTGGCGCCACCAATACCTTAATTTCAAATATGACCTATGTGACCAACATTGGCATAAAATTTGGTGAAGATAGCTACAGCCGTTTCTGAGATTTAAATTTTGATATGCTTTTTTGCACAGTTAACAAAGTTCAACCTCCTGTATCTTGGCCAAAAATCTCCGAACTGGAACCATTCGAACAAACTTGAGATAGATTGTTCCAGGGATCATTTCTGTGAAATATTGAACAATCTGGCTGGACAGTTTCAGAGAAGAAGATTTTTAAAGGTTTTTTTAGCTTTTCCCCTATAAAATCTAAGGAAATGCAGTTAGAAAAAAAATAAACAAAATCCTATAGTTTTTTCGATGACTGATTGTTTGCGAAAAATTTGGTGATGCTAGCTCCTGCCGTTTTTGAGATAGCTATGGTTAACGTACAGACGCCGCACGACGCCGCACCATCGCATAAGCTCACAGGTTTGCTAAAAATTCCAGCTGGCGCCACAACTGATGAAACACTCAATGATGAATATGCATACAAAGAATCATGGTGACCAACGCAGAAGTTTTTCAGATAATGGAGCTTTAGTATGAAATTTTTAATTATTCTGGGGTTCTTCTGAGCCCCATAGCTCAAAGAATATGGATAACAGAGACCTAATTTCAGGTTTTCAAGGAGACTTTTCATGGGCCGCCCTGCATGTAAAGATAGAAGATTCTAGGTCCGGTCGTTATGATTTGTGCCCTGTTAACAGATGACCGCCTCTTGTAAGGTCTCAAAAATAAAGATAAAAATGTGTTAAAATTTGAAAAAGTCCAGGTGGCGCCACTAGTCAGCAGAAACTGATGAAACACTCCATGATCAATATCCATGCAAAGGATCATGGTGATCAATGCATTAGTTGTTCAGATACATGAGCTTTTGTATCAAATTTTCCATAATTCGGGGGGGGGGGGGGGGGGTACTTTGGAGCCCCATAGCTCAAATAATATAGATAACAGAGACCTAATTTCAGGTTTCCAAGGAGACTTTTCAAGGGTCTCCCTGCATGTCAAGAAAGAAGATTCTAGGTCCAATCGTTATGATTTTTGCCCTGTTAACAGATGACCGCATCTTTTAAGGTCTCAAAAATAGAGAGAAAAAATCGTAAAAAAAACGAAAAAATACAGGTGGCGCCACTGGTCTGCAGAAACTGATGAAATACCGTTTTCCCCCATAGATAATCCGCATTTTTTCATCTTAGAATCGAGATAAAAAACCCTGGTGCGTATTATACATGGAGACATAATTTCCAAACTTTTTTTCAGTCAGGTTGAACATCGTACGGTGAGCCGATGATGAGCGATAATAAAGGATTTTATGTAAACAAAGTGTATACTCACTTTACTTGTACAAATTTTGCATTAAAACAACATAATTATTGATTTGATTCACTTTATTTCATTTCAGATGCTTAAAATATATCTTAAGTATGGCTTACAATAGAAGATCGCCGTTGTGAAATATGCATGATGGTACATTGCTTGGCTGACCTCCTTTGATGTCAATGTCTGTCGGCAGATGGCGCTGCGGCATATTTTTACATGTGGTGTTAAATCACAAAAGGGGATCATTTCTACCTGATATACCTGCACCTGTCAGTCCTTGTCCGTGGGAAATGTTCCGTGATACACTAATTACTATTTAAACAACTTGAGCCAAGGGAGGAATGATTGCCTGGTGGTTTCCTAAGTTAATTAATAATTAATAATTAATTACCCTATTGTGCAAGCATGGACAGTTTGAACAGCTGTGTAAATTAATGATATCCAGGAGATATGTTATAAATTTATTACAAACCTAGGGTATTTTATTATAGTTAGTTAAATATATATATACATATATATATGCTTAAAATGAAACCCTGTTGTGGATATTAAACATCACAGAAAATTTGATTTAAAAACATAATAAACGTGTGTATTTCTAACAATCTTTTTTTTCACACATGAAAACTTATAGAACATTTTACGTCAGAAAAAAAGCCATTTTATTTGACATGTTTTACACAATGCATATGACTGCATATGATATCATACTAAAGATATGAATAGTTAATGATCAATATATATGCATGTGGTTGCATAAAGTATTAAGTCACAAAAGCGTAGCAAATCAATATAGTTCATTTATTATCAATACATGCATATTCAGATGATCAATACATACATGTGGTTCCATATATTATTAAGTCACCAAAGAGTAGCAAATCAATACAGTTCATTTATTGTCTCTCAAAACCTTCAAACTCTTCGTCGTCGGACTGTAAGAACAACTGCATGATTTGTTCTGATGACATCACCTCTTCATCCGCAAAATACATTTCATCCGTGTCTTTTTCATCATCCGAGCTTTCTGCAGTCTCTTCCTCGTCTTTATTACTCCATAGGATATCATCCATAGGATATCATCTTCTGTGCCGTCAAGGGCGTTCGAAATGCAACAGCACTTGAAGGATCTGATGATGATATTCTTATCAAGCTCGCCCCACGCGTCCTTGATCCACTGTACGATGGTCACTAGGTCTTGGGCGCGCATACGACCTCCCTTTGTAAATGTCTTAGCCCCGTGCTGCATCCACTCGCCCCATTTAGATTTCAGTAGCGTCTTCATAGGCCTGTTGACACCTACGTCCAGCGGCTGTAGTATCGACGTCATCCCGCCAGGGATTATCGCCACCTCCGTCTTGTGCACTTGCTTCAGATGTTGCAGTACGGCCGGGTTGCGGTGGCATCTGAAAGCATCTAACACTAATAGGCTATTCTCTTTCTTTGTGAGGCCGCCCGTGCGATTCCCCCACACGCTATCAATCCAATCTTTCATCAGGGTATCGTCCATCCAGCCTTTAGACTGTACGCGCATGTGTACACTGCTCGGGAATTTTACACCTTTGGGCATGGTTTTCCGTTTGAAAACCACGTACGGGGGTAATTTAGTGCAATCTGCCATGCAGGCCAGCATGACTGTGAACCTGTTTTTTTCATTACCAGTCGTACGGATTGATACTGTGTTCGCTCCCTTCTTTTCCACAGTTGTATCGGCAGGTAGATCAAATGTTAGCGGCGTCTGGTCAGCGTTATCGATGAGTGACAGTGGCGGGTCCAGTACTTTGCGGCGTTTGATTAATTCAAGTATAATGATCTTCTGCTTAGAGACTTGTGTTGACTGACGAAGTCACACCCACAAAGAGAGCAGATATTCGATGACCACCACAAAAACAATTTGCAGCATTCAGGATTTCGTCAGAATCTAGCTGCGTATTATACACAGGTATACAGGTTTTCCCCAGAAATTGTAGCTCTGAATAGGGGTGCGGATTATCTACGGGTGCGGATTATCTATGGGGGAAAACGGTACTCAATGACCAATATCCATGCAAAGAATCATGGTGATAAATGCATGAGTTGTTCAGATACTTGAGCTTTTGTATCAAATTTTTCATTTTTCTGGGGGGGGGGTACTTTGGAGCCCCATGGCTTGAAGAATATGGGTAACAGAGATCTAATTCCAGGTTTCCAAGAGATTTTTCATGGACCTCCCTGCATGTCAATTTAGAAGATTCCAGGTCCAGCGGTTATGATTTGTGCCTGGTTAACGGACAGACGGACAGACGGATGGCACGACAGACAGACGGACAGACAGCTAGACAGAAGGACGGACAACGGATAAAGGGTGATCGCTATAGCTCAGATGACTTACAGTCAGCTGAGCTAAAAAATGAATCATTTATCAATAAACATTTATCTAGGGTCAATTGTTTGTGTATAATTAACCACTTAATGACATGGCGAAAAAGAAAAAGGCTGATTCCATTCTAGCATTTATTCTGTGTGGAAGCTGTCTTGGAGATATTGGCAAATTAGATTTTGTATGGTGGCCATATTACAATCCATGACAGCTGTAATACAAACCAAATCCCAGGATAGAATTTTTCCCTCCAAGCCTTAAACTTATAAATTATATACCAGTTTCCATATTAAATTCAAACGTTTTACAACATTACAAAATATCAAATGTACGGCATAATTCCACCTGACTAAATGTTTATTTATTCAAAATATAGCTACTCCCTGCTATAAAGGTACAATTTTGTTCTGGAGGTGACCTGTGATGATATTGTTGAATTTAATTGTTTCCTTACAAATGGGCACTGAAACTTTCAGTTACAAGGAAACCCTGGAGTTATGAAACCCTGAAATTAAGACCCAATGGGCGATTCAGGGAGTCTGGATCCCTTCATTTTGAGCGACAACAACAAGGATTGGACAAAACCCGGGCTTTAAGCATAAAACCCAGCCCAGTGGGTTTTACTGGGTAAACCCGGGTTTAATGGGTTTTACAGGTTTTATGGGCAATATAGTCTCAAATGGCAACTGACTGAACTCAAATTTCTTGAACTAGCTTGGCAAATACTGTGATCAGTATGTTTCTTTGCTTTAAAATATATATAACTATACAAATATATATAATATATAACTGATATTGTGATATATAGCAGTTATAATGATAATTAAAACAAATCAGCAGCCTTTAAGATGGAGTATAAACCTACCATACTTTGTAACTCCCATTATTTCAATCATATTTCTATCTGAATCTATCATTTGTATTATTTAATGATTTGAAATAATTTCCTTTGTATCAATGAAAGATTGAAAGTGGATGGATTACTTATTGGGTGTGTACAAAAACTGGCTAACTGGCTGACACAAGATGGTTACTGGCTGCCAAGTGTCAACTGATTGGCAGTACATGTATAGGATACCACACAGGTGAAGCCACAGTGACTCCTCATTGCTTGTGTCATACTCATCCAATCTTCTCTGTATGCCAGCCAGTTCTGCTGCTGTAGAACATGTATTCTCTGACTTTGGCTACATGTATACAAATAAACTTGGAGTACAACCTGCTGCAAAGCTTGTGACCTGCTATTGTGCCTTTTGTGGACATTCTGAACTGGACTGGTAGCAGTTTGTATGAACAGTTTGAACATTATGCATGATGTATCATAACAGCATTGGTGTTTGACACAATTTCTTGCTTGTGTGCTTCTTCATTAATATCTGTGATGTTGCTCCTCTATTGGTATTAAACTTATTTCATGGACAATCACTGTAGTTTTTCCTCTTTATTTGAATATATGCATTTTATGCAGCGATTCTGAGATTGAAAAGAATGCTTCCAGAAAAGCCCAAATCATATTGCCCATTAAAACCCGCATGTTGGTTTTAAGGCTTACTGCCCGCCCAGGTAATAAGGGGTATTACCCGCCCAGGTTTACCTGCCTGGGTATTACCCGCCCAACCCTGACAACAAGCCAACAACTTTTTTTTTTGGGTGTCTTAAACTTATTTTTTTCCAGCCTGGACCCAACCAATTCTGGATCAGAGGACCATTTTTTTTAGAGTTTCTTCATAGTCTCTCTGGGTTGGACCCCCCCCCCCCCCTTTCCACAGTCCTTGATCCACCCCTGAGACCTTGCCCATTATTACAAATACATTACCTACTGATCATGGAAGTAAACAATAGTTTACATAAGTTTCTAATCTTTCTACGATTTTCAAACACTATGATCATTCTATATTTGTGAACCATGATATATTCAAATATTTAGCATGTTGACAAAGACCTCTGCTAAAAGATTGCAATACACAATTTGATTTTAATTCTAGAAAATCATTCCTGATAAAGATGAGCTGTAAGGTTAGCTGGCTGTTCATTCGATCACCTTGTACTGTGTTGCAGAGATCAGTCTAAAGAGAATGAGATACTGACCACAAAGTTACGATGACTGAGCAACCCTTCCTCCCGCAAGTGGCGCTTGTCCTCTTCAAGTCTTGGATAAACTGCATTTAAAGCATTCAGATTGTTGTCATACAACTTGACCCTGTGACCATGGTAAGCCATCTCCCCTGAAAGACAGAAAAAATTAGAATTGAATTTTCAAAATCAGATGTGTTTTATAGTGGCAGGCAGTTAACAAACAGCTGAGGGTAAAATTTTTTAAAGCTTCCATGACATCCCAAGTGCGAAGTGCTTGGACATTGCAAACCCTTAACAAAAATTAACCCTCATTTTAACAACAACGACCAATTCTCACATGCACAAATATCATCACTCAGGTCATTTTGTACACACAATAGTGGATATAAATGTCCCCCCTTGACCACTCACTCTCAACTCTTCTTGCAAAAGCTGCAGATGGTAGCACACTGGACTTGTTGTCACACAGTTGCTGTTTGAGACCCAGTGCTGGTGAAGAGCATTACAATTGCATATTATGAGTACTAACATCAAGGAGATTGCATAAAAATGTAGTTTTAACTCCTGGGTCTGGTCGTGTGGAATGTTGCTGATGGGGGTCTTAAACTCTCTGGTCAAAGGCACAGAAAGATGCACCTGAAAAGCTGGTGCTAAGTGATACAGCACAACAGGGTTGGGAAAAACCCGGGTTTTAAGCATAAAACCGAGCCCAGTGTGTTTTACTGGGTAAACCCGGGTTTTATGGGTTTTCAGGTTTTATGGGCAATATAGTCTCAAATGGCAACTGACTGAACTCAAAATTTCTTGTACTAGCTTGGGAAATACTGTGATCAGTATGCTTCTTTGCTTTAAAATATATATAAATATATATAATATATAACTGATATTGGTGATCTATAGTAGATATAATTATAATTTTAAAAAATCAGGGAGTCTTTAAGATGGAGTATAAACCTACAGTACTTTGTAACTCCCATTATTTCAATCATATTTCTATCTGAATCTATCATTTGTATTAGTTAATGATTTTGAAATAATTTCCTTTGTATCAATGAAAGATTGAAAGTGGATGGATTATTTCTTGGATGTACAAAAACTGGCTAACTGGTTGACACAAGATGGTTACTGGCTGCCAAGTGTCAACTGATTGGCAGTACATGTATAGGATACCACACAGGTGAAGCCACAGTGACACCTCAGTGCTAGTGTCATATCTTCTCTGTATGCCAGCCTGTTCTGCTGCTGTAGAACATGTATCCTCTAACTTTGGCTACATACAACACAAAATTTGCATTCGAATTGGAGTACAATGTGCTGCAAAGCTTGTGACCTGCTATTGTGGCTTTTGTGGACATTCTGAACTGGACTGGTAGCAGTTTGTATAAAACAGTTTGAACATAATGCATGATGTATCATAATAGCATTGGTGGCAATTTGGTGCATGACACAATTTCTTGCTTGTGTGCTTCTTCATTAATATCTGTGATGATGCTAATCTTTGGTATTAAACTAATTTCATGGACAATCATTGTAGTTTTTCCTCCTTATTTGATTATATGCATTTTATGCAGCGATTCTGAGACTGAAATGAATGCTTCCAGAAAAGCCCAAATCATATTGCCCATTAAAACCCGCATGTGGGTTTTAAGGCTTATTACCCACCCGGGTAATAAGGGGTATTACCCGCCCGGGTATTACCCGTCCAACCCTGCAGCACAAGAATCAACCCTTCGTCATGACTTCAGAATGACCTGTTAGTTTCTGGAGACCCAACAGGTCAACTCAGATGTGACCCACGCGTGTTTTGTCAATTTAGTTAGTTTCTCCTTGAATTAATCTCTAGTATTTAATGTAATTATTGGAACAATCTTAAGTTAACACAATACATTTCATATAGACATCCAGTCGGGTGCCAAAATGTGTGAAGCTGTTGTTGCTAAAGACGCCTGAGCCATTGCAGGGCAGCAGTAAACATGGACAATAATACAACAATTACAACACTGACAATGCAAGGGGCGAGAATTCACAGTTTTCAATTTAAATGAAAATAATCTGAAAATGGGTGACATAAAGTTTAGTCAATTTAGTATAAAACAGTTATTTAATTAATGTCAGAAGTTTGTAGACTGATGTGAACTAACAGAAATCCAAAATTAAAAAGGAAATAATGGTTTATGGACCAGTTGTCCATCATGTATCATGGTAGATACTGATGAAGGTTGAACACCTTGTCCCAGCAAAATTTCTCCAGCAATTCCTCAACATGAGATCTCTCTAAACATACAAGCTGGGCATCATTCTTAACAAAACAAATGATCTGCCCATTCACATTTCTTGTCAATGTTATTCCTCAGCCTGACGAGCTTCAGAGGACTGCGTCAGTAAGATATGACAGCCACGCAAAATCAAAGGCCGCGCCTGACACTGGGGTACAATACGCCTTAAGGTTAATGGTCTTATCATGTCTTATAACTGCAATTAGCCCATGGCGGACACCAAAGTGCTGGTAGAGCTTCCAGAGTTGATTTTCTGTTTATCTTTATATTTCATGTAATATAATTGCTACATACTTTTAAGAGTTAAATCTTGTAAAATCAGGATCATTCAAGGGATTTTGTGTTCAATAAGCCGTTTTTAATTTAAATACTGCTATCACTGATGCCATAGTTACTAATGTATATTTAAAATTATACTTGGTCCTTTGCATAAATGGTTCTCCGTCAGGCCCACACCTAAGTAATCAAGCGTGTGTGTTCACTGAATCGGCAAGACAGTTGGTCTTTATCTGTAAACAAATCAGTAAGGACCTGTTCTGTCTGTGTTTTACCGTTGATCATTTCAGACATTTGAAACAAGTATGGTAATATTATATTCACAGCTATATCACCTCAGAGACAATATGACATGCCTACGCTCCCGAGGCAGCGAAAATTTTGCACTTCTAAAGAAGCTACTGATTTTCCCACTGCCTTGTTTTATCGTTTATGATACACTTAGACACCAGTTGGAGGGTCTGTCTGCTGAAAAAAAAAAATGCGGATGCGACAAGCAGCCAACCAAATGCCAGTTAAACACTCAACAGGCATCATGGCTCCCCCAAGAGCGCATCGCTTGATGAGTTTAATGGTTTCTCTTAGTAAAGAAAAGTCGAATTTTAATTGCTCCCTCTGCGTTCTCAGATCATCAATTGAATTATGACATTATGACTATGTTAGCATAGCTAGCCATGTATCCGTTGTCAGCAAAAGTGAAACCAGCCAGCGAGATGTGCATGGAGCCTATGTTGATAGTTTTGTTACATTTTGTTTGAATTACAGCTCACCGGCCTGGCATCCTATGTACACAAGGACCTGTACAATACATGTGTGGGGTCTTTCTCTCTGAGCCTGTGGCTTGTTAAAACGGTTGCCGGGGCAATGAGTTGTCATTCAAAATGAAATGAACAACATTGGTTTCATGTATTCCTCACTTGGCTGGTACACCGTTTTGTGTTCCAGCACAGGGTCTCATCTGATTGGACCAAGGCGGGAACTCCTACACCCAAAAAAAAGTTTACATCGTTAGTCAGTAATTATGTCTTTTAGCCTTTGTAAAATGTTTGTTTAATGGACCGAAGAAGTGAATCTAGAATAATTCTGATTTGATTCGGCTGATTACCACGGCACAGTGACACATGAAGACCTTCAGCTTATTCTCTTGCTCCCTTCAGCCATAAACCCATCCCCCATTAACCTGATGGCTGCGATGATATTTCTCCTTTGCAAATTTTGACTTGATGATCTCCACGATTACATCTTTTCCTCTATCTGTTCCCCACACTTGGATGCAAGAAACAAGGTTTCCTCAAGGTGTTAGCACTGAAACCTGTTTCTTTCATTATGTATTTGTTTCCCACAAATATTGAAGTTCCATAATTTCCTCCAGAGTGAATTGAGACCAGCTCCCGCAGCCGTATAGACAGACAGATATTATGTTTGCTGGGAACACGTCGTGAATATCTCCATGCGTAACCATTGCTGCTGTCCGAGGTTGGCACAGCTCTAAGTTTCATATTTTGGTGATATGTAGGACATATTCTATGATCATTAATAATTTTTCTTTCCATGAGAAAGTTCATGGTTGTCTCTTTGCACACTAATATTTCCCTCACTAAAGTCTTGTAATTTAATTCTTTTAATGTAGTACTGCTGCATGGCTTGCTGCTATAGCTACCTGTACTGTAACTACATTCTGTACCTGCTTCTTGGAATTTTTTTTGGAGTTTCAGTGTAGTTTGGGTTGACTTTACTGCTGTTCTTGTTTTCTTTACAGGGGTTTAGCCATCCCCGGTGTAATCATATCTGCACTGTTTGGACGGACTGCATCTCTGACCGGAATTTTCCTCTATTATTTTTCAAGTCCGGACCAAATGCTGCCTCCATGCCTGGACGCCATGATCACTTTGTTTACCTTAGTGATCTCGAATTGTCAAGACATTTCATTTTCAACTCGTACCATACCACGTTGGTAATGGTCACTTCACTTATAATGTATGATGTCCAGTCAAGTTCACAATACAAACAAATAAATGTTCATGCTTTTTATGTCTTATATTTATCATATTCATATTTTATATATACATATATGCAATTACTTACATTTACATGACTGAAATATTGAAATCCTCTGTCATATATGTCCTGTGTTTATATATAATTAAATATTTATATTCAACACCAGGTGATAAAATAATAAATATATTTCTCCGTTTCTACACCTTTTAATTTAAATCATATTTGTTTTAATATCTCACTCTTACTATTTTCACTTTCATTTCAATTTGGTACCTTGTGTTACTACTTCCCATTTTCATCTCAAATATATGAATAGACAATTGATATTGGAATGATTTCGCCCACTATAAATGATGTCATCACAACTGGGGTTTCCCCCACTACATGACAACGAGACGAACTCACGTGATCACGATCATTCACCCATAAACATCTTTTGTCTTAACTTTAATACCCCCATTTTCCAACAGCTTTCAACAATTCTTCATAGCTCAGTGGTAGAGCTTAGGACTTCTCTGCAGATGGTCACTCGTTCGAGTCTCAGTCGTGGATATGTTCATTGCCATTCGGAATGTCGATATAATAATCATATATATCTCTGTCTCTTCCTTATCCAACAGTACCGGACATCAGACATGTACAAGACATGCGTAACAGTAAGATACAAGTCACATAACAAATATACTGTTTACAAGCCACTAAAGAGCACTCAAAATGGGCAACTAGAATGCCATGATATGTATAGATTCTTTCAGGACAAAAATGTTGCATATAATTCCTAAGTTTCAATGATTTTCAATATTCTTCAGCAAACCCTCTTAGTGGGAACTGTTGAAAATTTGATAAAGTTACAAAAAAAGCTTGAAAAGTTATGGCTGTTAGTGTAAATATAAATAGTTTCAGAATTTGTCGGAAATCTAAAATAAATGTAAACAGTAAAGGGTTAAAGTTAACCCCAAAAAGACTATACCCCATTTTTACTCTCTATCCCCATCAAATGTATCCCCCTCTTTGGGACATTCTGCTTACCAGGGTGCCTGAGGTATTCTATATTCACTCCATTTTTTCACTGTCAAAAACATAAGCCTGCATTATATATTTTGTTCTAAATATACTAATAATCTTAAAAATTAAATGCTGGTTTATATCTAGTCTGCCACGTACGGACTCCATTTATCGGTGATATGGAGTCCGACCGTCTAGCGGTGAGAGTTCACCCTGCCGTACATGGATGGACCTGTAACATGAATTATCACTGCTTGTTGTGCGATAGAGAAACAATCTTGTATTTATAAACAGAAATAAACTTTTTATGTATCAAATTAAATCTATATATCACCTTTATGTGCCCCAGTAAATGTTTTTTATCCTTTGAACTGCTGGGGTTCAGTTGTTGCATGCCAACTGGACACCGCCGGAGAAGGAATCCCATGCAAATTAGGTGGGCAATCTATGCAAAAGATGAATTCAGGGGGGCTTTTCCCAGGAATACCAGTGCCGTGCACTAGGATAGACCATATTTTCATTAGCATCCTTCCCATCATACATCGCGTGTTGTCAATTATGCTAATTTTCTATTGGTTGTTCCAACCGGAGAGCGCCATCGGCCAGAAGGAGATGAAGCAATATCTGACTTCATCCAGAGTAAGTGTCCATACTTTATTGATGCTGATCATCCAGCAAAAGTTTTGGTCCCAACCGAGTCTAAGCATCTGTAACAATTATAATATGTGGGGTTTGTTTGGTGTCCTCACGCTTCACAAGACATATTCGTGTCTGAGGGTCTGTACGGATCCGTACAAACTTAGATAGTATAGACTCTCCCCGCCAGAGGCTGCAGCGCTTGTATTGTTGGAGCGACTATAGAACGCTTGCTTCGCTTCTATTGAAGAACATATAAATAAAATTGTCTCCTCTCATTCCCTATTTTAACTCCTACTTTTCCCTGTAGATGTCCCTACACTCAACTCTTCTAACAAACAACTACTAAGCATCAGAAGTCGCCTGAACCGGGAATCGAACCTACGATCTCTAGACCAGGAGCCCTACACGCTACTAAGTGAGCCGTGGAGCAGATACCTGCCGGAGCAAGTTTTGTTCATTTATATCTGCGATTGAAGAGGCATCTATCGCGAAAATGGGAAACCATTTACTATTTTAACAGGAAAATTAAGCTTTAGGTGGGGGTTCCGTCCCCACACCCCTGTTCAGACGGGGAACCCAGGTTCCCCGGACCCCCCCTCCTCTAATATAATAAACTCCAGCTATAAGCAAAATTAGATACGGGAATTCTGAGGAAAATTATATGTATCGGCCTTTTCCAGGAAACAATTTATTATGCGACACCCGTTGTACCGGCGGTAGGCTGAAGCCCGGTTTCTATAGTTCTTCCGCTTTATTATATCAATATATTTAACTGGAAAATTGTTTACATGAAGTCCAAAAACCACGGACTTATACGTAGAATGAGTGGAGTTGTATAATGTTAATAGATCTGTTTGCATGAAAATCGGTTAATTCAATTATAAAGTCCAATATTGGCAATAAGGGTCATGTCCGTGCGGCTGTCAAAACACTTGTGACCACTGCCTGGCATACGTGACCGATATCGATATGTGACCATGTTAAGATCTGGATCTTGACTATAACTCTTACCAGCTATCTTGGTTCCCATCAGACCACATCCTAACACAGCGATCTTCATTTTGCTGCCTGTGTGTAGTACCCTCTCTCTGTCACAACCTGTAAACACCACTCTGAACGTGTTTTTCTTCACGACATGTTTACCTCTTCTCTCGCCATCTTGTTTACATTTACTCTAGTGACGACACGCTACCACAGCGCCCTCTCCCAGGGAATTTTGTACTAGGGTAAACTCCGTCAGAGGTCTCTCCGCCCATTTTCAGTCTCATACAAAGACACATGGTGGCGCTTTGGTTCGTTAAGAGACTGGCACACTGTGAGGCAGAGTAACACCGCTTTCACCCTTTTATATGTCCGTTATTTTTGCATCAAAGTTTTTTTTTGTGGTGTTAAAAAAAAAATAACAGATGCGTTAAAGTATCTTCTTTCGCCGATAAAAATGATTAAAGTGGCCCAATCACCTAATAAAATTATTGAATTAACACAAAAAATAGCTTCTTCCCTTAAAATAAATCTGTACGTGCTTAAATATTGCCTTGATACCGTTTGCTTACTCCTGTAAACGAGTATTAAAAACAGTGGACCGGTGTCAAAATACGGGGGCGTGTGCATCGCGGAGCAACAACACGTGTCAATCAAGAGATGCCCAGACTTACTTGGCCCAAAAAATGTACATATGTTCCCGCTCGTTGAAACATTCCGTATTGCAGCTCACAATCGACCCTCCGATCACGCAGCCTTTTAATGGTAGGCCTAAAATGACACTGTGGCCTGTGTGTACCAACATACAGAACCATAACAAGGTGTTAAAAAGCCGTATGCGAGGTACTGAGACTGTGTGCTGGGATGGATATGCTGGGTAAATTTTTGTATAAAGCAAACCTTAACTGATAGTGTGAAAGAATAGGCATAATACTTCTCCTCATTATGTCCCTTTAATAATATTTTCATTTAAGTTTATAAATGGATTTCATAAGTAAATTTTGAGTTACCATATATAGTTAAAACTTAAAATATATCTACTGTTGTGTTTAGTTGTCAATAATTACACTGAAGAATAACAACATTACACAGATAAATAAAATATTTCCAACTGGATTTCATATGTAAATTTTGAGTTACCATATAGTTCAAACTTAAAATATGTCTTCGGTTGTGTTTCGTTGTCAATAATTACACTGAAAAATAACAACATTACACAGATTAATAACATATTTCCACACAAAGATATACCTATTCTAGTCGGTACTTATATAACACATGTATGACACGACTATCAGTCAGTCAATGGAGGTACAATGGGTCAGACGTCGTTGCACATAATGTATGAGCCGTGAATGCACGGCTCAGTAGGCTTTTGTTTTGGGCTGGTATAGCCGGACCTGAGTCCTGATACAAGCCATACAAGGGAATGTATGGCAACGATGATCGATCCTGTTGCATTGATATCGTGATATATGTAATAGTCTTAACATGAGGCTACGAATGATGAATTAACACAAAAAAATTCATGTGAACATAAACACCAAACTGAAAATTTGTCTCTATGGTAACGAGTATGTTCCTGTATGCCATCCAGTAACATGCGGTCAGAAATGCAACAAACAGATTTACCAATATACTGAGTTAAAACGGAATTTTTCTAGCACATGGTAGGGGTTTAAGAAGGTATACTAAAAAGATAACGATACTCTGGTCTATGTCAACTACTTGTTGGCTATAAATATTTGCATCCCCATAAAGCTTAATAGTGCGATCTTTGATGTGTGAAGGCACTCTGAATCCCCCCCCCCCTCCCCCGCCACACACACACTTTTTGGCCCCAAGGATTGATTGGGCTCAATGTGACTTTTCTTGGAGAAACGATGCAAATTCCAACAGTTTGTATGGAAAAACCCACTGTATTTCTTCTCCGTCTACGTCCTCATGTGAACACAACTGGGACATATTTCTAAATAGTATTTAGAGTCAATATTTTGTAATTTTTAGAGGTAAGGTATATAAATATAATGTAATTTATTTTAGTGGGAAGGGTAGGAAATATACTTGTATGTTTAATAATTTAACTAAAAACTTTATAGAGAAGTCTGCTTTGGAATATAACATTTTGGGGGAGTTACTCAGTGTAATTATATGTGAATGAAATCTATATTTGATAATGACATGTTACAGTTCATGCAAAATGTTACTTTCTATGCCTCTCAGTATACGTTTATAGGTGCTTCATATCATGTACGCCTACGGTTTTGATGAAAACAGTAACGGATCTTTTATTTTATTTTATTTTTATTTCCATACCGTGTGAAGGAGGTCTCCCTTGACAAACCCATAACGCCTTCGGGGGTTTACGTGCCCTAGAATTATCTACACTTTCTAACCCCCCCCCCCCCCCGCCCCATATACACACGCACTTTCTAAAACGCTCCAAAGCATATGGCGACTGATGGATAGAGTCACCAATGCATGAAGCCATATCACAACCTGCAACCAAGCGTATTGTAGCATACAAGACTGGAACAATCAGAGAGATAGTTACTCCTATCAGGAAACCAACAGAGATAAGGAGCCCAACAGATATGATATATCTTGAGTATTCATTGTATATAGTAAATGCATAGAAATGACTCCGTGTATTTAATATTCCAAATTTAATTAATATTAATTTACACATAAATATTTGTATTGTATATATCACAATAGCTATATATATGTGTGTGTGTGTGTGTTTGTTAAGGTTTGTGAATGATGTGAATCATCATATACCGCCGGTTTCGCCTCATCGGCTCACCGGGTAACTGAAGTTCAGGTGTTGCGATATTGTTTTTTATAACCACGGTTGGGTGCCCTTAGTCCATGGCGACAGGTGGATACATTTTATTTTTGTTTAATGATGAGCCGACGAGGAGAAACCGGCGGTAGTGAGTCATATCCATCACATACCTTGATAGATCATGGCCTGTTGCTAAACATACAGAGCGCTGTGTGACCATGGGGAAAAGACTGCATTCCCGAAGGACATTTCTACTTATATATATACATATATATATATATATATATATATATATATATATATATCCCCTTATATAAATAAATATGTTTGTACATTTTTTAAATATATTTATGTATGTACCTGCACAAATATGTGTGAGTCAGAAATATGTCAAAGTGTGGCGATGACAATATATGTGTACCAAAATGACAAAATGGAGAACTTATCTCAGGAATTATACCTTAATCAATCCCTATGTATAATGTAGGTGATAATTAACAGATGTGGTTTAAGTTTATGGGTCTCGTGCGATCAGTGGAGCGATTATGTAGAGCAAACAAACAAGATCCCTTGTCTATGTTACAGAGGTCAGTATAGTCGCATCCTTATCATCGGGTGTATTAACAGTGTATACACTGGGGGATATTGTAAGTTACAGAGAACTCTTAAATATGGCTAAGGCAGACAGCCCTATTCTTATAGCAGTGGACGGCAGTAAGGAGTCAGAGGACGCATTTGACTGTATGTAATAATTTATTATATTTATATATATATATATATTATGATTCATGAAATAATTTAGAATTTGATTGTTGTGTCTGTATGTTGGCCTTCACGTAAAAGGTCTGTCAGCACGGGCTTTATGTTTTGTGCATGGGAGACTGACAGTATAAGATGAATGCATTCTAATGAATGCAAGCCTCCGCCATGTGGGGGTCCCTAATGTGGGTTGCTCCCCAATCCGTGTTTGCATTCACTTATTCGGCCCATATTACTAGGTTCATTCCCGCATTAGCGGTTGTACCTTTGTGAATAATCCTTGATGACGTTCCTGAATCTTGATCATGTGCCGGATCCACACCAGAATCTAACTAATTTTTAATGGCCCATTCACCGAAATGCCCTGTTAATTTCATGAGACTAAATTCCGTTCATGATTGAGCGAGTTATGCTGTGAACAAGTACACACAAACACAAACGAACCGGGATGAACGCATACCCACCTGGTGGAGGCAATAAATGGTTACCGACCGAACCAAAATATGTGTTGCTTATGAACTTACCTAACACAATTTCTAACTCTTATATAACGAGCTTTTACCATGGGAAGTCAGATTTTTACTTAGTATGAGAGACGTTACAGGGGAGTAAAAACTATAGTATACCCGAATGTTGTTAGGTGGTCATGCATTCCTCTATTTTTGTTAATCTATTTTATTTTTGCGCGTGTAAAAACCGGACTTAAACAAATATGACACAAACCGCACGGATCCTGACACCTAGTGGAAGAATTTGGTACTATTAGAGAAAGAGGTATCAGTATGGTGGCACAGTCGTATGATGCATGCAACCTGAAAACTGATTTTTTTGTCTAACTTGATCATATACTATGTGATTTTAACTCATTATGCAGGGAATATCACTTAAGTAAACACGAATGTCAGGAGCGTGCTCTAATATTCAACCTATAATTAATATATATATATATATATATATATATATATATATATATATATATATATATATATACGGTTTATTTGCATCCCTTATCGTTCCGGCAATCGTTATGTCAAGTTAGTTGATAAGTTAATGTTACACTTTAGCTGTTACTTATGACCTCATATATCTTAAAGGTAACTGGTTCTGAGTAACGCAAGCATGTTGGAGCCAACATGACGTATTCACTACAAGAGTAAAAATAACATCAGCTCTTCCCCTTATCTTATCTTTGCAGTGTATGAAACGTTAAGATAAACATCGGGGGCTTTGTTCGCACCGGCTGCGATGTTATACATAAGTCCTACTAGCAGCACACACATGCACATAACTATTAATGCAAAGTCCAATGTTACACTGCATTGACACATATTATATACAGTTGAGATCTATACGTATACAGGTCTATGCCTGAAGTATTTACTTGTTCTTACCTCATGTTACTTCCATTGATTCCCTTTGCACAGGGGTGGGGAAAACTTTTTTTCTAAAGGGGGCCACACTGAACATTAGTAAGGCCTCTTGTGGGCCGCATAGAAGGCTAAATTAATTAGATGAAGTATTTTTTTATGGAACACGAAGTTTTATTCAAATATCTATTTTATTTGTTACAAATCTGTAGAAGAGTATTAGAATCAGGATTGAGCGTTCGTATAGTTACACTCAGAGTGCTAATATGAGTCTGATAAAAACGACCTGTTCTTGTTAATATTCACACATGAGAAAGTATGTTCAAAATATAAGTTATATGAAACAAAGAATACGCAAATGATTCTGGCAACCTTTCCAAACTGCGTAATGTCTCGGTATTAAGAGATTTATAAACTCTGCTACAGTGTACTGAATGTTAGTTAATTAATTAATTACAGCCGGAGATCAGTTGAGGATGCTTCAATATTAAGTAGAACGGATTCCTTGTCAAACTGTTCTGAGCCTTAAATTTTGAAACAGGTGCCCCTGTATGTTAAGTCATTATACCATGCGTGAATGTTTCGGACCGCACAAATTGATATCGCCAAGCAAAAACATTCACTGTCCGCATCAATTTACCTCGCGGCATGCGGGCCGTAGTTTACCCATACCCTTCTTAAGTATATTTGCTGTCTGGAGGTTTTTTACTGATATATATATATATATATATATATATATATATATATATATATATTTATATTTATATATATATATACACCTGCTAGTTCATTTGTTGTATGTAAAATGCCTGAAACATATGTTGATGGAATTCAAGAAAAGGAAAGAAACAGATGATTAAGTATTTTTCCCAGAAAGACAGACGATTCTGTGTGTACATCCAGTAAGCATCTGTTTCTGACACCTGGTGGAGGAATGTAGCACTACAGTGAAAATGCTTGTGCTACTGAAGTAACCTTAAAATGTTTCTGAAGATATCAGGGAGTTTCTATGGGTGCGCGCTTTTACTGATATATCGGTATATTGAGATACGGTGATTTGCGTATTGCGTATCGCGACACAGTTTTCAAACGCCGATATTTTGCGATACCTGTTTAACGTGCCTGAAACATGATTTCTTGTAGTAAATATAATATTTCTGTTACAAAATAAGACATCTTAAGTTGTTGGGATTAATGACAGGCTTGAAGCGAAAGCCGCTTACGTATCTTTAGTATCTTATCAATATTTTGCCTTTAATATTCAATTTGGCAAGATACAACCTAGATCAAAGGTCCTTCCAAGGAAATTCGCATGTCGGCTCGATAAGTTTTTGGTGTAGGAGGAATGTGATGAAGACGGTCATTATAATTATTTATTCATTAATAAACTCCTCAGGATAAGTGCCAAGTTAACAGTGCTTTTGTCTGAGAAAAATGATTGTACACCCAATCTAGACTTCTCTGTGTTAAACCACAGTCGCGGATTCCTTACTGGCAGAGTTAGTTGCACATTTGCACATTAAAAGTAATATTAAAATATTTCGTGTTAAAATAAATTGATCTGCATAAACGTTTATTGTATTAATATATTTAACTATGACTAACAATGATATATAATATTAATATTAAATTATATACATGTATAAATAATATAATATAATTTAATGAAGAAAAAAGAATCATTTCCCATAAATATAATATAGTGAAACTATCGCAATGTGTATAGCAATGCGTATCGCACTACGTGACCACATATCACCTTATATTGCAATAGGAAATTTGTAAGTGATGCCTCACACTACTCATCTCAGTAATTAGGTCTTTGAACGCAACAAAATAACACTAATCAAAATGTTTGAAACTGATTGCGTTGCATGAATGTTGGAGCCGTTCCTCTTGATGCACAATTAAAAATTACTGTTCAACAAATTTTTAAGTTACACGAAACTCTATAAACATAAGAAATTATCTTCCTGTAGATATAGACCTATACAGAATATTTTGTATATTTTCCTTGTGTATGTTTTGAAATTTAAAAAAAATGACCTATTTTGTTTATGTTACATCATATATAAGTCGGCTATTACACGTGTGTTTTGTTTGTACACAGACTTCCGGGACTTGCTGTATCGGTCTGGAGACAGAATCGTTATCTTGTCATGTGAAGAAGCAAAGCCCAACCTCGCTGGTAGTAAGTGAACAACCTAGTAACAGACTTTACAGTCACAACAAAGCTTAAAATCGCACCCGAGAAGTCAAACGTTATAACAAATCGACTTTGTGGTTAAGGGATTAAGGGACTTAAAAACCGAAATATCGTGAGTCCAGATCTCAGCCGAGGAGCGGTGAGATACACAGTGCATGGGTTCTCACCAGGCATACTAGTATAAAGGGTTAACGGGAAGGCTTTTCCCCACCGCAATATCTCACTAAGGAATGCATCATTATTGGGTTCCCCCGGTTATTACGAAACAATGGGGAATATTACACACCACGGACCAGCAAGTGCGGTGGACACCGGGCTTGGGTGACAAGAATATAAGATGACTGCGAGTGTCACGCAGTCCATGCCAGTCAGTCCCAAGCCGAAATTGAATTCTTATAAAATTTCTGCCTTTTATATCGATAAAAAGCCGCAATATATCACAAGGTAACGTGCACAGAAACCAAAAGTCCAAATATTGAACTAACTAGAAGGGTGTCAGCACCTCCCTTATCTCCGCCAAGGAAAAATCTTTGTTAGAATCAAAACCAACAGTTTCAGGTCAAGCAAACGTATTCCAAATCTCATTATATTATCATTTAGCTCACTTGCCCATAAAATTAGTAATACAGATTTTGCATAAACTGAACCCAAAACCTTGGAAGAAAATCAATTTTCTTCTATTTATTACCCCACAAAATCATGAGGTTAAGTGATTTCTTAAAAAGCTATTCTTAAAACACACTATTGGTCAACTCGGCAGTGATGTCAGGCACAGAGAAAAACTCTGTTACTAAAAATTCCATATATCATTAAAAGCTCGGTATTTCTGAAACTGTCAGCCCCAGATTTTCAGAGAAGAATAAAATCAACCAGTGTTGATAAATTTAAGTCATTTCTAAATTTACCCTGTGACGTCACAATGAAGTCTATAACCGACAACGTTCTCGTACATGTTTGCCTGACCTAAAGGGGCCGTTTATACCCATGTGCACCTCCTCTATAAAGTTTCGTGGATACCGGTTGAGTACTTTTTGTGTTATCCTGGTACCCCCACCCCAACACCTCACAAAACAAGGGTGATAACATGCCCTCTTGGTCGGAGATAATTAGATAATGGGAGATTATCTTGTAGGTAGCCGGAACATCTAACCCGTGATTCATGTTGTTAATATACAGTAAACTGTATAATGTCAACAGATGCGGTTGACTACATTTAATACCAGACATTCAGCTAACTTTACTATAGAATTTATGTGATTTCTGGCTTACTCTGTGAACATATTAATAAGCTCTAGGTTATTCCCGTTAAGAAATAACGTCTCTGTGACAGATGAATGAACTTTTTTATCTACAAGATGTTAGTGAACACTGTGATGTTGAAAAATGGTAAAAACAGATAACCTAAGGTGGTTGGTTGCTTATGTGAGGAAGTACAAAGGTCAATTCAGATGCCCTTTGTAAAACTCAGGGGTCTGGAATATTTTGACAGGCCCCCACCTGTTATAAACACAGAGATTTAAACAAAACGAATAGCCCGTGTGTAGTTAGAATTGCGTTTTCTGGATTTTTTTTAACAATGGTTCAAGGGATTACCTTTTGTTAATAGACGTCATATGTCGGAATACAGGTCCTTTTAAGAAATAGACCTGGGCTAGGAACATAACAACCAGGAGAATTATTGTAAGAGTTCGATGGTTTATTTTATCCACAGCGTTCTACACTTTCCATGATATATCTCTAAGCTGTATACTATAAGAATCAAACGTGTTACGTTTTAGGGAGTCACCATGTTCTGTCTGAGGGACTGGTTCAAAGTGCCGAGGTCTGGGGAAATGTTATTGCCAAGGAGAAAGAACGACAAGACCAGATCGCTAATGCCTACACGAAAAAACTTAAAGATAGCAAGGTACACATTTTTATACGTTCTTCAGAAATACATTGGTAGTAATATGTATGTGTGTCATGATATCATGTTTTCTTTATTCTCGTGTTTTTTAAACAGTTTATTGACATTTCTTAATACACAACAAAATATACATCGAACGTTAATTCATACGAACATAGAATCTCATTCTGATCCAAATTAACCTGCGGAATGTATTCTTACTTTACAGTTCTGATTGTTTCAAAAACAAACATCTACCTCAACTCTGGTTACAAGACAGAAATATATTATACAATACAAACATAAAGCTGACTATATGACAAAATATCATCACATCATACAACATAGATAAAAGTCAAAACAGGATAATAATAGTGAAGACAGCAACGTCTACTTCGCATTACAAAATATTGCAATAACAGGGGAATACTTCAATCTAACCTTTGCATTTATACTATGTACACCATAAGGTAATTTCACATTACGAGTGGCAATAGTAGGCCCCATTTCCTTAAATGCAGTTCGAACTTTTGTTTTTCTTCTGCTTTAAGATATTTTTCTTTCTGAAAGGATAGATTTGATTTTTAAAAATAAGGTATTCATGCTCTCACAGCCTTTTTCTATATACAAATGTATAATGTCAATTTGTAGAAAAGAATGATTGTATGTTCTAGAGGATTTTCATTATTTACTGGTAATATTCCAAACATAATTATACTTTTTGACAATGTTGGCATATTCATGTAACTTCTATGTAGCCATTCTCCTGTTTTTGTTTATGGACATAATGCCATGTCTGAACGTTTACGTATATATGGAGGATTTAATGGAAATTCTTCTATGTTCTCATTGAAAAAACAGGCAAACATGGCAGTGGTTTAATATTACAATATTAGAACAACATCGATATGACTAAAAAAAAAAAAAAAAAAACGGGGTGGGGGCATCCATACTCGGCTTGGACAAGAAGAATTTATCCAAAACTATACCTTATCTACCTCATTTCCTGATTACAATTTATATCCTGATCTCTTAACGGATAGACTTTTACTGTTATTCTTATCCAGATACCGGGAGAGTTCCGTAGAGTGCTGGGGAAACCGGGAGAAGTTATTGTAGAACAAGCTGCCAAAGTCAATGCCAAGCTAATTGTAATGGGAAGTAGAGGTCTAGGGCGCATGCGCAAGGCGCTTCTTGGTAGCGTCAGTGATTACGTATTGAAGCACGCCGCGGCCCCGGTTACTGTATACCGAATCGACCTCAAGCTGTGAATAAAAACATCTGATGAAGGAATTAACTGATACGAAGAACAAAGGATGAAAGGAATGAATGGTTGACATGCTCTTTCAAGACAAACTGAGCTCAGTATGATGAAGAGCATTTAATATAACGTTATCATGAAAATTGAAATTTTCGCACATATTTGAGGTGTACACGTTCACAGACTGCCACTCTGTTAAATGGGTGCAATTATTCTAACACATAAATTAACATGAAATATAGATTATATAGTTATAGTTAACTATGGCTTAGCTAATTGAGTCTAAATCAACGTAATTAAAAATGTAAATGAGATAAAAAAAAAAGTGTAGTAACGTGGATTCTATTTCTAGTGTTTTTGTTAACTTATTTTGCACCTATTTAATTGAAATGTAATGTTATAATAAAAACGCCAAGACAGGTATATATATTAGCCTCTATGTTTTTGTTTTATTTTCAAGAAGTTAGTGACTTGTGGCTTAATTGTATTACACAATCGCAATCTTTTTCTGTTCATGCATTAGTTTTCTTTGATTATAAGTTAGTTCCAAGTATCTCCCAGGTGTTTATATATATAGAATATCCCCTGCTCTTATACCTAATCCATATTCCAACCATTTCAGCGCCGAAGTCAGGGACATAGCCAAGTGGGGGGAGGGGGCGAGGGCGGGGGCGCAGGGGACCATGGCCCCCTCCTATGCAGTACTCCCGCAATTTCACTAATAATTGTGAAATTTTCTAAAACACACTCATGAAATTCCTATCACTGTTTACCGCAGATCTCTGACATGTTACAATAAAACATTACAAATGCAGTAATTAATGTATTTTAACATATTGTAATTTATATTTACTGATAATTCTCCATTTCAATATGTTTGATCCTGCCAATTTGATATTTTTTCATCTTGTACAACTGGGATTGTCAGTCGGAATTAAAACATGTGAATAGTCTATATATATATATATATATATATATATATATATATATATATATATATATATATATATATATATTAATTAGGAAGAGTTACCCTCCGTTGTAAAGTGCTCTGTGGCCTACAGTGAATGATTTCGGCTTTTCAAACCACGCCGTTAGCTTCATTCTTATCACATTCACTTGATGATCGGGTCCCATCCCGTGAAACAGACTGTTGTGAATTTACAGTGTTGTTTTTCTTCAGAGTTATATGTATATAATGTATATAATGTATACAACATCTGACAGAAGGTAAACTGGTGTGTCAGTGATAACATGAACAAACACGGAGTCTCTTTTGAAAAAAACAAATCAGCAGCAAACATCACACGAGGTATACTGGATCCCCTACACGGACGATTCCTGGTTCTTGAATAGTCAGATTGGTTCCAAAGCATGGCGCATGTTTGCTCACATCAGGTTTGATTCGATAGCTGCAAATATAACATTATCTGTTTACACATCTATCATTTAAACAATTAAAAACATTCATATGTAACATTAAACCCATATAAATCTGTTTTCATGTCCGCGTACATGCATGTATGTGCACATGTGAGTAAATATAGCTTTATGTTTCCATGTGTACGTATGTGTGCAAATGCGGGAAACAGACAGAGGTACACAGTTTTACCGTGGATGCAGCATATTTTCCCAAACATTATGCCGGAGTGACGTCATTTTACCAAGAATGCTCTAGTGCTCTAGTGCCCATGCGTGAAAATCGAAACAGAATTTATTTGCATATACACGGAAGGACAATTGGTAACACGCCAGTTCCAAAATCATAAGAGCAATTTTTTTCTCACGCACAAGGAAACACTGCTTTATCATAAGATAACCACAGAGAAGACGTGATCAAACATAAACTGAATTTGATTTGCCAGTCCCTTGAAATTATATAATAATGGATAATATAACACTGTAATATAAATAACACTCTTTATTGCTATTCCAGTGCATAGTATTATTTATAACTACAGTAAAACCTCGCCTAAGGACGGCACGGAGGTATGCCCATATTTGTGGATTGTGTCGGTATTACTGATGCTCATGTAAGAAAGTACATACGTTTTAAGTGTCTTTATTGGTTCTTGGACTTGTGACTTCACACCGGATTCGGGGTCCACAGTTGTAAGGAGATATCTGAATACATAATACCATTATTTCTATTTACATTTTATACAATCATTAATATGTTTCATTATGTACCGGTATTTTGTGATAATTTTATATGATTATAAACACGGAATAATAATTTCAATGATAATCAACAGTATTACAAAGATACCATTTATATAAGATATAATTAGTTCTACCTCTATGGAGGTGCTGATTAATTTCTTCACTTTAAATTTGCATATCATAAGTGATCGTAGGCTCCTCCCGCAGCCGTTATACACTGTAGTTGTCCTTGTAATCTCTTTTTGTGTATCCCTGCTTTGTATACCAAGTTTCTCTGGGTTTGACCACCAGGGTATGCACAGAGCAAAGAACTGTAACCAGACCAATGAGAGCATGGTATCATTTAGTGCATCCAGCCACAACTTTTTTAACAAGGGACACCCGCTCCCGCTGGTCTGATTCTTGGCCCTGTACAAGAAAAGGGGTTATCAGACCAACGAGAGCGGGTGTCACATGTTTAAAGTTTAAAATTTAGAGTTGGATGTACAATGAGATACCATGCTCTCATGGGTTTTTCTTTTCTCTGTGAGCACCCTGGTGTTCATACCCTGAGAACCTTGCTAAACAAAGCGGCGGTTAAACGAAAAGAGATCTGCATGGGACGAGTGCAGTCTATAACAGCAGCGTGAGGAGCGTCAAGTGATCGTTGAGTTTATAGGATATTGATAAAATTATCATCATAACAAATTTTATCAAACGCTACTTTTGCCGATATAACAGAAAAATATCATTTAACAATAGATAATAAATATTACGCATTTGTAAAAAATAGACATGGAATGAAAAAGGTATCACTCTCACCTGTCACATGGTATAATGTTCTTGAAGGTGGCCGACCCAATCTTGACAGTCTTCCACTCGTCCTGAAAAGGCAACAAAATTATACAGAGGGATATGCGGTGCTTTAATTTTACCACTCTCTACAAATGGGTTGTGCATCCAGCATCGGGGCGCAAGCTCTCATAGGTCTGATACTTGTCCCTATACAAGAACGGGTGTTTTCAGACCAACAATAGCGGACGTTGCATGTTTGAAAATTGTACTGGATGCACAATGGGATGTCAGTGGTCTGATTACAATTATTTGCTCTTTGCGCACCCTGGTGTTCTTACCCAGATAACCTTGCCATTACAGCGGTTACACGAAACGATAGCTGGGACGACTGCAGTGTATAACTGCTGCGTGAGGCGCGAAAAACTCGTTATATCAGAAAAAAAGAATAACTTACCTCTTCGTAGGGGACCTCAGTTTCTACTTGAATACTTGGTCTGAACGTTTTCATTGTGATCTTTTCAGTGAGTCTGTTATTGAGATCTACCAAGGAAGCACTGCCGATGAGCATAAAAGGGAACGAGTCGTGAAATACAACCTGCAATGTAAAAAAAAATGAATTTAAATTTAAATATACTGACAAAAATGTGTATAATCGTACTTATACACGCTGTGGTTTTTGCACTTTATCCGATCGCCCACACATTTTTTTCTAACAAAAAAGTAAAAATACTTTTAAATCAAGGGTTTTTTAACAGTCTGCTAAATTTAATTATTTTATCAGTTTTATGACGTCATTATATGATATCACAATGTTATTTTAACACACGGCCTTAATTTTTACTCGGAAATACACTTTGTTAAAGTTACACGTTACATTTGCTTACTTAAAATAACTCGACAATAAAATCAGTTGTTAAGTCATCCTTAATTATTTTGCGCGAAGATTGATCGAAAATTTTGTAAAAAAGTATAAAAATCTAAAACTGCATTGGATATCAGTTCATCCATTCAATCCTGGGGTAATTTATCATTATTATTATTATTATGATTATTAATATAATTATCATTGTTAATTCATATATATCAATACATTAAAAGCAGTCTACAATACTACAATTCAACCACACAATAGACAACGCGGTAAGTGTGCAGGGCAGAACGAAAACGTTAGTATATACCACACAAAGATGCAAAAATACCAAATCGTGCTGCACGCACAGTTACCAGTTGTTACGATTCCGATATACTAAGCGCAACCATACAGACAAAGCTACAATGGCTTACAGTTTCTAAAAGATCTGAATATTTAATATCCATTCTGATGCATCGATATGTACATCAAATGCACATCTACAATCCAAATAATTTTACGTTTGTTAATGATACCCACAACTTTGTTACTACAACTGCAGCAAGAGGCCTACTACCAGTGCCGAAACTGAGAAATGAGTTATACAAAAATAGCTTTTCATACCGAGGTCCCTCTGTTTAGAACTCATTATCTAAAGAAATCAACTTTTAGACGTAAGGTTAAAGCTTTTCTTTTAATGTCTTAGCTTTGTATATTTAAAGAGAAATTTTGAATAACATTAACTTTTTACTTTTCAAATGATCCTCTATTTAAATCGCGATGTGCACAGTTTATTCTGATTATGCTGTTATTTATTCCTTAAACATACACTTTTAAGTCATCTGACACACATTTTTTTTACGTGATTGTATAACTTGTATTACTTGTAGTTTTTACTTAGGAACGAGTTTGTGCATTATGATACATAAAACATAATTATTGTCTGATATGTAATATATCATATTTATGTACCTGTATAATTTGTGCGTTCACAATATCATGAGTATATTGTATATTTTATCTTATTGTATAATTACTAGACCGTGTTTAAGAACAGTTTTTATAACTGAACTGGTTACCCTGTATAAATATTTTTGAATAATTAAATAAATGGATAAATATATAGACGATATACCTAGTCTTTGTCTCTGAGCTGCTCTGCAACTTTTCCCAACGCAGCGTTTTCTTTCAGTATTCTCTTTTTCATTTCCGTTGTTGAGTATACCAACCGGAAGTCCGATCTAAGATAGTCTCCAAGCCAGTTGGCGACCTCATCCCCACAGTCCATGGCCTGGATGTCTTTACCCCACACTCTAATAACATATGTATAAAGCATGAAAATAATCCTTTGGTTTTCTATGCAGTTTTAGATCAGTCGGTTTTGAATTCACTGTTCACGCGCTGATTATAAGGCGTTTTTATTTATACACAGTGCATTAGTATATTGTATATAACATCACTTTATGCTGATATGCTTTATGTCAAACAAGGAAAGGCTTTCTGTTCTGTTTAAGATTGGCACAAGAGATTAGAAAGTATACCAAGCAACACATTGAAAATATTTGTCCACAACCAACTGCAATTCAGGTGCCTTTTCTCAATGTAATGACTAGGCATATGCTTTTTCTGGAATGCCGGCCTCCACCATGTGGGCGACCCTTAAAGTGGGGTACTCCGAAAGCCGTTTAAAAATCACTTATTGGCCCATATTCCGGGTTCATTGGTGCACTTGTTACCACTTAATTGTTTTCTTTCACTTGTACAGTTCACATATCCATATTCGATCAAGCATATGTGACTGCACATTTGTGAATATTCCTTGAAGTCCTTCCTGCATCCTGATCATAAGCCGGACTCATTACAAAATCTTATCGATTCTTCATTGGCCCATTCTCGAGGTGCCTTAAAAATTTCATGGGATTCCTTAATTGAGTGCGGGAGTTATGTTGCGAATAAATACACACACATGCACACACACACACCTCCTAGCGGAGGCAAAAATACCTGACTCGTTCCCTCTTTGCTTACATGGTCATACATGTAATATCAGCTGAATTAACCACTTCGTTCTTCATTTTATTTAATTAATTTTAAATTAATATTTATATAGTAAACTATCATACCTGCAATCATATACTTTGTCTTGTTCATCCTGTTTTGGCGTCATTGGCAACTTTACGGTTGGCATTCCTGGGGCATCAAGATGCATTTGATCACCACGGAAGCTGAGTCTAATGAGGGCCATTTTTGGTTGATTTCTCTGTGAAACCATTCTGCCATCCTCTGTTATCACCATGAAGTGCCTATAATATTTTGTATGTTATTATCAGTCACGATAAACATTTCACAGACGGCATAAACATTTGGTTTGCAAGAGAAAAACAAAACATTAGTGGTAAAACTGCCAGCAGCCCGCATTATCAATCTGCCAATGTTGTTTTTTTTAACAAATGTTTGAGTGATGCTGCATAATAATAATAATAATAATAATAATAAATAATAATAATAATAATAATTAATCTGTTCGATATCATTTTACCGAGTAATAAGTTTCCATGAAAAATATGCTGATATGCTGTGTATGTGATGAAAGAAGGATCGTTGAATGCTAACGCAAATATCTATAGAATTCCTTTGTGATTTATACAGAATATGACATCCAAGATGTTTAAATATATACCTTTATTGTAAGTCCATGTTTAGCCAAGCATCGGAAATGCCTGTTGTGTTGTCTTAATTTGTCGGGAGCGATAATCAAACATGTCCTTTCGGTGTGGGGTCATTTCCCGTAATTTTCCATACATCCTGAGAAAATCTACATAATTCCGCTAAAGGTCTACTGCAGGACTATCTGCCAGGGGCAATGTGTTCTACGCAAGAACAGGTGATATGCTAGTTTTCATAAAGGAGTAGGATTTCCAAATAGAATTTGGCCCCTGCTTACATGTAATTTCTTAAGGTGGTCTTTTTATTTGTTTGTAGGTGTAAAAATAAAACAGCCACTGTTTAAGAGAGATAAAGTTTAGCCCACTCGGAACAAGTGACATTAGAGACACGTATAATGGCTTACTGACTCTATAATTAGGGCACGTTTCAGGGATATGAATAATATCTTGGCGAGAATGTTGATGTATGTGCTTTAATTAGCACTTTTAATTAAATAAGTTTAACGCTCATTCAACCCGTAAGACTCTCATCGCCTAATGTAATCAGTGCAAGTGTATATTGTAAATATGAATTTAACCGTGTGTTCAGACCTTTGGAACGTTTAGATATATTTAGTGTTATCATGGAGTAATAATCAGGGCGTATATGTAATTTTGCATATATATATTGAAGGTAGTGTTACCCTCCGATGTAAAGTGCTCTATGGCCTACAGAGTAGGCCAGAGCGGTATAACTCTGAAGAAAATCAACACTGTTAATTCACAACAGTCTGTTTCACGGGATGCGACCCGTAAATTATAAAAATTTCAACAATAAATAACCTCTTTGCTCCGCCCTGTTATGTTCCAGTATCGCACGTGTACCCCGACCAATCCTAGGATCAGTGTCAGTCTTTCACATGCCCCCCCCCCGCCCCGAATCGCACAAAGCATAATCTCGTAATCTCGTAAAGTCTCGGCTTTTCAAACCACGCCGTTAGCTTCATTCTAACCACATTCACCTGATGATCGGGTCGCATCCCATGAAACAGACTGTTGTGAATTAACAGTGTTGTTTTTCTTCAGAGTTATATATATATATATAACTGATTTTAAAATTACGACGGTTAAAAGATTAAACCGACCGATGATTGATTATTAATCGATTCATTTATGTACTTTGTACTTTGCTACATAACCTAATATAACCAGATCACGTATGCGTGATGAACACAAATTTTGTAATGGAGATAAAAATAAATCAGATTCTGTAACACTAGGCAGCGTGAAATGTCTAAGGGAATGAATAAAGAAGTCAATGGTTTTTTGTTAACAAATAACTATAATTTATTCTTAAAACAGCCCTAACATTACAGTACACTAAATCAATACAATTAAACAGTATAACAGCGGTAGAACAACAAATCAATACAATCACACAATAATATAAACAATGCGCACAGTACATGGATACCACCACCGTCACAACGAAAAGTTCTTTAAAACGTCTATGCCGGATGAAAAGTCCATACCAATCCTCTCGGAGAATAACAGTCCAACGTAAAGCTCTTGAAACAATCCATAAAGTGAACTTGAGGCAGGCAGCATTAAATTGTATAGTATTAGAGATAGCAGAATCCCTGAAATAACTGGATAATCGGACAGGTCCCACAAACTGACATACACACGTCTGTGTCCGCTGGAATCTTCACCCTCTCTCTCTCTCTCGGTTTAAAACACAGCTCCCTATTTATAACTTTTTGACCCAAGTCGAGAATTTTCCACTTATCGAACAGTTTCACGGATCTAACACAATACAAAGCAAACACGCGCTACAGGAACCATCTAGAAAAACATCGCTGTGCCTCCACATACCAAGGTCAACACGTGACCTCGGCTAGGCGAGAAAGCCCCAAGCTAGCATGACAACGAGAGTTCAACCAGTACGGATTAAACATAGGGTGTAACAAGCGGCCCGGCGAGGGCGCCACAATACGAGTTATGCCCGTGTCACACAATAAAAAGAGCACCTGTAACATTCCCCCTCCTGTAAGAAAAAAGAAAGTTTTCTCGGAAAACTTTCTTTTTGCGATCACAATCACGAAATTTTTACAACATCTCTAAAATCATCTTATTTATAACATCACATAAACATCCTGTCCACAACATTTCATAACCATCTCGACAAGCAATCAGCAAGAACATTGTCCTTCCTTTTAATGTGTTTGGTTGTAATCCTGTAAGAACAAACTCCATCTCAACAATCTTTGATTTTTACACTTCAGCTGGTTCATGAACGTGAGGGGACTGTGATCACTGAAGACAATGATAGGCTTGACTGATGAAGTAACATAAACTTCAAAATGTTGCAATGCCAAAATCAAAGCAAAACATTCTGTTTCAATAGTGGAGTAGTTTTTCTGATTTTGCATTAAACTTTCTTGAGAAATAACAAATTGGATGATATATGCCATCATATCCTTCTTGTAACAACACAGCACCAGCAGCAGTATCACTAGCGTCTACAGCTAACATAAAAGATACAGAAAAGTCTAGAGCTACCAAAACTGGTGAACTTTGCAGAATTGCTTTCAAATTCTGAAATGCATTTTCACACTGAACATTCCATACAAACTTTTGTTTCTTCTTTAAAAAATTAGTCAAAGGTTCAGCTACAGCAGAAAAATTTGGACAAAACTTCATACCATACCAAGAAAACGGATTATTTGCTTTTTGTTCTCGAGAAATAGCACTTATCTTAGCATCAACAGGTTTTACCTGACCCTGCCCTACAATATGACCCCAAAAAAATGTTACTTGTGCATATCAAAACTCAGACTTTACTAAGTTGACGGTCAGACGTGCTTCACTGAGTCTTTTGAAGAGGTCGCGAAGAATTTGCAGATGTTTCTCCCAGGTGTCGCTGTACACGAAGAGGTCATCAATATACGCGTCGCAGCCCTAAATGTCCTTGACAACCGTATGGATGAGGCGCTGTAACGTGGCTGGCGAGTTCTGCATGCCAAACGGCATAACTTTATACTGGTACAGTCCTTGCGGCGTCACAAAGGCGGACACTTCTTTCGCTTGTTCTGTCAGAGGAACTTGCCAGAATCCTTTTAGCAAGTCAAACTTAGAAACATATCTGGAGCTACCGACTATATAAATACAATCATCGATCCTCGGAATCGGGAACGTGTCAGTCTTGGTAACAGAATTCAGTTTTCGATAATCTGTGCACATACGGTAACTTCCATCAGGTTTTGGCACAAGAATACATGGTGAACTCCAGTTTCTGTTACTAGGTTCAATAAAATCATTGTCCATCAAATACTGAATCTCATCCTGTAGATACTTTTGCTTTTCTGGATTCAGTCTATATAAGGATGCTGCTTCAACATCGACGTCATGGTACAACATTTTAGATCGCGTTGGAATTTCACTAAACAAATGCTCATAATTCCGCAGCAGGTTTTTGAGGTCTTGTTGTTGTTGTGCGGTGAGATGTGACAGTTTGGCATCAAGGTTTTTAAGCACATCTGAGTTTTTTTAATGGTACTGTACCACACTGAATGACTACATCACACTTACAATCAGTATCTACTTTAACTGGGTCAGGGTCAGTGTTTACACAATTTACAGCAGTAACATTATGTACATCATCTGATGTGCTATTTCTGTCATAATATGGTTTCAACATGTTAACATGGCACAGTTGTATCTTCTTACGTCTATCTGGTGTCAACAGTATGTAATTTAAATCACTGATATTCTTGTCAACAATGTAAGGACCAAAATACCTAGCTTGCAGAGGTCTGCCAGGGATGGCAAGAACATTTTCACCAGCCTCAAACGTCCTACTTACAGTGTGCTTGTCATACTTGGTTTTCATTTTACTTTGTACACAGTTTAGATTTGACTTTGCAATTTCACACGCATTTTGTAGTTTAGTGCAAAAGTCTGAGACATACTGCAGTAAACTAAGAGAATCAGGATTTTCACACAAGAGTTTTTCTTTAAGCAGTTTCAATTGAAGTTCAGTTCGCGGTCCATGTCCGAAAACTAATTCAAAGAGACTGAAACCCAAGGACTCTTGAAAAGATTCTCTGACAGCAAACAGCAATAGGTGGATTCCTTCATCCCAGTCTCTCTGTGTGTCATAGCAATAAGTTCTGATCATTTTTTTAATGCCTGGTGAAAACGCTCGAGGGCGCCCTGACTTTCAGGATGATATGGCGAAGAGCTGTACTGTTTTATACCTAGCTCAAGCATAATTTGCTGGAATAAGCCAGACATAAAATTAGACCCTTGGTCTAAAGGGATTAAAGGGATTTTGGTAATCCAAACGTTGTAAAAAACTTGGTCAGAGCTTTGACAAAACTTTTGGCTTTAATTTTACGCAATGGTATTGCCTCAGGAAACCTGGTAGATGCGCACATAATTGTCAGCAAGTATTCATGTCCAGATTTTGTTTTGGGCAGTGGTCCAACACAATCAACAATAAGCCTACTGAATGGTTCCTCAAAAGAAGGAATAGGCCAAGTGGGGCCCTAGGAGGATTCTCATTGGGCTCGCCTACCATCTGGCATGCATGGCATGATTTACAATATTGTACAACATCTTTCCTGAGGTTAGGCCAATAGAAGTGTGTACGAACTTTCTGATAAGTTTTATTTATACCTAAAGGGCCAGACATAGGAGCCTCATGTGCCATGCTTAGAATTTCATTGCGAAAGCTTTTGGGCATTACAATTTGATGTTTGATGGCCCACTCATCATCAGCACATACATCAGGTTATCGCCATTTACGCATAAGCACTCAATTTTTTACACAGAAACAAACCGGGTTCTGTGACAGTTCATCTTTAGAAACTGCCCTTGGAAACAAACATAAATTTCAGGGTCCTTATGCTGTTCCGTGATAAGTTCTGACCTTGAGAATGCTGCATCCTGTACGGGCGAGTCATTAGACGAGTCACTAGTGACTCCCAGAGTGTTATTATCCTCATGTGTGTTTTTCTTAGCCATTGATCTAGTTACAGCACATGATAGATACAAATCACGAATTTCCGGATCAGTGTCCTGATCAAGTGACGGCTTTTCTGTCACTATTGGTACAGGCTGTACTTTACCACCTGCAACATCATTGCCTAGTAGCAACTAAATTCACTTAAAGGGTAAAGTAGTTCTTATGCCCACAGTAATATTCCCAGAAATCAAATCTGACTTTAAATGGATACTGTGAAGCGGAACTGAAGTGTGCCTGTCTGAAAACACACCATTAACAAGTGCATGTGCACCAGTAAAGGACCTATTAGAAAATGGCAAAGTGTTTGCAAACATGAGATTCTGGCCTGAACCAGTTTCCCTCAAAATTCTAATAGGAGTAGAATCTGAAAAATCCCTTGAAATGATACAAAACCATCATGTATGAATTGCTCAAATAACTCCATTTCAGAGTCAGGAGAGGAATCCACTACCTCAGCTTCATCAAACAAAGAACTGACATTGACAGTGTCAGTCATAAACCCTTTTTTAGAGTCATTTAAGGAATCTACATCCTTTTTATCACCAAACTCCTCATGGGAGTCAACAGAAGAACTTTCCTCAGCAGAAACAAACTTTTGTTTGTCATAAGAGGACCTGACCTCATTTGAAATACTCTCGCAAGAGTCATAAAAGGACTGAGCCTTATCCAGAGAATACTCCTTGCAGGAGTGTTGAAAGGACTCAGCATTATTTAATACCTCGCAGAAATAAACTGAGGTGTTTACCCCGCAAGCTACGGATTCTTCTTTGGATTCAGACGGCATTTGGGCCTCCGTAGCATCAAACTCTTTATTAGAGCCAATAAAGGAGTTGTACCCCTTATTTACATGAAAAGAGCTTGGCTCTTGTACTATGCTATGCATAGATTTTGAAACAAAACCAAAAGGTTTGCTATTTGGTCTATTCGCAAGACCCAGCAGATAGATATTAGATGACCTTCCTTCTTGTAGTAATTACAGTTTTTCTTTGAAAATGACTGGTCTTTGTTGGACTTAGACAGAGTGGACGTGGACTGAGGTGTAGCAATGGACTTTGCTTAAATATTAGGACTACTTGTACTGGGTGACTGCGCTTTAAACTTCTTTTGACCGTAATGATTTACATTCTTGTTTGTGAATGACTGGTTTGATTTGCTAGTAAAGGACATTTTGTGTGTTAATGAATAATCATCAGCTAATTGAGCAGCATTGTCAAGTGTTTCAGGACTTTTCTCATCAAGGAAAATTGTAACATCTGCGTAAATACAGCGCTTAAATTCTTCAAGCAAAATCAACTGGCGCAAATTGTCATAATCTTTCATTTCATTTTTAGAACTACACCAGCGATCAAACAACTGCTCTTTTGTCCTAGCAAATTCGACGTAGGTCTGTTCTTTGCGCTTTTCCCAATTTCTGAATTTCTTGCAGTAAGCCTCGGGAACTAACTCATAACCTTTAAAGATTAATCGTTTTACCAGGTCACAGTCAGCAGCAGCTTCTACTGAAAGCTCTGTATACATTTCTCTGGCCTTGTCACTCAATACACAGCATAGTCCAATTTTCTTTAGGCCATTTTAAATTTTCAGCTACCTTCTTTTCATTAGTAATAATAGTTTTTAATCAATTTTGCAAATGCAAACTATTTTAAAAAGAAACGACAAAAATCATCGATTAATCTGCTCACCACACACACACACACACACACACACACATATATATATATATATATACATGTATTATAGGCGCGAGGTTTCTCATCAAGATCGAAATCAACATCTTCCGGACCCAGCATTCGAAGTAGATTCTCTCTTTCTTTTTTACTCCATGGTATTTTGATAACTATGGTTATCATATTTGTTTTCCTAATAAGTATTAACATGTCATAATAACTTCAATATGAGTATTCTTATATAGCAAGTATATCTCAATTTACAAATATAACATTGCACTGATGAACTAACGAGCGTAACGCACATCAATTTATCAACTCACCTGTCTCTTGCCAAATCGTCCGCGGTTCTCAGCCCCTGGAAACCACAGTACCCCTCATTTAAGGATACTCCTCCGCAAGATTTAATGGGAAACAGCGTCAGGGCTGTTACCCTACCGACCTGTTTCTTCTCCGACATTTGTCAGTCCTTGCAGTCTTAATTTCGGCGTGGCTGCCAATACTGTTGTTTTATGTTTTGCACAAATGCTTTTAATCTGTTAAACCCCCTGGTGGGCACAAGTGTGTACGGTGACTGTTGCACTTGTATTTTGGACATGCTCGCCCCGCTGAAGAAAGAACTTAAAGGTGTTTACTTTGATGGCCTCATCACGACATACAGGTCAAGTACTAGCAAAATCCTCTGTTGAGCAAGTTTGCCTTTAACTGACAAAGGGAGAGTTTTTTTTACGTGTGTGGAATACTTGAAGAAAGTCTAACTTACCGTAGAAAAGTCCATACGCCGACTTCAATTTAAGCATGCATTTTGCATCGGAGTTTTCATAAGATCAGTTGCTTGCCAATAACAAAATTAAAAATATAGAGGGCAGAGGACTATAAAATTCATTGTATATACATGCTGGATGGAAACGATAAAATAAAACACTGAAATTGGGGAAAAAACAAGATAAAGCTTGGTATTCATGTGAGATTATATTCATTTGATTACACCAGTGACGATCAGAATAAATAATGTAAAGCTTGTATGTTATTTATATTATCTCTTTTTTTTCTTTACACAAATGGAACTTTTTTTACAGTTAGAAGAAAAGTACGTCAAACATCGCTTTAAAATAATTGTTCATGTTTTCAATATAATAAAATATACAGACAAAATGTATATTAAATATATAAATTCCAGCATAAATAATTATTTCAATGAGAAATGACAAGGGAATCAGTATATGAGAGAACAAAGTTAAAGTCACACTCAATGTAGGGCATTGATAATAGCACAACCGTATTTACTCAGGCCCAGTGTCAAATTTACCAGACCGCAAGTATAGCGAGTATATTGTATTTGTATTGATTGTCATGTCACACCTGTCGTCAATGACCAAAGTACGTGATCACATGCGCTTATTTAATCACGTGACCTTGGGCCACACAATCACCTGAAATAGAGATGTAAATAGTTTGGCTTGCGAAGTGGCTTTAAAAACATTGATTTTGTTTGATTTTCATCCATGTTTACGATTATCCAAACAAATTAATAGTATTTGTCAGCTGTGTTTTAATATTTGGCCAATCAAAGACATATATGGTGTTCGAATGCTTGTTTTTTATCCGTTGACGTTGTACCAGGATTGTCGGAAACTGAGATACACAAGCCCTTATTTTCCTGGCTTTGTTAGACTGAAGAAAACACACAATCCTAGGATTAAAAGGTTTAACATTAAAATTAGCCTTTAAAGATGTCCAAAAGAGGCCAACTTCAGGGCTTTTATAAATCCCTGAACATATAAATAATATTTCTCCGTTCTGTGAATGATATTAATATTCATATTAATTAATATTGAACTGTATATTAATACAGCGGCCTTATTGCAGGCGATGCAAGGAATGGATATATCAAATACAACTTCGACTAAAGATGAAGGGGTACCTTAGAACAAGATTTATTTATGGTAACTGCTTCTTGCTTCTCAGCACCACATATAGCGTTCAAACATTGAACTTTTCAGATGTTTAAGTTGTCAATCTTTTCGTAATTAAATGTAAGTTTTATGCATAAAGCAGTACAACACAGTGAAATATAGTGTTTTTTTTTGTTGGCAATCCGCTAAAAAGTACAAGAATGTACAAAGGAATCAAATGCCAGTTTCTCTGAGCGCTTTCTGGTATTATATTAATTTAATCTGACTTCAAACCATTCCCAAGTCGAGCGAATATGGGTCTCATTGCATCAATCAGCTTCTTAATCATTCCTTATTAGTTGTCTAGCAAATGTCGCCACAAAGTCGAATTGTCTGATTTCCCCTTAAAACTTTACCTATACCATTAGAACACGTAGGTAATACTATAACGTGTTATCAGTGATGTAGGACTCGAGTCCGAACTTATTATGGAATTGACTCGAGGGACCTGGACTCTGACTCGGAGAGCTCGAGTCCAACAGAAAAAAAAACTCTGTCACATATTATAAAGACTTATATAAATACCCAGCTTTGTTCAGCAGAAGTAATAAACGTAAATAACCATCATTGGTACACTGAAATCATAGGGTTCTCAAATCGACAATTTAGGGTTGTCAAATGGGTGTACCTAAACAACAACCCAGGTTGTCAAAAAATCAATTTGACAACCCTCTAAGGTTGTCATAAGGGTAGTCAAATTTTTCTGGTTCAGGTTTATCAGTATTCACTCTCTCTATCGCTCTCTCTTACTCTCTTGCTCACTCTTTCTCTCTCACTCTCTTTATATATATATATAAATATATATATGTATATATAAATAATAATAAAAATAATAATAATTACAGTCATTTTCAAGCAGAACTTTATTATTAAAACCAAGTAGTCGTGTAACTTGTGATTCGTGTATTTGTCTGCAACAGTTTTACGACTGATTATTTCTTACAATGTTGACAGGGTTCTCTCGGAGTGTGTTTCAGTGTTCACATAAAGAGTAAATGTATAGCTTTATTGTATCGTCATTCACCTCGGCTACCTCTCTGGTAAGTTATAACCACTTCAAGGTTTGGTTCACGGCTACCCTCCTGACGAGCATATAGCTCTCTCTTCATTTTCTGCTGCTGTACTTGAACAATAGACTTGCCCTGGTCCATCCTTCTACTCGGAGTTACAATTTTGTAATGAAGATGTTTTCTTCAGAGTGTCTGAAAAAATAAAACAAAATAAAATGTAATATTTCCATGAAAAACATTTTATATGACAGAGTTGTGTGCAGTATTTTGTTTACATTGAATCACAGCTTATATGACTGAATATGTCATCCTGACAATTTCTATTTTAGATGCTACATTGGAGGTGTACTTCATATAATATTCATATTGGAGAGTTAGTTCCTGATATCACTAACCATATGTTCACCTGAAACTAATCCATCAACATGGCTCAACAGGGCTGGAGATACGTCTTGTGTACTAGTTGTCAGGTGTAGGGTAGCTGCAGGAGTAAAAGGATGTAATGACAACTTGTATAATTATGTTCATATATATATATATATATATATATATATATATATAATATTTCACATTTGTTACACTGTTTAAGGTCTAGTAGAAAACCAACGAAGTTAATCGATATGTTTGGTACATTATTGCAATTTTCGATTTATGTAGGACTTCTGGCAACTTAATGTAATAAGCCAGGGTGACAATAATATTAGCACTATGCCAAACATTTACAACATATGAAATATAAGGTCTTCATTCAATTTACATTGAGTTGTTTATATACTTGTCATATCTTAAATCTTAAATATATATATATATATCACAACATGTTCAGCAAAATTAATTAATAGTTACCTGGCAGGTTGGGCGATTCCCCAATGTCAGCTAGCTATATTCTCCTTCTCCAGGCTCATTGGTCCAGGAACAGATTCTACAAAATATTTGAAAAATACATTAACTACACAGATGATATATTACATATTATATTTATATAGGCATGTGTACTGAACCTGCTGTATAATGTTACAAACACACTGTCAGGACTCACGAGTACACATTACATCAAACAAATAGGTGTATTTTAGAGTACTTGGTTACATTATTTTAAGTTAATAGAACCTGTTGTAGCCACTTTCAAAATTAGCCATCTAAAGTATAGTCATATACAGATATATCATAATACATAGCCCCCCCCCCCTACTATACAAAATTCAGCTTACCGAACTTGACTCACTCAGGAGACGTACACTATGTGGATCATTGTTTAGCCATTTGGCACAGCTTAAGTATTACAATAAGTGCCTGTTCTTTAAAACAAGCAAAATTGGTTTCTAATACATCCTGCAATGTTCATACAGTCATAAAAATTAAAAACTATTGCTACTACGGACTTTGTGTCCAAAACACAGCAGTTTACCGTCGAACGAGATATACCGGATCACATGCACGGACGATTCCTGGTTCCTGGATAGTCTGGCAGGTACCAAAGCACGGCACTTATTGCCTGTCTTCAGGTTACATATATATACTGGTATAGCCTTGTTTGTCTGTAGTCGAAGTGTAGGTAAAGTGTAAGAGTGTTGCCTTTCATGTACACTCAGCTTTTATAGTGCGTAAATAAATACGTCAGTCTAACTAAAAGGCGTCATATATATTTATTTTATATATATTTATATATATAAATATATATTAATATTTATATTTGATTTTATACATATACATACATACATATATATATATATATATATATATATATATATATATATATATATATATATATATATATATATATAGCAAGTTGTTCATTAAAGCGTGCTTTGTCCCTGCTGAGAAATGATTTTAGTCCGGGGGCTGAGGGGGGTCATGTGAGCAATCGTATGTCCCCTAATTGTGACCACTGATCCAAGTAGGACACCTTTAGAGGAGTAAAAAAAAAACTTGGGTAGACACCCTGGATCGTGGGCAAAAAGGGTGAAATTCAAGATGGCCGCCGAAACATTAAATCATACATAACTCGAAAAGATATTGGGGTAGGGGGATTGATTTTGGTGTCCTTGCCTATGTTTTCAGGGTCAAGGAATCTATTGAAACCATTTCCAAGACAGTACCGTATTTGATAATGGTTTTATTCAATATGGCTGCCAATATGGCTGCCGTTCTACAAAATCATACATAACTCGAAAAGTATTTGAAGTAGGGGAATGATTTCGGTGTCTATGCCTATGTTTTCAGGGCAAAGAAAGTTGATTTTGGTGTTATCGTCCATGTGTTTTTAGGGCCCAGGAGTCTTTTTAAATATTTTCAAGACTATACTGTTTCTGGTTAAGGGGATATTTAATATGGCTGCAAATAGAGCGACCAATTTACCATTGGATCATGTTTGACAATCCAAGGAATTAATGTAGGGGTTGATATTTTGATGTCTTTGCCTATTTTTTCAGGGTCAAAGAATCCATTTAAACCTTTTTTTCAAGACAATACCGTATTTGGTTATCGTGATATTCAATATGGCTGCCAATACGGCCACTGTACCATTGCACCATGTCCGACTATCTAAGGTTTAAGGTACGGGATAATATTCCGATGACTTTGCTAATGTTTTAAGGGTTAAAGGATCTAACTCACTAACTTGATTTTGTTGTCTTTTGTTAAATTTTCAATGGTAAAAAAAAACTATCAAAATCATCATCAGGCCGGTATCTTTTCAGGCTAAAGTGGAATTCAATATAGCTCCGATATGGCGGCCATGTCATTGAATCATCGAAAATCGCCAAGAAATACAGCTTGGTGATTGATTTGGGGGTCTTGATGGTCAAGGTATCTCTTGAAATTATTTGATCGATAAAGTATTTGATAATGACGAAATTTAGTATGGCTGCCAATATGCCAGAGTGTCTTAAGATTCAACGTAACATCCTTAGAACTCAAGCTACATTGACTAGATAGCTGATTATAAGTTTTTGATGGAAAGAATTGATGAAATCAACATGTATCAAGGGATAATACATATCTCTTTGCTTGCAAGTTTCATATCTAATGGGTACCAAGTCCATTATAACTTATTCAGGTTTTGTGTGCAAATTTCAACATTTCGATTTTACATGGGTGCGTTTTACTTGCTTGCAATTTGCAGAAAATGAAGCATGGAAGTCTTTACTTCCTGCAAGAGCATACACACTAGAAAAAGATTCTCCAAACAATCGTGTATGTCTTATAGAATGCTTTAAGGTACGACCCTGGTTAGAATTGTTTGTTGGTGGTAGATCATGAGGTGAAGTTCCTGTTCGTTGATGCTACATCGTGTCCCGCAAATGATCGGCAGTTGCTATGATTTCCACGGGCTAGTACCTGAAAAAGGTATTTTTCTGCATTGCACTGTCTTGTATACTTCCATTCATCCGTCTGAAATCTCAACGATAGGATATTGGAGACAGTTGCTTTATTGTTGTTGCTTTGGTACAGTGGTCCAAATTTTGCTAGTAACGCCAATTCCACACAAGACATGAATGGCTGGAAGAACATAAATATAAGCTGGTCGACTCTTCTGTCGGATCTTGAATTGGAATATACCTCGTTTTTGTCTCCAGTTCTCCCGCTGAGCCACAGTTCATTAAGTCCTCTTGACACAAACAGATGTGAAAAGCTCAATACGAGTACACTCACAGCTGTATTACCAGCGATAATAACGATCTGTTTTAGCTCATTTCTTACCCCAAAAGAGGACAAGATGAATGATTGGGACATCCGTCCATATTCTGACAGACTTTGTCTTAAAGGAAATATTAACCAAGCGGCACTACTCTAGTGTACACTCAGGTCTTTCTGAGTAAAATATTTCACTGGACACTCTCTGAGGAAAGCTTAGAGTTTAATTTTATTATTTGATGATGGAGATAAACTTCTTCAGATCCCTTAATATAAGAGTAAAAAATGAAACCTATACCTTGTGCAATTTGACACATATCCGAGCACCAAGCCAAAGAACTGTCAAATAGTTCCCTAAAGGTAGTAAAACTGATTTGTATTATTAATGTTATAACACCAAAAATACAGCCTGTTAGCATATGCGATTGTTCCACTGGTAGAATATCTTTTGCTCTAGAATTGTCTCAAGTTCTGTCATCTTTTCATGTTTGTTGTTCTTTTAGCTCAGCAGACTGTACGTCATTTGCCTAGGCAAATATCCTTAAAAACAAGAAAATAGGTCACTGTGATTTATATTCTACTGGCTATTGGAACAAAAAAAATGATTTGTGCACCCTGAATGTGAGATTGGCACTTATAGTATCTAATAGGCCCAGAATCCTCTAATGCAACATAGGAGCTTCTGGAAATATCTTCGGGGAAGATAAGTTAATTCATCGTGACACATATTCTGCAAGCAACAGGAATAAAAGATGATCTTGAACACCCAGAAATTCTGACTGGGTTCAAATGGTGCCCGTAAACCCTAGAATAATTTAACCTAACATCCAGGGGAGTTCTGGTAAAATCTCTTTTGAAACCTTTGAAATTAGGTTCTTACAGCATTCTATTATAACATCGAGAGAGGTCTGTGGAAAGTTTTTGTCAAATCCTTAAACTAGATCACTGTTATCTTAATGCTGAGAGCTATAGGATAACACGAATTTAACACTGATAGTCAGATTGGTACAAATCATTAGTTTGACCTAGAATCTTCTCACATAAAATTTTAGGTCCACCCTTAATCTCCACCAACAACTGAAACTGGGTGTTGGTGATCCATATTTTGTGAGCTACAAGCAGCAAATCTAATTTTTAGCACCCAGAGAGTCAGACAGGGCATCAGTCTTAAATGTTTAATATAAACAATGTCTTAGCTAAAGTAAAGGGAGGTCATTGTAATGTCTCCTTGGATATAAAAAATAAAGTCTATGGCACCTATGACTTGTGAAAAAAACCATAATTTGAGCACACAATATGTTAGATGTACATGAATTTTTTGCAGTTATCAATGGAACTTTATATTGGCAGCTAATGTTTACTAACACCAAAACAAAAAAAATCAATTTTCTTGAAAATAATTTAAAGAATCCCAGTCATTGAAAACATAGGCAAAAATGCCAAACTGAATCCCTAACCTTAATTCCTTGGCTTGTCAGACATGACTCAACTGTCAAGAAGCCATATTTGCAGCCATATTGAATATCACCATAACCAAATACGGTACTGTCTTGGACTTGGTTTCAGTAGATTCTTTGACCCTGACAACAAAGGCAAAGATAGAGTGTCATACATGATCAAACGTACTATGGCCATAATGGCTGCCAAAATAAATATCCCCAGAAACAAAAACAGTATAGTCTTGAAGAAACTTTAAATAGTCTCCTTGGCCCTGAAAACACGTAGACGATAACACCAATATCAACCCCCTACCTTGATTCCTTGGCTTGTCGTATGCGATTCAATGGTACAGCGGCCATATTGGCAGCCATATTGAATATCACCGTAACCAAATACGCTACTGTCTGGGAAATGGTTTCAATAGATTTTTTTTTTACCCTGAAAACATAGGCAAAGACACCAAAATCATTCCCCTACCTCAAATACTTTTCGAGTTATGTATGATTTTATAGTACGGCGGCCATATTGGCAGCCATATTGAATCAAACCATTATCAAATACGGTACTGTCTTGGAAACAGTTTCAATAGATTTCTTGGCCCTGAAAACATAGGCAAAGACACCAAAATCATTCCCCTACCTCAAATACTTTTCGAGTTATGTATGATTTAATATTCGGCGGCATCTTGGACACCATCTTGAATTTCACCCTTTCTGCCCACGATCCAATATGTCTACCCAAGTTTTTGTTACTCTCATAAGGGTGTCCTACCTTGATCAGAAGTCAAAACTAGGGGACATACGATTGCACACATGACCCCCCTCAGCCCCAAGGACTAGTCCCCTGTCTCCTTCAAGCATGAAATCTAGTTCAATACCAAGTGAGCTGAAAAGAACGCTTTCTGAGATTGTCCATTCTTCTCGATGAGAAAACGTTGGTCGTTGTTCGACTTTTCTTGTCATTTAGTGTAATCATACTCAGCACTAAATATAGCTATATATAGCTATATAATATAGCTAAAAATATTAACAGAATATATATAAAGAGGGTTGGATAACAGACGGTCATTCTCTCCTCAAATATATATTTCCATGCAAGGTAAGCTTATATATTTGCAATTGATGTTGTTTTATAGTGTATAACTTTTTGGTCAACCAAGCAAGTGTATATTAAAGACGGGTTTTGTCCCTACTGAGAAATGGATTGGATTTTCTTATAAATAACTTTTTCATGCGAGCAAATCCCTGGTCTTCTTCGATTCATGCAGTGAAATCTAGTTCAATACCAAGTGAGCTGAAAAGTCGAGCAAGACGAAACAAGTTCAAGCATTTCTATATACTCTTTCTGAGATCAGTACATCAGTACTTGTTTGACTTTTCTTGTTCATTCGTGACGTCATTTATTGCTAAAAGCTAAAATAGTGTTAGAATATAGAATAAGAGTATGGGATGACACACGATCAGTCTCTCCCATATATATAAATATATATATATATATATATATATATATATATATATATATATATATGTGTAATATAGCATAGCTCTCAGAATATAGGACACAGTGACTTTATTTCAGATGTCCAAGAAGACTTTATAATGACTCCCCTTTACGTTTAGATTTGTGCCCTGTCTGACTTTCGCAGTACTAAAATAATGTTTCCTATGGTTAATAGCATAAATGCCTTAGTGACCAAATTTCAAAAATTCAAGGGAAACTTGCAAATAACCTTCCTGGATGTCATATTAGAAGTACAACCACCATGTAAAAATAACTTCTAAATGATTGAAATGTGTAAACACGGGTGCATACGCGACAGCCAAATATGGTAAAGACTACTGATATAATATATAGAGGCAACATGCGATCGGTTATATTGTATATTATGTTATGATAGTTCGAGAAATAATATGTTGCTGAACGATAAACTTATTATAAGAGATAAAATGTTATTTGAACGACGTATATTCACGTCTAACCAAAGGAAGCAAAGTATAAATATAACCAACACGCATCTATTACTAGCAGAGTACGATAAACTGTGTGTTCCCATGCAGGTTATTTTTTCATGCGGACGTCTGATTGATGTCTGGTGACGTCTGGTGATGTGATGAACGTGATGTTTAATAACAGTTCAACTTTCAACAGCAGTGTACCAACCCATGGACAGCCCATAATTCATTCGTCAGATGGATGTGGACAGTAAAAATACAATGGCAGCCCCGTCAGAATTTAGTGGTGCACCCAATTTTTTGTTACATGGACATTTTGAAATATATGTATATATTTTTTTTATAAATATTGTTAAAATTAATGATTAAATCCTTGTAATTTGAAAGTGCTGTTCACTTTTGTAATAAACATTAGCCGAGAATACATTACTCAGTAAAGGTGAACGCTTTTTATTCTTTGGTAACCGTCCTATAAAGTTGGTATAAATAGACTGTTTTCCCAATATTACTGTTCCCTTTTTGGATCACATAACTGGAAGCTAATAAGTAAAGATATAACCTTCCTCATCACTGCATATAATACAATTTTGAGTTATTTTTATTTGTTAATTAGCTTTCAACAACACATAAACATATTGTGTAAAATATAGCCTAGAAACATCCATTATTGTGAGTTTGAAAGGCGCTTCAGATAGTTTAGATATTTCTTTTGTTTCACATTTCGCTTGTAATATATTTGCTGAGACCTTTTGACAGTAATCCTGGTGACGATGCTATCTTCACAATGGGGCAGTATCAGGACGTGTAAATAAATTATGTCCATATCGTATCACAAAGAGACTTTCAATAGATTCTCATTTAATGACGATGAATATGCTTATGCAGGCTGGACAAAAGAAAGTATCGAATGTATTGATTGTACTTTGCATATAGCAAATTGTGACAAAGCAGACTGAGAACATATCACTGCTGTGATGCTCACGCAGTAAGCAAGGTAAACAGCTTTTCACAATACACTAATACAATGCTCGAAAAATATCTGCAGTTTTCATGATGATACCCTCAAATCTACAATGTTTATACGAAATCAGTCAAAATTAATTCATTGATTTATTAATTCGAATGATTGGTCTTTCATATCGGAAGACCCTCATCTGTCAATGTGTCACAACTTCCGTTGTTATTTTCATTATTATGTTCGAACAGATGCCGCACTGGGTTGGCACAATAGAAGAAAATAAAATCCATGCAGAATGTATAGGTATCAGCGGTAATTTTCTCATGTTACCCGACGGTATATGTATCAGGAGTTAACCAGCGTATTGTTAAAAACACAGCCACTGCCAACAACCCTATAGTGCCCATCATACGAGGTATACCGGATCCCCTACACGGACGATTCCTGGCTCCTGGATAGTCAGGCATGTACCAATGCATGGCATATGTTTGAAGACCTCCGGCTTGATGCGATACCTGCAAATATATACAAAATAATCACCTAATCTAACATACTAAACGTTCTCATATATAGAAAACTATCATAAAGAAGGAAACTGGAATACACGAAGAGGAGGGGCATATTGATACAACGTTCACATACATATTTGCCGACATATTTGTCTCCAGGAGGAGAAAGAGACGTGCCAATATTTGTCGTTTTATCAGTTCAACCGATGTTCTGAAGAGACAATACGTACGATTTGAGTGTCTTCAATGGTTCCTTGTCTCTCGACTTCATGCCGGATTCGGGGTCCACAGTTGTCAACAAACATCTGTATAAACCACGACATTATTTCCATTTACAAAGGCTAATAATTAAATGAATCTTATCAAATTATGTGTTTGTTTTACTCTGTAATTATTAATTTTACTATATTAATTTAGTAAACTTTTATAAAGCTCTGACGAAAGATAACACGTTTTATAGTAATGCAAAAGATATTCTTCTATCAATCTTTGGTAAACAATATAACGTATTACTCTACAATTAACTAACAAGAAAAATATGGATATTATCACCGGCCACAAGTTATAATATTCTTAAAGATGGCTGTTCCAATCCTCACAGTCTTCCAATCATCCTGTAAAGAAATGGAAAACGTAATTTGTCAGTCCCGATAAGGTGATTCCGAATTTAAAGGCCGCAGTGCTTATATGGCTCCGTTGCGAAACATCTTGCGCACATTATCTTGAAACATGTTTTTCTCAAGTTTCTTACAAATTTTGACATAATCTCGGATACGGGTGGTGACATTGTTGCTGAACTAGACATACCAGAATGATAAACATGGCGGTTCGTGCACCCTTGTGTAAAAATCAGGCTTAGTTGATTATGTGAAATAAAACCTTGAAGAATCCTTGTCTAGATCTATGTCTATTCTGAAATTCCTAATTTATGTAGGCAAATAAACACCGTACCTCCTCGAAGGGGACTTTTGTCTCGACTTGAATATTTGGTCTGAACGTTTTCATGGTGACCTTTCTGTTCAGTTTGTTGTTGATATCTTCCAGAGAGGCACTGCCAATGAGTAAGAACGGGAACGCGTCATAATAAGCTACCCACAAGTACATCGAGAATAAAGAGAAAATGGTTTTAAAATCCTATACCAACTGCAATCATTCGTTTTTAAATTAATATTCATATAAATGTTTTCTATTTTGTGGCTTTGAATATAATGTAATCGCTCACAATGAACAAATAATATAGGCAAAACACACACACACACACACACACACACACACATATATATATATATATATATATATATATACCTGGTCTTTGTGTGTAAGACGGTCCGCAAAAAAAGGAAACTTTTTCGGTGTTCTCTTTTCCATTTCTGTTGTTGAATATACCAATCGGAATTCAGATTTGAGATAATTCCTCAACCAGTTAGCGACTTCACCCCCACAGTCCAAGCCCTTGATGTCCTGGTTCCACACTCTGCAATGATAATTATTTTTCTGTATTTTTAATACGGGTGAGTGTTTGCTTCTATTTATACTCGATAAAAAAAGACATAATGTTTTAAAATATTCATAATAAAAGTACAATGTTAGCATCATACTGCAAATGCTTGCTGTCAACTAACTTTTATTCAGGCTTTGTTTCCTTGATCCTTTAAACTCTAACCCATTCATACATACCTAATTATCTGACAATATCATATAAAAATTGACGCTTTTCTGTATTCAGCTGACGAAGAAGCCTCTTCGCATCGTAAACTTGTGTGCAATTCAATAAGTATGGTCTATGTTTTACACTTAACCACAAACGACTACCATTTAAAAAATAAATGCGTACATAATATATTATCATATAATTGAATTAATTAAAAAGCCGTTTACTAATTTACGTGAATTTCAATACACGCGAAAATACATATGTTGAAGTAGTCTCCTTACTCTTATCGGACTGGTCAAATTACCAAGAAAAAGAATTAACGAATTAACCATGCTCTTTCAAAAAGCACACACAGAAACTTTAAGAAATGAAAGGGTAGGATTCATGCAGGTTAAAAATTCCAGATTGTTCATTATCATTAACTATTTTCCAAGTGTGCGGATCCGCGCGTGACTCGTTTGCATTGGACTCCAATACTAAAGACAAGAGGCATGAGCTGATACCACCAGTAATAGCACGAAGGCTAAATTGGTAATAACCCCCACTCAAGTTGGAGTTGATTCTAAACCACGTTTAGATATATTATATTTCATTGTAAACTAAGAAATGGAACCAAAGTCTATAATTCTAATTATTAATTTACATTTTGTATTTCATATCCAATATATAAATATTATATATTTGTATATTTGGACATAAAGTGGTTGATTTATAATTTAATTTTCATGGCACGCCTTGCGTCAATGGCCCAGTTACACAATAACGAGCGAGTCCCATCTTCACCAACAAAAATGCAGTTACCCCTTCACGTGTTCACCAGATATCATGTACCTTTTAGCCACAACTGCTCTCACGATAAGATATGGTGGTTGTATATTATAAATGCCAAATTACGGTACGGTCTCTATCCTGTTACTCCTTGGGTGACATCCTAGAATATACATCTTCAAAACTCTAAAAAGACTATTGACTTCCGCTGTTTGGCGGCATTTGACCTGTTGGAAAATACGTCAGCAGAAATTTGCAGACCCATGCGAGCGCTTGATCTTGACACATTCTTTATCCGGCTTCTGACCGTGACAAAAATATTATTATCTCAATAACGGGGGGGGGGGGGGTGATTACATTGAACACCCTACCCAGCTGCTGACACACACACTGGAATAAGGACTCCGACCCCTCAAGTCTCCATTGAACACCGAACCACACTTCTCACGGGCAAACGGTACTAAGGCTCTCCTCTGAGAATATCACAATTTTCTTCAGTCCCATCACCTTATATCATGTAATATATACATTGGTTACACGACAGTAGTTATGCTCAATATTTCACACTTCCTTGTTCATAATTATCTATATCATCTCTATGTGCTAACATTCAATCATAGGCTTACCGATTTATGACTCTAGGGAGAGCATTGACGCATACCGTATTCCAAATTGTCCTAATATGAAATGCCTATAGTCAGGGGGCCAAAGCAAGTTATTTTTAAAAAAAATTGCCCGGGCTGATATAAAATTTTCACTTTATTTTTCGTAGAGGTAGACATCTTGGGAATCAGAAAACGAATGTTGGCAATCAGGACACTCTTGCACAACATTGCAAGGAGCTTTTTTATTGTATGAGCTGTATACATTTTGTGTCATTAGCCAAATTTGGCTCTCCGAGTCCCCAAATGGACTAAAACCGCAAGTTATATCTTAAAATGTAAGTTTTTATATGCACAAACATAATAAGATACACAAAATTGATTTTAAAAAATCCTTCATTTATATATGTGAAAAATTATGGCTTCGAAGAACCAAAATACAACAAAATTTCTTTGAGCAATCTCACATAAATGAACACAGTTTCTGTATGCTTATACACAAAGACCTTGTTAAAGCATTTAAATTTTATATGATTATTCCTCTTTCTTTAAGTAACATGCATTAGTTGCTAAGGTGTAAGACAGATATGTAGCAATGCCTTTTGTACCCCATCCCCCTTATTCATGAAAATGATCGCTAAAACAGGAAACAACAGACAACTTAAAAATATACCTATACGAAACTTCTTTCATTTGTAAGCATAAAAATTTCTAATCAACAAAGCAAAATCACTCTTTCAAGATCAGTTTTCCAGTCAAAGTTGTAGCCATACATATATTTTCAAGCAAAAATAAAACCAGAAAATCACATATACCATTTTACATAAAGAAGAATTCAGGTAGCAAAGTTAACGTATTCAGCCATAACAATATTCATCTCCATTGCAATTTATAAATGGCTGTTGTCAATGAAACATATGCTGTTCAGAAAGGACACTTATCATGTTTCATCAGAAGAAGATTTGTCACAAGACACAATTCTTCCACAAACCCTTTTTCCCCAATAGTGCTGTAGGGGACCTTTGAAAAGGCCATATTTAAGGACATAATGGCACAAAAATATGAACAAAGGAAAATTGGTATGAAAATGTTCGTAGGGGTCTCTAATATTCTGTCTCATGCCAGTGTGAAAAGTGAGGGCGTGTTTTGGTAAATCGTATATGTTTTGGCACAGGAATAGACACCCACACTGTCACAGATAAGGGGGTTGGGTCACTTAAATGTCCCTAACTTACTTAATATTTAACGTATTCCCTTCAAATTACCCTCTTTGTTAAAAATGGCCACATAAATTCCCCGTTTATGCATGGTCTTGATGATGAAGCTACTAAGAAGGGGAACAGAAGCCAAGCGCTAACCCGTGCGAGCGTTCAATGATATACATCCCAGATGAACCTGCTTACAAATAATCGGCTTTGAGGGTTAACCGATTTTAACATTTTATTAATATCAAAAGTGTAATCTGTAAAGTGTGTACAGATAAGCAAACAGACAATAAAAAAGATACAAACGTACAAACGAAATTAAGTCAACTGCACCATATAGGCCGGCCGATTACAATACTCTAGCATCCAATAATCATACAGAGCTGAAAACATAACCTCCTCGGTGGCAGGAGCGAGTCACATGAATACAGAAGTGTGGTATATTTTATAGTGTATGAATTTTACGTATAATTTTTTTTAAATATTCGCAGGTTTAATAAAATTATATCTACAAGAACAAGAGTATTGTGGTCAAACAAATATTCAATAAGATGTTAATTGATTTTTCTTGAAAACAGGAATTTATATTCTATGGTTATAACGCATAGAGCATGATATGAAACACGTTGGAAGTCACGCCTTTCTTTGGGTCCAGGGTTGTTTAATAAATACTTTGCATTGCTTTCCTATAATTGGCCGCATTTAAACAAGTATTCCCGTCATGAATTGTTACAAAGAATTTTGAAACCCTGCTTTCAGAATAATATTGCATCATCACCTTATCCCACATCGTTTACACCGTGCAACAATAAATGCGAGTCGGACCAAATCTTCACCAATGTCCTGAACTCTTATGAGCATCTCTGTAATTTTTATGAAATATCTTTTAAATTTTCCTTTAACAGAATTCTTCCATCCTGCACGACAACGCCATTTTGTCCCTCTCTCAGAGGGGTTTGGATTTATACGATCAGTTTACGCTGATCAGTTAAGCGACATGATTCATTGGGCTTGTGTTTTGTATATTTGTACTACTTTTTAAAGTTATTGTCAAATATATATTGAGTTTGGCAAATATTTCTTTACAGTTTACTTCCAGCCTTGCAGTATTTTGTAATAGATCATAAAAATGAATTTTGAATAAATTCAAGGCAACCCTCTCTTTACAATATTTACCAAGAGTTGTAAAATTTTGCATAGGATGGTGGACCACTTTGGGTTATAGGTCTATTCCTTTTTAACATTTCTGATTAAATGGGTTCCTAATATAGGTAGCATGAATTGACCTGGAATTGACTAAACATATTTATCTTGATTCCAGTTTATCCTTTGAAATAAAATGATGACCACTATTAAACAGAAAAATAATGCAAGCTCAATAGTAATTTTGAAAATTATAAATATATCAACCATTCTTTAGTCATTTTATATTTTGCATCAGACCACAAAAATGAATCAGAAAATTTCAGTCAGACACATTTCAGAATAATAGGACCACCTTGAATTAAAATTCGCATAAAAAACTATTTTCCAAACAGAAGTTACAAGGATTTACTTTAAACATCCTTGCTCAGTTTGAGAAAAAATTCTATCATTCTTGAAATTGCGATATACTGCATGCTGAAGCTTGTACGTGATGCCACCTACTTCAATTTGTTTTTGTATTTTCTTTTTTTTACATGCAGTAATATATATATATATATATATATATATACATACATACATATATATATATATATATATATATATATATATATATATATATGAGGAGAGCAAAAAAAGGCTTGTGTTGAATTAGAAATATAAAATAATTGTATAGTATACAGTTTCTGAATCACGAATGCAGGAACATCCTTTTAAGCATTTTGATGTGCTACATTTACAGGACACAGTTTCTTTTTTATGTCTGGCTTTGCTGATTTGGACATCATTACTGGTAAAAGTTTTCCATTATATGTGGTCCGGCCAAACTCTGTTGATGGTGGCAGATCTGGATGACTTCGTTGTGCCCTTTTGTAAAGTGCTATAGATATATAGTTCGTACAAAGCCCTGTGTACATGAAATCTGAATGCATCCTCTGTGAGGATAAAGCTCTGAGGTATAACTTTGTCGAAGCATACGTGTGGTCTTAGACTGTGAAGAGAATCAAAACCACTTTGTCTGTATCTGTGCTTTCAATATCTGTGCTTCTGTAGAGGTAATCTTGAATATAACCAGCAAAGGCGCTGACATGCTGAAACTTACAATCGGACAAACAATTTTTCTTATTTGAAGCAAAATTGAAGAAAGCATGAAGATTTCAGTAAGAATAGACATGCATGGGATAGAAAATTCCATGGCCATTGCATAATAATCTAAAACTAATCCTAAGCTGAAACAAATGTACGTACATAAAAAAACAATTTTCTTAATTTTTGTAAAATTTGAGGGCTGGGGGTAAGTTATGGGCTCACAATCACTAACATATAAGTGATGTTGTAAAAATTCGTACAGCTGTCAAAGCCCTTAGGCTAGTTCTTAGCTCATCAATGGTACCATATTTTAGAAAATCTAAACAAGTAAGTATCAGCTGTGGATCAGAAGTAGGTAGGAAAAAAAGACATAAAATTAATCAACCTTCCGATACATAAACAATACTAAAAGAACTTTTGCAAGAGTATTGAGACTGCCAACATTACTTTCCAATCTCTAGGGTGGATCTTCTAAACATGTAAGGGGTGTAAAATTTTATATCTGAGGCTGTGAGGTACAACCCTTTTTTTGCACAGTACAGAGTTTGGCCCCAAGACTACTAATCGGAAGATTATAGAGAAAAAATTAAAGATATTATATATCTATACTGAATGGCGGAATTTTCTCGAACCTGCTGTTAAAAACAACTAGTATGCGTTTAACGATATGAGGCAAACGATGTATTGTTTCCCCTACTAGAAATGGAGGGAGATTAGTCCATCCTTAAAATAAGGCCCACGAATTGCAGACTGGTGTATTCCTACCATAAAAGTTTACAAATATATCAAATTGAATATTGCATGATTATAACATGAAAAATGATAAAATAAAACTGATAAAAGTAACATTTCCTCACCTGCAATCATATACTTTCTCTTGTCCATCCTGTTTTGGCGTCATTGGTAACTTAACGGTTGACAAACCAGGAGCATCAAGATGCATTTGGTCACCATGGAAACTAGGTTTTATGAGGGCCATTTTTGGTTGATTTCTCTGAGAAACGATCCCGCCATCCTCTGTTATCATCATGAAGTGTCTATAAAAAGTATAAAATACAGATGAAATAAGTATTTAATGTCCTATGCTATTGTGTCCAAATATCAACGACTCCGGTCCCCTGGTCATGAGCAGTGCTGGATTTAGGCAAGCAGTGGGGAGGCCTTGGGCTACGTAGCCCAGATAGGGCCAACGAGAAAAGCCTTAACTACCTTCCTTACCTATTTAACTTCCTTAGCAATATAACTAGAACGTTTCTGAAATAATCTTCTAGATAAAACTGATAATTTATACATTTAGTAAATTAAAGTAAAGTGTATTATTCATAAAGAAGTTCAAACAGAATATTCTTGGCCATGCTCTTTGCTCTGTGATATACAGACTCATAACAGTAAGAGTTTCTCACAATTATTGGACACAACTGAATCTCTCACAAATCTGATGATGAATCAATTATTTTGGTCTTAATTTTATCGTAACTAAATACGAAATTTATAAATAGAAACTTTAATTTTATTAGTCACGGCCCATATATTATAAGGTCCTGTATGGGCTACAGCTAACTTTGTGTACCAAGTACTGGAGATGAATTACCTATATAGTATGTTGGTATACATATACGAGTGTAGACTTCTAGATGATTGCTGTCACATTCTTTCACATTCGCAAAATAAACCATGCTCCTTTACATGTCAGATAGAACAGGATATTCCGGATGTGTTTGCCGAATATGCATTTAAACAAAACGATACATGTTTCCAGGTAAAACGCTACGACTGTTCCATGTATTCATTCGTTTGTCTGTTTTATTATTTGTTTCTCTGAGTCCAATGCGAAGATCCCCGAAGGAGCTTAACATAATTCGGCTAGGTTAGTGTTGAGACAAAACAGTTTTTTAAATGTATGATGAGCAACTAAGTTGGAAAAAAGATTAGTAATGTGCCAAGTAAAATTGAGTTTACAAGCTCTTAATAATATACACTACAGTTTGCACCTTCGTATGAACTGTGCCTACCCCTCTTAAGACCAATAATTGGTATCGGGATCGCAACGGGAGCCTCGGGTGAAATTCTGTCACCTATGACATCTATTGCCCCAAAAGGTCAGTTGTTTGAAAATCAACCATATTGTTGAGTTAGCAAAAACAGGGACAGAACAGAGCAATAATTGGGTATCGGCTTAAGAGGAAATATGATCAAGGTCGAAAAATAGTATGGCTATTTTTTCCCCAAACATGATTTGCGCAAACATGGGCAGAGAAAAGGAACTCTCTTGAGCCTAAAAATGATCAGCCCCGATCCCGAGGCGGACGCTTAAATAGCAACCCACCTGTCTCTTGCAGAGTCATCTGTGGTTTTTAGTCCCTGAAAACCACAGTACCCCTCCAAGGATACTCCTCCACAAGATTTAATAGGAAACAGAGTTAGAGCTGTCACTGAACCAACCTGCTTTCCTTTTTCCATTTTTCCAGTCACAAGTGAATTTAAAGTTGAGGGTGTCTGCACTGCCGTCCTTTTATTGCATTTGCATCGACAAGATCTGATAAGCATATGTACACACACTTATAAATCGTGAACGGTCGGGTCACACGCGTGGACATAAAGTGGTTGATTTATAATTCAACTTTCATGTCACGCCTTGCGTCAATGGCCCAGATACACAATAACGAGCGAGTCCCATCTTCACCAACAAAAATGCAGTAACTCTTCGCCAGATATCATGTACCTTTTTAGCCACAACTTCTCTCACGATAAGATATGGTGGTTGTATATCATAATGCGAAATTACATAGTAAGTGCGGTACGGTCTGTATCCTGTTACTCCTTGGGTGACATCCTAGAATATACATCTTCAAAACTCTGAAGAGACCGTTGACTTTTCCGGTGTTTGGCGGCATTTGACCTTCTGATTCAAGACAATACGTCAGCAGAAATTTGCAGACCCGTGCGAGCGCTTGATCTTGATACAATCTTTTATCCGGCATCTGATCGTGACAGGTCTGACCGTATCTGTCACAAACCTATCCATTTTTTACCGGTAAATATGCCGGTATTTAAACCGAGAAGACTTAGAGACAAACCGTAAACGTATTGTCTGTGCCTGGAATAAAGACCGATGATATGCATCCTCAGGGAAGTCGCCGGATGGCCGTAAATCTTTGAGTGTGTGATATACAAGTGTCCCGGTGAATATTTAATATAAAGAATATCACTCGTGATTTAAATTTTGTGTGTACGCAAAATGGCATCCCCCTCCCCCCGTAAATTTCTCGTAGAGAGTTTGTTGGCAAGGGGACGTGCAACAGAAACGTTTAGAGCGGTATTTAAAAGTATTCAATCACTGGTACCTCCAAAACCTGTTTTAGCTCAGCTGATTGAAAGTGATCTGAGCTATAGCGATCACTCTTTGTCCGTCGTCAGTTCGTCTTTCGTGCCGTCTGTCTGTCCGGTAATAGAGCAAAAATCGTTAGAACTAGAAATCTCTTACTTAAAATCGAGGGAGGTCCTTGGAAGAACTCCTTGAAAACCTGAAATGACCTGGAATGAAAAGGTAATTGCGACCTTAGTTGGGGGGAGGGGGTTTAAAGTAAGGTGCCAGTTTTTCATCTCTGGATTCTTCTAATATCCGGAAACCTAATGTTTATGGATCATGACTAGTAAGCTCACCTGACTGTAAGTCTCTGAGCTTTAGCAATCACTCTTTGTCCGTCGTTCGTCCGGTGTGCCGGTCTTCTACCGTTAACAGGACACAAATTGTAACCGCTGGACCTTGAACCTTCTCACTTGACATCCAGAAAGGTCCATGACAAATCTCCTTGGAAACCTGGAATAAGGTCTCTGTTACCTGTATACTTTGTGCTATGGGGCTCCGAAGTACCCCCCCCCCCCCCCCGAATAATGGAAAATTGGATACAAAAGTACCTGAACAACTAATGCATTGATGACCATGATTCCTTCATGGATTTTGATCATGGATTGTTTCATCAGTTTCTGCAGACTGGTGGCGCCACCTGTAATTTATCGAATTTTAGTTTTTTTTTCTCTATATTTGAGATCTTAAAAGATGCGGTCATCTGTTGACAGGCACAAATCTTAACGACTGGACCTAGAATCTTCTACATTGACATGCAGGGAAGCCCATAAAAAATCTCCTTGGAAACCTTAAATTAGGTCTCTTTTACACAAAGCCTCTGAGCTATGGGGCTAAGAAATAGCCCCCCCCCCCCAGAATAATCGAAAATTTGATACAAATGCTGAAGAATCTGAAAAACTAATGCATTGATCACCATGATTATTTGCATGGATATCGGTCAAGGAATGTTTCATCAATTTCTGCAGATTGGTGGTGTCACCTGTATTTTTCGATTTTTTTACGATTTGCGTTCTGAATTTTTGAAACCTTAAAATGTTAAAAAAATCGTAATGACTGGATCTAGAATCTTGTATCTCGACATGCAGGGAGGTTAATTAAAAATTACCTTGGAAATCTAAAATTAGGTCTCTGTTTTCCAAAACCTCTGACCTATGGGGCTCAGAAGTACCCCCCAGAATAATGGAAAATTTGATACAAAAGTTCCAGTATCTGAACAACAAATGCATTGATCACCATGATTCTTTGCATGCATAGTGATCAAGGATTGTTCCATCAGTTCTTGCAGACTGGTGGTGCCACCTGTTTTTTCGAAGTTTTACGCATTTTTTCTCTTTTTTTCGCATATTTAGAGACTTTTAAAGATGGGGTCGTCTATTAACAGGGCACAAATTGTAACCATTGGACCTGGAATCTTCTAACTTGACGTCCAGGGAGAGCAACCCAGAAATAATGCAAAATACACACTGTTACGAAGACAAATTGTTCAGGGGATAACACTGAGCCGATCCCGGTTTCGAACCCATGTTGGTGGCACACAAGTCCGGCGTACAAACCGATTCGCTAGCAGTTCGGTCCGCTTCTATGTCACCCCGTAACACACCCCCTCTTAAGAACGTTCTGCTATCAGAACAAGACTTATTATCCCAGGTGTCTCACTTTGGGGAGCTTATTCCCTGGGCCACAAGTTTTTCCACGTTGGTCGAGCCCCCATTTTTTACGAAGACAAATTGCTCAGGGGAAAATCTTGTGCCGATCCGGGATTCGAACCCATGTCGGTGGCGCACTAGTCTGGCAAACCAACCGCTGCGCTAGCAAAGCTAGCTTCACTAGCGAGACAGTTCGGTCCGCTTTTATGTCAACCCGTGACAAATTGCCATATTCCCTAGTAAAGGCTGGTTGGATTGTCATCGAATTTGATGTGCTTCCGGGTTTTAATAACCTCAAGTTTATATGCATGAATAATGATGCCATCTACATTATCTTAATAAGTGGCCTGTGCAAGGATATATTTTCAACATGTCAGACGTCTGAGCATCATGACCCATGGGTCACTTGTTTTATCAGTGCCCGAAAAATAGTTGCGCCACTTGTATTTTTTTTTCTATTTTCCCGCATTTTCACCTATATTTTTAGAATGTCAAATTACAGGAAGGTGTCAGTTTCTTATCTGTAGTTTCATCTAGTGTCCTGAAACCTAATACGTTTATTATTCATAAGCATTTTTTTTTTTCATTTTCTGAGGATTGGAGGCGCCATCTGTATTTTTTTCTCTCTTTTACACATTTTCCCAAATATTTGTTGACTTGTCAAATTACAGCAAGGTATCTCTTTCTCATCTATTGTTTCATCTAGCGTCCAAGGACACTATACATTTTTTTTATCTTGACTAGTTTTATCTGTTCCCGAAGTTTGCTGGCGCCACCTGTATTGTTACTACGTCACCCTTTTTTAATCCAGCTGACAGTCATCTGAGCTATAGCGATCACTCTTTGTCCACCATCCGATCGCCTTGCCGTTAACCATATTACCTGGAATCTTATAGCTTCATTTCAAGGGAAAATTGAAAATTCTCCTTGGACAACTAAAATTAGGTCACTGCAACGTGTATTTTCTGAGTTATCGGGCCTGTTCGTGCCCCCCCCCCCCCACAAGAATAAATAAATAGCTCCAGTATCTGAATAACTTAGCATCAATTGCCAGGATTTTTTTCCATGCATATGGATCATTAACAGTTTCATTAGTTCCTCAAGTCCCCCCCCCCACAAGAATAAATAAATAGCTCCAGGATCTGAATAACTTAGCATCAATTGCCAGGATTTTTTTCAATGCATATGGATCATTAACAGTTTCATTAGTTCCTCAAGTTCCCCCTCCCGGAGAGACATCTTGTGAACGCGATAAATTTTGAAGGGCTACAGAATTTGTCCCGAAAATTTGAAACAAAAGTTGTTTTACCCAAACACAAACTCGGAGGAGTTCGAAAACCGATGACCTTGACCTTCATGTTCAAGGTCAAACCTGCCGAAATATATAATCATTTTGAACCCCATAGAGTTTGGAGTAGTTCACATTATATTTTCAAATTTGGTACACGACTTTTTTCAACGACGTTCTTGGACGGTTTTGAAACCGGTTACCTTTACCAGGATCATGAAGGTGAAATAAGCCGAATTATAGCTATTGTCTTGTGAACAAAATAACTTATGAAATATTGCGGATTTTTCCCTACAGATTCATAGTGACCTATATTCTGCAAGTGACTGACCAAAAATATGATCATGAGCACCATTAAGACGTTACTATTGGACCTAGCACTTTCTAATATGAATCCTGAAATTAGGTAACTGTGCCCTTTATTTTCTTTAGCTATGAGCATATTACCTTATTTTGAGCACAAGGAAAGTCAGGGTACAAATCATAACTGTTGGATCAGAAATTTCTCTCGTAAGGAAAAGGGCGGTCATTGTAATGTTTTTTTATCGTCCAAATTAAGGTCACTGTAACCTATATTCTGTGGGCTATTTGGAATAACAGGAATTGAGTAGCATGTAAATAAGATGGACAGAAGTTGTAGCAGTTTGACATAGACTGCATTTGACTTCTAACGTAGAATCTAGGGAGATCCTGGTTAAATCTTCTTGGAAACCCTAAATAAGATCGTAGTTATTTATTTTATATGGTCTATGGGCATAAACATAATTTTGGGCAATCTTGAAGTCATTCTACCCATTGGTTCCTTAACAAATATTTCCACCAGATCATAACATCAATAACTAGATATTTTTTTGGCATCGCAGGTGCCATAGTACCCCAGACAATTACCCCCCCCCCCCCCCGCCTCCGCTTTACGAATATGTGACCCATCATAAGCAGCAAATACTGACACTTGGCAACCGACTCTGGTTTCTTCCGTCTATCAACTTGAGAAACAATATTTTCCCCAAAATATGAGGGCAAATGCGGTGAATCACTCTTGTGAAAAGGGGATGAATTTATAATATACAAACGGGCAATAAGGCAAATCAGTCTCAAGAAAAGGACATGAATATATTCTACGGAAACGGAAAGGTAAGTGGCGCCACCTGTCTGGTATACGAGAAAATTTTCCAAGATGGATAGACATGCCAAAATTAAGACCAATACCTTGAAACACTCCGGAGTTTTAAGCAATGTTCACCCAAAGCACATGTACAGATGGACGCCACGGCAAAATAATTGCCGATGGCGCAGCCTGTTAATTTGTTTTCTTCTTACCAATCCATGCATAACTTATTGAGATATTTATGATTTTGTTTGATTTACACCAACAGGCTTCGTCCTCTCATCAATATCTATGCACGTGCCTAGTTTGGTAAAGATCCGATTTATCCCTTCCAAACAAAATCTCTGCGGCGGCGGCTGCGGCGGCGCGACCGTGCTTAAACAATAGTGTCCTGACTTTAACTGGGGATACAATTAATACATGCCTCACCTGTGCGTCAGATACAGCTGAACGTCATGGCCCATGAAAGATTAATGGAATTTATTTGACAGACAAATGTCAGTCATTTTACAGATATTTTTCCTGGACTATCATGTATGTACTTTAAAGTTAAGAGAGAGAACTATTTCTACCCCAAAAACAAATTTTACTCAAATCAAGGTCATCAACACGATGGTTTACAGTTGTGAGTGTGTATATATTAAATTCCTCGTCTCTTTCAATAAGACAAGTGAGTTAATACAGAAACATCAGGGAGCTCCAAAGTACATCTTTCTTATCTGGTCTTAATTGAGTGCATTATCAATGCAACTGTCTTTGTATTACATATTCCCTTCTCATAGATATTTTGTAGATGGACTTTGTACACGCGCGTGTCTGGTATGTGATATCAGAAAGCACATACCTTTGTTTCGAGTAAATAGTTTTGGTTACCTGGATTGTCACTCAAAGCTGAGTGGTAAAACGCTCGGTCTTCTTCGCTAGCGACCCGGGTTCGATTCCCGGTGTGGCTATGAGAATGGGTTGTAGGGGCCCGTCCAAGGCCGGTGGTTTTCTCCGGGTCCTCCGGTTTCCTCCACCTTAAACGACTACCGAGCGCCAACATCCGAGCCATGGAGAGTGCCCCGTATTAGATATAAATCTAGTTGTACAATCCATGTAAAATAAATAAAGTTTATTTGTTTAAAGTTAAGATCTTGATTTCACTTCAAGTATGTTACTATTGAATGTCTATTGAATGTCCTCGCATTTTATATACAGATCATGGGTCATTCATTTATTCGAACTACTGGAATGAATCCTGCAAGGATTTTCTTCCTGAGTTTGCTTCTACCATTGTAATTAAACCCCATTTATCATGATTATCCTTGAAATTTAAAAGGACACACTACGCGGCAAAAAAACACCCTTCTTCTGCAACGGGACCCAACGGGTCCCCATTTTCTAAAACCGTTTGCCTACTCCTGTATAAAAGTGAAGATAAGCTTGCACCACTTGATCAATGGCTCAAAACATAAATACAGTAGGCACGACACCAGGACGGTGTACCACGTGACTTCACAAATTAAGATTTTTATTTCAAGCTGCCAACTGCTGTTTATTTTGTCTTTCATAAGTTTCAAGTTTTTCCTCTGGGAGATGTCGCGCATTGTTGCGCCCAACCTAAATCCTGGATCCGCCCCTGACAACAGCATGAAAAAAGGACATTCTGAACTTGTTTATTCAATATACATGTACATGTACTTCTTTTTCATGTCATGAGATGATATACACATAGCAGACACGCACATAGTAGCAGACACGCACATAGTAAAATGATGATAAAAAGTATTTTATAAAAGTATAACGACATCCTAATAAACTTTTTCAACGGTCTTTTTGATCAGCGCATAGTATCTACATATTAAACGTATGATTATACTATTACCTGAACAAGATTACGACAATCAGGATCTGGATGTTCACACACGCACACACATATACAGATATATATGCAGATATATATACATATATATATATATATATCTGCATATATATTTTCGCCTTAAAATTTTCCGAATCCGACTAAACTTAATTCCGTAAGCGATGAAGTATCACATGCATCGTTGTGTTAGCATCTTAAAATTGTTCATTGTGATTTGATTTGACATTTGTATGAAACACTTATGACAATTTTATATTTGAATATGATGAGTTAAGCTCTACAGAACAAGAAAACAAAAACCAAATAGTTTCACGCGGTCCGCGTACGATATTACCCCAATGCTATCCATAATAATAATTATAGATGCATCAGACATAAGCAAATTTAATGAAATTAATAAAATCGCGAAACATATACGGACACATATCAATGATTATTTATTCCTAGACTTTATCAGTTGGTACGACTCAAATATGTACGGTTTCCTTGACCTTTTTGTGGTACATCACGTCATACAAGGTAAACAGGATCTCCCACTCGTAATGTTCCTGGCTCAAGAATGGTCAGGCGTGTACCAAAACATGGTGCGTGTTTGTTTACTTCGGGGATAATGCGATACCTGCAGATAATAAACAAAAATGAAACTTAAGGCCATAAAGAGCGATTATTGTTGTACGGATTCGCCGCTCAAAGTTTTCTAAGATCAGTTTTTTTTTGGCGAATGAAGAATGAGTCCTTACTAATATTGCTCATTTGTGCTTAGACAGAAGACCATGAAAGATTTCTTAAAGGTATTCAAAATGGAGTAAATGCTATGTTGATCATATACAAAAGCTAAAGAACTGAAGCAAATTTTTGTATTTTCTTAATAAGCAGACAAAATTTTACGAATCGAACGGTAAAGAAAAAAGAAGAAGAAAATTCGCTCGCTGTCAAAATATTTTTAATCCCGGAGTCCGTACAACAATTATTTTTTTGTGTGTGGCTTAATGCTCTGTGACTACAGGAGCAGAACGCAAACGAAGAATTATTCTTTCAACAGCTAAACTATTACTTGTGAGGTTGGGCAAGGTTACTAGATGTTAATACTTCTTTTATTTAAAGATTTATATGGAAATGCTTTCTGGTTTCATGACTGCGGATAGATTGATGCGGATAGACTGTCACTCACGTTTTCAAAGTCTTTAACGGCTCTTGGTCTTTCGACTTGATGCCCGTCTCAGGATCCACAGTCGTATTTAAAGCATCTGTTTTAAATAAACATTTAATATCTTTTATAATTTTATAATAACAGCAAAATAGGGCAATACATCGTTAATTCATATAAATATATATATATATATATATATATATATATATATATATATATATATAATTGGAACGTAAGAATACCCATGATTGTTCATTGTATAGATAAATGGAAATTGAACATGAATACACAGAACAGTCGGTCCATTGTAGGAGGGCATTGAACCCGTGACCATCCAATGGCCAACATACATATATACTTTATATATATAGTTAATATATAATAGTATATAAAGTATACATCAGCAATAGATCAATAGAGTAAATATATATATATATATATATATATATATATAGTCACACACGCACACACACACTATATATATACTACATATATATATATATATATATATATATATATATATATATATTGGTTAACAAAAAATGCTGGCATGCACACTGCTATCGTTTTTATAGTAAGGTTACATAGAATATTTCCTTTTACAAATGCCATTTTGTAAGTCTGTGCGATACAATTATCTTAATGTTAAGTCATAATCACCGGTCACAGGGTCCAACTTTGTGTAACGTTGTCGATCCGATTCTCAAACCTTTCCAGCCGTCCTGTTTATGAAAGTAATGTCAAACGTTAAGACTGAAGTGGAATATAATGAATTTAATTTCATATAACAAAATTTATAATTTTTAATGCATAACTGTAAAAAAAATTGGAAAACCTACAGATATTAAAACGAATAAACAAATTTGGACTGAACATATCATCTATATATTAAAAAATAATAATATAAATATAATATAAACAACATAAGAAATAAATTTCAAAACAGTATATAAAACCCACAGCTATATTGTACTATTTTGTTGGCTTCCACTCATGCAATAAATTAATGTAAGGGTGAAAGCGGCCAAGTATGAAGGTTGAAAAGTTGTTTTAAGCCTATTGTCGAGGTGATTTTAGCATAAATTAAGTTGATGAGGAATCAAAGTAAGGGAACCATGTTTTATAAGTGGCATGGTTGGTGAGACAGGTGACCTATGGGCCCTGTACTACTTTTAATACCGCTCATCAGGTGAACTCATTGTGTCAAGTGCCTGTGTTTGATTTGCACCAACTTTCGCCATAAAATACAAATAAAATTCCTATATTACAATAAAATCACTGATCCATATTAGAAAACAGAATCAAGAACTATTGACCTTACCTCTTCATAAGGAACTTTGGTCTCCACTTGAATGTTTGGCCTGAACGTCTTCATAGTAACTTTCTTCGAGAGCCGACTGCTGACGTCATCCAGAGAGGCAGTTCCTATTAGAAGAATCGGCACTGCATCGTGATAAACGACCTGAAGTTACGAAAGATACAGAGACCATCGAGATACAATAAGAAATTGTACTGTTTGACTTTTAAGAGGTGTCGCGCTAACGACAGACCGCCAGTACAATGATCATCCAACGCGAGTACAACAGGCAGCAGCAATAAACCTCGGCGACTGTGTGCGGGTCCCTTTAATGCTGGACATCGATTCCAGAGCTCACTCTATCATATTGTATCTCCATGCATGCAGAGATTTAGCATCAACACGTATAAGGACAGGACCAGTGATGTAGTAGGGTCCACATGCGCTTTCCGAGTCCTAGTGCAAGTCGCAGTCCATACCACCCAAGTCCATGTCCGATTCCTTTAGGTTAGAGTCCAAGCCCACCCTGTTGGGGTCAAAATATGTCTTAATTACATATTTGTCCACGTGAAGACTTATTTGTTAATTTATAGCCTTTTGGTAAAAACCTGTCAATAGTTCGCACATTTATATTTGCCCAATAGTATGAAAAAGAGCTTTTCTTTTTTTATTTGACTCGAGATGGATTTGGCGTGATATCTACAGTACAAGTCCCAGTACAGGACCCCCCCCCCCCCCCGAGTCCCTAAAAAGTAACCATCACTGCATGGACAGAACTGTACAAGGAAGATCGAGATCAAAGACATTCAAGCAAAGGCCTTAGAGATCTTTCATCGGTTGCACTGTATACGATGATTTTGTATTTTTATGCTTTCCCATTGTATCATATCAAGTATGCATACAACATGATACATTTTTAATCATATTGTATATAGTTCCAATAACAGGGCTTTGAGGAAAACACAATTTTGTGAATATAACCTAGATAATCAAAAGACACAATAAAAAAACTAGATGTGGTCGCACAATGGTCCTCAGAGGGCCCCGCATTTCTGGTAGTGCAGGACTAGTTTATATGTGGGTGAAAAATTAAGTTAAACTTGAAAAATATGACAAACAAAAACAGGTTTTTATCCATATGCATGAGGTATCAATCATCCTTGTGAATTTGGGACAGCCGCAGTAGGTCGCTGTTGAGTTATCGCGCGCGAAAGAAAAAAAAGCGATGGGGCTGTGGCGGCTTTATTGGAATTTCGACAGGTCTGTAATTCAATAGGTCTAGAGCCCTCATAGGTACCAATCATCCCTCTGAATTTTGGAAAGCTGCATTTGGTTGTCGTCGAGTAATCGCGCGCGAAAGAAAGTGTCACGGACAGACACGGTGATCACTAAGGGGCATCGCTTGTCAAGCGGGGCCCTAAAAATAATGTTTCGTTAGTCTTAATCCGATTGTGAATTATATTGAACGTGGACAGGTATGCGTTTTCTCTCACATAAAATAAATCTGTTTTTCTGAAAGCATTTTGGAAAATCCTTTTGTTCTGAAAAACGAAACTTAATGAACACCGTGTTTCTTTTAGATCTACCTTAAAGACTATAGATATAATCGGCCCATAACCAATCAATTACAGGGTAACTTGAATATCAAGGTCAAGGTCACCAGTTCTTGAACTATTTTGAGAAATCAGTGGAAAAACTGAGGGGAAAATATGCTATACTTCATAAGTTATTGTGATCACAAGACAATAACTATAATTCGGCTTATTTGACCTTAAAGATCCTGGTCAAGGTCATCAGTTTTCGAACTCGTCCACGAACTTCGTTGAAACAAGTCATGTACCAAATTTGATGAATAAATGTGAAATCATTTTATATTCTCTTTCTATATTTTGGTGGAAACAATTTGTGTTACAAATTTCGGGGAAAAATTCGAGCCCTTCAAAAGTTATCGCGTTCACAAGATATCCTGCGGACGACGACGACAAACGACAGCACTGAAAACAACATGTCTCCCCTGGAAGAGGAAGTTGGGGAAACATAGACTTCATGTGAAATATTTATGTGCTCAAAAACATATCCCGTTAAAAAATAAATTTCGGCAGCCCAGTTAAAATTACGGAAAATCGAAGTTTCGGAACAAAAACGGCATTCGATAAAACAGCGCTCTTCTTTATTATTAAAACTGGTCATCCCCCATTCTCATTACTATTTAATAGAGCAGTAATCCCGTTTTAGTTATTCATAATCATCGCACGCAGGAAGCACAATAGTTGCAAATCTTAGCAGTGTAAAAATAATACACAAGAAACCAAGTTCTTATTTCCCAAATAGCTTAATACTTGTGAATGATTGGTCAAGTTCTCAATTAAATTGCCACATCCGTGACTCAAAGACACTGATTGAAGTAAACACGCTAATAGATACGCAGACAAGATATTTTCTCAAGATATGTTTAAAAAAGATGTTTATCTTTTTCTTTATATACACATGCATTCGTTTAAAATTTCTGGATGATGAAAATCTAAAACCCTCTCATACACAAATGTTTACCTGATCCTCGTATTTAAGGAATTGAGCCGCAGGGTGATCTTTAAATGTTTCTTTTGGAATTCTTTTCTTCATGTCCCTGGCAAAAAAGACTAGTCGTACTTGAGATTTGAGGAAATTAATGAGCCATCTCGCTGCCTGATCTCCGCAGTCCACGCCCTGTATATCATCACCCCAAACCCTGACAGAAATATATGTAGACTTTACTGATAATAACCAAAGTTAATAATAACAATAACGCACATTATTAATGGTTTAGATTAATATAACTTTTTAAACAGATCAATATATATATGTATATATATATATATATATATATATATATATATATATATATACCTGCAATTAGACAAAAAAGGTTGGGTTCTCAGGAACTCTTTTACAGCGCTGGAGGCGTTTTTTTACCGTTAATTATAAATTTTCAATTAAAGGTTTTATATGATCTACGGACTACATGTATGACAGTGAAAGAATTCTGCTAGAAAGGAATAGCATTTCATTAAAAAAAAATTTTAAAAGAATTTTAACGAAATCTTATTAATTTATTGAAAAAAGTCCGAGTTTTTTTGTTGGGTTGTGTATTTTTGTTAAAACTGTCGATAAAAAATCTGAACGGACCGCGGATAAACCAGCTGACATTTGTTCATATTCACGACGTAAGGTATGATGCTTATATTCGCGTGCGAACACCCAGTCACATGAGGCTATATATATATATATATATATATATATATATATATATATATACACACTAGCACATCAGAGTTTGGTCAGAAAGTAATTGTAATTGCAGTAATTGTAATTACAATTACTTTTTAAAGTAATTGTTCTTGTAATTGATTACTTTTTGTATAACTTTCAAGATTTGTAGTTATATTTGACTCAGGAATAATACCATCAAAATGTCCATGTTATTGAAGGATAACTCTCTGCCACACTGTAGTGCTGAACAGTTCACTTTGTGTTCAATTGGTTGTAGGTGAGACTAAGAATTTTGAAGAGCTAGTCCTAAACCATACTTGCTCATTGATCTGCTCTTACTGCTTTGCAGTGAAGAATTTCATTTTTAACCTGCTAATCTGAATAATCAGACATGAATAAAGACACCCGCTCTGTGGTGTGGGACCACTTCACCAGATCGACAACTAGCTACTGGTCAGTCGTCTCTCAAAGCCAAGTGCTAGCACTATCACACAAACTCGATCTACAGCTTCTCGAGGTCTGCAACATCAAAATTGCTCAAACATCTGGAGGTAAGCCTTCACAATTTATGTCTTTCATATTCACGGAGGGGCTTCGTTGGAACTGCATTATGTGGGAGAGAAATATAGCAACGTTTTTACCGCCATTTTATTGATCAGTTTTCTGAAATGATTAAATGGTGTATACTTTCGAAATAACAAATGCAGTAGCATGGACTACTGGCACTATATATGCAATTTCATTATTCAGTTGAACCGGTAGCATAAGGTATTATATAATCTAATTTATACTTTAAAATACTTTAAAAGGTATTAGTAATTGTGATCGATTACTTTTTTTGAAAACACACAAGTAATTGTAATTGTAATCGCTTATTTTAAAAGTATTTCGACCCAACTGTGGTATGCTTAATAATCATCAATTGTCGATATAAATATCAATTATATCGATGAATGATTAAATCGATTGCTTTTATGCAAATTGATGCAAAATGATCATGTTAAGGCACATCCAAAGAAGACATATTATCAAGATAAAATTTTCTAATTCTGTCAGAGATGTAAACAGCAAAAAACAGCCAACAGCATTGAAACTGTCAAACCTTGTGCAATGTAAAACTGTAAACAACCGCTGCCGTTAACCATTCAATGTGATGTATATATGTTAGACTGAATTTACTCGATCAATATTTTAGGTATAATTCAATACAACAGATTTCACGGTTATATAAATAGTACATAAAATAATTGATAAAAAAGATATTCGGTCTTTTATCATCTTTCAGTAATCGAATATGATTTTACAAATGATTCCTACCACTTATATATATATTTATATTATATATATGTCCGTGTCTATCACACCATTATAATATATATATATAATAAAGATGTGTGTGTGTGTAATTGTGCAGTTAAGAGTTCTTTAAATCTTATTTTCCATCTTAACGCATTATTTCCAAAACTTTATTTTTCAATAATAAGGTAAATGTATACTTTTATAATAATAACAAGGCTTATAAAGTTTGTTTCAAATATATTTGATATTTTTTATATATTTGACCGAATGGATGGGGAGAGACCGAGAGTGAGAGTGTAAAAGAAAACAGAATATATATTATGAGGATTATATTAGCAGAGGAGGTTTAAACAGAAACCTATAAACGTGGCTACTGTTCTTTGCTGGTTTCTAGTCCATTAGTATCAGTGGCGCCCCCGCCCCCCTTTTCGACCTAACCAAAAAAAAATCTGGGAAAAAAAAACTCGTAGTACACATGATGAAAATTAAAGTCCAAGTGTATATAGAACAGTTTCAATGTATGTCTTGCTTTATAATGCATTTAAGCTACCCAAGATTGCACGATTACAATCTAACTTTCACAAAAATTGCTATACCCCCCTCCCAATCCTTCCCCTCCCCCTCCCCCTCGGCGATTAGGGCCTTTGCTCGCCTGCTTTGCGCCCTCGCCATGTGAGCTCCCCCCCCCCCCATTCTAAATTCCTGTATCCGCCCTTTAGTATATTTTCTTTACGTATTTACCTGCAGTTACGAATACTCTCTTCACAAATCTTGGCTGGCTTTAACGGCAACTTCAACGTTGACATCTCAGGAGCATCAACATACATTTGGACACCATGGAAACTTGTTTTAATGAGTGTCATCCTTGGTTGATTTCGCTGAGTAACCATTTTCCCATCAGGTGTAATTATCATGAAGTGCCTGTAAAACGATACAGGCCGTAAAATAATGTAAATTATATACATACATACATATATATATATATATATGTATATTAGTGGTGGGCCGATCATTAAATTTTATCGAAAGTCAGTCGGTTTGCTGCCACATTCAAGCGCTCGATTACCAAAGGCAACTTTCGATTACATGTTATAGACTAAAATTATTTTTCCATGTTTTACAACAGTCCGCGCTTCAAATAATGAGTCTGTGTTCCCCAATAACTTCCGTATGTAACTGAGTATAACACGGTAGATGCGGGGAAAACGCTACCCAGTTTCGTTACTCGGACGAAACAGCCTGGAAAAAATGAACGATAAGAAAGGCTCTCATTTGATTACAAATAATTCGAAAGTACGTCACTGTCTCATTAAATGAAAGTTATCCCGACATTCATGCTGTCAACTGACCGATAAACCATGTGACTGGATATTTGAAGGAACACCTGCCTCGTCAACTCAAACGTTCTCGTGATTGGCGGAGCGGTTACGCGTGATAGACAGAGAGCCAATAAGAGGTTCGTAGTAAAAATTCGCCCCATGTGACTTCATTCATGACTATTTTGGCGGGAAAATGTTGACTGACATCGTGTCGCCAGCCTACGGTGGTTATAATTTTGCCACCGTAAGAATATCAAGCAAATAATGCCGCCTGTTTCATGTAAATTATTCAACATTGCTCGCTGAATGATTAACTACAGTAACCAGTATGCATGCCGGCAGTCATCATAATTGTTATAAAATGAAAGTCATTGGTGGCGGTGAAGTTAAAATAATACGAGGGAGTATTCATGAGGCCAGCGTGTAGATATCCTTGATTGTGGTTTAATTCTTGATTATTATAAGGGTTAAGAAAGTACAGTTTCACAGATAATTGCATATATCTTTATATTTGTCTAAACCGATTAATAATCGATCATCGATCGTTTTGTTCAAACCGATGATCGATTATGAAAAAGGAACCGACTCCCACCACTAATATATATATATATATATATATATATATATATATATATATATTATATAAACCCCCGCCTGAACGATCGTCATTAAACGGTGCTGTTTCCATGCACACAGCTGTCATTGTCCATGGTTTATAATGAAATATAGCCATAATATAACAAATGGGATATAGAAAGATGTTGAATGGCCATGCTGGTCCATCTCATGGAGATATAGAACAAGAATACACAGAAAAAGTCGGATCACACCGTATGGGAATCGAACCCATGACCCTCCGATTGCCGGTCGTCTGCTCTACCACTGAGCTAACAGGGATCCCCAACTCCATAGATGGACCACCATGGCCATTCAACATCTTTCTATATACCATTTGATGCACACCATAAAAGGCCATCAGTTTATCACTGCTACATGCAAAGTCGCCGTGTCGACACATGCAGTATGTATAATACCAATCACAGTAGTGACGTCACTTCGCTGGTTCCAATGAAAGTGTGCTGATACACAGGGGAAGTTGGGGATCCCTGTTAGCTCAGTCGCTAATGATGTGGACTGGGTAAAATCTTATTTGTGATATGATATTGCAAACAATTTCTTCTAGAAACTGTCTTATTGTTTAATTTCTAAAACACTGCGTGTTCTTTAACTGCTTGTTACAAATTCTTCACTTCAAATTTGTCCGAAGCTTGTAATGTTGTGAGTTGTGATAAAACTAACGTAACATATTTCTCTATGTTTTTTTATGCACATTCACCTTATCATTTGGCTCTTATTTATATGTAAAACCTTACTACAAACCAAAAAATAAGAATTTTACACTTTTCAATTTACACAAATCAATAAATATTTGGCCCATCGTTATCCGCATGGTCAACCGCATTGTGGTTATCATTCCATGAAGTGGCAAAGCAATGTAGTTATATTTCTGGAGCTGCAAATTGTATATCACCTGACAGATGGTTTAAACTTTAATTGCATTAATGAAACAGTCATAGACAATCCATGTTTTGTATCTGACAAATCTGAGCTAAGGTGTAAATGTGTGACACATAGTACATGTCGGTACATAGTAAGGATTTTCCTTGAATTGTATGTATGTGTATTTGGGTCGGGAGACAAGAGTAAAGGGCATGTTTTAGCTTTGGGAGACCAGGGCTGTCTTACCAGCTTTCAATACCACACTGTACTGTCCTGATGTAAACAGTACTTGACATGGTGTTCAAAAAGCTACAGTTATGACACATTGCTTTCAATTTGCAGATTATAAAGGATTTGATCCTTGTACAAGCTCTGAAAATTGAAGTAATAGTGCCCATAAAGAGGTGAGGGCGGATCACATAATGCAGCCCCCCCCTACGTCTATATGATTAAGGCGGTCAATGAATGCGAACGAATGATATTTTCGGTTTCCGACCGATAAATGTTAGTTTCTTAAATTAACATTGCACATCCATAAGAACAATTTATCGGAAGCACAAGGCCGGGAAGGGTTTATGAACGCTACAGAAAAATGGCGAATATTTAGTCCTACTTGCTTCTTAAGATGCTTTTTACATTATATTGATGTTGCTTCTCTCGCGTAGACCTTAATAATATACTTATATCATACCTTATATCATGATATTATAGCGACCAGCCTTACACCATGCATGGTAGGTATAACTGATAAAATAATATGATTCAAATCGTTGATAACAGTTATTTAAAAATCATGATTTTTGTTTCATTTTCCATAATAAGAAATAATGTCCATCGTGTGAAAACTCGTGTTTGAAAAATATATTCACACCCAGGTAACTGAACAGTTCTAGAAGACATATATAGATCATTGGTATCACGTTACATAGCTATAGGTTCACAGGTGACAGATTTTCACAAAAACTGCATGGACCCAAATTCCCATTTCAATACCTACCACTATGACCCTCAACTAACAAGAATCCTAGGGAGATGTCATTTTCCAAGGTCTGCAGCTCCACTTGTAGAAAACTAAAATGGACAAACTACGAACGAAAATAAGGGCTAATCTCATCAATACTCTTTCAATGTTGCTGATTGGTTCTCCTACAGCTATCAGGTATATACTAAATATCATTGAAAATGAAGCAAACTCTGTGTTGTACATTTACACCAATTCATCAGAAGCGGAACCCACCCCCCCCCCCCCTCCCCTTTTCGGACCTGAAGACTTTTATAGGCTTTTTTATTAGTCCTCCTGCTTGGGCTGGACGCCTCCATTCCTATAAGCATAAGGTTTACATATAAGGTTAACATATTCCACGTGCGTTTGTTGTGTGAACGGAGGATTTCATCCAGATCCCAGACTTTGTCCTGATTTGATTGGCTCTTACACATGTGACATCATGGAATGAATTTTATCAACAACTCAGAACTAGTTATGCATGTTTTTAATTCCCTCCTGAAAAATTGGGACTGACAGTGGCAGAAATACTGTGCTTTTACTTAGATCAATTTTTATTCACAGGGGATTTCCCAGCATGTGACGTCACTGCCGAGTTGAAGGTACTCATAGATGGTCCTATAGTTGTTGAACAAATCTCACACCCAAATGTTTTTTGTTGAAAAATAGATAGAAAAAAAATGTTTTTTTTTTCTCTCCAGGAATTGGGCTTATTTTATGTAAAATCTATATTAATATTCTTTTTTCAAAAGTAATTATGTTTTATGATACTTTTATGAAATTTGAAAACGTTTGCTTGGCCAGATCCCTGGATCCGCCCCTGTCTAGGATTGAAGCAAATTTGTTGTGTTCTTCTTGCATGATGGAAGAAGTCCACGTATTTTGTCCCCCGCCTGTAAATTATAAAAAGGCTATCGATCGGCGATCGCAAACCACAAGTTTAAGATAAAAAATGTGTCTGATTCTATCGGTAATTAAGCTGAATGATTAAAGAGGGGAATGATTAAAGAAGTCAGTGGTTTTTTTGTTAACAAATAACTATAATTTATTCTTAAAACAACCGTAACATTACAATACACTTAATCAATACAATTACACAGTATAACAGCGGTATAACAACAAATCAATACAATCACACAGTAAAATAAACAAAATGCACAGTACCTGGATACCACCACTGTCACAGCGATAAGTCCTTTAAAATGTATAAGCCGGATGAAAAGGGACTAATGATGTATTTAAGGTGGGAAACCACTCATACTGAGTAATGATGTGGGGACTATAAATGGTATATTTTAAGTGGAAAACGACTAAAAGTGTTTATGTTAAATTCTTCTTTATCTTTTTTATCTGGTCTTAACTGAGTGCAAAATCAATGCAACTATGTCTTTGTAGAGCCATTGTAACACATTCCCTTCTCATAGATATTTTGTATAGATGGACTTGAAATATATCCGGCATGTGATATCAGAAAGCATACACGTTCGTTTCGAGTAAAAAGATTTGGGTACCTGGATTATCACGCAAAGTTAAAATACTGATTTCACTTCAGGTATGTTTCTGTAGAGCTATTGTATGTCTTTGCATTTTTTTTAGCTCGTGGGTCATTCTCTCATTCGAACTACTGGAAGCCTGCTAGGATTTGCTTCCTGAGTTTGTTTCCACCATCGCAATAAAGCCCTATTTATCTGAAAATCCCTATGCTATCACAGTCAGTCAGATGCCCAAACTTGCGGAATGCAAACCAATTTGGCCCTTAAACTTGCAAACAATTAAATTCCCGGCAGTATCACAGCACTGGTCTGTCGCACAACATCATTTCGCTCTCCACCTCGCCATCGCTGACCTTCACCTTAGCCCATAGCCACAAAGACATAAAATTTACCTTACGGGTTTGGGGAGTTCGCTACCTTACGGTTATGAGGACACACCAAGTGGCAATATACTCTTCCTCTGCAACGGGACCCAACGGGTCCCCATTTTCTATTTTATTTCTGTAATAAATTGCTTACTCCTGTATAAAAAAAGGAGATAAGCCTGCATCAATTGCTCCGTGGCTCAAAACATAAATACATCACGCACGCCACCATGTGGATGTACCACGCAACTTCACAAATTCAGGCTGTCAGCCGCTGTTTATATTCTGTCTTTGAGGTTTCTTGTTTTGGATTTTTCGAGGATACGCAAAACCGGACCACTTGTCACACAGTATTGTTATGATAAACAAATGCACGTGAAGTATGTTTACTCACACACAGAACCATGACGACGCATGCAACAGGTGCTGATCTTGTTGGGAAACTTTCGAATTAAAAAAAAACGAATTTTTTATATCGTGAGATAATATACATTTCATTGCAAATGTTTATGCCCCTTTTAAACTCTCAATCTGTAGATGTTTAATGACGGGATCGCTGTTAGTGCCCAATGGCCGTTCGAAGACCAGGTCATTTTTTAAGTTTAAATGTAAATCAGGGCAAGGTATTAATGACAAAAGGAATCTATAGTTGATTAAATTGTTAAGGCAGGTACAGACTAGATATATCACCAGTGTTATACCATACTTTGTGTTTCATGTTTAATCATTCAACGCCCCCCCCCCCCCCGCCTCAACTACTTTTTAAAAGTTTCAGACCAAATTTTGCGGCATGGACCCCCTTTCCTGGACCTGCGGATCTTTTTTAGCTTTTATCATGAGTCCTCCAGTGTTGGACCTCTCCTCAATCCTGGGTCCGCCCCTGACAACAGCATGAAAAACAAGGGGATTCTGTACTTGTTTATTCAATATACAGGTACATGTACTTCTGTTTCATCTCAGGAGATGATATGGACATAGCAGACACGCACATAGTAAAATGACAATAAAAAAGTATTATATAAAAGTATGACGACAGCTAAATAAACTACTTCAACCTTCTCTTTGATTAACACATAGTATCTACACAATACAAGTATGATAACACTTATACCTGTACGACATAACGACAATCAGGATTTGGATGTTCACACACACATACACATTTACACACACACCCAAACACACACACACACATATATATATATACAGTGAAACCTCGTTGTGTCGAACTCGCTTAAGTCGAATACCCCACTTATGTCGAAGTTACAGACTCAATATTCCGGACAACTCTAGTTAAATTATTACCAAACAAAACGTGTGTGTCGAACTTCGGATGTGTCGAAGTTTTCTGAGGGTCCCTTCGACCCTCAGAATATATATTCGTATATATATTATAATGAACTGTACTAGAGATTACTTGAACGCCTAAAACATTTCCGAACCCGACTAAACTTAATTCCGTAAGTCATGTAGTATCACATTTACCTTTGTGTAAGCATCTTCAAACTGTTTCTTGTAGTTTTCTTTGACATTTGTATGAAACACCGTTGACAGTTTTTAATTTGTAAATGATGAGTTATGCTCAGCAAAACAAGAAAACAAAAACCAAAACGTTTCACACGGTCTGCGTACTATATTAATCCATAGCTATCCTTAATAATTATGCATGCATCAGACACAAGCAAATTTTATGAATTACACAGATACTTATATCAATGTTTATATATTCCTGGAATATATATCAGTATATGTTGCATATGTACGGTTTACGTTACCTATTTGTGGTAAATAACGTCACAGATGGTGAACAGGATCTCCCACTCGTATTGTTCCTGGCTCCAGAATGGTCAGACGTGTACCAAAACATGGTGCGTGTTTGTTTACTTCGGGGATAATGCGATACCTGAAGATAATAAACAAAAATAAAATTCTAAGGCCATACAAGAGCGATTATTGTTCTACGGATTTCAATTTTCGTGGATAAGGTTTTTTTTTCGAATGAAGAACAGGTCATTACTAATATTGCTTATTCGTGTTTTGGCAAAAGACCACAACAATTTCTTAAAGGTATGGAAAATGGAGTAAATTTTATATTGATCATATACACCATGTCAAGAATTGAAGCAATTGTTTTGTATTTTCTTAGCAAGCAGGCAAATTTCCACGTATCGACCGATAAAGAAAAAAAAAGAAGAAAATTCGCTCGATCTCAAAATATTTTTGTTCCCAGAGTCCGTAAAACAACTAAATATTTTTGTGTGGCCTAAGACTCTGTACCTACAGGAGCAGAACGCAAAGGAACAATTATTCTATCAACAGCTAAACTATTATGTGTGTTGTTAGGCAAGGTTACTAGATGAAAATACTTCTATTATTTAAAGATTTATATGGAAATGCTTTCTGCTTTTATGACTGCGGATAGATTGATGCGGATAGACTGTCACTTACGTTTTCAAAGTCTTTAACGGCTCTTGGTCTTTCGACTTGATGCCCGTCTCAGGATCCACAGTCGTCAGTAAGCATCTGTTTTAAATGAACATTTAATATCTATAAAAACAGGAACCATAGGGTCATACATCGTTAGTTCACACACACACACACACATATATATATATATATATATATATATATATATATATATATATATATATATATATATAAATGACATGTAAGAAAAGCCATGCTTGTTCATTGTATAGATAAATGGAACATGACTACAAAGAAATATTATATTATATATATATTTATATATATATATATATTGATATATAACAGTATATTTAGTATATCAAAAGAGTATATATAAACACACACACACACATATATATACTAGGTAAACAAAATTTGCTGGCATGCACACTGCAATCGTATTTATAGTAAGGTTACATAGGATATTTCCTTTTACAAATGTCATTTTGTAAGTCTGTGCGATACAATTATCTTAATGATAAGTCATAATCACCGGTCACAGGGGCCAACATTGTTTAGCGTTGTCGATCCGATTCTCAAAGTTTTCCAGCCGTCCTGTTAATGAAAGTCATGTCAATCATTAAGACTGAAGTGGAATGTCATAAATTTAATTTCATAAACATGATTTATAATATTTATGCACAACTGTAAAAAGAAATTTGGAAAACCTGCAGGTTTTCGAACAAATTTGGACTGAACTTTTCATCTATATATAAAAAATTATGATTAGATTTAAACATGGTTAGAATTAAATATTAAAACAGTTTATTTAACCCCAACAATTGTATGGTATCATTTAATTGGCATTTATTTTGACGTGCACCAAAGTTTGTCACAGATTACAAATAAAATTCCTGTATTAAAGTAAAATCCCAGCTCAATAACAGAAAATAGAATCCATCATGAACAATTGACCAAACCTCTTCATAAGGAACTTTGGTCTCCACTTGAATGTTTGGCCTGAACGTCTTCATGGTAACTTTCTTCGAAAGCCGACTGTTGACGTCATCCAGAGAGGCAGTTCCTATCAGAAGAATCGGCAGTCCATCGTGATAAACGACCTGAAGTTATGAAAGATACAGAGACCATGGAGATAAAATAAGAAATTGTACTGTATGACTTTTACGAGGTGTCGCGCTAACGACAGACCGCGAGTACAATGATCATTCAACGCGAGTTCAATATAAGGCAGCAGCAATAAACCTCGGTGACTGTGTGCGGGTCCTTTTAATGCTGGACATCTATTCCAGAGCCCATTCAATCTGATTGTATCTCCATGCAGAGATATATAGCATCAGCACGTATAAAGACAGAACCAATGATGTAGCCGAGTCCACACAAGCCGAGTCCTAGTGCAAGCCGAAGTCCATGCCACCAGAGTCCGTGCCCAAGTCCTTCAGGTTAGAGTCCAAGACCACCCTGTTCGTTTCCGGTCATTTTATATTAATTTATACAAACACGCTTTTCACATGAATATGTTATTACATGTACCTCCACATGAAGACCTATTTGTAAATTTATAGCCTTTTTAATAATTCGCACATTTATATTTGCCAAATATGATTAAAAATAGCTTTTCCTTATTAATTGTCTCGAGGTGAAGTTAGCATGATACAAGTCCGAGTACAGGACCCCCGAGTCCCTAAAAAGTGGACATCATTGGACAGAACTATACAATGAAGATCAAAGACATTCAAGCAAAAGCCGTAGAGATCTTACATCGTTTGTATTGTATACGATGATTTTGTATTTTTATGCTGTCGCATTGTATCATATCAAGTATTCTTATAACATCATGAATATTTAATCATATCGTATAGTTCCAATAACAGGGCCTTGAGAAAACACGAAATTGTGTATAAAGCCTAGATAATCAAAAGAAGAAAATTCTAAATACAATTGTGAATTATATCGAACGTAGACATGTATGCGTCTCTCACATTGTTCTTAAAAGTAAAGAATAGCGCCATTTTTCTGAAAGCATCGGGGGGAAAGCCTTTTGTTCTGAAAAACGAACTTTCGGATAAACGGTAAGTGGTCAGGCGACACTATTATCTGACGAACACCGTGTTTCTTTTTATCTACATAGTAGACTACAGAAATAATCGACCCAGAACTTATGAGTTAAAGGGTCACCAATCGGTTAAAACAAGTTACCGCAGGCCCCTTGACTCATTATAATTAGAATGGCTTTGTTTTCGCAGCGCAAAAAATGGATATATATGTCCCCCAATGGGTCATCCAAAAACACTGTGTAGGGGTTATTATATGCTCTATCTCAAAACAGGATCCTAGGTGTCAGCAGATTTGACCTTCAAGATCAAAGTCAAGGCCACGGGTTTTCGAACATCTAGATTTTGGCAGAAAGGACTCGTGTTTCGAATTTGAAGAACTAATCGTAGATTCTGCAGATTTGACCTTGAATATCAAGGTCAAGGTCACCAGTACTCAAACAATTTCGAGAACTCAGTGGAAAAACTTATGTGTCGAATCTGAGGGGGAAAATATGCAATATTTCATAAGCTTTTATGATCACAAGGCAATAACTATAATTTGGCTTATTTGACCTTGAAGATCCTGATCAAATTAAGTCACCAGTTTTCGAACTTGCCCATGAACTTCGTTGAAACAAGTCATGTACCAGTTTTGATGAAAAAATGTGAAATAATTCTATATTCTGTATTTTGAACTCTGCCGAGATTTTGGGAGAAACAATTTGTGCTACAAATTTAGGGGCAAAATGAACAGCCCTTCAAAAGTTATCGCGTTCACAGAATATCCTGCAGACGACGGCCAGAAACGATAGCACTGAAAACAACGTCTCCCCTGGAGGGGGAGCGGGGAGATAAACTTCATATGATAAAAAAATATTCCGAAAAAAATAAATTTTCGGTAACCCAATTAAAATTTCGGAAATCGAATTTTCGGAAAAACGGCATTCGATGAAACGGCGTTCTGCTTTATTTAAAACCGGTTATCTCCATTCTCATTTAGTTTTTAATAGAGCAGTAATCCCGTTAGAGTTATTCATAATCATAACACGCAGGATGCACAGTAAATGTAAATCTTAGCAGTGTGAAAAAAAAACATAGAAGAAACCAAGCTCTTATTTCCCGAATTGCATAATTCTTGTGAGTTATTGGTCAAGTTCGCAATTACATTGGCACATCCGTGACTAAAAGACACTGACTGAAGTAAACACGCAAATAGATACGCAGACAAAATATTTTCTCAAGATATGTTTAAAACAGATGTTCATCTTTTACTTTATATACACATACATCCTTTCAAAATTTCTGGATGATAAGAAGCTAAAACCCTTCCATACACACATGCACATGTTTACCTGATCTTCGTATTTAAGGAATTGAGCCGCAGGGTGATCTTTATGTGTTTCTTTTGGAATTCTTTTCTTCATGTCGCTTGCAAAAAAGACCAGTCGTACTTGAGATTTGAGGAAATCACTCAGCCATCTCGCTGCCTCATCTCCGCAGTCCAAGCCCTGTATATCATCACCCCAAACCCTGACAGAAATATAGACAAGCCTGATAATAGCTAGAGTTAATAATGACAATTACGCACATTATTAACGGTTTGATTAATATAACTTTTTAAACACATCAGTATATATATATATACCTGCAAACCCAAAAAAAAAGGGTTCTCAGGAACTTTTTTACAGCGCTGTAGGCGTTTTTCACCGTTTATTAAAATTTTCAATTAAAATTATGATCAATGGACAACATGTATGATAGTAAAAGAATTCTACTAGAAAGAACAGCATTTCATAAAAAAAACGGAATTTAATCCAAATTTTGCTATTTTATTGAAAAAACTCCGGGTTTTTTTGGTTGAGTGGTGTATTTTTTGAACGGACCGCGGATATACCACGGATAGTTATAAATCGGATGAGATATAATCCTTAATTTTATCGATGAACGATTACATCGATTGTTTCTATACAAACTGATAAAAAATGATTATATCTATGCACATTCAAAGACGTCATATTATCCAGATAAAATTTTTCTAATTCTGTCAGATATATAAAGAGCACAAAACAGCTACCAGCATTGTAAACTATCAAACCTTGTGCAATGTACATCTGTCAACAACCACGGCCGTTAAGCTTGAAGTGTGATGTATATCAAAGGTATAATTCAATATAACAGATTTCACGGTAGTATAAATGGTATATCAAATAATTAATTAAAAACGATATTCGGTCGTTTTTCATCTTTCAGTCATCGAATATGATTTTACTGCCGATTCCTACCACTAATGTATATATATATATATATATATATATATATATATATATATATATATATATATACATGTGTCCGTGTCTGTCACACCACACATATATATGTGTGTGTGTGTGTAATTGTGTATTTAAGAGTTCATCAAATCTTATATTACTAACTTAACGCATTATTTCGAAAACTTATATATATATATATATATATATATATATATATATATATATATATATACATGTGTCTGTGTCTCTCACACCATATAATATATATATGTGTGTGTGTGTTTGTAATTGTGCATTTCAAATCTTATTTTAGCATCTTAACGCATTATTTCGAAAACTTTATATTTTACATAAGGTAAAATGTATTCTTATATAATACGAATAAGGCTTTTAAAGTTCGATAAAAATATATTTGATATTTTTATATATTTGACCGAATGGAATGGGACAGACAGAGAGTGAGAGTGTAAAAGAAAACAGAATATATATTTATGTGGATTATATTACCAGAAGAAGTTTATACAGAAACCTATAAACGTGTCTACTGTTCTTTGCTGGTTTATAAGCCATTAGCAACAGTGGCGCCCCCACCCCCTTTCTTGACCTAACCAAAAAGGCTGGAAAAAAACTCATAGTACACATGATGAAAAATAATAACCAAGTGTATAGAACAGTGTTAATGTATGACTTGCTGTATCATGCATTTAAGCCTCCCCTACGATTACAATCTAACTTTCAAAACAAATTCTATACCCCCGTCCCAATCCTTTCCCCTCCCACTCGGCGATTATGGCCCCTGGTCACCCGCTTTCCGGCCTCGCAATGTAACACCCCCCCCCCCCCCCCCCCACTCTTAATTCCTGTATCCGCCCTTGAGTGTTCTTTACGTATTTACCTGCAGTCACGAATACTATCTTCACTAATCTTGGCTGGCTTTAACGGCAACTTCAACGTCGGCATCTCAGGAGCATCAACATTCATTTGGTCACCATGGAAACTTGTTTTTATGAGTGCCAGCCTTGGTTGATTTCGCTGAGTAACCATTTTCCCATCAGGTGTAATTATCATGAAGTGCCTGTAAAATGATACAGACTGTCAAATAATGTAATTATAGGGTATATAGTCCGACAACCCACTGACCCGGCAGAAACTTACCCGTTAAACCTCCTGTGAAATATATCGAACGCTTTTTTAGAAAGATAGTGACTTGGCATCTACGGGTCTCATAATCGTCCGAATATATATATATATATATATATATATATATATATATATATATATATATATATATATATATACACACAAACCCCCGCCTGGATGATCTTCATTAAGCGGTGCTGTGTTGGCACACACAGCTGTCATTGTCCACGGTTTATAATGAAATAGCCATAATATAACAATGGGACAATTTGATTTGAAAATATAACAGGTTATTCTGATATACATACAAAATTTTCAGATTATTCCTTGAGTGTTTTCTTAACCCTCCAGTATCTTAACCCTCAGAACTTTATTTGGCTTAAAACTGTACACACACAAACCAAATATCCAAGAAAAAAACATGATACACCTCGCCACCTGGCGGAAGTAGGTATAACCAATTCGGTCGATGAAACTCGGCCCAGATCAGCTCAGCTGCGAGCCTGGATAAACTGGCACGTACCTGTCTCTTGCCGAATCATCCGTAGTTCTTAATCCATTAAGGAAGCAGTAACCCTCGTTTAGGGATATACCCGTGCACGATTTTATGGGGTACAGATTCACGGCTGTCACCGTGCCGACCTGTTCGCCTTCCGACATTTTTAAACAGCGGCCGCTGTTCAACACAGCTCAGTGACCTTGTGGTATTGTGGACGCCGTGTGTACAAATACACGTACACTGTTATATCTGAGTGGGTCTGGTTTGTTACCATGTGCCTGTAACTGGGCCGGTACGCGGTATGTAGGCCTATATCGTGTGACATCTGTGAAATAGATGAATCGATTGATGTTCTGCCTTATGTTCTGTTCTACCTGAAACAAAAGTAAGAGTCTAATACCCCCAGTCCAAAAGTAGGTCATAGTGGGCTTTTCTTGTGCAAACAAGTAAAAATTCGGTGTCAGGCTTATCTCAATTTACACACATTAAATTTACTGAAAAGGCGGCATAGGCGTACGGGAGGACATTTCACAAGGGGGGAGGGAGGGTTTGCCATGAGCATTTTCTAAATTGCTATGGTTTCCAAATGAGCACATCGATCCACTTAAATATGTAAAATATACATGTTAAGACTGATAAATTACATTTATGTAACGAAACTGTTACTTAAAAAAATTATATGCGTGCAAACAGTGCAATTTATACCAAGTTTTACAAAAACGATCTTATTCCCATTAGCTAAGGTGCACACAGCTGTAGACATTCTTCAATCTAATGAAAAATGTACTGTGAAAAATCTAATCTGTGATATGATATTGCAACCAATTTCTTCTAGAAATTAACTTTATTGTAGTTTAATTACTGAATCACTGCAAGTTCTTTAACTACTTGTTACAAATACTTTACTTGAAAATTGTCCCAATATTGCAAAGTTGTGAGTTGTGATGAACCTTTCGAAACATGTTACTCTTTGTTGGTTTATGCACTTAACCTTATTATTTGGCTCTTATTTATATATAAAACCGTATAAAAAATTACAATTTACACTAATTAATGCACATGGCCCATTGTCATCCGCATGGTCATCCGCAGTGTGGCTATCATCCATGAAGTGGCAATTGTGGTTAAATTTCTGGAGCTGCAAATTATTTATCACCTGACAGATGGTTTAAACATTAATTGCATTAATTAAAAAAAGTCATAGACAATCTGTCCATGTATTATATCTGACAAATCTGAGCTAGGGTGTTAACGTGAGACACATAGTACATGTTGGTACATAGTAAGGATTTTCCTGGAATTTATTGTATGTGTATGGGGTCGCATGGGGAGCCAAGAGTGAAGGGCATTATGTTTTAGCTTTGGGAGACCAGGGCTGTACGTGTAGCAGGCCTACCAGCTTTGCATACCACGCTGTGCTGGGCTGGCTTGATGTAAACAGTACTTGACATGGTGGTTACAAACTTGAATAAAACCTTCAGTTTTTGACAAATTGCTTTCAATTTGCAGATTATAAAGGATTTAATCCTTATATGTACAAGCTGTGAAAATTAAAGTAACAGTGCCCATATAGAGGTGAGGGCTGATCACATACTGCAGACCCCTGTACTAAGTTGGCTTGCATCATGATGTAAACAACACTTGACATGGTGTATGAAAACTTGTATAAAAGCTTCTCTTTTAAACTAATTCTTTCCAAATTTCAGATTATATTAGCCTTAAACCTTATCTATCAATCATGTGAAAAAAAACTAAATGTATGTACAGGGAAAAAAATGTGCCATATTCAAATTAGGGCAAAATTTAAGGTAATGATTTTACATTTTGCTAAAAACTTAAAAAAATGCAAAATTTTGATCAGATTCCTTAAACTTAAAACTTAGTTAAGTTAATGCCCCTCTCGTGACGCCCGCCCGCCTCCTACGCCTATAATTAAGGCGGTCAATGAATGCGAACGAATATACACAAGCGGATATTTCTGAGGCTCAATGAAACTCAACTAAGTCGCATCCGAAATCTTCACACCAGCCGAACGATATTTTCGGTTTCCGACCGATAAATGTTAGTTTCTGGAAATTCGTATCGCACATCCATATGAGCAATTTATCGGAAGCACTAAGATTGACCTGCAGGTTTTACGAGCGCTACAGAAAAAATGGCGAATATATAGGCCTACTTGCTTCTGAAGATGCTTTTCTAATTATTTTGAAGTTGCGTCTCTCAGGTAGACCTTGATATTTTACAAATATAATGCCTTTGCTGAAATAAAAACTACCAGTTCTAGACCTTGCATGTGAACGGAGGATTTCATCCAGATCCCAGACGCTGTCCTGATTTGATTGGCTCTTACACAGGTGACATCATGGACTGAATTTTATCAACAACTCAGATCTAGTAATGCATGGTGTTTGTATTCTCTCCTGAAAATTTGGGACTGACAGTGGCAGAAATACTGTGCTTTTACTGAGATAAATTTTTAGTCACAGGGGATTTCCCAGCGTGTGACGTCACTGCCGAGTTGCGAGTGCTCATACATGGTCCAATAGTTTTTGAACAAATCACACAACCTCATGTTTTTTGTGGAAAAATAGATATAAAAAATGTTTGTTTTTTTCTCCATGAATTGAGATCAATTTATGTAAAATCTATGTTAATATTTTTTTCAAAGGTTATTTTATTTTATGATAATATAATGAGATTTAGAACACGTTTGCTTGACCTGAATCCTGGAGCCGCCCCTTTCTAGAGTTGAAGCAAATTTGTTGTGTTCTCCTTGCACGATGGATGAAGTCCACATATTTTGTCCCCCGCCTGTTAATTAAAAAAAGGCTATCGTTCTGCGAATGCAAACCACAATTAAGATAAAAAATGTATCTGATTCTATCGGTATTTATACTGATTTAAATAAGATCATCATTAGAGCGAGTTAACAAAAGTAATAAAATCTAATTAAGTCAAACCAATATGATAGAAATTAAAATAATCCCGTTCATTATTTGTTTATAATTAGTTAAAATGTCATATTTTCATAGGTGATGCTATGTTAAACAAAGTTATATACCATGCAGGTGAAATATACAAAGTAACCAATGGTTATAATTAACTAAGGTTGCCATGGAGACCAGCTCATATTTTACAGAATGCTACCATCCTGGAACTGTAATGGAGATTTTTTAGCGAACCTGTGAGCTTATGCGATGGTGTGGCGTCGTCCGGCGTCCGTCGTCCGTCGTCTGTACGTTAACCCATACTATCTTGAAAACGGCAAGAGTAAGCATCACGAAATTTTATGCAAAAAAATTAGTAATCTAAAAAACTCTATCGGATTTTGCTTATTTTTTGTCTAACTGCATTTTCTTAGATTTTATTGGGAAAAAGCTAAAAAAGCTTTAAAAATCTTCTTCTCCGAAACTTTTCAGCCAAATTGTCCAATATTTCACAGAAATGATTCCTGGAACAATATTTCTCAAGTTGGTTCGTTTGGTTTAAGTTCAGTGATTTTTGACCGAGTTACAGGAAGTTGAACTTAGTCATCTGTCCAAAAAAGCATAGTAAAATTACTATCTCAGAAATGGCTGGAGCTATAATCACCAAATTTTATGCCAATGTTGGTCAAATGAGTCATATCTGAAATTGAGGTGTTGGTGGCGCCACCTGCATCGCCCTTTTTTGTACGGGGGTCATCAGTGCTCGTATCATACTGACGGCTACAATAAGCTTCTTCTCTGAAACTATATGGCCAAATTGTTTAATATCGCACAGAAATGATCCTAGAGTAGTGCTTTCTGAAGTTTGTTCAAATGGTCTCAGTTCAGTGATTTTTGGCTGAGTTATGGGAAGCTGAATTTAGTCATATGCCATAACATCCCATATGAGCTAAGTGGCTACAAAGATCTTCTTCTCAAAAACCAATGGGCCAAATTCTTAAATCTCACACATTAATTATTCTTAGATGTTGATAATTTAAGTTTGTTTAAATGGTTCTGGTTCAGTGATTTTTGGCTGAGTTATGAGAAGCTTAACTTAGCCATTTTGCTGTATTTTCCCATATGAGTTAAAAACCTGTAAAACTTTTTTTGACTGAGGCCAGTGAGGCAAATTTGTTTAATATTTTAAAAGAATAATCCCCTGAATAATTCTTATAATAATTGTCTTTTATGGTTCCATTGAATGAATTTTGGCTGAATTATAAAGATTGAATTGAGTCATTTTACCATATATGTAAGCTGTGTGAAGCAGATACATCTAGCCTGGCACCTGTTTATCAGCATCCATTACAGCCTGCCTCTAGACATTTAGATTTCAGGTTATCTATGGTTAATATTGACAGGAATGTTTTTAAAAGCTTTTAAAAAATGTAGATTTATGATTTTAGATATTCCTCATGCCAGGCAATGTTTACAATCACAGGGATACAGCTCTCTGTGGGTATATAAAGACGGCTCTACATGGATTATAAATAATAGGTAACCAACTTAATTCAAGATTTTGCCATCAGTGAGATGTATCTGTATTATAATTTTGCATTAAATATGCATCTGTAGTAATTTTTAGCGAACCTGTGAGCTAATGCGATGGTGTGGCGGCGTCCACCATCTGTACGATAACCCATACTATTTCAAAAACGACTGGAGCTAGCATCATGAAATTTAATGCAAAAAATTAGCCATCTGAAAAACTGCATTTTCTAAGATTTTATAGAGAAAAAGGTAAAAAAACCTTTAAATATCTTCTCCTCCGAAACATTAAAGCCAAATTGTTCAATATTTCACAGAAATAATCTCTTATACAATCTCTCTCAAGTTTGTTTGAATGGTTCAAGTTCGGTGAATTTTGGCCGAGTTACAGGAAGTTGATCTTAGTCATCTGTCAAAAAAGCATACTAAAATGACAGTCTCAGAAACGGCTGGAGCTATCATCACCAAATTTTATGCCAGTGTTGGTCACATGAGTCATATTTGAAATTCAGGTATTGTTGGCGCCACCTGCATTGGCCTTTTTTTGTACGGGGGTCATTGGTCACTGTACATTAACCCATAATTTCTCTGGAATGGCAGGAGCTACCATCCCCAGATTTTTTGCAATAATCTTTCACATATCAAATGTTGTGGGATTCAGCTTATTTTTTTGCTATCTGCGTTTACTTAGATTTTATAGGGAAAAAGCTGAAAAACCTTTGAAAGTCTTCTTGTAAACGGTCCAGCCAAATTGTTCAATATTTTACAGAAATGATCCCAGAGGCAAGCCCTCTCAAGTTTGTTCAAAAGGTTTGCATTTGATGAATTTTGGTGGAGTTACATGAATTTAAACAGTCATTTGGCCAAGTAAGCATACTGACATAGTAATCTCAGAAATTACAGAAGCTAGCATTACCAAGTATTGTGCAAATGTTGGTCACATGACTCATATTTGAAGTTGCAGATTTTGTGTAGCCACCTACATTGACCGTTTTTTATGGGCAAAAACCTCACAATTTTAGCCTCTTTCAGCTTAAAATGTTTATGATGAAACTGTCAAGTTGAATCGTTCAATTTTTCAAAAGAATTATCCTAGGACATGGTTCTTTCAATCATATCAGAAAAGCTTTTGTTGGTCTTATGGCCATTATTATTTCTATTTCAAACTTAGAACTGCAAAACTGTTCTTCTACAAAATTATTGTTTCAATTATAACTTCTGTAACATTGCACAAAAAGTATTCTTAGGTGGCCTTTGTTCAAGTTTACTTGAATGATTTTGGCAGAATTATTGGACCTTTAACAATGAAAGAACTGCATCTTTTATTATTCTAGATATTTCGATAAAAAAGTTTATGAATATGTCAGCTTGAAAAAAAAGCATTTTAGCCAAAGTCTTTCAGTATGTGTAAACAGATTCACCAACACTCCAAGATTGTGTCTGTATCTTTAAATAGGTTGAGAAACTGCCAACTGTTTCAGATTTGGCAACAGATCAAGAGTTCATTCAGTGCAGCCAGATTTAGGTCAAGAGTTCAATCAATGCAGCCAAGCACAAGGCATGTTATCACCTCATGGGTGACATGTGATCACCTCATGGGCGACATGTGAACACCTCATGAGCACCATGTGATCACCTCATGGGTGTCATGCCCCTCAGGGCAGGGCCCCTGCATGAGCTTATGCAATGGTGTGGCTACTATTTCAGACTTGGCAACAGGCTAGAGGTCAGTCTCGATCTATTTATAGCTTTGGCAGATTGTCAACTGTATTAGATAAGGCAACAGGTCAAGAGTTCACACAATGCAGCCAGGTATGGTCAGGAGTTCACTCAGTGCAGTAGCTGCATTCTATTTATAGTGTTAGCAGACTGCCAACTGCATCAGATGTGGCACCAAAGTTCAGCCTTGATCTATTAATAGCTTTGGCAGACTTTAAACTGTGTCAGATTATGCAACAGGTCAAGAGTTCACTCAGTCTAGCCAGGTGCAGGTCATGAGTTCACTCAGTGCAGTAGCCTGAGCCAGCAAATTTGTCACAGTACACTCGGGGCAACTGCCTTTCTCACCTAAGCCTGGTCAGCCCCATGCATCAGACTCAAAGTAATTTTGATGTAATGGCCTGATATTTTGACCTGTCTATGTGTCTTTGATGGCTTTCTCGTTCACAAGACAGGTGTCGCCACCTACAATGACTTTTGCACAGTGTATGTGCCTGCTTATTTCTACAGAGGAATTTGATATATCAGCCTGGAAATGGGCATATATATATACATATCAATAGCTTTGTCGTAAACAAGACTGGTGGTGCCACTTACAATAATTTTTGCACAGTGTGTGTCCCTGCTTATTTTCAGGAGGGGTTTTATATATCAGTCTGAAATAGGGCATATGTATATATCTCCGATAGCTTTGTTGTATACAAGACTGGTGGTGCCAGCTACAATCATTTTTGTGTTGTGTGCACCCATGCCAGACTTTCAGCAGTGATGTTTGTGTAATTGTTTCTTATTCAAAATGTTTATACTTGCATTGTTCATATACATGAATAGGAATGGTCCAGCATTGAAGCATTATACCTGGTGTATTTCCCAATGCACAGGTTCGATTTAGGCCTGTAGGCCTTGTTATATAGATGTCTTGGCGCAGTGGCAGCCCTGTACAAAGTTTCATTCTTTCTGCAAAAACTTAGCACTTCTTTTGCTATACCGCTCTAAGTTAGGACACGTATTAAGTATTTAGGGGTACATGCATGCTCTGAAACCGATCGGTTTTTAGGATTTTTGAAATAATTGACACGAAGAGTAGGATAACCTCATGACCCTGTGACACTGAAATTAACAAGCTGTCAAAGTGTCAATTGTTTATTTCATTTGGAAGCGCCTGTCCATGTAAAACACCTGTGTGTACCTAGTTAGAGAACATGCGTGTTCTAAATGAAGTTCCTCCCAATATTGGCTATATCAGCTATGTAAATATAAGTGTAACGATATTAGGTACAAATAACAAAAGTAAACAATCGAAAACGTTTATTGAATTTTTAATCATTCTCATTAACAATCTGATTAGTTATAGTTCCCCCTGACAGGTGGCTGCACTACATCCCCCTTACCGGTAAAAGACATTCGTTTTATCAGCAAATCACATGTTTGTATAAACATGAGATGTAAGCATATTTCTGTTTTGCAAAATGTGAAGTCTAGGAATTCAACAATTTATAATATCGATATATCTAATATGCTTCACGTATTGTGGCAAGCAGAAATAATATCATCAATGATAAAAACTGCTTGCCCATGCACATGTATATGTTGGAGCCCGTTTGCGGATCTGGCCCATCTTCCGATGGGCTTGGCCCATATGAGGATCCGTTATTGGGCTGTAAACACATTTTAGTTCTATGAAATGATTGTCTGAGTACAAAAGTCATCAAGATAATAAAATGATGACGTATTAAATCTAAAATCGGTTATTGGGCCAAGTCCATCTTCAGATAGGCTAGAAAGTGCATGGAATCAAATCCGTTATTGGCCAAGCCCATCGGCAGATGGGCAGCCCAATAACGGATCCTCATATTGGCCAAGCCGTTCGGCAGATGGGCCAGATCCGCAAACGGGCTCCAACATATATTTATTTGGACGTGGTGCGGATGCGATACGGATGCGTATATATACATTTACCTTACGCTTTTGTTAGTGCGAGTTAAAGGACTTGAAATGACCTCTGTCAAATTGCCCGTGCATGGAAACATGGAAATTATGCTGCTTTATAGTATATTATCTAATTATGGGGCAAATCTGTATTATATACGCTTTCATCAAATATTTATATAAGGAAGTGGTCCACTTTTGTTCTCAATAATCTCTGTAAAGAATCTTTGTAAAGGTCATTGTTCAAGCAGTGACCTCGCCCATATGAGAATAAAAAATGCTATTTTACAAATCATTTTGAGTGATAATTGCGCGGTTTTTAAATTAAGTGAAGGTTACCAACGAACACAACCGGCAAATGTCTATTGTGCATATGAATAACCCCTGCCATTCAATCAAGTGATTGGCCCACCTGCATGGTCAGTAAATGGGAAAGACATATGACTCACTATCCCTTGGCACTATTTCTTATATCAAAATTTCATTGACTGAACCCTGTTTCCTTTCTTTTAGTCGTTCTCCACTTAAGATATAGCATTTATAGTCCCACATCATTTCTAAGTATAAGTGGTTTCCAAATTTAGACCTTATGTTGAATGGTGTTCCACCCTTAAAGGGGCCTAATCACCTATCTGACCCATATCAAATAAAGGTAATGCCTTGAAGCTTTTATATAAAGAGGCAAGAAAACATTGATTTCGCCGCATATAGTCTGCTTGTTTTGTTTATATCAATTTGTTTACCGTATTTCCTTCAACAGACGCCGAGCCTTAAATAGTCGCCTACCTTATTTAGACGCCGGAGCAAAACAATGTCCCAGAAAAATAAACATCGGCCTTAAATAGACGCCGGTCTTGTTCAGAGGCCTGGTGTCAGAGTAGTATCCATGTTTGCCGCGAGATATCTTTTCCCGTCACTATAACTGGTGCATTAACCAGTCAAACTGACCGGAGATTGTATGAATTTCGGCTTGTGTTTGTGTTGATAATATGTTCAATTCCTCTATAAATCTTTCTAGTTTTCTTATGTGTATGCTTGTTTCCATAAGAGACACCAAATGTTTCCGGTTTGTCAATTTAGGTTAAAGCCGATTACCTGTTCTTATAAATGTTACACTATCTCCAATAAAGGCTAACCCTATTAGTGCTGTCAAGCTACGTAAAAATAGTACGGCTTGCCAAAATTGGGACAAGTTGGTGCGGTGAGAGTCTACCTCTATTGAACGCAACTGTTCAAATAAGTTTGGGCACATATTGATTGTGTAGCATGAAGGCAGCAAGTGATGGTTTGAAAGGGTTCAGTTTGAAGCTACTGTCAAGCCAAATAATGCTCCTTGCTTCATTTATGAGGCGCATTTAAGTGCGTCCCCAATGTTACATAAACCACGCCTCTGAGATAATCTTAATAGTTAAATATTATTTACTTAGTTTCGAGAGGCCGGCGCAGACAGATTCTTGTTGACAACTGCAATCTCTCGCCGTGATTCCCCGTAAATTCTTATTATGGTGCATGATTTTGGAGATTGCGCGTGTCCTATATCCCTATAGCATCTAAGGATTTTTTTTATAAACACAGTCCTTATACCGGCGATGTTTTCACTTGTTTCCCTGAGTAGTGACCGTAAGGTTTATTGTTTTGACCTGTCTTTTTTTAATTTTGTCTTATGAGCCTGATACTGTCATTCTTAATAAACTCCGGCCTTAAATAGAAGCCGGCCTTGTTTAAACTCCGGATGAAATCAGCGTCTGAAAAAATTAAACGCCCGGGCGTCTATTCAAGGAAATACGGTATATGTGGTGGAACACCAAAGTAATCAAAACAAATTCAACAAGGCAATCTTGCTGCATATAAGAAAAGGAAGTGCTTTGCAAAAGGCGTCTTGCAACAAGTGACCTTTTCCAACTCCGCATATATGTAAACAACCACTTCAGGTAGCATGTTTTTCCCGTTTGTTAACATTGCTTTGTATAAAACATGTTGATAATAGACAAGTTGATACATCCTTCATGAAGGCCTTATATGAACTTTTCACAACCAAAATTACCCTTACATCATTAATATATACACAAAGGAAGCCAGGCATTTCATTAATTCTTTTTTTCACAAGGTTGGTGAATGGGCACCTTTAAAAAGATTGCGGCGGCTAAAAAGGGGGAGTGGTCCGGGGTCCGGACCTCCTGGACCCCCCCCCCCCCCCCCCCCCGCAACCGCATCCGCTTTTTTCTTCTAACAAGGTATGCATTTCCACATTTCTTTCTTTAGGAAAAGCTTCCTTGCCTTAAAACACAATTAATTAATCTCTCATGTCTTCCATACATTGATCTGTCCTTTAGACGTCTAACAATTATAATAACCAGTCAAATATCTTCAAAATCTAGATGCCCCCGCGGCCTTTTCCGGTTCGCAAAGGTATACATCATAACTGACCTGGTCTTGAAGGTAACATACCGATGTATCATTTTCTTGCCACGAGAACAATAATATTTGTATTATCTTATTGAGACAGTGCCCAAATGAATTATTTGATTTTTTTAAGTTTTTAGTATAAAAAAAGTGATGCAATATTCCTCATCTCATTTGACACTCCTTCCCCGATAAAAAGTCACCCAGTTTATCAGGTATAGTTTTTAATATATATATATAATATAGTGTGCATAGTCAAGATAATCGAACTTGAGTTCATGCAGTTATTACATATTTAAGCATGGACAGGGTAAAGTTCCAAATTCCATTTGAATCCAGTTGGCCCTTTCGGGTACACCTGCCTGTCGAATATTAATCAATCAAAAGTAGATTAAGAGCATACCATGTACTTACTATACCTGGACAGACAGGTGCGAGACTATGCATAAATAAACACCAATTGGCGATGAATAACCCATTGTCTCAATATTGAATGATTTTAAAAAGTTACAGCAAAAGTGCCAATTATGAGATCAATGATAACCTGCTAAAATTGCTTGCTTGTTAGATGAATTTTTCGGACACTTTTTTCTTGGTATGCATTATTAATTTCCACTCCTGAATGTGCTGAAAATATAATCTTTAATAGGCTGGAACCACCTCAAATGCCCCCTGCATATGTGTCCTTACAAAAGTCAATGTATACACACTTTTGCACTGTCCTGAAAATCTAGGGTACTGTGTCTGATAATTTTCAAATGTGCTGATAAACTAAGTCATTTAATGCTTGATCTGCCCTTTTTGCCCGCCTGCATGGTAGTGTGTTTCTTTACACGCGATAAGATACAATTTTTCAGTCAACTGATATGATTAACACATACTTGCCTTCACAACCCGGAGATCCAGTTGTACGAAACAATGTGTCATTATGTATGTGATACATTGGACATTCGCAAGGGCTTACGGTACAGTATTGAGAATAAAAAAGTCAACACACACACCCAATCACACACACATACACACACGTATATGTCCTGCTGCCGCTAACTCCTGTTATTGACTATCACAAATTACTCTTTTCAAACACATTAAAAAATTCACTTATATTTGTGTCGATTTGTCCTTATGTAGTATATTATTGCTGCACTTTTCTGAGAAATATCATATTTCAGTGGGAAGAAAACACGCCAAATATTAATCTACCCAGCTCCCTGCCATTCCGACTTGGTACTAGCCCCAGATCGGCCCTCTGACATTATGGCCAGCTTATTGGCTGGGGCCCTGAGTCGTGTTTTTCACGGCTAACTTGGTTACCAATATTATTATCAGTGTGTCTGTTGCTCAAAACTAAGTCAAGGCCATAAGAACATGCCCAGAAACAAAGTGTCTTATCCAGGAGGTTCAAAGGGTACACGTAACACGGCTTGTACATGTGTATTCGATAAGGTATTATAGAAACATTTCTTTGAAGAATTTTTCCCCAGTTGACCGAGTGGTATAATTGTAGAAGTAGTTCGGTATTTAAGATAAAACAATAGGCCTGTTATATATTTGATATATCAAATAAGACTCGCTGCAACACTGAGAACGTGTGCGTCTACCATATATGAACTTGACAAAAAAAAAATACACATATCGACAGAGCGAGAGGGAAATGACCTTGAGATCCGGGTAATTTGGCGATTATTTCCTCGCGTGTATACACTTATATATATATATATATATATATATATATATATATATATATATATATATATAATACATTTAGTCATATATATATATATTTTGGTGGAGGTAAAAGCTTCCTTTTTTTAATACCTACTGAACTAAGTATATGTACATCTGCAGAAGTCGATTCCGGTTTCGGACTTCACGTGACAGGGCGTGCGTAATCGTTCCCATTGGTTGGTCATACCACAGAGGAACCCCCGAAAAGTGAACTCGTTGGTGAGTGAAACATGACCTTGTATCACGACTTTCCCATTAAGCCTGCAGAGCGTTTACCCCCGGTGGGTGCCGACCGTGAAAAATCTCACTGATTCGATTGAGATTCGAACTCACGATATCACGGCTTTGAGTGCTGTGCTCTATACCCCTGAAGCCGGTTTTAACTACTAATAAATGCATGTAGTAAACTTGTCTTACATAAACGATACTTGTAACAAACGAGCGATATGGGAACCTTGACTTATTTCTGTTACAAGATGGCGATTTATACAGGGACACCTTGACACTGGCTCTAAAAATAGACTGATATTCAAAGACGTCAAAGAGATCTAGGCCGACATAAAATATTGCCTGATAAATAAACGGTGTATTGTTTAATTTGTAGATGTTAGCAAAAGGTGGCGGCAGGGTATATATAATGTGCCTCTTTACCATGTACATCAAGGTTAATATATGACTATCATTCATTATCGGTCTAACGATCATGAGAATAAATACAACTTGCAAGTTTTCATTTAATTTATTTTAAGCGACAGAGTATACACAGATTTTGTTTGACTTAACATTTTAACGCCAGAATACACTGATTTTTGGCAAGGTATATGTTCCTCAACAAATGACTAGAAAGTAACGGCAATTTCCTAAGTTATATTAAAATTGTAAACCACTATGTATCATCAGAACAGAATTTATGGACTCCCAATGATTACAACATCATATGTTAACCAATAATGAGCGAAACCGAAATTTTTTCGTATAAGGATTCATAGAAATGAAATTCTAATGATATATATATATATATACATATATATATATATATATATATATATATATATATATATATAAAATAGGACTATAAGTTCACATATAAATTTTTGCTGTGTTGTGTTAGGTTTAGAAGTTTTATGAATACACAGATGAACAAAAGAATACACAACACTAAACAAGTTAATTTACATTGTTTGTGTACTGCGTATGAAGGTAACACCAAGTCTTTTATATATGTGGTCCGCCCAACCTCTCCATGCGATGTCTGAATTAACATTTGCATTTTGAAGGAGTTATACAAATAGATGTGTTATATTTTTGCCATACATAATCAACCGTTCCATTTCCTCTAGCTATATCTGTACAGATATATGAATACCCAACCACAACTAAACGGACCCTTCATTTAATTAAAGATTAACATAAAATCTCAACCACGATAACTATACTTATACTGTCACGAGTATATTGATAACTTATTAAGAGTACTTTTATTATAAAGTACAATTGCATAAATCAAGTACTTTATACTTTAGTTATTGAGAATTAAAATGTGTTTTCTGTTTTTTTTTCATCGGAGCGAAAAAAATGCGATTTGCTTTAATTATACACCAGTCCCTTTTCGCGCTAATTCCTGCCCTGTAGTTCAGCAGACCACGTGGACGGGGTCGCCCACCTTGATTTTCCCGGGTTGAGTGATGGTCATCAACATGCCGAAGCACGGGACGAATTTACTCACCTCAGGCTTGACGCGATATCTGAAAATAAAATACAACTCTGCCTTGTAGTTAATTCTGTGTAATGAACCTAGGATGTAAAGTCAGACAGTGTTTGAGAAAAGCTTTCATAGTAGTTGAATTTGTTGTAGCAATGAGGTTACATTTATTTAACCTCCTTGGTCGAATGGAGATATTGATTTTCTAAAGGGTTCTTTCACTCATGCATACAATATATAAAGTATTTTTTAAAATAAAATTAAAATGTAATAAAAAGGATATTATTAAACAATAAATAATTTACTTTTATTTAAAATCGTGACTGCACGACTGCATGATTACCGGCGGGGCTGCACACTTTTAAGGGAAACATATAATAATAAGGGGATAGTAGCTCAGTGGCAGAGCAATTAACCTTAAATCGAAAGACCATGTGTCCGATACCCGTTCATAGTGAATCGACTTAAATCTCTCCTTGAAATCGTTATTATGTCGATAACATGCGTTATTTTCTATACGTAAAGCACACATCTCAGTTTGTGATACTCTCGATGATCCGCCGCCTTCATCTACCGCCAATAATTACGGCGATCCTCCATGATATTAGAATCAAAAAGATGTAATACTAAAATCATACATAAGCCACACAGAAGCGATGTTTCTATTCAGTATATTAAATACGTACGTTCTCAGGGTCTTGAGTGGTTGCATTTCCGGGTCAAATACTCCCTTGTCCTGGTCGATGGTTGTGATCTTGCAGCTGTAAAGTGTAAAAATCACTAGAGGGCTGCAATCATTCATGACCTTGTAAACTAGGTAACAGTAGGAAAAATGAATATAAGGAGAAATAACATCAGCCTAAAAAATAAATAGCAGGTGAACGTCAGTCAGCTATCACTATTTTTCTGAAAAGGTCAGTTTTGGAACGTGCAGATTGAATGCAAACACTGGTATTTTAAATATATCATCACTTTCTACAAGCGTCCCCTCTCTACCTTTTACAGCCGTAAATATTCCTGAATATTAGGTCATCAATAAACCTTTAGTTTTATCTTATAGAGTGTTAATACATTTGTACATAAATTATTCATATTATTTATGTTGTACCTTAGTTGTGTGGCAGATGATTTTTTTTTTCATTTTGTTAATATCTTATTTTCTTGTTGTACGCAACTGTCTCCATTTTTAAATGCTAGCTTAACTTAGTATATGTACATCTGAAGAATTCCATTCAGGTTTCGGTCTCTGTGACATGGCAGTATCACACGCATCCTCTCATTTCATTTCCCAGTGTTAACCTGGCTCGGTGACTACTGCACCTGCGGGGCCTGCGTGTGTAATCGTCTCTATTGCCAGGTCATGCTAAGGCGGTATCCCGAAAGGTGCACTCGTTTGTGAGTGAAACACGAGCCAAACGTAAAAAATCTGACCACCTCAGCTGAGATTCGAATTCACGGTCTCCCGACTTTAAGTTCTGTGTTCTAACCCTGAGCCACAGGATCCGGTTGTGGCAGACGAAAGTTTATTAAACCCGATGGCATTGTTTGGTGTTCGCATCACACGGATGCATCTTTTCAATTGTTGTGCTATCATATACTTCATGTCCATCATGACCCTAAACACAAGCTAATTTGATCTTCCTCGTGTGCTTTATGACCAGTCTCGAAGGCCTTATATTGTGTGAGGTAGATTAAATATAATCGGAGGAGAAGGACTGCTCGGCAGGCACACTGCGGGAATGCATGATAAAAGTGTGATAAGGCCGGATCTTATCTTTCAACGTTTCATAGTTTTCCGTAAAATTATCAGGATTGAATTGCTTGTCGTGATAAGAAATTCTCTTCTTCTCTTCTCAATCTCACAGCTTTGTCTGAGCGTTTTGATTTGCCTTCCGTGTTAATTTATTTAAACGAAATAAAAGAATATTCGCATCACGAAACAGATAAAAACAAAACACAGAGGAAGTCAGAATCCATTCAGAAATTTGTTTCTTTGCTTGTTTGGGTTTGTATAGTCCGTTTCATCCCATCATATCTACCTGTTTTTCGCTATGAATTTTTTTTAGTGTCATTTCAAGAGAAACAATTATAGTGTAGAGAATAGGATTTAAAGATCTAATTTTCAACAAGGTAAATAATTACCTACCCTAAACATTATTTAAGGAACATAATTATTGGAATATATGAGAAATCAGTTTTACATTTTACAACAAATCAGATCCACTTATGTCGGTTAAGGTCATTGGTCACATGCTTCAATTGACGGATGCTGAATGGATGATGTCATTTAAACACTCTCAAAACATAACAAACTAAAACACAGATTGCTACCTTTGCAGGCAGACATCTGGTGTGTCAGATCATTGTTAAGAGATCAAAAAGATGTGAAACAGAAACTGGGGATTTGTTATTAAATTCTTAATTATCATATTAGGTTGTCACTTCAATATGTAGTTTTCTAAGAAATTATTAAAAAGTATAAACCTTTAGGTTAATTATCTACAAAACAGGTGGACAGCAGGTAGTGAAACGGACAATAGTATAAATATTGTAAAAGTTATATTCTTCCATCTGCGTGTTTGAAAACTTGGATTTTCATCTCAGTAATTATTGTGCAAAAGTAATAATCACAGATTCATGCATATGTACAGAAATACGCTTACCGTTCGCATGGTTTTATCGACGTGAACACGGTTTCCCCTATTCTCACGGTCTTCCAGTTGTCCTAAAAAATAAACAAAATGAATACGGACACATAATGTGAACATTGTATTTTGAACTCCCGTGTATAAATTGCATTTTAAAATATTTTTAAGGCATTTTAAATATTTAATTAAAAATACATGCATTTATGAATGGGAGAGTACAAGAAGAGCATTCAAACCTCTTGAAAAGCTTCATTTGTGTCAACCACGATGTTTGGCCTGAAATTCCTCATACCGAGGGTCTTCTTTACCTTACTGTCGATATCAGCCAGGGATGCCGTGTTAGCCATTAGTATAGGCAGAGTGTCCTGGAAGGCCATCTGTTGACAGAATGAAATTGTATATAAAATATAATACAATAAATTAAAAGAAAAGAGATGTTCATAATAAGTGGTGTTAATTAGCAGCAGAAAAAAGGCTTATCTTTTAATTTAGTATCATATAGATATAATGTGTTTATTCAATTTTGAAAGGTATCTGGTGACTATTTGTTCGTATGATCAATCGTCTCGATGCGGTTAGTTTTCCATTGAATGTGATATTATCTGCAAAGAAATCCGCCACATTAGAAAGTTCTTTCTATTGCTTTTCATGACTAAAATTTGTGCTTTTAATTAGTACTGATTTTATGTACGTGCTATCACACGTACATGAACTTTAAATAATCAGTTTGTAGTGGTATATCGCCATACAATGGTATGAAGCCAAGATTGTGAACAGCTGGAGCCGAGAAAGTATACATGGGTCTTTAAATATTTGGGTGTAATTGGTGCATTAATTTAAATATACATATCGCCTATATTCATATATTCAGAGTCCTACTGCACGATTGGTAAAACTAATTACTAGTGTTTGTTAATAGTACTCCTATTTTGCATCGATCCAAAACCCTAGACTGACATTGTGACACTTATTCAATTGAACACAACGGGAAAATCGTACGGTGGCGGCTAAACAATGTCCTCTGGTGTTCACACCACATTGATAATAAGAAAAATATTTTATGTTAAATAGTTGTTTTCCGATAGAAACCTTAACAGTGGCTCCTGTTATTGCTATCTTTATTTCGTTATGATTTTTGAGCGTCTCATTAATGACATATATTGCAATCCATATTTAAAATCTTATTGGTATATAATCAGGTAATGAAAAAGAAGGTATGACTTAATGACTCATTTTTTAGACAAAAGTTGAAGCTATTAATACAAGTGTATGTAGTAGAGACAATTCGTTTTTCATCATTTAAAACATGACGTATAGTTACCTTATCATCGGGTTTAAGTTTATCACCTAGCTTGTGACCTTTGGCGTCTTTGATCAAATCTCTTTTGGCCGTCTCAGATGTTGAATACACAAGCCGTACTTCCTTCTCAAGAAACTTCCCTATCCAATCTGCAGCTTCGTCGCCACAGTCCATGCCCTGTACATCACATCCAAAAACTCTACAAAAATACAAAATGTAAAGTAATTATAACATCAATGAATGTAGAGGATTTTGGTTTCTTTGTACAACTGCTGCATAACGTGGTACAATATATACATTTGGTGTATACTTAGAACTATACATGATGAATGTGTCCGCCCATGTAAAGGATAGTTGATAAAAAGCACGAGAGGTATCCTGATTTCGTTTAACATGCGAGCTTTCTGTGCTCAGCGTTCATGATAATTGGCATTCTCATGATAAAAATATGCATTAAACAAGGGCGGATCTAGATTGAGGAAAAAGAGGGGTCAAACCTTGGAGGACTTTTGACAAAACATAAAAAATGGATCCCCCGGTTCGGGAAAGGAGCCCTTTTGGGGTGGGGTGGGGGGGGGGGGGGGTGGAACCTTCCCTATGATTCGCTTCTGATTCAAACTATTCCATCGCATCAACCTCCCCGGCTGTGCAAGTGTGCTTGGAACTCCAGAAAAAAATTATACATAACTTTTGACTGCAGAAGTATAGAAGAAGGTATTAAGGTTTTACGATATTAAGCGGTATTAAGCGTGATTTATTCTTATTTTCGCCCACTCCTATATCCGTCTGGGCATCGTTATTCAGAGAATCTGTGATAGGTGATGGTATTATTGTAAACAATCAGTAAAACAATTGGGGGTCACATTAATGTATTTTAACCAAATGATTACATTATGAAACTGAAACATATACTTAATTATAATGCAGAAACATATTGTGGCCCAGTCGAGTTTACAGATGTATATAAACCATGCAGACTGAAATATCCCTATGTTTCTCCCTGTGTTTGGTGAACAGTTTGGGGGTTTTCCAACAGGATTCCAAAGAGATATGGGGCTATAAGCAAAACATCCGAATTGGTTCATTTTTTTTTAAATTGGAAACATTGAAGTTAGTGTCAATGATTCTGAAAAAAATGGCAAATTAACTTCATTTAGCGTCTACCTGCGTCTCTGTTCTTGAAGATGCTACACCATAATCACATGCCAAGTAGCGTTTACATTTTGAAAAGATTCAAAATTACATGACAGAAATATAGAATAACTTGAATTTGACATTGGGGTTCAATGCTGAACAAAGTTGTCCACAAACACAATATTTTTGAATGGTGGTGCTCAGTTTTTGATCAATCTATGTACGTTGAAACTTTTTCCTTACGGATATTCGTCCATCGCGTGCTCCTCTTTACATTTTACCCATGGAACGAGCTGGAGGCCAGGGACCTTTCTATTACGGGCGAATTACAGAAATTTCCTTTGACCTTACCTACAATCGATGACCTTGTTCTTCTTGTCATGCTGCTGTACCAGTGGAAGGACAAGGGTTGGCATATCCGGGGCATTCACGTGCAGTTCGTTGCCATGGATACTAGGTTTAATTAAACACATTCGTGGCGCCTGTCTCAGCGAGAGCATAGATCCCGTAGGGGCCACAACAGCATAATGCCTGAAAATAATCAGTTTTATTTCAATTTCAGATGTGACCATACAAAGATTACTTGATCCATTTTTATAAATATATAGGAAACACAGTATTTCAAAATAACCATACATGCACCTATGCTTAATAGAATAACATTCAAGTACCTTAAATACATATTACTCAAAAATTCTATAATCCCAAATGTATTTTCCCCGGAAAATGAACCAAGTTGAATCGTCCAATGTGGCAATATACCCCTTGCAGGAATGTTATGAAGTTGGCTTATATTGAGTAAATTTCGGTACAAATTTATATATTGTGCTGCAGTAAAAAAAATTGTAAAAAGGATCCGATTTCTCGAGAACAACTGAACAGTTTAAAGTTTAAAGTAAGGTGATTTATACGATCCTTAATGAAAAACTATAATATCAGTAACGAACAGAAGTGAAATCACAATTCATATGCCACTTTTACAAAAACAAACTTATAGGACATGTGGTGAAAGACAGGATAGTGACGGAATATATATCCTGGCCAAGGCACCTTGGATCCTTCAGGATGCAGATACCGATGCCAAGACTCCATTCTTAACTTAACATTCAGTTGTTTACAAGTTACAAATCTGTGACCAGCAATAGGGTTCCAAAAGCTGTACATAATCACATGTTGGAGAATACCGAACACATTCACTTGTTTAAATTCTGCCCTGACTTTATACCTGCGAGGTTAAATTTTCGTGAGTTCCTCCTTAATAGATGTTCGCGAGATTTCCATTTCGGAGTCACGCCACACCAAGATAAAGTAAATTAACACATGATTGCTACCGATCACATAAGACTACCTCCGACCACTCGTAAACTAGTCGTACGACAACAATAGAGTACAACCGATTCTCCAAGGCCACTGCCGATTAGTCGTAGGATTGTGAACCGTTCACAATCCACTTACGACTGGTTAGGAATACTTACGACCACTTTAGGCAACCTACGACTTCTTGCGACCAGTTTGGAAATGTCGTACGACCTTTCCACGACTACTCACGATTTTTCAGTCGTAGGTAATCGTAACCTGTCGTAAACCGGTCGTAGGTGCATGTGTGACTGGGGCTTTAATGAGTCGTAGGTACTCCAAACCAGTCGTAAGTGGAATGCGAACGTTTCTCATTCCTACCACTAATCGGCAGTGGTCTTGAAGAATCGGTGGTACTATTATGTTGTCGAACGAGTGTTCCTAGGCAGTCTTTTGTGATCGGTAGCGATCGGAGCTACCGAGCTGTCGCAGGATGGTATCGACTTGTCGTACGATATGTCGTGACAACAGGATACGACCAGATACCGAGTGGTTAAGACTGGTCACGACCGATCCAAACTTGTAGTACGACTTGTCGTGAACACGTGACTGGCACATAGAGAGATACATACAAAGAGAAAGGTAAATTTGAATTCATTTGACCCGTTGCAAAAAAATCCATACATGGTGAACTGAACTTTCAAGGGCATGGCTAAGTGTAGGGGGGGGGATGTTAATGGAATTTTACATCTGAAATAACTGGAAACTATAGCTACATCTAATAACTAATTGTTTCTTTTTATATTGTGTCCCTGGATATTCACAATAATATAATATTTATCAAGCAGACCAAGAAAAATAATCGCATAAGTTGATGCAGTTTACATTTCGATTATATATATAAGAAGATTTTTAAATACAAACTACGATCTACTTTGAGCAAAATGGAAAACTTATGATGTTAAAATAATGTTTCTGTTGTATAAAAACAAATAACCAATGTAGATGTCACAACTGCAACTATTTTGTTGTCCTGATTTCCAAAAATGGAAAGGGGTATATATATATATATATATATATATATATATATATATATATATATATATATCCTACAACTTCCACCGACTGATTACGACCGCTCGTTAAGTGGTCCCATGTGCGACCGCAAACCTAATCCCATGCGACATGTCGCAGGTAATCGGCAACGACTTCGGGTTCACAATTTGCTCAGTTCCTCAGTTTACTCGCAACAAAAGTCTATATCTTACATGCAGTCGGGCCTACTCTTAAGTACTCGTAAGTTGTCCTATGTGGTCGTACGACCGCTCGCACAGACAGGCCGACTGCTGGTAGGTAACCACGACTACTCGGTACTTAACGTATGACCCCTCGGTAGCTATCGTACGACACATCGTCTCATTCAACGATCGGTCGTTAGTGATCTGACGAACAGTCAGAACGGACCCTAAAATTCTCAACGACCGATTACGATCGTTCGTAACGTGGCCCTATGTGTGACCGCAAAGCTAATCCCATCGGACAAGTCGCAGATGATCGGCAACGACTAGTCGTGACCATGAAGTCGTAGGTGATCCTAGGCGATCATGGGAAAGTGTAACTGGGGCTTAAATACGCTCCCTAAATAGATTCCTAGAGTTGTTTCTGAATACCTGGCATGTGAAGATGACTGTGCAAGAATACATGCATTAATCATCTGATATATAGAACATAAAGGGAGGGCTAAGATATTAATCTTAACGGTTTATATTGCGATGCAGAGCCACAATGGTTAATTAAATCCATATCCTTTATAATAAACGGTGTACATCTTCTAAAAGTGGCATATATGAAATTAAGCGAGACAGTGACGCTGTGTTTAGATCGGAAAATAGACGTACATACAGAGAAATACAGGTGTTTTCATTAGAATAAGCAAATAATGCAGGTTCTGTGGAAATACAGATACTAAGGCTGTGTATGTATTATTATTATCAGAGAAGGAATCTTAACACGTTTGCTTGAACGGTTAACAGAAATAACACAGAACACCTGTTGCAAACTGGAGCCTTCCAAACCTCTTTGATGTTGTGAAGATACATACAGGTGGTATAGTACACTGCAGGATGATGTGAGATGCTGTACTTGGGTAGTGAATAAAATGCACTACGTAGGAGTAAATTATTAACTAATGAACTACTACAGTTATATATAACTATATTATACAAGCTGAGTCACCATGTTCAGGAAAAGGTGCAAAAGTTGGACTACTGAATATTCAAAAAGTTACAAAACGGTAATTCCTGCCAACACTGGCGGTATAGGACAAGTATATTTTAATATTAAAATGATCAGATATACCTTTGTGTTTTATAGACATGCATTTACCTCTACTCTACCGGCAACTCATACTCTGTAGGGACTGGACGTTTCTATACTTGTGATCTACCCCAATACTTTGTGTTACTTAGCTTTATCCGATCTGTGGATTTTATACAAAATGTAAACTGTCGTTAAACCTTATTTTACTACATCGTGTTTTATAGAATATACTTTATCAATAAACGTCATTAATCAGAATGTATTTTACTGCAATAAGTTTGCGTAAACAGCATTTGCTAATTTATTTCTTACTCACAAATTTCAAAACCACTGTTTATAGCTCTATTAAAATTGATATCCATAAGCAAAGCCTCAGTCTCGTTTTGTGTTGATCTAAGTAAAAGGGTAATATGTTTTGCCTTGGAGAATGTATGCCATTACCGAATGACATTCCAGCTGTTTTACTTTGAATGTAATCATTAATGCATTATTGCATACATTAATGCTATCTGTATCGAACGTTTCAGAAGACTTAAGAGTTTTACAACTTTAGAGCTTAATAAACACTATAATATATACATATATATATATATATATATATATATATATATATATATATATATATATATATATGTATATGTATATATAACACGGGTGAAAATAAAAACTGGGCCAAATGTGGAATCGAACCCTTAGCCGGCGACACACAAGTTCTACCCACTTCGCCAATAACGTAAGCTTCACTAGCAAGGCCAGTAGAAACGCTTTTGAATGCACGATTACATATATATCGACAATCATTTGTTTATTAGACTAATAAATATTCAGTAATAACATTTAAAAGGAATATATGCTTGATCAGCAGTTTTGATAAATGGAATACGTATCGTATGTCGCTATGAGTTATTCAAGACTTTTTATAATTTTTTACTGTGCCGAATTAAATCATTGCTGACCATATCAGAAGCGGACACGGGGATCAAGTGGGGTTGAGGTCTGCCCCCCCCCCTCCCCCCAGGAAACCACTTTTTAAAGGTTTCAGGCCATTTTTTTGCGGCCTTGACATCCGCCTTTTAAAGGCTTAGTTACTATTCCTCCTTGGTTGTACCCTTGCTTTTCCTAAATCTAGGATCCGCCCCTGCATTGGACAGACGGACCTAGATCAGCATATGACTGTTTTAAGTCTGTGTCTCACCCAAGGTCAATCAATTCACTTTTATGTGACAATATGATAACAACAGATGCATAAACATGATAGTGCTCATGGATTAAATGACAGCTAAGGGCATATCGGCCGGGGTCATTTTGAATGCATTAATCCAAAGATAAAGAACACAGTAGCCAGACGAGCCACATATAACGATCATAACACTACATGAGGTGGAAGTCCGGTTTGCTTAACACCTGCATGCAAGCACCAATATATTAAGCTACAGACAATTGAGGCTACAAAAAGTCACTCGAAATTCACTTATGTCTGTGATCTGTTGTGGAATTTATTATCTTATTACTACTCCTAGAATGATACACTACAAATGAGTCAAGGGTCGTTTTCGGTGTTTTAATTGATTTTGTTATCAGTTTATGAGCAATCCTTCAATGTCACACTATAAATGATATTGTAGGTTTCATAAATCAATATAAAGTCTTATCATAAACAGTTATTTATCAAATAAGTGTTACATTTGCCTTTTGATCACACGTTGTTTGGCTGATGGCTTACATGATAAATTATTAAGTTCATTATTATCTATGAAATTGAAAGCTATTATGTATATACAAGCTCATTATAAAATAAAAGTACCCTTCATTCTTGCGTAACATGAAATTAAAATACCAATTTTACAGAACAATATTAAAAAAATTCGTATATATATATATATATATATATATATATATATATATATATATATATATATATATATATATTTATATCCTAAAACAAATCATTTATATAGCTGTTGTGTTACGTTATACGAAAAATGATTTAGTGAACAAAGTGAAAATATTGAAATATGCCGAGGTAAGAATAAAATTACTAACCTGTCCCGCACGGTGTCATCCACATTGAACAACCCTTGGTAGTCACAGTAGCCCTCATCCAGGGGAATCCCCGGACAAGACTTGAGGGGGTAAATGTTAATACCAGCTACGGTTCCGACTTGACGCTCCGCCATGGTTACTTTGCCTTCTCGCTCTCACAACAGTGGGCTCCAAATGATAACGGTGACGCAGCGCCGAACCAAAAGCCGCTTTTTCAAATGTGTGTTTGGATCAAGTGATATACCTTTGCACCGCACTCGAAGTTGGACAATCTGTCATTCACACACGGCACACAATTACCCTGAACACCAAATCAGTATACATTCAACGGTGTGCTGTTTTTTAAACGAGAAATTTCATCCAAGTGGAACACCTTTGCTCAGCTGTCTCTATATAATAATGTAAATTAAACTCTGATGTACGGAGCGATTGTGGAGACAAATGGTGATCTAGTACATGTATAATTTAGTAACTATTATTGGTGTGTTAGGTACGTCTTGTGTGCGCACTTAAACTTGTAGCTGTAACATCAATATAGATCAACAGTGTCTTGTCCTGATTTCACCCTTTCATATTGTCCTCTTGCCCCTGTTATGCTTAAAACTATAGCCCTTGACCACCTTATATATCAACCTTTTTTGCAGAGTATTGGTAAGAGGAGATACTGAGGTTTTGTTAAACCCCCTAACAGCAACATAAACATCAGGTGACTAACATGTAAGACAAGTAGGTAATTTGCCAAAGAAATACTGCACATCGGACATGTGGGATTATAGGGTCACTTTTGCCAGTCGAGGGATTTGTTACGAGAGATAAAGTGAGGATAGTCAGATGGTGAAATAGGAACTTGTTTCTATGTTTAAGCTATATTTAGTTAAATTACGGGAAAATATATACAAAAGTAATATAATGTTACTACATGTATAATTCAATTCTAATTTTTTCAAAAAGATCTAAATACTTTGTACATAAATCTGCAGATTTCCATTCTTGTTTGGACTGCATGACACACAATAATCCTGCCGTCAACCAGGATCGGCGTACCACTCCTGTGCAAGCATCGCCGAGTCAAAACACCAAAGTACCCCCGAAAGGCGCACTCGCTTTTGAGTGAAACTCGAATGTTGGGCACAGTCTCCCCATTAAGCCTGCTGAGCGTGTGCGGGTCATTGGTGTGTAGCATCCGCATTGCTGGGTCAAAACACCGACGAACCCCCGAATGGCGCACTGAAGAGCCCTCTTCCTAGGTAGGGGCCAACAAATGTAAAAAATCTCAACGCCGCTACCCCTTTAAATATTTCTTTCTTTTTTGAGAGGATGCTGTTTCGGGCTCTACATTAAAGAAAGTTGGAAGTTTCGAATTCCTAAACATAAGCTGCAAAGATTCCCAGTTGTACACAGGTGAATTTTTTAAATATAATTATATAGGATTTGTACACCATAAAGCACTTTTGAGAACCCTCTGTGTGTGAAAAGAATGCTGTTTAAATACGGTAAATGATAATGATCTGTATTTATGTTGTATTAAGTCCTGCACATCAAATCTGCCTATAGGGGATAACAAAGATCTGCCTAGCCTAATGTTTTAATTCGTTAATAGCTTTTTGGGATTATGAATTTAAAACTGCAAGGTTTGCACCCTCCCGGTCGCGCTAAGTGTCGGCACTGATGACACCCCCCCCCCCCCCCCCCACAACGAAATGGGAAATAGGATACTACAGATAAACCGAATAGAGCCGAAGAGTGCACCTTTAACTTGTTCAAAACGGTTCTTCGCCATGGACCTCCCCCTCGACGGTTTGTGTTTCGTCCAGGCTGTTTCGCGGTCTACGTATATTTTAGCCACCCCCCCCCCGTCCCCACCCCCCCCCCCCCCCCCCCCCCCAAAAAAAATCTAAATTCTTCATCTGCCCCTCTATTACAAAATCGGGTTTGACACAGTGGTGCTCCTTAAGCTTCGAATTGCCACTCGTTTCGATGGTTTAAACAGTGAATACTCCTGGAGGCTGAACAATCGTTAGTGTACACCAGGTAACAAAATCTACCTTCTCTGACAACAGCTGGGAGAAATTCCTTATCGCAGACTGATAATGCAACGTTTGACCTTGTTACACGTATTTCTCGGGTGAGGTGTTCCATTAAGTGCACATAGCTTACAGTGATAAATATACTGAGACATCCCCCAACCCGTCCATACTTATAATCTAAGCAACGATGTTTGGACACACACACACATATACAGTTTGGATTGGAAACATTCTTTTATGTGTAATCATTAATGCTTATATGTTTTTTTATGTATGACTTTTTTTGGTAATTAAAATAACTTGTATGTAATAACTTTTTATTAGAATGTTTAAATAAAAAATGTTGAACTTTGCCCCTTTTTGTACATAACCTTAAAACAGTTTAAAATGCAGTAATTACATTAGTGTTGTAAAAAGTAGATTATTATGAGAACATCATATCGCATATTCAGCTCCAAATTATAATTTTTAATTCTTCGCTCTGTGCGCACCCTGGTGTTCACACCCAGGGAACGTTGCTATACAAAGCAGTGGTTACACGAAAAGATATCTGAGACGACTGCAGAGTATATACTCGCTGCCTGAGAAGCAAATACATAAGTGTGTCCATGGCCTTGAGATTTTGATGAAAGAAATCAGCACAAGGATGAGTCTGAATAAATAATAAAACTCTTGTAAATTGATGATATCGGATGTATACTCGGCACTTGCGCGTAAAGTCGGATGATTTTCACCTGGTAGTATTGATACCCCTTCTTGTATTCAATCCACTGTTGTTATGGCACAGGTGCAAATGTCAAGTGATGATTCTCTACAATATTGGGACAATTACACTGATAGTGTATATCTGTAAACGAACCAAAGTTACCAATAACATTCCATTTTGATTTGAGCTGCAATACCTAGTATTCCCTCTTCATCGGCAAATTCAGATGCAACATAAACGAATTATATTTATTGCCTCTGCCAGGAGGGTATGCGTTCATCCCTGTTCGTGTGTATGTGTGTTGTGTAACTGTGTGTCTGTTTCTTAACATCACAGCTAACGCAATCATGAACTAAATCTTATGTTATTTCCAGGGCATTTTGAGAATAGGCTAAGGAAAAATCGATCAGATTTTTGTGTGTGTTGATCTAGCATATGATCCGGAATGTCATCAAAGAATATTCACAAATATAAAGGCACTTATGCACGAATAAACCTGGGAATATGGACGAATAAGTGAATGCAAACACATGGCGGATGCTTCCATTCCTTAGAATGAGGATTTCTAGTGTTGGAAATGTTGTTTTATGATGTGTACTGCATTCAGCCAATTGATATATTACTGAACTGCCCATGCTAATTTGCAGAAATAGTTTCAGGCTTAAACATAAATATTTACTTGTGTGATATTTTCTGCATGATTTGACGTAATCAGCGATGCCATTTTAAATATGCAAATGGGAACATCCATTGAACATGTAATTTTCAGATATGAACATTTGTTAGGTTGTGATACAGGGGCGGATGGGGGGAGGGGGTGTGGTTGGGCGGGTGTTATGTGAGCCGAATAATGCATCATGATGTATTTTCAACTAAACCGGATCGCGCCAATGCAGCATAAATTAACATCAACACTATGCAAGGGGACCCCCCCCCCCCTCTATTCTCAAATCCTGTGTCCGCCCCTGTAAAAGGATGCACATCACTATATTGTATCATTATATTGAAGAATCATTCACCGATGCATGCTTAGGGTGGAATTTGGCTGCAAAAGGAGTTTATACATATATTCATCCATCATGCATCAGTTGTATCATCGGGCACCTCTTTATGCAGAAAACTATTCAAATCAGAATCGTGTGATGAATGAGTTTACAGGTATAATAAAAAGTGGATCATGCTACCAACTGAGGCTGACTTTGCCAACTTCAATTTAAAGCATTTAATAAACGGGCAGCATTTTAATGCCGCATATTCATGAACAACATGTCGTGTTTTATATACATTTATCATGGCATTACCATGTCCCCAGTATAGCATTATCGAACAATGACAAGAGTCCGTAAGATACATGCAGTATTATCCCGGTCACACTGTAAAATACAGATGAAAAGGATATGTATATATATATATATATATATATATATATATATATATATATATATATATATATACTACAAATTAACATTTTAAGGAATACATGTCTCCACCATGTGGGGGTTCATATTGTGGGATACTCCCGTAACTGTGTTCACATTCACTTACAATATTTGGCTAATGTTCCCATGTTCATTTAATTTGGTCTACCATTTTTCCCAGGTTCAACAAGTGTAATGCAAGTACAGCTATTAGAGACATCCGTGCAGGGTCTAAAAGATCAGTTATACTAGCGGCGCTCCAATTTGTATTAGAAAAATGTTTTGTTTATTTTGTTAATACTCTGGTTTATTAGTCTTAACTCTTAGTTATCTGGTGTTTCCATAGCATTGTCAAACGATTTTTCCTATCCTTTTCTATATATTCCTTCCACAACTACTGTAGTCACAATAGCACTCTGTCACAGATGTCTGTTTTATTGTGAGCTGTTGACAGGTCTCTTTTATTTTGCGCTGTTGACATTCTGATTCGTGTTTGGCGGAAGCCCTGGGCGCTGCCATGCTACAGCGTTCCTTGTTCTAGCTGGTGTAAATACAGCAGTCATGCTAGTCTTGAGCTTTCTCGCCTGGCCGAGCCGGGCCGGCCCGGCCCACGTGTGAACCCTGATATGAAGAAACACAGCATTCCTTGTTCTAGATGTTTCCTGTAACGTGTGTACTATTGGCTTCTTTGGATTGTTCGAGAAATGAGGCTGTGTTTGGGTTGTTTTAGAGGGAGAGAGGAGAGATATATTCCAGCGGACACAGGAAAGCGTAAGTCAGTTTGTGGACCTTTTTCCTATAATTGCGTCAGTTATAGAATTTCTTCGAATTTGTAACGGATTTTATTTAGTCTTCAGTTTGCCTTTGGGATCACTATCAGAACTTTACTTCTGGATTACAACGGATTGATTTTGTGAATGAACTGGACTGATATTCTCTGAGAAGATTTATGTGTACTGTTCATCTGGGTTGTACGTTATAAAGGACTTGTTGTCGCTGTGACAGTGGTGGTATCCAGGTACTGTACACTTTATTTATATACTTGTATTGATTTGCTGTTGTACTGTTGTTATACTGTGAAATTGTATTGATTTAGTGTATTGTAATGTTAGAATTGTTTAAAGAATAAATTATAATTATTTGTAAAAAAAAACCACTGACTTCTTTATTCATTCCCCTAGACATTTCACGCTGCCTAGTGTTACAGAATCTGATTTTTTTTTATCTCCATTACAAATTTATGTTGGTCACGACTACGTGATCTGTTGATATTAGGTTCCGTAACAACGCGATCAGCGGATTAGCTATATAGGCCAACCGACTGTGGAACTTAACATTCGTCAGTTGTTAAAAATAATGATGATGTTTATAATAACAATAATTATAATCAAAATAGCGATAATAATAATAATAATAATAATAATAATAATAATAATAATAATAAAATTTATAATAATAATGATAATAATAATAAACTTTATAATAATAATGATAATAATAATAATAATAATAAAAATAATAATAATAATAATAAAAATAATAATAATATATAATATAATTAATAATAAAGGAGGGAGCATATCACAAATGTGACGATAAGTAATAATTATGACAAAAAAACTTAAACATAAGTAAACAAAAATATTTATGCAATTCGAGCGCCTGTGGTTACAGGATTAATCATGTGTACATGAGATACAATTTCAAGATTATGATAGGAGTTTGACAAAAGTGATTTCTCAATTTTCAGTAAGACAAAATGGCATATAACGGTGCATAACATCTAACTAGCAGTCTGTGTGCAAAATGGCAGCCCTATGAGCATTCTGAAAATATTGCGAAGTCAGGGTTTGAAAAGTCACGGGAATACTCCAAGGAAAGTGACAAGCTGGGAATCTATCTCTGGAGAGAGCTTGGTGGGAAATAGTTTCGTATCTTCAAAGGAGAGGCCGGAGGACCGCTCTTTGGATGACCGCGCCCTCATCCGCAAATTATACTAGTGTGTTGAATACTTCATTCGGGAATGCATGATCAGGCACTCATGTTAGGTTAAAGCGGTTCATATTTGCAGCTCATGTAAATGGATACGATACTGTGGGTAAACTAGTTTCACGCTGCCTAAAAGCGGATCTGAGAATGTCACAGATGACACCAATCAGTAGGACATGGGTAGTTCGATCTATTTCACCACACTATTCTGTCCATACACTTAGTTCATGCGATATAACGGCATTTCAATATATGAATCCGTGCAAAAGGACCGGCACGATAAATGATGGCTCTGACAAGAACAGATGAGACATAATCCGTCAATTAACATAGGTTTAGATATCGACGATTATGACGAGAGAATATACATATTTATATATATATATATATATATATATATATATATATATATATATATATATATATATATATCACATTTTATGAACAACCACGGCAAACCAAGCCAGTTTTTTTTATATTTCACCGACAATGCCGAACTGGAATCAATATTAACATTTCTCCCGACCGACCGCCCTAATGATTCACTGTCCATTCCTCAGGATACCTCGGAAGGATGATCTCTTCTACTAGAGATCCCAACTTCGATATCTCCCTGAATACCTTATGACTATGAAGTAACCTTGGGATGAGCGGTCAGACACTCATTAATGCTGGCATGTTTACATGCTTTCTGGTTTCCATATTTCCCGCGTTTGTATAAACCTGATGAGGCCACATAGAAGAAAATGTTGAGCCTCATCATTACTTCCTATGTCCATATTTTGGTGAACTACTTCCTGTCTTGATCAAGTGCGTGTTGTAATGATGCAAACTTTTAATGAATATTGAACATGGATTTAAATTTGTTATGCACCATTTCGAGTAAGCGAGGGTCTCATGCCCTCCCCCATGTACTTGTCATTTACTTTTATAAAACAAACATTTACATTTTTTATAGCCTGAAAATATTTTAGGCAATGAGTAAATAACTGACAAATTGAAAATATATTTCATTAACGCCCTGTCAGTCACATATACACCCTCACATGTTACATATATATTCCTCCTATGACAGTATATGCATGGCGTACATGATACGTAACAGAACACCTATAATTGTTAATGGTGTCAACATTTGTTGATATAGACAACTGAAGTTAATTTACTATTTATTATAAATCATTTTCAATACATTTTTATGTATAACATGTTTAATTTTAACATTTTCTACATAAATTAATACCACTGTACGTAAGAGGGATGTATTTCCGGGCCCTTTATATTATCATGTAAGGTGCACGTGTTGGAGGCATTGGAAAAGTTTTTTATCAAGTGTTTGACGTCAAACATCAAATTCCAGCTCAACTCCTACACTTTTATTTTGTTCAAGGAAAACAGGGGGCGGTGTATATGATATTCACGGGATATGGCAGCTTCTAAAACTGGTTACCAGATGTCGCCACCTGTCAAGCATTTTCACAGAAACGCATGTACAACTTCCAAAGCCTTCTATAACATTAACTAACAAGGCAAACACTATAATTATTTTATTGATTAAATTTCTCCTGTCACCCATCCGCTATAAATATTGTATGCACCCTTAAACAATTTTGCCTGAAATTTTCTTCTGCCCTGCAATATCCACTGCACTATACAGATTTAATTAACGCAACGAAATGGACTGACCATGCACTCTAATTTGGTATATATATATATATATATATATATATTATGAAATATATATAAGTCCGGTCAGTAACTCATTCACCAATTAAGACTATATGCCCAGTATATACATATGAGACTATAACAGGTCTAGACACTGGTCTATCTTCTGTAATTGGAATATGAGAAAGCCTTGAGTGATATTATGGTAGCCAGATTTTTGTGGCTGTTTTTATGCTTTCTACGGAAAGAGGCCAACTCCTCAAGGTCAGGCTAATACCCTGGTGATTACAGCTTTGGCTGGGGTACAGCTGAGTCTCACTACGGTGGTAAGCTGTATCTTTTTTGTCAATTTCTTGTCCAGCAGAAATTGAATGGTTGTGCCTAAGGAAAAGGCAGATTTACGGCTACGGCCTCTGTTTGTTACCGTGAAGAGGTAACGGTTATTTGTCGTGGTGCTACGGCACATTTCACTGGATATTTGCTAAGGCATATGGAAAGTGGAAATTATATTGACTGAATCTAGTGAGTTTAAGGTGATGCATATCAGCATATTGGTTTTGATTATTGTTTCACTGTCAGTGTGTGTTTCAATGATAACCATGGAGGAGTTAAGGGAATTGTTTTCTATGGGAGAAAAGTTAGGTTACATGGGAGAAGATCTTAAACAATTTGTGGTCAGTGAGAGTAATCGCATAGCTACTCAAAAGCAGAGTGAACTAGAGCGAGCTGATAGAGCAAGAGAACGGGAAAATGTAAGAGAAAAGGAAGCTCGAGCTCATGAAATTGAAATGATGAAATTAAAATTACAACTTGCTGAAAATAGTCCCCCTCCCCAAACTCAAGTAAAACCTTCAGGTATGACTTCTTTTAAAATGCCAGGCTTTGAGGAAAGTCGCGACAGAATGGATGCCTATCTGGAGCGATTTGAAAGGTTTGCTGAAGGTCAGGAATGGGAGAAAAAGGATTGGGCTATTCGACTTGGTGCTTTACTAAAAGGTAAGTCACTTGAGGTTTATACACGTCTTCCCTCTGCTGATGCTTCAGATTATGACAGACTTAAGTTAGCTTTACTTAAACGGTACCAAATGACTGAAGAAGGCTATCAGACAAAGTTTCGAACATGTAGGCCAGAAAAGCAGGAATCCCCATTGCAATTTGTTGCCAGAATCAGTGGTTATTTTGACAATTGGGTAAGACTTTCAGGGATTGAGCGATCTTATGAGTCTCTAGTAGACCTTTCGTTACGGGAGCAATTCCTGAACTCATGTTCCAAGGAACTGTCTATTTTCTTGCGTGAGCGGGACTGTCATAACATTGCCTCAATGACTGAAACTGCAGAGAGGTTTGTAGATGCTCATGGTCATGGCAGTTTTACTTCTTTCCACAAACCACATACTAGTCTCAAACAAAATGAGAAACCACTTGAGAAGACTGGATTCAAGTATTCTGAACAAGGTAAGAAGCATCCCTCTACTCCTACTGCTAGTTCATCTATCCTTAAATGCTTTAATTGTGGATGTGAAGGTCACAAGTCATTTCAATGCAAACTGCCAAAAAAGCCTAGAGGATCCATTCATGCTTTTCAGGCTTTGGACCAGCCATATGCTATCGCCGAAGCAGTGGATCACGCAGTAGGTAAGGCAGTTGATAAAGCGGTGGAGAAAGCCGTCAAGGAGGCTTTAAAGCTCACAGGTAAGGTACCATCTGAAGGTAATGCCTGTTTGCCTGATACTTTCCCAACAGAAATGCTACCGGATATTCAAAGTAAAAGGGAGCTTGAGATCCTTAATGTGTCATGTCAGCCTACTGTTGGTAAGCCCGAAAGTCATCCAACTGGCATGCCTACCTGTAAAGGTGTTATTTCCAACTGTGAAGTGTCGGTTTTAAGAGACACCGGGTGTAGCAGTGCCGTAGTACGGTCTGCCTTAGTTCCACCACAACAAATGACTGGGAAGACCAAGACATGTATACTTATAGATGGAACAGTGAGAACCTTTCCACTGGCACAGGTAAAGGTGAATACTCCATTCTTTACAGGAGAAGTAGAGGCACTGTGTGTTGACAACCCAGTTTATGACCTGATAGTAGGTAATATTAAGGGTGCAAGAGAGCCACAATGTCCAGATACCAGTTGGATCTCTCCTCTTAGGGATACACCCCACGCTCTTGATGTTGCTAGTGCAGTAGAAACAAGGGCCATGGCTAAGAACAAAGGTAAGACTCCAAAGCCTCTCTCTGTTCCGAGCCCGATTTCTGCAGTTAGTCGCTCAGACATTCTTGATGCTCAGAAGAATGATCATTCTATTTCGCACCTATGGGATAAAGTTTCTCAGGTTCAAGATGGGAAATGTCAGTTTGCCATGAAAAACGGAGCTTTAGTGCGTCTGCGGGCAGATAAATATAATACAGGTGAGTCCCAAACCCAGTTTATTGTTCCGAAATGTTACAGGGCAGACATTATGAAGTTGGCCCATGAAGGCCTAATGTCTGGTCACCAAGGCATTGCTCGCACTTTGGCAAGAGTTAGCTCTCAGTTCTTTTGGCCTGGTGTTCATGCCGATGTCTCACAATTCTGTAAATCTTGTGATATTTGTCAAAGGACTATACAAAAGGGTAAGGTTACTAGAGTCCCGTTGGGAAGAGTGCCTCTGATAGACCAACCCTTCAAGCGCATTTCCCTGGATTTGGTGGGCCCGATTTTCCCTGCATCAGACATAGGTAAGCGATTTATCTTAACAGCAATGGACTACGCTACACGGTATCCGGAAGCTGTTGCACTTCGTAACATTGAAACAGAAACTGTGGCTGAGGCCTTACTTGACATATATAGTAGACTTGGCATACCTGAGGAAGTTTTGACAGATATGGGCAGCCAATTCACGTCCTCCAAAATGCGCGAGGTAAGCAGATTACTCAGCATTAGACAGTTGACAACTACACCCTACAATCCACGTTGTAATGGACTTGTAGAAAAATTTAATGACAGCCTCAAAAGAATGCTCAAACGAATGTGTGCTGAACAGCCCAGGGATTGGGACCGCTATTTGGCTCCTGTCCTATTCGCCTATCGTGAATCTCCTCATGAATCTTTAGGCGGATTTTCCCCTTTTGATTTGTTATATGGCAGGCCTGTGAGAGGACCCATGAAAGTGTTGAAAGAACTACTCACCAAAGAAGGTACTGACTCTGACATTAAAACAACATACCAGTATGTGATTGATTTAAAACAGCGACTGTCAGACACCTGTGACCTAGCACAACAGATGCTGAGCAAGGCAGCCGGCAGGTATAAAGAATACTATGACAGGAGAGCAAAACGCAGATCCTTAGAGGTAGGTGATAAGGTCTTAGTATTACTTCCTACAGATAGGAATAAGTTGCTCCTGCAATGGAAAGGACCATATGATGTCCTACAGAGATTCAACGACTGTGATTACAGGATCAGAATGAAAGGTAAAGTCAAATCGTTTCACATTAATTTGCTGAAAAAGTATGTCGAGAGAACAAATTCCGATTCTTCTGCGATGAGCTTGTTTGAGTTACCGTGTGACACATGTGATAGAGCAATGTCTCTTGCAAGTATAACCGATTCCAGTACAGGAGACCAGAGTCTTGATGATGAGATGATAAATGATGGAATGTCCATCATACCCATGCCAAGTGTTGTACGTAAGCAAGGTCCTGCTGACATACAGGTATGTGACAAACTCACTCCTGAGCAGAAAGCCCTGTTGATTAGTCTAATAGATAGGTATGAAAGCGTGTTTACTGACATCCCAAAGAAAACCCATGTCATAGAATGTGACATCCAGGTCACTACTGATCAGCCGGTACGTTCTAAGCCATATCCAGTCCCTTATGCACTGAGAGAGACAATGCAAAAAGAGATTCAGGATATGCTATCCCTTGGGATAATAGAGAGATCAGACTCGAGATACGCCTCTCCAGTTGTAATGGTGCGTAAAAAAGACAACAGTGTACGTTTCTGTGTTGATTTCCGGAAACTCAACCGCATTATACTCTTTGATCCGGAACCAATACCAAATCCTGAAGATTTGTTTGCAACTCTGAACAATAGCACCTACTTTTCAAAACTGGACCTGACAAAGGGATACTGGCAGATCCCAATGTCAGAGCAGTCAAAGAAATTAACTGCATTTGTGACACCAGATGCACAATACCAGTTTAAATATATGCCATTCGGTCTTGTCCTAGCTCCAGCCCAATTCACCCGTATGATGAGAAAATTATTTACTGATGTAAATGGCGTATGTTGTTTTATTGATGATGTGCTCCGTCATACTGAGTCATGGTCAGAACACTTGACTCTGCTTGAGCAGGTTTTCAGAATCCTGAAAGAGGCGAACTTAGCTGCCAAACCAAGCAAATGCTGTTTTGGTTTCCTTGACCTTGGATTTCTTGGTCCTAAGGTTGGTAGGGGTAAACTTGCAACTGATCAATTATTACTTGACAAAGTGCAGAATACAGAGAGACCAACAACAAAAAAAGAAATAAGGTCATTCTTGGGACTGCTTGGGTTTTATCGGAAATTTATTCCAAATTTTGCTGAGCTTGCTGTTCCTCTGACAGATCTTACCCGTAAAGGTCAGAGTAACAAGGTCAAATGGGGTGATCCCCAAGAGAAATCCTTTCAGACCTTGAAAGCATTGCTGGTCAAACCTCCCATATTACAATTGCCTGACCTCTCGAAGAGATTTTTCTTAAGGACAGATGCATCTGATAACGGTCTTGGCGCCATCCTTTTGCAGGAATATGAGGCCAGTCTGCATCCTGTGGCTTATGCCAGTAGAAAGCTGGCTGATAGGGAAAGAAACTATTCCGTGATAGAACGGGAAGCATTGGCCATTGTATGGGCCATAAGTAAATTTGAGGTATACCTGTTTGGGAAGCATTTTATAATCCAAACGGATCACAAACCGCTGTCTTACATCAATAAGGCAAAGTGCCTTAACAAGCGAATTATGCGTTGGGCCATGGTACTCCAAGAGCATCAATTCACAATCGAACCTATTCCCGGGAGGTCCAACCACGGACCGGACTTTCTAAGTAGAGTCCAAGCACTGTAATTACAAGCAGCTGCATAGAATTAAGCTGTCTGAGTGGTATCAGTACCCCAAGTAAGAATACAAACATGATTGATAGATATATTTTTTTGATAAGGTGGATAATCTTTTCTACACGTTTATAATGTAAGTTCACCATTAATTCATGTTATAGATATGTGTGAAAATGATAACATTTTCTTATTTTTGCGGGGGAGTGAATGTCACAGAATCTCATCTGTACCATTGTTTACCCTATTTCCCCCTTAAGTCCATCCCTATACTGCCACCCTTACCACTGGGTTGAGAAGCCACCCCGGTTCAAACACAATTAATTTGACAAGGTTTTCCCCATAACTGGAACAATTGCTAGTGTTAAACTAATGGTGTCTTGGAAAGGTAATACCCATTCTCCTGTGTCCAGTCATCCATGAAAGAATGTGTAACTTTACAATGACCTTTTTACGGATGTTCCTATTTCTGGCCTGGCCAGCTACCACCCCTTGTGCCCACTGTTGAGGGGATTTTCCACTGTTTTCTTCATATAATGTGCCACAATGCTTTTACTGGCAAGTTCTGTCGCTCTTAAGAATAATTGTCAAGGCAAAGCCGAGCTGCATTTTCAGTCAGTTGGCCACTCACACTCAAACTGTGAAGGTGTGATTTGAAATTTGCTGGACTCAAACTAGGCCTTGACTTGGCCATGCAGATATTCTTCTTGCAGAAGATAGCCAACTGTGGACTCTATTTTACCATAAGCACCATAAACCTTTTATATTGTGGGACGTCACAAGCAACCCAGGCTGATCCTTGATGGTACACAAGATTGCTGTGGACATAAGCAACCCTGGCTGATGCCAAAACCAGAGAGATGTTGGTGACGTCACAACCCTGATTCTGCAATGCACTCTGAGGGTCTTATGGCATGGTGAGCCTTGTATGCAATTATTTCTCATTAAGCAATGACAGAACTTGCTTTGTGTGGCTTGTATAGTAAATATTATGAAATATATATAAGTCCGGTCAGTAACTCAGTTATTATACTTTACTACTATACTAAGTCACTGTAAGTTTGGAAGACCCAGCCCCAGGTCGTATCAAGTATAAATTTGATATTGTGGTTTTCACTCCTACCGAACAAGTAAAACAATTTTTGGTATATTTTCTTTTATCTTTATAATATTTATGGTCCCAGGGCATTCAAAAGTCTTGCCCTTCTGTCTTTTTCTAGGCTAGAGCCCATGTACAGTGATTCCATGGTTTCTGCCGGTACGCATCACATGTGAGTCCAAAAAGCCGCCCTTAGTGTACCAGGGAGGGATACCACTCAGTCCAGACATTCCAAAGCTGTACATAATTTAATAAATTCATTTGTTACTTTAGTCTTGTGTTATGGTCTCTGTTGTATAAACTGGTACAAGATGATATCTTGGTGAGTATTTGAGGCATGAGTCAGTCATAAAAAGAACTGGAAACAAGGTACTTCAGGCTTAAATGATAAACCTGGAGCTGTGACCTTGACACTATACAGATTTAATTAACGCAACGAAATGGACTGACCATGCACTCTAACATGGTATATTCCTTGATGATAATCATAACATTGACTTGGGCCCGGAAACTAACGTTCAAATAAAAATCGAATAGGTTTGGTTTTCCGTAAGAGAAAAAGCAAGAGCTAGAATAAAATGATTGATCAAATATGCTTGTTGATACTACATGTTGTGATATAATATGAACAATAATGAATTAATTTAAAAGAAATGACATTTAAAAGACTTAATAATGAATTTTGAGATCACAGTCATGAGGATGGGCAGAGGGGTTACAGGTCCAATATCATTATTTTGTAAATACAGTAATACAGTAGAGCGTCGATTATCCAAACACAGTTTATCCGAAGAAGACTCGTTCATTGAAAACTAAGAACCGGAAGTTTCATCGTTTATCCGATATCTGAACAATGATGATGTTGCTAAACAATGTTTAGTTTTGATAAAATCCGTCTGATTCCAAACAATCGTGCACGCATTAAATGTGCTACATAATGGCGATTTAATGGTGCATCCAGCCTCAGAACGTATAGGTGTGATAAATACCTTTTCGCCGCTCGGTGTAATTCTCTGTTCACCTTTAAAATTAGGTAGCATAGATCAGGATAATTTACATAACAAACAAAATCCTACACAAATATCCTAACTGTTGAAAGAACAGGATTTTCTTGTTAAAGGATTATAGAATAATTAGTTTATCCCTTTCTTTTGTAAACAAACTTTCTGTTCGAAACTCGATCCTTTAAACGTCATTTGAATTATCATGGTTGTTACGCATGGTATGAATTAGGTACAACACGAAATGAGTTTTGTTTTTCCACAGTCGTTAACAGTATTTGCAATGTATTTTACATAACATGCTGTTGAGTAGATGACAAACGAAACCTTAATATTATCAGCTACGTTTATTAAGGGCTAATTTCATTACTTTGGGCATGAGAGTATTTGATAATTTCCAGTACTCGGCGGGAGGTTGGCAATCAAGGTCAATCCTAGTGCAGCGTAATGCAAACTCATTCATCCGAATCATCGTTCATCCGAATACAACGTTGACACCCCGAGCTCTTCATTTACAAAAAGGTATCGGGATTGATTTTACATATATAGATTTTATGATTTAAAGGTATTTTCTTCGATTATATCAGCAATCGAGGTGTGTTATATTTAAGTATATATTTATTCAGATAAAAAAAGTCTCTTCCTTCAAAGAAAAAACAACAATTAGTAATTCATGCGTCAAGTATTATTATGCCTTATTTATCGGTCAAAGGTCGAGCCTACCTAGTAAAGCTGAACCAGTACTGATATTTTTTTATACAAACTAATGGCTTGAAGTTTAATATTGCGTCTGTGTAGGTTACATAGGATCAAAATATGTAGAAGAGATTAGTGACGTCACGATTAGTGACCAATCAGGAGGCGTATACAGGGTCCCCCACGCTGATGATCCCGGGCTGACTGATCGTCATGTCGATCCCAAAGCACGGGGAGTACTTGGATACCTCAGGGAAGATACGGTAGCTGTAAAACATATTAACAGAGTATGAATAACAGTAAATAAACATATTTCAGATGTTTAGGTGTGGTCGTGCTTTCTAGGAAAGGTACATTTATAGAAACTGTTATATAAACAGCTGTTATAATTTTTATGTGACTTATAATAAATGATCAGAATATATATATATATATATGTCAAGGCCCAGATTGCGATCTGGACGGATCTTAGATCTGTCCAGCCCAAACTGCGATCGCAGTTCAGGCCGGCCCAAACTGCGATCGCAATCCAGGCTGGCCAGATCTTAGATCCGTCCAGCCTATATTGCGATCGCAGTTTAGTCCGGCCCAGATTGCGATCTTGTCTTTCTTGCTTCAGGATCGCAATCTGGACTGGACAGATCTAAGATCTGTCCAGTCAAGATTGTGATCCTAAACTTGACCTGCCCATATTGCGATCAATGCGATCCAAGTGTTTCAGCTTGTTAATTTATAGTTATTTTAAAATTTAAAAAAAAAAGTCAAAATTTTAAAATTTTACTCAGACAAGTACTGATTAAATATGTCAATATGTTTCACGAATAATATTAAGACTCGTGGCTGTATCAGCTGTCACAAGACTATGTAAATTATCAAAATCTGTATTGCTGGTTCCTCAATTTATGTTAATAAAATTAAACTTGCCCATCTTTATTTTTCTCCTTGTACAATTTATAGGGCGTTCTTATGCTTGAGTTATTTTTTATTCTTATAATGGTTTCATAGCTGAGATTGCTTTTATTTTTTTTTCACATTTTTCAAAATAAAAATATTTAAATATGAAAAAAATCAGATCTTAGACAAGTTCTCGTTATGATTTCTGTTATGTTGATAATTGTCATAAGACTTTTGCTATGTCTAGTGCTTAGATTGATGTGAAAGTAGTCCAAAGTGAATATAATAGTTTTAGGTTTAAATATAAATTAAAGCCATAAAACCAGGTACTTATGATCATTATGATCATACTTATGATCAATTTGTGAAATTTGTAAATTCTTAAGAACTTTGTTTTGCTGAAACTGAATAGATACCAGACATGATAAGAATACTTTGCAAATATATTTGACTGCGAATATGAATATATGTACTCCATAATTTCATGCATTAAAATAGGAATACAGGTATAAATGAAAATATTTGAATACAAATGCAAATACTTTCAAAATGTAATCATGAATGTATTCATGAATATATTCTATAATATTATTTTAATAATCATTTATTTCGGTTATAAATTATTAAAAGGTCTTTTCATATGATGCTGTTATTATTTTAAATTTAAATTATATTTGACACAATATTTGTTATTAATTTATAATAAATAGTTATATTATTTAAGTTTAATTCTTGGATAGGAATAACCAGTAATTATTAAATAAAAGTTCTCATTTGTAAAAATCAGAAATACCATGACTGATAATGGACAGGTTTTTTTTTCCAATAATTCTACTGCAATGTAGATAAAGTTATATGGCCAATTCAAAACCAATGTGAAAACAGCACACCATTTCCAACTGTATATAATATAAATGACGTCAATCCTCTTCCCTGTCTCCAAGGATATTATCATAATCTTACATAACTTGAGTAATCACCATCAGCCCATAATGCAGCTTATATTACCACACAAAACCTGCACTTGCCTACCTCCTCTTCCAAATCATATTTTGTGAGCATATAAAACCGATGGGTTCCTTGTTACCTTTTTTCAACAACCATGCAATACTAAATGAGTTGGTGAAACATCCCATGTTTCACTCCTGTGATATGAAGGAGTGAAATTGCCTTTCTGTATTATAATTGTATTTATAATGGGAAAATGGTACAATGCAATACCAAATGAGTTGGTAAAACAACCAATGTTTCACTCCTGTGATCGTAAAAGCATGGATCGCAATATGGGCTGGTCAAGTTTAGGATCACAATCTCGGCTGGACTGATCTTAGATCTGTCCAGACCAGATTGCAATCCTGAAGCAAGAAAGACAGGATCGCAGTCTGGGCCGGACTAAACTGCGATCGCAATCTAGGCTGGACGGATCTAAGATCTGGCCAGCCTGGATTGCGATCGCAGTTTGGACCGGCTTGAACTGCGATCGCAATTTGGGCTGGACAATCAGAATGTAAACAAGGTTTTCTTCGTCCAGCTTACTCACGTTCTCAGTGTCTTCAGTGGTTGTTCCTCGGGTGACCTCACCCCGGTCTCTGGATCAAAATTAATCAGCAAGCACCTGCAATTTGCAGCAGAATATCACTATCTGCTTTTTTGGCAGACACGTTTACTTTCGACAAGACAAACTCTTTATTAATATCTTTTTCAACTAAAACTGCAGACAAAAGTGGCAGTTGGTATAAGGAAAGTCAACAGTTTTGGGTTGCCAGTTTCTGAAAGAGGACAGGGAGGACCTGTTATATACTACATTCTGCTGTCACGTGATTGTGGGTCTGTATAAGGCCAAACGGACAGGGGCGTCTAAACAATATCTATATAGCCCAGTTTATTCCCCTCGACTGACCATTCCTCTATAAACAGATCTGGCGATACTATACCTATCACATTTGCTGGTTTGCTTGAAGCTTGCACCTCCGATCTGGACTGTATGCCAATTGTCCTGAAATAAACACAATCATTATGTACGTATAGAAACAACCAATTTGTCTTGAAGTTCCGTTTATGCTTCATTCTAGACTTACCTGAGTATGATAATTCCTTTTTTTATTTTGGTTTAGACTGACACAATTAAAATTTTGTTCAATTCTTTTTTTTCAATTAAATTGTTTTAACAATAATGCAAAGTGTATTTTTCATGAGGTACGTCTTCTATAGAGCAAAGTGTTAAAGGCAATAGGTCTCACTTACCATTAGCAGATCAAGGATTTTGCTTTAGAGGGGCACAATTGCCTCAAGGATGTGATTTTTTATGTTCTTTGTTCAGCATCTTCATAAAAATGAGCGTCGAATGTTTTAAAAAAAGTCATATGTTCGTTCTTTGAGACCTCGAAGTGTAGCATATGTGAAGGAAAATATGCGATAAATGGGCATTTAAATCTTAAATAAACTTAAAATCTTAAATAAGTGAATTCAAAATAACCTTAATTAAAATTACTATATTTCATTCTGCAACATGTCGTAGTTAATATTTAATTCATGGCTTGTAAGGATATTGCGATACTACATTTTTTTATACAAATAGAACTGATATAAAAAATAACCAAACGTTGTGGCCATTTGCAGTATTCGAGACAGCCGAAAAGTAAAAATAAATAGTTTAATAAAAGTGCCCCCTTCTCTGAATCCGCCTATGCTTACCGCTTTCCGTTTACGGTTCCAACGTTTTTGGGAGGTTGTGGGAGGACTTGGTAGGGCGTGCTCAATACCGTCGGATATCGTATAGGGGGACGTGAATGAACGTGTATGGTCCACGTTCTTTTTGATATACATAAACGAACCGGACAGAACGTGGCCCGTGACACAGAAATGTGCACCTCGTGGCACTCTGGGTGGGGTGTCAAAACCCTGGTAGTTGGCTACGGTATGTGAGACTTGGTTAAAGTAACATATTACCTCTTCAAACGGCGTTTTGGTTTCGATGATTAGGCTTGGTCGGAATGAATCCATGTGGACTTTCTTAGACAATTTGCTGTTGACGTCCTCAAGTGACGCAGTTCCGGCCAAATGAATGGGCGCCCGATTTTGGAACGCGAGCTGAAATGAGATGTGTAGAATCAGGAAAATGTTGTTAAAAAAACTTTACGGCAAATATTTGAATAAAGTAAGTAAATGTTAAAAAAGCATACATTCACCTGGCATATTTTGAGAATTTATGCGATGTCCGGCTTAGCCTACATATTGATGAACTTTAGTTGAATCATGCTAGCAAATTAATGCGTCCTCATAACATCGCAGTGACCGGTGCATGAACTTGTTTATCCGCAATCTGTTATCGTATTGGACGTGCCAGTTTTGTAGAACTCTGTTCCTAGATTCGAGCCTGGACCCAAGTGCACTCTTTTAGGGACTACGGCTTGATAATCCTGGACTCAGTCTTTTTCTCGGACTTGGACTTAAGGACTCGGGAAATAAGGGCGAGACCACCTCGAGCCCAATAAACAAATCTGCTACATACTATAAGGATATTCTGCATGTACGAAATACAAACAGAATACTACAAAATACTTTATATTATATAAAGTTATACCAAGCGTTGGCTCTTCATCGGGATTTAAATGTAATTAAACATTTAAATAAACATCACATGCAAATTAACGTAATATTCAAATGATAATCTCAAATTTTCATTTTAAATTTCTCTTAATACGGAGATTTGTATCGGACTCGGACTTGGATTCGGTTTCAAAGTGACCCGGTGTTAAAGAAGACGCATAGACTTTGACTCGAATCTCAAAGACTCGGACTTCGACTCGTAACCTTATGATGTGGGTTTGACCACATCAGTGGGACGAGCCCATGCTGACAGATTGAAAAAACCATGTGACCCGAGTCGGTTGATGGGCAATTTGCTGTTGTTGGTGAAAAAAAGGGAAGCAACACCATCTTTTCTCATTTGCAAACCTCTGGTTCTTCTGATCTGCCGTTAGATGTCGTTGCAAAACATGTTTAGTTTAGGATCGGTGGCCATTTTGACGGGCCCTCCACATGAAATATACAAGGGGATATAAATAAAATGGACAGCTTGTGCACCGTGGGATCAGTGCTTGTTTTGCTTACTTTTTATATTTTCTTGACATTATATACGATAGATATCGGAATAGGCCCAATTAAAGAAGGTCAGAATAATCTAGTGAAATAATTTTGTAATTAAAGATTCAGTAACTGAATCTGCATCATAATTAACAATAACACATTCATGAGAAAGTTCACACCTGTCATGTGGTAATTGCATCTGCCAAAATGAGTTTTGCGGATACTATGTTTTCACGCGGGTTCCGCCGCCGCCGGCCCTTTCGTCTTCTCAGAACTCCTCAGAGACTCAACTATGACCGATCTTTCTGAAAACCCGGCATAATTATTGGGTCACGTGTGAACTTGTGCCTGACAAAGATTGGAGGCGTCAGCAGTAATGCTTTCAACGTAATGTCCATCTGTGCGTTTCTTTTTTCTTGTGATAATAGCATATTTCTCAGAAGTGGTTCAATATATTGTGCTGAAATTGTTTTTATCTATAGATCTTGGATACCACCATTTTGTATTTAAGACTAGTGGGGTCATCTTTGGTTGTTTTTGCATGGCGTTTGCTTTGGGTGAATATCACTCATATCTCAGGAATTATTCAGTCTATCAGTGAAATTTGGCATGTGCATCAATCTTGGATAGTTTTCTCATAGGTGACGCAACCTACTATCCAGTTCTCGTAGATTACATTGATTCCCTTTTCTCAGGAATGGTGTGACGTATCGGTCTGAAAATTTGCATGTCAGTAGATCTGAGAATTTATCTGGATATATCTTGTGTACAAGACTGACGCCTTCTACAATCAGTTTCATCTGGCGTCCCTCTGTTGGTCTGTTTATGGTGAAAATTACAAATATCTCAGGAGTGCTCTCGTGTATCGACCTTAAATCGTTCATGTAGATTTCTCTAACACAAGACTGATGGCGCCATCTACAGTTACGTATCTATAAAATATCCCCCCCCCCCCAGGATTTCTATCCGCCTGAAATGTGCAGAACTATAGTCTATATGCCTGCCTGGTGGTGCCATCTGTATTAATCTTTAGTTTCGTCCACCCGTATATGTCTTGGGATACTTGGGCATCTCTGATGCCACATATTTTGAAGGGCTGTTACATTAAAAGAGATTCCACCCTTTACTTTACCCATGCCTCTGTGGTTTGGCGGATACTTGTAGCCGTTTGTCGACTGCCGATATATTAGATATCCTATGATGGATCCCGTACTTCATGCGGATGTCAGCTATTTATGATGGTGTTATGTACAAATTAATTAATAAATGATGATACCTTCTTTCTAAGAAAATAATAACAGTTCGTGTCGGCTCTTTAAGGAACAAAAGAAGTTTGACGTTTTACGACTGATTGAAAGAGAAGGCACATATATATATATATATATATATATATATATATATATATATATATATATATATATATATATTCTGTCTTTCATGTAACAACTGTCGAGCCCTGGAAAATTCTAAGTGTGTTCCTTTTTCGGTGAAAACAATGAATATCTGGTATTGTTTGTGATGATGATTATTATTATTATTATAACTATGATTATTATAAATTTTTATTCTTATTAACATTACTACTATTATTGTTATTATTATCACTATTATAAGTTTTATTATTGTAATTATCATAATCATTATTATTATTTTCATCATTATCTTTAATTTACTAATATCTTTAAATCTCAAAACAATAGAATGAAAGATAATCTTTACATCTCATTATAACAGAAAGAAAGATTTTTCTTCTATCAAATATATATTAAATATTCGTTATATTACAACTGCCCAGAAGAAATCACCAGATTTCGACGTACCAAGAAAATCGGTATGCCTCACCCCATCAATCCACCGAATCCCTATAAGGTCAAAATGAACCATACAAATACCTCATCTTCGTTCCGAAGACCAGCTGGCTGTGGATGTTGGTCACTTGCGTATTTGACAATTCTCTTTCTCAGCTCACTTGTTGAGTAAACCAAGCGGTATTCCTTTCCTGTAAATGTCTTCAGCCATTCGGCCGCAATTTCGTAGTCGACGCCCTCTATATGATCATCTACCATCCTGCAATTACATGCAACTGTTATATCTGAAAGCGGCTTCGTCATATGTTTCTGACGGTAGAGTGTTGTAGTGCAGATAATCATCGGATTTACGATCACCAACGGGATCTTTTAAAATTGAATAAACAAGAATCTGGACCGTGGAAAATTGGTCTTTATTTTTTGGGTGGTCGCTTAATTTAGGTGGTCGTTACAGGTTTTACTGCATATGAAAAAAAATACCACATGGGAAAAGAAAATCCTTGAAAGAGACGGAAGCTTTAATAAATAAAATCGAACAGTTATAGTGTATAACAATCTATTCGATGATCTGAGAGGTAATATAATTTTATAAGGAAGCATTAACTATGCACTTGACGGTTTCATGGGACATGTGTGGGCTTTTATTATAACGTTACATTCTAAATCGAACGATCAAAAGGAAAACGTGAAAAATTAGTTGTTCAATTTAGGTAACCCCGTCGAAATAAAAAAAGCTGTTGCTTATATATATAATCCTTTTTAGGAGACAATTATATATGCAATGATGATGCCATAAACGATACATCGTGTATTATGGTTAAACCTTGGACTGTTACTTGACATTTAATGTTGGACTGTTACTTTACAATAAACACATGCATTTGTTTGATTTTATGAATATTGTAAAGTTTGGAACATTGTGCCTTGGATCTTCTTTCTTAATAAACTTCTATCACCTACATTCAATTTTACGATCCATTCGATAGTTAGGTCACCTTTCTACAATGAGTTAATCAGACACGAAAATTTACGGCTTATTAGCTATAAGGCTGTATTAATTGAGATATAAAGCCTTATATCAAAATGTTCCCTGTTAGAACTCACACATTTGCATATACAACAGGCCCTTGCGTCGCCACTACACTTGGACACATCCATGTGCCTTAAATAATATAGAAGTTACTATACACAAGTTTCGTTTGATTCAATGTACTGATTACATACTGATATTTGTCAAAGCTTGATACCTTGAAATCAACCCGCTGAATGTATATATATATACATCAATGGGAATTTCATTTCGAAAAGATTTAGGCCCAATGCAGAATGCTATACCCTGAGTGGCTAATTCATTTAATTGTGGATATATTAGGCACAGCATGTATCATTTCTTTCAAGCGGGTATCAATCTAATTCACGATCCTTACTTGATGAAACGGCACAAAGACGAAAAATTGATTGTCATTTTAAATTTACCATTCGCTTCCGGTGGTCATGATTTTTAATTAAATACTTATAAACCTTCATTAACATAAAAGACTCCCCTAATAGTAGAAAATGTTCAAAAGTACTCACCGGCAGTCGAGGATGGTATTAATCGCGTGATGAGGAGGCGTTATCGGTAGCTGTAATGTCTGCATTCCCGGAGCATCAAGGTGGATCACGTTGCCATGCAATGTAGGCTTAATGAGAACAACTCTCCCTTCCTGTAACGGTGTAACCATTTTGCCATCAGGGGTTACGATCATGATATGCCTGTAAAAATTAATAACCGAAATAATCATTGTTAATCCAAAAAATAGGGACGTTAATACACGGGGAATCGGGGTATACAACCCCCCCCCCCTTTTTGGCAAGGAGAGGATGGTCAATGTAATCAACCCCCATGATATATATATCATATTATTTATAGATTGGAAATAAAATATATTAAAATTTATCTCTGGGTTTTATATGAAATATGTTCGGAACCTAATATCAACAGATCACGTAGTCGTGACGAGCACAAATTTTGTTGTGGAGATAAATAAAATCGGATTCTGTAACACTAGGCAACGTGAAATGTCTAGGGGAATGAATACAGAAGTCACTGTTTTTTTGGCTAACAAATGCTTATTAACAAATACTTCATTAATAAATGAAGTGTACAGTACCTGGATACCACCACTGCCACAGCGACAACAAGTCCTTTAAAACTTATAATCCAGATGAACAGTTAACATAAATCTTCTCAGAGTATAATAGTCCAATACAATCACAAAATCAATCTGTTGTAATCCAAAAGTGAAGTTCTTGTAATAACCCCGAAAGCAAACTGGAGAAAGTCGCTACTAAATCTTCATAGAGTTCTCGGAATCCCTGACATTACTGCAATTATCGGAGAGGTCCAAAACTGACTCACACTCTTTCGTGTCCGCTCGAATATTTCTCTCTCTCCCCTTCGGCTCTAAAACACAGCCCCCATTTATAAGTTCTCATCCGAAAATTCTGGAAACTTCTCTTAAAATATAATGCCTCTTTTTTCAAAAAACGTATACCTAATTGGTATATATTTGAAATGTGTCACACAGACAATAACAGATTTGAGACACTGGAGTAGATGTTGGGCACTTAAGTGGGTTACTGGGGTACTTTCAATACCCTTATAATCATTTAATCATTTAATCATTTTTATATAACCCCCCCCCTACATTTCAACAAAGGGGATGGTCAATGTAATCACCTCTGCTGTTCAGAGAATGATTTTCATACATTGGAAATGAAATTGGAGTTAACTATGAAATATTATGCATTTAAACCTGGTTTAGAAATAACATACTAGTAAACTTGACGAGAAATACCTTATTTTATAAAACCCTATACTCAATTGTAATATAATCGAAATGTGTCACACAAGCAATAAAATATATGTATATTTGTGCGTGTGTGTGTTTATAAAAAGAAATTGCCTCAATTAATTACCCTCCCACACCTGCGAGTCATCCCCCCACCCCAAGATCCATTGACGCCACTGTTCGTACATAAAATATAACTTTTCTATGGCTCCCGGAGCTAACTGATATTCCTGGGGATGTAGAGTAAAGGTATATAGTAAATGACATTATATAACTTACCTGTCCTTTATTAATCCATCAGTCGTCGCGAGTCCTTCAAACCCACAAAACCCCTGGTCAAGGGATACCCCGGTGCAGGACTTAATGGGGCAGAGGGTGATGCCTTGGAGAGTTCCGACCTGTCGCATGTCCGTCATCTTTGTGTGCAAGTCCTTTTTCAAAATGAGAGTTCCTCAACTTTCCAGTATTTATTGACAGTCTGTGGTATAAAGCACTAAATGAATAAACAGCCATTGCCGTAAATCATTGTTATACAAGTCGCTTAAGTCTAGATCGCGTAATACAAGGTCGATCAATTAATAAATAACCTGTTATCTGGAAACCATCGCTCAAATCCTGTTACTTTTATGATTTTATATATCGACCACACTTGTATCAAAGTGTATACGCTTTAAATGTGTTGGTTATTTCTGTTTGTATCTAACATATTCATTATATATGATATGCCCATATATATGTAATTAGACTGGCTAAATTGATATATTTCGGTCCGATGACTAACGAATCAAACGTTTTCATTATATAAGTTTTCATCAAGTGGAACCAATGTACTCATTTTTGAATGATTTTATGACGGCAAAATAACACCATACTTCACACGTTAATAGATACTTAAGGGCATGTGTTGTGTGGTTAAAACAATGACTAAACTTAAGCGTACATGAATATATATATATATATGTATATATATATATATATATATATATAATCATTGTACGGTTAGTTTGATTTCATCAGTTTGTACTTAGACTGGCTAAATTGATATCTATTTTGGTCCGATGACAAACGAATCAAACGGTTTCATTATATAAGCCTTCACATAAAGGGTATCTTTTGTGTGGTTTAGACAATAACTAAACTTAAACGTACATGGATATATAATTATATATATATATATATATATATATATATATATAGACTTCATCAGTTTGTACGACAGATCTGTTTCGTGAGAGCAGCATTCAAGCCGACTCACTCTTCAGGCACAAAGTGGAGTGATCAGATATGTGAGTGAAGTTTGTCATAATAAACGGGGTTACCAGATTCGTTGAGGCATGTATTTAAGAGTTTTTGGTATCGCTTGACTGGATTTTTATATTGGTGAATTTGGGTTACTGGGTGCCTGGCTTATTGCACTGTATTTGAACTATTATGAAGTGCTCAAGGATCTATTGGTTTGCTTCAAGTTAATCAAGACCCCAGGTGTTGGTTCGGTCAGGGGATCAGTGGATTAGTAGTCCAGTTGGTTGTTGTCACGAACATTGGCTGGGTTCTTAATACTTCATATTTAACTTTATTATTGTCGGCTTAAAATTATTTAAGGTTACAATGAAGGTATTTAGTTCGATGTTTGCATGACGATGTCAGCTAATTCCTAGTTTTTAGTGTACTCATATCAGGTCAGCAAATTATATAATATTTCTCGGTGAGGCATAAATTACTTTTTTTGGACGTGTTGGAATAAGCTTTGCATTTAGCCATGATTTTCCATTTTACCGTATAGGGTAAGTTTTTATTCCTTCAGAGTCCACACGTACTGGCTTATTGCTGTACTATTTCTGTATTTTTCATTCCTTAAATTTCCCCAACACTGACGGAAAGAAGAGAAACAGAAGGAGGAACACAACGTGATTCAATTTCCCATACAGCGCCAATTAACGTGAAAACGAACATAGGAAAAAAAGTTCTTACAGCTTCTTAACAAATGTTTCCCTCCTGACCACAGTTTACACTAAATCCTGAACCGAAACACCGTAAAAGTCAGCTATAGTTGCATACCTAACATGAAGCAGGTCATTTCAGCACACAACAAAGGACGACTTAACAATGACAGAATCAAAGAAAAGAAAACAGAAAGCATAAGCAAACACTGCAACTGTAGACACCCGAAAGAATGCCCAATGATTGATGCCTCACTCAAAATATAATTTACCAGGTCTAAGTTACCCCTACAAAGTACTGATAATACATTTGTGTTGATTCAGTTGGAACATTAATTGTTACAAAAACTGTCTACTCCCAAGAAGATCAGATATTTGTCTCCATAGGCTTTCGTGTACCGCCTGGCAAGGCATCCTTGCAAGACTTAGGCTGGTCTGTCCTGAGGTGATGCCATGAGGACCGGTGACGAAGCAATCATCTATCGGGTGTTTAAGGTAATTGCATTGATCCCCTTGTTAATTTGAATATTATGCCCGTTAAGGGCTGTGTCGAATCAGTTGGAAACGCTCCCGATCCAGGATAAAGGCTTCATTCGACTTTGTCTGTTGACCACAAACCACATGTTCTATGTCAGTGAACTGTAAATCTTAGCTTGTCATTCAAAGCCCTTTTTACACTTCATTCTGTGTTGATATATATTTTTTTCCTAAATAGAGAAGAACCCAGTAGTCCAAATATGCGGTACAAATGTATTCTTGAAAAAATATATAGCAGAAGGTTAATTGATTTAATAACATGAATATAATAATCAATGACAGAGTAAGTTTCAATTCGAAATCAGGAAAGCGGAAAAATATGACATGAGTTTACGGGTGGTAAGATTTATTGCAAGACACAATACCAAAGATGTCTCTCAATTTTTGAAATCCCAAAAAGCGTGACTTGTACTTTTACCCAATACAGCTGCTTTCCTGCTTTAAAGCTTAGTCTTTCATGAATTGTAATCAGAATATGTGAAGGTTGCACACTCTACAATAATGCTGCATGGTTGTAGTAGAAATTGGTAACGTCACGATCAGTGACCAATCAGGAGGCGTATACAGGGTCCCCCACGCTGATGATCCCGGGCTGACTGATCGTCATGTTGATCCCAAAGCATGGGGAGTACTTGGATACCTCAGGGAAGATACGGTAGCTGTAAAACATATAAACAGGGTATGAATAACCAGTTTGAGCCAACAAGACTGTTTCTGGGTGTATTGGAGTGGTCTTCTTAACAGTGTAAAGATACTTGTAACGCATTTACAGAAATATGAGTTCGTTTTCTGGAACTTATGCTAATCATATATATATATATATATATATATATATATATATATATATATATATATATAATCCTCAAGGTAAATAACATGGGTATCCGTAAAGAATTGCTTCAGCCTGATGCATGGTCCGTCTAATGGTAAAAATGCACAGACCAGGTTTGTATTCATGGATGTGACCTCTAAGGCCAAAAAAGGTATGGTTCTTTTGGTCAATTTTAACCCCCGCATAATTAATAAATTATTTTGATTTTCATCTTTCAAGAAGATAAAATAATACAATTTTGATAAAATTTCCTTTTTTATGTAGTGCTTTTACCTGTTTAGCAAAAAAAAAATCGGTTATTATGATGCTTTTCCTTGATCATGTTACATTTTTATCAAAACATTCAAAAAAGGTAAAACATAAATCATAAAGTGCCTGAGAACCATAAGTTTTTTTTGCCTAAGTACTGCTTAATTTGAAATTTTAAAGTATTCTCTGACAGACTCACCTTCTAAGAACCTTCAGTGGTTGTTCGTCAGATGATTTATCCCCGCTCTCAGGATTATAGTTAATCTGAAGACACCTGCAATGTTCAGCTAAATTTTAAATTTAATCTGGAGAGATAAATACTCTAAGTGTAATACATTTTTATAAGCACGATTCCATTAACGTTTTAACATTTTATCCAAGCAAGTTATAGTTAAAGCATTTATATTAGGTTCGGAATATTTTGCCATTTGGTTCTTAAAAGAGATAGATGATAGCAGTTATTAAAAAAGAATGAACACAAATATTCACAGTTTGTAACTATGTATTCTCTTTATCGTTTATGCATTATCTATGATGAACTGAACTGAATGAATATGAAATGAATTTCTCTCGCATTATTTAAATTATGTTTTTTCATGATCTAGTAAAACGCAAACAATCTTTGTACACGTGTCGCAGCAGCTGCTTCAAATATCTAAAAACATATTCTAACAGTGTTTCACCCGCCAAAGATATACGATAACTAAAGTTCATGCATTTTAACGTTAACTTTAGTTTTACCATTTCTATAGATAGGTAATGTAATGATGTCTTAACAGCGCTGGCCTTTGCATTACAGTGTTTTTTTAAAACTACCCGTGATTCTATCATTACAGCCTTTACTTTCTTAAAGATCCCTGCATCATACCCCTCCCATAACTTTCCCTTATTAAAAAAATCGTCCATCCCCACCGGCGTTTTCCAGCATAATATAATGAAAAGGGTTAATATATCAAAAGACCCATGTCATAGAGCTTATGACCAAAAGAAATCGAAAGGTCTAGGGTTTGGTGTCTATTGAGTCGAAATATAACCTGCAAAGGATTTGAGAACAGGGGGCGGGGGGGGGGGGGGGGGACTGTCCAACTCAAGTAGTGTTTTTCCCCTCACATGGTGTACAATCATTTTGGAAATTTAGGCTGCAATGATGCAATCGGTGGAAATTCAATATGTATCACGATGGCCCAGTTTTTGTAGTATATAGCGCCTATTGTTATATTTGCCTGTCTAGGGCAAAAAGGGGGGCGCCCCCTCAAGCCGCTCCCGTGTTCATCTATACATATATAACGGACAATATAGGACACTCAGTCATGTCGCCTCGCCGAGAAAGGAAGCGACGACCATACTAGAACCCCGTGACGTACGTAATGGTATGTAAATACGAAGATAAGATTAAGGAGGCTGCTGGTTTAGAGGTAGATTTGATAACAACATCAGTCCTGATTGTCCTTACCTATCACATTTGTTGATTTGCTTTAATTTTGCGCTTCCAATATGTAATGTCTGCCATGTATCCTAAAAAACAACAAGATATTTATCATTTCTCATGGAAGATGCAAAACCTAAAAGGAATTTTATAATGTATAAAATGTTTTTAGAATAAAATGTTTGTTTAAATAAAGACATAAGGTCAAATCAGTTGGTTAAACACCTCTGTATAACATATACGTTTTAAACAAGATTACCTCTTCAAACGGAATTTTAGTTTCGATGATAAGGTTTGGACGGAATGGCTTCATGGTGACTTTGTTGGACAATTTGCTTTTGACGTCATCAAGTGAGGCACTTCCGGCCAAAAGGATAGGTGTCCGATCTTGGAACACTAGCTGTAACGACACGGCGATTATCTGGACATTTTGTAACATTTTTTTATAACAAAACTGAAACGCACCTAACACTTTAACATCCTCCTGGAGATGAGCCGTGTTCTATCATTCCCTTGGGTCATGGAGTCGCAGCCCCCTATCACAAACATAGAAACATTCATTCTTTCAACAAAGCCTCAAGCATTGTAATACATATATATATTCATTTCAGTTATACACTATAATTATAATATAATTATCTTTAACTGTATAATTTTAATTGTAATGAATGTGTTATTTTTTAAAGCATGTTTTTATTCTATTTCAGGGATGAATCCCCGGCCCCCTTAAAGAAATCCTAGATTCGGCCCAGATTTCCAATAAATACCAGCGATAATAAGGCAAACTGTGATGCTTGTCTCATAATATATTAAATATGTTGATGATTCAGATTAGAAAGGATTTAAAGGTAGGATAATTTACATGTAATTTACGGAGAGCGATAATATGGAAAATGGCATTCAGTCTGAAGCAACTGATTAGTTTTATAGACAAGTCCGAGTTTGAGGGATTATCCCGGATGAGCTAAGGTCAAATCTTAAATTGACAGAAAATACCATAAAAGAAATCTGCAAAAATTGAGCCTAAACTGATGCATTTTATAACACTTAATTATATTTTTTCACGACATTTACTCAAATATAGAATTGGTTGTTGCTTTTAACTCGATCAATCATTTTATATTTATGTAATAAAGTGATGTATTGCCTAAGAATTATTTGAAGCCTGAAGTATTCTGATGTAAAAGTGATATATAGTGTACTGTACATAACAATAGGGTTTCACTTTGAATACATGATATCCAACGTAATGATGATTTGATTTTTCTATTCATAATTACTCTATATGTTCGTCCAGTATGTTCTGGGTTTATCACCCCCATTGCTGTCCTTTCTTATAACAGTACAGTAACTTACCTGTATTACTAATTTACATTCTCGACCTAAATGGTGCTTTACATGTTGGTTTTCAAGGTTATAAAAATCTTTCAAAATACGATCACCTCAGTGTCATCGACAATAACTTTTTATCTCGTTGCCCTCTATCTTTAAAACTTCTTTTGGTATTTACCCTTTTTTTTCCATGATATGTAATACCTACACTTGGCAACTGATGGTCATATACCGTGTCCATTGAAGATACCCTAAAAACCTCATCTTTTGAAAAGTCTTTTCCTTGCTCATTAACCGACTTCTGCCACTGAGGGGCAGAGCACAGGATTAAAGCCGGGAGATCATGAGTTTTAATCTCAGCCGATGCTAATTTTTACGGCGGCCTATGCCCTGTCTGAGCGCTTTGTACGTTTAATAGGAAGGCCGTGCCAAGTGGCCGTGTTTCACTCACAATCGAGTGCACCTTTCGGGGGTTCCTCGGTGTTATGAACCAGCTATGGGAACGACAACACACCTAGGGCACGCAGGTGCATAAGTCACCGGACCTGGTTAAGACTAGGATGGAGAACTGAGTGGAGGTGTGTGACACTGCCCTGTCATGAGGTCCGAAACCGGAATGGAATTCTGCAGATGTACATATACATGTAATTAGTCAAGCTAGCATTAAAATTAATGGAGGCTTGCCTCCGACAAAAAAAAAAACATATAAAAAAGTTTTATAGAGAAATGTGATGTAGCTTTGTTATATATCTTCGAGTATAAACCACGAAGAGCTTAGGAAGCGTCAGAAAACAAATATCGAGCAACGACTTGATATTTGGTCATATAACCACACATGAACACGCTTGCTTAAAAAAGTGCCATAAAAAATATCAAGGAGAAAATTGGGGTCAGATCCTTGTACGCTAGCTGTTTCGACATAGGGATATTAGGACATTTAGTAACAATACATAACAACAAAAACGAAACGCGTCTAAACATACTAAAGAAGTCATGTTTTCAACAGTTCGGCCTAACGCCTCTAGATCTGACAAATAGTTGTATGCTATTACGTTAATAGTCGTAAGGTAAGAGCCGGAGTGTTTTACGTTTACTAAGTTGAATTGACACTTTCATGACTGTGTTAATACACGCTTGTTGTTAATCTATTTTGACTAGTTGTATGAAGTTACCTGATCTTCTTGCTTTTAGACCAGGTAGCGGGGGCCGTAGCACTTTGCTGTCCCGTATAACCCTTTTTCTCAGGTTATCTGTTGAATAAATCAAGCGGTATTTCTTTCCGGTGAATTTCTCCAGCCAGTCCACGCCCTGTATATGGTCGCCCTTCATACTGTCATTACAAGCATAATGTGTCAATGCACACAATACATGAAAGCACCAGGTATGCAATTCACCATAACTGGGTTACTTTTAACATGTTTGAGACACTCATATGGACTTTTTCCTTACTAACATGTTGTCTTTTCTTGCGTTCTATTAGGACAGATCCACAGAGGTGGTTTTCCATAGGCCGAGCTAAAGAAGCTTTTGGAAGATACCGCTGCGATGGCCCCTTCGCTTGATACTGTCAAATTTCTCAGGTTCAGGAAATATTTTTAATTAACCCTTAGGACACACCCACTGACCGACAGTTAAAGACTAAATACGAACATTTCGAAGGCGTGACCACAGTGTAGTTGTATGACAACAATCGATTGCATTACCTTCATTTATTTGATATATATATATATATATATATATATATATATATATATACACTTTGATATGTGATCAAATGCAGTGCACATTTAGACGTTTGAAGGTCCTTGGTTTAAAAACCACACCCCGAGTCTAATAGAAGTTTCTTCTGGAACAGTACTAGGCCCGCCAAAGGTAAATGATCACAACAAGTAGTAAGTGCTTTGGGAGACAAAAAAAGTAGACATCTGTCAAATAAAGAGTGACAACGAGTAAAATTAGCGTCAATCCCCCATTTCTTTTATCACAGGTTGAATAAGGATGCGCTTTGCATACTACAATTGTATATATATATATATATATATATATATATATATATATGTATACCGTTCGCAATGTTAAAAACATACATGGTGCGCATCTAGCTCCATGAATATAAGGGCACATGTGCTGGACATTTACACACATAAAAACTGAGAAATGTCCCTTTCCTGTTCTAACTGGATTAAAAAAGAAATTGTATATATCTGGATATTAATAAAAAGAAGGCAAAACAGTGCTGTTGAACAAAAGACTGAAAAGAGTAATTAGTGTCCTTTTTTTCAGTAAAATTTCTTCAGAAAGAGTGGTTCCTTAACAAAAGAGCGATTCCGCTGGCCTGAAAACGTTTGGTTAAAAATTACTAATATGCCTTTCAATTATTTAACATTTGTACATTACTTGTAAAAATAAAACGTAAAATAAAAAAAAGGACAGCAGAAAAAACAAAGAACCACCTTCAATTTCCAAATGCAGCATTGGCTATCAGCGCATTATTACTGCACTTATTGTTACAATTATTAAAATATGGGGTAACACATGAGAAACGACCCATTTGCAAGCATTAATGTAATAATTATTACAACAGGGGTAGTAACCGTGCAGTTTGAATACCATATCCAATCAATTATAGAAACGTTAATTAGTAATTTTATTACTTTATCAGTTGAGACTGAGGTCAACAGAGAAGATACAACAGTTACTCACTTGCAATCTAGAAGGATGCTATTCGCGTCATGAGGATCAAACTGTACTTGTATCGTCGGCATCCCGGGTGCATCCAGTCGTATCATGTCACCATGGAAACTAGTCTTGATGAGAATAAGTCTCGACTCCTGTTTCAGATTTGTCAATTTGCCTTCTGGCTTAATTATCGTGGCATGTCTGCAGAGTCAAAATCGACATAATTATTATTTTATATATATCTGACAAGGACTGACTGCAAAACAATGCTGGAATTTCATTTTTACGACCAGTGTTACATGTTTTATCTCTATATCTAGATCAAAACTGTAATCATATGTTACCGTGTCATATATTACATACCTACCATCCAGATTGATATTGAGGTCGCCTCTCAGATAATAATAATAATGAAAAAATAGATAGTATTTATATAGCGCCAATTCTCTGATGGTCGGACTCACAGTGCTATTCACACACGCACACATATCCACATTTGGTTTCATGAAAATCTACTCCCTGTGCTTATCCCAAGAAACAAAAAAAAAATGATGCATATTAATGACCAAAAGCTTTCCGAAAGAGATAAGTTTTTAAATTAGTTTTACATGATACAAGAGTTGGAGAAAATGTAATTGGAAGTGAATTCAAAATTGATGTGGCTATGAAACGGAAGGAACGTTCAACGACTTTAATATTACACGTTGGTACTTTAGGGAGATTGTTACATGATATGCGATTCAGCGACTCGACTGAGTCTAGGACATATATGCCGGTTCCAAATAAGCATAAAGGAATTATGAATTAGTCACACACTTTACTGCCGATGGCAGTACTTGTCCCGAGTGTTGCCCTGCGATAGTGAAGCTTACTAATTATGCAAGTCTTTACCTCATGGCCAAGCTATGAGCACGTAATTAGCATTGGCTAACCAACCTGTCTTTTATCAATCCATCAGTCGTCCCGAGCCCCTGAAACCCACAGAACCCCTGGTCCAGGGACACCCCGGTACACGCCTTAATGGGGTAGATGGTTATGCCTTGGACAGTTCCGACCTGTCGCATGTCCGTCATCTCACAGGCTTCTTTCCAAAAGAGGTTTCCTAGACGATACCGTGACAAGAAAAACACGTTTATATATTGAAGACACGTTCATATGCATGAGGTCTGATATATCTGTCAAAGCTGACCATACAAAGTCCCGTATTATCAATGATTTTGGATTCACGGACAGAGGTATATCTAAATCCCGCTGAGTCTATCAATAACAGTGGACCTGCTCAACCTGTTGTCTGTGAACTGTTACTCTTTATATATTGTCTTATCATTCGATGATACACGATATGTAAAGCTCTGTGAGATGTCTCATTCTGCTTTATCATGCCCTGTATACAATCACCGTGATAAAATTTAACTCTGTAAAAGGCACTTTCCTTGGAGCCATTTGATAAGCCCGTAATCGTATCCGCCAAAACAGAGTTTAGCGGATACTATGTTTTCAGCCCACCGCCGCCGCCGCCGCCGCCGCGTAGGTGTCCGGAGAACTCCTCCGTAACCGCTGGGCGGAATTTTACGAAACCCGGGATTATGTTCGGGTCACATGTGAACTGCTGCGCCCCGATTTTGTTTTGACCTCTGACCTTTCCTCTGCGCTCTGCGTCCGTTTATACACATAAATCCACATATCTCGGGAACCGTTTGACCGATGAGGAAAATTTGTTTGCACGAATGTAGCCCTTGGAGAGCTTTATAACACAAAAAATGGTGGCGCCACCTGCAACCATGTTTAGACAGTGTCCATCTGTTCGTCTGCCTTGGGTTATAATCACTCATATCTCTGCAATGGTCTGACTAATTCACCTGAAATTAGGCATGCGTATACATCCTGGATAGCTTTTCTGATTTTATGACAGGTGGCGCCCCCTACATTCACGTTTACGCTGCAGACATCCAAGCTCATATCTCGGGAACCGTTTGACCGAATAGGCCAAAATTTTGCATGTGTATAGATCTCACTTAGCTCTTTATCATACGCAAAACTGGTGGCGCCACCTGTAGCCATTTGCACAGCTCCCGTCTATTTTTCTGCCATGGGATAACATCACTCATATCTTGGCAGTGGTTTGACATATCTGCCTAAAATTTTGCAGGTTTATACATCCCCGACAGCTCTATTGATTTTATGACAGGTGGCGCCACCTACATTCTAGTTTATGCAGCAGATATCCAAGCTCATATCTTGGGAACGGTTTGGCCAATTGGGCCAAAGTTTTGCATGTGTATAGTTCTCACATAGCTCTTTATCAAAACTTGTGGCGCCACCTGCAACCATTTTGCACAGCGTCCATCTGTTTGTCTGCCAAGGGCAAAAATCACCCATATACATGTAGTGGTTTGACTTATCTGCCTTACATTTTGCATATATATACAACTTGGACGGCTTTCTGGATTTTGTGGTAGGTGGCGCAACCCACATACACAATTTGGCTGCAGACATCCATGCTAATATGCAACACTTCACTCTATTTCCCCTTGCCACTCAATCCATGCCTCACTTCACCCGTTCCACTCTGATTTAGGCGGATACACGTAGTCGCTTGTCGACTAGCCGTATTATAGTTAGAAGGTTGTTATTGTATAGTAATGATACACAGACTTTTAATAGGTCATATATATATATATATATATATATATTGGTATTGCCGTGTTAGTCTGTAGTCGAAGTGAAGGTAATGTGACGCTCTTAGATAGACTAACTTATTAATATAATTAGTTTGTAAAAACACTGTTTCTTGCATTATGGACTTATTACATTGTCACTCATGCATATATAAACACCTCTCTACCCGTTCCCACTTACCATCTGACAAGGAAGCCTGGGCGCTTCGTAGGCTTTCGTGCTAATAAATAAATTAGTCTATCTATAAGGCGTCACACCTGTTCTACACCTTCATTATATATATATATATATATATATATATATATATATATATAACTGTGTGTGTTGCTGTGTGCATATATATATTTATATGCGTGTGTGATTTTATTGACTATATTATTTCGTAAAAACAACACTAGAAAGGAAAACTTTTTACGTCGTGCTTATTGAGTTTTTCATTCTATAATCTTCCTCAACAGAGCTTGCAAAGGCAAGGTTTGCTGGATGTCGCTACCAGGTGGTTGAAAAGGGACCACGACTGTTATTACCATCGGGAGCGTGCTACCGAACTTAGATGCACAATGTAGCTCCACTCTCATTTATCTGAATGTTCTTGGCCCACTGACGTCTGTCAAATGGAAATACTCAGCAAACCATAATCATGTAAAATTACATCACTTCCTCAGCCAGACTGGCATGGGTTCATACCGATTCGTGTATGTGTGTGTGTGCGTGCATGTGTTTTAAGTGTGTGTTTGTTTACAAGATAAGTCGAATCAAGAATCGATAACATTTTGGAGTGGATCGGGAACATAATCCGGATCCAGAAACTTAATCAAAGAATATTCACAAATGTACAGCTAATTATGTTCTTACGAAACTAGGTTATTGGCCGGAACAAATGAATGCAAAAAAAGTGTTGGGAAGCATCACATAATAGGGACCCAACACATGGGTTGTCAATTAGAAAAAAAGGGGCCCAATCACCTATCTGACCGTGATAAATTAAAGGTAATCCCTTGGAGCTTTTATAGAAATAGGCCAGAAAACATGGATATCACCGCACACAGGCTGTTTTATTGTTTATACCAACGTGTTAATAATATGTATGGGCCTGCCAAAAGAATCCCCAAAAACTCAACAAGGATACCTGTCGCAAGTCGAATAAGCCAGAGCTTTGCAGATGGCGTTTGCAACAAGTGACCTTTCTAGCTCCGTATATATGCGATCTACTTCCTTAGGTTACATGTTTTCCCGTTTGTCAACAAAAGTGTGTTTAAAAACACATTGTTAATAATAAATTCCATACATCCTTCACGGAGGTGTTATAAGGACTTTTTATAACCAGAATTACCCTTAGAACATAAATATATACACAGTGGAAGCCAGAAATCACATTTATTCTTTTCAAAAGTTTGGTGAATGGGCACCTTTAAGAATTACATAACTTTAACAGTTATCTGTTTCAGGTGATTTTACCTTGAAAAGCATAGTCATTGTCACCAGTCTCCAGTCTTCAAACGTGTCTGGAATCTTGGTGGAAACAACCTGTGTGTCCCATTTGAATACTAACAAAAAAGGTACTTCCAAAGTTATGGGGTTCCCAAAAAATTTATACACATTTATACATCATGTCGGCAGATGTGAACTTTAATGTCATATTGGAAAATCTTTCATTGCAAATATTCTGAATTACCTATGAGAATTAAAAGATTGACATCAAATTGTTTATTACCGCATTAGATCTTTTTTAATTTCCAACAAATAAGTGTACACCGAAAATTGGCCCTATAGTGGTGGTTGCAAGGCACGTAAACCGGAATTACACTTACCTAGTAGGGATACAATGTATTATAAACAAAACGTAATATATATAAGGGTTATACTGAAATTGTTCACAGAGTACGACATTGTCGTAGACTCAATTCTAAATTTATGCATTCACACAGTATGGAGTGGAAGGTCACAAATATTTAAATTTATCCGACAGCTTGGTGGAGATACTTCGTGTACTTTATGTTCCTACGTTTCTTCAAATCTGACCTTGAAGACCAAACTCCGGGTCACTAGTCTTCGACAGACTCCGAGATATTGGTGGAAATATATTTTGTGTCAAATGGGAGGGATACAGATGGAGTACTTCAAAAGTTATGGGGTTAACAAAAACTCTATGTTACCACATATTTTACCTTGAAAATCACAGTCAGTGTCACCAGTCTTCAAACATGTCTGAATTTTAAGTGGAAAAATCTGTATGTCACATTTGAAAAAAGTGTCAGGGTAATTCCAAAGTAATAAGGTTCACAAAAAACTTTTATATCGGCAGATGTGAAGTTAAGATCATATTGAATAATCTTTCATTGCAAGCCTAAAGTATTCGAAATTACCTATGAGAAAAGATTGATATAAAAATTGTTGATAACCGTTTTAGATCTATTTTAATTTCCAACTTAGTAGGGTATGCCAAAATATGTCCTAGTGATGGTTATAAGACACGTAACCGGAAGTCCACTTACTATCAACGTCGTTATGATTGTTCTTGGAAGAATTATGCTGGAAAGGTACTTTGAAGCTCTGTGAACCGCCCGGCAATCATAGGGAGAGAGAGAGAGAGAGAGAGAGAGAGAGAGAGAGAGAGAGATACAGACAGAACACATAAAGTAGAAATTCACTTTAGTAGGGATAAAATGTATTATAAAAATGTATTATATATTGGGGTTATACTGACATTGTTAACAGAGTACGACATGGCTATAGACGCCATTCTGACTTAATGCATTCACACAGTCTGGAATTGCGTTGATGAACGCATGGCCCGAGGCAATTAAATATCAAGAATAAAATATGCAATCTCAGAAATCAAGACCACTCCTGTGTGGGTGGTCCTCTATGTGGGTTACCCCGCAACGATTGCTTTCATTCACTATTTGACTTATATTTTAGGTTCATTGGTGCACATGTTCCAAAACAAGTGTTTCCAATCACTTATTCACCCAATATTCCAATGTTCAGTAAGGCTTATGTGACTCCACATTGTTGAATATTCCTTTACGTCCTTCCTGATCAGGATCATAAGCCGCACCCACATCAAATATAATCTTCATTGGTTTATCCCCGAGGTGCCCTGATTATTTTTAGGGATCCATTCATGGTTTCCTGAGTTATTTTGATAACAAACACACAAACGCTCACACACAAACACACACGACCGGGGATGAACGCATGCCCCCCTGGTGGAGGGAATGCTTGAATATGCAATCCGACTGAGCGAACAACCTGGGTCAGTGCATTCAGTATACAATTAGGACACGTACACAGCCTCTATACGACATGGATATTTATAGCACGTTAACATTTCAGTTTTACAGGAGTATCAACCCTGATGGTCTCCCCAGCCAGCCGACTGCCTAGGCCACAGGCACTTGACGTGTGAATTCAGAATAAATCAGTGGTTTTTTTTTCAAAACAAAAACGATATATGCATCCTCCGAGTAACCAATATATTATACATATTTTACTCGGAGGTTGCTTATATCGTCTATGAATTTACACGTATATAACTTGCCTGTGGCCTTGAACATCTGAAATAACAGTTATACCGAGTTATGTGCATCAACCGAGAGACGTCAACGCAGTTCAATTTTGCTGATTATATGACAGGCAGTGACTACCACCGCCTTCAGGGCAGCTAGTTATGTTATTTGAAAGATAGAATCCGTTACCTTCGCTCATCCAAAGTAGGCCGTAACGGAACCTTTGTGAATAATAGCCGAGCGTCTTAGTAGGCCTCGCATGACTCTGCAAGAGAGCACGTATAAGGTCACACCGACACAATTTTCTCTCTTTGTTATGTTTTATATATCCGCATGTTGCTGATATACGGAGCGAGATTCCAGTCATGCCTGTTTGAGTTCTTGGTAGCTAGTCTTCCGATGTATCTATTTTTAGCCAGACAATTCTACCATGTATATCTCGATTTCATTATTTTATGCCTTTCATGTCTCCGCTAGCAGGTGGCGCCACCGGCTGATGCTATGGCCAGGAAAATTAGTCCCTCTGTCGGTTGTCCTCTGGCTCTCTCTTTAGGTGTTTAAAACAACCCAGACCTTTTCCATAGCTCATCTCTCAACTACAGTCCCCTTACTTTTCATTTTATGTTACGCGAGATGCACTCGGTGATCCCGGTCCTGCCCTTAAGCCCGGTCCTGTCAATTGAATCCACAAGCTTCCCAATGACGCAATATAACGGTGTAACCCAATTAGATTGTGTGTGTTTTTTTTTTGAGAAACTGAATCCACTACTTCTGAGAACTTGATTAGAATTAACAACACTTGAAGCTTAATAACTTTTTTTTTCAAACCTTATACTTATATTGTAATGTATTTGAAATGTGAGACAAAATTATATGTATATATATATATATATATATATATATATATATATATATATATATATATATGCATTTTATATGTGAACATGAATAATTCTTTAATAGTTGCACTGCCATCTTATTTACTAGACAAATTACATTCTGTTCAAAATTGCGCAGCCCGTGTATATATGGTGCAAAACTTCACTTCTTTTACTGAGTTACACTGCATGGTTATCAATACGTCAGCGTGTCGCGTGCAAAATTTGTCTGATAATGTACCTTGAATATAATGGTGTAGCGCTAAAGTGTATCACCAAACTGGTTTCATCATATCAACCATATCGCGCTTTCAGGTCTTTTAATCAGTTCTTACTCTTTAAACCAGCAGTGAATTTTGAAAGGTTTGATGGCAGGGCTTTTACTAATGGTGCCCAAGAAATTGGGAAATCTCCCGTTAAATGTTCGCAGTAATGACACACTGACATGTTTTTGGAGTCGTTCAAAGATTCATTTATTTTGGGAATTAATATATATATATATATATATATATATATATATATATATATATATATATATATATATGATTCTAAAGACCTTTTCCATAGCTCATCTCTCAACAACAGTCCCCTTACTTTTTATTTTATGTTACGCGAGATGCACTCGGTGACCCCGGTCCTGCCCGTAAGCCCGGTCCTGTCACTTGAATCCACACGCTTCCCAATGACGCAATATAACGGTGTAACCGTAAAAGAGTAACGTTACGGGACTGGTATTCCTTGTAACCTTCTGCTCCCCCTATCGAAAACTTGAATACATTATAACAGGCACTGCCGGGAAGTAAACAACTACAGGCGCTGGGACTATAATATATAAACTATATAATAACTTTCAATACATATGTGAAACTAAATGATATTTTTACACATGATATCCAAAGGTATTTAGCTTTAGCACACTAAATACAAACAATTATTTGGACCCTATTTCATGAAAATTTATCATCTCTGGCAGGTTTTGGAGGGGATAATATTTACATTGTGGCCTTGTAAACCACTCATTTATACCATTTACATCAAACAGGATTAACAATACCTTTCCTAAATTTTGCGGGAGGGGTGAGAATAAATGGGTTGACGGAATGTTATGTATCTAAACCAGGTTTAGAATTAACATACATTGGAAGCATAATACTTTATTTATTTAAACCTTATACCCTATTAGAATGATTTTTTTGAGAAAGTGAATCCACTACTTCTGAGAAGTTGATTAGAATAAATAACACTGGAAGCATAATAACTTATTTTTTCAAACCATATACTTATTTTGTAATGAATTTGAAATGTGAGACAAAATTATATATATATATATATATATATATATATATATATATATATATGTGCATTTTATATGTGAACATGTGTAATTCTTTAATATTTGCACTGCCATCTTATTTACTAGACAAATTACATTCTGTTAAAAAAAGCGCAGCCCGTGTATATATTGTGCAAAAATTCACTTCTTTTTCTGAGTAACACTGGTTACCATCGTCAATAATGTACCTTGAATATCATGGTGTAGCGCTAAAGTGTATCACCAAACTGGTTTCATCATATCAACCATATCGCGCTTTCAGGTCTTTTAATCAGTTCTTACTCTTTAAACCAGCAGTGAATTTTGAAAGGTTTGATGACAGGGCTTTTACTAATGGTGCCCAAGAAATTGGGAAAAATCTCCCGTTAAATGTTCGCAGTTCGGACACACTGACATGTTTTGGGAGTCGTTCAAAGATTCATTTATTTTGGGAATTAATATATATATATATATATATAAATATACATATATATATATATATATATATATATATGATTCTAAAAACAGTTGTCCCTACTGTGATCACACTCCTACGCCTTCGAGTCTGATTCCTAGAAACGCGCTACACCACTGTTTATAAGAACTGATCTTATGACAAGCTAGAAATTAATAATATGTACAGGAATGACGTGAACAATCGGTGTGGAAAAGCCAGTTTGAACCAGAGCAAACAGGATATGTCGTTTTTGTCTGTAAGCTCCGCCCATTTCATCTCAATCTAATAACATTCTGAACAGTGATATAACACAATGGAGCTGGCCTTGATGTCATTAGAGAAAATTTTCCACAGGCCACCAATCCAAGCCAAAAAATGTCTTTTTTTTTCACTTTTTGATGACATCATATGCCCGATATATATACTAGAACCCCTGGCCACCTTCCAAAACACAAGCTTTCATGCGATGTGCCTAAAGTCACGTTCACTTCATTAACACGGATATCCTTGGTCGGTTGCATTCAAATTCTGGCCCTCATAGCTATGAATAAGCCGTCTCTGTACGATCAAAAAAGACACACCTGTTTTGCAATATAAATGAAATTATTTGAATAAAAAATCCTAGCCCACTTGTGAGCTATGGCCTTGGCGCGGCCTCCACTTGCCGTCGTGTGTCTGTTAACACTAGCTGCTTTTCTCAGCAATGCCTGGACAGATACTCCCAAAATAATTGTGTATAAGTATATGTTGGCCAAACAGGCAACGTACCAAAATTGGTGACTCCACCTACATTTTTGATGAGTTTGTGTACATTATTTTTTGCAATGATCCCATATGAAATTTCACTCTTTTTAACATTGTATAAATCAAATAAAAATACATGCATTTTCCTGGCAGGCATATATCCCTGTCTTCATTCAAATTGTGAAGAAAAGTGGTCCTACCGGTTCTTTATAACCATGTCACACACATTGGTACTTTGGCCCTGTTTCTTGCCCATTTCCATTAAACTCACACACAACGGATGGATTTTCTTAACGAAAGTTGTAAGAATTCTCTCTTTGTTATGAACATATATTGTTCTTGGTAAGCATGTCAGTTTGTAAGTCGGAGGGGGAATATTCATTTTTTTTACAATTTAAGGGGTGTAAGTCTTTCTCAGCACTTTCAATTGTCTTTGGAGTGTATTCAAGCATTTTCACTGGCATCTTTAATTATTGAATTAAGGTAAAGAATGTGCATCCTTCTCAGATTAATTTTTCTCAACATGTAAAGTGTGAGGACAATAGCAGTGGATGAACCGGTTCTTCAGGATTATCACAAAACTAAAAATGGATAGTTTTGTAGCCTTATTGTACATATAGTCAATGACCTGCACCTGAAGTCTTTATCCTTAAGCCAGTTTGCTGGTGACAGGTTGCTGGCTATTTCATCAACATATTACTGTTGTATTAATTTGGTCTCATCAGATTGTTAACTTGTCTATTCATTATATCTGAAAGTCTTGGGACTTCCCATGAGTATGTGTATCTAAATATGTTGATAAATGAGTGAAAACAATCTCGAAAACATAATGCCAACCTGGCGCTTATAAAAAAAGTATGCCCCCTTCTAAAGTCATCCAGTGTTACAAGCATGTTTTATACCTTCTACTTGAAGAATGCTCGTAGTAAGTTTTAATATATTTGTGTACACATAAAAACATTTAGATCTTTTCCAGCTACCTGTTATAATCTTACGGCTTTTTTTTGTTGATACCTTTTAAAGGAAAAGTTATACTTTGATTTGCTGGAACGGTTGGTGGAACCCGAGTTCTCAATAAAAAAATATCAAAATGCAGCCTGCCATACGAAGATAGTACTTGTTTGCCCATCAGACCCAGAATTGTTGGCCCTAAGAAAGTTTTTGTATCTAGCTCCTACTTTGAAATGAATGGCTCCTTTCCACTGGCTTGGAGAAACAAGGAGCTTAGCGGCACCAGGAAAAAACATATTTTCGCCGCTATTATTATGCCTAAAGTATGTGAAGGAACTTTTCCTGCTTGCTTTGACATGGACTCAGGTCCTTACCTCCAAGTCCGTGTACACGTCCGAGTCAAGGACCCTCGATTCCAAGTCCGAGTCGCTAAAAAAGTGGACCCGAGTCCCAGTCATGAATTGTGTCCAAACTTACTGCTTGGCACAAACTGACTGATTCATAACGGGGTGCCTCTTTGTGACATCCCCACCTTTAATTACATCCTGACTTTCAGTTCTCAGCTGCCCGGGAGCGCACTGCATTAACAGGCCCTTGTATTTTTTATGTATTATTTCACAGCATGCATATTTGTAAATCCAGTAATGCAGCTTTCCTTGAAACTTGGAATATTCCTTGATTGACAAAGCATTATGATAAATACAGATGATTCTGATAACCCAAACCTTACATTGGCTTATAGGATAAAAATGTATGCATATTTATGAACACTGATGTCCCCGGGGGGGGGGGGGGGGAGCGTTCCGGTGGTGTATGTTTAAACTTACCGCTATGGTGTTCGTGCGCAATCATGAACGCGTGACCAAAGTCACCTCAAGCTTCGCTCGTAGAAACCTTTCCTGTTTAGGAACGAGTGTGGAAGAATAAAGATGGTTGAAACTCTGCCTCTTGCGACTGCGGTCACCCTGGGAGGGTCCCTCCTGTTTAACCTGATTGCATTTGGGGCGCCTTACTGGTTTTCTTTACACACTTCACACTTTGGATTATGGCAATCCTGTGGCAAGGTCTCATCGGTGACAATCTGCGTTTCAAACACCAGCTTTAAGATAGGTAATTATATTATACGTGTACTCTTACACATAAGGATGATTTAAAGATTAAAAGAACTCTCGAATAAGGTCATTTGGACGTTTACTGTGCGAACTACGAAAATATGATTTTCAGCATTAGAGAGTCGGACAGGGCACGAATTGTAACCATTTGGTCTAGAATTTTCTTACATGATATTTAGGGAGGTCCTGGGTAAATATCCTTGAAACAAATAATATGGTCATAGTGACCTATATTCTGCGAGCAACTGGAAATATGAGTATGATTTTGAGCACACAGACAGTCAGGCAGGACAAAGATTATTTCCGTTAGGCCTTGAATCATCTGACGCAACTTCCATGACGGGTCCGGCCATATCTTCCTGGAAACCTGACACTATGTCACAGTGACTTATATTCGCGAACTAGGGGCCAAACACTTGATTGTGTGCACCCAGAGGTTCATTGTTTCCCTTGCATATTGATGATGGACAGTTTCATCAGTTCCTCAACACTAGATGTGCCACCTGTATTTTTTTTCTATTTTTACGCACATTTCTCTCATTTTAGACCGTCAAATAAAGCAGTTGTATCAGTGTCTCACCCATGAATTCTGCACGTGTTTGAGACCGTAAAAAGAAACAGTTGTATCAATTCTTAAGCCATGGCTAAAGCTTGTTTCTTGAAACCTTGTATATTTATTAATCATTATTAGTTTCATCATTTCCCGAAGAATGGCGATGCCAATTTATTTCTAATTTCCACACCTTTTCGCACTATTTTGAGACCGTCAGAAAAAGCAGGCGTGTTTATTCTTTGCCATTTTCTTGAAACCTTGTATGTTTATAAATGAATAGTTTCATCGGTTACTGCAGACCTATCGCTCCACCTATATTTTTGCTATTTTTCACACATTGTTTCCTCTATATTTAGAATTTCAAATGATGGCAATAGTATCAGTTTCTCAGCTTTGACTTCATCTAATGTCCTGAAACTTCATACTACAAATCCTGATACAAATCATCTGACACCTTGACAGTTAGTCATGTAGTGAGCCGTAGTGATCACCCTTTGTCGGTCGTCCGGCCAGCCAAGCATCCGGATATCCGTTAACAGGTACACATTTAAACTGTAAACCCCTGGGAGTTCAAAGTTTACATGATGACAGGTCCTTATAGGTTCGATGTTGAAACTGACATAGGTCACAATAAACTTTATTCTCCGGATTATACAGTAAAAAAATCAGAATCCATCAGTCATGGCACAATTATAAATGTAAAACCATTGAACTTCATATTTCACATGCAATTTGGGCCCGATAGTCCTGTGTGGAAACCAAAAGTAGGTCACTTTGACTTATTTATTATGAGTATTGGAGCAATGCCTCAAAAGCCATTGTCCGTTATTAACTTGGCACAAATCATACCTGTAAGGCCCAGGAAGTTCAAACTTGATCTGATGACTAGTCCTAATAGGTCCTCTGATGAAACCAGAATAAAGGTTATAGGACCTGTATTTTCTGTGTTACGACGCAAAAAGTTCAGAGATCATCTGTCATTATGTCAAAAGGAAACAATTTGTAAATGAAAGACCCAGGAATTTACAAACTTTAGATGTTATCTGGGCCAGTAAGTTCTTATGTTGAAACCTGAATGTATTTGGCAAAAGCACAGGCTTGGATCTCAGAAGACACAGACATTTTGGAACAAATGCATTTAACTGAGGGTTTAAGGTAAAAAAAAAAAAACACTGTAATGTCCAAGTGTTCACTTATTATTTAATAGGTTTCAAGCTGTTACATATTAGATTAGGGCATTTATATTTAACCAGTGGTGAAAACAGCTCTTTGGGAGAGAGTATGTATTGTCTGGGAGCAGATGGAAAGTAAAGGGACTGCCTTTCTGTCGGAGTCCAGCAGAGAAGAAAAGGTAGTAGGAACAGCTGATGGTACACACACGTATACTATTATATGGACAAGGCAAGGACTGTGTTTGAAATAGTAGGCGTTGTGTCAAGCTGGTGTTTGTGCTATAATTTCATTAGAATGTAGGAATATAAAAGTATTTACGATGTAGGAAAATTAAAATATTGATATTTGCCTGTCTGATAATAAACCATATAGGATCTCAATCGTCAATTTAAGATAGTTTGCATTAGAATGTAGGAATATAAAAGTATTGATGATGTAGTAATATTAAAATATAAATGGTTGGCTGTCTCTTAATGAACCATATAGGTTATAAATCGTCAAGATAAGAAAGTATTAAAAAAAGTTAAAACATAGTTAAAAAGTATTAATTAATAGTATTGTAATATTATTTCAAATCAACAAATTAAACATAGAAAACAAGAAAGACTTTTTTTTAGCATTTCCTTTTTTCAGCCCCTTACTTTAATAGTACTTTTACTAATTATATGATTCTGACTAGCTGTGTCACCTTTAACATCATAATGGAACATCAAGCTCATTTACTAAGAGTTACCTATCAGGAGGATATCTCTGTGATAGTATTTTTTAAATTACATTAGAAAATGCAGCAGTACCTTTTTTAACAATCTGTTTAACATGCAACTCGGCTGACAAATTTAAGCCTACATGAGGTGACATGTGTGTTCAACATGAATTGTCTCAGGCTGACATTACTTACTAATTCCAATCTTCTTCATCTATGTTTCATTCTGCATTAAGGTATAGAATCGTACAAAGACACACCGTGGTGCCAGGGCTAGGCTAGCTTCTCCCATGGCTGGATTAATGCACGAATTCTTATTTATGTCACTGTAACTTATGTTTAAGATTGTATTGAGTTGATGCGCCATAAGGAGGTTTCTTTATGAAAAAAAATTGCTGTTAAGCTTCAAACATTGGTCCCATGTTGGGGTATTGGTCAGTGTGTTTTTGATATCCGACGTCCGTGTTTGGTTCAAAGTATACAGATGACGTCAGCGTTGTAGTTGATATTATATTCAACTTAGTGCGAGGTAGCGTTACAATTGACTTGTCAAGCATGAACACTGTGGAAAGAGTTTAATACGTTACAAACTTCCAACAAAGCAATAAATCATTCACAATATTTAACTGCTTGCCTGTACCATGATACACAGTCTATATGACGCTGTCTGTCAAACTTTATGGCTATATGTATTGTCCCTAAAGGCAGTTCCAGGCGAGGACGAGATGTGTGTATTGACCCGGAGGAAAATAAATATTAAGTAAACAATCTGGTAATAATAATTAGCACTTAAAATGCCATCATATGACATACATGTCCCCCAGTTATTTTGTTCATTCAAATTCAATGTGATTCTTTGTTGCTTAATAAATAATAATCTATATTGAAACGAGGTTTTGTGATAATCGGTAAAATTAATGCAATAATTATGACATACTGATATTTCTATCCATTATTTTATATTAACAGAAAATTATGTGCATTCGGACAAACAGATATCATTCTCAAAATAAAAGTTTTAGTCATACTTGCTATGTGTACCCTTTGCAACCTTCAGACGTTTCTTTAAGAAGTGACGTCGCAGGATCCGTCTTTTAGCTGACGACATATTTTCTCATATTTATGGTCCTAATTATTACCATCATCCAATCATTGTCTACCCAATTTTACGTTGCACAGATATTCATACATATTACACCCACTTTTAATTGCCATTCTCTTGGACTTTTACTTGCCCCAGGCAAGCGGTTAATCAAATGTCCTGCCCTGACATGTAATACTGGTAATACTCTTATATTTTGTGCCCTACAGATGCTGTTCTGGGACAGTTGCTAGTTGTATTTCTTTCATGTCATTGCTAAATGAGCAATCAAATAAACAAAGCAATCAGACTATCCTTTAACTTGTTCTGGGAAGGTGTTCTGAACTAGTTTTCTCAATATTCAGCTTTCTCATTGCAGGAAGCGTAATCCATCTTTGCAGATATTGGATAATACACTGTTTGATAATTCACTCATGTTTTATTTTGTGCTAATATTTGCGTAGCTCATTTACCTTTTGTGTCCGTGACCACAGATAATCTATGTGTGCGTGCTAACTTAAGAAATATTCACACATATTTTTCAGTGTCTACCTTTGCATAGATACAAGTGAGAGGAGGCAGGCTATTTGAAATGGGGTAATGGCCTTTACTGTAAAAGCGACCATGACCTTGTATCACCTGTTTTGGATGAAAGTCCTACATTATCTCAAAGACGAGAAGATGGGTTACCTTGACAAATCAGAGTCAGGAAAGATCTTCCATTCTCACATAGAGTAAATCCTCCTTTTACTGGTCAATATTTATCTTTTTTACGTGGTCTTATTTTTATTAGTGTTCTTGGCTACATTAAACTTAGAATCGGCTTATCTGAAACTGATAGTACAACCTTGTGCCAGACTCTCTTTCTTTCTGTTTGTTCAGATTTCAGACATTTTGACTGTAAATGTCCCACCTATGTTCTTCATAACTATAACTTCATCTTTGCCTTTTCCTGCTTTACCCATTAGTAAAACTGTTAGAGGCAGTTGTCAAGGTGATCATCAGAGTGTGCCAAATTCAGTCGTTGCTTTGCTGTATTCCACCGTGCATGGTCTTGCTGACTGCCAAGCAAATGATATGGATACAATTTAGATTATAATCACAATTTAGAAGGTGTTTATTTGTACATAATATTGATGTCAGATGTCCCTGATAAAGGACAAATGGCATGGGATTAAACATCAGAGTAAATATATCACCGGTGGTTTCTTTAATCCACCCAATGCTTAACCAAGATACTTTGGCAGAAATCACTTTCAAAGACATGATCGGAGGAAATGCTATTATAAATATATACCATGTGTTTGATGTACATACCAGATATGATCCTGAGTATCCGGCTTACACCTTGTGGCCTACACCTCTAACATTTGAATTGCAATTGGAATTCTTTCAGTATATCAGACTATGTACATTTGATAAATGGAACTATGTTTGAAGTGACCTATTTCAGAATGACACTAAAGCCACCATAAAAGCATTAGGCATGGACTCAAACGGTACACTAAACAGACTACCAATTCAGATGACCAGCTAAAGCATGTAACCCAGTCAATCAAAGACCTCGTGGTCAATGTTAACATAAGAACAAATGAACATGAAATGATTCCCAACAAGGTCTTTACTTGATCCAAGAAAAAAAAACTGAATGGAACTTTTATCCTCTAGAATAAAGGCCTGTTTCATTACGCATATAATTCATGCAAATACGAGAATTGCCTATAGGTTCACATTTTTCAATAAAAGGGTCATTGGTCAACATACCCAGTTTGAAAAAAAAGTCAAAATTTTTATCAATTTAAAACAAACTTGAGTACAAAAATGTAGAGTGCCCCCTTAATGTACATCCAGCTGTAATGCTAAGTGAACTATACAACTTGATGAGACATAATCGGTTGTATAAAGATTCCAACATTACAATGAATAGTAACTGGCCTGAAACTTTCAAATATTCACAAAAGCATTAACCTTTTAGTACTGACAATTTAGTAGAAATACATGACGTTGTAGGAATTCTATTCTAGATACCTAGCTTGAAGATACTAAACTCACAGGGAATGACATAATATCAATATCTCTTAGAGAAGGGCAGAAACCTTTCCTTTGGGTCTGTTTTAAGACAAAGATTCTGAATGTATGTCGTTTCTATAAATAATCTGTGAGCTAAGAAGACCAGTCAATGCTTAAAAAAAAGTAATGTTCCTTACAGTGACATTTGCTATTGGGAACTCAGAGTACCTGATCGTAGAGTTCCTGAAATGTTCCATATCTGTACTGTAAAATGAAGAAATTACAAGTAGAACAAATAACAGGTAATGCCACAAATCTTCGAAGGTATGAACATCTTGGAAACCTGATAAAAGGTTACTATGGCCATGTTTAATGAGTTCTTCGCCAAAAGAAGCATTTTCACCAGTAAGCAAATAATAAAAGTTTCAAGATGCTTTCCATTCTAATCACCAGTCTCAGATCATTCAAAACTGGCACATTGACACCTATGTCAAAGTTCTGTCTCTACCTGCTTAAGTGGTTATTTGTACATTTATAAGCACGACTAAAGCAAGATTAAATCTCATACAACTCATGTCTGGTATCATCTTGGTCACTTTTAATAAGACGATTTGATGTCTGTAAAAATAAACTAGCAGCAAATTCAGTTGAGCGTCATGACTGATGGCTCACTGGTTATTAATTGGATAACCAACCAGGACATTTCTTGTTCAAAATGTACTGTTCAACAAAAGGTAATTAAGTATAGTTAAGTTATGAACAACAAATGGACGCTACAACAGTAAACAACCCGGCCACGGATGGGATAATCTTTACATCCATAGGGCAAATGGTGTACTTGCGTGAAGCCCAAGCTTTAAGGTGCCGTCCTTGATAAATATTAATGAACATGAGACTAGAAATCTGCATTCTAAGGAATGCAATCCCTTTAATGGGATGTTCTCAAAACCGTGTTTGTAATCGCAAATTCGGTCTATATTCACCAGGGTCTTTCTTGCATAAGTGGTTGTATGTTTGTTTATATTCCTAAATGACTATTCTGGATCCGGATCAACGCAAAAGTCCAAACAATTCTTGGCTGGACCATTCCCGAAATGCTCTGAAAATGTCATGAGATTCCCATCAGGATCCGCGCGAGTTACTTGTACAAAAACACAAACACTACCGAGGAATGCGCCGCCCCCCCCCCCTAGCGGAGGAAATAAAAATATACATAACCAAAAGAAAACATGAAATAAATAATTGTAAATGAGAACTGCAGTCATTTATTGGTATCAGGAAGAACTTCCGTTTTAAACGTTTACAATGCAGGATATTATAAATTACGAATTGGTGAGTTGAACTGACAGAAACATTTATTTGAAAGTGTATGCTTACAAAATTTCTGTTTGTTACTTGTTACAAGATCTGCTGTTGTAAGATAGTTCGGTTATGTCATGCATTCAGCGGCACCGAAAGGAATTAACCCAAGCACTTCAAGAGAAAAAAATTCGCAGACACACCTAATTCAGCGCTAGTACCACACCAACTGGGAGATTGTTTGTCAGAATCTCAGCTGAGGAGCGGTGAGATTTTTTCACGGTCGGCCCCAAATCCGGGTTGGCGCTTTGCAGGCTTAATAAGGGGGACTCTTCACTCACAAACGAATAAACCTTTCTGGGGTCACCCAGTGTTGTGACTAACATGAATGGAACACCATGCCTGGTTAATACCTGAATAATCGAGTGTAAGCCCCAGCACGTAATCCGAAACCGGAATGGAATTCTGCAGTCTTACTTAATGAATTCTGCAGATGTACAACGTACTTCGTAAAGCAAGCATTCAAAACGGAAACGGATAACCCTACAACAAAAATCTTTTAACAAATTGAGAGTGTCAGCAAGAACAGTATGGGCAAAATTGGACAAATATTGTCCAAGGTATCAGACGACAGATTGTCAATTCATAAGGTTGGACTTTCGTTAGTAAAAATACATGTAGAAAGGGCAAGTCTTACTTTATCAAAGATTTCTTTATAAGGAGTTGGAAATCAGGTTTTTCAAGCTGTTACTAATATGTAATAATTCGTTTATTAATAAATTTAATTAAAGTTCGTAATTTTATTTTTAAATTCCTATTTACCCAATTAAAACCAACAATTAATGCAGACACAACTAGAAATCTTCATTCTAAGGATGCAAGCTGTGTGTCTGGGTGTGGGGGGGGGGGGGGGGGGGGGGCTGAGATCCATACTGTGGGATGCTCGTGTTTCCATTCACTCATTCGGCCAGTATTATCGGGTTCCTAAGTGACTGTGAATTTATTAAGATCCCTGGTGTGACTTTAATCGATTTTATGCCCTGTACATTTAATGAAATTCCGTTCAGAACTGCTTGCATTATGTTGTCAGCAAACACACTGACAACCACGCACACGCAACATACATAAATGCACGAACGAACGTAATGAACGCATACCATACTGCTGGAGGCAAAAATGATGATGAAATTGAAAAAAAAAAAATTATGATATCCAATGTGTGAGACGTTGCACATGGCCCATCATAAACAGTTAAATACAATTTCGGGAGAATACTTCCACAGGTGTTTAGAAAGTCTATTAACAGGTGACCGTGAGCAATAAAAGACAATTCCGAGAAAATAATTCAACTCAGTTTAAAGGGACTATAATCTACTGCCTTTCTATTACCACCGACTTAGTGTTGGCGCGCACACACATAAACACACCTTCACACACATGTGGCGGAACATATTGTGACCTGCTGTAATAAATCCTGGATCTACCCTTGCCGCATGTAAAGTAATCACCAGTGACCTGGTCACATTCCGCACCATCTAAATCCAAGTCCGTCATTGAGTTTCGAGTCCAAGTCTACCCTTTTCGAGTTATTTGAAACCCAAGACCAAGTCCGTGTGCCAGTCCATTAAAAATATCCTTATTTAAAGAATTTTAAAATGGAAATTTGAGATTTTCATGTATGTTTTTACGTTAGTTTATATATATGCTTTTTACTTGAATGCTTAATAACATTTAGCCTCCGATGGAAGTCTAAACCTTGGTTTATAGTCCTGTTTGTAATAATATGTTATTAGTTTGCACTTGGAAATATGTCTTTATAGTATGTGAATTTTTTTTATTGTACTTGAGATGGATTCGTTCTGAATTTTTAATCTTAACCAGTACAGGACCCTCGAGTCCAAATACGACTCCAATTCCCTAAAAAGTGGACTTAAGTCAGGCCTCGATTCCTACATCACTAGTAAATGCCAGTTTTTTGGAAAATTTATTTTAGGATTACGTTAGACGTGATTAATCTATAGTTATCAGCATAAACCTTTTCTTATAATGTTTCTTTCAGACTGGTTTAATGCGACTCGAGCCATGATGGTCTTTGCGATGTTGTGCGTGGCGGCCGCCACCTTGGTTGCGGTCTTGTTCCTGGCGAAAGAGAACTTCAGATCCAAAACCTACACCAAGATCATAGTCGGAACCGCCTTCGCGTCAGGTCAGTATCGAGAGCACGTAAATATGTCTTAGTATTTGCGGTGTTACTTGAACATCGGTGGTACAATTCGATAATGCGCGCGTGTGTGAGAGAGAGAGAGAAAGAGACCCTGGCGTACACCAAGTTTACATCTAGGAAGAGTGCATGTTGATATTCTGGTCTTTTGATTTGACTGTGTTAATTAATCCGTAATGTAATGTTTATGTCATTTCTTCTTATATCGAGAGTGTGCCAATGCTTGCCATTATACAAGTCATAAATCATACATGTTATCACGAATAAAGAATGGTATTTGGTGGGTAACCTATTCATTTTGACCGTCGTATAGCCTCGTGATACACATTCCAGAAAGTTTTGTAATTTAATATATGATGGCCTTCGATTTTCCTGATAATTTCCATAAAGGAGAGATACGCAAATTTAGTAAAAGCGTGTAATTACGAGTTTGTGTTATGAATGGATCATTCATTTACTTCATGGAGTTGATAAATCCTACTACTATTTAGTTCAACAAGTTAAAGCACCCTTACTTCAACAGAGGTTTACACTTTTATTATCTTTTCTGTACACAAGTTGGTACATCCTCTTTGTGGAAATTTGCCGTGTCCCATGTGTTGTTTACACCCTATGACCTATTTGATTTACAACCAGCAATCGAATTCATTAATTATTCTGTCAAGCTGAAAAGGAAGTATAAAGCACATGTAAACTTTATATATACCATAGCGTAAACTATGGTATAATATTTAGGTAGCACTCCCGCCTCTATAAGTTAAAGTTTAACTATAAATCTTCACTTTAAGGGATACAGGCCTCCGCCATGTTGGGGGTCAAGACTGTGGGATGCTCCCCGTACGGTGTTTACATTAACTTATTCGGCCATGATTCCCAGGTCCATAAGTGACTTTATATCTGTGAGTATTCCTTGACGATATCCTGAATTCGGATAATATAGGGGGTTTACACCAAAACATATCCCTAATGATGTGCCCGACTCCCGTCTCCATTTTTAAGAAAGAGAGAGAATGGAAATTAACTTAAGTTTATTATTTTTTATTATGCTTGTCATTTTACGTAAGTATTCATTTTTATTATTTGTCTGGTTTAAAAGAAAATACATTTGCTTGCTAGTTTATCATCTTTTCTTTTATGTATTTATTTTTTTTTTATTCTGCTTTAATGCCGATCGAGGCATCCTGCCGTTTAATGCGTATGTTACATTATAAATCTTATTGAATAAGACAGCACGTAAGAGATACCCCCTCCCATACTGAATCAGAAGCCCGCCCCTCATTAATTGTATTTATGTATTCGCCACCTGATTAATTATCCTATTTGTAATATTTCCCGAAACAAATGTACACGGAATGCTCCACGCCTGCGAAATAAAAACCTGATATGAAAACTCTTTTCATAACGTTGAATCTCATCCATTTTATATTTAGGACATCTCCCAGGAAATACTCCTGCTGCTTCAAGACCCATTTTTACTTTAAAAATAGGAAGATATTCCAGTGGCCTTAAAACTTATTCCTTCACTTATCAGCAGTGGCGTCAACTGACCTGTCGATCGAACTGTCTCGTTAGTGAAGCTTGCTTCTCTGCAAAGCGTTTTCCAACGCCAGACATGTGCGCTACCGACATGGATAGGAATCAGGGATCTACCAAATATTTTCCATATGGCAAAATGTGTTCCTAACAATATGTATCATTGTATGCACAGAAATTGAACCAAATTATGTAATTTTAATTATTTATATATCTTATTTCCATTATATAAATATCAATTCATTCTCTGGACATCAGGTAGTGATTACATTGACCACACCCCTGCTAAATGAAGGGGGATATATACACCTTCCTATATTGACGCCCCTGCTTATCAGTGATCAAAATGACATTTATCTTTTAATATATTTTCAGCACTGTTTGCCCTGATTGCTATTAGCGTGTTCGGGTCTAAGATGCAGTCAGCAACCTACTTGGGTTGGGCCTATTGGATGGCCCTGATACATCTGATACTTGGTGTGGTTGGCGGCGGACTGACGGCCTACCAATCGACACCGACAACCGGCTGAATTCTTTATATAGAGACATTTCTGTGCAGTATGCATTGAAATGCTTTTGCCATGAAATGTCAAATATGTATATACATACAAGTAAAGTACGGTAACCAAGAAATCTGATGTTACATTTGCCTCAGAGTATAAATATAATTTAATGATAAAAAACAGTTAGATTTACGCAAGTGCTTTTTTGTGTTAATCAGAAAATTATCAGTTAAGAAAACTATTTTTACATTTTAATATTTTAATGGCTAAATTTATGTTACTCATTACAATAAACACACATATCGGATACCAGATGATATTGATGTAATATGTGATCGTTGAAGTTTAGATAAGCCTTGTCATACTACATATAATGTGACAGAGGAGAGTTTGAATACAATTGCATGTTCAGTGCAATTCTATTTGGGATTTTATTGCATTTGACTTTGATGATGTATATCGCAGTTCATCATGCTGTCACTAAGTAACAGCTGATGTGACTATTTAACCCCTGATGTCACCGTAACATCCGATATCACTGTGTGGCTAATTGTAACAACCGATGCTACAGCTGATATGACTATGCAAACCATCGATGTCACTATGTAACAATTGATATCACTGTGTATCATCTGATGCAACTATGTAACAACCGACATTACTGTGTAACAGCTGATATGATTCTATAACAACCGATTTTAGGTTTCAAGAAATATCAGGTATTTTTTCATAAATTAAGTGCAGAGCTTTAAATACAGATTCAAACATGGGTTATGACCATCTAAGATTTCAAACATCCATTTTAATAATTTTGACTATTTCTGTAAATTGCAAACATGTTTTGAACAGGTCATTTAAACCGATTATGTTTTAAGCACAAGCCGCATTGGTCAGGAAATATACATTTGAACACTTGAAACGACGAGGATCATATATACAACTTTTGTGAAAACATAACACCTGGAAAAACGAGGATCATATATATAAATGTTATGAATACATGGCACCAGAAACAACGAGGATCATATATACAACTGTTTTGAATACATGACACCTGGAACGACGAGGATCATATATACAACTTAAGTGAATACATAAACCTGTTATGAATAAAGTATTTGTTATAGCCCTGTGCAATCTTATGCATCACGTAAGGCTCGGATGATATAAGGTTTCACGCTTCATCTTACCTAGAAAAACTTCTGGAGGTTTCCATACAGGGTTTTAAGCTTAAATACATAAATGAAAGGGGCTTTTAGCAGTTTTGCTTGCTCTAACTTTAAAAAAAGATCAGTTCAGCAACTCTCCAGTTAGGTTTAACAGTGAACAACCCTGGTTTTTGCATCTGTATAATGATTTTACATGTTTTACCTGGATTTTTTTCAGATTGTATTATACATTCACAACTTTTAAATATCACTTACAAGGTATGTTTGCTTTTCATTATATTCAGCGGTTTTAAACTGTTATGTTGGGATAGTGTTTTTCATTGAATCATGTTGACATCTAGGTATTCTTGGATGCCGGGTATTGTTTGAAGATCCCCTTTTTTTTCAGAAAACAGATAAGCTTACTCGATCCGCCGTTACCGCTGACAACTTTGTTACATTACAACACTTGTGATAAATAAACTTTTTCTTTCATATTTTAATTATTCTTTTCTTAATTGTTCTTGAAGACAAGTGTTTGAGTCTGTTGTTGTTAATTGCAACATTCTTTGAAGGGGTTTAAAATAATTGCATTCCAAGTTTACAATATATGCCGCATATATAGGTGTTGAAATTAGCTTCCGGTATTATTCATTCGTATATTATAACGTATTCCAAGTTAGCCGTTATCATAATAAAAGTACGTATACATTGAGAAATTACAAGTAAAATATCAATAGACAATCAATAGGAATAGAGTTGACGCTTAAATATTAGTATTTTTTAAGTATATAAGTATAAAATTAAAAAAAAAAATTATACGGTATTTTAACCTGTTTAAGCTCTTTCGAGTGTTGGCATTTGTTAGCTTTACAGAAGATTTTCTATAAAACACTACCAGCATTAAAGGATGAGGATGATAGGATTGCTATGCCCAATTTCCCTAAACAATAAGTCTATAATCAATATTATGGGTATGGAAGCAGTGAGAGTAAGGAATTTGCTAAATTGGTGCAGAAGTCCTGTCTTTGAGCATAATTTCTTTATTACTTGTTTTGTCTGATTCTTCTATAATAGTTGGCGGTAAATTGCAATGTCAAAATGGCGAACTTCTTCAACACTCCCTACATTACAATGTTCTATACTTACTGCCAAGTTACCATTAGACCTACATTATATGGAGTATAACTGAAAACTTTTATTTTCGGCATTTATTATGCAGCTTATTGATGCGCATGAAATACTAATTTCAAGGGCGGATACAGGCTTTTAAAAGGTAGAGTGGGGTGAGGGGTGGGGGTGGGCTCAACACCATAGCCCAGGAAGACATTTTTGCCTGGAATCTATTAAACGTGTCCCCCTGGCCCCCTCCAAAACCACTACAAAGACCCCTGCCTTGGGCTATAGCGTCTGACCTACCTATGCACACGGAAAGTTCAGAGGGCACGCATTTTAGGTACGCGATTTGCATTATAAAAGAAGGTTTCTTCTTATCACAGCCTAGGAGTATGATAATATGGTCAAATATATTCCTTAAATATCATCTACGTGGAAATGACAAATGTAGGTGATCTAACAAACACATATATTAATTACCGTTTCGCATGGACCGATACCTTGGTATGTGATCGCAGGTGATAGACTTCGTGAAAAAGAAGACTTAATGAAAGAAATTCAATATTTCAACTTTGACCCAACACCACTTATGAAGCCTCCATGTCCCAGCCCTACCAATTAGGTCTTATTGGCAAAACACTACTTCGTCTTGATGATTAGAGAAATAAAAACTCACTCGATTTCTCTCAAAAAAGTTTGGGACAGTGAGTTGGAATGTTAGCGAGCTAACTTCTATCGAAATTGACAGCATCATGTTCTTGAGACATATAGATGTATAAAAAAGGCAATATCATATTTTAAGATTATTTAAAGATATTTAAGCAACCAATGCACGAGTAACGACATACGCTGGAAAAGCACTGTGATCCTGCGACATTCAATCATCATTTTAACCTAAGCTTAAGGAAAATAGAATGAAAAAGATAACTTACATTGAAAGAGCTAGTAGGGAGTCAGCTGATGGGGGATCTCTAGAGCTATCAACATATATATATATATATATATATATATATATATATATATATATATATATATATAAATATATATATATATATAGAGAGAGAGAGAGAGAGAGAGAAAGAGAGAGAGAGAGAGAAAAAAGAGAGAGAGAGAGAGAGAACAGATTTCTTAGAATTAGTAAAAAAAGACTTGACGAGGAAGTAATCTTCTGAATCACCGGGCATTTCGAGCATATTTATATATCACACACGTGATGGGCGGGTAGAAAAAAGAAGTGACGAGACAGTAACCATCTAAAATCACCAACTGTGACGATCAAATACATACGTGACACGTAGCGCCCACTACATTCGATCTAATCGCTCCCTCGACTCAGTATAATTGGAGTAAATAAAGCATACCGTATAAATATAGGTCTATCAGTTTTAAACTATCGAAGTTCAGATGTCACTCAGGCCGACAGGAGAGAAATCTGGCCAGCCACCCGTGACAGGGACATTGAGAGCGGTTGCACACATTCTTTAGCACATGACCGTCGCAGGACATTTCCCCGGCCATTTCTGGAAGTTTTTACTGGTAATCAAACAGGATACAAGGATAGCAGACAAAATTTGTCATACGTCGTATCCAGATCCGCATTTTATTTATACAGGATCCATTTCAAAATAACGGTATTTTTCCCATTGACTCATAATAGCCAAACACCTTAAACTATATCGCCACATTTCCTTGAAAACTTTCTGAAATAATGTTCACACAAGTACCCCTAAACACACACACACACACTAGGGCTAGGAGGGGTCACTGGGATTTTATGGCATCGGTATTTTTATATCCCCAAATACTTCCAATAAAGGAATTAAGATGTTTAAATTTTTTTTATAAACTGCCCTTTTCGGCCATTTGAAGAAATCATACGGCAACCGGGGACAGATAGCCTTGAAAAGGGGATAGGGTGTTTAAATGCCTCAGTTAATAGTCGCCATTTCTACTTCAAAAAACTTTATTGTATTTGCAATACGTCGGAAAAATCCCTGTTAAAATAATAATAAACAGTATTCTAGAAGAATATTGAATTAAACGGCCTTTTCTTTAATCTTTTTCTAACAGAAGTTATTTTGAGATGCTGTTGACATTTTTGAACAAATTTGTGTATTATTATATTAGTCCTGGACACTCCTAGATATCATTTTGATAAAATTATGAATTTTTACCGTATACACATGCAATGAATGACCAACTGTTAAACCTATTTTAGAGTACCCTTTGTGTATAAGGTGAATGTGGTGTCCCATGTTCCTTTCAAGAATCACCTAATTTTCACTGTGATGCTTCCCCAATACTATGAATAGGTAAATACTTTATTTACTTCCTTTTTATTCAGTCGGGGAAGGTTTAAGATGGAATGTTTGGATGGATTCGTCTTTATTCCTGAGCGGGCGCTACGTGTGATGTTTAAACTTCCTCGTAACAGTTGATGATTTAAGATGGTAATCTCTCGTCACTTCATATTCCTGTCCGTCCACCACGTGTGACGTATAAATATGCTCAACACACCGGGTGATTTAGAAGGTTACTTCCTCGTAAAGTCTTTATGCCACAACTCTAATATATATATATATATATATATATATATATATATATATATATATATATATATATATATATAAATATATAGATCTAAAGATCTCCCACTATCGGCTGACTCATTTCTTACAGTTTCATTGTAAGTCTATTTCATTGAAGGCTATTTCGATAGAAGAAAGCTAGCTTAACATCCAAACTCACTGTCCCAAACTAATTGAGAGGGAGCCTGTTTTTTTTGTTTTTTTTTTTTGCTTCACTTATCCTCAAAACGAGGTTGTGTTAGGCCCATGTGGCCTGATAAGTAGGGCCGGGCCAGGGGCGTGTTGGGGGGGGGGGGCAATTAGAAGGATTGGGCCTAAGGGGCCTGATAGGTGGGACTTAGTCAAAGTGGCCTGATAAGTAGGATTCGGCTAAGGAGGCCCGATAAGAAGGGTTGGGCCGAAGGGGTCTAATAAAGAGGGTTGGGCCAAAGGGGCGTGATAAGTAGGGTTTGGCTGAAGTGGCCCAATAGGTAGGGTTGGGCCAAAGTGGTCAGATAAGTAGGATAAGGCAAAAGTAGCTTGATAAGTAGGATTTGGCTAAAGAGGCCTGATAAGAAGGGTTGGGCAAAAGGGCCCTTATAAGTAGGGTTGTGCCAAAGGGGCCTGGTAAGTAGGATAAGGCTAATGTGGCTTGATAACAAGAATCGGCCTGATAAGTATGGTTTGGCTAAAGGGGCCTGAAACGTAGGGTGAGCTTAAATGGCCTGATAAAATGGTTTCGGCGAAAGGGGCCTGGTAATTATAAGGCTGGGCTGAAGGAGTCAAACGGGCCTGATAAGTAGGGTTGAGCTAAAGTGGCCTGATAAGTAGTGTTGGGATAAATCTGTCTGATAAGTAGGGTTGAACTAAAGTGGCCTGACAAGTAGGGTCGGGCAAAATTTGAAAAATTTAATATCCTTTCATTAATTCTTTATTGATCTGCGACACATATCAATTGATCGGCCCATGCAAAACGGCAATTAATATATAAGGGTATGATAGATCAAGGGTTTGGCTAGAGTGGCCTGATAGGTAGGGTTGGGCCAAAGGGGCCTAATAAGTAGGGTTGGGCCAAAGGGGCCTGATAAGTAAGGTTGGGCCAAAGGGGCCTAATAAGTAGGATTATGCTTACGTGGCTTGATAAGAAGGATTGGGCTAAAGAAGGCTGATTAAGTTAAGTCGGGAAAAAAAGGCCAAAGGGGCCCGATAAGTAGAGTTGGGCTTAAGAAGTGTTGTAAGTAGGGTTGAGCTTAAATGGCCTGAGAAGTAGGGACGGAAAAAATGTTGAAATAATTAATATTCTTTCATTAATTCTTTATTTGTTTACGAACTTTAGCATCTGCGGTCAAATATCAATTTATCGGTCCTGCCAAAAAGGTAATTAATATATGGATATGATAGATCAAGGTCTGCGCTAAAGTGGCCTGATAAGTAGGGCCTGATAAATGTTGAAATATTTAATATTCTTTCATAAGGTTTTTTATTTTTTACGAACTCTCACTTCTGCGATCATATATCAATTTATCGGGCCATGCGGAACGGTAATTAATATATAATGGTATGATAGATCAAGGGTTTGGCTAAAGTGGCTTAATAAGTAGGATTAGGCTGAAGAGGCCTGATAAGTAGGATTGGGCTAAAGGGGGTTTGATATGTAGGATTGGGCTATAGGGGCCTGATAAATAGGATTGGGCGAGAGGGGCCTGATGAGTAAGAATGGGCTTAAGTGGTCTGATAAGTAGGGTTGAGTTAAAGGGGCCTGATAAGTAGGATTTGGCTTCAGGGGCCAGATAAGTAGGATTGGGCGAGAGGGCCTAATATGCAGGGTTGGGCCAAAGGGGCCTGATGAGTAAGATAGGGCTAAAGTGGCTTGATAAATAGGGTTGAGTTAAAGAGGCCTGATAAGTAGGGTTCGGCCAAAGAGGCCTGATAGGTTGGGTTGGGCCAAAGGGGCCTGATAAGTAAGGTAGGGCCAAACGGGCCTGATAAATAGGATTTGGCTAAAGTTGACTGAAAATAGGATTACGTTAAGTGGTGTGATAAGCAGGATTGGGCTAAAGGGGTCTGATCAGTAGGGATAAGCTAAAATGGTCTGATAAGTAAAGTCGGGAAAAAGTTGAAATATTAAATATTTCCACATTAAATTCTTTATTTTTCTCGAACTCTAGTATCTGCGGTCCATATCAATTTATCGGTCCATGCGTAACGGTAATTAATAAGTCCGATTTCCCAGATTTAGTCCCATGTAGATGCCTCCACCAGGTGGCAGTCTCTTGTCGCAATTAATTTGTCTGCCAGAAATTTTTATTATATACCCCGCCACAAAGTTGGCGGGGCATATAGTTTTACCAATGTCCGTCATTCCGTCATTCCGAAATCAAACAGTTGTACGGACTTTTTTTCGCAATGCCGCCAGATATTGGCCTGATTTTTTGTGTGTAAGCAGATAATGACCAGTTACAGATCGAGTTTGCGTTTCGTCCCGGTTGACCAACTTTTGACCGTTTTATGGATCCTAAACATAGAAAATTTCATGAAAAATAGAAATTTTCATGACAAATACACATGTATGATTTTTTTCCGCAATGCCTGCAGATATTGCCCTGATTTTTGGTGTGTAAGCAGATAATGACCACTTACAGATCAAGTTCGAGTTTTGTCCCAGTTGACTTACTTTTGACCGTTTGACGACGGTGCCCTAACATAGAAAATTTCATGAAAAATATAAATTTCATGATAGGTGCACATGTACGGACTTTTTTTTTCGTAATGCCTGCAGATATTCGCATGAGTTTTGGCGTGTGGGCAAAAAATGACTAGTTAGAGATTGAGTTCGCGTTTCGTCCCAGTTGACCTAATTTTGACCGTTTGACTGCTCCTGAACAGAGAAAATTTCATGAAAAATATAAATTTTCATGACAAATACACATGTACGGATTTTTTTGCAATGCCTGCAGACATTGCCCTGATTTGTGGTGTGTAAGCAGATAATGGCCACTTACCGATCGAGTTCGCGTTTTGTCCAAGTTGACTTACTTTTGACTGTTTGACGGTGCCCTAACATAGAAAATTTCATGAAAAATATAAATTTTATGATAGGTGCACATGTACGGACTTATTTTTTCGCAATGCCTGTAGATATTCGCCTGAGTTTTGGTGTTTAGGCAGATAATGACTAGTTACAGATTGAGTTCGCGTTTCGTCCGAGTTGTCCTAATTTTGACAGTGGACTGCTCCTAAACAGAGAAAATTTCATGAAAAATATAAATTTTCATGACAAATACACATGTACGGATTTTTTTTTGCAATGCCTGCAGATATTGCCCTGATTTGTGGTGTGTAAGCAGATAATGACCACTTACAGATCGAGTTCGCGTTTTGTCCCAGTGGACTTACTTTTGACCGTTTGACGGTGCCCTAGCATAGAAAATTTCATGAAAAATATAAATTTTCATGACAAGTGCCTATGTACGGACTTTTATTTTCGCAATGCCTGCAGATATTGGCGTGATTTTTGGTGTGTGGGGCGGATAATGACTAGGTATAGATTGAGTTCGCGTTTTGTTCCAGTTGACCTAATTTTGACCGTTTGACTGCTCCTGAACATAGAAAATTTCGTGAAAAATATAAGTTTTCATGACAAGTGCACATGTACTGACTTTTTTTCGCAATGTCTTCAGATATTGGCCTGATTTTTGGTGTGTGAGCAGATAATGTCTAGTTACAGATCGCGTTTGCGTTTTGTCCCAGTTGATCTAATGTTTACGTTTAACGGCTCTTGAACATAGACAATTTCATGAAAAATTTTCATGACAAATACACATTTACGGAATTTTTTTTAAATGCCTGCAGATACGGGCCTGATTTTTGGTGTATAGGCAGATAATGACTAGTTACAAATTGAGTTCGCGTTTCGTCCTATTTGACCTAATTTTGACCGTTTGACTGCTCCTGAACAGAGAAATATGGGCCAGATTTTTTATAGAAATTTTCATTACAAATGCATATGTACAGACTTTTTTATCATGAAATTTTCCGTGCACGTTCACTTGTCATGAAAATTTATATTTTTCATGAAATTTTCTATGTTAGGGCACAGTCAAACGGTCAAAAGTAGGTCAACTGCGACAAAACGTAAACTGGATCTGTAACTGGTCATGATCTGCACACACACCAAAAATTAGGGCAGTATCTGTAGGCATTGCGGAAAAATACTCTGTACATATGCATTTGTTATGAAAATTTCTATTTTTCATGAAGCTTGCTATGTTCAGGAGCAGTCAAACGTACAAAAGTAGGTCAACTGGGACAAAACACAAGCTCGATCTGTAACTGGTCATTATAAGCCCACACACCAAAAATCAGGGCAGTATCTGCACGCATTGCAAAATAAAAGTTCGTACATGTGCACTTGCCATGAAAATTTATATTTTTCATGAAATTGTCTATGTTCAGGAGCCGTAAAAGTCAAAAGTAGGTCAAATGAAGTAAAACGTGAACTCGATCTGTAAATTGTCATTATCTGCCCACACACAAAAAATCAGGCGAATATCTGCAGGCATTTAAAAAAAATCCGTTCATGTGCCCTTGTCATAAAAATTTATATTTTTTAAATGAAATTGCTTATGTTAGGGCACCGTCAAGCGGTCAAAAGCAGGTCAACCGCGACAAAACGTAAACTGGATCTGTAACTGGTCATAAAAGTCCGTACATATGCATTTGTTATGAAAATATCTATTTTTCATGAAGCTTTCTATGTTCAGGACCAGTCAAACGGTCAAAAGTAGGTCAACTGGGACAAAACACAAACTCGATCTGTAATTGGTCATTATCTGCCCACACACCTAAAATCAGGCCCGTATCTGCAGGCATTTCGAAAAAAATCCGTTCATGTGCACTTGTCATGAAAATTTATATTTTTTTCATGAAATTTTCTATGATAGGTCACGATCAAACGGTCAAAAGTAGACTTAGAAAGTTTAATGAAAAATAGAAATTTTCATAACAAATGCATATGTATACAGACTTTTAATCCGCAATGCCTACAGATACTGCCCTGATTTCTGGTGTGTGGGCAGATAATGCGTTTCGTCCCGGTTGACCTACTTTTGATTGTTTTACGGCTCCTGAACATAGAAAATTTCATGAAAAATAGAAATTTTCATGAGAAAAGAACATGTACAGTCTTTTTTAGCCCGCAGCTCATAGGCTGATTGGCTATTGTCCTCACCCAAGCTCTCCGTCTGTCCGTCCGTCCGTCTGTCCGTCCGTTGTCCGTCCGTCCCGTTTATGTTAACTTTTACCTTGTTAGCCGGATATCTCTAAAAGGGTTCACTGTTGGAAATTTATTTCATCATTTAAGATGTATATCGATAAAATCTCGGTCAAGTTTGAAGATGGGTGACCCTGACCCTATTTTTCTACATTTATAGCTGATTATAGAAAAAAAATCAGGAGCTTATATCAAAGGAACCATTGTGTTAAATTTCACAAAACTTACTATGATCATTTGGAATGATGGTCTGTAATATACGTGCTGCATAATTTTGGTGGCACCACCTACAATTTTTGATTTTTTTAATGAATTTTAGTCAGATTTTTCAATTTTGAAAAAAATCTCCAAAGGTATTCAACACAGGAACTTCATTTCTTCAGTGCTATTGCATGATATATACAAAATCCTGGTCAAGTTCAAAGATGGGAGATCTTGACAGAGCTTAGTATAGAAAAAAAACTTAGGAGCTTATTTACTCAAGAAGCATTTGGTAGATTGTTATGTAACGTGGTACATACCTCTCCAATTTAAATTTATAACTGATTTTAAGCTTTAGCTAATATTCTAGTTTCGCAATGCAATGCTTTCAGATACTGGCCTAATGTTTGGTCTGTGGGCGCATAATGACCACTTACAGATCGGGTTAGCGTTTCTTCCCAGTTGACCTAATTTTGACCATATGAAAGATCCTGAACATAGAAAATTTCATGAAAGACAGAAATTTTTATGAAAAATGCACCCGATGGACTTTTTTTTACAATGCCTGCAGATACTGGCCTGATTTTTGGTGTGTTGCTTGATAATGAACCGTTACAGATCGAGTTTGCATTTTGCCCTTGTTGACCTACTCTTTACCATACGACACATCCTGAACTTAAACAATTTTACAAAATTTAACAAATATTTCTAATTTGCTCCAGGCGGGGGCATTCGTGTCGTTCTAACACATCTAGTTCTCTGTGTGTGATTGTAGTGCATCTTGGCTGACAGTTGTTAAGGTGTTTTATTATGAATCAATTATATTAAATATGTTTTGATTTCGGGCTTGCCATGTGCGATGTCTGAAATCCTAGACATGAATTGCCCCTATAAATGAATTAATTGTTATATTTTTTTCTCTATGTGTGAAAATATTGTAACTTGTCAAATGATGTATATATATTATTTCTTTACTTGTTTATCAACTTTGAGAACATTTTCTTGACATTCCCAAGAACAAAACAAATTGTCTGTATTTCCTGCTTTGATATATCTACTATGGATACGTTCGCAAGATTTATGAAACCATTGTAAGTAATCATCACATTGTGCCATGAGGCCATTATCATAACCGAAGTGGGGGTTTTCTCTATATGGCTGTCTACATGTACAATATACATTTATGGTGGCACACTCATTATCAGACTTTATACTTTGTATCGATTTTTCAGGGAATTCTTACATTCCATTATTTTGCAGACAATCAAAGAAATGCGTGAGGAATTTTTTTGGGTGATAATTAAAAACTTAGATCTTTACCGTATGCTTAACTTCCGCTGCAGCAACAGCAAACAAACCACAGTCATTTCCAACGTTCTTAATTTGGAAAGGGCATTATACTATTTTTATAAGATCGGGAGATTGCTGGAATTAAGGCACAAATTTGTTCAATGACATCTTAAGGTAAAGTTTAATCAACAGAATCAAACTAACTGTATCCGTTGGGCAGCCAATAGCTGTGGCTTTCAACCAGTGACTGAACCAATCAAAATGTAGAATCTGTATCATTTTATTCATTACGGGTTGAAAGACCCGTGACTGTGCCAAAAGTGGGCTTTGTAGACCGTTTATCTGAAATTTATTTTTCATAATGTTTTGAGCAGCATTGATATGCTTATCTGATAACCAGGTTCCAGAAATCTCTGCAACAGTTTTTATCAGGACACATGAATAGGGAAAGTAAAAAAAAGATAAGTAAAAGAAAGATAAATGGAAAGAAATAAAAGATATAGAAAAGAGAAGGGGAGAAAGAGTAAAAGAATGAAGGAACATGTTAAGGAAGAAATAATAGAGGGATGAATGAGGATAATAGAAATGGAATGAACGAAAGAAAACAAGAAAGAAAGAAAGGATTAGATATAATGAAAAAAAAAATAGATTGATAGAGAGAAAGAGAGATTTAAAGAAAGAAAGATACGACAAAAAGAAATGAAATAAATAATTGTGACAGAGAAAGTTTGAATAAAGGGAGAGTAAAACAAAAGAAGAAACAGAAACAAAATAAATTTAAAAATAAATAAAAATTTTCAAATCATATATTTATAAGTTTGTGGAAATTAGCAAAAAATATTTTGAGTATTTTGCAATTGAAACATTACATTCATACATTTATATTAAATCAAATATAATATGTAATATATTTAATTATATATGCCATTGTTGAAATTCAAATCCAGGGGAATTTGGAATTCCCCCAGGGGAAGTTAAAATTGAAAGTTCTCCTGGGGCAACTTACAATTTGAAGTTCCCCTAGGGGAATTTCAAATTCTACCAGGGGAAATGCCAATTGTAAGTTGCCCCAGGAGAATTTGAAATTCCCCAAGGTCTAATTGTTTAAGAAATGTATTCAAATAGAGATTGTCTAGTTAAAATTGAACAAAAGTTTCTGCTCTCATATATTCAGTATAGATATAAGACAACAATCAGATAAAAAGGTTTATTCAGGTACAGTCAATTGCAAGTTGCCCAAAGAGATTTTTAATTTCCCCCCAGGTGTGACAGTCAATGTCTGAAAGCAAATTCCTTATTTTCATTAATATGTACAATATTTATTTACAAATAATTGTTATCTTTGAAACAGGAAGAGGGATATTGCACTTCAAAATTCCTTATTATTGTATTATTGCATATTATAGTGCTACTAATAATATGACTTTTTAATATTATTGGGATATTTGTTTTTAATATTATTAGTATGGCTGAATTTTGTTTATCTGCCAGTTTCACTGCTAGTTCTAATATTATCTTAATTAATAGTCATAGGTGACTGAACCTCCTGTGTTTGTTGTGAAAAAGTGTTAAGAACTGGATTACTGAAAGATTAGATCTACAATTGTCTGTGCATAACATATTGCTTTGATGATCAGTTTGCAACAGATTAATTATCTGGTCACTGTCTAATGCTCCCAGGGTAAGTTTGCTGTGCAAAGGTGCTAAGAACTCTGGTAATGAAAAGCAAGTTAGGACTCACAGCTGTTTGTGTGCCTTGCTTTGAAGTTCAGTTTGTCAAACATCATTAGTCTAACTTAGTTGTGTGTTGACTATAAAATGTGTTATGAAAGTAGTTGATCAAATATTCTTCATTAATTAATTATAATTTGATATTCCTGAGTGACTTCACGTGCAAACGGTTAACTATGTAAAGAGCTCAGGTATATATATAAGGAATGATTGCTGAACACAAATCACAAATCATCATGGCACTGGATCAGAAGAATGAGTTCTACTCTCTCTTAAAACAACATGTTCAACAACTGAAAGAAAACTGGCAGAGAACTTTCACACTGAGTCAGGACAATTATGAAAAGGCAATCTCTGCTCGACAGCTGCAGAAAGGAGAAAAATGTGTAGATGGTGCATCCTACAAGTTCTGGTGCAATAAGCACTTTTAACTTGAAAGAGTTGGAGCCAAACAGATTTTGTACTGCAAAAAGACTGCACGACCAGTTGTATCAACTGAGGAGATGTTCGACACAATCAGACGCTGTCATGAACGAGTAGGGCATTCAGGTCGTGAGAAGACATTGAATGAAGTCCGATCAAATTACTCCTGGATCAAATTTGATGCAATCAGCATCTTTCTGAAGACTTGTTCGACTTGCTCCGTACTAAAACCTGCAGTCAGTCAACCATCAGGACGACCGATCATCTCTCTGGGATACTTGACTCGTGTCCAGGTCAACCTGATAGATATGAGCAGCCGTCCCGATGGAGAATTCAAGTATATCATGCACATGCGTGATCACTTCACTAAATTCAGTTGGGCCTATCCTTTGAAATCAAAACAAGCTGCTGAAGTTGCACAGAAATTGACTGAGGTTTTCTGTATGTTTGGAGCCTCCCGGATTCTGCAATCAGATAATGGGAAGGAATTTGTTGCTGCTGTGATCAACAATTTAACTAATTCTTGGCCAGGCCTTGTCCTTATCCACGGACGCCCACGACATCCACAGTCCCAAGGATGTGTAGAAAGGGCAAACGGAGACCTGCAAACAAAACTGGGGAAATGGATGGAGAGCAATGGTGACAGCTGGGGAAATGGACTGAAGTTTGCTGTGCATTCAAAAAATACTTCAACATCTACAACAACTGGCACTACCCCTTATGAAACTGTCTTTGGTCAGGCTGCTAGGAGCCACATTGCTGAACTTGAAGTTTTAGCTGCACAAGACCAGTTAGATGAGGACCACATTGATGTCAGCACTGCACCAGTCACAAATGATAACACGGTAGAAGATTTCCCAACCTTGGCTCTGTTCCTTGACTGTACCTGAATAAACTTTTTTATCTGAGTGTTTGTTTACTCTATACTGAATATATGAGAGCAGAAACTATTGTACAATTTTAACTAGATAATCTCTATTTGAATACATTTCTTAAACTATTACACCTGGGGGAATTTAAAATTCTCCTGGGGCAACTTACAATTGGCATTTCCCCTGGTAGAATTTGAAATTCCCCTAGGGGAACTTCAAATTGTAAGTTGCCCCAGGAGAACTTTCAATTTTAACTTCCCCTGGGGGAATTTCAAATTCCCCTGGATTTGAATTTCAACCATGACATATACATATTTATAATATTACATAACATAATTTAATACAATACAATGCAATTTATTTAAATTCTTATTAGTATAACATCGGAATAGCAGGGTATCCGGGACTGACATGTGCTTTACCAGTTGTCGGATATCCCCGGACATCCATGTTTTAGTTCACTTCCGGTGACACCCAACCTTCAACCCCCAGATTTTATTCCATTTACGGTATGTGAGGAAGCATTCCGTAACATATAATATAAAATAGATCACCTTCATTTATCGTTTCGTGAAGATGATATTTAAGTAATATATTTTACCATATTATTATAGTTCTAAACTGTGATTAGAGGAAGTTTTCTTTTATAATTCAAACATGCGTGCCAAAAAAACGACAAAAAAAACTGGGAAATAGCAAACACGTGGTTAATATCGGAGGGCAGTGCCAGATTATGTGTCTGGCACTATGTCTTTTACATACGTCATCTGTACAAAGTCTACTAGATTCCATAAGGTCTACTAGATTCCTAGCATCATTGTCTACCTGGGCCTGGGTGTTGAGCCCATCCCCATCCAACCCTTTTTAAAAATCCTGTATCCGCCTGTGAAACAGCCAATTATTTAATACGCAAAAAAATAAGCTGTCAATTAATTAAAAGACCAGCTTTCGGTAAAATTCCAAACAAATTAGGTCTCATTGTAATTTGGCAAGTAGTTAAGATAATTGTACCTTTAGGAGTGTTGAAGAAGTTCGCACTTTTGGCATTTTAATTTACCTCAAACTCTTATAGAAGAATCAGACAAAACTAGTGATAAAGAAATTGAAGACAGGACTTCAGCACCGATTTAGCAAATTCCTTCCTATCAGTGCTACATACCTTTTATCATGCATTCATCCAGTCGAATATTGATTATGGCCTTACTATTTAGGGAAACTGCGCAGCAGTCTTATCAACCTCATCCTTTAATGCTGGTAGTGTTCTGTATGGAACATCCTCTGTAAAGCTATCAAATGCCAACACTCTAAAGAGCTTAAACAGGTTAAAATACCAAGGCAGTATAATATCTTTTCTATGTCTACTTGCATAATTAGTAAATACTAATATTTGCTAGTCATTCCTGCTTCATCCATACTGTTCACCCATGTAACTCAACTATATATTTGAACCTTGACTTTAGCTCTACTTAAGTCGCTCCCTTTTCACTTAATTCTATGATTGTTTGGTGTTATTCCACTTGTTTTCTTTCAATGTAAATATTATTTTATTCTGATAAAGGCTACCTATAATATGTTATAAATTATAAATTAATCATATTTGGAAGCTAATTTTTCCAACTCTTTTACACATACACGCGTTATATGTTGCCAACTAAGTATGTAATTTGGTTTATCCACCATCGAGGAAAGCCGAATGTTGCAATAAGAACAATTCAGAAAAGAATAATTAAAAAATATAAGGAAAAGTTTATTTATCATAAGTGTTGAGATGAAACAAAGTTTTCAGCGGAGACGCCGGATCGATTAAGCTTATCTGTTTTCTTTTAAAAAGGGGAATCTTTAGACATTTACCTACATCCAAGAATACCTAGATATCATCATGATTCAATAAAAAACTTTATACCAACACAAGAGATTAAAATTTCTGAATATAATGAAAATCAAACAAAGCTGTAAACGTATAAAACTATCTGATAAAAAAACAACCAGGTAAAACATGTAAAATCATTATACAGATGCACAAAACCTGGTTTGTTCACTGTTCAATCTATCTGAAGAGTTTCTGAGCCCATATTTTGGAAATTTACAGCAAGCACAAAAGCAAATTTCATTTATGTATACAAAGCTTAAAACCTGCATGGGAACCTCCAGTAGTCATTCTAGATAAGTCAATCCATGAAGCTAAGAATGACTCGAGCCTAAAGTAATGCATAACATTTTACAGGGCTATAACAAATACTTTATTCATAACAGGTTTATGTTTTCACAGCAGTTGTATATATGATCCTCGTTGTTTCAGGTATTATGAGATCGCAACAGTTATATATATATATGAATATATATATATAAATATATATATATATATATATATATATATATGAGTAGTTGCATATGTATGATCCGTTGTTGCAGGTTTTCAAATTTATATTTCGTGAACAGGTACGTTAGCGCTTAAAACATAATTGGTTTAAATCACTTCAAAACGTATGAAATTTTAGGAAAAAGTAAAAATTATGAGAATGGATCATCAATGTTTTAAATCTTAGATGGTCATAACCCATGTTTGAATCTGTATTGAAAGCTGTGCTTTTAAATTGTGAAACACACCTGATATTTCTTTAAACTTCACATCAGTCGTTAAAGAATCACATCAGCCGTTACACAGTAACATCGGTTGTTACATAGTGGCATCAGATGACACACGGTTATATCAGTTTTTACATAGTGGCATCAGATGATACACTGTGATATCAACTGTTACATAGTGACATTGGTGCTTAAATATTTAAAAAGCTGTTACACAGTAGCATCGGTTGTTACAAGGTAGCAACAGTTGCCAAGCAATGATATCAGTTGTTACGGGGAAATCAGGGATTACACAGTCCCATCAGCTGTTATTTAGTTACATCACGTTGATGTGCCATTAAACTTTATTCAAATTAAATGCAATAGAATACCAAATAGAATTGCACTAAACATGCTATTGTATTCAAACTCTCTTATGTCACAGTATATGTAGAATGAGGCTTACCTAATTAATAGATCACATATTACCTCAACATCATTTGGTATCCGATATGTGTATTTATTATAATGATTAACACATTGAGCTTTTGAAATGTATGATCAAAATATTATTCTTAATTGTTTAACTCATAAAAGCACTTGAGTATATATAATTATTCATATCATCAACATATAATTCCTGCTCTAATGCAAATATCAGACTTCATGGCTGACTTGCAATTACCTGTATATATACAAAGTCGACATTTTCATGCGCGAAAGCATTTGAATGCATATTGCTCAGAAATTTAATTTTTTCAAGACTTCAGCCGGTGGTCTGTGTTAATTGGAAGGCCGCCAGTCCGCCGCCAGCAACGCCCAGTAACAAATGTACCAAGGCCATCCAGTAGGCCCAACCCAGCTGGAAGACTCGTAGGTCCTTTATTTTAGACCCGGCCACGCTGATAGCGATCAGGGCAAACAATGCTGAAAATAAAAATATTATTTTGATCACTGATACAGTGCTTTTTAGCATGGTGGGGATGGTCAATGTAATCATCCCTATTCAGAAAATAATATTTATATAAGATATGAAATATATCAATAAATAGAATTGAAGACTTTGGTTCTTTTTTGAGTTAACGATATAATAAACCTGTGATATATTCTACTAAATGTACATCGTGCTCATTGTTTAATTAATTGGGAGGGTGCTAGTCTATTTTATTGTACCCATATTTGATCTGCATTGGGCTTTGTGTAAACACTGGGAGTGTCGAGTGGTATTATAACCCTATTGGAATTTTCAGGGCATTTCGGGAATAGGCCAAGGAAAAAATGATAACATTTAGGTGTGGATCCGTATAATGATCCGGAATCAGGGTGGTCATTAAGGAATTTTCACAAATGTAAAAGTCACTTAAGCACCAAAAGAATCTAGGTATATGGAACGAATAAATGAGTGCAAACATCCCCACATGGCGGAGGCCTGCATGCCTAAGATTGCAGATTTTAATATATATTATATTGGTTCCGCCCTAATATAACCGCCCTCACACGCACACAAACACATAAAACTGAATTGTTACACTGAAGTAGATGTCACACACGCAAACACACAAGCATGTTAACGTGCTCACGTGACTGACCTGACGCGACGGCGGTTCCGACTATGATCTTGGTGTAGGTTTTGGATCTGAAATTCTCTTTCGTCATGAACAAGACCGCAACCAAGGTGGCACCTGCCACGCACAACATGGCGAAGACCATCATGGCCCGGGTCGCATTTAACCAGTCTGAAAAGAAACATTATAGGAAAGGATTTAGACTGATTGTATATGAATTAATCACGTCTGAGATAATTCTGAAATATATTTAAAAAACTACCAGTGATGGTACATCATTAGTAGTGATGCAGGACTCATACTCTGGACTTGGACTCGAGTCCGGACTCAAGTCCTCTGTTTTAGGGACTTGGGGTCGGATTTGGAATCGAGGCTTCTGAATTCGTGAGGACTCGAAAAATCAGAACGAGTCCATCTATACTACAATAGATCAAAGTCACATACAATAAAGACTTACATACATGTGCGAATTTCTAACGGAATATTTCAATCAGGACTATATAAGATGCATTTCATCTGGGGCTAAATTTTTTGAAGCATTCAAGTGAAAAGTATATTATAAACTGATATTGAAACATACATATTTAAAATCTCAAAATTCCATTTAAATTTTCTTTTAATAAGGAGATCTGTATTGGACTCGCACTCAGACTTGGACCCGGGGTTCAAATCACTCGAAAAGGGTGTACTTGGACTAGAAACTCCAGGACTCGGACTTCGACTCGGACGGTGTGGACTCGACTACGTCGCTGGTATTTACTATACATGCGGTCAAGGTCAGATCCAGGATTTATTCAGGACGGTCACCAGATGTTTAGCACTATCTGTAACCGGTCACCTGTAACCCAGTTCGTGTGAATCTTTATATCATCCTTAAGTGCGTGAGTATATGTTAAACATAATTACCAATCTTCAAGCTGGTGTTTGAAAGGCAGATTGTCACCGATGAGACCTTGCCACAGGATTGCCATAATCCTGAATGTGAAGCAAGTGATGTTAACCAGTAAGGCGCCCCAAAGGCAATCAGGTTAAACAGGAGAGACCCTCCCAGGGTGACCACAGTCGCGAGAGGCAGAGTTTCAACCATCTTTATTCTTCAACACTGTTCGCTAAACAGGATATGTTTCTACGAGCGAAACCCGGGGTGGCTTTGGTCACGCGTTCTTGATCGCGCACGAACGCCATATCGGTAACATTAATGTTCATTAATATGCATAAATTTGTATCCTGTTAGGCAATGTAAGTTTGGGTTATCTGAATCATCATCGTTTGTGAGAATGCTTTGACAGTCTCGGAATATTACCAGTTTCCAAGAAAGCTGCATGATTTAAAAATATACATGTACACGCTATGATATAACCCATAAGAAATACAAGGGCCTGTTTATGCAGTGCGCTCCCGGGCAGCTGAGACCTGAAAATCAGGATGTATTTACGGATCGGGGAAGGCACAAAGAGGCACCAACTTATGAATCAGTCAGTTACTGCCGTGCAGTGATGCAGGACACGATTCCGGACATGAACCCAATGTTGAGTCAAGTCGAAGATTGTTCACAAGTACTTTAGACACAATAACTTCTGAGAAAATATGTTTTGTCTTTCTGGTGCCGCTTCCCTCTTCAGTTCTACAACTCTAGGATACGCAAGTGGAAAGCAGCCATTCATTTCAAAAGAGGAGCTAAACATACGCACACATACACACACACGTTTATATATATAAATATATATATATATATATAAATATATATATATATATATATATATATATATATATATATATATATATATATATCCTGGCACTAAATTACGAGACATACTTGCCTAGGGACTATAAATCTTGGTATCAAGGGGACACAGGCTCTGTCTACATACGGCTGGCTGTATTCAGAATTTTTATAGAGAACTTGGGTTTCGCCCACCTTTCAAGCAGATCAAAGTATTACCATACCTTACAAGGTATCAAATAAAAAATACGCCGTAACAGTCGAGTTCCCAGTAGGGGCTACCTATAAATTGTCTATAGTACACGGTTTTTCGATGGATTTATGATGGTAGGGGTCGACTGATATTTTGTAGATGGGTTGTCCTCAAGACGACCTTGGGCAATTTATATAATATTCAAATTACCACCGCCTTCGACGAAAATACTATCCTTTTCAATATCTCCAGAACTAACCAAGATATCTGGTCCAACATTGTGTCCAGACCTGAGCTGTCATGGTCAAAAATTCAAATGAAACCATAATAACAACGGTTTATTTACGCTCCCGAGGCAGCGGAAATCTATCGCTTCTAAATAAGGAACTGATTTTCAAGCTGCCTGCTTTGACCGTTTATGATACATTTAGACACCAGATGGCGGTTCTTTGTCCGCTGAAAAAAAAAACCCTGCGTATGATGTGACTCGACAGGCATCTGGCTTCGCTCAAAGCTGCGCATCAAGCGCCGCTTGATGACATTTTATGGTCGACTTTTAATTGCTCCCTCTGCATTCTTGCACCATCGACTGATTTGATTATGACATTATGACTGTGTTAGCGTAGCCATGTATCTGTTGTCTGCAGAACTGAAACCAGCCAGCGAGGTGTGCACGCACTTTGTTGATACGTTTCGTTTGAATTGCAACTCACCAGCCAGGTTTGCCAAGGGCCCTAAGCAAACCACCTCATGGGCCATTCTCTCTAAGCCTCTGGCCTGTTCAGATGGTTACCGGGACGATGAGCTGTCACTCAAAACGAAATGAAAAACATTGGCTCCGTGTATTCCTGGCTTGTATGTGTCTTACAACACAAGCTCTCATCTGCTTGGACAAAAAATACAGTGCACCCCTTGTGTAGCAATTCAGGATACGAGGTCATAACAAACACCGCTTACAAGTTAGGTAGTAGGCCTAAAGGTAAAGCGCTGTGTAAAGAGCGTACGGTTTATTCCGTATTTTAAATTCCAAAATATCACATTAGGGCCGCAATTGATGGAAACTAAACTTACTTCCATATCTCAAGAATTAATCAGGATAATTGCCCAAAAATCGTGTCTTAACCTAGGTTGTCATGGTCAGATGAAAATTCTGCTTTCTTCAATATCTCAAGAACAAACGATGGTAATTGGTTGAAGATAATATTCTGACCTTGGTAATCATGGACAAAGATTCATATTAAACCATACCTGTAAACCTGCAACCTTTGAGTCAGTATTTCAAAATGTAATATGCAAGTAGGGCCGCCATTCATGAAAATTCTTCTTTCCCCGATATCTTAGTTGGAAACATTATATTTATATTCTGTTCGAAAATATCATGTTGTTAACCATTTCTTACCTTCTGAAGAAAAACTGTGCATTAACAGAGATTAAAATGATAAGTTCAAGTAAATTCAGTTTATCAATCTTTTATAACTTAAACATTGCAGTAATGCTGTTCCTATAAGGACAGCCTTCTTTTTCCATAATAATTAAAATACACGTAAAATCGTATAAATAGGGTCTTGCTTGAATGAATAACTGTCAAATCCTGAGTCTTGATACAATGTTTGACTAAATATTATGGTTAGTCCTGTTGACAATGCGGAAGATCATTTTAATATTTTTCGATGGTCTCATAAAAGTCTTTCCCATGAAACCTAGGCTATCATGTTTGACCAGTTACCTTGGTTTTTAAATTAAAATAAGGGATTAAACATTTGTTAACATGGTCTAATGTGAAGCTTTCACCATGAAAACCTAGGTCTAGATTCAATGATTGACCAATCACCATGGAGAGTTTTGAAAAACAAAGAAAGTAGAAATTTAATCAAGGTTGGTCCTTATTTGCATATTAAAATTTAAAATTAAAATTTCCTGTTGATACTATTGTTTCATTTGTATCTTTGAAAACCTATGTGGAGACACAACGTTCGAGAAATTGTTATGAATAATTCTTGAAATATTGAAGAAAGTAGAGTCACATAAATGGTTGCCCTTATTTGCATATTAAAGTACGATTTAAACATTCCTTATACGGTTTTATTTTTGAAACGTTGACCATTAAAACCTAGGTCTAGACATAATGTTCAAACAATTTTAATGGGAAGTTTTTTTTAGATATTGAAGAAAGTAGAGCTTTCATAACTGGCAGCCCTAATGTTCATAACAAAATTTAATTTGAATCTTTGAACATAAAAACCTAGGTCTAGATACAATATTGAATCAGATATGTTGGTAGATTTTGGAGATATTGAAGAAAATAGAATCTTTGTCAATTGTAGCGCTAACTTGCATATGAAAAAAAAAGCCAAAGATCGTCCTGAGGACAACCGATCTCAAAAATGTCATTTGACCCCTACCATCACAATTCCATCGGAGAGCCTTGTACTCTAGACAATACAAAGCTAATGAATATATATTTAGGCTGCAACTCGACTATAAACTTATAACTGGAGGCTGGTGTCAAGTGCCTGTTGACACGGAAAAGATCTCAATATTCATGTGTACACAGTTTTATTATCACGTTCTACGATCCGTCATCAAGTGCCTTGAATAAATATCCTCGTTACACATATGATGAGAAAGTCCTGAGCCCTTTACAGATATAATGATTAGAAAAGTTAACAATCTAATCAGAACTAATTAAAACAACAGTTATAGAATGGAGGAATTACCAACAACCTGGTCACCAGCAAACTGGTTTAAGAATAAAGACTTCAGGTAGAGGTCATTGACTACATGCACAATAAGGCTACAAAACCTTCAACTGTCTATATATAAATCGCGTAACGCGATTTGTGTGATTTTCCCTAGCTCCTCTGATAACACCGTACGGGTTGCCGTATTTGCAAATTTTTGCGTTTAACGTGCATAATTAAAAATTTAAATATTTGTTCCCCCAACGGATGCCCCTTTTCTTCGTGCGTTCGGGCCCGGTAACACAATGACCATAGAATGTGTGATGCCATGCCCGCGCTTTCTTCGGGGGCCCTATTTGGGGCCCTATTTCGGGTATTTTGCGGTCACTGGCCCGAAATTATCCCATCTGAGATCCCTTCTCAAAAGGTGGATCTTTAAAAATAAATTTTGTTTACCCGAACGGTAGTGAATGCAGTGCCTGTCTCACTGGAAAACTTTGGCTCAGTTTCAAACAGGAATGGTCTCTGGGAGTGTGTGATATTTAAAAAAATAGCCCCATTAAATGTACAGCATACTATAATGAGTGTGCTAAGTTTGTGTGCGTGATAAACGTAATGCAAGTATTGGTTATAGTCCAACGAAATGTAATGCAAGCCGTGAGGTTTGCGCGGCTTGTGTCACATGGCAGGCGAACCTGCCATGATTGGCACAAGACAAGCAAATCTCATGGCTTGCTGTACATTTCATTGGGCTATAACTGATTTGTCCCACAAGCCCCGTCTCCTTGGTCGAAGGTCCCGCGTGTCATTTTCTTTGGCTACACTCCAGTTCTTTGCCATATTTGGAAAGTCGCCATGCAACTTCACTTGCATGGTCACTTTTGATGACCCTGTGATGCAAGCAGATTTGAACGTTCAGTTAGAACAATGGAAAATACGCCGCATGTGGGACACTTTCCGAGAACACGTCTCAGCGCTACTGTCCTACCATGTAAGATAACAGGTTCCTTAACTGGCGGATCGACGGGCTCGGAGGGAATAGCGATATTTAATATAATATATTTTCATATATAAAAATTATTTCATTTTTCATATCAACTTCCACAAAAAAATCTCTGGCTAATCTCTTGGCTTTAATAGGATTTTTATGCAGAACATCATACATATAATGGATCTCTATATTAATAGCGTAACGCGATTTGTGTGATTTTCCTTCTCTAGGCCTACTCTGATATTACCGGATGCCTTGATTTTCGACATATATATGCTACGAGTTCGTCCAAAGACAATTCGCCTCTCTTATTTTGTCCCACAGGACAGACTCGCCATCTACCATTTTTCAACGGAACGTCACCATTACGTCACCATAACGTGAACTTACCGAAGGACACATTTTTTACTTGAGGAAAAGTTATTCGTTTTAACACTGAACGGTAAGATCACGTCATCAAAAGTGACTGCACCTATTCAGCAACCTCAGAAGTGCCTAGGCCTAACAATAATACCGTCTTCGCGAAAGTCTTTTTGACATCAGAACTTACTGCTTTCCCCAAAGCATGCGTAGCACGGGTAATTGCTAGTCCATACCCAAGGTTGTCTGTAATAAAACTGACAAACCGTTCACCCTATTGTCCTGAAACGTTACATATTCAGAGAAGTTTATATGGGAACGATGCACATTCTTTTACCTCAGTTAAATAAATAAAGATGACAGTGAAAGCTTTAATACACTCATATGACAATTCAAAGTTCTGAGCACTGACTAAAACCCCTAAAAAAATTGGCTAAAAAATAAGTCCCCCCCCCCCCCCCACCCAATTTACCAACTGACTTGCTTTCACCGTGAACAATATATGTTCGAAATTAAGTGAGAATTCACCTTTGTTAAGAAAATCCATCCGTTGAGTCAGAGTTTAATTGAAAAGGGCATGAAACAAGGCCAAAGTGCCAATATGTCCTATATGGTAATGAGAAACCGGTTTGGCAAATTTTCTTTAAACTTCGCATGACAACAGGGATATATGCCAGGATGATGTATATATTTTTATTTTTTTATTAGTTACAAATGACTGTATAAAAGACTACAATGTTCAGAGAGTGCAATTTCTAATGGTGGGTTCATAACACCAAAACAACGTATATAAAAATCACCAAAAATGTAGATGGAGCCATCAATTTTAGTTCGTTGCCTACTTGGCCCATATTATAAATAAATACACTTATTTTGGGAGTATCTCTTCAGGAATTGCTGAGAAAAGCTGCATGTGTAAACGGAAAGACGACAGACGGGGGCCGAGCGATGGTTATGGCTTACAGGTGAGCTATTATTTTTTATTCAAATAATGTCATTCATAATGCAACACAGGACGATCCTTTTGTACATGAAGAGACGGCTCATTCATTGCAGAATATGTGAGCAACCGACCAAGTGAACCCGCGTTACTGATGCGTGACATTAGGTACATATAAAATTATGTGGAGTGCATGTGATGTCAACAAACAATAAAAAAACAGACATTGGTCGGTTTGGATTGGTTGCCTGCGGACCTTTTTCTCTAAGGACATCAGAGCCCGCAGCATTGCGTGATATCAATGAGTATATCAGTTATTAATGTTAAAAAAGAGGTGTGTTGGATTGAAAGCAAATGGGCGGAGCTTACAGATTTATATGACATATCCTGTTTGCCCTGGCTTTCGCTGGCTTTTCCAATTCGATCGTTCACGTCAAACCTGGACATATTACATAACCACAAGAGCGTCATACATTTGATCAGTTTTTAGAAAGTGTGAAGTCAGTTTCTCTTTAAGGTTGAGGGGATGACTCGGCGTTCGGACAATATTTTTAAAGGTATATATATATATATATATATATATATATATATATATATATATATATAGATTTGTCACGGGGTGACATAAAAGCGGACCGAACTGTCTCTCTAGTGAAGCTTGCTTTTCTAGTGAAGCGGTTTGAACGCGGTTCAAGCGGTTTGACATGTGCGCCACCGACATTGGTTCGAATCCTGGATCGGCCCGGTAATTTCCCCTGAACAATTTGTCTACGTAAAATATATATAGACTAATTTGAAATAATTAGTGTATGTTTCTTTGCTTGTTCGACTATTAACAGGATAACGTAAAAACTATTTAACCGATTTGACGTAACTTTGAGAATAGGTATGACGTGAAACGTAGAACCCAATTCTTCGCAGTGTGGTTTCGGGAAAAAAAGGGAGGATCCAGTAACATTGCTTGCCTTGCCTTGGTATAAATACACTCAAATAATACCATTCTTCAAAGAGTGTTTCTTTGGCGTGAGTATCCTCATATACATAAAAATACCAGAGAAACACTAATCAAGCCTAAAAAAATCCTCCCCGATGACAAAACCGCCGGACAAGTTATATATAAGGATACTGAGGCGACTGGTTTATAGCGGGAATAGAAGGTTACAGGGGACCCGACCGTTTACTTTCTGGTTACGATAGGTTTACATGGCAGTGATGTGGGTCTGCTTGTGGATAAAGTACGCGGTGACGTTATCCGGCTAAAGACAGGGGCTGGTTGGTAAGCTCACAAATTATTTGATATCAACCAAACACACGCACACATAAATTCTCTTTTCAGATCCCTTTTTTGGCTTTCTCCTGGTACTTTTAGCAAATATTCCTGAAATAGAACACAAATTAAATTATGATTTTAAATGGTAGACTGAATGAAATTCAGCCTGAATTATGAGTACATATCTCTTGAACTTTTTTTAATGGAAGTCGTATTATTTGGGAATCTATGATATGAGCTTTGGGTGTGCCGAATTTTTGGGCGAACTTTTCTAGGCATCCTATGCGGTGATAACATCTGCTGGTTGCGGCGTAAATTATAAAATTTCTTTGAACGATTGTAAGAAGTGATCCTGGTACGGATCATTTTGTTTTTTTTTCCGTTCTGTGTGTATAAGAGAGTCTAAACGAACTAATCTAGGTTGACACAAGACTGTCTGCCTGGAGTTTAACTGCACATTTTGCTTTTACAGTTGACAAGGTGATATTTCCATGCACAAATGGCCACTTTACCCAATAACATGACATTAAAAAAACAATAATCAAAAGATAATTGATGTTGAAATAAAAAAAAAAACTTCAAACTTTCTTTTACTACATTTCTTTTGCTTTGGCATATATATATATATATATATATATATATATATATATATATATATATGTATGTATGTGTGTGTGTGTGTGTGTGTAGTAGTAGTAGTAGTAGTAGGTCCATAGGAAATTGTACGTCTTCCACATGGAATCAGAAATAAATCATATCGGCCAACTCGGAAGTAAAAATAATTGTGGATCATCTTATTTCGGTTTGGAAGATATTGATCTAAACCTGTAAATACTTTTTGATGATTCTGAATTTCGGGCAACGTCTGAGTTCAAACCAACATCGTTAGACACTTAGGACACGCATGCGTACCCGAAGTGCAGATCCACAACTACACGCACAGAGCCTGCAAGTATGAGAGAGTTTTCGGGAGGGGGGGGGAATTGTACAACTTGTGAGCTCATTACATATACAAAAAATGTTGCAGGCGTCAATTAAATCATGTTCCAATTCGTAACAGTTTCTTTTCAAAATATATAAAAAAATAAAGTGAAAATCCGAAGAAATTTTTTATTTTTATCAAATGTTAAATATAGCGAAGTTAAATGTCGTAAATGGCGGATAGTTTCATCGCCTCAACAACTTGTTTTATACAAAGATACTGCTGAAGTTGTGCAATAATTTTTTGTTAAGATAATAAATTATCGTTATATAAAACAGCAAGGGGCAACCTAAACAGAGTGGGGAAAGCCTAAATCCAGCTCTGGATAGCTCTGGGGGAATCTGATATCAATTTGAGATTAAACCGGGGGTTATCTGAAATTGGAATACATTTTTCACATTGACAAAAAAATTTACATCGATGGTACAAAATTCAATAAAGAAAAACATATTGCAATATAAAAAAACATATCCATTTATCAAAGTTAATGTAATAAAAATCTCCAAAAGTGACCTCCTGTAAATTAAAGCCCCTTTCCCACTCTCACAAATTTGACGCCGAATCGCCACGATGTTGAATTCATGGCGATTCGTGGCCAATCGGCCTGTCGAGTGATAAACATTCAATTAGGAGGACGATGTTGTACAAAAGGAGTAAGATGCCAGTGCGATTTGCTAACACAGAGAAACGAAGCCAGCACGATTTGACACGACACTATTAAGAATGTTCATGGCTCCGTCACGACGTCTTCAAATCCTGTTGCGATATCCTGTTGCACGATTGATCTGCGACTTGTGGACGATACTTCAATTTTGTAACGCCATCGCCGTAAAGGTTTTTGGTCAATCTTTATCTTGGTCTGCAACCAAGACTCATAGTTACAGCTGCCCTGTAAACAGAATGCTGATGCTTGCCATTGCTGTCCTGAATCTTGTTATGAGATAAAGCAGTAAGAAATCCAAACTCGGACTTTTGACTACTTTTCCCAGAATGGGCTCGAGAGTCAATGACTTGGACTTGGAGTCGACTTGACGCTTGGCCGAGTTTATATTGAAGATGACGACTGATATGGTAGAAAATTTATCAGAATATAAAAAAGATAGGTGTATCCTAGACCAACAAATTAACAATTAACTGGATTGTTACATAGCTATCGTAATGTCAAAACGAAGAAGTTATTAGTAAAAAGACACAATTAGAACATTAAACTCAATTTCTCCAGTTATTTGACAAAATTTGACAAACATGATTTTGTTTAAAACATTGATAATATATGTCTCATTTGATTTTAGAAATTAGACAATTACGACTTATTTTCATGCATGGTGGCAAATACGACTTCCACTTCTTAATTCAAGAAAGACGGCCGCCTTAATATGATGTTAAACATCTGTATTATGAAAATATTGGTTAATATATCTAATTGATTCAGGCCCTCAATTTGAGATATGATAATTCGTTTAATATCAATTTTTGTTAGGCTCAGTAGTTTTCTCCAATAATAAATTAGGAAATACATAATTTATAATATTGAGAGTATGTTTCAGTATTACGAAACTGTGTAATATATTCAGCTTCTTTAAACTATTTGGGTTCAAATTTATTTTTTAACCAATATCTATAATACAACATTTTCTTTCAAACAAACTGACAAATTTTTATGGTTTACTCACTGCAAAAATTTTCTCGTTATTTACACAGAAGTAACAAATTACAAAGAAAACGTAATTTTATTCAGCTTCTTCAAATGATTTTTGTTCAAATTAAGTTGGAACCAGTAATCCACCATACAAATCTTCTTTAAAACAAATTTACAAATATACATAGTGTTCTTACTTCTAAACCTTTATCCTGGTTTGTTTGTAAGAAGTTACAAATCAATGAGAATCTAAATTTTCCTTTACATTATGATGTTAGTTCGTGGAAGTAAGAAGGGGGCTTTATGGACCTGGCTATCTCTTGTGAGGTACTTGTTGTAGTGTTGTCGTGTGATCCTTCATAAGCATTCGTGACTTTGTTTTATTTCGACTTAGCTACGACTTGTGCCGACAAAGCTTAATTTATTAACATTTCAAAAATTGCGCCACGAATTCTGAGTGCTAAAAACCTCGCTACGAACATTGTCGAATGTTCTACGACACCCCAACGACGTCCCTACGAATTTTGATGATGTCATTTCGTGGCGATTCTGCTTCAAATTCTTGAAAGTGGGAACGGGGCTTAATGGGATAAGATGCTCGATCAATATACATGCTAGCATGTTATTCATTTTTGCTCATGGGGGTAAGTTTACTTTACTGGAATTACGATAGGTGGCACTGCATGTTCACTCACTGGATATTGTGGCGAAGTTTCTGATAGAACGGCGCTCCGACAGCCCCTTCGCAAATTTCTCAAAATGCAAGAGAAAATAAGGAAATAACAATAACATTTCAGAGGCTAACACAGTCATTTCCAGGGTTTTGCCACAAATGAGTTGTTCGAAAACGTTTGAATGCCTCACCGTTGATTTAAATATAGATGCAGTTTCTTTCGAATACCACATCCTTTCATTAGGAAAATAACAAAACGTTCAACAGCCATGGGAACTAATATTAGTTGTTAGTTAAAAATTTACTTGTCAAGACAAAATTTCTAATTTTCAGAAATTTAAGAATGATAACAAGAAACAGTACTGTCTTGTAAAGGCGTTGCAATTGTTGGCTCCTCAGAGTTAATATGGGGCATAATCTGTAGAAATAACTTGACAATATTTTGGATACAAGCTTTTTGACTCAAGTTCTCGATAGGAAATTACCCGACTCGGACTCGACTGTTTGTTACCATGAAAACGCTGTAAAGAAAAAAAAATAAACGGACATCTATTTAAAGATAAAAAATATGCATAAATCTGACTTCGTAGTCGAGCGCCTTTAGATAACATAGGTTGCGGCGCACAAGAAAAGACTTTGCGGAAGACCTGTTTTATATGTAAGTGGTTTCTTTGTAACATCAGTATTATAGACCATTATGTAAAGAGAGATAACCTTTCAATATTTTGATCTGAAGAATGCATGGACGCATATGTCGACATCTTAGAGTTGTATGCACATATATGAGCACAGAAAATACCAAGGTAGGTTAAATTTAGTTAATGAATGGATACATATTTGTCTAGTTATTGTTCTGTGAGGCCATATCGCCAATTATGTGATTTACTTGCAAAGAAAAACTTCTTGGATGTCCTAATAAAACGATAGATGAATTGCAAATGTAAACTTCAAACAGTTCTGCTATGATGAGCCATGTCTTTAATATTATTAAATAATGAATTATGGAACCGCGTACAAGGGAAGGGGTTATAACGACACGTGCTAGTTGGATATTGAAGGCGGAACTGTTCATGGCCTGCTGTTATTAAGAAAAATCTGAGTTTATCACTCTGATTCATTAAGACCAAGTATATTGACGTTGTAGAGCTCAGGCTGTTTTCGCGTATACAAATGAAAATTTTTTTTTTTAAATTTTACTTTCACAATTTATATTCTTTATGATTGGTTCTATATTAAAAAGAACAGTTATATATTGTCAAAGATACTATTTGAATAAGAAAATCAAAGTTTAATGAAACATGTTAAGTTTTTCATTTCCTGGATAGTAATACCCTAAATTCGATATATAGGTTGACAATATAACACATTGTAAAGTAATTATGGTATTTGTTTATTTTAATATTATTGTGGCATCAATTTTGTATTGTGCTAATTATCTTAAATTGCCCAAGGCGGGCCAACCTCGTCATTTTACACACTTATATGTAAGTAAACAATATCCACTTAGTAAAAATACTTATGACCCTAAAACAAGATGATCAGAACAGTTGACGTTTACGGATTATGTAATCGCATTCTTTTTTAAAGAAAAATGCTGATTTGAAAAGAGAACGATACTTTGATGTAGCGCGTAACTTGCCAGGACCAATTCTGAAGACGTTCTTTTGCATATCGCACTCTCATGTCATGCTCTCCTGTCAAACTAACTAATTAGCATGTCAAGCACATTTGAATATAATATCTCTTTTAAATATGTAACTGGGGACTCGGTCCTAAACATATGTATACAACCATCAGCGATTAAGAACGCAACACAAAATATGAAAGATAAAGGAAACAAAACTGTAAAACACAGGAGACAGAATTGTTCCTGTTTCCTGTATAGATATGCCAGGATTTAAACATCACACCAGTAATAATTAAGCAAATAAGGAATTTACTTCTATCGGTAACGTTAATGCAATAAGATATTTTACTGAGAATATATATTCCGTCTCCGTAATTATAAGTCATGGCTACTCCCTCTGGCGGGTAACTCCAGTATAATTCTTATAAGTCAAAGACGGGTTATTGATTTCAGCATTATGTATGCATGTATTACTTAATATGTTCTTTGTCAGCACACCCGGTGCGAACATTTAGTGTCCTTCGCTGCAGATAGCTGCCATTAATTTCGTTCAAGTGTGCTTGATTAAGGCCCAGTTACATGCCTACGATCGCCAACGATCATCTATGGTCACTACCAGTCTTTGCCAATCACCTGTGTCCTGTCACATCGGATTAGCTTTGCGGTCAAACGTTAAAAGCGGTCGTAATCAGTCGGTGAGAGTTATAATGTCCGGCCTGACTGCATTTTATACCACCACACGACTGCTTGTAAAATTAATACCGACCGATAATTGAATTAGACGATGTGTCGAACTACAGCTACCGAGGTGTCGTGGTTACGTACGAGTTGTCGACCTGTCTGTGCGACCGGTCGTTAGACCACATAGGACAAATTACGTGTACATAAGAGTAGGTCCGCCTGAACTTGCGACTGTTCTTAATAAGAATTATGTTGCGAGTCCGTAGTAATCTTACGACTAGTCGTATGGTCGTGTAAAATGCAGTAAGACCGGACCCTACAACTACCATCGATATATTACGAACGCTCGTAAAGTGGCCCCATGTGTAACCATAAACCCTAATCCAATGCGACATGTCGCAGGTATTCGGTAACGACTATTCGTGACCATGTAGTCGACGGTGATCTTAGGCAATCGTAGGCATGCGTGACTAGGCCTAAAATGTTTCATTCCCGACTGTTTATAGGACTACCTACGACTATTAAAGACAACCTACGACTTCTTGCGACTAGCTAGGACTTTTCCTACCATCTATCAAAGACAACCTACCATTTTCGAGTTACAAGTGGTTGTTACCTGTCGTTAGTGTGACTGAGGCCTTAGATATTTCAAACAAAATAAACAAAAATATCGTTAATTGTCGATTAAAGAAAAATACCGTAAAACAGGAGATACTGAAATCAGTTCAAAAATTAAATTAAGTAACTTTTTTTTCACGGACTCTTTCACTTACATTCACATATCAAATTACAGGTATTTGCGAAACGGTACTTAATATATGAAGGTGTGCTAGATCACGTACCTTCATCACGTACCTTCATTTATCGATTTCGCGTAGATGATATTAAAGTATTTGATTTATAATAGTTTCATAGTCCTAAGCTGTGATATAAAGAAACTTTCTCCTAAAATTAAAATCGTGGGTGCGTACACAAAATGTGTGCCCAGAGTGATTGAGGGTAACTTACATTCTAACTGAAAAATTACTTTCCTTGGGGAAAAGTAGAAGTCCATCGGCCAGAAAGTTAAAACCTTCCACTCCCCATCCCCAAGGGAATTCTCGCGACCACCTAGTTTATTTTCCTTAAGGTTTCCTTTACTCATTTTCAGGTGTTTCCATACATATAAATGGTGAAACCCCACCGAAATAATTTTTTACAAATCGCGCAATCAATTTGAAAACTTTCCAATGGATAATGGACCATAACTTTCTTAATACAAACCATAAGTGCATTATTAAGGCATAACGGAAATTTGCATAACATTGGATTTGCAGTGATATACAATTTGGCCTTGACGAAGTAACGTAAAAATACTTGGGCCTTTTTCGTACCCCCTTCACTTATTTTTTCTGGAAAAAAATTATACTTTATGATTTAGGCATATCATTGGGTCTGAATATGTTTAGATAAATAAAATTTATAATTAAGATATATAAAATATGTTTAGTTAATTATAATAATGTTCTTCCAGTTCTATTCGAGTAAAAATAATGTTGATGCATAATAATATTAATAAGGTTTATTGTTCATATACTGGCGCAAAGTCACTCCAGATAAAGTTTAAAATTCAGTATTTGGTTTGCAAAAAGGGAATTTACAGAGTTTTTTCTCTATTAATGTGTGTAAACAACAAGAAACAGGTAAAGGACACGTAAGAATGGCTGGCTTAAGGGATCATGGAAATTCCTTTAGCGCTATTGGCTTCTCCGTCCCATGGCCTTGGAATTTTAATGTTTCAAACTACCTCATATTTCAGGGGAAGGGGTAACATATATGCATAAAGCTTCATATGTATTATAATTGAAATAAGAATGTTCCTGCAAATCCAATGATACCAAGATATTTTAGATATGCTAAGATTTGCAAAAGCTTTGAAGCAAAAGACACTGGGAAGACGGTATTTGACTTGCTTGTCCGCGATTGTTTATGATATCTTGTTTTGCATAATTTTGAAAAATATTGTTAAATATGCATATGCATTTGTGCTGAAGGATGTTTTAAACACATTTAGACCCAATGATATGCCTGAATCTTAATAATCCCCCTTGATATTTTTTTTTCAGAAAAATTAACATTTTTAGTGGTAGGAGTGGCACAAGAATTTACACATGTTACTTTTTTTAAACGGGTGCCCTATAGTAATTACCATGTCCATCCGACTGTCCGTATACAAATTCGTTTCCGAATGATAACTCGTTCCCATTGGCATATGGATGTCAAACTTGGCTCCTATATTGGCCCACTACTAACGCAATTACTGTATTGATGTTGAGGTCATGAGGCCAAATGTCAATATTAAAAATATTGTGGATGTATTTTAAGCCAAACCTTCATCCCCAAACACCCATCGTGCTCATGTAGCTCACCCGTCAACAGGGAAATCAACCTTAGGATCATAAGGTCAAACATCAAAATCACAGGGGTCATGTAGTTAACAATCTGTTTTTTTTAATGAAACTAAACATTGGATTGATCCATGGATTTAAGTCTTGACTCATTTATGGCGCACCACTTAGGTGAGAACCCTATAGATTTCGTAGTTATTAGATCAAAGGTAAAGGTAACAGGCTCCACTTCTTTGAACATATTGTGAATCTATTTCAGGCAAAACTTTTTATCCCGGACCTTCCATTTTGCACATATGGCTCACCTTCCATGGGCTAGTTCACATAGTCTTAAATCTAAGACAAATAGCAATAGCAATCTGCCAAAATATTTGTTTCCGGATATCTCTAGTTAGAATTCACATATTGATTTCAAACTTGATTTATAAAGGACCACTTCTAATGAAAATTCCTTTTCAGTTAGGGACACGAGGTCACGGGTTAAGGTCAGAGGACCAACAACTGTAAAACGATTGTAGAGGCATTGTTACCATTTCATCTTAAATCTTAAACCTTACAATTACGGATTACCTAACAATAGGGGAAGAACCATATTGATTCCGACATCACAAGGTTCAAAGGTCAATGAAACAGGACCATTCCACTGATTTTAATGTTGTCCAGGCTTACAGCATAACAATTATAATGTAGTTATGACCCTGATGCTGGGGATGTTCCACTCCCACAATTTCATACACAACTATCACAGATTCAAACCTTGACATATTCGTTCAGTTGTTTAAATAATGTTTTGGATCAGTTCCCTCTGTCTCTACATGTAAGCAGGTAAGCAATTATATTTTACAAAGCATCACTCGGCCCGAACTAGAAGACTATGGGCCCTTATGGACTATTCCAAATCTGTCAGTTTTCAAGCTTATTTTCAATTTCTACATGTATAGTTTAATAATATATATATCTGATGTTTAGCTCTATTAACTAAGTAACTGCTGTATTTCAGTTGACTTAAGTTGTACTTACGTCACTCCATTTTCGCTTAATATCCTCTGATTGTGTGATGTTATTTTACCTCAACGGACCAATAGGACATTGCTTTTTATTGTTATTAATCTTTGTATTACACGGCCCCATGTATGCTGACAAATGCTACCCTTGAAGATGATGTGATAAATGAATAACTGGAAACTAATATTACCATCTACTAATGATATACACATCTGCTTTCCGGCCTATGATATCAACTTGGAATTTATTCATATTAAATCCCCTTCAAGGACAGCCGAATAATGATGCAATTAACAACAAGAGACTCAAACATCTGTCTTCAAGAATAATTAAGAAAAGCATAATTCATAAAGAAAAATTTATTTATGAGATGATGAGATAAAGCAAAGTTGAAATAGCAGATCGATTAAGCTAATCTGTTTTCACAAACAGGGGGTCTTTAAACAAAATACGTGAACCAAAATATACCTGATTTCAATATGATTCAGTGACAAACATTATCTCAGCATAAGCAATTTAAAACTCTGAATATAATGCAAATCAAACAGACTTGAGAAAGTGATATCTTAAAAGCAGTAAACGTATAAAAATATCTGAAAAAGACACCAAGGTTATAAGTGTAAAACCAGTGTAGTACATATGCCAACACCAAGTATTCACTGCTCATCCTTATTGGAGAGTTTCTAACTCAGCATTTGGACAATATATAGCAAGCACAACCGCTCAAAGTACATTCATTTATTCATAACAAGCTTTAAAAGTGGAAACCTTAACAAGTTATTCGAGGTTAGACGATCCATGAACCCAAGTATGACCCGAGCCTCACGTGATGGATAACATTTCACAGGGCTATATCAAAAACTTTATTTATTACAGATGATTTGTATTTGCAGCAGTTGTATATATGATACCCAAAGTTTCTGGTGTTCAAATGTATATTTCATGACCAAAGAGGCTAACGCTTAAAACATTATCGGCTGAAATGACCTGTTCAAAACATGTAAACAACTTACAGAAGGACGAAAAATTAAAAGAATACATCATCAGTCTTTTTAAATCTTAGATGGTTCATCTGTAAAATCTGTATTGAAAGCTCTGTGTTTAATCGATAAAACTATTTTTTATGTCACAGCTATAATAGAATCACATCAGCTATTACAAAATAATTTCAGTTGTTACTTAGTATAGCAAATGATATCATTGTTACACAATGATATCTGTTGTTACATAGTGACATCAGAGGTTACATAGTCACATCAGAGGTTACACAGTAATATCGGTTCTTTCAATGTGGCATCAGCTGTTGCACAGTGATATCAGTTGCTACATAGTAACATTAGTGGTTACATAGTGACATTAGCTGTTACATAGTCACATTGGGTCTTTCAGAGAAATTTAAGTCATTACTTAGTGACAATAGATGTTATGATCACCATCTTGACCTTCATAAAATGAATGTCGTTTAAGTAAGGAGGTCTTATATAAAGAGCAAAAAGAATCAAGACCTGTAAAGAGTGGCCGTTTGAGTTGTATATGCAGATATAGATGACTAACATACACGAATTGCAAAAGAAAATGCGACTAATCATCATCAGATTAAAAAGCAATGACTTGCCAAATCCAATTGCATTAAGCATGCAATTGTCTTCGAACTCTATTTTGTCGAAATATATGAAATATGACAAAGGCTTGCCCTAACCTAACAGAGCATATATAACATCAATATCATTTGGTATCCGGAATGTGTGTATATTGTTATGAGTACCATATATTTAGGTAGGAAAATATTAAAATGTATAACTAAGAAATAATTTTCGTAGTTGCGTGATTATTTTCTGACTAACAAAAGAAAGCAATTCAGGAAATATAAGTATATTAATAATTAAATTGTTTTGATTCTCTCAAAAGGATTCAGCCAGTGATCTGGGTTAACTGGTACGCCGCCAGTCCGCCGCCAGCCCCACCAAGGAACATATGTATCAGGGCCATCCAGTAGGCCCAACCCAAGTAGGTGGTTGACTGCATCTTAGAGCCGAACACGCTGATAGCGATCAGGGCAAACAACGCTGAAAATAAAAAATATCATTTTGATCACTCATATGCAAAGTATTGCGTTTAAAGGTCATAGAGATCTTCGTCTTTTTACAACAAAACTGGATATTTACGCAGAAGAATAAGTTCCTGCGAGGTGTCCTGAATCATTTTAATATGAGATAACACATGTTTACACATCAGGTATTTGTTGTGCTGTTTTGGAGCATTTCGTGAACCTTTGTTTTAGGAAATGTCTCAAGTAGGGTAATTAATCAGGTGCCGGATACATAAATATAACAAGGGACCCACGGGTCATGACGCCCAGCTGACTTACATGTTTGGTATTTAATATGATACTTGATGCATTTATGTACATTAGCATGTTCAGTGGAACCTGTATGAAAGACAACCTGTCTAACAATTAAGACCACCTACCTTTTAGGGGAGCGCATTATTATCGATATATTGGTATATCGCGATACATATTTGCATATTGCAAATATCGATAAAGTTGTCAAATACCGATATTTTGTTAAATGTGCCTAAAGTTTGATATGGTAGTAAATATACTATTTTCTTTTTAAAATGTATACATTTAATTGAGTAGGCTAAATGACAGGCAAAAATGGAAGCCGCTTCCATGTCTTTCGTCGTTTAGTAGGAAATGTAGGCTTGATATACCATAGATCAGAGGTCCGCCCCAGGACATTTGCATGTCTGCTCGAGCACAAATTGGTAAACGAGACATATGTTCATCAACAAAATTGCTCGACAACGTCATAAAGTTAATCATTCATTAATATTATGTCCTCACAACTTATGATAACTGCACCAGATCAAGTGTCAAGTTAACAGTACAGTACTATTGTTTAAGAACGGCAGCCTTCTGATGAGGCACACAGCTGTGATTGTAACCCTAACCATATCCCTCTCTGTACTAAATCACAGTCCAGAATTCTCTTATTGCCAAATTATTGGAACATGCGAGGCTTAAAAAAACTAACTTTTTGTTGCCGTAAGTATAGCTAGCAACAAAGGTAGATAAGTCAGTAACATTGCCGTATTTCGTGTTTGAAATGAACTTAAAAACATAAACATTTATAGTCTCATTATATTTAAAAAGATTAATATGAATAATTTTAAAAAATATTAATGATTTATTTATATACTAAAAGCAACACATTTATATATTATAAATTAAATGCAGTGAAAATATATTGCACTAGAAAATTTGAAAGCAAAATCCAGCAATTTTGTCTATTAAGATCACCCTTGAGTTAACCTAAAACATTCAATTAGTTAAACTAACCTGGTTAATAGGACCAGTTTTGAATTTCGCTAGTTCCATTCGTGCTCTTATTACACAGGTTTCACTATACTTTTTGCAAAAGGGTGTGATGGTAAACTAATCACACATGTGGGGATCAATGTAATGATTACAATCAAGATACAGCAGCCTTTGATATCTAATTATTTTGGAGTCCCTAGACAGCGAAATAATCCAGTGAATATACTTCACCATAACCCAGTTTCTTAGGCACTTTCAAAGACCTCCCTTGATGTCAAGGAAGACGTTTCAAGGTAAGATGATTACGATTTGTGCCCTGTTTAAGCAAGGTTTTCTTTTCTGACTGAAACAAACATGTGTAGAAATATTAAAAATACAGGTGGTGCACCAGTCTTCAGGAACTAACGAAACTACCCAAGATAAATATTCAAGGCAAGATTCAAGTCAATCCGTGAGCAAATTATCAAGATACAAGAAACTTTGATTCAAATTTTCAATTATTCTTGGGTGTCCAAACAGGTTCGAAATTTGGAGAATATAGGTCACAGTAACCTAATTTCAGCTTTCCAAAGGGAAATTTTAAGGTCTCTAACAATGTCAAGTTAAAAATTGCTTAGCCTAATGGTTACGATTTTTTACCTGTTAATGGTCCGAAACCCCGACGAACAAAAGATGATTGCTATAGCTCAGCATGACCAAAAGTCAACTGAGCTAAAAAAAAGAGGGACGGGCTTCTGATTTGGTTTTGGAGGCTATATCTCTTTTGTGCTGCTTTATTCCATATAATATTTAAAGTATTAAAATGATAGAACGGCAGGATACCTCGACATAAATGCAGAACATTTAAATTATGACAAAACATCGAAGAAAATATGATATACTTGCAAACAACTGCATGCTCCCCCCCCCCCCCCAAAAAAAAAAAAAATCGCACAGTAAAATTCAATGACAGACATAATGAAAAGATCAAACTAAAATTCATTTCCTTTCTCTCTCTCTCTCTCTCTCTCTCTCTCTCTCTCTCTCTCTCAAATGTGGACAGCAAGCGGGCACATCATTAGGAATATATTCTACTGAATGCTTAAACTGAAAAAGATAATCAACGACACTGCGGTGGGACAAATTGCAATCAATGGGAGTGGTATTATCGGTGACGCATAGTCGAGCCCACATAATCTATGTCCGAGCGCAAGTCCGAGTCAAAGTCATTCGAGTCCAAATCCGAGTCCTTAAGATTCCAGTCCAAGTCCGCCCTATTCGGGCCCGATTCGATTTTTTTTCAGCTTGAGTCAAGTGATTATTGTCCCAATTTAAAGCATTTTGAATTAGATATCAAATATCATTGTGTGCATTGTTATGTTAATTTAAACACGGTTTTAACTTTAAAACAAGTGGCTCATGGGCCATGACGCTCAGCTTATTTTGATTGGGGGCTCATTTCTTTTATAAATATTATATATTGTCCGTGAGAATAGCCTATGGCTTATGTGTGGCTGTGTTGAAAATGGACAGAAATAAAAATGTCATGTTTCATAGGAGACCTTCCCAGGATCCCCCTGGATTTAACAACAGAGGGTTCCAAGGAAAATGAATACAATTTGTACCCTGTATGTCTGGGTGGTCAAAATCATGATTCTGGTCCATAACTAGCAGAACATAGGTCACCAAGACCCAATTTGAGGTTTCCAAGGAGAATTGCCAAGGACTTCCCTGAATGACATGTTAGAAGAGTCTAGGGCTAATGGATACAATATGTGCCCTGCCTGACTGCTCCAAGGACATTTGCTATTTTAAATTAGAAGATTCTAGGCCTAACATGTGCAATGTTTGCCCTATCTTACTTTCTTGGAGCTCAAAATTCTGTTTTCGGCCTGTAGGGCACAACATATAGGTCACCATGACCTAATTTTCGGTTTCCTAGGACATTTGACTTGAACCTCTCTGAATTTAATGTTAGAAGATTCTAAGCCTAACAGACACATTGTGTGGCATGACTGACTGAGTGCTTATATGACTTTTTTCTTATAGGTTTCAAAATATAGGTCATGGTGGCCTAATTTTAGTTTTCAACGGACATTTGTTATGACGTCTCTGAATTTTACATAAGAAGATTCTAGGCCCCAAAAAATACAATGTGTGCCCTGCCTTATTATCTTGGTGCCCAAAATCCTGTTTTGGGCCTGTAGGTCATAAATGAAGGGCACCATGACCTTATTCCAGATTTCCAAGGAGACTTGCCTTGAAACTCCCTGGATATTGTGTTGGAAGATCAACAGATAGAAGGCCTCACAGATAACGATTTGTCTCCATCTGACATTCAGGGTGCTCGCTTGACATCTTTTGCCTAAAGGTCGCAGAATATAGGTCACAGTGACCTTGTTTCAGGTTTCCAAGGACATTTGCCTAGGACCTAAATAAATATCAGGTTAGAGAATTCTAGGCCTAATGGATACAATGTGTGCCCCGTCTGACTGCCAGGGTGCTTTAAATCATGTTTTCGGCCCGTAGGTCACAAAATATAGGTCACCATGACCTAATTTTGGGTTTCTAGGGAGATTTGCTTTGAAACTCCTAGGATATTGTGTTGGAAGATTCACAGAAAGAAGGCCTCACAGGTACGATTTGTCCCCATCTGACATGCAGGTTTTTTATACAAAATCTCTTTCCTAAAGGTCGCAGAATATAGGTCACAGTGACCTTATTTCAGGTTTCCAAGGCCATTTGCCTAGGTCCTCCCTAAATGTCACATTGGAGAATTCTAGGCCTAATGGATACCATTTGTGCCCCATTTGACTGCTTTAGTGCTCAAAATCATATTTTCGGCGCGTAGGTCACACAATATAGGTCACATGACCTTTTTCTAGGTTTTCAAGCAGATTTGCCTTGAAACTCCCAGGATATTGTGTTAGAATATTCTAGGCCTCGCAGATAACGATTTGTCTCCATCTGACATTCAGGGTGCTCGTATGACATCTTTTCCCTAAAAGTCGCAGAATATAGGCCACAGTAACCTTGTTTCAGTTTTCCAAGGACATTTGCCTAGGACCTAAATAAATGTTACGTTAGAGGATTCTTGGCCTAATGGATACAATGTGTGCCCCGTCTGACTGCCAGGGTGCTTTAAATCATGTTTTCGGCCCGTAGGTCACAAAATGTGGATCACCATGACCTAATTTTCAGTTTCCAAGGAGATTTGCCGAGAACCTCTCTGGATGTACAGATAGAAGTTTGTGGGTCTAACGGTTACAATTTGTGCCCTGTTAACGGACAGACGGCGCGACGGACGCCGGACAGAGGGTGATGGCTATAGCTCAGATGACTTACAGTCAGCTGAGCTATCTAAATTACATTTAATTCCCAACGCAGAGTTTGGAATATAGTCTAAACATGGTTTTTTTTTTGTAATAATGTATTAGTACTTAGAATTTTAATTCTTATTGTAGGTTTTCGAATTTGAATGACAGGCCTCATGTGACAGATTTTTTTTTTATCTACGGGGCTCGAAATGAACCAGACCTGACTTCTCGGGTCTTGAACTCCGAGTCCGAGTACAAGTCCGAGTCCCGGAACCTCGAGTCTGAGTCTCTGAAAAGGTGGAATCGAGTCCAACAACACTGGGTACGTATTACAGCCCCACTGGAATTATCAGGGCATTTTGGGAATGGGCAAAGGAGGAATCCATTTCAGTTTGGTCTGGATCACCTACATGATCCGGACTCAGGATTATCCTCAAGGAATATTCACAAATGTGAAGTCACTTGCAACAATAGAAATTGAAGTGCAACAATAGACCTGAGAATATGGGCCGAATAAGCGAATCGGACACGGTTTGGGAGCATCAAACATGCGGACCCTCAAATGGCGGAGACCTGTATGCTTAGAATACAGATTTCTTGATAAACTATACTATAATTCGGAGTCGGGCTAAGAACCGCCCTACCATAAAAAGTACACGTAGATTGAAGAATTCAATAGCAAGTTGTAAATCAAAGATTTCAAACGGTGTTAAACAAATACATTGGCGCGACTAATTCCCACTAAGAGAATGTACCAAACTGTGTTAAGATAATTTGGCGCACCTCTTAAAGATAACAAAAATGTAAACTCTGTTAAAGTTCAGGTCGCATTTACTCGTAGGAATATAGTTGTGATAGGATATGTCTGGATTATATTAACTGCATCAGGTAAAGAAATAAAACACTCATAACGTAAATACATAACTGTCACGGTGTTTCCTTTGCCCGTTTATCTCTCTTATGAACAATATTAGGAAAATATGACGGCATTATACATTAAATCAAACAATTTCCTAGACTGAGGATCCCGAGACAACAACGATAAAAGGAATAAGTTACAAACACACCCATAGTTTTGTTCGTGATAATACGTTTAAAGTATGACTGGTATTATGTGAAGCGGTGGCACACACTCGATATTAGAAATGCTGACTTAAACATTACAGTCAAATCAAAATACCAACGGGTAAACCTATTAACATGTGGGTGAAGGCCACAGTCTCTCTCTCACGCACACACACACAGAGCACACACATATTAACAGATATACGAGTTGTTACACTGAAGTACATGTTACACACGCAAATACACAAACATGTTAACGTGTTCACGTGACAGACCTGATGCGAAGGCTGTCCCGGCCATGATCTGGACGTAGGTTTTGGATCTGAAGTTCTCTTTCACCAGGAACAAGACCGCAACCAAAGTGGCGCCCGCAACGCACAACATGGCAAGGACCATCATGGCCCGGGTCGCATTAAACCAGTCTGAAAAGAAGCATAGATAGAAAATATTTAGACATATGATCTATGGATTAATCACGTTTTGGAATAATTCTGATAAAGATTCCCCACAAAACCGAAATTTACCAGTAATGTATACATCGGCATTGAATTTGGATTTTGAGTCGAGACCCGAATCAAATCCACTATTTTCTGGACTTGGACTGACACTTGGACTCGAGGGTCCTTGATTCGGAGGTAATGACTCGAGAAATAAGACCTTATCCCTCTAGAGTACACAATAGAAAAAAAAGTCACGTACTATAAAGACTTATATACATGTGCGAACTACTAACAGAATATTACAAACAGAACTATATATCAAGTTTTAGCCCTTCGTCGGGAACTAAATGTTATTAGGCATTCAAATAATGAAAAAAAGTATAAACTTATATAAAACATACATGGAAATCTCAAACTTCCATTTTAAATTTCTCTAAATATAGTCCAGTGGTTAAGCTCCCTTATTTTAAAGAATTGTGCAAAAAGTGGAAGTTAATAATGAATTTTAGATATGGGGCTAAAGTAAAGACAAATTATCTTGACCAAAATCCAAGACGGCGACCTCAGTGGCCGCCACATTAAAATTTTGTCAATACTTGAGTTAAAATGCCCCAGAAAGCATAGCAAGTATTCTATTTATATGTATTTTGGGCCGAAGAATTCAATTTTTGAAGTTTAGAACCTCTTCCGGCACTGATTTACTGTTTTTATCTCTATCAAGATTTTGGTAATATAATATACTCATAAGTCGAGCGGTTAAGTTGCGTATTTGGAAAGAATCGGCAAAAGATGAAAGAAAAAGTTTGCATTATCATAGTCCAGACCTTCCTCAATATTTTCAGATACGGTGCAAGTGGAATAAACCCTATCTTGTTCAATATTCAAGATGGCAGCCATGATGACCGCCGGATTATAAGATATAATTTTATCCGGTTATATTAGTCATAAAATGCATTGTATGTGCACTATTTCTATGTTTTTTGGGTCGAGAAATTAATTTATAATGACTCTGTGAATAAATTCTGATTTTGTTTGTATTGAAACTGTACTAAAATTGCCTTTTTTTACGGTAAATTTATTTGTTGAATATTGTGCTGAAATTCAATATATATCTAAAATTGAAGATCTCTTTCAATATAATGAAAATTACAATTGTGTGCTAAATCGCTCGGCTCTCTCCACTGGCGACCAAGGTTCTTTCCCCGGTGTTATGAGTGTGGCCCGCCAAGGGTCGGTGGTTTTCTCAGCCCTATCAAAGGCCGCCCTCCGAGCCATTGAGATTATCTTGTATCAGCTATTACATCATGTAACCTATTGCACAATAAATGTGAACCACATATTGTTTATATATATTTTTTTACTGGATGCCTGCATGGCAGGATACACACACGTGTAGAGGCTCACACCTGTCAGGTCTATAGAGTTTACTTTTGCCTTGAAGTAGGTGGAACTATAGCTTTCAGACTGTTTGCTCTTTTAGAATCAGTACATATTTAGAGACTCAAAGCATCATGCTCAATGCTTTCTTTTTAGAGGATAAGTTTAGGCCTATTGGCAAAACTTTTTAGGAGAATGAGGTTATCCATACGATAAATACTGTATGTTATAAGAAATAAGTCATAACCTGCCGTTAAAACACCAGAGCGAATTTCTTGGTTCCTGGTGAGATTTCCCCATTATATCATTGAGACTGACTGACTGAAAGTGAAGTCAGTGCTCGAGCCAGTCACAGGTCTCAAGAAAACCCGGCCCGCACTGGCTCCCTCAGCAATGAAAAGGTTTGACAGATTGACTTGGTATACAGTTAGATATTTCAGGCGGAAGAAGAAGATACTGATGGAGTTGAAGATCGCAGTAAGAGAGGTTGAGGAAGCCGGACAACCCGGAGAACACCACCGACCTTGGACGGGCCACTACAACCCACTCTCATGGCAGCACGTGAGATTGAACCCAGGCCGCCAGCGGAGAAGGCTGATCGTTTTACCACTCAGCTGTCCAGGCCCCCTATACCATTGAGATATCGACGGGGTTCGAACCGGGGGCCCATACATCTTTAATTCCTGACCGAATACACTACATCATATTTCTGTATACGCCATCTTTGTATATTGGTGATGGGGCTTGATAGAATCAGCTTGAGTTTTCAGTTTACCTGCTACTTTGGTTATATGGTACACGATCTTTGCCAATTAGCTCAAATTGACGTTGCAATTCCCACTATTGTCTTAAAATACTTCATTTGCATACAAAATGCACACTACTTATAAATTAAGCTCCTATGAATACTACATTTATTTGAAATGATATGTATCCCCATGTGCACACGATTCAAAATTGCCTTGCACATAAGTTAAAAAAGAAACAATAGTTGGTAAGTAGAAAATGTGTGTATTTTACCAAAAGAAAATATCCAGGCATAGGTTATAAAAAAAGTTGCTTATAATATTACAAAATACAATGTTACACACTTTTCTATTCGTTACTTATAATAATATCAAATAATAATATTCAGAAATTCTTAATTATGAACGTTTACTTGATGAAGCGAATGGTATGATATACTTTATCCAAGCATCCTGTATTGGGGCATAAAACTGACATAAAAAGAATGAACTTTTTTTGTACTGAATTTTGATGTAATGAAGATGATAAAGATATAGAATGCCCTCCTGGAACCTGAGGGTACATCTCATTTTTCAGCCTTGTGTTTTGGAGTGGGCTTTCTATCTTATGCTTTGCTCTTCCATCTTAAACATTGGCAGCACTGACTCCTAATGTGTGATAGATAGGTGATAAATATTTCTAATAATACATGCATGTACATATTTGAAAAATGCATAACGTAAGCAAATAACAGTATTTTGATGATACCATAACATCACGCAAAGTGAATGCCAATTCTTTGGTAAGGTACTGATATTTTACTGACACATGTCTTGATTCTATCATACAAGCATACAGTATAAAGTCTACATCATCCCGATATCACAAAAATAAAAAAAAACGATCTGCAAAAGGTATCTACAGGTCTGTTGATTAAGTAATGCATTCATCACCACAGTACAAAAATAGCATACAGCAACGTGTTATGTGCCTCTAAATGTATGCTGGATCTGTCTCCATTCCAGCATACAGTCTGAAAGCTGCACCATCACCCCATGGCCAAAGACGCATAGGTCCTATAGGGCAAACGTGTGAGCTTCTACATATGTGCGTATTCTGTCATGTCTAAATAAATTATGAATATTTTTCCCCTTGAAACAGACATAGTGTACATTTCAGCAAAACTGTTTGATATTTCCAAATTGCACTAACACGAATGTTAAGTTTATCGTAAAATGGTATATTATGTTTATAAGAATGAAAAAAGAAACTTTTCTACAATGATATGTGAAGCTCCTAATTTGATACCAAACAGATTAGCTAATTTTTCTTTCATCCGTCACCTCTTTAAAGCAGTTTATAATACATCCGATAGCATACAAATAAAGGGAAATCAAAGAGAAGAAATTAGAAATATTAATATGATAAAACCTAGCCCAACCAAGGACACTTTCATTTGAAAGTGCAGTATTCAACAAATATTATCAAGTTGGATGTGCTGCTGAAAAAGGCACTTTTTCCACAATTTCAGTACGTACACAGAAGGTATTATCTATACAGCTGAAAGGCGTTAGCTTCTAACATATGTCTGAATCATCGGTTTCCTGCCAAACAAGCAATTCACTCTTATATAACAATTATAAGCAAGATAAACTTGATTTTATTTGGATTGTTTGATTTATTTCATTTTCATATATTCTATAGATCGTTCAATTAGTTATAATTACTATAACAAGCTACTCTGCATAGTTCGGATGGTGGCGCCAGCAGTATATAGAGACATATAGTGGAGGATGAAAAATACGCAGAAAGCCACCGACATTGGACGGGCCACTACAACAGACTCCAGTTGAAATGTTGATTATTAATCTTTCGGTGCCCCTGAAAATGGCCGTGCATTTTACCACTAGACTGTCCATTTCATAACATTGAAACTTGACTCAAGTACTTAATTTAACATGTATATTAAATATCAGCACAGTTGAATTTATGCATTTGATATTTCCTATATTGCACTTACAGAGGGTTACCCGATAGTTAAGTTTATCGTAAAATCTAAAACGTTTGAGCAAACATTAGGTGTGGCGCATGCGCTGAGGATTTTCGTTTCTGAGAAATAGGATTGTCGGTGGAAAGTTTTCTCCGGAAGTGCGTGGCCTCATTCCTTTCAGTGCCGCTGAATGCATGTCATGACATGAACCATCTAACAAACAAAAAAATCCACTCTCTAGAGTGATTTTAATTGCCATGGCTGTGGGTGACTCGTTCGGAATCGGAACGAAGCCTTTATTCAGAAATGTAATACCATACCATAATACATGGCTGTTTCAACCATCTATGAGGTCGAGGGCAAACTCGCCTGGACGTTCTCTCCAACCCCACTCGTCAGTTGTAAAGTAACTATAACCTGGTTTATACTAATGTACAGGTTTTGTAAGATGCACTCTCATATAAATTTTCTTTCTCGTACTAATCACTCTTTAGTGATATATTTAATCTTGCATTATAAATTTTTACCACGGAAATTCTTTTATTAAGACCAAAAAATGAATGCAGGTCACATTAACAATTCTTTGTTTTATGTTTATGATATTATGTATAGCTATGCCTCCGCCAGGAGGGTATGTGTTCATCCACGTTCGTGCGTGTGTCTGTTTGTGTACAAGATAACTCTTGAACGGAATCTTATGAAATTTTCAGGGCTTGTTTTTCGTAGTGGGCTAATGAAGAAGCGATTATATGTTGGTATTGATCCGGATTCAGGAAAGTCATGAAGGAATATTCACAAATGTAAAGTCACTTGTGCACGAATGGAACCCCACATGGCGGAGGTTTGCATTCCTTATTGTGCAGATTTATAGTCTACTTTTATCAATCTTAGGCTTTACAGCCAGGTGCACCATTCGCCCTATGGATAAAATGTCACTACCAAACTTTAATGGTTTAAATGGTGGTAACTGTTTATGTACAAACATAATTCCATATCCAAGGGTTTATAAATCATTTGTTTAAAGATTATAAATGATCCAAGAATTAGGGAAAAAAAAACAGCCAAAATATCTTTCATATTTAACTACATAATAATCATTTCAGAGGTCAAGTTTTGATGAGTATGTAACCTTTGGAGTTTGAAAAGTTACATGTCTTTGTTCGTTAATACAGTTTAAACAATATATTGCCAGGTCGTTAGATAAATAAAACAAAAGCCTACCAAGGCATGTTTGTTTTAAGGCTACATGTAATGCAGATGTTTAAACCTAAAACAGTACACATATCACCGTGAAGTAACTGCTCAGTATATACAGTATTTTACTTTGTTTAATATTTGAAAACTATACTCGTTGAATCTTCATATCCTTTTTACGTTCATAATTATATGTTTAACATGATTACCTATATTGGCGCTGGTGTTTGAAGCGCAGACGGTTATCGATAAGCTCTTGGCACAGGCTTGCCATAATCCGTAATGTATATTTGGTACCGTGATCCAGTAAGGCGCCCCCAACGCAATGAGGTTAAACAGGAGAGACAGACCCAAGATGACGGTAGTCGCGAGAGACAGAGTTTCAACCATCTTTATTCTTCCACACGCGGCCTCTAATAAGAAACGTTTCTATGAATGAAGCTCGAGAAGTCACGTGTTCATGATCATGCGTTAACACCATAGCGATAAGAATCAACATCCACCACCTCAATGACCCCTCTCCCCCCGCAACACTCAAGTGTGTTCATAAACATGAATAAATTTGTATACTATTAGCCAATGTATGGTTTGGATTTTCTAGTCATCTGTAATTATGATAATGCTAGGTCAATCTGGGAATATTCCCCGTTTCCAAGAAAACAGCGTGAACATATGTACAAATACTAAAATAATGCATGTTATGAAGTAATACATAAGAAAATACCAGGGTCCGTTTATGCAGTTCGCACCCAAAGAGGCACCACCTTAATCAGTCAATACAAGAAGTGACGTAGGACCAGTGGCGTCATCAGGTTTAGATTTATAATATTTCATAGTAAACCAAGAAATGGAACCAGAATCTTTCATTCCTAGTTTAAATATTTCCAGTATATAAATATTATTTTCTTGATATCAGGGGGGGGGGATGATTACACAGACCATCCCTCCCTTGCTCAAAAGTGCCGAAGGGGGGGGGGGTTATATACTACCCCTGCCCCCACTCCTTCATTGACGCCCCTGTGTAGGACTCGATTCCATATTTTCACTTGAGACCGGACTCGAGTCCACTTTTTAGGGATTAGGACTTTGAATCGAGTGCCCTGGACTTGGACATGTACTAAGAGGTAAGGACCCGAGAAAAACAGACCAAGTCGAAGTCCGGTCAAGAAGGAGAAAGTTCCTTTTTGTCGGTGCGGCTCCCCTTCTGGTTTCTTCAGTCCCAGGATACGGCAGTGGAAAGAAATGACTCATTTAACAGAAATTTTCCATTAAACGATCGATTTGACAAAGGAGTACAATCGCTTTTGGTACTGGAGTGATTCATTTAACAGAAACTTACCATAAACGATCGATTGGACAAAAGCGTACCATCGCTTTTGCTATTGGTGTGATTCATTTAACAGAAACTTACATTAAACGATCGATTGGACAAAGGCGTACCATAGCTTTTACTATTATAAAATATAGCAGCGCAGTAATTCCAAGGATAAATATTTATATACATATAATGATAGAACCTGTAGAGATACAACTCTATATATAATCGATTATACTTCTTTAAACATTTGACATCACACCACACTGCCTGTAAAAGATACTTCATAGTAAATTAAACAGATGAATCAAGCAATTTGATCAATCAAAGGCAAAGTACACAGAACGCCTCCCTTGTATACAAGAGATATAAAGGAGATATAAGGGGAGTTATTAATTTCTATATAGCTTTAAATTGTAATTCAATGTCTGCAGAATAGCTCATTGAGTTAAGTTCATTTGAAGTTGAAAATGATTTTGAATGCAAAGTTTTTCTATACCCTTACTCTCTGTTAATTAGGTTTACAATATCTGCACGTAAAGCTTCCAGCATAACTTTGAAACTGGAGGCCTCAGAATAGATTGTTCGGCCCTCATTAATTTTCTATCCGACACTGATAAAAAAAGGAAGGGACATTCCCTCATGGAAATATGTGCACATGAACACATAAAACAGGCGAATGTACTTGAAAGATGGCCGTATCTGAGAGACCAGTGCCCTTCAAATACTTTGTGAAGGCACACATTTGATTACCCTTTAAACAACCTTGTATGGTTATAGAACGGTTTTTCGACCTGGGTTGTTAACGTTCAGCCCGCCAGAAATATCAAACACAAGGCATTGATCGGACATGTCCGGACAGATCACTTCATTAGATGGATATACACCAGGAAGTAGACTCCCAGTGGTGGTTTTACAAGGAAAAGCAATGCAAGCCACATGTGTAGGCATGAACGTTTTAGTTACAGGTAACACAGTCCATGAACAAAACATACTTTGCTATGCACGCAAATATTTTTAACGTCAATAAACATTAAGTAACAGACCAAGTAATACGGTAAATACGCACATTGCATATTGCCGTTTCCAAATTGTGCAGTCAGTTGCTGGCCCGAATACTTTATTTTACAAATTCGTGAATTATGACAAAAAGAAAGCACCTCAGGATAATATATATATATATATATATATATATATATATATATATATAATATTGTAATCAAAAACTAGTAGTAGATATCCTTCAGGAATTTGCTTATATAGCTTTTTGAAGTTACTTTTTTCTTGATGGGAGGGATCTTAAGGGACGACCAAACCCACATCCAGTTTTATGCTGGTTAATATAAATTGCCAGATGACGTTATAGCAAGTAAAGCTATCATGTTTGGTATACTGAGGCAATAAATACAAATAATTTTTAGGCTTTTCAATAGTCGGTCACAGTTCATGTCATTGCCAGCATGGGGAATTTAGGGTATCGGACAGGGATTAGTTAATCATTTACACAGAGGTAACAGGAAGCAAAAGGCCTAGGTGGATATATGGCCTTAAAACATGCGGGGGGAAAACTGTAAAAAAATCATTCCTCCAGTAAGTAACGCCCCCTTTATATGTTAATATATAGAACACCCCCAGGATCTGTTCATACATATAACGCCACCTGGATCTGCTTATGTATAACACCCTCCCCCCATATGGTTATATATGTAGTGCTCCCTTGATCTGCTTATATATAACGCCCCCATGGATCTGCTTATATGTGACGCCCCCTTGATCTGCTTTTATATATAACGTCCCCAGAATATGTAATATATAACGCCCCTATAGGATCTGAGTATAGATATAACGCCAAATTAATCTGCTAATATATATAAAGCCCCTTGGATCTTCTTATTTATATAACGCCCCCTCTCCCGGATATGGTTACATATGTAAAGCTTCTTTGATGTGCTTATATATTACGCATTCTGGATCTGCTTGTATGTACCAGCCGCTTTGACCTGCTTATATATAACGTCCCCTTGATCTGCTTATATATAACGCATTCATGATCTGCTTATAGATATTACGCCACCTAGGTCTGCTAATATATATATAAACCCCCTGGATCTGCTAATGTATGTAACCCCCACCCCCCATATGGTTATATGTAAAAAGCCCCCAGACCTGCTGATATATATATAACGCCCCCATGAATCTGCTTATGAATAACGCCCCTATGGATCTGCTTGTATGTAACGCCCCCTTGATCTGCTTATATATAACGCACTCATGATCTGGTTATAGATATTACGCTACCTAGGTCTGCGTATATATATTAACCCCCTGGATCTGCTTATGTATGTAACCCCCCCCCCCCCCATATGGTTATATGTAAAAAGCCCCAAGATCTGCAGATATATATAACGCCCCCATGGATCTGCTAATGAATAACGCCCCCATGGATCTGCTTGTATGTAACTCCCTTTGGACCTGCTTTTATATATAATGCACAAAGAATCTGTAATATATAACGCCCCCAGGTCTGCTTATAGATGTAACGCCACCTTGATCTGCTAATTTATATAAAGCCTCTTGGATCTTCTAATATATATAACACCCCCCCCTCCCCGATATAGTTATATATGTAATGTTCCCTTGATCTGCTTATATATAACGCCCCCATGGATCTGCTAATGAATAACGCCCCCATGGATCTGCTTGTATGTAACTCCCTCTGGACCTGCTTTTATATATAATGCCCAAAGAATCTGTAATATATAACGCCCCCAGGTCTGCTTATAGATGTAACGCCACCTTGATCTGCTAATTTATATAAAGCCTCTTGGATCTTCTAATATATATAACACCCCCCCCTCCCCGATATAGTTATATATGTAATGTTCCCTTGATCTGCTTATATATAACGCCCCCATGAATCTGCTTTTATGTAACGCTCCCTAGATCTGCTTTTATATATAATGCCCAAAGGATTTGTAATATATAACGCCCCCAGGATCGGATTATAGAAATAACGTCACCTTGATCTGTATATATATATATATATAAAGCCTCTTGGATCTTCTAATATATATTTAATGCCCCCTCCCCCGGATATGGTTATATATGTAATGCCCCCTTAAACTGCTTATATATAACGCCCCTCTTGATCTGTTTTTTGTACCCGCCCCTTTGATCCGATTATACATAACGCCCCTGGATCTGCTTATGTATAACGCACCCAGGATCTGCTTAAAGATATAACGCCAACTAGGTCTGCTAATATAAATAAAGCTCCCCCCCCCCCCCGATCTGCTAATATATTTAACGACCAGTGGATCTGCTTATAACTGCTCAGGATGTCCCAAGTTTTTTTTTTTTTATTTATATGGGACCTAAAGGAGATGTTCACTGCTGGATTGAGAGCAAGTGGGCGGAGCTTACTGATATAAATGACGTATCCTACTTCAACTGTCTCTTCACTTCCAACCTGTACTTATAATTACCTCAACCGCGTCATACATTAGATCAGTTCTTAGAAATATCCGAACTGTACCTGTTGACATTGTTCACTGCAAACATTCAGATGTTTTTTTAAAACTAATTTGCTATCAGGTTGTCACACATACACACGAGGTGTGCACAATCCATGACCAGGATTATTGAATATGTATAACTCTACTGAATAACCACGATATAAATAACCCTGTCGTGAAAACATGTTATTAATTTGTACAATACATCAACAGTAGTTTATTAAAACACCGTTGAAACATACTCTGACATCAGGACTATTTTACACACACCTGTACGCGGATACCCAAACCCGCGAGGACTTCAGCTTAGACATCATACTTTATAGGACTATCAGTTCCCCTTAGGTGGAGAAAGAAGACATATAAGGGTGAATACAGTTAAAGACGCATCAATCATCGCACACTTATTTAAAAGAAGGCTGATTAAAAAAGGCCGATTAGATAAGGGAAACGATACTTGTACGTAGCACTCACTCACATTTCGTTTCCTCCCGTCAAACAACTACTAATTAGCATGTCTTACACACTTGGATGCCCAATTTAAACATATTACCGTGGACTCGGTCCAAAAACGTTTGCAGAGAGCGACACAAAACCTGAAGAAAAAAAAGGAAACAAAACAGAGAAAAAATACGATTAAAACATTAAAAGATAGAATTTTTTTTCTTCCTGTATAAATATTCAAGAATTATTATCATACAAATAACAAATTAAGCCAAGAAGGAATTATATTTCTACTCATAATGTAAATGCAATTTTTTCTGTATGTCCCTTGGAAGTTTAAAACATGTATGCCATATTTATCTACACTCCATAATGAATAAAATACCCCAGAATAAAGGGTTAAACTTGTGAGGTTAAACTGACTGTCGCTCTAATCAATATGAATCCATGCACATTCGTTAACGATCGCGCACAGCTCCGTATAGGGGGCGCTGGCACACACACAAGGATCGAAATTTCAAGCGATGCGAGGGTCATAAGGATTTGCAAGAAACCACCAGCGTGTTTTTTTTCAGGTTTTTTTATGCCTACTGTTGCAAGGACCTGTGTGCAAGTTCTTATAGGTAAAATAAGTACTCTTACGTGTCGGGTGCAGTCAATATCATGTCCTCACAGAAACGGTTACATACACATGCACAAACACAAAAACAATAAAAAAAAAAAAAAAAAAAATAGGATCATTTCGTAATTATGACGGAAAATAATTTTTTTTATTTTAATATTATTTTCATTTCATTGGATATAATTTAAAGTGTGTAAATAAAAAATCGTCGACAAATTTATAATCCCATCATATATTTCTATTCTTCACGCTATATTTCAATATATATCCTTGTTGAAGAGTTCCGCCTCCGTAAATTCTGGCTACACCCCCCCCCCCCGCGGGTTATGCTAATAAAATATAAAATTCAAAGGCTCCGACAGGAGGCTCTTCAATTAAAATAACTGTATTCTTTGAAGATAAGGTGGATTACCGATTTCTGCATTATGTATACGTGAATATGTTCTTTTTGGTACATATTTAGTGCCCTTCGCGGCACATAGGTGTCGCTAATTTCATTCAAGTGTGTCTGATTAAGATGTATCCGTTCGCTTTAGTTAATAAGACAAAAATTGCCCCATTCCCGCTAAAACAAAATATCGTTAAATTTCGATTAAACAAAAATACCTTAAATCAGAATGTCTTAAAATCCGTTAAAACATTTGATTTATTTACATTAACTATTCACGGACTCTATGCATTTACCTTCACGTATCAATTTATCGGCATATGCAAACGGTAATTAATATATTAGGGTGTGTTAGATCACCTACATTTATCAATTTCGCGTAGACGTTATTTAAGTAATATATATACAATATTGTCATAGTCCTTGGCTGTGACAAAAAGAAATTTGTTCAAAAATTAAAATCATGGGTACGTGCAGAAAATGCGTGCCCACAGTCATTGCTAGAAACCGACTTTCTCACTTTACATGAGCATTGGTAGGCCTGATCCTGTTCCCCAAGGAGGGTATCTAGTGCAAATATCAAGGGTCGTTTTGGAGGGTGCGCGGTTGATGCGCGCTAGTCCTTTTTGAAGGAAAAAAAATGGCTAAAAGACAAACAAGTGGCACCAATTTCTTCGTTATACGACTGCGAGCCAATGTTCTGTATGATGTTACTTGGGCTGGGGTGTTCAGCCCCCCCCCCCCTTCCCAAAACATAATATGAACGCTTATCCCCTCCATAAGTATGACATGAACCCTTACCTCCCCCTTCCAAAAATATGACATAGGGAAATATCAACTTTAACGTTGAAGGTTTCTTTCCGTACTGCCAACAAGTAAGTGCTTAAAAGGTAGATAATTTAGAAATCTTGCCATATTTTGTGTTTGAAAAACAGTGAATTGCACAAACATAGTCTAGTTATATTAAACTAGATAATATGATGAATCAGAAAAAATATTAAATATATATATATATATATATATATGATAAGAGCCTCGCCGGTCGGCGCCGGTCAGGGGTAGCAAGAACGGGCTTCTGCTGCTTGCACAAAGCCAATATTTGCAACCCACCGACAGGCACAAAAGATCTTAAAGGTCGTAAAAAACAGCTACCAGCAATAAAACTGGTTATTTATTAACTGTTAAAAATGTGTGCCTTATAAGTATATTTACATTAAACGAATCATTCGAGAACCATGAAAATAACTAAAATGAGTTACAACTAGTGTAAATACCTGACATTATCATAATCATTTCGAGGTGAAATGGGAATTACCCCGGAACCCCTTCTATGATAGGCTAATTGCTCAGTTAAGGTCACAGTGAACATCCAGAAGGTTCAAGTTTAACAGGTCTTTTGAAGGTGGTTCATACAATTAGTAGTTAAAATAAATTAAATAATAATTGAAAAAAACTGTAACATATTACTCTCAGCATTTTTCCACTGTTTAAACACCATTGTAAACGATACCTCTTGCGTAATTAAGTATAATAGCTAAATAAAAGGACCCCCCGCCCTGACAACATCCACTTGCTTCGTCAATGTCCGTAATTTTAGCCGTCACTCAAATTTGTCTGGCTATAACCCTGTATATAAATATAAATATAAATATAAATAAATATTTTGGTATATATAAATATATATATATATATATATATATATATATATAACATTCATATCGTATAAAATAAAAGCAGTGGAAATATATTGCAATACGAAATTTAAAGGCAATATCCAGTCCTGCTGTCTATTAAGACCTGCCTCAAGTTAACCAAAAGCATTCATATTAGTTAAAACTAACCTGGTTAATGGGACCAGTTTTGAATTTCGCTATTTTTTATTTGTGCTCTTATCACACATGTTTCACTCTAATTTTCGCAAAAGAGGTCATGGTAAACTAATCACCCATGTGGAGATCAATGTAATGACTACAATCAAGATACAGGAGCCTTTGTATCAAATTTCTAATTTTTCTGGGATGCCCAGACAGCCAAATAATCCAGAGAATATACTCCACAATGACCTTATTTCACAGGTTACTTTCAAGGATCTCCCAAGCTACCAAGTAAGAATTTTCTAGGTACGATGGTTACGATATGTACCCTGTGAAAGGAAGGTCTTCTCATCTTTGAAAAATAGAGAAAAAAATGTGTAGGAATGTTCAAAAATACAAGTGGTGCCAACAGTCTTCAGGAAAGCACGAAACTGCCCAAGCTTCTTGAAAAGATGCATGAAACTTCATGCTTAAATCATCAATATACAGGTTTATAATTATTCTTGGTTGGAGAATATAGATCACAGCGACCTTATTTCTGCTTTTCAAAGGTAATTTTCAAAGACCGCTCAGGATCTTATATAAAAAAGTTTCTAATTCCAACGGCTATATTTTATGCCCTGTTAACGGACGGTCCTCAACTGCTTGATTTAAAAGCGGAAACGTGCCTATTTATTTGACAAAATATAGGTGACGCCTCCAGTCTTCAGGAACTGATGAAATTGTCCATGATCAATAAACAAGGCAAGGTTCATGGCAATCCCAGCATTAATTGTCAAGATACAGGTATTTCTTAAGAGAACTTTCAAGGACCTCTAAGAATGTCAAGTTAAAAGTTGCTAGGTCTATCGGTAATGATGTGTGCCCTGTTAAAAGCCGGACACTTGGACAGACGACGGACAAAGACTGATCGCTATAGCGCAGCATGACTGAAAGTAGTGGCGGCTTCTGATTTGCTATGGGAAGGAGTATCTTTTGAGTGCGGTTTTATTCCATTTAAACATATAATGTTACATAATAATAGAACAGCAGGATGTCCTGGCATAAAAGGTGAATATCTAAATTATGGCAAAACATCGAAAAATATATACTCGAACAAATCTGTATGCGATTTTTTTTAACCAACAAAAATTAAAGTGTCACAGTGAAAATTAATGACAAACATGATGATAAGATCAATTAAAATTTATTTCAACTCGCTCTCTCTCTCCCTCATCCCCTCCCCCCCCCCCCCCACCCACCCAAATAGGGACAGCAGTCGGGACATTATGAGGAATATATTCTACTAATATAATAAAATTGCTTGTTTTGCTCCTTGATCAAAAATCGGTCGGTTACTTGTCTATTTTTTAATACCCAGAGTTCATCTGAAGAAAATAATCGACGACACTGCGGTAGGACCGAACACAAACGCTGGTTGTGTCGAATGGTATTATCAGTGATGAAGTCGAGGCCACAGTACCCGGGTTCAAGTGCAAGGCTGAGTCCAAGCCACTCGAGTCAAAGTCCTTGAAGTTCGAGTCCATGTAAATCCGAGTTTTTTTTTGTAACTCTAGTCTAAATCCGATTCAATGTCAAAAGTGTCTCAATTTAACGTACTTTAAAGAAGAAATCGGAGACCATCATGTGCATTTTTAAGGGAATTTACACATGATTTAAACTTTAAAATTGAATTACATTTTATATTTAATGCAGAGATTGAGTTCGGAATATAGTCTAAACTTGTTTTTGATATATAGTGTTAACAGGACGCACTAGTTTTCAAATCTGAAAGTCAGGCCTCATGTGAGAGTCTACTGGACTCGAAATGAACTAGGCCTAAATTCCTGATCAGGATGGTCATCAAGGAATATTCACAAATGTAAAGCACTTATGCACCGAAGGGCCTTGGAATATGGGCCGAATGAGTGAATGCAAACACGGTTTGGGAGAATACAACAATGGGACTCCAAATGACTTGCGTTCCGTAGAATACAGATTTCTGGATAAACTCTACTGTACTTTTTGGAGGCCGGTTTGGTACCGCCCATACATACAAAGTACACGTGTGCTTTATGATTCCTTTTCAGCATTGACAGAACAATTGAAAAATTTGATTGGAAGATGTCAATCAAAAGGTCAAACGGTGTAAAATAATATATGAGACGCGACAAATTTCCATTATAATAATGTACCAACTTGTTTAAAGAAAAGATGTACTCACACTTTTATAGATCAAAGAAGTGGCTCATGGGTCATTACACTCAGCTGATTGAGCAGTTGGTATTGGCAATAGTGTGATACAAGATGTCTTTTATGGACCTCAATGATGTCAAGTTAAAAGCTTCTAGGTCCAACGGCTAGGGGTTTTGCCCTGTTAAGGGATGACCGCTTTTTGGAGTTCTCAAAAATAGGGCGGAAAATGCGTAAAAAATCGAGAAAAAAATCCAGGTGGCGTCATCCGTCTGCAGGAACTGATGAAACACTACATGATCAATATGTATGCAAAGAATCATGGTGAGTAATGCATTAGTTATTCAGATACTGGAGCTTTCGTATCAAAGTTTTAATTATTCGGGGGGGGGGGGGGGGATATGGGTAACAGAGACCAAATTTCAGGTCTTCAAGGAGATTTTTTAAAGACCTCCTTGATGTCAAGTTAGCAGATTCCCGGTCCAGTGATTACGATTTTGGCCCTGTTACAGATGACTGCTTCTTTGACAGTATAAAAATTTGATAAAAAATCGTAAAAATAAAAAAAAAGAAAAAAGGTGGCGCCACCATTCTGCAGGAACTGATGAAGCATTCCATGATCAATATGTATGCAATGAATTATGGTAATCAATGCGTTATTGTTCAGATACTGGAGCTTATGTATCAAATTTTCAATTATTCTGGAGGGTACTTACCAGCCGAAATCCCCGAGTACATGGGTAACAGAGACCTTATTTCATTTTCCAAGAAGAATTTTTTATGGAACTCCCTTGATGTCATGTAAGAAGATTCCAGTGCCCTGTTAACAGACGACAGCTTCTTTGAAGGCCTCAAAAATAGAAAAAATGGTGAAGGCCACAGTCTCTCTCTGTTTCTCTCTCTCTCTCTCTCTCACACACACACACACACACAAACATATAATCGAGTTACACACGCAAACATATAATCGTGTTACACACGCAAAAACACAAATATGTTAACGTGATCACGTGACTGACCAAACGCAATGGCTGTCCCGACTATGATCATGGCGTAGGTTTAGGATCGGATGTTCTCTTTCACCAGCATGAGAACGCAACCAAAGTAGCGCCTGCCACGCACAACATGGCCAGGACCATCATAGCCCGTGTCGCATTTTACCAGTCTGATAAGGAGACTTGAATGGACAGGATTAAGACTGATTATCTATGGCTTAATCACGCCTGTGATATATAATAAAACTGTTTTATCAGTGTTGAAGGACTCGAGATTGGACTTGGATTCGAGTCGAGTCCGGACTCGAGTCCTCTTTTTAGGGACCTGGAGTCGCACTTGGACTCGAAGGTCCTGTACTGGTAAAGATTCGACAAATCAGACCAAGTCCATCTCGAGTACAGTAGAAAGAAATCAGCTTCAATAAAGACTCATATATACATGAGCGAACTACTAACACAATATGACAAACAGGGCAATATACCATATTTTACCCCTTCATATGAAGCTAAATGTTATTATGCATTCAAGAAAAAAAGCATTGGTTATAGAATCGTTTAGGGCTTGGACTCGGACGGTGTGGACTCGCCTTCATCTCTAGTATTTACTTTACATGCGCGGAAGCGGCAGATTGAGAATTTGTAATGCCTTCGTATTCATCCCGGCGATCCGCTCGTGTGTGTGTTTGTGTACAACATAACTCTGAACGGAATCTCGGATGGTCAAGATTGAAAAGTCTAATAGCTCACAAATTCGATTTCGTATTATCTTGTCCTTTACTTATTCCTGATATACATTGGTCAGGAGTATAAATATATATATAAATACTCCGGAAACTTATGACGGGTAACTAATGTCAAGTGCCTGTTAACCCGGGCCGTTTGGGATTCCTCGTCTTATCAATCTTAGTCAATTCACAGAAACATGAACGGAACGATGAATCCTGCTTGTCATCTCTGCATGTCAACGACCTTTTGTCCAAGAGCACTTGAGCACGTTTTATCAAGCTATACATATGACGTATTTTCTGTTCAGCTGTATACGTTCATTAAGTGCAAAGTAAGAACATGCTCGTCACACTGGTTGCTTTTAGAAAGTTACATCCTATATCTGTATAACCGCAAGGTAGGCATGATGATATATCCCCCCAACCGCCCTTTTTTGCTGGTTGCGTCCCTTGTTTGTCTGTTATTGGCTTATCTCATTTTTTTTAACAGATATTGATGATTTTTTTTTTATGGTAAGGACCACTATTGCTCTAGTCCGTTCTATAAAGGCCAACAACAAGAAAGCCTGTTATTGGAGAACAGGGGTGTCAGTACAGATTTGATAGGGGTATATAACCCCCTCCACCTTATGGCAAAGGTGATGGTCAATGTTTTCATCCCCCCTCCATTCCGAGAATAATATTTATATATTGCAAATGAAATATATGAATATATAGAACCTAACCCTTTTTCTCTAAAACTGTTTTAGAATTAACCCATACTGGAAACATAATACATTCTTTTATAATACCTTATAATTAATAGGAATATATTTGAAATGTGATTTAGTATATATATATATATATATTGGATGTGTTATATAGAGGGTAATATATTTGAAATGTGTCATACAGACACTTTAAAGGTATATATATATATATATATATATATATATATATATATATATATATATTTAAATTATATCTCTGTGTGTGTCAGCGAATCATCGCACCCAACCCCATCACGCCCCGGAAGATAAATTGACGCCACTGCTGGAAAATGAGACCATGGATCTGATTGGACAGCTGTATTGATTTGTGTTATTGGCTAAAGCGCTTGCGGCTTGTGTATCGTAAATTTAACCAATGGTCTTCACATGGTGTCTTATTAGTCGCAATCCAATTAGACCAGGTTATACTGATACGAAATTACCTAGAACCAACCGTCTGTCGGAGTGACGCTGCTGGAGGGAGTTCTTTGTGCATGCCAAACGGAACTTCCGTTTTTTTTTTCAAGATTCAACCAACTGATTGTTGCGAAGCGCCACCGTGTGTCTGTGTAAGAATGCATCGAATGAGCAATCCACTGAAATCTTGAGGTATTTTGGCTGATCGTAATATCTTCTTTTAAAATGCGGTTTTGGGCGCTGTCACAGAAAGGCATTAAACCGTTTCATGATCACCCGTTACATGTCCCATGCACTCCAAAGACATGCCATGTATATGTGCGAATATACGCGAGTATATGAACATTGTTTTTACAATTGTCTTCATAGACTTTTCTCCTTATATTGTTTACTACTTAAGATAATTAAAAAATGTTACAGTTTGTATATGAATATTGAATGCATGATCTGTGCATGGATATGTTGTACATATACATGAAATCTAATATTATACAATAAACACGTTCTTGCAGCTGTTCGTTGTCTTTATTTATAATCCCTCAGTTATCAATCAAGGTCAACCTGCTTAATAAGGACACCTGACTATTAAGGACAAAATGATTAGGTCCCTTGACTGTCCGCTTTAGACAGGTTTCACTGTATATATATTAAAAAAATTAAACAATTAAAAACTTTTTTACACCAGAAGAGGTGTGCAGCTGCCTGATTTAGGGCAAGTAAGCGGAGGTAACAGATAACAGTGACATATCCTGCTCACAACTGGCTTTTCAATGCAAACCTGTACTTCAACCTCAATTAACCTCAGCCGCGTCATATATAAATATATAATATTTTCTTAGAAATATCCGAACTTCCTGCACTTGTTCACATCCTTTCGTGTAATCTTTCGGGTGTTACTTGGAAACTTGCCTCATTTGCTCTCAAGGTACAGCCATTTTAGATCATATATATATATATATATGTGTGTGTGGGTGTGTGTGTGTGTGTGTGTGTGTGTGTGTGTGTTAGAATTCGGTCTAGGAATCTTTTTAGATTATTGATCGAAACGATTGATTATGTACCTTCTTTATTACAAGGAAGTATGCTATACAGAATTTTAACTTGAATATTGACCGAATAAATTTAGTCTAATATTTACATAACGATGAAAGGTCTAGGTAATGGCCTGGTTGTTGACGCCAATTTGATCATGTTCAAAGGGAAAAAGTGTATTTTATCCTAAATATATGACTTCTTGCTTGTGCAAACGTTATCGTTTATAGTATTCGATAATGAAGGATAACGATCATCGTAAATCATCGAGATTAATGATTAATCGGCACAATATTATATATATATATATATATATATATATATATATATATATATATATATATATATAAATGGAATGGTACACACACAAATGTGGGTTCATTGAAGGCGAATGGACTAGCATGGCTATTCATATATATGTATTCGTAATAAAATTTATGTATAAATGTGTGTATTTATGTATATATATATATATATATATATATATATATATATATATGTGTGTGTGTGTGTGAGGAATTGATGGGTGCAAGGAGTGCGTTGAATGGGCACTCTAGTGCTCAAGTGCTCGAAATCAGTGTACCCTTTTCAACACAAATATATATATATATAGCTAGAGAATGGGTACATTTTATAGCAAAATCATGGGACTCCATGACCAGGATTATTGAATCTGTATAATTCTACTGATTGAACCACACTATTGATAATCTAGTCGAGAAAAATGTTGAAACAGAATTGTTGAAAAAAATATTAATTCGGTAGTTGTCAGAGGGTTAAAGTTATCTATGAAGTAGGCATTCGACCGGCCCACCGTAGAAACTGCAACGGATACCGGATGACGCCGTGGAAGTTATTGCAACAGCACTAAGTACAACTTTCGCCAAAGTTCTCCATTTCCCTCTAATATCTTCCGATTTTTCATACATGTTGCCCCGCTCACTAAGCATCTTTATAATATCAATAACCAAAAAAAGAGGCAGGGTACGAATTAAAAATAGGTTATATATATATATATATATATATATATATATATATATATATATTAATATATTATATGTATTAATAGCTTAAGGCGATTTTTTGCTACCGTACGGATTGCCCTGATTTTCTACATACAAATGCTCCGGGTTTGTCCGAAGAGATTCCACCCATTTTGATTTGCAGTAATTGCGTATTACGTGCATAATTAATAATTTTAATATCCCCCCCCCGGGCGCCTCTTTCCTTTGTGTCGTTGGGCCCGGTAACACAATGAACATATACAGTGTGTGATGGCGGGACAGAGTTTTACTCCGGGGGCCCAATCCGGGGTTTACAACATTTGCGGTCACCGGCCCGAAATAATCCTCCTTGGTGATCCCTTCTTTAAAGAAAACCTCCGCGCGAGGACAGGGTCTATTGTGCACAGGGAGATCTCATGAGGAAAACGCTCAAAAGGGGGATGGCATTTCCCGAATGGCATTGCAGGGGCAGAGAAAGGATAGAGGGAGGGGAGAGGGCTGTAATAAGAAAATCGGGAAGGGGGGGGGGGTGTGCGCTAATATATCGTTGGTAATAATGAAAACTTAAGTTATATATACATATAAACACACATATATATATATATATACCTCTGAAGAAAAACAACACTGTTTATTCACAACAGTCTGTTTCACGGGATGCGACCCAATCATCAGGTGAATGTGGTTAGAATGAAGCTAACGTCGTGGTTTGAAAAGCCGAGACTTTACGAGATTACGAGATTATCCTATATATATATATATATATATATATATATATATATATATATATATATATTAATTTCTATTATGAAGGATGGATATGGAGGGTATGAGAGGGGTATTAGGGAGGGTATGAGAGGCGGTAACCCCCTTCCATATGGGGAAATATTTGAATACACCACGGAGGACATAAGCGTGAATTTTCACAAAAACATATGAGGATTTTCTGTTCCTCAGAAACTGCATAATGTGGTCAAACGGTAGATGGGATCAATATTTCTTATTAATGTTTCTTCAAACGTATGAAATAAAATTTCAATTATATTCAACATGCAATATGAATGGCGATAATCGTGATAGTTAGGCCAAAAAAAGGTATGGTTCTCAGGTACCCTGTTCAGAAACCTGTGCGGGCGGGCGGGCAGGCGGGCAGGCGGGCGATACCTTTGTTTTGTTTGTTTCTCTTAAAATGTCATATGATCAGGGAAAACATGAAAATAACAGAATTGTTTTGCTGAACAGGCAAAACACTACATATCAAAGGAGAATATGATAAAATTGAATTATTTAACTTCTTGAAAGATGTAAATCAAATTTTTTTATGTGCGGGGGGGGGGGGGGGGTTGACGCGGGCGAGATCTGAGATTTTTGCCTAATACAGTCGCACGAAGTCCATGGCCTTGCTTGTAGGCTACCATGTAACAGATGTAAAGAAAATGTTAACCAAATTCATGTCGTGGTTGGTACAGTGTTATGTGAACACGTATGTAGTGGCACCAGTAATGTTGTAAACACATAATATTAACTAAAAATGTTTTGAAAATCGAGATTTTTCCTCATTCCTACAGTTACAAATGTAAAACTCTTATAAAAATGTAAATTCAATACGTTGGTACGGGTTTTTTTCTTTTACTTGCATGTGCCATCTCATTATCAATGTTTATGTGATACTTTTCTTTCATTCAGTATGTACGTTTATTGCGTATAGGTCATGGTCATCATTGTTACTATTTTCACAAAAAAACTGGTATTTTTTGCTTTTACTTCTTAGGTATATTGACGGGTGTTTTTGTATGTAAATGTGATACTGTTGATCAGTTTTCATGTCACATGGTACATGTGTTGGTGACTATTTGTCAAAGACCCCTACCACATGTTAGGCACTGGCTTGGGGCGACCGTGTGCCACTATACGCTGTTCCTAAACATGTTCCTAACGCTGTTCAAAAAAGAATTTTTGTCAACAACACCATACATATAATGGATCTATATATTAATATTTGTGATACGCACGGGTAACTGCTAGTGTATATATATATATATATATATATATATATAAATATATATATATATATATATATATATATATATATATTCGTTAAAAGGATAACGTAAAAAAGTTGAACAGATTGCACGTCAATTTGTGGATTGTTATGACATAGGATATGCAATTGGGACAGAAAGGGAGGATCCAGTATCTTGGAAATTTAAAATGACAATAGATAATTACAGTAATGTATTTTCACAGGACCCGGTGGATTGAGGTCGTGGTCGTCACGGGGATCCTGCAGTAAGGCTTTAGGAACCGGATGTCAGGGCAGAACGAGGTCATGCCCCGACGAAGATTGCTCCTGGAAGCGCTGATATATGGAAGAAGGGACGGCTACAGGATATGTAACACGCAGTACTGCGCAAGTAGGTATTGTTTATACCCGTAATAATCGTTTAGCCCCAGGCTCTTGTCGCTTTATAGACTTATTTTGGTGTGATAATTTATTGGCTCAGCTAGATTTATAGTATTCTTTTATTTTATTTATTTATTTTATTTCAAACATCTTTTACCAGGAAAGCCTATATTCAGCTCATTTACTGGTTTTCAACAGGGTCCTGGATAAAGTTAGAACATATAAAATGAATAAAATATGCATCATACAGATACAGATTAAACATGACATAGTGCTATATATATTAAATACATAGTTCAATATATAGCGCGAACGATTAAAAGATGTTATGCAGTAATGACATGATTCAATACATATAATGAGCGCTATATAAATAATACATTATTATTATTATTATTATTATTATTATTATTATTATTGAACATAGAAGACATTAAAAATAAGATAAATAAAATACATATCAATCTCATGAAATTGATGAAAGGTAGATTGATGGTAATATAGAATAAAATTGTGCTAACTTCGCATCAAACATCTATATATAAACGCTTAAAATAGTCCTGATCTGAGGCCTACTTTAAGGATAAAGCCTTTATTAAAGGCAGCTGATTCCATAGATAAAGACCTGCATAGCCAAAACTAGTTAAAACGTTCACGCCTGGGCCTGGGTAAAATCAAATTATGGCCGTCAGAAGACCGTGTTTCATATGGCATCCGTTGCAACCTGAGAACAGTTTTGAAATATTCAGGTACGTCTTCAGACAAATATTTATATACAATTGAACACAAAAAATACCGATACCTTTCTTCCACAGTCATCCAACCTAGTTGTTTAATTAATGACGCAGACGAAGTGTTATTGTCAAATATTTTTTTGTAACGACGTGTGCGGCTTTGTTCTGAAGCTTTTGGACACTATTTAAATAAGATTTAAAACAATTGGCAAAAACAGATATGCAGTAATTTATGTCACTTTGAAAAGGGCAAAATATACGTAATTCAGGCTGGTAGTGGACAGTATCTTACTGAGGCGAAATAGTATTCCTAATTTAGATTTTAATTTTTAGCATTGAAGCTGAATATGCTCTCTCCAAGTCAGATTAGAGTCAATGATTATACCTAATAATTTCGTACTCTGGATAGGATGTAATGTGATATCATTTATAATGATCTCTTAATCGGGAGATCGGGTTAACTGATTTTGGCCGAAAAATTTACCGTTGATTTGACAGGGTTTATACAAAGTCAGTGATTATGTAACCAATCAAGAGCGATGTCAATAAGTTTCTGGAGACGGTTAGTCCCCTCAGTGGATGAATCTGAGGAAGTATATATTGAGATATATATTTTTAAACCAAATAAGTTCAGTATCGATGACGCCGTATTGTTTTAGTTTGCTTAATAAAATTAAATGATTTAGGCTGTCAAATCCTGTTGTTATGTCCATGAAGCAAGCTGCAGTAATTCTTTCAGCTATATTATACATTTTCTTTGTTAAAATTACTTATACCACTGCTATTCTATCTTATAACATAATTAATTAAAAATACAATGTTTATTATATATAGTTATATTTGTTACTGATAAGTCATATAAATTGCAGGTTGGCCAGTCTGATATAAACTGATAAGTTCATTTATTCCGCGAATTGAAATATATAGCTTTAAAATCCCCCAAACATGCCATTTATTTTAAACAACTTATCAAAGCATCCCCCCCCCCCCCCCACCCTCCGTGTATTACAGGTGGTTGGAAAGTGAGAACCGTGTGGGGTGATCCTTATTACGTCCCTTTCGACCCAACCAAGTACGACTTTTTGGGGCTGACACAAGCTAACGAGAGTGTAAATGTCTCCTCGCGGCCACATGCAAAAACAGCCCCCCCTACCTGAGTTTAAAACCCTAGGAACAAACGAACACCGGGGACGAACGGATGTGTCTTATCAAAAGACAGTGGAGCTTCACTTCATAACTAACGTGATCATACTGGACAAACATGTTCGGTCACATGGATAGATATGGGTGAGAAATGGTCATTATTCACCATTCCTTACTCAATGTACTCATTTTTTTGTCAAATATTCCATGGGCCGGTCCAGTAGAAGTGTATTGCTTTGGCGGTGGTATGCGCTCTGCTGGAGTCCATTCCTATTTAATACAAAGGATTCTACCCTTTGTTACACACAGCTATTTCGTTATAATAGGGCTAATCATTGGTGTTATGGGCTCGGCTTTTTAGTAGAGGTGACCAGGATTGGAGTTGGTAAACTCTAGCAGACGTGTATAGGTCTACATAGGAACATTTGACGAGAATCTTCCTGGCTTGGGTTAGTGCGTCTTGTATTTTTATTTTGTTTTCTTTTCATATAGACGGCAGACTAGGTCTGAAACTTGACAATGCCAATATAATTCCCATTTTTTTTTTACTTTAGATTGCAGATGTTAAGGTGATCTCGAGCGCCAGCAACTACCGCTGTATTGAGGGTCTGACAGCGTCTCGGGTCTTCCCGTATGCAATCCGCCTGTCCATTAATGGCGGAGTCGTATACCGCCAGTTTGACGGCCGGGATAAGCACCGTTAAGATTGGTGTCGATATCTGCCTTAGAGGAAACAGCAACGACTTGTGCGTGATGTGTGGTAATTATAATGGCAACAAGGAGAACTATCTCTATTTGCGGGACGGTACCCCCAATGCCAACTCGACCATGATTGGCTGGAGTTATCTGGAATCTGGGAAAGATGGCAAAGTGTAAGTGTTCATCGCTACTTGACCCAAGTGCACTCAAGCAGAGGAGTAAGAAGTTCCGGGCCGATATAGCTCGGCGACCTGAGCCAGGCTTCTCGCGTCGTATCATCTCGGCCTAAGGTATCCCATAAGAATTGATTCACCAGTTGCCTTTTTAATGACAGGCGAAATATGGAATGTATACTTTCCTTGCAAGTAACCTGTAATTATAACATTGTATACACAACTGTACGATTTAACATATTTACATTAATTACTGTTCAGACAATATATGTGTACTGTTTTTGCCCGTCCAAGGTCGGCGGCTTTCTTCGGGTCCTCCACCCTTATCGACTACCGAACGCCAACATCCGAGCCATGAAGAGTGCCTCGTATTAGATATTATAACTAGTTGTACAATCCATGTGAAATAAACAGGGGAAACGTTGATCTGTGAAACAGATCTAAATGTTTCCCGACTGCTGTGGGAATATCTGGAAAAAGTTGTGAACACCTGTATTAAATAAAAGATGGGTCAATATAACCCAGCAAAATTACCTCTGTGACCTTGAAAACAACACCAACGTCATCCATGTTCAATCCTTCATGAGGTACGTCAATCCTGCAAGTTTGGTGACTGTGCCTCAAGTTCTTTTCGAGTTATTTCATTAAATTCAGTTTAGCATTATCGCCTCTATGACCTTGAAAAATGCGTCAAGGTCGACCAGATTCAATCTTGGTCTGGCACTTGATAAGGTGAATCAATGCTGCAAGTTAGGTGAGCGCGCCTCAAATTCTTTACGAGTTATTGCATGAATATCATTTATGTGACGGAGGACACTCACCATTTTTATGTCCTCCGCCGACGGCGCCTTCGGCGACGTTGGGGGACAAATAGCGTTTTTATTATATGTACCATTGAAAACTTTAAAAAAGACGTTTAAAAACATTTTGCACGCAGAGTGTGAAAACATTTACATAGGAGTGCACAGACCTTATATATCATACATGATTGGCACCATATATATGCTTATTTATATGCTTTTCAACATACATAATAAATTGACCATTGGCTATTTGGTATATATTTGGGGTATATACTGTGGTTGGCTTTATATTTACGGGGCTCAATTTTCGCGCTCAAGCAATTTTTCATAGTTTCACGGGGTTTCATTTTCGCGATAGGGCATATATTTATATTTTTAATAAAACACTAAGATAGGTATCCTGATTGTATCTCCCATTAACCATGCTCACGGCCCATGAATGTTTTGGTAAACTAATTAATGGCTGTTTCCCCGCTCAGGTCAGAGTTAATTACCACAGGGACTTTCCCGCGATGAGTACAAAATGATGCTCATGTTTTGCTCAAATAACAATAACCGTCACTGCAGGAACCTGGCGAAGTCACTTCAAGAGGCCATTGGTTTCACAATGGCCATTACATATCACTATAATTAGGCCCCTTTTCTCTACCTTGATCATATTAAGTTCGGATTACGTTATCGAAATATCATTCAATGGATATAACAAGTTGGTTGTGGAAGTTGCCGTCCCTGAAGCGGCCGCGCTGACCTGAAAGGTCTGCCAGATCCCGTGAGTGTGAATGTGAAGAAAGAGCAGAGTACTTCCAAGCGGCGAATGATCAGATCGACCGACAGCCGACAAAGCGTAAGCGGGGAGAGTACAAGCAGTGTGACCAAGACAAACGGCTTGCGATCGCAAAGTCTGTCTTCAACTTCGGACCAGGACTGTAGGTTAAGAACCAAGCATTTTAATATAAAACTTGACTGTGGACACGTCGCACACTGTGATCAACATGATCGTTATTTGGATTATATTTATTTTCCACTAACGCCCATTTCGTTACCTGGTGACAATAACAGAGAAGATTTCCCAATGACAGCAAGGTTTCATATCTGCGTGGTTTCAATTTCGCGGTTTCTCCAATACCGCGAATATCGCGAATTTTAAACCACCGCGAATAACAAGTCAACCACAGTATCCCCCCCCCCCACACTTTTTAGCAAAGGGGATGGTCTATGTAATCTGTTCAGAGAATACTATCTATATATTGGAAATAGAATATATTATTAATTAGAATTGTATACTTGGGTTCCATTTCTGAGTTTAGTATGAAATATTATACATTTACATCGGCATGGTTAAGGAGTAACCTATAAGGGAAATATAATACTTCGTTTTATTAAACCTAAAACTTAATTGTTATATATTTGAAATGTGTCACCCAAACAATTAAAGTTATATATATATATATATATATATATATATATATATATATAGTGTGTGTGTGTGTTTATAAAAAAAAAGCTTCCACTCTGAGTACTCCCCCCCCCCCCCGCCCCCCCCCCCCCCCGCCCCTTATAGATAAATTGACGCCACTACGGATCACATGTAAATATATATCTTTTCAGTTGCCCCAGGGATCATACCATGCCATGCCTTGCACCAAAACACATTCTTCCCTCAGTTCAGAATGTGCGTCACTGTAAAGCAAGTCTGTGTTTGGCACCTAGGTGTGTCACTGCGTCAGTAATTTACAGCGACGGGAGGAGTGTTCCAAGGACATGTTGCTCTGACCAAAACCCGACCCCTGCGACATCTTCCGGGACTATGTGGAAACGTGCTACAGTTATGGCTATGTTGTACCGGCCAACAGGGAGACAAACGCATTGTGTAAGTTCTGTGGCTTTAACCAATGGCAATAAGTTACAGTTTTTGTTTGTATTATTGACAGTTTATATTTCTAACTGTACAGTTATCTCACTGGACAGAGATCTGAGATGAGTTAAAGAAAAAGAAATTAAATACCAGAAATAATATATAAAAATTAAGCATGCAATATATTAACTTAGAAAATAAATATTAATAGGATATGATCAATTCGGATGCACAAATAATGACATCCGTATTATTGTCTCGTCTCTCTGGTTACATTTAAGAAATATGTGCGTGCGTGTGTGTGTGTGTGATAGAGAGAGAGAGACAGACAGACAGAAAGACAGAGAGTGATTGACCTGAAAATCTTTAACCCAGCAACCTAAACCCCCCCCCCCCCCCCCGAAAAATATGGTTCCGCGCTTTTTGACCGATAATACAGAAACTGTACATTGACAGTACTTCTACCCCTTTAGCGTGTCCTTGCAACTCCACTTACGTGCATGGCGCCTCGGCCTGTCAGGAGACGTGCACGGGACCCGTTGAAGGTTGTCACGACATTCACGTGACTGGCACGTGCGTGTGTGACAACGGGTTACGTGTGGAACGGGATCGAGAGCATCCACCAAGGGTTATGCGGGTCGGTGACAGCACAGTACAAGTCCCCCGATAAAGTAATATTAAGACTGGCCTCGTCGAAATCTCTGCTGTTGCTGTAAGGCAATATCTGAGACTATGTCGGGCAGTCTTAGATTCTGCCATCTGGCGGCAAGTTATACAACTATTCAACTTAGTTGTTGTATCATGTCATAAGATCTATGGAGGCATGGACTTATATTTTGTTTTACACGTATATTCCAGCGGCAAATATGATTACTAGCGGAAATAATTAAATGATGGAATAATAAGAAAAAAAATAACTTAATAAAGCTATAGAAACTGCGCATGTCCGGGCCAATAATTTTTATTCATAACACGAATCAGATTTTTAGGCCGTACTTAAACGTATGTTGTTTCGGTACGCTGGGGACAAATAAAAATGAATACGGGAAAATTTTAATTTAGCGGTCAGAGCTAAGCGGGATATTTTACAAATTAGTAAGAATTCAAGACTTCAATTTTTGAAATTGTGCATATGAAAATGAATTAAGTCCATTTTCAACGATATTTTTAATAGCTCAGAAGTGATCGTGGCAAGAGCAACAATTAGTGATTCAGCAAAGAGCGATTCCATGGAACATTTCGGGTCATTAAACTCGAACTCTATACTAATATCATATAACCGAAAGTTCTGTCTCATTCAAGCTAATTAGAATGATGTGTAAACACGATTTTAAGACAATCAAATGGAATCATTTATTTTTTATGGTTTTAGGTGGGTACCTTGTGGGTGGATTAATGCTGTGAACGCGAGTACCAGTATTTTTTTGCCGAAAACGGGAACGTTGTCATTAACACCACGGAACACCAGTGTCATCAGTGCGCCAGCCGTCAGATAATCAACGGCCGCTACGGCTGTCAGTGCTTCCCCAGTCACCATGGAAACTGATACAATTGTACTGGTAAGTTATTTACAGAGATGGGATTTAGTTCATATATGCACTTTCTCAAAAACTACTGAATGTTTACTGTTATCTAATGGTAGTTTTGTTAACTTTCGTGTTTTCCCCTAAGGTACGAAATTCATATGATATGTCCTTGACTGGGAATGTGAAGATTAATCCATACTAGATATTCCCTAGCGCATGTTGTCAAATTAGTCACTGATATGTAGCAGTAAGGGTCAAGTTGTTTTGATTGGGATTTGGGAACAGTTTACCTAATGATTCTCATTTTCTTTGTAGGTGTGATTAACTTAAGGGTGGCTTAATAATATTTATATAATTAACTGTTTGATTCCAAAGATGTAGCATGTATTGATGCCTCAGACAAATCAAGCTAGTGTTTTGTGTTATTAATAAGATTATGGAAATTGGATATCTAAGACCTGCCACAAATATGTACATCAATATTCCCCGTCTAGAATATGATACGGTCAGCGAAAATATTATCATTTACTAATTATATTTTGTGTCGTACTTGATACTAGTATTTAATTAGTTAATCAGATTTCCAGTGCCCCGACAACAAGGATGTATTATACGTGGAGACTGAAAGCTCCGTTGTCATAAAGGGAATGCCACCAACCATCAGTGTAGCGCGATCTGTCCAAGAATACAGCCATACTCTGAGGGATGCTTACTCTACGCCCAGTGTAATTGTAAGTCAGATGTAGTCTCACCTAGCGGTTGTTGTAGCTAATACCTCCACCAAGGGACGGGGTTTATGTTTTGTAGACTTTGGTTTGTCTGGTTTTCTCTTAGCAACATATATAAATTACAACCAGATTTTGATGAAATTCTCAGGATAGCTCTGCAATGACGCAAGGGGGTATATTGATTAAATTTTGGGAGTGATCCAGGTCACCATCAGGATACAGGATTTTTTAAAAGGGAAAATGCTACATTTCCTACAATGTCATATGGAGGCTATGGGCTGCCTCTCTGAGTGCAAATTCCTAGTTTGCAATGTGTTATCATGAATTTTTCGGTTAGGCAGTACGTAACTAATTTACGAACAAATGGGTCTGTCAGAATAGGCTAAGCCGGTGCAGGCAGTTTCACCAGCATCGCTTTTCTGAACTTCATGTGTTTGTCAGTAAACCAATCGTTTAAAAGTCTTTTCCATGATTTTTTCTCAATGGTAAGGTCGGTTGATTTATTTATTATGTCTTCCAAGGCACGTAAAACCGACCACCGCCACCACCTCTAGCGTTTGTCTGCATGGTGTATTATTTTGTAAAATCAGAGAATAAAACACCTATTACTAATCACCTTGGGTTCTGAATGAGGAAGGATCGCTTCAAACTCACTGTTTGTTTGATAAATATTTAACTGACATGTGACATTACGACCAACCCTGGCAGATTCCATGTGTTCATTAGCATTGATGCGCATCTCATCCTACATGTAAGGAATACAATGATCTTTTGCAGTATACGTCTAAGTGTATGTTTTAATTTTGAGACAAAAAGCCTTCGTGAGAGACAATTGCAGTGTCAATATTTGGTGTTTTAAAATAGAACAAAAATAAACTCCTTTTTATTGAACATAGTTCAGCAAATAATTTATATTCTTTTTACAGAGCACTTGCAAATGTTTGGTGTAATGTGTCTACGTACCAGTGAAGGGTATACAAAGCAAAGATTAACAGTATGCAGTTTTTAGACACTTAACAAAGATATTCGTTTATGTTTTTATTATTAACATTTTTAATGATATATATAGATTGTATATTATTATTATATATATTATATATATATTATCTATGTAAGCATTTCTTTCTCTTCACAGATGAGGGCTGTCCAAAAATGCATCTTCAAACTAAAATCTTGAACAACAGAAGTACAAATGATTATTTATGCCCCGAGGACAACGGCCCCTTTCCTGGTGCTGAATCTTGCACTAAGTTCTACGCATGCGCATCCGACCAAAGGAGAATGTCAGCACGAGCACATCTTCAGCCAATCATTTGTGTTCCTGCAAGATTAGAGCCGTGTGCAAATACGTAGTTGCCATGCAACCACTACATGAGGTGTAACATGTTTATGCCAAAGTCATGACTGCAAGTGCTTACGCGGATCTTACATTCATATGCTGTATTGAGTTGATAGTGATTTTATATGTGATAGTCATAATTGATTATTTAGATGAAAGTAGCTGATATATAACCAAAATCCCGGTCATCAGATATAAACCTTTTCCTCTACAAACCTTAGTGTAATTAATTTCAATAACGCTGAATTGCTTTTTATTATGCTAATAGACAACAAAAAAAACAGTGTATCTTGAAGTTGATATAAGTATCCAATAACTTCTAGTTTACCTTAATTTAAGTGCATTTGTTGAATACACTTAATTGCTCCAGTAGATGATAATAGATTATTAAAACTAATGTGCCATTCAGCTCACACTAACTTAAGTGATTTTTTATTAGATTTGGTTTCTGATACTTCCAGTGTAAGAACAATTGTCATCGACATTCACATATCTAGTATCAGTTATCAATCAGATAATCTGGCCATTTTCTAAATAAATTATATTGAAATATATATAACCTTTAATATTAGAATATATACACTTTGTAAATCTGAAAAAATAAAACCTTAGCAATAAGACCAGACGCTGATGTTTGTACTAAGCGTGTTAATTGTGGTAGCCAAATGACAATGAGTTTGAGTAGTCTGGTTATGTTTGATTTGAACGAGTGCATTTCAACTGGATTGAGGATGAGCAATACAGAGTATAACAAAAAAAAGTGTGATATACAACAGAGATTATTTATATAAAATGACTGGCAAGCTTTGGTATGTACTAATAGAAAAGAAGTGAGCGGAGACACGTACCAGTAACACCAGCTAGCCCTGTGGGCATGTTTTAAACTGACAATTCTTGACCAAAGAAATTTTACTTACCGATAGATGGGATGCCATAAACTGGTAAGTGCTGCCATCTGGCGGCCAGTAATACAACTAATCTTATCAAAACATGGTAATGGAGAGGGAACTGAGTCCCTCCACTCTGTGACGTCAGTGACGTGGCAAATACAAATACGCACCGCCTTGCAGGTGTCTATCATTAAAACAGGCGATTATAAAGTCGGGGCTGTATGTTTTCCTCCTCAGTGGCTATACACTGCAGTCGTCCCACCTCTCCTGTGTTTTAACCGCTGCTTAATATTGCAGGGTCGCCACAGAGCAAAGAGCAAAGAACTGGAACCAGACCAATGAGAGCGTGGTATCTAATTGTGCATCTAAATCCAAGTTATGAACATGCGACACCCCGCTGTCGGTGGACTGATCCTTCGTCCTGTGCCAAAAGTGTATTTCACGTCTAAGCATGATAAATTTGTGTTAAGGTATTTAACAAACACCTGTTTATTGAATTGTGTTTTATGTATTTTAACAATAAAGTCTTATTCCCTTTGACGGATCGACTTTGCGGTAAATTTATATATAATTTTGCACTAAAGTCCAGTAAGGCAGTTCACTATTCCTCTCTTTTTTTTAAAATACTTGTCTGCATTGTGTTGAAAAAAGTGGAAATCTCTGGAAAGGCAACACAATAAATCCTAATTGATCCGCCCCTATGTTGAGATCCCGACCAAAATCTTATGAAGTCCTCATTCTGTTAACCTGCATTCCCTAATAGAATTTCGTACAAACAATTAAGAGACCGGGTTGAAAACATGACCTCCATGACAATAATCAATGACTGGTATTCTGTTATTTTGTCACCAATCCTACAACTTCCACAATTTCCGCTGTGAAGTAAATTGAAAATTCCAGGTCCTATTCTTAATATCTGTTGCCTCGAACGTTACAGTCTATTTCGGGAATTGCATATGGAAGACTACGCACAGGTTATATTATTACTATAAAAATAGAAAGCAGTAACAAAGGATAAATCTCCGATAACGTCAATATCCGTACAAAAAATTAACAGTTTTTTCTCACCGTTCCATTTTATTTCATTAATATACGTTGTAACATTTTATAGATTCTGACAGAACTGTTTAAGGCTGGGTAGGATCCAATGGCGTAATGATTGCCGATTTGAAACGGATTCTGATGTCATGGAGTTTTCCTTGAAAGATCTTAGATAGCCTTCAGTCAATTTAAGCAGAGTATATATATATATATATATATATATATATGTGTGTGTGTGTGTGTGTGTGTGTGTGTGTGTGCTAAATAATAAGTAAAATCGTTAATTGTGGATATATGGTAAGAGGCGAACAAGGCGGCGTTGGATGGATTAAGATCCAAGTCTAAATATGCATTTAATTATTACAAATCGACCTCAAAATATAACAAAAATGCTTCCTAGAGAATATATAGTGAATAAATTATGTCACCATTTAGTGCAGCTCAATATATGAGATAACCTAGGTTGCACATCACTTATAAAAGATAAAACCTTTTTTATTATAGCTACCATACAATTTCGAATGACCGTTTTCGTAGAACTGCCAGCATGTTTTTCGTATTATGTTATCGTTTCGTATTCTCTCCACTGTATATATTGCTATTGCAACCAGCCTGATCGGATATCTCTTGCATCCTGTCATGTATCTGTGAATTTAACGACCACAACCTGCGCCAATAAAGGATGCACTGTATGCTTTGGTTCAAGAACCCAGCAGTGGTCTCACATGCTGTCTAGTCGTCCAAAAGCGCAAGATCAGTAGACAGAGTACAAGTTGTCTGTTTGCCAGTTTGTTAGTTACTTCATGCACACACTGTCTCTTTTCTACAAGCAAATATAACTATATTTCATTCAGTGTTGTAGTCTACACAATCCGAGTCCGAATTCAAGTTCCAGCCTTACTGCTCGAGTCCTAGTCCGAGCCCTTGAGTTTCGAGTCCAAGTCCGCCCTTGTCAATTGAAACCCGAGTCCGATATAAATCTCCTTATTAAAAGAAATGAAATGGAATGTTTTTAGGTTTGTTCATACACGTGCTTTTTATTGAATTTTTAATTACACTTGGCTCCAGGTGCAGTTCTTAAACTTGGTATATAGTCTTCGTTGTGTAATGTTCTGTTAGTAGTTCGTACATGTATATAAGTCTTAATAGTATGTGACTTTTTTCTACTGACTCGAGATGAAGGCGGTCGGATTTCGTGAGTAATAACCTCCGATTCCTAGTCTCTAAAAAGTGGACTCGAGTCGGGACTCGAATCCTACATTACTGATTTCATTAACCATGCGCCACTTAACAACTCTAAAACTATAAACCTGCATTCTAACAAATCCGAGCCTCCGCCATTTATTTATTCGGCCCATATTCCGAGGTACATTCGTTCATAAGTGACTTTGCATTTGTGTATACTTCTTGGTCATGTTTCTGGATCTGGATAATGTTCCTGATCTTCACCAACATCTAATCGATTCTTCACGGGCCCCTTCCCGAAATGCCCTGAAAATTCCATGAGGTTCCGAACAAACACACACACACACATTAACACAAGAATGAGAATACAAATATGCAAAGATAAAGTGATATTTAAATCCTACGGCGGTCAGGAATACAAATTTGATGAGTTAAATAATAATTTAATATTAATAAATGAAGTAAAAATCTATTATTATTTTCATTATTATAAAAATGTAGTGTAAAAGCAGATTACGTAGCCGTAGTGACATAATAGTAAAGAATTATAAAAGGAAATACGTAAATCTGATACTTTTCTTGGTTTCATTTAAACATAAAATAAACTATTACCTCGACTGAGGATCTGGAAAGAAGTAGATACAGGCGTTTTTATAAGTTATGTTGCACATTATGGCGTGCGCTTGTGTGAGTGGCTAATAATTGAAATTGTTGTCGCAAACTTCACTAAAATGTTGTGAAAAAATGGGCCATGAGTAAAGGAATAGTTAATATAATATTGGGATTGATCGGTCACATTTGAGAGCAGTTCTGGAGGCTGATCTGGCCCTTGGCGCAGATGTATCACTCTGTCAGTGCGAATGTCGGATTTACATATAGACAGAGCGGACTGTAGTCCAGGACTTGACAATAAAGTGAACCTCGGCTTCTTCATTTTAAACTTGTTTTTGTTGACGTAGCGGCGTCCATTTCTACAATGCTGACTTGTTTGTTTCGGTTTGGGACTGCGTGACAGGGCGGTAACTCTCGCTTCCTGTCATTTATCCAATACCCTGGTGTCACCCTGGCCCGGTGTCTATCTATCTGCAGGTCCTGTTTGTGTAGTCTGCAGGTCCCATTGCTGAGTCATGAAATCAACGGAACTCCCAAAGTCGCACTGATTTGTGAGTGATAAACAGGTGTTGGGCGCTGTCGTTCACCCTGGGTGGGGGTCGACCGTGAAAATCTCACAGCTCCTCAGATTAGGATTGAACTCACGACCTCCCGGCTTTGGGCCCTGTGCTCTACTCCTAGACCACTGAAACCTTGCCTAGGCGTCTTTCTAAAGTCATATATAATGACATATATTTTATTTTACATCGAAAGCAATACAGCAAGCCAAAATTCTGTGTATTCATGCACCAACCAAAAATAAAGTAACCCTGGTAATAGTCTTTGATTTTACTAACTAAACTCTACGGAATCAGCTGATTAGTAGCAAAAAACACCATCGTGTGGCCTCTAATGGACTAGACAAGACTAACTTCATGATATTGAGAAAAGCTTGAAAGAAGCAGTTACTGAAATGACGTGAAGGGGCTGGAGGATAACTATGGATATCATGTATGAACTAAATTACCATCTCCTTATATCTCTCTTATATCAATGATCTAAATTGTGAAATGTCCACTTTTATTGTCAAACAGGGATTTTCTTATTCCTGCACTTACCAGTGTTTTCCTGAAATATTATGCGACTACGTATATGTCTTTGGGTTTCAGTCTGTTTATTATCTAATAAGGGAACTATAATCAGTTGTATATCAAAAGATTTATCAAAATGGTGTCTGCTGTTGACGATTTTTTTTGTGCAAATAAGTCGCATATTGTGTTCAAGATTCCAGAAAATCTACAGAACACATTGGATCTTTTTGGTCCTGGTATTCAAGCAAGCGTTTGCTATATGTTAAGAAAACGTTTTCCACATCATATTATAAGAATCAGCCCACAATTTCAAAATATTTGTAACATTTAAAGAGTCAAAAGAAGAGAAAAATTTCACTTATTAATCATTTGTTTGGAATGTATGATTCCCATTAACTTCATTTTCTATGTTTTTTTTCAGTGACAATTTGAGAGTACAATGCCTAAGCTAGATCTCTTTCTATGCTTACATTGTTACCTGCTGATGAAAGTGTATACTGTAAGGAAACCTGATATAAACATGACTGATATATTTTCCAGACTTTAAAATAACTTTAATACTATGATTTTTCTTACTATATGTAGATATTTAGTGTCTGAAAAGCTGGGCCATGTCTCCCCGCGGCACCTCCTGGCTACGCTCCTGTTAATGATAACATTTGTATTGTCATAGAGCTCATATCTTTCCCGTTCATAAGAAAATACAAGCAAAGAGCGAGGCGATAGACTTCGACATATTTGGAAAGCTGATTGTCAAACCATTCACACGTTTATTGATACGTTTATTCTTAATTTCAATTATTCATTAAATCATAACTTTACTAGCAGGTCTACAAAGGTTCATATATATATATATATATATATATATATATATATATATATATATATATAATGAATATATGATTCCTTAAGTAATATCGTACGTTCAGGGGTTCATTTACTCTTTTTTACTATATAATTTCATAAATACCAAAGTTAAATTTGTATTTGATAAGCTTTTAATGAAATATTTCATTTCGCCATTCATGCATTATTTTCTTAAGTTAATACGTTCATCGATTCATTCTTTCCAGCATCCATTCATACCTTTTCTAGCTCATTCCTAACTTCATTCATGACTTTATTCTTGTGTGAGTGTAATCCTTCACACGTTCATACATATATGTTGATCCTAAGTTGACACGTTTTATTCATAGGTTCCCCAGTGAGTCCATTCATATATTCTTTCATATATGCACATGTACATTTTTCTTACGGTTACATACTCTTCTTCATCATTTGCAAATTGTAATTTAGTATTGGCCTAATGTACTGGTAATTACGTGGAAGGCTAAATAGCTTTATGTTAACCGTGTGTGTGGGGGGGGGGGGGGGGGCGGTAGCGCTCAAGTTGGTCTTATTCGCCACGCCTTAGGTCTATGGGGCAAACAACACCTGCATTTTATCGAGTAACATGAAAATGGTTAGTACTATGATGACATTGTCGATATAATTCAAACATTATACAGAGGGATATCCAATTACATACGAATATCAAAATCAGCCTGCATCGCTTTATTCTTATCATTACACTTATCAGTGGGAGTGTACAAGCCATTAATAAATGATAAAATCAAGATTTTAGAACAAAATTTCTAAGAAATATCATATAACCATATATTTTGCCATAAAAACTAAATTTATTGCTTGTAAGCCACACGTTAATCTGATAAAAGTATATTATTACCGACCATACATAATATCTGCTATTGGATCTTGGGCTGGACGTTCAACAGAACCCATAAACCACGCGGGACAGGAAATCATTAAATGTCAACAAACTTTGTCTGATCATCTTTTACGACTTTTAATGGAATACGTGTAAGAATCCAATAATGTATATAAGGCCTCGTCCACACTGACTTGAGGTGTGACTCCAGAGGTACAGCAAGAGGTAAGTACTAGCATTTACGTATGACTATATGGTCAAGTATACTAACTGTTTGGTAAATTTTACCAGGGTTGCAGATCGCCTCCATATGTCGTATTGCAATATGTGGTAGCGTATTGCGATATATATATATATATATATATATATATATATATATATATATATATTGCGATATTTTCATCATAATCAATTTATAGGAAATGAGTTCTGACTGCTATATATACACTGAATTAAATTGTTCATGTACTTAGTAAGGTACTTTATTCTTAATGACATTACCCAAGGAAATATTGAAAATTAAATTTTCTTTAGGTCTTACATGTTCAAATGACTTGGAAATTGGATGATTCAGGACTGTTGCCTATTTCCTCCGATGGATCTTTGATCACTAGTATTTTAGGCTAACATGAACATTTTCTACTAAAGACACGGTAACGGCTTTCACTTTAAGACTGTCATTAACCCAACACATTTATCGCAGAAATATTATTTTTTCTACAGAAAATCGCTTGTGGGAACGTTAATCAAAATATCGATATTTCAAAACTGTTTCGTGATACGCAGTATGCGAATATACCGATATATCGAAAATATCGCCTGAGAGGCCTTAAGTAATTATATTTGGGAGAGAGTGATATAACAAAACATAAGCACAGTCTCGATAAACGTAACTACATCAGGAGCTCATTTGCTGTGTCATAAAAGAAATAACACAAGTTACACGATTTGCCGTTAGATAGCATTACCTAGCTCGCTAAAATAGCCTTAATTTAAATTTGCAATAATGAGAGTGGAAAGCATGCAGACTGAGCCAGTTAAGCAAAATATGTAAAAATGTCGATTCTACTTTAAACGAATCACGTCTGTTTGAGTACTGTTGGACAGCCGGGACTCTTTGTCTCAACTGTCAAACTTCTAAATCAATATTTGTTACATTTCAAGGGAACACATTCTGTTAACAGTTCACAAGCACATCTTTACAAAATATTACTTATTTCTTAAAGGTCTTACAACAAAAATACCCATATATATATATACAAACAATATAACTTCTTTTAGGCCATTAGGTCACTATCGGGAATGGATAAAAGTCGCCTTAATGAAGCAGCGACTTTAATACAGGAGTTGACCGGTGTGAGGGGAGGTTTTATAATATACCACAAAACCTTACCTCAAATGTTTATTACAGTCAAAAGCATATTATAATGTTTAACAATATTACTAATACCAACATTATATACAAATAAACATGTATCAGTGTATTTGCGTTTTCTTCATTCTTTTTTACAATCTCCCGTTTCCTCTTGAGTATTTTTTTAACCTGAGTGTGGCCCACCATAGATTTCTGCTAAATGTCGGCTGCTTTCCCGTTGCTCTTCTTCATTAGTCATGGTTGAGCACTCATTAACAGACGAGTGCATGTGATGTAAACGGTGCACTCTCGATTTGGTCACTGACCGTAATTGCAGCGCTTACTAGCCTGCGAGACGAAAGATCTGTCCGTAATACCGAATAGAGGAGTGCCGAAATAGATTAGTAAACGAATGAAACGAATATGAAATATAACGAGGGAATCAGAATATCTGACCGTTAAAGAAGCTCTGAACGTTATTAAGGAGTGACCGTAAGTAGGAGTTCTACTGTATATATATAATGTATATATATATAGGAAGTGGCTAAACAGCGTTTAAAAAGCGTTACATCATATTTAGTCGTGAGAACAAGACTCTGTAGGCACTCATATTGGGGTTGTATGCCAACACTGGGTCTGCATGATATATTTGATAGATTATTTTTATACACCAGAATGCCAAAACAAACAGTGATCAGAGTACAGGTATACAAGCAGCGTATTAAAAAGATATTGGCGCAAGTCTTAGGGCTAAGATTTGCCCGTTCCCTAAATTGAGTCGTGATACAAGCCATATATCGAGGAATGCATCACAGTGGTCTTTCATCATGTTGATTCATATCGTAATAAACAGCCCATAATATTAACATTAGGCTATGAATGATGATATAACACAAAGGAATACATGTAAACTCACATCACGAACTGAAACTTTGTCTCTATGATAACGAGTCATTATGTATCGCACACAAGCTGGCCGAGTCCGCTTACATGTGAGAGCCACGTTTTTTACTCATGCGGTCAGAAATTCAACAAACATGAGGAGAGATTCACTAATATTCTGAGTTAAACGGAATTTTTCTCGCTCATGCTAAGTGTTGTTAGAAAGTATATCAGAAAAAGCTAAAGATTCGTCATGTTTATGTCAAGTGAGAGCATACATGTAGGCCATAAGGCGTTGTTAGAAATAAGGAAAAACTTTGTATTCTCATAGCCCGTAAAGTGGGTTTCTCGCTGAAGGACGTAACGGCATGGTGACAGCCAGAATGCTTGTCGTATACACTCTCTATAGTCAGAGGGCAGAAATGGCGCTTCGCCATATTATGAACAATTACCACGAAGGCCCAAAGATATAAAAAATATACTCAAAATTTATACTAATATCCATCCCTTCCAATTTTTGGGTCACAAGCATAACACACGACCAGTGTACATAAAGCATGTGTTGGTCCAAGAGACCGCCTTTATGAACAGGATAAAACCTTTACTGTATTACATATACAGTATTGCAGATTTTGTACAGGTTTGATAAGGATCAATAATATATCTTATGTGAACCAACAATCGGTTCTTTTCTTTTCGCGCATTTTCCCAAAGACAATATCTTTGAACTTTTTCAAATTCCCGGGGATGATTAGGGTCCGCAAGGGCACCAGCCCAAACCCCTCTGGGAATGCACAATGGCTGCCAGATCACAATTGGTTATTTTCTTTTGCGCGCAATATCTCAAAGAGAATACATTTATCTTTCCCAAATCACAGAGGTCACTGGTGTGTAGGAGAGCTTCAGTTCATTTGAATAGCAGATCCATCCAAAAACCAATATGGCAGCCAGAGCAGTGATTTTCTTTAACGCACATTATCTGTAATAGATTGTTTTATCTTTTTTCAAACTGACAAGATGATTGGTTTATATGAGTCCTCTAGCCCTATTAAATTACAGACCCATCCATAAACAAATATGGCCGCCAGACCAAAATCGGTGATTTTTCTTTCGCACGCAGTATCTCAAAGATAATACATTTGGTCTTTCTTAAAATACACAGGGTTGATTGTTCTCCATAAGGGATCTATAATTTCAACCTAGCGCCATTCTGGCCCTCTGAGTCTGACATAAGGGGGTATACGGCCAATTTACTGGCTGTCAGAGTGCATCCTATAAGTCTCTATGACTATGAGGTTCCAAATATTTTAGTCATTTCTGACAACGCCTCATGGCATACGGGTACACTGTCAATTAACATAATCAAGACTAATGGTTAGAATTTTTAGTATACTTTATAATAACACCAAGCATGAGCGAGAAAAGATCTATTTCAACTCGGCATATTAGTTTACCACTCCGCATGTTTGTTGAATTTCTGACCGCATGAATACAGGCATGGCTCGCACGTGTTACTGGACGCAGCCAACTTGTTCATGATACAGTAAATGACTCGTTACCATAGAGACGGAGTTTCAGTTTGGGATGTGAGTTCATATGTATTCTCTTATGTTAATTCATCATCCGCAGCTTATGTTAGGATTATGGACTATTTATCGCAATGTGAATGCAACCTGATGGAAAACCACTGCGATGCATTCCTCGATATTGCTTGTATCACGACTATAGTAATTTTACCAGCCAAACTATTATTGCCTACTGAGTAGGGTTTTCACGGCTAGCTCCAACCCAGGTACAGCTCTCCGTAGGCTTAATTGGAAGGTTGTACCCAAAAGCCGTGTCTTACTCATAGACGAGTTCGTCTTTTGGAGATTCCTCGGTGTTATGACCCAGCAAACGGGTGATTACACAGCACGGACCTGCAGGTGCGGTAGACATCGGACTTGGGTATCAACAATACATAAAATAAAATGGCAGGAGGCGAGTGCTACTATGCTGTTTTGTAGTCCCAAACCAGAAGGGACCTCTGCAGTGATACATACTCAGCTAAAGAGGAAGATAAGTTAACTCCGGAAAAAAAGCTGTATTCAGCTTTACAATAGCTTCCCTAAACCTATTGTATTTGAGCAAATGAAAATTTATGTAAATGTTGGTGAATTTAAATGTCGAAAGCTGAGAAACATGTAATATAATGTCGATTCCCGATAGACCTAATTGGTGTACAATAGTTTGCACACATAAGGCCAAAAACAGGTATGGTTATCAGGCACTTTTTTTTCAGAAATCAGTGCGGGCGGGCGTTTTTTTTATTTACCTTTTTTTATATGTTTCCAAAATAATGTCATATTATTAAAAAAAAAGAATGATTATAACATATTTTTTTTCTTTACGGGTAAAAGCACTACATAAAAAGGAAAACTTATCAAAATTGTATTATTTAACTTCTTGAAAAATGTTTGACGCGGGCGGTTAAAATTGACGCGGACGGTGCCTGAAAACCAAATCTTTGCTTTGGGTATAAACACAGATATCTGTATGAGTCGTAAACTATTAATGCACGTTATATTTTTCAAACTTAATTTTTATGTTGTAAATATACAAAGTCACATACATGACAAATACTAGCAGAAAACATTATGCACGTGTTTATCTTTTGCACCATCAGCATGAATATAAGAGAACATATATTGTAAATATTGGTCAGATTAATATAAATTACTCATAAATATTATATGAACCGAGGAATAATATATAGGATGAAGCATTCATTGTTGATGGTGAAGATGTGATTCAATCATTGTAAACCTTACCTGATGAAAAACCGAAATTAGATGTCATCACATTTATCAAACATCACAGCCAACACTGAATAGCATATCATTACATTTATCACCGAAGGCTTGCGACTGGCGCATGCCAGTTTGTCTTTATTACACGGCAGTCTACGCCCTGCGTTATGATCGGACTATCTTTGCCTTAAAGGTATATAATAGACGTATATAATATAATGTTAGAGGATGGATATTTTGTATTTGGAATCATATAAAGCATGCACAATATATGAACGCGATAAAAAGACAAATATCTTAGTGTTGTTATTATTCAGAGCATATACACGTGGCGTATGACTGAACCTGAACTACACTCTTGTGTAATTGCTAACCGTCATTGTCAACAACCAGGCATAGGTAAGAGAACCATTTTATGAAATATATTATTTAAGGCTCGGAGGGAAAATGGACATGCAATATATGATATCACAGTTTCTAGTGAAAAGTAAAAACTATAACTTTTACTTTGTATTTTGAACTTAAGAAAATATTTATTTAAGTTGAGCTTTTAAATTATGGACTTAAACATGTTTTTTTATAAATCTAAAATTGTGTTTCTTGAAAAAAAGATTTATATGATCTCCCCTGAAGCACTGAAGGTCCCTTTAACACACGACATCGTACATTGTATGCCCATTGATATATAAAAAACACCTGCGTTAGCTATATTTACTTCATTGTGTTTGAATCCATTTCACATTCCAAATTATCTCCATCCATACACGAGCGGTAGCCTTCTTATATACCGTTTGTTAAGAAGGCGATGAACACACACTAATTTGTTATTACACTATCAAGATTAAAAATTTATAACTAAAAAATATTCCTTGCATGTCAGAGAAATGTTAAAACAGTAAGACCTCGCCTTAGGACCACCACTGTTTAACGACCACCACTGTTTAACGACCACTTGTTGAAGGTCCAATTCCTTTTGACTCAGTATGTGAGGCCCTAATTTATCCGACCAGCTCAAAAATGCGACCACTTTATCGAAGTGATAGTGGTGGTCGAAGTTTCGAGATTTTACTGTATAATCATTGAATTTAAGACGCTCCTCACGCAGCGGTTATACACTGCGGTCGTCCCAAGTCTTCCTTTAGCTTTTAACTACTGCTTTGTACAGCAAGGATCTCTGGGCTACACCAAAAAGGTCGGGCACAGGGCAGAGAATTATAATCAGACCAAAGACAACGTGGTATTACATTGTACATCCAGCAAATTTTAAACATGCAACACCCGCTCTCGTTGGTCTGATTCTTGGCCTTGGGCCAGAACAGGTGAAATCAGATCAACGAGAGCTGTTGTCGCCTGTTCATTGGTCTTATTATAATTCAAACCGGCAGTTTATAAAATATTAAGGAGAAACTGAAATAATCCTTGCTTGTGCTCATGAGACAGTTCTGAAGTCCTAACCAACTTTCAATCTACATTTGTACAAAGAGTGCCCCTGTTCCCGTCAAGTTTGATTCATATGGTCCGTAAATCGTTTAACTCGATCATTGGCTCGGTATGGTGATGGTTTTTGTCGAGTACCTGATATATTCAATGACTGGCCATTTATCAATATATACTAATTGTTATACAAAATACAGTAAAATCTTGCCAAACGACCACCTCGTTATTGCAACTACCTCAAAATAACGACTACCTTTTTATAGTCCCAATTCTTTTTTTGGGACCTCATATCGGACCTCAATTAGACGACAATCCCGAAAATGCGACCCTCGGTAAGACGACTATAATAGTAGGACAACTATAATGATAGGATAACTATAATGATAGGACAACTATAATGGTAGGACAACTATAATGGTAGGACAACTATAATGGTAGGAAACTTTAATGGATGTATTTTGTAAAACAGCCAAGAAGACCATTGAAACATGATGAAGGGACATCAGTTCTGTCTTCTGGCATTTATCGCTCTGATATCGCAAGGTGAGACTATATTAAATCCTTTAAATCATCAATACCCTGCAAACATTCTCAATATGCATCATTCTCAGCTCAGAAGCAGTAGAGAATATATATATATATATATATATATATATATATATATGTGTGTGTGTGTGTGTGTGTGTACAAGAGGAAATTTTCTAATCTTAAATTTTCTAATCTTTTGATGAGAGAAATATGAATTGGAGCGAATTTTGATGAATATTTTGTTACCTTGTTACAATTAATGTAAGTTGAATATAAATAGAGCTGTAATCCATATTTGAAAAATCATTAACGATTATTGATTATTAAATACTTTATTATTTTATGCATGCAATACAAATTATTCAGTAGATTATTACATTAATTTATTATACGATTGTTATAATGATACTACAATGAACGTGATCATGAATTAACGTATCATAACATGATGTAATTTTCAAGTCAATTTACTACATTTACTTATGATTTATAATACCTATTAACGTGGTATATAAGGGATGACCGGGCATACAAAAAGTAAATAAAGTATTCAATCTTCCACGTAATGGCTTTGGAAAAGCTGGGAGGTGCTGTTAACAGCCTACCCTTTTCCTAAGGGCCTTTTCACGCCTCTGAGTCATTGAGTCGTGTCAGAATATTTATCATGATGATGTATGCCTAGGCAAACCATATTCATCACGTCTATAGGGATTTAGTCAAAGCAGTGATAAAAATATTGTAGCAGAAGGAGCAGAAATAGTATTACATTAATACTACTACTACTGCTACTACTACTACTACTACTAACTATTATTATTATAATTATTATAACTATTAACATTATTATTATTATTATTATTTTTTTTTTCATATTATCCTTTTTATAATTAGTATTATTATAATTATTATCATTATCGTTAATGTTATTCTAATTGTTGGTATTATAATCATTAATATTATTATAATGATTAATGTTGCCCATCCCGTTCTTCAAGTTGTTGTTGTTATTCTCTTTTTCATCTTCTTCTAATTATCATTATTATTAATATTACTTCTATTATTATTATAACAGTGACAGGCGACCATGGCTGTTCCAGCGGCTGGATAAGGCTCGAACTGAAATGCTATTATCTGGTTACTGCTTCCTATACCTTCGACCAGTTTGTTGCGTACTGTAATCGTTATAAATATGTGTGCGGTGCAGCACAAGGCGAGGTGGCAAAGGTAATACATATGTATGTGTGTTTGTGTATTTATATGGAGAGAGGGAGAGAGAGAAAGAGAGAAAATGTTTTTAAATATTATCACAGAAAACTTAATATGGTGTATATTTATATGTTATTAACTATGTTATTGAGGGTGGCATATGAGGGTGAGCTATCAGCCAACACGAAGGCAATTTCCAACAAGCTGGTTCATAATATTTTTACTATGTTATCAACACAACCAACCGTGTACAGTTCCGCCATATGTACTCAAGTAAAACACCACTTTCAGAGACCAATTTTTTGTCAGTTTCGATCCAGGGCGGGGCATCACAGAGAATTGTGACGTCACAAGCCCCGTGATGCTTGTCGATTTCAATCATGGTACTGAGTAACTGTACAGTAGGGCCCTGCGAGGGGGATTTATCGTATAAATCGCGGGCCTAGTGCATGCACATTGACGTTAGACGAATCGTGTCTTTTGTCGATTTAATGCGGGTGCATTACGTCACTGAGTACACCGATTGCCGGGCCGATTTGAGACCAGTGTAGTAAATCAATGGATAGGCCATATCGCCTAGCGGCACTGATATGACTTTTGAATTACGTGTCGTATCATCTATGCCCTATCCTCTGTAACTGGGTGATAACATAATCGGCTGGTAATTAAAATAGTATAATACATGTTTATATGTGTCATCTGTTTCAATTACATACCATGATAAATTTATGATTCATTTCCCTATGATTTGCTTCGGTAACGACCTACTTAAGCCCTGCCCTTCAATACTTTCACTCCTCCATTTTCAATATTATCAATACAAATCGGATCCTAGCTATGTCGGGTGTATCTAGCAAATTTCTAATCGACTGTACTGTTTGTAAACTTAGAAACATGCTTGGTATATTTTCAGGATGGATTGAAACACTACGCTAGCGAACGTTCGACGCAGTTTTGGGTTGGTTTGAGGAAGATCAACGGCACATGGAAATGGAATGATGGGACACCTTATGTCATGGACGAAAAGTAGGTACTAAGTTATGTATCATTAATAAAATTAAATTGTATTTCATAACTTGAGGTGCATGTTCTCTCTGTTTGCTGCCTATGTATTATTGTTCATAAGGTATGATGTCTCCAGGTTTGATTATATATGATCCAACCGGAGGAATGACACAAGTCGAGTCCTCACCATCCGTTACCGATTGCAAGTCCGAGCCCAGGCCACTCGAGTCCAAGTCCAAGTCTGTGTTTTTAGGTTCGAGACCAGGTTTTTTTTTAACTCAAGTCATAGTCTTAGCCTGAGTCGAATACAATTATCCTTAAAAATTATTTTAAAATGGAAATTTCAGATTATCATGTGCATTTTTAAGTGAGTTCATAAAGTGACGTTTATCGAATTGTTCTAGGGCTTGTCCTGTCTACTGTCTACCATTGCATATGAGCACATTTTACTATGAAATTAGGTAATAAAATGATGAAAATGTGTAAATCATCTTATAAAATGATGAACAGCGTGCATAATAGGGCTTAGGTAGTAAAAGGATCAGTATTTTCTTTGTTAGGCTGTTCTTATGAAACAAAATGTAATTTTAACGATAATTAAACTTAAGAATTTACCTAATTTGCATAATTTATCTGCAATCTATTGCTTAAAAGCAAAATTTCATATAAGGTAATGTTATATTTGATACAAATTGAATATTTTGTACCCATCTTTCATTAACCTGCCTTCGTACAGCCAAGAATTTAATATATTAATGTATAATATATTTTTGCCGCTAATTTTTTTTAATATGGAAATTTTGTCATTTAATACGCACGATACAAAAATGTCCCAAGAAGAAAACGATTCTACAGGAAAAAAACAACCGTATGTTCTTTTGAGAAAAGATTGGTAGTGACGATTATCATACTGTTCTGGTTTTGGTCTTGTCTTCTGAGAATCCGAGTATAAGTCCGACTCCAGAATCCTCGAGTGCATTTCGATTTTCGACGATGACACTACAGTGTTATACCGATGACGTTAAATGGGAACCACGTGACACATGAGATGATGCAATCACGCACACACAGAGGACACGTCGGAGAAATCGTGGAAACATCGAGATAATTTGGGAAATGAAGGAAGACCTAAGCGTAACATCGATAAACATATGAAAACATCATGATAAAAAGAAATGAACTCCCCATATCAACTGAAATCCACCAATGGATATAGAAGTGCCCAGGGTTATCCCGGTGTACACTTGCCCACCTCCCGTAATGCACATCTAAATTGTCTCGATATCTCCTCGAGCTTTCCCCGACTTCACGATATCCTCTCGATGTGACCTGGAATTCCCCGAGCACTCCCAATGATGTTAATCTGATGTAACAGATGAAGTAACAAATTGCAGACAACATCGGCCAAGTGTGAGCCATGTGATCATTTTAAATCGAGGCGCGTATGCCTGTGATCCGAGAAGTAATTCCTATTTGTCTATATGTGTGTCTTATTTTTCCCAGGGATTGGGTAGAAGGAGAACCATCGAACTTGGTCGGACACGACTGTGCGTATGTCTCCCCTTGTACCGGCGGAAAATACAAAGCCACCTCGTGCACCAGCAGACACTACTTCCTGCGTGAATATCAAGGACGTGAGTTGATGATTAAGTTCTAATATAAAACTTGAAGACATGTGTCCTTCACACTAATGGCAACGGTTGTAAGGCACGTGGTTATATATGCGTTTTCAGGAAATTGTCCGGTATTTTCCGTTTTTACGTGGTCTTGGGCGGTTTGTTTGGTGCGAAATAACTAGTGGCCGTGTTCAGCTGCATTTATTTTATTTTTATTTATTTCAAAGATGTTTAACCAGGATGGCCTTTTCAGCACAATATGCTGATTTTCAATAGGGTCCTGCTTCATTTGTATACACATTCAAGGTAAATTTATGTAAAAAATGTAAAAGTCTAAGATAATTGTACACTTTAGGATATTAACTGAAACATATACAACAATATGCAAACGCAAATATGACAATGGAAAACATAAGGTAAGTATACATAAATTATAAAATATTCTGCTACATTAAACTCCTTATATAAAGTCTTAAAATGTCCTTGTTAATGTCAGAAATCCAACTAGGTGGCAACTGATCCCTAAGACAAATGCAAGCATTATATGTAGCAGATATATGTATAAGTATACATGTAATTATAAAATGTTAAGTGGCGTCGATAAATTGTTCACTATCCGAGGCTGAATTGAAAATAAGCTGATACAAGACAGGGATGGGAATAATAAAAAATAGACATTAACACATACACGAAAATTCAAATCAGGATAATGGTGAACTCATCGGATATAAACTACAACAATGCAGCACATATTTAAATTATGAGAGATCTAATAAAATGGCGAATATCAGGTAAGAATACATATATTTATAAAATGTTCTGGAGTGAACTTTTGTACAAGTACTTAAAATGATTGCTATCTGAGGCGGTCTTTAAACTAAATTGCAGGTGATTTCAAAGACAGAGGCCACTTCTGAATGGTAAGGTAAGGTCAAATTGAGGTTAGCAAAAGATCTTGTTTTGTATGGAATCTCTTGATAATTATGAGCATTTTTAAAATATACAGGCGCATCTTCAGACAAACATTTATATACAAGTACACACATAGCGATAAGAAGCGATACCTTTGCTCCACAGTCATCCAACCTAATTTATCAATTAAAGACGCAGACGATATGTTGCTATCAACATTTTTTGTTACAATGCGTGCAGCCTTATTCTTCAGTTTTTGGATTCGACTTAAATACGATTTGAAACGATTGCCCCAAACAGATGTACAGTAATCGATGTGGCTTTGAAAAAGAGCAAAATATATTATTTAAACCGGAAATTGGAATTATTTTACTTAGTCAGAAGAGTAGTCCTAGTTTAGATTTTAATTTTTCGCATAAGACTTTAATATGTTCTTTCAACGTCAGCTTGGAGTCGATGATGACACCAAGTAATTTTGTGCCCTCCACAGGATGTAATATAACATCATTTATAACGATACTATGATTGGTAGATCGTGTTTTCTGATTATTGCAAAATAACACTACTGGACATTTCACAGGGTTCATATGAAGTTGGTTATCCTGAAACTTTTTGCTCTTTTTTGTACGTTTTTATGTGTAATTAGATATGTTATTGCATTTTCCTGGCGTTTACCTGCAATTACAAGTAATATTTTCAGAATAGCCAATAAAATGAACAAATCGTGTCTTTGTCCACATTCTAAAGCGTTGTCGACCAAATCGTGTCTAAGTACATGAAAATGCCTAAAACAAGGGACAAAAACGGACAATGACAGAGAAGCGTGAGAAAACACACGCAAACATAGAGCAAGGTACATAAAAACACTGGTCACACGAATGGATCGTTGACGTTGCTTCCTGTTATTTCGCCCCAAGAAAATTGTATAAGAATAACCGGGAAATTGCGTGAAAATGTGAAAAAATTGACACCAAGAAAATGGAATCTAATTGCGTGTCTTGAGATCGTGGTCTACATATAGCGCCAAATCGCTTGCAAACCGCTGATAGAGAGCTGTGAGCAATAGAGAACATTGATCTTTAAATTACAAAAAATAAAATGCTTACAACACGTTACTTATTAATAACTTATAATAATGCAAAAGTTAGGAAGCATGTGCATTATTTTTTAGTTCAAGTTTGTTTCACTTAAATATTTTCTTCCATCACATATTTGCTTATAGAATGAAGACTCCCTTTCTCCAAATCTTTACGTCTCAATACATTCAACTCTCCCGTTATTATGTTCATTATTATTATATATCAATAATATTTCTATAATTATAATAATATTTATTATTATAATGGTTATTATTATTATTATTATTATTATTATTGTCATTCTTGTTCATAAACAGGTCACGGAGGTTGGGGCCCATGGTCGGCATGGGGAAAATGCAGCAAATCTTGCGGGACCGGACGTCAAAAGAGAACAAGATCCTGCAACTCTCCATCACAGATCGCTCCTGGCAGCCCGTGTATGGGTTCTAATGATGACTACAGACCGTGTAATACTCATCACTGTACAAGTAAGAAGTTTGATCTATAACACAGAAATACTAGATCATGCAGCAAGTTTACGGTGTACATACAGGTGTAGCATGGTTTCCGGATAATGTCACCCTAGTCATTGTAAAATAAGAAGTTTCATGATACATTAAAAAGCAGAAAACAATCCGTCTGCAACATATTACCTCATCACTTTACCAGTAAGAAGTCAATATCTCATGGGCAAAATGTAGACAACATACTAGAGCTTCCACCATTGTACAAATAAGTCATCTTCATACTAACAAGTCTGTTACAGACATTGATTTAACGAGCCGTCCCCGTGCCTGTTTCATGAATAATAATGCCTCGGTCCCACTTTGGTGCTGGCCACTTGCGATGTTCGGCGAATAAAAAGTCTGGCGATCAGTTGCGACTGCTGGCGTGAAAATGTTGAAAAAATGGAACGGTCCCATTATAAATTTGACTTTTTTATCATTCTGGGAAGTTAAGCTAATAGTCTCCAAGTAGCTGGTGATGCTTCTGCTATTTTCGCTGAGGATCTCCGACTGATCCCTTGATCATGCCAGTGAATATTAGGCGATGTTCGGCGAAGCTCGGTTTGAGGTCGGCAAATGTTTGCTTATGCATTGGTGATGTTTGCCGAATGTTCCCTGATGGCTTGTCCGCATCTGCTGAGCATCCCAGTTCTGTTGCAGATGCATAGCTAGCCGAACACTGCCGTACAATCACAGAGGTATCGGGGATGCCTTATGGATGGGGTTTAAATATTGACATTTCCAGGCGCAGCCTCATTCTTTCTCTGGCAGTTGCAAATCAAAGATCTACATAAAAAAACCCAGAAAAAATGGACTAGCATTCATTCCGGAACAATTATAGAAAATGAGTGGGAGATATAGAGAAGTCCTTTTCCTGTTTTATTGTTAATGAGATCGGCGAAAGGGCATCAATGTTTAGGTGATCTTCTGTTGATGTTCGTTTACTTGTCACGGATGGTTCGCCGAAACTTTACAGATACGTAGGCGTCTTATCACAGACACAACGTAGATGCTTTGACACATAGAACATGTCTGGGATGCTTTGCAAGGGACAGGGGATTAATTGCCGAAGTTTCTGCGAGGTTATCTGATATTTCGCCGATTTTTCTTGCGACAAAATTTCGCGACCACACTTTGAACTAACTGACGATCTGGCGGAATTTTCACGAGGCACTGTACTGGCTCCAGATACCTAGCAATGCTGGAAGAACTTCAGCAATATTTCGGCGATCTGTTGGGAGAGGTCTTGCAATAATATAAATTTTCCATTGCGAATGTCACGAGTGTCAGTAGGACTGAGCCATAAACAAGGCAATTGAAACAATTAAATGACGAAATATCTTCTTATGTATATATATATACATAAAACTTCTAAGGTAAATAAATTTTTCTTAACTGTATATCATTGAGCAATGCAAATACATCTACATCTGCCAGGATGATTGCCAGCGTAACGTCACAGAGTCAACATTTAGCAATTGTGCGAGCAATATTACGTGTGAACCGAATTGTGTTCATATAAATATAAACCATGTAGAGTGTTCCTAAATATATACCAAGAGATCAAACTTTCCAATAAAAAGGGTAGAGTAGAGAACTAAAAAAAGATACAACGGTTTCCATAACCACTCTGTATGTTTAAAAGCCTCCTTACTTTTCAGATATGTATGGTGTGTGCTCAATATGGGGAGATCCTCACTTCATCACTTTTGATAGGAGACGGTTCTCATTCCAAGCGGCTGATACGTTAAACCGGCCGTGCAAGTTCCTGCTGTCAGGCAGATGTAAAAACAGTGCTTTACCACCATTTGAGATCTACGGCACCAATAGGTATTGTGGCACAGGTACCTCTTGCCCCAAAACTGTGGAGCTTCGCTATAAGGGTCACGTGATCAAGATGGATCACAATGTTCGCGTGAGCGGTGAGATTTGGGTAAGACTCAATATGTTGTAAAATGTTATGTTTAAACGTAAAATTATCAAAGCTCCTTTTATTATTATAGCCAAAATCAATTCATCTCAATACATTTTATTGATATTGAAAATGTAATAGAAAGAGTTATTACTGCTAAGGGGTTAGCCAGGCAATAAAAATGAGTTCAATGAGAAAATGAAACTATCATGTGAATGTCGTAAACTTATTTATATAATTTTTTAAAATTATTTATAAAATTACTGATGTATGCATATTGAAAAGTTTAGTTTTACTTTCCCAAAGAAAGTGAGCATGAAATAAGTTCTTTGTATATCAAAATCATTTGAAAGATACATTGACCACAAGACTATACTCGGCAGCTTATTTAAATTTCTTTTGACCGTTTCTTTTTCCTCTTCCATGCACAGTAAACTGGGATATCTGGGAAGGGTCATATGAACACACCGACATTTACCAAAGTCTATGTTCATTTATTTTACAGTCCCCAACACACATTTTCTCTACCTTTTACCAAATTTTTAATGTACAACAAATAAAAAAAACATGACGCATCGCTATTACGGATGACGGTTAAAGTGATATTCCTGATAATTAATATATCTGACAGACGCTTGATACAGAATACCAGCCGGTTGAGCGATAATATAAATATTACTGAGCCCCTCCCTTGCATCGAACCAATTGTACCACTTATTAAACTTTGTTTCCTTACTGCGCCTTCCTATCCACCTAAACTAAGCTATAATCATCTTGGAATGAGTGTTTCAGTCTGTCTGCTTGGCCGTTTCCACTCATGTTCTTATTTCATGGGAAACAAGGACAAGGCGAGTGGGAGCAGTAAAAGCAGAAAGATAGAAACGTTATTCGAAGTCTTTGACACATCCTCAATCTATCCCAGGTTGACGAACTCAAAGTGTTTGCCAGTAACTACCGTGGTATCCCCGGACTGACGGTGACTCGAATCTTTCCGAACTCTGTGCGACTTTCCATTAACAACGCGACTGTCTACGTCGAATTCGACGGGAAATCCAATTTGCAAATTGGAGTAGACAGTTGTCTCAGAGGTTCGAATAGTGGTTTATGTGGTCTGTGTGGGAACTACGATGGAAGCAGTGCAAACGACCTTTATCTTCCGGATGGTACGGCAAATACCGACCCAATCAAGTTTGGATGGAGCAATCAGCTAGTTGAACCCAATGGATACAGGTAAGACGTTAAGTGACTAAATAAGGTAGCCAGTATATTCATCTTCTACGTTTGGTGAAAGACTCGCGTTATTTTCTTTAAATAAATATATTAATATTGGAATATCGCATTTGCCACAATATTATATATATATATATATATATATATATATATATATATATATATATGTAGTAAAACCTCGTTGTGTCGAAGTCGAGGGGACCCAGAGAAAACTTCGACACATCCGAGGCTCGAAACAAGAGGGTTTTACTTGGTTATATTTTAACTAGAGTTGTCCAGAATATCGAGTCTGTAACTTCGACATAAGCGGCTATTCGACTTAAGCGAGTTCGACACAACGATGTTTTACTGTATATATATATATATATATATATATATATATATATATATATATATATATATAAAGTGTGTGTGTGTGCGTGCGTGCGTGTTGACACTGATTTCCAATACTGCGTTTTCAGAAAAGAAAACTTTAAACCAGGCTCACATTTATAATATTTTGTAGTAAACTCAAAGCTTTTTGTTAGATAGTAACAAATTTTAATTTCGAAGTTGACAGTTGACAAAAGTAGTAACGGCTGTCCCTAGATCCCTTACAGGAAGAAGTTTGTTGTTAGTAGAAACGAAGTCTGGCGAAGGGTGTTTGCTTCTTTTATTCGATTTCATCAGCACTGAACGGAGACCCGTCACTTATTGTCTAAGCAGATTTCTTAAATCTAGATCCAACTTATTCTTATTGGTAAAGTTATTTGGCATGATTCGGCAGAAATCATCATGTTTATCGTATCAATGTTTGAATCAGAGCCAGTTATTTAAAACGTCGTAGACTGAGATTTTGTCTTTGAGTCTGTTGAAAATTCCGTATGCTGTTTGCTCCCTTTGTAGGCCTAAATGGTTGGCAGAAAATGGATGCTATGAAAAGAGCACTGCTTTAATCACATAGACATAGGCATAGTTTATTCTCTAAACCGTGTAGCAGGTACAAGGGAAGGTCATATAACAATTTTTTTTAATCGTGATCAAGACATACCCGGTGTCTAACATGCCAAAAAAACAAAATAGGTAGTGATTTAAGAATGACAACACTTACATAAACTTTGAAGTTCAGAATAATCTTTAAAAAGTTTCAAATATAACTAAGATCATACTTTATCATTATATTAAACAAACGATTCATTTCTATCTCTTTCGGAAGTCCCAAAACATTTTCAGGTACATAATGGCACCGTTCAAAGCGAAAATGCTTGCATACGAATTTATAATAATATTCATCCCCAATAAAACCATGACTGCATAACTAGGACTGTCTTTATTCATACAGTACCCTTGGGAACGCCCTGTCCTCACTGACAAATCGTGGTTTACAGTTCTAAATTGACACAATCTAGTGAACAAAATAGTTAAGTAGGGTTGAAAAAATCTTTATTTGTAAATTGAGTGTGTTCTAAAGATTGATGTATATAATACACTTTTGTGCCATATTTTTATACCAGTTCTAGACTTTTAATCAAACACACTGGTATAACCATTCAGAGTGAGATAATAGAAATACCGACAGGTTTGTAGATCATTCGGAGCCTTCATAGTCCCCAATGATCTTTGTGAATATTAGAAAAATCAAGTATGTTATTTTGTAAATATAATGCGTGAAAGAAAACCTTCGATCGTGTTTTGGCGGCAAAATTGGAATACAGACAGATCTGTATTTCAACATGGATTGAGTCCTCATGGATGCCAATCATTCCTGTGTATTTAAGAAAGATGAAGTATGTTCTTTTTAGAATATTAGGAAAAACCGACAGTTCTCTCTTTAGATAATTCTGGAGCTTTCATAGTCCTGATGATCACTGTAAAATTGAAAAAGATAAAATATGATCTTGTTGAAATATTGCGCGCGAAAGAAAATCACCAATTCTGCTTTGCTGGCCATATTGGATTACCGACAGACCTGTAATCCGATAAAGTTCGATGGAGCTCAGATGATAACCTTTGGACCTGGGACATGCGTCCCGGGGTTCTCTTTGGAGACCTTAAATAAGGTCACTGTGACCGTTATTCTCCGAGTTACATCAGAAACCATCGATCAGTGTGTCAACAGGGCCCAAATGGTAATGGGAAACCCCAGAAAGTTCAAAACTTCCCATACTAACTGGTGCAGATGAGACCTCTGTGGACACCAAAAAGTAGGTCACGGTTACATATTTCCTGAGTTATTTAGGAGAAACATGAAAAGCAATTGTCCACCATTAACATGTCACAAATTGTAAGCTGCATAATCAGAAAGTTCAATTTCGCATGGTGACAGATCCTGATGGGTCCTCCGTGAAAAATAAATATGGGTCACTGCCAGCTATGTTTTCCAAGTTATACAGCAAAAGTATAAGAAGCCTCCGGCCAGCCTCCCGGGCGATCGTTAACAGCGCACAAGAAAGTAGAAAGTTAGGCCCAGGAAGTTCAAAGTTCACATCCTGACAGGTTCCTTTTGGAAAGTGTAAAGTAGGTTATTGTGAAGTAAATTATCAAAGTTATTTTGCGAAAACCTTAGAATCCGTCCATCAGTATGTTAACCGGGCATTAATTGTAACCGAAAGACGCAGGAACTTCACGCTGCACATGCTGACTGGTCCCTAAGGTCACATGTAGAAACAAAAAGTAGGCTATTGTGATCCAGGTTATGTAACAAATATGTTGAAAGCCATCACCTGATCATAGCTTGACACAAGCATGACTGAAAAATCCAGGAAGTTCACATTTCACGAGCAGACTCATTTTGATTGTTCCTATGACGAAACCTAAATAAAGGTCATGGTAACCCATATTCTCCAAGTTATGCAGCAAAAACCTCAAATGCCATCCGTCCGTCTGATAACAATGCTCAAATCATGACCGTAAGGCCCAGATCTTTAAATTTCATATGTTAACAGGTCTCGATTGGTCCTCTGTGGAAAAAAATTGGTTCATTATGACCTATATTTTCCAAGTTATGGAAGTAAGTAGCGACAACCCGGGAAGCTATTGTCATCACACAAATCTTACGTATTGTACATAGTAAGTCTGAACAAAATATCCAAAGAAACTATTAAAATCTTAAGGAAAACCCGAAATGAAGCTACTGAGACCTACATTCTTCGAGTTACTGAACACAAATTCAGGTTTCAGCACCTCAAGAGTGGAGACTCTTCTTAGTAAAAATACATGCAAAAGGTCTGAATTCTCATATGTCTTCAACAGAAAAAAATATCATGTAGGTGAAGGTGAAGTGGAAATATCTGCTATTGCTAGAATACCTGATAATCCCATAGAAATTACTGGTTCGCCAGGAAAACATGAATAAGTTATTGGATTGCGATCTGACACAAATTACATTGTTGCAGTTCGAAGTGCAATAAAAAATGATTGCACCTGTTTATGGAAAATCTAGCGTTTTCAGGACATTACTGTGCCTTGAATCATGTAGGTTAGGCTTAAAGGTATCCTTTGATTTCTGTGACAATACAGCCTACTCCTACTTTCAGCTGAGCGTCATGGCCCATCGGCCACTAGTTATAGTTGCCAAATGGACAACAGTGTTAACATACATGTATATGTCTGTGTGTTTTAACAGTTGTCAAATGGACACCATCTCCGCCCAGTGCGCGAACCCGAAGTGCTCCAACAGGTCGGAGTGTACACCTTTGACGAATAGAAACTACTTTGGGACCTACTGCGTGGCATATTATCCAATTGCCGACCAATGTGGATACGACATGTGCTGCTCAACTCCGAAACCCGACCGTTGCGATATATTCTGGGATTACGTTACATCATGTCAGCGCTGGGGCTACACAGTCCCCTCAACGTGGCAGAGATATACAAAATGTAAGAGTTATGTATTGAAAAAAAAATTAGTCTTCTCTTCTTATTAAACTAATATTTCAAGCTGTTTGGATCTTTTTTTTTTAATATGCGTTAAGATAATGCTTGAGAGCATTCTACATCTATCATCTGATCAAGTTTTAATTTCCAGGAAAATAAGCGTTGGGTTCCGTTCTTGTGTGTGTTTGAGTGTATTTTGGGGGATGGGTGTGTTGGGATGTGTGGTTGTGTGTTTGTTCAAAACATAACTCGCGCAATCATGAATGAAATTTTCAGTGCATTTTGGGATTGGGCCAAGAAAGAAGCGATTACATTGTAAAGATCTCAAACATGGTCCCAAATCAGGAACGTCACCAAGGAGCATTCACAAATGTCCCGTCACTTATGCACCTGTGAAAATAGACCGAATAAGTGAATAAGATGTATTAATTGGAATGCTGATTTCTAATTCTTTATCAATTCATGTTCTAAAATTTATTTCAGGTCAGTCACCCTCCTGTCCCGCACACTCGACTTATAGAGCTGGTGCCTCGCCTTGTCAAGAAACCTGCACAGGTCTGGTAGATGGTTGTCGGGATGTGTACGTTCCCGGCCTGTGTGTATGCAAACAAGGATACGTTTGGCAAGGAAATGTGTGTGTTCCACGGAATTCTTGTGGGTGTGTCGACAGCGAGGGCGAGGTCCATCCGGTAAGCTGTCGTTTTGTATACCCATTCATATAAAACAATCACCAGACCTGTTCTATCTTACTCAGTTTTTCATGTGAGCTAAGGGAAAGGGGGAAACATTAAAGTGCTGGTCACTAATAAGAGCCCCCATAGGGTCTTAAACAAACTACACAACAACACAGGAAGTGATTTTTAAGATCAAAGAACTCATTTACTAACTAGCTCTATATGATAATTGCTCTGGGCTAACTACCACCGGGACAAAGGAAATTGCTGTATGACACAATGGAAAGGAAGCCTGCGAAAGGAGAAAAATGTAATAGTGATCCAGATTACCTCCAAAATATACTGGATTGGTCCAATTTGGTCCTGTTAATTTTGGTGTTATCCGTACCCTCCACAAAATTTCAACAAAATCTGTTCAAAAGTCAAAATATCTGTTGAGATTGATAGTGTACAAAGATGCTATAGGGCGAACCGCCTTTTTATTGAAAAAAAAATCTTTTAACAATCAAAGCCACTCTTGTATGATCAACGTTTTAAATCTTAATATAAATACCAGGATTATTTCTCACAATCATTCCGTAAAAACCCAGTAACCTCCGTCGCAGTACACAGGCGTTTGTGGGACCTGAGTTGGCCTGTTTGGCATAATAACAGTCGCTGTCACATCAGAATAAGACCATCACGGACATCGCACGACCAACATTGAAAACCCGCGACTTAAGCGATTTATCGTAAGACTAATCTTGCGAATCGTCATATGCGGTCGTGCAACCGTCTTGCCTTTGTCGTGGGACAAACGTTATTTCAGATCGCTTGTGGTAGTGAAATATTTTTATTTGCGACTAGGATAGACCATTTCTAGACGATCGCACGATAATATGCCACCGCGTAACGACAACTACGATCAGCTATGACTAGTGATATACGACCTGAGTCCGGAGTCTAATCCCCTTTTTTCAGGGACTCGACTTGTATTCGGAGGTAAGGACTCGAGAAATCAAGCTCAGTAATACAAAGTAATAACACTAAAAATACCAAGCTCTGCCAGACATCGGGTCTATTACAGTTGTTCTATTAGTATTACTATAACTATTACTTTCAATTTCTGATATTACTATTACTCTTACTATTACCACATTTTTCTATCTATTACTATTACTATAACTATTACTTGGGTATCTATTACTATTACTATTACTATTACTATTACTTATGCTGATTGGAGGATTCCAGACCTTGCGCACTCAAAAATGCCATGATTTGGTACTACAATGTGATGAATTAATAGAGGGCTATGCCTTGTCTCCCAATCCTCATTGATATATTCAATAAAAATACTGTTTACATCAACTTTCTGGACAGAACCAAATTGGAGACAGGAATACCCTAACATTGGGGTGTATATATCTTCATTTGGATATGATGCCATATTTGATTCCATTTCAATTGATGTCTGATTCTTGTGTGTGGACAAAGAGGTGGTAAACTTTACAATATTGGTAACATGCATGGGCTATTTTCCTCAAGCATGCCCTTTTTCACTGCACTAATTTCTTTTATCATTTTCCATTCTTCAGATGTGACATTTTGTTCTTAGTGTATCTATATCCAAATTTCCTGTGTCAAAACAAGCATAATAATATTGTAAAAAAGTTCATTAAATCTTCAAAATATAATTTAACATATTTAAAGGTGCTGAACGGAGATCTGAAATATTAGTACTGTAAAATAACAAACACGTATAAAGAATAAAAGAATAATTTGAAAAGAATATGTATACAAGTTAACTAGATAATACATGTGCTGGTTATATAAGTTTATTCAAGTAACTGTAGTACTTTTATGAGTTAATAGCATTGTAGGCTGCACAAGTTCTAGAACGTCAAAAGTCTAGGCAGCTGACAATGTCGAATTCAGATTATTAGAGTCTACGCAGCTGGCTGCCCAGACATTTCCTTTATAAGATGAAAAGATTGAAATTTTTAACTTGTTTATTTAATACAAATTATTATCTTTATATATACTTTCTAGGGAATGAAAACACCATTAGCTTATACATTATTGGTCTGCTCTGTATCCAGTTTAATATCATCATTGTGTGTGTGTGTGTGTGTGTATGCTATTGCAATCTGCATCATTAAATGCTAACTGGCTGGTGAAAACAAGTCTACTTGCATTTCAGAATATGCATATGGATTCATTGTCGTGAGATAAGATGCATATGCCATAATAATAAACAACAATTTATCTGTCAGCAAACATGCTTGTTTATCCATGTTTAAGTAATCACAAGTGAGATGGTGCTAGGGTGCTTATTTGGCTGAGACCTGCTCTGTCCAGTACTCTTATGTAATTAGCACCAGTGGTCACCATGCACATGTTTAACAGCTGGCCCCTGCTTACCTTAACAATAGGCACATCCTGGACAGTGACTGGATTGGACTGAGTCTGTTCAGTATTATTTGCTGATATGCTTCATGACCAAATAGGTCATAGGAAGTAATAGAAAGTAATATGTATCACCCGATTACTTTGCCTTCTATTACTATTACTATTACAACTCACATTTTTGAGTCTATTACTATTACTATTACATGGAAAAAGCTGTAATAGTCTATTACTATTACTATTACTTATTACTATTACCCCATGCCTGAGCTCTGCTCAGCACCGGAAGCTGTATATAATTAACCATTAAAGTAAAATAATGTGAGAATTACAACCTTATAATGTACATGATAATCTGAAATATTTAAGAATATTTGTATATTGGACTTGGACTGGGACTTGGGTGGACTTGGGTTCGAAACGCAAGGTCTCTGACTGGAGTGGCCTGGACTCGCACTCGGACTTTGCTAGAGTTTCCTCCAAAAGCAAACTATTATACCATTTAATGTATCAAAAATTCCTAGGAAATCTTTCAGCAGATGGGTATTTGACAATCAGTGATGGATAACGTTATAGAATGAAGGAGAGCAATTGACTTGTACGCTTGTAGATTGGATCTTCATGGAAGGACAGGTGTTGTAAAAATAAATACGAGTGTAGGAACACGCCTAGGGGACCTGAAATCCACAAGACGAACTTCCAATGCCACAAGTATGCTCGCTGTGAAATAATAGACGGGCGCTATGGCTGTCAGTGTACCCCTGGACACCAACGGAATGGAACCACATGTGAAGGTGGGTACCACGATGTAAAGTTGGAAGCACAATATTTTATATGTTTAAAAGCAGAGGCCGGGGGTCAGTATAGGCTGTGATGTTTCTTTAATGTCGATAGCATGGGCGAAATTAGGTGGGGGACAGGGGGTATATCCCCCCCCCACCCACCTTGTTTACAAGGATGACATACCATGTTCTGTCCCCTCACTTTCTGCATTAAATATAGGGGCTTACTGCAATTAGTAAAAAAATACAAGTTATTTATTATATTTCTTTACTGTTGTACTCAGTCATAAGACGCTGAAATAATAAAAAATGCAAGTTTTATAGATAAGAATGGATAATGGAGGTACCCGTCACCCCACATTGAACATTACGCCCCTGATAGATAGCAACAATATGATTAAATTCCATATTATTGTTTATCCTTCTGAATATCTGAATAGACCACACAGTTACGGCAAATCACTTTCAGAAAGCTGATTAAAAAAATGAAACCATGCGACTCGAACCGGACACTATCTAATACCAGTACTATAACTACCCATGGGAGCAAGGCTGATATTACAACAATATAAGCTAACTGTGGCACATTGATTTAAAAAAAAAAAAATAACATAATTAGGAATTATATACTCCCTGATCATACATGTATTTTTTAAGTGACGTAACCATTCTTTAAACTCATTTTTGCCAGTGATTAACACAGGGGCTTTTTTAGTTCTAAAACATGCTAAAACATGATGGGCTTATAAACAAGCTAGGGAACAGATATCGATTAATAATTATTTCTTTATTAGGCATACTTACTATATAAATCTTACAGAGTTATACAAAAATGCTGTATTATCCATTCTGAACCTAATTATTATGCACAATACTATGCATATTATTGATAATCAGTCATCAAATAAATGTAATATAAGAAGACTATTTTTGGTGCAGAGTTCGGCTGCCCGAATAACAAGACAGGCCTATACCCGGACCCTGAGGACTGCCTGAAGTATTACCTCTGTCTCCATGGCAACGTCACCGAGCACAAGTGTAGCTCCGTCCTCCGGTACAACCACACCCTGCAGGGATGCACGTACAGCAGCGCATGCTTTGGTAAGTTCATATATCTTACTCCCTTCCAACTCTATATCCAGCTATATTATGGCCAAATATCGGGGACAAACAATCCTGGTAAGTGTGCGCTTTATGCATGTTTACAGCCAGATGTTTCCCTGTTCCTTTGTAAGTAAAGGTATGTTTTTGTGTTTATTTTGTGTTTTTATTGTGCTTTTTTAAACCAAGACAACACAAGCATATATACTGGATCCGCCTGTATATCTGGATCAAACTTCGCCGTGTTTCATGCAATTTGATTAAATTGACTTTGCGTTATCCTCCTGAGAGACAAAGAAACATACAATAACACGCTAGAAAGCATAATAAAAGTTCATATAAAAGGAATACGGTAACGGAATTTAACTGAATTTATCAATAAAGATATCTGAGTCAGACACTTGATGTTCTCTTGACAGTTATTAACAACAGTGCTGCCTGTCGGAGAAAATAAAATATCGGTCAACTTTTGAATGACGGCCGATTATGTTGTAAAAAATCTTATATTCGATTATAGGAACGAGATTATCAATGTAATATTGATATTTTTTATATAATCAGAGAGCCTGTTAAAGTATCCAGGATGCAGGGTACCTTTTTCCTATCAGTCAAGAAAAATTACAATTATTTTATATGGAATCCTTGCAGGGCAATCGCAAATGGCACTGATCGTTAATTTAAATGTCAGAGCCATGGAGCTTACACTGCCCAATAATGCCCTATATTGTACGTCCGATCATTTCCAGTATCTCCTTCAGCACCTACCCGAATGGTCAGGGGAATACCTGGTGAAAAAGGTGAGCCTACAGATCTATAGATATAATATGTGTTCGGAAATCCGTATATATATATATATATATATATATATATATATATATATATATATATATATATATAGAGAGAGAGAGAGAGAGAGAGAGAGAGAGAGAGAGAGAAAATAAAATTTTGTGAGACATGTAGAACGTTGATTCACTGGTCAAGCAAGACTGTCTGATGGTTGAACTAGTATGACTTAATATTATAACAGTAAACGTTTGAGTAATTAGTTGTCCATGCGTAAATAACCCCGGGATACGCTCTCGTGTTTTAACGAGCTTCTATTGCATATTTGTTTACACTTGGACGTGGCAGGTGACGAAACGGCCATATTTGGTATGCGTGCCGTGACGTCATAGAGGGAAATTACGTCACTCCACGTATACGTGAAGACGTAGCATGGACTGTCAAATTGTTCTAAAGTATATATTTACTATTGTGAGAATTCTTCATCCTAGTAAAGACCAAGAACCATTCACTGGTATTAATTAAGGCCGCCTTTGTTTTAGAGCTCATCTGGGATTCAACCATATAGTAGGCGACCCATGATGCACATTATTCTCTGATAAACATAGCAATGTATGATTTGGACCTTAGGGGATGTACCTGTGTAGTTACAGATTACTTTTGCCGTAATACTACTTCCACACTTACATGATTCGCTGGGAGCAATTACTCTGTGATCTGCTTATGGCTCTGTAACTCCATCGATACTTTATCTTTTGAGGAATCTAGTGTTGCAGAAACCCAACGGTTAGGATCACAATGAATATTCCGAGGAACTGGATGGGTAAAAGGACACATGCATAATGTTCATTGTTAAACCATAAATCACCTTTCACTATAATATCTTTACAGATGACTGCAACCCTAAGTATGAGCCAGGGCGCACTCCAAGCAAGAGAGAGTTGGTCGATTATGAATGTCCCAAGAAGAACGGCGTCTTCCCTGTGGCCAGATCTTGTACTAAGTTCTACGCATGCGCGGACGGCATCCCAACGGAAGGAGAGTGTAATGCGGAGTACACATTCGACGAATCACATGGGGTCTGTGTACCAAATCAGGACAAGCCATGTACCAACAACTAAGAGTTCGCATACCAATGTGACTTGAAAATTTGATCACAATACGTTATGCGTCTCTGGATTACGAGTTCACTGATAGGTTACACAAACATGCCTATGCTTTCATCACCATGTATACATTAAGTAAACGGAACTTTGAATTTGCCATTATTTGTCCTTGTCATTTTAGAACATTTATGGACTCTTTCGGATGCCATTCCATTGCACTTTGACCCAGCTCTATTGATTCGGTATAAGTTTTGCACCATTTATTTCAGGAGCTTTGACGTCATCATTGTACTGCCCTGTATGACTGTATGCAACAATACTAAACGTTTATGTTTATTATATCTGATGTTTTGTGAACAAACGGGGATATAAGTTCTATGAACTACATAATATACAACAGGAAACAGGCATAATATGTGTTTAATGTTATGTATAACATGATCTTTATGTACAAGTTGTGTTGTGGTGATACAATAAAAATGGTAGGGGTTTAAAAATATAAAAAAAAATGTGAGTGTTATGTTATTTCAGCTTTAATATCAGGTGTTGCCGCACTAATATGCACTAAGCAATCTGTTTCTTTAGATTTCGATTGTTAATTCAATTATTATTAGGTTTAAGTTAAACGATCCAGGGTAGAGCTCCAAATATATATATATATATATATATATATATATATATATATATATATATATATATATATATTAATATATACTTTTGTTATATATATATATATATATATATATATATATATATATATTTTATTTGTCAACACTACTGTTTAATTTTGTTTTAATGTTGATTTCTTTAAAACCTCCAACTGAAAATATTTTTCCCATTCATATAGTTTTGGGATATGTGTTTGACTGCTACAAATAAACACGCTTCACTGCTAACTGCTGTGTATTATTCTTAATTTTTTTCCGATTGTGAAAGGACTGACGTGAATCAGTGAAGTTCAACAGAGCCTTTACTTTCCCCCATAGACCAAACATTAAAATGCAATGGAAGATTGTAATAATTAACAAAATAATCTTGGTTAAAGTGTAATTATATTATATAAATGTGCTATATGTTCAAAACTTTAGATATTAGAGGGAATTACAAGACGCATGGATTATATCATGCAGTATACCGGATATTCTGTTCCTCAGGTTACCTGGAGATTTTATAAACTGTGAATTGCGTTGTACAGCAGACCCCCGGCTGACGACCACTCCTTTAACACGACGACCCTAATAACAACCACTGTGTTTTATATTTTATGACATCATATATATCTGGATTTTATTAAGCATGGAATTCCCGGATACTCCAGTTAAGGGAGAGTCGGGTAGACAAAAAAAGCTTGAAAAAGAGAAAAGGTCAGTGTTATTAAAGTCTCTTGTCCAAACAGTTTCATCCAAATGCACTTCACTGGCCCGTGCACTCATATAAAAGCTTTAAAAAATTATTGTTTAAAACATTGAAGACTTGATTATTCTTACTACGCGATTTTTAAAATTTATCCTTGAATTTAAGGTGTTCTTTTATCAAGGAATGCTTGAGGTCCTATAAATGTTTGAGTAATCCTGGTCGTGGTCCCCGAGTTGGTTGTGTGATAAGGTTTAACTGATCCTAATACGGAAATTCCCTTTGTGAAGAAATTACACTCCTGGCGCTGTGGTCACGTTACACTTGTTCTAGGACTCCTTCCGCTTAACCACTGCTTTAAAATCCAGGGTTTGGTGAGTGAAGCTACCTGGGAGTTCGTAAACCTGGCTGTGTTACATAGAAGCTTTGTTAAATTTAACAGGCCGGGTGTCCCCAAATTGAATCCACCGCTCTCACTGGTCTAAACATTCTAGATTTTGTGTCATTTCCATGATGGGACCTTTCATATTTTTAAGATTTTTATTTTTGAGGTAACCGCCTCTATTTTTAATGCCAACTTAACTCTTATTACATGTACATCTAAAGAATTGCATTCCGCTTTCGGACTAGGCGACAGGGCAGTATCACATGTTTCCTCTCCTTTTATATCCTGCTGTTAATCGGGCTCCGGGGACTACTGCAACTGCGGGCCCTTGGTGTGTAATCGACCACATTCTGGGTCATTCCACCGAGGAACCCCCGAAAAGGCGCACTCGTTGGAGAGTTTAACATGGCATGAGCTTCCCATTTAACCTGCAGTGCGCTCACCCTAGGTGGGGCCCGACCGTGAAGAATCTCACTGCCTCGGCTGAGATTCGAACTCATGGTCTCCCGGCTTTAATTTCTATGCTCTACCCCTGAACAGCCGGATTATTGAAAAAATCTTACCGAAAGCAGTGATTTAGGGGAAGGGGTTATATAAAGAATGCAAAGTGACCATCACAGAAAGAGAGTAAAAAGAAAGCTAAATACACATAAATGGTAAAAGTGGTATCACCAATTAATTTCCACTTATGCACCTAATTTAAATGATCCTATTAAGGTAATCCTATGTTCATATAACTTTCTAAACTTGCAAACAACAAACATTCAGACAAGCTATATAACTTGTAGACGATTATATAACTTGTCTGTCACGTGAAGTCATATGAGAATCTCAGCTTGAAAGGACTAGGATATGTTTCTATGATTGATAGTGCGTCTGTGTGTGCGTGTGTGAGAGAGAAGATGAGAAAGAGCAAGGGAAAGATTGAGATAAAGAGAGAGTATTGGGACCCACATGCCGTAACATTATCATCTTGTTAAAAATAAAATATATCATGAGTCAACCAGAGCCCAGGGCATACCGCGGAGGGTGATGTCCAAGAAAGAAAGCTTTGTTTCATAGACCACGCTATATACGGAGCTATAGTATAACAAATATCCGGTAAAATATAAATAAAATGTAAACATAGAAAAACAAAATCCAACAGAATAACTTAGAGATCGCCTGTTATTGAAGAATTCAAGAAAGTCAGGTGTTTAATTCCTATTTTGAATGCACCCTGTGTAGCGTCTCCATTATTTCGTAGCTTTATATGATATGTCGAAGATCGAGGGTAGAGCTCGCTTAATGTGAAAAAAGGCATTTGTTACTGCATTGTTTTTAAAAAGTTACCAACATTTTACCGCAAAAACACTTATTTCGCATCACTTTCTATACTATTAACATCGTTGATGATTTCATGCTTTTGTTATGTACACACAAGCCTCCCAATATTCTCAGAACCATTATTCCTGAGAGATATTAATATTTTCACTTAGGCTTTTTGTAAACTTATGACTTTTGACGACCAGTTTAACATTTGAACTAGTATATTTATTTAAGAAGTAGACCTATATGAATAATTTTAAATGGAATTTAATAATGCAGTACATTATGTTGTAGGAGTTTGGTTCCCTACCCCTCAATGCGCGTTTTTTATAAGCAACCATCGGTGTAGCTAATGATGTCCTTGTCTGTGTTTGTGCCCTGTAATCAGAAGTCTAGCATGGCTATTATGTCTCATGGTAAAATTCATATATATGAATAGTAATTAAGTGCACGTTTCATTCATATGGGTGTAGGATATTATATATACCCTTTATATAGATGGACCTGTTCTACACTATATTAAGACACCCATTTATGCGAGTATGATAAAATAGGCAGCCCAATGGCTCAACATCTGGAATATAGTATCACTGGTCCGATTAGCGGACCTAGGGTGCAGACCCCACCCTATGGCTCTTAGGCAAGTCAATTAGTTAGTAGCTAGGGTGTCTCCGTATAAGGAGATGGAGGTAGTTAAGCTCCGGCGAAGTTGAGTAGCCCGTAAGTCTCCATATCTTTGGTAAAGTTTATACCCCAATAGACCGGCAGTATGTTCATGTTTTGGTTTATAAAAAATAAGCATTCTCAATTTGGACAGTCCTTACGGCTTATTGGTTATTTCAACGTTGAAATTGCTCTGTTGTGTTCTATCTGTAGAAGAAATCCTAAACAAGAACGCCCTCAGCCAATGAATCGTAATTTCAGCAGTGGGTTACATGGTGTGTGTTATGAAGAAATGCTACACACAAAATTTAAAATATTTACATTTGGAGAAGCATTTGTAAGACGGAAGCACTTGGTAAGATAAGCATGATCTGTTTATATTTCATAAAAAAAGATTCATTCATTGCACACATGAAAGAAAAAAATAAAAAAAATACAAGTTTTACCAGCAATATAGCGTCTTTATTGTTCGAATTATCTTCCATTACAGGCAAAGTACAGGCATTAAATGAAAAGTTGTACATTCTTATCATTCTGAAGTTCAAGAGTAATTAATCAGTCTTTCTGACGTGACTTCAACATGCAAAGTTCAGGAATCAGTGCACAAAATAATTTCAGTTACCACTAACATTTTTGCAGAAAGCTAAGTTTTAATTTGCATATGAATAAACACCACTAACATAAAACAGATGAAAACAAAAGGTGACATTAACCCTTCCGCGTATCTTTATTATACTTATGTGGTTGAACACCTTGGTCCTCATTTTCTACGATATATATACATACATACGTACATGCCTACTTACACACACATATATTTATATACATGTATATATTCTATACCCTTGATACCTTCATCGAGACATCCCCACACCTCAAATTAAATGTAAACTTTATAATTATTATGCATATTTTGTATAAATCCCGTCTTAAATATGTCGACATCAAACCCACACCTAAAAGAAACGTCAACATTAAAATTTTACCTAAGTAAATTTAGTGAGAAAGTGACGCCAAAATGCTTGTTAAAATGATTAAATATACCAAAAATAATGTAGCTTTATGAAAATACAATGTGATTGTATGAGAAAAGTTCGGATTCAGAATTGTGATGGTGTTGATGGCTGAAGCAAGCATGTGTTACTCAGCCTTGGGCTGGTAAATAAAGGTGTTCTTATATGTGTATCTCATCTTAGAATTACTTTGATATCTTAAGCAAAAAAAGGTTGATCTCTCAGACATCGCGCGCGTCAATTTTAATCCCGGCATTAACATTTTTATTTGACAATAGAAATTTACCAACTTTGAGGATTAGCCTTTCAAACTTTATTTTTTTTTCTAAAGAGACATATTAGCAAAATTTATCTCTGTCGTGTTGTTTTTAAATATGTTCATCAAAATAATTATGTTCTTACCATGTTGTCCTCTATTCACATTTTATTTTTATTAAAACCCAATAATTAAAAGGCAAAGAAATCGCCAGCCCTCACTGATTTACGAAGAGTGTCTGAGAAACATACCTATTTTTGGCCATAATAATCTTAACTTTCTACACACATTTTTTCGTGATCGGGTACACATTTGCCGCGTGATTCGTCGAACCTGTATGCGGAATGGCATTGTCCTTCTGTTGGGATACCTTCTGCGCATGCGTAGAACTTGGTACTGGATCCGGCCACAGGAAAGACGCCGTTCTCCTTGGGACATTCGAAGTCGGACAAGCTTCTCTTGCTCACGTACAATCTGTGTGGCTTATGTTTGCGACTGCAGTCGTCTGTAAAAATATAAATATGAATTTTCTTTCGGTGATACCTTTGAAAAGAACATTACACACTGGTATACTTCACTGAACTATACTACACTGATTTTGGTGGATGGGGAAAGATTAATTGTGCTTTAGTGCGTTGGAGGAGGTATGCGCTCTACAGAGGGCACTGCATTTTCTTATACTTACAAAATTAACACCTAAACGAATAAATATTTTATTGATACTCTATAATATGTATGATATAAGTAAGAATACATTCAACATACTGTTAAAAATCTTATTTAGCAAGTATGTTTTTATCACAGTTATATTCCAGCTTTTTCATGCAAGACCGCATATTGTAAAGCCGAGTCATTGAAATAGGGGGATCTGTCCGAACCTATTTAATAAGAACACCTTTCAGTACTTTGCCTTGGGCCCGTAATAATCTGAGTACTTTTTTTTACCGATAGTTGTTACTGGAATGTCCTAACCAAAGACACCAGAGTGTGGCGTTGTTATAATTAAATTGTGGTTATAATTAAGATCACCATGCAGAACATGCAGTTTAAATTAACACGGTACATGTTTAATGCTACACCCAGAACACATACACACTAAATTCCCAGAAAGCCTGTAATACAAAATAGGTATACCGACAGTAATCTGCGGGGTAGATGAACTGAAACTTGGTCATATGTATTAGATTATTAATGGAAATGCACCTAAGTATTTAAAAGGTATCATTGATTTTTGTCAATATGCAGGCCGATACAACACAAGATATAGTTAACTGTCATTGTTCAGAAATGATTTGGTAAAAGCTTATTTCATTTTACCTGCATTTGTCTTTGGAAAAGTCTTCCACGCTCAGTCAAATTGTGCTCCAAGCAATTTTGATTTCAGAGCAACTATTGAAATTACTTCATTAGAAACAATTAAAAGCAGAAGAAGACGTATGTAAACACTGTTGCTTATAATATGATCTCGTTTAGATTCACAAACCATGTTTAGATTTTGTTATAAATATACAGCTTTTCAGAATTTAACATTCGTTTTGTCATATTTTACTGAGCGTTGTTTATTCACACGAAGACCACATTGGAAATGATTTTTATAACCATACTTTATCCTGGGTAATTTTTATATGTAAATATGTAAGTTTTGTACATGTGTATGCATTTTACCTAATATACTTAATCAGTCGACCATATACTTACCAAAGCATTCAGTGTTGAACATGCATCCCTGCAGGGTGTTGTTGTACCGGAGGACGGAGCTGCACTTGTGGTGGGAGGCGTCCCCACGGTAACATAGGTAATAATGGTTACAGCTTTCAGGGTCCATGTACAAAGCGGTCTGGTTGTCTGGGCAAGTAAACTCTGAATAATCATAAAAAAGACGACTATTTTGACGTGCAAGCGATACAATATTTTTCTTATTTACGTATCTGTTTCAATGTTGAATATACTAACTTAACAGAACGACAGGTTTGTGTGACGATGCAACGTCAAACCGATATATTATCGCTCAGTTGGTATATTTTTAAGTGTGTTCCAGGTAACTCGGTTTTTCATAAAATATATCCTCCTGTCCAGTTACTGACATATTTATTAAATATGAACATTATAATGCATGCATATTGATGCACCTTTCTTTTCGAAGTTTACCCATTTTTTGTCAATTTTGAGAACTTTAAATGAAGCAGCCTTTGTATTTGATAGGCACTGTAACTCTTAGAACTAGAAACTTCTAATTTCATATTCAAGGAGGTCCTAGGCAAATTTCCCTGGAAACCTGAAATGGGAGCATGGTGACCTATATTTTGCAAATTAGAACAGAAAGCATAATTTTAAGCACCCACTGAGTCAGATGGGGCAAAAGTTTTTATCCATTTGGCCCAGAATCCTCATATATCACTTTCAGGGAGGTCTATAAAAAATCTCCTTGGGAACTGAAATGTCACTGTGACCCTTTTTCTGCATGCTGTGTGAAAGAACATGGTTTTAACGCTCTTTTAGTCAGGTGGGCACAAATGGTAGCAGCTGGATGTAGAATAAGGTCAATGTAACCTTTATCTAAGGTCTGTTGGCAAAATGCATGATTTTGAGCACTCTGGATGCCAATTGTTCAAGGTATTTGAATTCAGCTGAGCGTCATGGCCCATATGCCACCTGTTATGTGACTCTGCTCATTTTTATTTATTTTTTTACTGTCGCGGGTGTATCAGGTTGAAAAAAAGATGATACTCACCGTCGCAAACACTTTCGGTCCCGTTGTGACCTGGGAAACACTGACAACCATAGCTTCCGTCAATGATGGCACAATGGGCGTATTTGTGGCATTGGAAATCTGTCTTCCTAATAACGGCTCGTTGCATTCCGTTGAACAAACCACAAATGTATTTCGTCTGGCAACACTTATCTAACCAAGATGAGCCAATCTAAAGAAAGAAAGAAATGGACATATGTGATTTGTGTCTCATACTACACATTATTGTTGCCATCGTATTTAAGTAGAATATACTTATTTCCTTACAGGATACTGTATTGTTCAATCCAGGCACTCAACGTGCTCCAAATGTATACACTCCAGTTAGTGCTTTAATACGGGTTGGACAATTATAAATGTTTAAGGCAATTTGATCAGTAATTAAAGCTTAATCCATTAGATAATCACAGCATAAACGTTTTGCCTACTACTAATTCTCACGAAAATAGGGTCTATGAGATAATCGGATTACCGGATATATAGAGTGACAATAATCTGACATGATCGGGTTAGTACCTACCGGGTGGACCTCGCCGTTGCCGTCGACACAACCGCACGAATTCCGGGGAACACATGTATCCCCTTCCCACACGTGGCCGCTCCTGCACACACAAGTACCGGGGACATAGATATCCTTACAACCATCAGCCTGTCCTGTGCATGTATCTTGGCAAGCCGAGGCGCCCGCAACAAAGGAAGAATTGGTCGGACAAGGGGGTGGCTTACCTGTAAAACAAGTGGGATCTGCAGTCACCGAAGTATCGCGCGCAGCCTCCCTCCGTCGTACGCACCTGATAGGTTTAGTACTTGGTGACCACGAAAATGTGGTTAGGTAAGCGAGACATCCTAGAGATTATCACAATGACCAAAAGTCAGATTGGGAAGTTGGGAAATCTATCGGAAACATTACCAAGAGAATTAAAAAAAAAATAACCTTAATATTGATGTTGAAATAAACACATCTAGCCTCCCCTCACGACGGTGGAGGTTTGATATTAACCAGCAGCCGGTAAGAGGTCAGTTGCAAGCATGCTTAGACTGATACCCCGCGCTACACGGTTTAGCTGACTATGGCATAGCCTGGTTGTTACGGAACCCAACAATTGGTTACGGGTGATGATAACAACAAAATATTACTGTTCCTCAAATAACATTGTGAACACCACTGATAATAAAGTGTTAAATTTATTTGAACTTATAACGATTTATATATTAATCAGAGGATTTTTTTCAGGTTTCAGATGTGTAGACCTCAGTTGTCTATATAACATATATACCAAAACCTGCTCCCACCAATAGATTTCCTGCTAGTTTAATTTTTGTAATGATTGGCATAGCTGGTGCTAGTATAATAATCAGTTTTAAGAATCAAGGATCTCACAGTTAGAACTATGACCGATGTGGGTGAAGCATTGGAGACCTTATCCGTTAAAGTTCGTTCCACCAAAGTATGTCAATTATTTTGTGTTGTGTTTTCGCTGATAATGATGAATTGCTGAATGATATATCTGTTGAATCAGTAAGTGACAATGACAACACTTTGAACAATCAGGCGACAGACCGTGAAGTACTTGACTCAGTGTTTTAGCTGTATATATACTTAGTGCCTCTCTGACTCTTCTCATGAAGCATTTGCGTAGGTTGCCCCCTTCGCCAGCCATTTGGGTAATGGGAGATATACTAGTTGGTGCACTACCTTTGCAACTGAGTCAAGGTAAAGGATAAATAGCAGGTATAAGGTCAGTGTTGCCGAAACAACCGTTTTAGAGATTCAGCGCAAGTACGAGCCGAATGCGTTTATGGGGGACTGTTTCCGCTCCCCCAAAAGTAGACTGGTACCCCTCTCTATCATGCCCCCCCCCGCTCTCAGCGACTCATAGAGACGGGGCGTTTACCCCATCTTCAGTACTCCCTGTTGCAACACCTGTTCTTCCGATAGACTGGTTCCAACTCCTACTTGCGCGTTCAAGCGGTTGTCATGGACGTTCACGCGGACATGGTTGATTACCCGTGCATGAAGAGTTCTTGTGAGATAACTTTCTTTTTTCACTTCAATTTTAAATATTATTTAAGAGGGAGTTGTTGCACAAAAAAATGAATGATGGATGTATATGTAATACGATATACTGAATAAGTTTTATATTCCACCGTACGTGGCACTGATGTATCATTAACAGCTATTAATCTGATCATTAATGTCATATGAAATGTACAGCCAACTTTTGGCAATTTCCTTAAGCAAACGAAATGTTTATTTTCCTCATATATATATATATATATATATATATATATATATATATATATATATATATTTGGAACCAGTCTATCGGGAGTTATGAAAATGACCTTGTGCCCCCGTCGGTTTGATATTGGCTGATAAAGAGCGGGGTACCAGTCACCCCAAAAGTGACCCAAATTTTAATATTAGATAAACTCATGAACCCCTATATATTTTTTCTATACCACGACAGAATTAAAACAACTCACAATTAGTTTTTGCCAACCACGTGGACGGAGCCGGGTAACCTATATTGATGCATTTTTGGACGAAGTCCCAGAAGATATCGCACTGTTCTGGTTGTGGAGCGGAACAGCACATGTCATAAGCACACTCTGGGTAAAACTGCTGATGTTGCACGCAGGTTCCGAAGACGTCTCGCCTCGTGAGGGCCGTACACGCAGATTTCTTGGAACACTGGTAGTTCTTGCACGGAAGGGATGTAGGGTCCATTTGACAACTACAAAATGTATGCTGTCATTGTTAGGGGTATTTTCGTAACTTTTCATTATAATAAAGGGCTCTTGAATAGAGGCTATACTTGGACAATTGCTTTATTTCTTAAAATAATGATTTGAAAGCAGGGATGCAAAGTTTTGGATACTAATACAAAAGTGATATCTAGAATACAAGGTTTGTTAAATCTGGCACGAGGCTGTAATATATTCCATTGTATATCGTTAATGAGGTGTCACCGTCATACCTTACATTGTTTGACCCTAAGTATTTGCCGTATATGCATAATTGTTTTGGGCTGATACTCAGCTCAGGTCGGGCGATTTTATTAAAACTTCCATGAATATATGCAAGAAAAAACAGGCATTTTTTAAAGATTTTCAAAGTGGCTAAGATGTTTTGCTCTGTAAATGATAGCTTGGCATATAACACCTCGATGATATGTACGGTATAATGACAGCCAATTCGATAGGTCAGATAACTGAAAGGCATGTGTCGTATATATACATAACACTGAATTCTTTCGCGCGGATATTAAAGTAAGGGACTCTTTGATGAAGTGATCTTTGAAACCAATGAAAAATTGTACCCACGATATTTCATTTTCTAAAATGATAAATAATAAATAATTATATTCAACTGATTTTTGCCTTTCATAACATATTAACATAAACACAAATATTATGTCAGAGAGACGATTTCAAGAAGTCTTATATCAATATTTCTGTCATTTAGAGCACTTATGTGTGCTTGTGTGGGCGGTGCGCGTATTACATTTTCAGATGATTACCTTAAACCGTTACGACCGGGAACATGGTAGCTCCAGGCAAACTTTTTAGGGTCACTGTTAGTGCTTCCATCGGGGAGATACAAGTCGTTATTCGAGTTTCCGTCGTAATTTCCACATAGACCACACAGTCCGTTACTGGAACCTCTAGAGCAACTGTCCACTCCAATCTTCACCGCGTTAGCCCCGTTGTACTCCACGAAGACAGCCCCATTGTTGATGGACAGTCGGAAGGTGTAGGAGATAACCCGGGACACGGTCAACCCCCGAATACCTCGATAGTTAGTGGCGGTTACCCTCAGGCCGTCCACCTCAGATTGAAGAAACAAAATGTTATTTATGCATCCACTGCGAATACTACATGAAAGGGACAAGATTATTATGTCTTTTCTGTCACATTATGAGTTCCAAGAGCCCAATTAACATGAAAAAATGCTTCTTCCCTTTCAAATAAATCTTTACCTGCCAAAATATTGCCTTGAATCGTTTGCTTATTCCTGTAAATGAGTGTTAAAAACAGTGGACCGGGCGCGATCACAACCGTCAACACAAACACAGCGCGTAGGGCCATGTGCATCATGGAGCCACAACACGTGTCAATCAGTTACCCCCACTGACATGGCCCCAAAATGTAATACATGTTACCTCTGACTGAAACATCGCGTGTTGCGGCTCACATTTGGATCTCCGGTGAGGCGGCCATGCTATGGTAAAGAGTCACACCTCGACTGGGTTTAGCAACAGAGTCATAAAAAAATTAACAAGGTGTTAATGCGATGTACTGAGACTGTGTGCAGGAATGGGTTTGCGGGGGAAACTTCTGTATAAAGCAAAACTGAACCGATAGCGTGAAAGAATAGGCATAATATTGCTCCTGATTGTAAGTTTTGCTTGATACAAAAGTTTCACAGCCAAACCACCCCAGCAAATTGTCTCAGTACCTCCCATTCAGCTGTTTAACATCTTGCTATGGTTTCGTGTGTGAATAAACACGGTCCACCTGTGTTTGTTACCATAACAAGACCGTGTGAACGAATATACGATTTTGCGCATGCGCGACATATCCCAAACAAGGAGTAGTCCAAACATGAACGTACACGGTTATGAAACGGAAAACTGACGTGGCGTTCGCGCTGTTTTTATATCGGCGCCTGGTCTACTTTTTTCAACACTCGTGTACGGGAGTAATTAAGCCAGAGGTTTCAGTTCAATATTTTTGCAGGTACCATTTTATTTTTAAGCGCTATGTTTCGTGTTAATTCAACATTCTTTGTACGTGATTTGGTCCTAAACCAGGACCTCAATCGTTATACCGAATCCATTAGTGTATAACGTTGTTGTTTATTTTAAACAAGGGTAGTTATCCTGACGTGATGTATTGAGATTTGCATGACTTAGAAAATGTTCAAATGATATAGTATTTATTCAAATTTAGTATTCCACAAGCGTATGTGACCAAGTTTAGAAGACACACTATTCGAATACATAAACCAAGAGATATAAAATCTGATAACATTTGGTGAAGATAAGGTGAAGATCGCACTGGGGGCGATACTAACTTAGCATTAATATAAACTTTAAGACGGTTAAAAAATGGTCCGAAATAAAAAAAAATTAATTTGAGCATGAACGGGGTGAAAAGTCCCTTAAATCAATTTCAGTTTATTTTTTATTTTTTTTTTTTTACATTAATGCCACACTGTCTGGATGCGATTTAAGTTTAAAGCAAAAAAAATTCTTGGTGAGATCACTGAGCTAAATTCAGATATGCAATCATATTTGGTCTTTCGCTGGATTGAAAGAAATATTTAATGGCGGTAATGTTGGAGGGAAGAAGAGAGTTAAATAAAATATGTACGGTAATCATTTTGCTAATATATGTTGAGCAGAGGTAGCTGCAATCCTAGTGCTGTTTAGCTAGCCAAGATATATTTGATCTCTTTCACCTCCGCGGGGGTTATGTTTTTTCCCGGCGTTGGTTTGTCTTCTGTTTGTTTGTTAGCAACATTACTCAAAAGGTATTAAAGAGCACGGCCATGATATTAGGAGCAATTGATATAAATTTTGGTGGTCATATGAATCACCGTCTAGATCCTGGAATTGTTGGGAAAATGCTGTATTTATGAAAATGCATGTCCTATGAGGGTTAATGAGCTGCCTTGGCGGAGGTCTCCACTCTCTGAGAGCTTTCTCAGTTATGTCCTGTTTTCTATGAAATTACATACCCAAATCTTTCCACTGCGTATGTAATGGTCCATTTTGATCACGTGACCCCTAAAGTGCAGCTCCACGGTCCTTGGGCAGGATACAGATCTGCTCCTCCCACAATACTTGTTGGTACCGAGGATTTGAAATGGCGGAAGAGGACTGTTTTTACATCGAGCTGCCAGTAGGAATTTGCACTCTCGACCGTTCATGTCCGCTCCCTGGAAAGGATACCTCTTCTTGTCGAAGGTGTAGTAGTGCGGATCCCCAAAGACGTAACACAACCCCCAGGAAGCTGGAAGTATATGCGGCACACACAGACTCACGGTATGCTTGAAAATCTAAAGTTCGGCGAGGAGAGTTTTTGTTTGTATAACCCTAAGGAATGAGTATTTTTCTACCACAAGGCACATATATATATATATATAATTAATGAATATTGATTATATCCTTTTTGCTTTCATAATCGACTAATTCGATGGTATTTCAATCCTTTCTGAGACAAAAACAGGGTAAAAGGACTAGACACAAGTATCGGACAGCATTAAAACGGGTCCTTGTGTAGCGAACAAGTGCCGTTACCTTGAATATATATACCTTGTTGAATAGAAAGTATATAAAATAATTAGGGAAACCATGTAAAGATTCACAGCTCACAAAATATGCCTGCTTATGCACAGACGAGAACATCACTGACATGCTCCGGTCTCTACATACCAGCATCACTAAAAGATAACATATAGAACGGTACCTGTATTGGTTATAGCCCAGTAAACTTTATGCATCGTGTAAGGTTTTACGAGGCGTGTGTCATACATGGCAATTGCGAGGCGAAGCCGAGCTCGAGTTGACTTTGGGAGAACATGGGGCAGCTTATCAACACTGATCAGTGCTTATCAAACGATATGTAAAGCAAAAATCACCGCCGAAGTGTATTTTAAATATGCTTTCCATCAAAATATCTTCAATTTTATGACGAATATGACATTATTTAGCTAATAGATTTTAGCTATCATGACGTTATCGTTATTCAATTAAAGTGGGATGTCTAGGTTTGTCGAAGGATCACACAGGGCTCTCATATTGGACAGTGCTTACTTGTACAGTGATGGGTGTTACAAGGTCTGTAGTCATCATTAAAACCAAAGCATGGGTCGCCTGGCGAGATCTGTGACGGAGTGTTACAGGACCTTGTTCTCTTTTGACGTCCGGTCCCGCAAGATTTGCTGCATTTACCCCATGCCGACCATGGACCCCAACCTCCGTGACCTGTTTATGTTGAATAATAAAAATAATAAAAATAACTATTAAAATAATAAATATTATTATAATTATAGAAATATTATTTATATATAATAATAATGAACATAATAACGGGAGAGTTGAATGTATTGAGACGTTAAAGATTTGGAGAAAGGGAGTCTTCATTCTATAAGCAAATATATGATGGAAGAAAATATTTAAAAGGAACAACTTGAACTATAAAATAATGTTTAAGCTTCCTAACGTTTGCATTTAATTTTTGTTTTTTTAAATTTTGCATTGTTCATTGCTCACTGCTCTCTACTCATTTCCATCTGAGGAGCCTCATCATTGTTTGTTGTGTCACCTAATATTTCGTTGTTTCCTAAGGCGCCCCAAAACATAAGCGCTTTGCAAGCGATTGGACAATATGTAAACAACAATACCAAGACGCGATTAGAACACGTTTTCAAGGTGTCCCTTTTTTTCACATTTTTACGCGATTTCCCGAGCATCCTTACTGGATTTTCTTGAAGCTGCTGCAACGGTCTATCCTTGTGAACAGTGTCTTTTTTATGTATTTTGCTCTATTTTTGTGTGCGTTTTCTCACGCTTCTTTGTCATTGTGTGTTTTTGTCCCATGTCCTGGGCATTATCATGTGCTTAGAAAGGATTTAGTTGCATTTTGGCTCGCGTTGTGATAATGATTCTAAAAAGCCTGCTAAAAGCACTTACATCGCACACAAAATCATGAGAGCAGAGACGTCCTGTTAGAAAGGGGACAGAGACACGATATGTTGAAATTTTTGCCATGCTGAAATTATCTCGTGAAATGGCAGGTAAAAGACAGGAAATTGCAATGAAATATATATATATATATATATATATATATATATATATATAATTTTGTATATGTATAATATATATAATATATATCTATATATTATACTTTCATTTGTTTGCTGGACTAACTGTTTTTGCAGCTTAACTCAAATATATTATGACACAATTTTCATGAAATGTTATTGAGCGTTAAAGATTGGATGTAATCTGGGTCATCATGATATTAATTTTTGTTTTATTTGGCGATAGTCATTTATTGTTATTACGAGTTGTCGGGTTGTAGAAACGTGATTATAGTGATAATATTGATGATGATGATGACGATTTTTGTTATTCTTATCCAAAGAAATAATAATTTTACTCCTTTAATCTTAATGGCTTACGGTCGAAATGGTTTCACTTGCTTATCGTATCATGTAATTCGCTTTATGTATTGTAAGAAAAGCCACCAAAACAAACAGATGTTACATTAAGAAGTTCGAAAAAAATTCTGCAATTACAGTGCGTAAATAAGGCTGAACCTGAGTTACGAACGTGACTAAAGATCTATATTCACTCACGTCCATGTTTCTCTGCTAGGAAATATCTAGTACTGGTGCAAGTGGTCGTTTTGTATTTTCCGCTGGTACATCGGGAGACATACACACAATCGTGTCCGACATAATCCGATGGTTCGCCTTCGACCCAATCCCTGGGAAAAAAACATTTGTTAGTTATTTGATTAACCTCTTTCATGTCACAGGAGCTTCTTACAGTCATGTTAACGACATGCATCTGTTTGTCACAGACATTTCCCCTTACCGGTGCCATAGGGCGGACCGGATTGCCTTTGGTTAAAGCTGGTAAAATATAGATAGTGTGGTTTGTGATTCTGCACTCATCGTACTGGCACTCAGCTACACAATACAACACAGGGCAACAAATTGGCGGCACTGGTCCCCGAATTTATGCATTGGACCCCGACTGGCGGCACTGAACCCCGACTGGCGGCACTGGTCCTCGAGTGGCGGCACTGGACCTCAACTCGCGACATTGTATCTCAACTGGCGGCACTAGACCCCGACTGGAGGCACTGGTCCTCAACTGGCGGCCCAAGTCCTCGACTGGAGGAACTGAACCCCAACTGGCGGTACTGGCACTAGCGGCTGGCTGGATTCTGGACACCGAAGACTGAATGAATGTGTGTGTATGCGGCCCTGTTAAATACCCTTTTCCCCTGAAGGCTCATCTATATTCATAAGTGTCATATATTTCTCTTGGACAGCTTTGCTACTGAGGCTCATCTATATTCATGAGCACGCTCAATACAAAATAGGCTTTGAACAATATTTCTACTACCATGGCAAAACTGGACCGGAGCACCGGCGAACCGACTCTCCTTTCAACAAATACAAAGATACAGCTAAACCTAGGAATAAAATGACTCATAATTATAATTAAACAAACTAGGGAAAACATGCCCGCATGACACGATTCACTTCGTGTTATTGTTATCGGTATGAATATATTGTAAAATTACACCTCCTTTCATGCAAATTCACTGAGTATGTTAATAAAAATATAAAGAAACGGGCCTTAGGTCGATACGCTGCCCTCATATAAATATATAGGCAATACTGATTAAGTCGTTTAATACCTTCCGTCGGATAAAACATAATTTGAGCAAGAAAGAGCACAGCTCAGGCAGCATATTACATAACATATTATTTTATAATAAATTTTGGAAAAATGTTATATTTTTACAGGAGATAATCGGACCGTTAGGGAAATTGTTCTTTATTTCTAGACGACTTCGTTTTACACGGGCGTCCTTACAGACAATGGGAAAATTGTCACATTTAACGAAACAAATTCCGCAAATTTTGCATAATTCGTCCCACGCATATCTTGTGACCTTTGACCTTATTAATTATGTGTGAATGTTATGGTAAATGTATACAGGTGAAAATCCATCTAATTTTTGGTAATTCATCACGGCACCACCAGAGTCTTTTGACCTCTGACCTCATTAAATATGGGTTGATTTTTCTGGAAATTTGAACTTAGCTGAGATATTATTTGAATCTGTTGAATTTTATCAAAATCCACCTGGAACAATTTTCCTGGTAAGTTATCGCAACGGCACCACAAAGTATTAAATATGCGTGGATTTAGCCCATAACCTAACACGGTCGAGATAAAATGTTGGCAAGTAGTTATGTAAAGAACTTCATGAAAATCAATCAAAGCTCCGGTAAGTTATCGCGGCGACACTAAGAGTTAATAGACAGAGGGACGGGCGGATCGTGGATTTACCATCATCATACGTCTTGTTATACACGGTTGTATAAAAATCAACTTTCATTAATAATGCCCCTTATGATATTGTAATGAGCCCTTGTATACATTAAATATCATGACCTACGTTTTGTCCATGACGTAAGATGTTCCATCATTCCATTTCCATGTACCGTTGATATTCCTCAAACCAACCCAAAATTGTACCGAACGTTCAACGGCATAGTGCCTCAGTCCATCCTTAAATAACCAGCAAATGATACAAGTATTAACCCACTCTCCATACATTTAGAAAAGTACATTTTTAAAGTTTGTCAGACACAGCCAGCATAGCTAAGGTCCAATATGTATTGATGTAATATTGAAAACAAAAAGCAGTGAAAGAATGTCATTTAATTTGATTTCTCTCAGGATTAAAAGTAGGCAATTATGAGGGAATTACAACCTTAAATAATAAATGAAAGTGTAGTTTATGTTAGTTCCAGTGATTTTTATGATACTTTATTGAAATAAATATGATGATACTTGTACATATATTTAGTATAAATATCATATTCTGTGATGACATGTAAGTATTTGTTTAAGCCCAGGGACAGTTTATGCATGACACAAGGTTACACGAGGCGTGAGTCACGCATGGCTTTCCGAGGCGAAGCCAAGCGAATGCAATATGTTTTCATATGCTTTCGATAAAAAAGTTCTTTGATTCATGATGAATGCGACATTTAAATATTTTATTTAAGCTGAGATATTGTAATTTTATTTTTGATGGGGAATTAAGTTGAATGTCTTTATATTTCTTCATTTATCTTCCAGGGCTCTCCCACAGCGTATGATTGGCAATTACTTACCATATGTCTCCCGGTAAACTATGATCAGTCGGATTGAGTTACCATGGTGATCAGAACAAACCGTGTGTAATCATCATTTTAAAACTACCATGCAAGTTAAATTGCAGCACCCCTAGCTGTGTTGAAAGTTTTACATATACATATATAGATTACATTTGTATCACCTTGGTCATTTCGTCCTGTACTGAACCGAACGCATAGCCATTACGCTTGCAGTACGCCGCTGCCTGGTCAAAGTTGTAGTTGGCAGTTACAAGGTTATGACATTTCAGACCCAACCTGATCCAACCGGAGTAACAGCCATGGTCACCAGTCACTGAAAAAATAGCAAAAACAAGGATAATAATAATAATAATAATAATAATAATAATAATAATATTTATATTAATGAATAAATTGATAATATTGATAACAGTAGGAATTACAACAAATTTAATAACAAATGAAAAAAAAATGCATCATTATTTTTTATATTATATTATTATATCTGTTTATTAATTGGAATTAATGGGATTCAATCTTTTACTAAATATTATCCGCAGTTATGGAATTAAAATATACATAACACCAGCATGTTGTATTGGATGACATGTTAATACATTTCTAACATAATTATGGTGGCAATGCTTATTATACTTACTTAAAAAAATAATCGATTTTCCTTTTATAATTATTCCCATGTATACATGTTTTTTTTTAATATATATTTTGAACATTTTAAGATATATTTAAAAAAACACCAGAATAATATTTTCTAAATCATGAACAATATGGTTTATCTGACCTTGTGAAACCAGCGTGGCAAATGCCAGGAAAAGAAACTGGTGTCTCTCCATCCTGTCTCTAGGTTGGCCTCCCAGGATCCACTGATACACACAATTTATATATATATATATATATATATATATATATATATATATATATATATATATATATATATTATAATACGTCATACCAAAGGACGCTTATCAATTCTGTAATGTTTTTATTAACATGTTAAAAAGACCTCTCGTTGAAAGTAATATTAAAGCACTACTGCATTGTTTTAATAAGACTATCATCGCCATACCTGGCAAAATAATTTGAGCAAACAATATATTTATTATCTGAATAAACATTCTTTTCCTGTCACAGCAATGACGGCTCTGGACAGTATGCTTTGTAACAGGCGTTGGGTGGCTGTTGTTTATGATGCAAGAATGTAGTTTAGCGGGGTTTTTTGTCACAGCCATATACCCAACACGAAACATCAAAATCTATATAATTAATTCTCAGTTGGTTATTTTTCTACAGAATAGTTTACCTAATTCCAGCTCTTCTAGGACAAGTTTGTTTCTTTTGAGGGATTATTTCCTATTAAACTGCATAATTAATATGTTAAATATTACCCCCATTATAGGTGCCCCTATTTCTTTTGTGTTTTAATGTCCATCGAGCTTTTTCAGGAGGCGCCTTGGGGATTTGCTTGCATTTCGAGCTAACTGTTAAAAAAACGTCCTGCCAGAGGGGTCAAGCTGTTTGCCTTTAATCCCCATTGACTCCCCATATCCATTATAACGCCTATAAATGAATTTTACTCGGTCAAAAGAAAATAAAGGTTTTAAATTCTAGTGCTGAAAACATATCCACATGAATCTGCTTTCAATAGCGAGCGCATTTACCTGTGGATATTTCGGTAATGCAATATAAGATATTTATTTAATTCCAGCTGTTTGCAAAAATTTTAATCGCATAAAGCAGTGGATTTTCAAACGGGTACAGCTATAGTTTCTATTAATATTATGGAGAAGGTGTGTACATAGAGAATATTTTCACATGGAATAAATATATATGTGTTGTTCATCTCATGTGCTTATACGTCTTAATCGCACCCATATTAGTTGTCAACCATCAAGTTAATTTATTTCGCCGTTGATGAGGTTGAATAATCTGTTTGAAAGCGCCCTGAGATCGTTGCACACCGAAATTTGATGTTCTGTTTCATTTTAAGACAAAATGAAACTCCGGGCTGCGGACACCCCACGGTCAACATCTCGCGCAAAATATAGTCTTTGGTACGACCAAAAAACATGCCTTCTAGAGACCGGCATTTGTGCCTCAGGGGTGAGCAGAGGACTCGAAGCCGGACTCGAGATCGTGGGTTCGAATCTCAGCCGAGGCGGTGAGATTTTTCATGGTCGGCCCCCACCCAGGGTGACCGCTCTGCAGGCTAAATGGGAAGGTTATGGCCCACAGCCGTGTATCACTCACATAAGAGTGCATTTTTCGGTGGTTCCTCGGTGTTATGACCTATCAATGGTTGCACAACCAGAACCCGCAGGTCCGGTAGACACCAAGATACAAAATAAAAAAAAAATGTTAGGAAGGGCGTGCTACTGCCCTGTCAATTTGTCTCAAACCGAAATGAAAATTCTGCAAATGTACATACTAAGGTTAGGAATAAGATAAGTCAGCATTAAAAAAAGGATGCAGTTACCTTCACCGAAAAAGTTCTCTAGGGTGGTCACCCAACTATTCATGACAAAGGACTCTTTTCGTTTGCCCAACAGTAAAAATCACCCCTGCTAACGGACACACAAACGGCGCCTTGGCTGGTGGCAGGACTAAGTAACTCTAGTATGCTTTTTACTACTCAAAATGTTTTCCTTATTTACACCGGTAGGTATTGAAACAAAGCAAAGGACATTTTCACTCTATTTACCTTGACGTTTGTGCTTTGTTTTCAACGTAACAGTTTTTTGGAGTTTCCATTATGAAGAGGCTAAACTGAAGTGATATAGTCATCCTGATTACGGGCCATATTGTTTTCTTTTTGCCACAGGGCCGAGGATTATAAAATTTTGTGTTATCACGTGATATTCTCATAAACTGTCATGGGTCAAGGCCTCTAGCCGGACCATAAACTCGGTTCTGGTTTGGATCAAAGTACTCTTATCAAATAATAGGGCTAATTTTGCTCCCTATGCGTTCCTTACGGTAGGGTGTCTGCCGTCAGTCTGTCCGAGCCGGTTGCCTATGTACGCGGGTTGCGGGGTTTGGGAACTGTCACTCAAAACGAAATGTAAGAGTATTAGCTCTGTGCACCTCCCGCTGGGGGGGGGGGGGGTTCCGTTTTGATGGCTGTGATAAAATAATCGTAATGTTATAATAGGTCGATGAAGTTGGAACGCAGTGGGAGCAACACTCGACCTATTATTTAATAAGAGTAAGATCAAAGTTAATCAAGGACGTTTATTATGCCCTGTTCTGTATGCAATTGATATGTTTAATCATTCCTCAAAACGATAAACTCGTAATTTCTTATAAGTTGTTCATGTGTTTCCAAATAAAGTTTTCACAATATGGATAATAATGTGACCCATAACCATGACATGAACAAATCAGCGATGGCAAAAGATACGCCTCATGCTCTCGAGTTACAGGGGTAAATCACAATTGACGAACCATACTCATTTTTTAACTTTGTCATAGAGAGAGTTTTAACACAACCAAGATCGAGAAATTGCGAGAAATGTTAGAAATCGTTCTGTTTAATATATGATTTTTTTAAGATTACGAAAAGATTGCCGTTGTCAATCAATGTTGGAATCTATTCCCCAAAGAATAATGACTTAAATGATCCATTTAATAATTCATGTGACAGCCTCCGTAAGTAAAGGTTCATGTCCCTTGCCTAGAGCTCGGACATCTGGCCAAGACAGAACCACCTGACCAAAGCATCTCGGGGGCCGGCACTTCGCTATATCGGTCAAATCGTCCGGTCCTGTATGTTATAAGCGGATTTAACTGTATATTAATTAAACGATACTCGTTATTTTGGTATACGTCTGCCTCTATCATACAAATGTCTGAAGTTTAAGTACATGCGCGCATGGAAGAAAAAATGTCTGACAAAAACGCCTAACTACGCCTTTACCGGTCACATTTGGTACCATATATAAAATAAGCAAGATAAAAGAAACACTGTAGCGCCGTCACTTCTTGACGATGCGTAAAATAACTGGTCTAAAGTTCTATAGTTTGAGTTTTATCTTTATCACGTGCTCAAACCGTCTGTCATTCCTAAATGAAATTCCTAAAGAAATACAAGCATTTTTAATGTTCAACCATATCAAACGGACCCCCTACGTAGAACGGTCTTTCCAACTGGTTTCCCCCACGTTTTGTACACCAGTATACATTTATTTTTTAAGAGAAGTGTTTGTTTAAATGGAAGGTTTATTGTCGATTGGCGTATGTGTATGTATCACATAGGCATAGACAGGGGCGAATTAAGGTGGCATCGGGCTCCTGGCTGTATTTTCATCATATGGATATCGCGTGTACAAGTTAAAAAAATTCTGATAAACCGAATTGTAATTTTATGGTTATTGATCCACTTTATGTAACAATAAACATGTGGATTATGGTTTTAGCATAATTATTATTACAGCATTGCCTGGCTCATTTAAATAATTTACAAATTCTGTAAAAATGACGTATTGCTGATAATTATAAAGAGTGGTGACCTCGAGACTAATGAATTATTTTGGGGGTAGGGCCAGCCTCGGAATATAACACACTTTCTCTGAAAATCAAATGATGGCAACGTCCGTTACTTGTGTATTCTGATCAGCGTTAATGATTGAAATGAATCTGATAGATGAATTTTATCCAAAAAGTTTCTGTATTCAGCAGAAACTGAAAAAATCCAGCGTTACGGGCCTTTGGGGTGATTTTCTCTAACAGTGGTTTTGTAATATGTCTCTATATCCCTGTTTTACCCTCAATCACTAAATTTAAATATAAAGATAAATAGTAACAATTGGATAGCTTGATGACGCTTACGGACTCTCATTGTACACGTTAAACAGCGATACGCGGCAGTGTGAAATGCATGGACCCGGACCACAGAAAACAATTTCCAATTTTCCCATAATTTATATTGAAAACGGAATTAATTAAAAGAATTTTGGTAAACCTGCTTATGCATTGATACCATGTATATGGATATAACAATTAATATTCAAATTACTAATTATATATATAAATGAAAGAAAGTTGGAATACAATATGAATATAGAATATAAAGAAAGACTCGCATGTGTAAAAGTTGAAATACGTGTATATACTAAAACTAATTCACAAGGATGATTCGACAAAATCTGAGGTTCATAACAGGCACTAGAGAAAAAAAGAAGCACTGATCGAGTAAACAGTGAAACCTCGAGGCAGTTTTAGATTCTCTACCGCTATTCTGATTCAAACAGTGATGTAGTCGAGTCCGCATCATCCGTCTGGAAGTCCGGGTCCAGGCCACTCGAGTCCAAAACCAAGTCCGAATCCTTGAGGCCCTAGTCAAAGTCAACGTCATTTGAGTCCGAGTCATTTTTTGTCATAATGTATGACAGAGGTTTTTTTATCAGACTTGAGATGGACTTGTCCTGATTTCTCGAGTCCGAATACATTCAAGTAAATTCCAAATATTTTTTTTAGATGCATTTGTCAGGTCTTTGAGATAATATATTTTTTTGTGATGTTTCTAAGACCCTGTGCAAACAACGTTTAATTTAGTACGATTTATCTTGAGTGAGGAAAAAATTCTAATTTTTTAGTTTATGTAATTACCCAATATGCACAAGTGCTTCAATATTTTCAACAAATATTGTTGTATAATCAGCAAACATGCAAGGTTTGATATGTGTACTTCTAATATATATTCCTTTAATATTATTATCATATTTTGATAATACCATATAATATATAATGGTATATAATATATACCATATTTTGATTGCCAATATTTCTATAACTAATATAAATATATATGCAGTCGTTAGATAACCTTGCCGTGTACCTCTTTGTACATAAGTATGAAACATTTTAATTCATTTAATGGAAGCATCTTTCAAAGATATATACCTCAATGTTCCATACCTAAAACAATAATCAGCACTATCAAAACAGCCTCTTGATCTGCTACAAACATTTTTTCATTTTTTTGTTTGTTTTCACCACTGCTTTGTCAAAATTTGAACTGCAGTTGCCTTCCCGTAACTCTGACTCATACAACCATGTTCAATAAAACAGCCGATATCAAATCAAAGTGGCGTAACTCTAAAGACGACAGTATATGCATGAGAACGTCAGTTCAGAAGCAGAATTAAGGGAGCTTCAACATATTTATTAAAGAAAACGACTTATATATCAATTCTTCGATAAAAAAATATTCGATACGTTATAGATAACCTGTTTGATAAACATAAGCGCTGAAAAGGCACATAATTGTTACAAGTCGTAATTTAAGGTAAGATTAAGCTGGCTGACATCTCCAGTCCTCTTGTGGCATACCTGAAGTACCTACCACCCACGTCACTAATTATAGGCTGACCAACTCCGATAAAGACAGCTTCGCTACCCAAAGAGCATCCCAAGAATTATTTCCGCGCCCTCAATCAGAGTCAGGAACCTACCGAAACATGCCGCTGTTACATGGACATGCTTACCTCTCTGCCACAAGGGCTGTTATCAAACTGCGCATCACGACTTTGGACAGTGAAAGACCCGACCTAACGTTTACCTATCCTGAATACATGCATAATAATGGCTAGCAGACTTTAAAAAGGACAGGGGTGTTGAATATATTAGATTTAAATTCAATCCTACAGTCAAGAAATAACAAAATCAGGATAAATGTATTGGCTTCATACCTGGTTGAATTCTGTTGAATTCTTGCATTTTGATTAAAATATTATAATAATAAATATTCTTTTCCAGTATCATAATAAAGAACACAATACAATGTACATTTATATGACGATAGGATTCATATATTAATTAACAAACAAGGATACAAAAAAAATAAAGATAACGTATACGTGACTGACACGACAATACCGACACAGATATCAGCAGAAATATACAACATACATTCGAGAAATAAAGAACACTAATATATGGTGTTCGTTATTTAAAATTTTATAAGATAATAATATGATATTAGTGTTATACGCTTATGTATAACGTTATTTACCTAGCAGACTAGGTAAATGAATGCTGTACTATGTTTTAATGTACCTGATATGGTAAATATTCCAACTTTAAACCCGCCCATCACCATCTGCCTTTAAACATGGATTTCTTTTCACACTGGTATACAAAAATAACATTCCTGAGTTGTTTACATAATATTGATTTAATTGTGAAGTATCTTTAGGGCAGTTACCCTTGCGATATTTTAATTTCTTATAAAACACACGGGGAATCAAGAAATTTTTGCAGTACTCTCTCGTCCGTGGAAAGCAGACCATTTTTTCGCGTAAAATAATTGATACATATTTAACAACATCAGAAAGCTTCATTTCAACCATTTATTGAATAAAGGTTAAGATATTCACATTTACGGCTCCCCTACCCTTTATCACCTAAAGTGCTAATGGTCAAACGGCCGCTACAAAATGCTCAGTAGCACAAAAACCAAGACCACAGCTTTACAGGACTACCCTATTAACAGTGTTTTGAACGTGGCAGGCGCCCATAAAATTAAATTAGTTTTAGGCTGTGTTAAGGTTAAACGATTTCGTTTATTTGAGCCCTTGCAGAATTTAGCTACCGGGCTATTACATGTCTCAAGTGTATGCTGTAGAAGATCAATAATAAAATTGTATTTAAAATCTTAATAAACATGGCGTAAGCTCATACTTACGACCCTGATAATAAACAGAATATATAGATATGCGTTATAAAATTTAAAATTATTACAATCCAAATATACCAAATCTGGTAAAACCTGAAAGATGTCTCGCATAATTTACATGAATTCGTCTGAGGCCGGCGACGATCGATGTGTTGGTCATGAAACTGGGAATTTTAATAAATTAATAGTAACGACAAATAGTAGATTTTAGTTTACATGTGATAAATAAATAGTAAATAGTAAATACATGCTAATGTTTCAAGTGTATTATTGTTGGTATTTGATCAATAGACCTACCTCTCGCCTTAGGTTCCTGCATACAGAGGCAAGCAGGACCGGAAGGTTATTTAAATATAACATTCGAACATTTTATGTTTCCACGTTATACATGAATATGAAGAGGACAAGAAAAGATAAACTTTATTGCCATTTAGTTATTTCCTGTTCTGCTTGGTTTATATGTTTAAAAAACAAACTGACGATGTAAAGCACTTGATACTTTAACAGATACTACTTAAACCTTGTAATAGTATATCCTTATCATGTACACTTAAAGAATGCAAGTAATAAATTTGACTGTATGCGCAGAGGGCATTCTTCAGTGTCATAGAAAGATATAACATAATGTATGTAAACCAGACTTTAAAATATTATGATTCAATAAGATGTATCAAATTTCACAACGCAAAATGATAGAACTTCAGATACGCATGCCTATAATTTGATTCACAGGTAATTTAATACCTCTTGCATTTATTATTTAAACACTTAAATTGAGTACGATGTCGTAAAGGTTCTCTCTGTATCATACCTGATGCATAGTTGCAAGGTATAGTTACAGGACAATGACACTCCGATCGCCAGTTTAGTTGCCACGTCAAATAATTTAAATAGAACATAACGTGGACATCAAAAGATCAAATATTATTAGATATTTACAAATAGTTTTTTAGTATCAACATGTAAATCGTTAAGGAATGTAAAAAGTCGTAATGTGGGCATATCGTGTTAGGGCGTGTAACATAAAGTATTTACTATTTAGGCCTATAGTCGAACCTGCAATTGATTAATAAAACTCCCTTAATTGGTTTGTTTCTAACATATAGCAGCAACCATTATTAACTTGGAGTTTGGATCAAAGATGTAAAGCAACTAACAGCTCTAGGATTATGTCATTTTTTGTTGGTCCACTCGAAGGTTGCATGGTTTTTGTTTTCCCCAGGAGAAACTGGGAGACGTTTTACATGATTGCTGGTGGTAAATACAGTGCCTGCTCCAGCACTCCCTAGTCATATTATATATAGCACTTTTTCTGTGTATAAAAGTCAGCCACATTCTGTGTAATGGCCTTTTTTTCACATTTTTTTGTAACAGAATGAGTGAAGGAGTTCCTGATCTATCCATAAGCATATGGAATGCCTCTGTTTGTTGTAACAAGTGACATCAAACTACAGGATATTTCACGATGCCTGTGGTACCTTTTATTGCAACAATGTTACTAAAGCATGTTAAAACATATTTTAGATAACAATATCAACATTTATATTTTAAATCTGCCAATGAGGTTGATATTAACTAGATATTTCCCTGTCTTAATTCTCAAGGTGAGATGACCCATCACATCAGAAACCACCGCACCAGCATCAGAAATTGAGTTCCATTTGAATAATTGTTTCATTATCAGACATTAGTAAACTAACCACGTGGTCTGTCCATTTGGGGCCATAATGTGACCCTGAGTAATTACTTTTTTTATATTCTGATTATTTGTTTAATCACTCTCAATCAGAGAGAAATAGATCACAGCTTTTCATATATGACTAAATGTTTCAGTAAATGCTAACATTTATTTCACTCCTACTTGGTACTACAATTGTAAAAGCAATTGTAACTTTGTTATGTGGACTCTTATTTAATCTTAATTATTCGTTTGCCGTATTTATCTTATTCTCTAAATATGGTTAATGTTTGTAATTTTTTAACATTTAGTGGTTCACTGAATTATCTTTCAAAATCTTGTTCAGGAAGTGATTGGCACAATCTGAGCTATGCGCTGTTCGTTCCACCTGCAAGCCTCTAGTCAGCTTATAAGCAGGCTCAGATCTATGTGTTGGTCATGCAAAAATGAGCAATTTATAAATAACTAGTAATGGTCAAACAAGTATATAGTAAATTGTAATATCTTCCTATTACGACAAATTTATGTCTGCTTATTGTAAGTATTTCATAAGCAGACCTTACCTCTGGCTTTAGGTTCCCGCACGCAGACAAACACAAATGGAATATATATTACTTTAAGATGGTTGAGTTTTCACGTATCACATGGATACGTGGAGAACAAATATTAATAAAAAAACTTTATTGATATTTCATTATATCCTTCGTTTGTTTTATGTGTTTAGAACCAAACTGATAATGTAGCATTTGATAGGACGGCATATATTACTTAACCGTGGTAATATTATATATCCTTATCAGATACATTTGACAAAGGCAAGTACCTGTTTATGTGTGTGTGCAGAAAGATATTCATCTTCCCCATAGAAAGATAGGACAGAAGGCATTTTACGTTGGTATTATGATATATTGACCCAGTCAGTTGTATAATATTTCAAGTGATAAAATGATAATTATGAAGATACGGATGCAAGCATTTCGATTCTCAGATTATTAAGTATGTTGTATTTGTTATCTACATACGTTTTTTAAAGAATCACAATGGTTCTAAGGGGTCGAAATAACGCCTTTCCAACTGTCTTAGACAAGCAAAAACGTGTACGAGAAGGCATTTTCACAAACCCATTTGAAAGGAGGAAACAGATGTTTTCCACATCAGTAGCTATTAAGTTATAACAATCATGACACAAAAATGAAATAATTTACAGCGAATGTCTATATTTCCCTATAATTTCTTATACTTTCCGGCATATAGGCCCTCATCTACTATATTTTTCTTTTGTTTTTTTCTGACTTCACAGTCGTGTTTCTGATATAACTGTGCTAATATTGAAAATATTCAGCTCTGAAAAAATGTGCATGTAGGATGGCATGTAGGATACAGCATCAGGTTTACACCAAGTTTGACTGGAAGCATGAAATGATGATAGGATGCATCGTTTGCAGAAAGGCAAACCTGTATTAATGCCTTTCCGTTGGAACGGTGAAAATTTCAAAGTATTACGACCCCTGGTCCTCCAAGGATCGTTCGTGATTAAAGGTTTGCAAAGTTTGCTAACGGTAGGGGAGAGACAGACGACATGCAAAATCGTAATTTTAGTTGTCACGTCAAACAGTTTAAAATAATAGATATCTAAACATAAGACAACCAACTATCTTATTTTACCCGAAAATACTATTTTCCTTTTTGCTGTTGGTCTGCAGATCGAGTAGAAATGATGATTCCCCAATATTTGCATAGAACGTTTTTTAAGTGATAGTCAGTTAGACTGGTTATTCGATGTTATGGCTTGTTGCGAATCATGCCGCGATACTATAATGCCCTTAAGAATGCCTCTTCTGTAACACATATAAGCGAACCATAATAACCCTAAGTTTGCATCCCAGATTGTTTCGATGTAAAGCAAACAGTTGTCCTAGGATTACATATTCCGTTCTGTTTCGGTTCACAGGAATGCTACATTGCTTTTGCTTTTATTCCCAAAGAAATTAAAAGACGCTTAAAATGCAAGAAAAGATCGGATCACTGAGCCGATCATCAGATACGAACAGCCTGCTCCTGATAATACCAACTTGTACTTCTCTTTGCCTGACTTTTGCTACAGTGTTGATATTTCTTAAGCTGTTTCACTGACTCAGGGAAGCGACATGGAGCAAGATGGCTGCTATTTTGAAAAACTTAAAAGACTGGTCAACTTATAAGAAATCCTGCCAATATGCAGGAAGTATACAGAGATTTTGTATATGAACAGCCCAGTTATGTTGTCGCGCCCAGTAAATAGAGACCAAGATCGAAATGGAGACCAAGACTGCTGAGTGATGTCCATTACTCTGCTTTATCATCAGTTGCATTAATGGGGCCACATCAGTGCAACCATGGTTGCTCCATACAATTAGGCATCCAGGAAGGACCTCCAAATAGCACTCTCACTGAGGACTTCCTGCTATGAAACAGTAATGAAACAGTGATTCATGGAAAGTAGAACATTTTGGCGAATAATTGCAAAGAACAATTTTTGGATGTGACCTCGCGTTATATCTCTTGGCCAGGAACCTGGAAAACATGTACCCGCTTTCTGTAATGTGATTCATATTTAAGTATCTTCACGGTGTACCAGGGAATGTTGCTGTTTGCGCAGGTTTATATAATCGGTAGTCCCATTAAATTTGATTCTCCCGTCATAAGAACATACCATGTAGCAATGTCATCTACATGCGTTGCGTAATAGTGATAATTAAAATATATACAAGAATAATTCCCTTTGATTCACGATTCTGTAGAATCTCAGCTGTACACAACAGATATTATTTTCTTTGTGATGGAGCAAGCAAGGAAAAATTAGACATGCATATGGCGCCACCTGCCATGCTTAATTTTAACTAATGATATGACGCGATCCTCTTGTTGATATTTCCAAATATTTTTATTTTATAAATTTGTACCGAGAGAGTGATTGCTTTCCAGTATATATAGGCGTATTCTTAAACAAACGTGAATTCTTAACTAGTTATCTGTACAGCTAAACCTTGCTTTTTTAGTTGTTCCCTTTTAACTTTCAGTCTATCATTGTGATTGTACTCTGCTCTTATATCACATACACTTTTGTTAAATGTTATTTTAGACTGACGGGTATATATTATATATATATATATATATATATATATATATAAGTCAAGATTGATGCTTTATCACAATCGTCTGTAAGTCAGGTAGTACACAGATAACTATTGTAGTCATTCATATAGCAGGTCATCATTTGGGCACGTCCATCTTAATGCTCCACAAAGCTTCTCAGGTGTAACCATAGAGGTGCCTTCCCGAGGGTAGCGCACATACCTGACTGTTTTAAACTGAAGATCAATGATCTTTAAGCATAAAGTGTTTTCATCATTAATGCTGCATTTCAATAATAGAATGATTAGGTTTACCAGTATTGGGTGTTAGCGCCTGTCAGAGGGCCGTTACATCCGTCAACGAGGAACGTCCTTTTAGGTTCTGTACGGATGCAAATATTGTCGTTATTTCTGACGCATCGTGACCTTCAAGTACCCTGTCACTTGACAAAAACCAGAACAAATAGTTAGCTTTTTTTTATTATTCTTTCTAAAAACACCTAACATGAGCGAGAAAAATTCCATTTTAACCCGAAACAGGAAATGATTCGTTACCATAGGGACAGAGTTTCAGTATTAGTCAAGACTTCACGTGTATTCATTTGTGTTAATTCATCATTCGTACCCTAATATTAAGATTATGGACTGTTTATCACGATATGAATGCAACATGATTCAACTCAACCGCGATGCATTTCCCTATATGGCTTGTAACACGACTCAAGTTAGGCTTTCTATCTCAATAAAAATACCTACCGAGTATTTTTGTCACGTTTATATTGGGTGTGCAAGACTGCTGGCAACAGGCAACACTGCTCCGTTGACGAAGCCAATTACTCCTCAATGTGTCATAACCAATAATTACTTCTGCATTTGTATAATTGACTTTGAAACATCAAATAACAATAACGTGCATGATGAATCGAACGAACAGGTGACGGGCACACAAAGCTCAGGAAGCCATCAGAAAGTTAACTACGGAATAGAGCCGGCCATTAGTAAGTATGGACAGCGAATGGATATTTACACAAAGGGGTTGGCTAATGAAGACCTGCAGGGTGTACTGGCATGACAGGAGGGCAGCAGAGCAATATTGGGGCATTGTCATGCGCATCTTATTAAACCGAGACGAGTGTGCATGATGGACGGCCGGGCTGCAACACTAGTTATTCAGTTTGGGGTTCATATGTGGGCGACACTGAGCATGGTATATATATATATATATATATATATATATATATATATATATATATATATATATATATATATATATATATATATATCCCGTATGTTGTCTAAAGACTCGGGATCTATGCGGAGCATGTGTAATACTTTATGAGGGATAGCAACATTTGTTCCAGTGACTTAAAGGAGAATAATATGCGCGGAACTCACATCCAACTTGTTGGTAAGATCGAGTCTGTCTGTTGATCATGCTTTCGCTATTGTATCCACGTGTAATTAGTTGGTTTATTTAAGGAAAGCCATATGATATTTACCTGAATGATGTATTCGATACACTGGGTATACAACTTGTTAGGAAATAGTGATACAGGTTTCTGTCCGCCTGTCTGAAAACATTAGTGTAGTCCTTGGAATTTTCATACAGATTATTATTTTGACATCAATTTTTTCTACTAGATTAAATGCATATTTTCAAACAATATCTGGCAGTGAAGTACATGAAAATTTTAATATAGCATAAGCTGACTTCATTTATGACTCGCTGAACTCAATGTATCACCTTATAATTTTTTTAAAAATGCAAGAGTAAATTAGCCTCCTGGTCGACCTCCCAATAATCTGTGAGTGCAATTATGCCTTCTTTATTTCTGAAGAGATTTTACAAATTGAACACCTTTGTCATATTTTGTACCTCTTTTCCACTTATCTTCTAGATGGAGCCTTTAAAAAACACAATTTTAAAGAGTGAATAAAATACGGTTCTTATATTCCTGTATTTCACGACTCAACACCGGTTAAACTCTTCGCTTAATGACAGTATAAAACAGTGACACCTGATCATGAAACACCTGACATTAATCATGTTTTGAAACTAATGGGGCTAATACAACACAGCATTTAGCAACATCGTAATGTTAAAATACTCATTAGAAAAAAATATCGCTTTTTGCTTGTGTTCAGATTATAAGCATATTTTGCTTATAATAACTTCTCAAGTGATAAGATGACATTAAGATGATATTATTGTTCAAGTAAAAACTATGGAATATTGATATGCAGACTGGATATACCGATTCGCGTCAAGCAATATTATTGTGATGTAATCACAGTCCATTCTCTAAAAAGAGGGAAACAATAATTGAATACCAAACCTATTGTAACAACTGAATTTAAAGTTTGCGTTACGGAACTTTTTTATGAATAGCCATGGTACATGTACTTTTGTACAGAAGAATTATTTGTGCGGTCCTTAATTGAGATTTACTAGCTAATTGGCCTTAATCAATATTAATTGATATTGGATACTTTATTATTAATTTTATTTACAGTTGGAGGTCATCATGAGCCCCATGCCACGGTGGTTTTCAGCATTTTATCAAATGGATGTGACAGGTCAGCTTCAGCAAGAACCTTACTAATCAACACTACTTTGGTAAAAATGTACGCCTAAAAAATTATAATAAGAAGAAACGAGGTCATCGATATTATGATGAGGTGAACTGCCAAAAGATGTGGCGGAAAGTTTTGCACGGTATCGAAATAACCCTTGCGGTTGTTGGGTTTGTGGCAAACGTAGTGATGATTCGAATACTCCATCGAAACAGGCCATTTTCTCAAAGATTGTGCTTTTTCTACTTAAACACCAATCAATAGCAGACGCCTGTGTTTGTCTCCTGCTTATTGTGTTTCAGATACCACCACAGGGCTGGATAACTAACATAGAGGGTTTGGATTTCTTTCTCTGCCATGTCTGGCATAGTCAAGGCTTCTTTTGGATGTTTGTATCTCTATCTGTACAAAATCTGGTACTGGTCACTGTCGAGCGCTACTTTGCCATATGTAAACCTCTTACGTATTTGGGTGTGCGAAAAAAATATTTCTGCTATGCTTTAGTATGCGTCTACATCTTCAGCTTCATAACCAGTGTGCCCTCCACTTGGTTCGAAACTAAATACGCAAACAAATCGTGCCTGTTTGAACTTGCAATCGACACATATGCTATTCATCATTTCTTCGATGCATACTGCATCATTTGGTACCTAACAATTTACGTGCTCCCTTTTATCATACTGCTTGTGCTCTACGTCAAGATTCTCCGCGTGCTTGTACAAAGCAAGAATTTTGAGAAACGTGGATCGAGGAGGACCATCGATAAAGCTACAAGGCAGACAACAAAGATGGCTCTTTGTGTTATCGTTATCTTTGTGATCGCACTAGGTTTTGATAGCACTATGTATATGCTTGGATACTGGGGATACGTTGATTATGCCATCGGGAATCCCCTGCAGGTGGCAGGTCTTCTCGTCGTTACCGTGAACAGTGTAGTTAATCCTTTTATATACATGTGCATGCTGCCTGCTTTACGGCGGAGTCTACTGAATTGTGCTTGGTGCAAACAACATAGTTCGTACTCTAAAAACAGTCCTGTACAACATTCAGTTAACGCATCAACGGTTCAGGTTATAGGATCTACCTAATACGTTTACAAATCTGAGATCCTTCCTACCGTCCTACACAAGTGAAAAAAAAGTCAACTTTTTTAATCTGCCATGTGTGTTTACGTTCGTGCTAAATTCCACTAATGTTCTATTATCAGTGAGTAAATAAAGAAGAATACAAAGTTTTGTTTGACGTGTGACTTCTTGGACCATTTTTAGACCCAGAATTAAACAATGTATGTTTAATTCTTTCCTGATGTTTGATGCTAAAAGTTTCATAAAACCAAAGTTTTAATAAGTTCTATATAAGTAATACATGAAAAGAATACACTTGTTCTGCTGATGCAAAATAAATAGAGAGAAATGAGCTCGGTGTCTGCAATTTATAGCGGCGAATCTTCGAACCGAATATATTCCCAGGTATCCAAAATGTGTACTTATCTGACAGGTAAAAATAGATCAACATACGATACCTATATATACTGACATTCCGAAATAATTTTGCAGTCTGACGTCATCTATTATTTGCTGATGATAAATCGTGGCCTTCACGCGTCGAAAAAAAAGTAATATGGTCTTCAAAGTGCTTGCACGGTGGTGAAGCTTGGATCGGGGCATTGTAAACTACGGAATTTGGCAATTAATCCCCTTCCCTTGAAAATAAATTGACGCCATTGTGACAAGGGAACAAGACAACACATAAATATTCAACTTCAGCGGTTCTGATCTACAAAAAAATACTCGCACAACGGGCCAGTAGTAGGATTAAGATCCCGAGATTTATCATCATATCTGCCGACGATACACATAAATTCAACACTTAAACCAAAAGTGTATCCTTGGCTCAAAAAGAGAGCTAACGTCTTCAGGTAGCCATTAATTGGAAGTTGGTAACACCAGAGTGTAATCTCAGCTTCACCTTTATGACTTGCTTGGAGAAAAGCCCAAGAACTGTATGTAAGCGAGTGGTTTTAAATTATATTAAGGTTAATTTATGGTATTTGTAATGTATGTCAGTGTTCAGCCATCGAATAAGTAGTGGTAGTTTATCTTTGTATTTGCAAAACTTACGGGTGGCAATTCCAGGTTAAATGGGCTCTGCTTGAGTTGACTCTGTTGCCACGGTTGCCCGTAATGGAGTCTTTTATATTGCAGGCACTCTATATATATATATTATTAATAAGAAAAATTATTATTTTTTCTTAAATGGTTTAAGGATCAGTGTTACCTCAATGACACTTATAGAGAGTTACATTTTACTGATTCTCGGTTACAATTTAAGGTTTTGATCCAGTGACATATGTATATAACTAGATAGAGGAATTGTGTAGAGCCAATCAAATCATTTATGTAATTCAGTTGTATTCTGTAAATAGCCTATTCGTTATAAACAATACAAAAAAGTTAAATGGTGAAAAGCGTTCAAGAAACCCCACCCAGTTTACATCCACATTACATTATGAATGAACATATACACACAAATATATATATATACTAATCTATTACGTGTTCAGGCGTTGTTGAACTAAGGAATACATGAAAAGTTGTGAAATAGTCGTTCGTGTCAGGGCAGCTTGAAGGGAGTAGATATATGACGACCTGGAGATTCTCACTCATTTGCATATTACTACGTCACTCTTTTCGTGCAGTTGCTAAGAGAACGCAAACAGCGGTCCCACAAGCCAACCACGCGCTTGGTCACGTTCGTAGCGAAATCATGTATTCAGGAAGGCTGGACAGTTCCAGTGCTTGCGATTAATTTATCAATATCAATCAGAGTATCTGTTCTTCCCTTCATGATTAAAGATATAAAACCAACGATTGTTACGTCCCAGTTGTTAAAGTAAGAATAACGCGAGTTGTTCATATTTCGATAGTGTGATCGGGTTTCGGTACGATATTCAGAAAAATTCTCCATGAAAAGTCAAAGTTGACAGAAATTTCATGTTTCGTTTTCGCGCCCCAGAGTGAAGTCGCAATAGTCCAACTGTATGGTAAAACGGTTTGTCTTATGCTGATTGAGAAATAAAGAAGGCACAATTTATTAATGACAGCCGAACAGGTGTGGCCAGCGTTCTATGAGGTACGATAACACACGGAATGAATTACTTATTGATTCTAAATTAATTTATTCAAGGCCCTACTCAAGCTTATGTTTAATCTAAGCGCTTGTTAAACCAAACAAAATAGCAACCAAATATTTCCTATATGTTGTCTACTAAGGCACCATCCACTTCAAAAGCTACCCCTACAAAGACCCCAACAGAAACCTTACTCTATCGCCAACGACCAAAACTAAAAACATTTATCTTGTGTGGAAAGTATGAATGGAACTGTGATTATAGAAGGAAACTTTTCAAAGGAGGAGAAAAAACTCCAGCTGCTAAAACAATTGAACAAGTGCTTCAGGTGGTAATTGAAGAGAGTCTCCAGCTCGAAATTGTATGCAAAACATGTAAAAATAAAGTAGACAACATCACTAAAAAAATCGGGTTGCCAGGTGTTCAATCAGAAATAATCAAAAAGAAAATTACAGATCTTAAGAAACAGTTTGAAAATTCCCAGAAAATATTGTGTGAAAATTATTCAACTTTCACAATCAAACGTCTCCAAAAGGACGGTGAAAAACTGAAGTTGAAAGACCCAGCAAAAGGAAATCACTTGCATCTTTATTTGGAAAATCCCCAGCAAAATCTGAAAATACAACGCCATTATCAGAGAGACCTTTGAAGCAAGTGCCTTTGTCTCATCATAGCAGTACCTTGCAACTACCAACGAGAATGCACAAGAATGTTGTTCATTCAGCTACACAGACAGATCCAGAACTATATAAGCAAGCAAAGGAAGTTCGGTAAGTCAAATACCCATATAGTGTTTGTTTGAAATACTGTTATATTTATATATATATATATATATATATATATATATATATTAAAATCTATCACGATCTTGGAGAGACCTGAACCACTTGCAATGCATCTTGCATATATCGAAACACTTAAACTCTACACCTTCATTAGCTTTAACGTAAGTATGTGAAATCCTATTGTTTCGTTTCATTGACCACAGGGTATAGTTTTTAAAATAAAACCGCCTGATTATTTATGCTAAGTCAAAGATTCCATTCTTTATCTATACCTTTTTCAGTGGCATATCAAGAAGGGGCACCCCCAACACCCCCCCCCCCCCCCCCCCCAGCCCCCCATTGAGATGTTGCATCTCGCATTTTAGCCATTTCTTTTACCACTCATTCGTAAATAACTTTTCAGTTTTCAGGATACTTTTTATATTCCCCAGCAATTAAATATAAGTTTATCCACAGTGTATTGCTTTCAAATTCATATGTTAATAAGGGTATTACTGAATATTGAATACTTAAATTTGCTACGTTGAGATGGCATAGACATATACCTTTACTGAGGGAGGGTGTCTTTCATTATGACAAGTCATTTTGAGTGATCAGATGCAGGGGGCTCAGCCTGGGTTGTGGTCAACCATGAAAATCTGAATGGTCTGTGCTCAGAGTTTTGTGCTCTGCCTATTTAGCCGAACCCTGTAAAATGCAAGGTTTAATGTTACACATGAAAACTATCAATGATCGCCCCAGATTAAATGTAAAAGATGATATGTTAAAAATGTTAAAGTAGATCAGCATTTTCACCTTTGATAAAAACATCTTGAACACGATTGAATGTTGGGTTATTTCAGTTCATACAAGTTAGAAGTTATAAATATTAAAGCTGGCCATAAGTACCCCCCTCCCAATACACACAGTTTAACAAGAATAAGCAAAGAGATTTAACCCCCCCCCCCACACACACACACACCCACAGTTTGACTAAAATTTACAAAGAGATTTAACAGATTATTAATGAGCAGAAAATAATTTTTTTCCGTAAATGTTGCCTCAAAATGCCCTTTTGTCTTTGCATATTTTAAAAATACCCTTCACCATATGTATACCATTTATATTTAATAAAAATGCTGCTGGCTTTAATCTGTAGGTGAGATCAAATACAAATATTTATATTTTTCAAAGGCTGTGAACATTATGTAGTCATTTTATAATATCAAATATAATTTAGCATATTATATGCACTATATGCACTTATAACTGTCCCACCACAGAATTATTTGCAAAACTCTAGGATTCGACTCGGAGTTCCTTTAAATAGCCATCAACCCAGATTTAGCGTGCCCCTTTCTGGAATTTTCTTGATCTGCCACTGCTATTGATGATATTCATAAATTGTATCTTGAGATAACTAAAAATTCTTTTAGTCAGAGGAATGAGTTAGAAAATACAACTTCATGAACAAGGCCATTCTGACTAATATAAGAATACATGAATTTTGTTGGCTTTTATCTTTCATTTTATACTCTATGCATGCATGTTCAATGTTTGTATTCACATTAATTTAATTAAAAGTACTTTGTGTCTTATCTTTCAGATCACAGTTCAGTACCCAACATCTGGTTGCAGGACATACAAAGTTCCACACAAATTTAGAGAACTTGCTAGACTCATACCAACTTCAAATGAACAGTCCATAGCTGCTTGTCTTATGAAAAATGACAGTTTTGCAGAATGCATGGCCAAACATATGTTTGAAGTTATCCAGGCAGAACTGAAGTACTTGTGCAAAAAATCAACTGAGTCCACTTTGAGGAGAAGGGACTATGATTCTTTGTCAAGTTTTCATCTGAAAAAAAATTTAAATGAAAGGGAAAAATAGCTCCCAGGTTTGTCCAATTTCTCTTTTGTATGTGTGAGAATCCAGTCCAAATTCACAATGTACAAAAAAACAGACAATCTATACTACCTGCTGTTGTGTCAGCTGGCTGCAAGCTACTTTATATTTACAACAGAGACATGTCAGCTTTCCAGCACATTCAGTCCATATCCTTCCTTCGTGGTGGTGCAAAAAAGAGTGTGTTCAAACGAGGATTGGTCACCGGGGATTGTTTGTCTTATCCAAGTGTCCTGGAGAGGGCAAGTGCCATTGGCAATATTTGGAGTCAGTCTCTTGTACAATGGAAGGAACAAACCGAACAACAAATTATGCTAGAGAAACAGTTAAACAATCAAATTGAATCACTTCTGTGTGATTCTCCGAAAGATCCAGGTACAATATTGGCTGTTGGTAAACTTGAAGATGAGTTGAAACAGCTGTACAGTTGTAAGTACCCTGGATTTTGTTTTGTTGGAGACAACGTAGATCTGAGAACACATGCCAGACACACTACAAGGGAATACAAAGGCAAGGATAGGCATAAATCCTGCACTGGACATTTGGCACACTCAACAAGATGCAGATCAAGTCCTTTTCTCCACTTTGATTCCATCTGCTGATAATGTTGCCAATCTCAAACAAAATATGGCATTCCTGGTGGCAAGAGTTTGGATAAAAAACATTTCATGGCTCAGTGCCTTTGACAAGATTATACCCAGACACATACAACACAAGCATATGGTAGAATCCAGACGTGTTTCACAGAAGGTAAGCTGTCCTATACATATAATTTAGACAGTATAAGAAAATAAACAATTTTAAATTTTTGCTGTATCTTGAAAGAGTCAAAAATAGCTCTGGCTAATATAGTAGAGACGTTAGTTATGAAATTGGTAATGATAGGTCTTGCAGTCAATATCATTATAATTAAGATTCAGCAATATTTCATGTAATGACTTCTATGGGACATTGATTAAAAATACTTTTCAAACATGTGTGGTGCTATCCCCCCCCCCCCCACACACACACGCACACAGAAGCCTTTGTAATGTTATCACTGGTGGACCAAGAACCCAATTCATTGGGGGGGGGGGGGGTTCAACTTGGGTTCTCAACAATTTACAGTATGCAAATAGGGCCTGTTATTAATGACAAAATGCCATTAATTTTTATTTGCAAATTTCGGGGGTGGGGGGGGGGGGATAACATGGAATATCTGCCACAATTGTAAAAGTGGAAGGGACATGCCATCTTTGTCCCACACCGAATTGCACCCGTAGTAAATCTTTTGGCTTGAGATGCAAGTTGGTGAAGATTGCTTTTATTGCTATAGCTCAGCTCATTTTATCATATGTTATGTCAGAGTAATTGTTTAATTCATCTGTCTTTAAATAATTTATTGTGGCATTTTAAATTTTAAAAGTAATATGCTTTGCTTGATCAAATATGCATGGTGTTCAGTGATTTTAATATCTGTCAATAATCTTTTATAGTTAAACATGGGTGTCCTTAAAAAAACGAACAACATGTAGACCAGATGGTTGCAGAGGCACACAAGTATGTTCCATTTCATGAAGAAAATCCAGATTTCAAAGAACGCCCTCTCACTGTACCATTTGTTGGGGACTACCTTACAGTAGAAAGAGGTAATGGAGCTCTTTCATGCAAAAGAAATGGCAGGACATCTTCTGCTAGACTGGAAGGACTGACCTATTTTTTTACACAATTTGCCTCATCCACAACAAGACATTTGACAGAGTTGTCTTTAATGTAGCCTGCATGCTCTCCTCTGCTTTCCACTTGAATGACCACTGGAAATATAAAATAGGACCTGTTCACTTTGTATTTGAAAAAAAAAATATCAATCATGAGTGACCATCAGGAGTAGCCATTAAAAAAAATTGTATGAGTGAAAATAATTTTCAGCATGTGTCCTACTTAATAGTAATTAATCTAATCAAAAGCAACCTGTGAAAAATTAATTGAAAGCCAGCAGTCACGATATACACCTGATAAAATTAGGACCTGGGTGATTAGTGCATGGAGCTATGAGGTCAGTTAAATATATAACACTCCAAAATAGTTCTACAATAATATAATTTCCAACACATGGAAGATATCATAGACAGGAGACAGTTGTTAATCTATAACATTGCAATTCCCACTGATCTGACAGCAACTATTTCAAGCAGGCTATATGTAAATTGAACTAAGTAAGTTGACAAACGAATTCAGTCTTGAGCTACAAAGTTACAAGCAGGTCATACCATGTTGATGAAGTAACATGCTTTTATACTAGAATGCCGTGTTTTACACACACCAATCAATAAACAAAAAATGGGAAAAGAATGAACTGAGTTTGTGAAAAAACATAATTGCATAACCTAAACTTAGGATTCTAAATTTGATGCAGCTGAATAAGAAATAAAATCAAAAGTGTCTACATTTTGAGTTACTGACAATTGAGTCACTGGCATAGTGATTGACTGGGAGTTGCAAACTTTTTTTAACAGGAAATAAAATGATCACATAATCTTGGCAAACATTTTACACAGCCAAAGGGACCTGCACCAAACCATATCTTGCTGGACTACCCAACACTTCCAGCAAATTTTGGTGGTCCATCACTGATGTTAAACCCTGTCAAATAAGTGCCGTCTTAAAATTAAATGAAAATTACCTGAAGGTAGGCAATGGATGCCCATAAAAATCCAAAGAACTGATACAGCTGCTCGGTGTTCCCTTAATGCATATTTAATATAAAATATGCGGCCAGTGATCAAACCAAACACAAAAATGAATCTGAAATCTTTATGAGCACTAAACACAAATGAATTTAACAAATTCTTAAGTTAACTGTAATATCAGGAATATATACTCTTCATTCAATATCGTCCAGCATTAAAGAACAGCCAGTGTATGGAAAAATCATTTAAGCCTTAGTTTAAGTCTGGCCGGTAGACATGGGGTAATAGTAATAGATAATAGTAATAGGCAGTAGTTCAACTACTTTTCATTAAGGTAATAATAGACAATAATAGATAAAAGGCAGTCCAATTAATAGTAATAGTGAGAGGCAGATAAGTAATAGATTAATAGCTATTACTTAACTTTTACCAGCCTGGGGGTAATTAAGAATGAGTGGGAGTGACTTCCAGTCAGCAGCAACAATGATAAGGCCAAGGCTGACGTGTACCTGCATGCTTTCATGCTCATTAACAGGTGGCACAGGCTTATCCTATGCCATGATGTTCTCTCTAACAACAATGACACAGGATGACTGCATTGTTGGAACATCAATGTAGGTACTTTCCCTGGATACTGATAGCTCCTTACAATCAAAGCACAGTACAACCATGCCCTTTGATGTTTGTGTATAAGCAACTGATATCCTGGTAAGAACCCAGTCAGGCAGAACACCAAAGGTTAACTCATACCTGGCGATTGTTTCCCCGAACTAAAAATTGTGACTAATTCCTTTCCAAGCTGTGGCTAATTTCTGTGACTTTTAATTCCTACACAAAATTGTGACTTTATTTCCTTTGTGTGACTTATTTCTTGCAATCATTTTGTCACGAGTCGGAAAGGAACACTCTAGGAAAACCTTGTTTGCCTTATGTTTTAAACATGACTCACCTCCCAGATAAAACTGGATGACATGAGTGACTTATCCATTATAATGCTAAAGTAAATTTGATTTAAAGTGAAGCTCATCCGTGCCAGTAGAACTATAAAAAAAAGGGGGTGCGAGCATTGGCAATCCCAGTTTCAGTTCGGAATGACACAAGCTGCGAATGTTCTGAAACGGAAAGCCGAATATCCAGCCGCTTTTGAGCAAAATTCTGCCAGTGAAAGAAAGCAGTTCTGCACCAGGAGTCAAAATGAGGAGCTGGACCTCGCGGTGTGGGAGGTTTCCAGTAAGCTCGTACATAAAACCTTCTGATCAAGGGACCTTTGATTCAGGAAAAAGGCCCACAACTACGCAAACGAGCTCCAGATTGCTGGATTATATATATATATATATATATATATATATATATATATATATATATATATTGTAACGGAACCTATTATCAACAGATCCCGTATGCGTGTACACAATGTACACAAATTTTGTCAAGGGGATATTAAAAATCAAATTCTGTAACACTAAGCAGCGTGAAGTGTCTAGGGGAATGAATAAAATAGTCAGTGTTTTATTGTTCACAAATAACTATAATTTATTCTTAAAACAACCCTAACATTACAATACACAAAATCAATACAATTACACAGTAAAACAGCGGTGCAAGAACAAATCATTACAATCACACAGTAAAATAAACAGAGGGCACAGTACCTGAATACCACAACGGTCACAACGATAAATCCTTTAAAATGTTTATGCCGGATGAAAAGTCCTCTCGGAGAATAACAGTCCAATGTAACGCTCTTGTTACAATCCAGAAAGTAAACTTGAGAAAGGCAGCATTAAATTGTATAGAGTTTGTAATAGTAGAATCCCTGAAATTACTGGATAATCGGACAGGTCCCACAAACTGACAAAGCCCGTTGGTGCTACATCACGAGTTACGCCCGTGTCACACAATAAAAAGGGCTCCTGTAACAATATATATACATATATCAACATGGGGCAACACATGCTAATAAAAACATTCTGAAATGTTTGTTTACTTGGTGACATTTAATTTCAAACCTGCCTACTAAGTACACGTGGCTATAAAGGACAAAATATGTCAGTTCCGTGACTGTCCGCATTAGACAGGTATTATGGTATATATATATAAATATATATATATATATATATATATATATATATATATATATATATATATATATATATATATAGGAACGGGGGTGTTTGAGGATGCACCTCATATTTAATAAACAAGTTGGTGTATCGGGCAACAAAATACGTGCAGTTCTGTCACCTATACTGGTTAGGTTATTATTATAACATCCTATATTACCCATTTTGTTTAAAGTTGATCGAAATTAGTAAACAGATCATCATAGATATATCGAAATGTAATATACATCAATTAAAGTGATTATTTATTTTTTGGTATGCTTGATAAACAAGATTATATTGAGAATATCAAGGGACACAATATACATTAAACAACAGGGTTTTTAGAAGTATGGAGTCTCTAGCTATTTCAGGTGTAGAATTCCCTAAAATATGGAGCAATATTATTGAACTATGAAAAAGTGTTCTTTTTTCACAATTTCAATTATTTTGAGGGGATATACCCCTCCTATTTCCTCAGCCGTGCGCAGATGTTATCAAACATCCAAGAAAACTGGATAAACCGACATGAAAATTAACATGAACTTTTGAAGTTTTTATTAGAAAGTGTTACCAATAAAGAGAATTGCATTGGACTCCGAGTCCGAGATCTAAACAATTTTGTCTCGAACCTCAACCATGTGGAAACTCAAGACAAGTAGCTCACATGGAAAGCCACATTCAATTTGATACAATATGTACCTCAACAAATATTGGACATCCTAAAGGAACGTTTCAAGTGCAAAGGACCCTTTTCAGGCAGAACGTGCCTTGCCCGGTGTTATAGAATAGATTTATATAAGAAATCAAATCTCATCGTACGTCCAATTTTAACTTGTTTTTATTATTGAAATGAAAAATCGATCAAAATTTTAGGACCTTAGGAAACGGTTTGTATGTGTGTGAAAGATAAATATTTTAATGTGTTTCGTATTTCTTGAAAATACATTACTGATCTAATTTATCTAATTTAAAGTAATCTTGCGAATTTAAAGGTCGATTTCTCCTGGGTGGACGATACGCCCTGAACTCAGCGCATGACGTCCCGGCCCGGTGACCTTTCACTCACACGCTGTGAGAAATAGCAGGATTTTTCAGGATTGGCAACACCCAGATCAGTTTGCGTTGGATAAAGTAAAATCTTATTTGCTCTGCGTTTAAACAAATCTACAGAACTGGTAGAAGAAATCGGATTGGTTTAGCATGTAAACAAATATAGCTATATGCCCGCGGCAAGCCCTAGTTGCACGGCAATACAAGAAATATGCAGACTGTGGGGATAACTGACCTCAGATAAGTCAGTATAGAGACTGGGTTGAAAGTTGACGATTGCATCGTCTGTAATCCAATGCTGATTATGCTATTAAGCGCTTTCCACAGCAGTATAAAGTGACCGGTACCTCGAACAACATCCGATTATGCATGGTGATATCTGCAATCTGTTTGGTTAAATATTACGCAGGGGGAATTCCACAGAGACAGCACCGCCTGGTGGACAAACCTGACCGCTACCGCGATTTAATGCCATAGGTAGTGTAGCGAATAGTTGAGTGCAGCGTAACCGCTGCTTATGGAGCGTAGGTGGACGAATGCTGTCATAGCGAGTTTAAATGTATCCTAGACGAAAATGGAAACGCTGTCATCAACTCCACTCAACATCAATGTTACCAGTACGCCCGTTGTCAGAAAATTGACGGGGACTACGGCTGTCAATGTTCCCCGGTCACCATGGAGACGGATACACCTGCAGCGGTGTGTATATATTTTGTATTTATTATTTTTCTCAGAATAAATTATGGTACCCTGAGGCAAATCACATCCATTTCATACAAGGTTTATTCATTTAAAACCTGATATAAGGGAAAGAGGGAAAGTTTGACAATCAGAGTTACGTCAGCAAATAAATTTAATGATACGATAAGTAAGGAAGGGTCATCGGATATTTGTAGTATAGGCCACCAAATGGATACATAGCATTAAGTGCTGTTGTATTGGAGGTAGGAGGGAATTTGCAAGGAGGGAAACGTGTCATTACGACGACACCGTTTCTCGTAAATTTTGACAGTAGATTATATCTGTTTCAATACCACAATCAAGAAGTTATACTATCGTGTGGGAACGAGACATAAAAAATAATTTTCTGTGTGTCGTATACGAGCCACCATAGGTTTAGGGTCAGAGCGTGCTCCTCTTTCCGATGCTTTCCCACATCCACATTACATATATTAGCTGTCTCTTTTTTTATTTTACAGAGTTCCAGTGCCTCAGCAACAAGGACGCTTTGTACGTGGATCCTGAAAGCTGCACTCATTATTACCGCTGTCACCAAGGGAACGCCTCCGTTCATCAGTGCATCTCGGTCCTGAGATACCACCACACTATGCAGGGTTGCTTGCTCGACACAGGCTGTCCGTGTGTGTGGACAAATATACCAATAATTGATTAACTCTTGAAATGGGCATCTCAATAAGAATAAAATCACGCACAGCGTGAATTAACGTGTCCAGCCGACACAAGATGTACAAAGTAGATTTGTTTCATTTCTGGCAAGATCAGGTAGTGATTAAATGGTAATATTTGTTTCAAGAAACGATTATGAGTCAATAAACAGCTGATTGAGACAGCCTTTGAACAAACACATACAGTTATTAGATAATAGTAGTCGCGGAAATGCATTTAGAGATATTGAACTCTACCGTTACAGATTCCTGTGTAATGCAAACGAGACCAGGCTATTGACCAAGAGAAGTGTAACGGACTTCAGTGTCCTGAGGAGAATGGCTACTTTCCCGTTAACAGATCTTGTACTAAGTTCTACGCATGCTTGGGAGGTTTTTATTGCAATGCTTAATAAGTTGCAACTTTGAAGGACAAAAGGAGGAAAACGGATTCATTCTTGATTATCCCAGTAGGGGAAAATCTATCTTTGAAAATTTTCCCTCAACATATATGTATCTGTTTGAGGAATGAACTGAATCACTGTTAAATATATTTATAATTATAATATAAAGAGCAACAAGTGAAGTTGTGTTTTAGATTTAATAAAATAAATGAATTGAATGGACAACAAATGAGCAGTATGTATAACCTATATTAATCCATGCGTTCCGCTTATTCCTTTTACAGATAACACTAACCTGTGTTCGATGGTGCCAAAGACATGCATTAAACAAACGATATTCAAAGTTTTTCTTTGAATAACAATATATTACAATAGTGATGGTCATTCATACTCATATTTAAGTGGTCCTCTATGCACCTTCTTGACATTTCTACCTATTCGATTGGGTAATATTTTGTTGCGGTTCGTTCATGGCTGTTCATACTTGAACCTTTTTGGAACATTTTACATTAAATCTGAAAAAAGCTCCAAAATATGTATAGTCTTTATTCAAAATATTTTCTCTTACAACGCAAATAAAACATTTTACAACTCTGCACTTATATTATTTCATAGAAGTAACGGGTGGAGCATCTTATATCTACGTTACACCAACGTAAAATGTAAAACACCTCAATAACACCTTTTTTTATTAGATATATGAAATGTTTGTGATTCGCATTGGTGATCAGTTCATTTCCTATACTATCTGTGTTCATGCATTCAGGCTTAACTTTATGGTTACAAAAAAAGCCCGCCCGTATTTTCGTCGTAGGCTTTGAATATGAATCTCTATACGGACTTAATTAAACGTACAAATTAAAAATAACTTAATACTCATTAACATGTCTCGTTGTGATATAACACTATTAAATTCCTTGGCAACTGATAATAAACATTTCAGGACTCTGTTATAAAGTAGCTCGGTCCTTACATCGCTTAGTGGCCGCGCAACTTTTAGATTCTCAAAACAAAACATATTGTATGTGTGTGTGTGTGATCCACGCATATTTTTTTTTTCAATTTAAGTAGCAGGATAAATTAGGCACTTGCAAGGAATAATATATCTCATTCCCTCTTTTTATATTTCCACTATACAAAGCACAATTGCACACCCGCGTATCCTGATCCTTTATTATTGTATTTTATTATTAAATTATATAATAATATTGAATATTATAAAAGGAAATGACTGTTATTCCATAGATACATAAATGATGTACTAAATTTATAAATGATATATAATTTATGATTCTAATTTTAATTTTAAATGAGCTTTGAGTCTGAAAAAAGGTTTTGCCTGTGATTCTGGACAAAGTCAGTATAAACCTGCTGATTGTTACTAGACCCCATCCATGTCTCATATTTACAACCGCCTGGTTCTCATGTCACCTAATTTGTACACAGCTGCATCTGATAAGGTATCCCTCCTAGACATTATTATTATCAAAAGAAATTTTAGGGCTAAGCATGCAAACCGTACTAACTGTGCTTGTCACTACAGTTCGTGCGGAATGTTTAATCAAAAACGCTGTTGTAAATATTTCAGTTTTCAACTGTATAAATGCATGTGCACAGAGGCTAACAATTGTTCATTAATGTACATGATCGTACAAAAGTGATTAGCAAGAGAGTAAACAGCGATTAGTTATCTAACCGATTATACCACATTCACAGAAATCGTACTCCCTCACTGTATCGGAGGGAAAATGAAATAGGGCAATGTGTTTGACTTTTTCAACTCAAGCACATGGCGATAGTCACATGTAGCGACTGTCAATCGAGACAGGAGCCGTGAGACAAGAGGTTCGTTTGGCATTCAACGAACCAACTATTGGATAAATTTTTACAAGTGGCCCATGGCCCATGACGATCAGCTGAATTCAAGGAGCCTTGAACAAAATCATGCATTTGCCAATAAACCTTAGATATAGTTTACAGTGACTTTATTCTACATCCAGCTGCTACCATCTTATCCATCTAACTAATAGAGTTTTAAGATCGTGTTCTTTCACACAGTTTGCAGAAAATAGGTCACAGTGATATTGTTTCAGGTTTAAAAGGAAATACTGTATGGACCTTCCTGAAAGTCATGTATGAGGATTCTAGGCGGAATGGATAAAATTTGTGCCCAATCTGACTCACTGAGTGTTTAAAAATCATGTTTCATCCTTTTGCAAAATATAGGTCACCATGACCTCATTTCAGATTTCAAGGGAGATTTACCAAGGAACTCCCTGGGTGTACAGTTTAAAATGTCTGGGTCTAAAGGTTATGATTTATACCCTATTAACAGCCAGACCTCTTCATTTGAAGTTCCCAAAAATAGAGAGAACATGCGTAAAAATAGAACAAATACAGGTGGCGCCACCAGTCTGCAAAACTGATGAAACACTCCATGATCAATATGCATGAAAAGTATCATGGCAATTAATAAAATTGTTACTCAGATAATTTTTCATTATTCTGAGGGTACTTACGAGCCCCATAGCTCGGATGATAGGGATCACAGTGACCTAATTTCAGTTTGAAAGAAGATTTCACATGGACCTCACTGAAAGTCAGGGTCTGAAGATTCTAGGCGAAATGAGTGCAATTTGTCCCCCGTCTGACTCATTGGTTGCTTAAAAATCATGTTTTTAGCCCGTAATTCGCAAAAATAAGTCACCATGACCTAATTTAATTATTCTAGGGAGGGAGTATTTTGGAGCCCCATAGCTCGTAGGATATGGGTATCAGAGACCTAATTTCATTTCTCCATGGAGATTTGTCATGGACCTCCAAGAATTTCAAGTTAGAATATTCCAGGTCTAATGGTTACGATTTGTGCCCTGTTAACAGACGGACGGCCATACGGAGGACGGACAAAGGGTAATCGCTATAGCTCAGATGACTTACAGTCAACCGAGCTTACAAATCAGATCGGTTAAATGCGCCGACAACAGACAGGAATTTCACTCATCTGAAAATTTGCGGGGCATTATTTGCATACTAATATTCTTGCATAAAACGTATTCCTTACCACTCAAGTTTATAAACAGCTACCGGTAATATTCGGAAAAAGGAGCGTGTGTCTTATTTATGGCTCATTTTTATGCACGCAAGTATATATTCGGCAATATTCTGAATAAGTGTTCTTTACATGTGCTTCCCGGAGCAATGTACGGAGCTTACATTGCCCATGTTAAAACCAATGAAAAACCGTGCAGTACACGTGGTAACCGTTGTTACGAACATTTGAACAAGTGTACCGTCAGCCCTACCGCTTTGTGCGATAGAAATGTGAAATTGTTAATATAATTCTCCCAAAATGGCGAAAAAAGGTAATGCTAGGAACTATTTTAAGTTGTAAGTAAAGTTTTATATAGTTGACTGTAAACATTAATCGTCGTTTCAGGAAGCCTTGTTTGTGAGATTTAAGGAGAAATAACGGAATGGACAACAACATTTATCAATCACATAGTATTCCTGAAATTTACAGGAAATGTAATTCAGAACATTTATTACATGTACACATGGCGTTCATTAAATAGGAATAACAATTTAATGTACTTTTATTGAACGCTCATTACTCAGTGATGATAACTGTATACAAAGGAAGTCGTCCATCTTTTCTCTGACCGTGTGATATTTTGATCGTTGAAACCATTAATCGTGGATTTCCTTGACCTACGAAAACCCCGAAAATAAAATTCCAACCAATATATCTGAATCTACAGTATTATTTTATTATTTTATTTTGCTTGATTTCCAGGTAAGAAAAGTTATTTTAAGAACAGCAAGGAGACTGTTGACCTGAACTGTACAGGAATAATAAAATCGGGGGATAATTAAGATATCAACACACGTTAAAGAAAGTTTTACATTACCTGTCAAACGAGATATTTTTCTCATAAGCCATTTCCATTTATTAATGTGGTAAATTGGTAATCACTGGTGACTTTAAAAGTATTATCGGGTTAAAGATTTCTATGTCAAATTTTCTGCCCGACTGTAATCTTTAAGCCATTTATGGTCAATATTATACAATGTAAACTTTAAAAAAAATATCCCTTTACAAGTGAAGTATCTTATTAATTAAACCCTTTTAAAAATCATAATTAATATAGGAACTGATCTGATGATTTTAACTGTCCACTGTCTTCATGCATAGGAGGTTGTAATTGTAACTCATTCCGCTTTAATAGGAGGGGTTTGTCTTAGAAAAACAAAACGGATGGATATTATACCAGACCTCCGCATAAATATGCTTCTGAAGTTAACGAAAATAAAAGACAGGAACGCACCGTTATTTTATTATGCTAACTGGAATGCAGAACAAACACACACACACACATATATATGAATATCGCTAAGGCAGCTCATTTGTTAATGATTGATAAAATGTAAATAATAAGCTGTTTTATGCATTATTTATGAGGAGGCCTTCACCTAGCTGGTAACAATTATAAGGTTTGTGAGCATGATGTTGGAAAAGAAGGAAACTGGAGCAATATTATAACAGAGCGATGTTATAAACATGTATCCTCCGAGATGGTATTTCCAAAAAACCTAAACATACTGCATAGACTTAAAAACAAAATGTTTTAAAAGCCTTGTTGATTTTTCCTTCTTTAAGCAGAGTTTAAGAATTGTTTTATATCAGACGGGGGATATCTCCTTTACAGAACCCCCCCTCCCCGAGCAATAACATCTCTAATAGTTTGTCTATTTTATTCCCAATTATTTTTAATTTATTTAAAATGTTTATGTATTCTTTTTCCCTAGCAATGAAATTATAAATGTATCCACAGTTAATTTTATTCTTATTAATAAATTAAGGATATTAGCAAACAGCCCTGAGATTAAATTTTTCTATACTGAGGGAGGGAGTCTTTCCGGATCTCACAGCTACTCGGCTTACTCGAACTCACAACCTGTGGTCTGTTAAGTCCGGTGCCCTGCCTGGATCACAGAAACCGGAAAAATGTTTAACATGCAACTTGAACCTATCAATTATTTTACCACGAGGATTACAATAAAAGGATCCTAATTTGAAAGTTATGAACGGTAAACGCATTTAGCCGTACAGATATCAACATGTTACACATGACTGTTTTGCCTTTCCAATTAATATCCAAATCTTGAGGAGATATAAATATTATAGCCACCACGCGTGAAACCCACCCTCTGATGTTTAACTACGTTATGCAAAGACATTCAAGAGAAGAGTAGTTCAAGAACAGAAAATCCTCACATGCAGTCTTAACATATCAATTAAATTACCATGAGGAGTACAATAAAACGATGCTATTTGCAAGTTAGTAACGTAAATACACGTTCACCATATAAACATCAACATGTTACAAACGACTGAATGATTTTACTTTCTAGTTAATATCCAAATTTTGAAGAAATATAAATATTAAAGCCGGCCACACATTTTATTTTTCATTAAAGGTGCTTGTAAATGTCCTCTTTGCATTGCATATTCAGAAAAACATTCTCAGTATGAGAGGAGACACTCCCTCCTATAACCTTCGATGTGTACCTGTAGTTAACTTTCCTAATGAACATGGTTTTAGATTTTATTCCTAACATTAAATAAATAAATTATTAAATAAATAAAAACAAATATTTATATTTCTCATAGGCTGAAAATATATTCTTTTTAAACAAGAAAGACAGTTGAAGAAAGACTTTCTAATATAGCGTCATTTAGTTATTTATACCCACTAAAATTGCATGCAATTACTTCATGCTTTATTGATGCATTTGTCAATAAAAATATATAATATTACTGAATAGCGAAAAAAGTATGACGCTAATCATAGATACGTATATGCTGTACTATAATTCAAAATGATATATAATTTATGATTCGTATATTAATTTAAAATGAGCTTTGAGTTTGAATAAAGGGACTGCCTGATCTGAGATTCAGCCTGTAACGTCACAGCATATTTCTGCTGACTCTTTCTAGATCCAATCTGTGTTTTATATATAGATCATTCTGGTATCTTTTGTTCCAATGTATCCTAATTTGAGCACAGCTGCATCCTTTCAGACATGCAAATCATACCAACTGCACCTGACACTACAGTAAGTGTTGAATGCTTGGTCAACGCTGATTGTTGTAAATCCATCAGTCCAGCACCCTTAGTGGATTGTGATAGCCCCTGTAATGGGCTCATGAGGGTTGTTTGGTATACCAAAACGTCACAACAAGGAAGTGAGTTACAAATCGAACTATATTATAAATGTTTATCTTAATACTTGTAACTGGTTACCGGGCTAAGGAGACCTTCAGGATGTAACGACTCATGAATCGGAATAAGATATCGGAAAAAAATGAAAATGGAAGTGAGTGGAAAAGTTTAATTTACATTGTACATATTGTGATTCGTTAGCCTGTTGGGTCTCCGTGTCCTTGTCTGTATTATGTTTGTTCGTCCATTACGAACTTTCGTGCCCATATCCACCACAAATTACACATATATTCATATCCATTAAATTTTCAATAAATTACGCACAACTAACTTCTTTTAACGAAATTGTTCCCATGTGATTATATATATATATATATATATATATATATATATATATATATATATATATAAAGAGAAAGAGTGACCGGTGGAGAGGTGAGTATATATATATATACATGTACATGTACATACATATACATTTATACATATATTTATATATATAGAGAGAAAGAGAGAGAGAATACGATGAAGCAGTCTTAGTCTAGACTAACTTCATTCACGCACTTTTGTAGCCTAGACCTCATTTTTCAGGTGGAAAGGGAAAATTGGATAAAAAGTGGCTGTTTAAATATATGGTTTATTAACAACAATAACCGTTATCCGTGTTACAGTGTGTTGGATAATACTATCAGTTATCACATACATACTTGAATACATATATATATATATATATATATATATATATATATATATATATATATATGTGTGTGTGTGTGTGTTAGTAAGAGATATGTTGATACTTTGATACAAACTAACTGTGGAAGTGGTTAATTTGGCGCGTCTGAATTATCGCGCTTTTTTCTTTTTACAGCATATAATTAGCGCAGTTCGAATTTTCGCGCAAATCAGTATGTATGGGGATTTCAATTTGTATCAAATTATCAAAATATTCAAACAATAACATAAAAGATAGGTTTATAACGCAACCATCATTCCACCTTACAATCTCCGGGTGACTGCGTACATGCTAAGGGCTAGTGAGTACCGTGATTCTTCGAGGTAGAAGCTTTGAATCATAGGTAAAAAGATATCTATATGTCATAGTTTGGTTTCGAACTTATTCATTGGACAAGAAAACTTTTTAGAATGTTCTGCCGTGGTTCCAAGAAAACCCACAGAAGTGTGTTAAAACGGTACCTTACTGTTTTGCTTACAAGGAAGTCCGTCAACCTACAGTACGAACCACTTCATATTTATATATATATTAATCCTACTACTGACGCTGTGACACGGACACGATTGATTTAAACTAAAACGAAAAGAGAAAGGACTCGTAGTTTGAGAAAGAGAGAAAGCAGTCCTACAGGGGTGCAGTTGTTGGGATTTAAAGGGATTATCCGCGTGCTTGCATTTAAGTCAGATCAGAGTTTATTTGGTTCACCTGCTGCTGCTATGAATAATGAATTATATACGTTTATATTGTACACCAAAGTTGATCTGATAAAGAATGTTACAAACGTCAGAATATAAATTTTATATTCATAATCATATTTCGTATAATGCAACTGAATGTATATGAGGGTGTGTGTGTGTGTTTGTTTTCCATCTACCCTTATACATCTCCCCTGGAAGCACATAAACGTCAACGCGGCTTGAATAGCAAAAAGGGTTGACACTGGTGCTATTTTGTTCTCTCAGTCGAGTTTATTTATTTGTAAATACTTTTTAACCTGTCTAGAGCTTTTCTCGCGAGATCCAAATTAGACAGAGAAATGAGAACAGGTTTTTAAACTGGTTCGTCATATTGCTAATATACAGATTATATTCAATGTATTTCGGATATGTCGAATAAAATCAAAATTTTGTAGTTTCCTTACTAAATATTACAACATGAAATTATGGCACATGCAGGTTATAGAAATATTATGCTATCCTCGTAGTACCTGAAAATCTCAAGGGAGATTTGTTAAATTTTCCAAACTTAGAATTAATTTTTCACGTAATAACTTGAAAATATTGCTTTTATAGAATCTGCTAGCAATTGCAATATTAAAAAAAATCTCTATTTTATATTGTCAGAAGTGCGAACTGGAAAGAACGTGATACATATTTACTGCGGAAAAGTGTAAACAGCCAGATTTGAGGATACGGTAAAAATAAATTGCGATATTGCAACACTTAATTGCTAAGAGTTAACGCCCGGAAAAGGGTACTAGAATGTGCAACTGTTTTTTTCCGTAAAAAGACATCATACTTAGTGGTGGTTAAATTTAAATTCAATGTTGAAAGAATATCATAACCGGTGTGCTTCTGCATTTTAAATTAGGTTTACTTATACACCCAATATGGAACGGTTGTACTCAATTCAGACTGACTCCACTGCAGAAGGTAAGAGTTCGTGAATTTACATGTCAAATTTTATCTCAGTGATTCAATTAAAATCACAGAAATAAACTCATAAATTTTGCTTGTCGCGCTGCATGGGTCCCTTGTATCTAGTTTCCAAGAACAATAAATCAAACTCAATTCTGTTTGAAACACTACCTAGTCAAAAGGTTAATCATAAGAGCAGTTACCCTGAAGTTCGTACCACTTCATTTTTAGCCTTATCTCTTAACCTGTAACAACAGCACGCGCGTGAGCAATTTAAAACAAGTTGTAGAGAGAAAGGGCATAGCCGTAATTAGGTAGATTAATTGTTATATGGAGCACTTTGTTGTTGACATTAAATGGGATTATCTGTATTTATGTCATCGGATTTTAGGGTTCTCGTCAGATTTTCTTCACTTTTCAGACGTCAATTAAGAACCGGAACGTGTTGTTCCCCCACGTATTCGATTTTTAAACCTGTTCTTTTAATTTCACTAATATTGGTTAAACTAGCATTTCATATACATAGTCACCTGAATTATATTAATAAATTATTTGCACGGATATTTATATAGAAATGAGTGCATATATATCTTTGGTACATTAATCAGACACGAGAGTTGTAATATCGATAATATGCAATCCAGTGTAAGCGAAAAGGTATTTTGATTCGACCACTCTATGTCTTAATTAAGTGTGAATACACCTTTGTAATTCAAGAATACATAACATCTACTATAATCGTTGTACAATTGCCTTTTCACTTCAACGTGAAATACAGACGGAGAAGGACTCACAGCACCCACACCCACAACACCATACATACACACACACACATATATATATATATATATATATATATATATGATATTGTTCAAAAGGTGAAGTCTGACACAGCAAAAAAAAATTGTATAGCACTTTTGGCACTTGTGCCATTAATGTGAGAAACATATTACCTAACTAAACCAGCTGAATATAATGATCCATGAAAGCGTTGAGATGAAGCTAAGAAGAAATATATTTTAAATGGTACTGCCTTACACCAGGAAAGTAAGTTATATTCATGGGTGTCTGCATGTGTGAAAAATATATTCTAGCAGATGCACGTCTGCATCAAATTGTAATAACTGTTATTACTGTATTACGTTCTAACTTTACCGACTTTACAACAAAGGCATCTGATTTAACTTTATTTTATTGGCCCTTATACCTTCACACACTGCTGCATTATTTGTGACACGACACATTTTAAATCAAAGCTTGTCTGGTCTGTTATACCAGCGCTTGGACGTGCACGGTATAGGTCTACCTATATTTGTGTTGGCCAATTGCGCGAGCCTTCTTCCTCTTACATACTCTACGAAATTATAAGACGCTGCGGCGGCTGCGATGTCACCAAATTTTTTATGTGTACATAGATTTAACTGTGCAACTGTAAGGAGAAAAACCTACAATCAAGTTTATTCATAATAACTTAAATCTAAATATTAGTTCATGAAGTGGACTGTTCTATTTGGAAAATGTTAAAGTAATTTTAAATGCTACATGTCTGAACAATATCGTGTACAAAGAGTATTTTAGTGGGCACATTTCAGTTTTTGTAAGGCGATATTTTTTTACGCATTATTCATGTCAAATTCGACCAGCCTATCATTCGTATAATTGAAAATATAATTTTATATGATTTTATCTGCACAAAATACTGATTATAATGGTAAACAGAGTGAGCTAGTAGAACATTTCGGAATTAATCATGTCGGTATTAACCCAGGCTGTATTAAAACCATGGGCCACAAGGGGAGTGAAAGAGGAAGTTTTCGACATCAACGTTCTGGGGCCACGTGAGATGTCAGATTTGTGAACTGCCTTGACAAAATAGTTCCAGTTGTAAACTTTTAGTATTTATCCGCGCTGTGACTAAATCCTGGTGTCGATTGGCCTTTGAAAACTCACGTGGGGCCTACGGTATGTAGTCATCCGCGGATTTGGTAGTATATGAGAGAGTGCGGGCTGGGCTTCAGATATTTCTTCCTGTGCTGACTTCCGTAGTCATTTGAATAAGACACGAAGAGAAGAGGTAAGGATTCGCTTGTTGTTAACGCTATGTCAAAGATATCAAAGAAGTAATTCGGACAGATTTTGTGCATTACGTGCGGTATGACAATAGCATCTATCATTTTGTTTTAAACACGAGTATCAATATCAGGCCATTTAGGAAGCATTGTTAACCCACCTACAATTATTTTAACTTAACTGTTATGTATTTATTTTAGAAATAATGGACTTCCATCATTTGGTGCTTTGCGGGCTCTTGATGTTCTTTGCTCAAGGTAAAATGCATTTTACACACATTTTAATTTTATGTATTCATTTTGATACCTATAACATTATTTTAGAAAGACTGCTCATTGTTCCCAAATAAATAAATGATGCTGTGTATTATTTTTTTAAGGCGGATCCAGCATATACTTATACAGATGTATGAATAAGGAGATCAAAACTGTGTTGTTTTAATCTTTTTTTTTTAATAGAAAGCGTAAAGAAAAATACTTCCCATGCATATAAAGCCAGGGCATGACGGAATAAGATCACACAAATTATCCTCTCTGAATTCATTTTTACTTGCGTAGTCCATTGAAACGAATTTCCTCTTTTTTAATTTTTATTTGGAGTACTCTCAAGACTTGTGTAATTTAATTGTCATACTCTGTTTAGGCCGTTCGGCTCCTGGAAAACGAGACTCCTAGAAAGCCTAAAACTACGTATTGTCATGCACATGCATCGTTGTTCACAATTTATACACCATGCTGTGGTATAATTGAATACAGTTTATTAATCACTTAATTGTTGAAGAATAAATATTTCGCATTCTGTATTAGACATGGTATTATTAATCCATTTAATTTCAAGTCCGGGCGGATGATGGATGCTGGAGCGGCTGGAGACGATATGGCCTGACCTGTTATGGTCGCCACCCTAGCCATTATAACCACAATGCCGCCGCGTCTAACTGCGCATATCATTCAAGGACATTTGGTGTGGCCCGCACAAGAGAAGAGAAGGTGTGTTCGTCACACACGCATACAAAAATTACGCACACGGGTGCGTGGAACGCATAAAAGTAGTAAAATAGTTTAAAAATTGGCAAATATAATTAACAATAGCTGATATTCCGTTGATATGAAATCTGATTGCCTCTAAAGAAAATTTGTTAAACCGTTACTAATATCATTAACAGCAGTGGTATAGTAGAACTGGTGCATGTTTTCCTTCTTAAACCGAGTACCTTGAACTGTGATTAAGAACATTAATAGTACTTTTGTAGGAATTTTTGAGAAATTTTGTTGTGGACCTCGGGTATGATGTATGGATGGGTTTGAAGAGAATCAACGGTAACTGGACCTGGCATGACGGAACGCCCTACACCATGGACGAAGCGTGAGTTTCTATATTTTTTTATCCTATTTAGTGTTACATGGTATTCCTTGAATCCTCATATCTGGTCAGCATCTGTAAGCCATGTAGCTTAACATGACGGGTCCAAGAACCTAAGCAGAATCTCTTCCCATGTGTATATAAGTACAACCTCTGCATAGAAACGGATCGTTCTCAAACCAGATCACCACTATCGTGTAACCGGGTTCAGGATATACATTTTTATTGGGGTCCGCATTCTGAAGGATGTCCGTCAAATTACCTCTCTTACTTATGGCAACAGATTTTGACGGATTGGGCACTGCGCCACGTCGATACATATGCAGGTTTGAAATGCAAATAAACACGGCCTAAGTCAGATAAGTATGAATTGATCCATTAAAAATGTAACTAGGCATGTGTTACAGAATGACGTAAGGTTGTTTATTGCTATGTGGAAACACCTGTAATAGGTGTGGCTGTTTTCATTTAAAGTTTACTTTAAGAGTGTGTTTTTTTTGTTATTGTGGCTTCATAACTTAAGATGAGCGATCATTCCTTCGGTTAAATTTGTATCCGGTGCCTTTGCACCGTGCATATGTTAGGCAGATGTGTAAGTATACTAAACGCCTTAATCTACTAGGCATGCCTCTTGAGTGTAACTTGGTTACCTTCATGAAATCGCCCGATAAAATTGATATATGACCCTTTTACTGAGCCTGACTTAGGCATAAAAAGGTCTATCTCATGTACTTTGTTTGTTCAGGAAACCATGCAAGCGGGCGAATCGATTTTACGTTAATATTATAGGTTTCCGATAGAAAAAAAACATATGAACAGGGATGATAGGATAACAAAATAATTGTATTGCTTAACCAGAAGAGCAGTCAAAAATCAAAATGTGATCGAAATTTCGTCGATTTATTTTCTCTAATGAGCTCAAGTTCAAAATCGACATTTGTTTATGAAAATAAAAATCTATATTAGAACATTTTTAATCCGGGGTCAAACTGATGCACATGGTGCCTGAGAAGCCGGACATAGGGGTCAGTGTTTAGGTGAGGTAGGAGATCGAGAGAAATAAACTGCAAAATAAAACGAGGCTGTTTTAGCATATGTTAACATTATACAGCTTGGGGCACTCCTTGGACAACTGCTAGTTAAAATTAAAGACTTAACAAATGCATCCTCACTCTTCTTCCTACGCGTTAGATCTGTTCGTGTTCCAGACCTTGCGCGAAGACTTCGTGGTTATGATAATATAATTCCTTGTATATATATTATCATGATTTCTATGAACTGTAATCGCCGATACTTCCGATACATGACCAGGTGCAGAACTAGGAGATGTTGGGCTTCAACATCCCTACAAGTTTGTTCCTATACGGAAATAATCAACTGCCGTAAACTGACTTATTCAATTGCATTGCACTTTATATTTATCTGATATGTTGTCTGCAAATCATTGACATTGAGAAGTGAAAGCAATTATGGTTTGACGGAGGCAAAATAAAAAAAGAGCTGTCGGGTTGCACATTCACTCTCGGTGCCTAATAGTACCCTTGTATTGGTATATGTAATTATGTATATATATATATATATATATATATATATATATATATATATATATAAAGTAGAACCCCTAAATTACAACCAGTTTTAGGACGACAAAAGTGGCCGTATTTGTGTAACTCTAATTTACCTTGATCAGATATTCGGGACCACGAAATGTGGCCGTATTTGTGGGGGTGGTCGCAGCAATTGCGGGGTGGTCGCAAGGCAGGGTTCTACTATATATTATTATTATTATATATATATATATATATATATATATAAAAGGGTAAGTGAAAAGGTCGTCCACGGTAATTGCTCATTAACTAAAACTGCAGAGCTAGCAGTTGGCGTGTAACACCCTGTAAAAATATCTGCATATGTATCTGTATGTATCAATTTGATGTATGCCCGATTCATATTTCTTTGTATAAATGGTCCCGGATGGACATTGTGTTTATCAGTGTGTATACCCGTATGTTCCATGAGCCCTTATTTATCACAGTGACTGGGTTCCCGGTGAGCCCCCTGTTAATGGCGGTGATCTGTGTGCCTACTCCTCACGTTGCACTGCGGGGAAGTACAAAGCTACACAGTGCTCGAGCACAAGGCAATTTATATGTTCCCGTGAAGGACGTAAGTATATCAAGCTGCCTTTTTTCATTCTCTTAACAAAACCATCAAAATCAAACTTGAACGTTTTTAAAAATAAAAAGGATAATAGTAATTTGAACGCTGCCATCTCGTTCCATCAGGTTGCAAATCATCAAACATACTTTAAACAACAGATGTATGCTAACTGGAGGGAGAGAACGTAGGGCATAACTCATGATGCTGGACTCTTCTTGATTACAGTAACTGTTTATGCTAAAGCAAACCTATTGTGATTGGCAGGACACGGCGGATGGAGTCAGTGGTCGTCATGGGGAGCTTGCAGTAAAGCATGCGGTACTGGACGTCAGAGCAGAACCCGGTCTTGTAACTCCCCGGCGACGGTGGCTCCAGGGAACGCGTGCTATGGAAGAAGTGACGAGTACAGGACATGTAACACACAGTACTGCACAGGTAAGTGGTAAAACAAAGACATAGTCTTGAAAATAATTTATGTAGGGGCTCAACTTAACAGTTCAACCATCCACACAGCCAAGGTCTGACTTGATACTCTTGTAACGAAGCAATTCTGGAACATTTCAAGGGAGAAAGTACTGTCACATTGCGGCATCACTGTTGTACTACTGGCCGTTTAACCATTAGAGCTAGAGGAGTATAAGGGGTTGGGGTTACGGAATAATAATTATAAACAATTTTGAAATATACCCCGTTGATGATTAACTCTTAATACGATTTCCTATTTAGATTTTACGAATATATCTGCCTGCTACGAATACAGTTTGGTTTCATATCATCAACGCAGGTAAAAGCCATTAAACCTGGAAGACTTCATATTTAATTACTTCAGTAACGATTCTACAAACTGTGTGCAGATGGACCATGAAAATATTAACCTACAGATATGTATAAGCATTGAGCGTTGAATTATCTGTATTAATTTACGTTCTTACTCATTATTGCATGTATATAATTTTCGAGTGAGTCAACAATGTTTTGCCCAATTTAAATAACCAAATATATAACGCACCATACTACGCTTAAGAAGCGTATATTAGTACTCGAGTTAACAGTATATCTTCTTTGTCAAGCATTGTTCATTGTTCTAGGATCAAGAAACTTATGATCTCATCGCAACCCAAACGAGTTGAAAGTTTAAATAGAATAATATTGCAAAGATTGGAATGTATCAAGTATATTAATTTTGGAATTGCATGAACTGCCCAGGATGACCGAGTATAACCAATTGATTTCTTAATTATTATTATCAAAGACCGAATATTACAGAAAAACCTAGCTTGCAGCTCGGGTGCAGCACGCCAGCTGCACCAAATTCAAACAGAGGATAATGTCCAAAATGCCTTGAATACAATTTCGAATTAGTAATGTGAAATTAGTGACTGTATATAGATAAAAAGGTGAAGAATGTAGTTGGTCCAATCGTATGTATAATTCAACTGTAAAATCTGAAAGTGTAAGTAACCTTTCACATTGAATGCGGACACAAGATAAAATAGAAATTTTCATTTGGCGTGACATCTTTGTTTCCTGAAAAATGTGTCTTTTATACGTGCATTATCATTATGTTTATTCACAGGCTTTCGGGAGACATCTATGGTGAAATAATTATTACAAGCGCATATATTCACATATTTTACTTTTAGTTTTATTTTTTTGGTTTATGTTTACCTGTTTTCATCATTTAGCGCCAATGATCAAGAGTCGGCTAAAATACACTCAACCGCACAAAATTTTTACCCAGTTTGGTATTACTGTCCCACCAGGGGGCTACCATAATATATATTTCCATACATGGTGTGAACGACGATCAATTTGCCTAGCACGACATTCTATACTATTTTTGTAGTGACACACAGCATTATCTTATGTTAATACATGTAATCACGGTGTTTCATATATTTGTCGGATTTTTTAAAAACAAAACAACATATATAAAATTCCAATGGCCTGTCCTGCAAGTTTTCCCCGTATTTAACCTCGTCCCCTCAGCCACTGATGCAGGCCATCCAGTTTGCCTAATTATATTAGACCTGTGATAAAAACACACCGATAAGGTTTGCTTACGTAAACATTTGCTTGATCACAGCTGGTTGGGGCGTGTGCACTGTTTGGGGAGATCCGCACTACATGACCTTTGACCGACAGCGTTACCCCTTCATGGGTGGGGACAAGAGCAACCGTGAATGCAAGTTCCTCCTTGCGGGCACTTGCAAAAACAGTGCATTGCCTCAGTTCAAGATTTTGGGTACCAACGACCACCGCGGCCAGCCATCCGTGTCCGTCCCTAAGACCGTGGAGCTGCACTTTGAAGGTCACGTGATCAAAATGGATCACTATGTTCGGTCCGCAGGGCAAATTTGGGTTAGTGATTTTGTTATCGTTTACTCCATATTGGCTTCATGTTGTCATCATTTATCTGCAAATTCATCCATACTAATTAACACACTTCAAAACACCAACCATTTTAATTAGACAATTGAATTTACAGATACTGCACAAGATACATTTTTTGTTGACTTTATTAATTCACTTTCGGGGTAAGCAATAGCTATTAAGCAGCATCATACTACAAAAAGGATGAACAAGTGGATTTTACACTTCGGCTTCATAAACAGTTATATACAGATATAAAATTTAATTAAGAGAAAATCCTGAAACAGAAACACTTTGGTGGAATTCTATTCCTTATAATTACCCATATCTACCCGATGATTAAAGACTTCTCAGAGTGTGCAAGCGAGAACGTTTATTGGGGGAAAACAAAGAGACATGAACATTAATTCTATTACATAATTATACTATAATATTTATATTCTGTTATTTTGACAGAAATAAGTTAAAAACATCTCTATTTAGGTGAAAATATTTCAAATGATTATCCAATTGAGATTATCACATAAAACTAATAAAATCTACAGAACAATGGTCAAATTTGGGCGGTCATTTTAGGTTGACGGGATGAGGGTGAGCGCCAGTAACTACCGTGGAATTACGGGCCTGACAGTGTCTCGAATCTTCCCTCATTCGGTTCGTCTCTCCATCAACGATGGAGTGGTGTACGTTCAGTTTGACGGGCGACGGTCAGCAAAGATCGGAGTGGACAGTTGTGTCAAGGGTGTATACAACGGTCTTTGTGGCATGTGTGGTAACTACGACGGAAATGCAGCCAACGACCTTTATCTCCGGGATGGAACGGTCAATGCTGATGCGAATATTATGGGATGGAGCTACCAGGAACCCGGAAGAGATGGAGAGATGTGCGTTTATTCATCTTATTTAATTATATATATATATATATATATATATATATATATATATATATATATATATATATAATGTCCTAATGAAAGTTTTGCATCATGATTGGTAGAATACATTGATGACAATGACTATGTACAACAGAGTCAAACAGAATCTACAAGGAACAATGTTGGGTTCACCTAGACCACAATCCTGATACAAATATAAAAGAAACCGGTAACAAATACACATTATTAAAAACTATTATGTATCTAAACATACCCGTTCATTCAAGACTTCTTAGAGTGGGAAAGAGATCAATACCGTAACAAGCCAATATAAAATTAAATGATGGACGAAATAATAAGGGAACTTGTTAAGACAGAGAGAAAGTAAGTCATGCAGAAGTCGTGGTATATTTTTATATATAAAGTTCAAAAGAAGGCCGAATTCATAAAAGGGAGAGTAAAATGTTCGCATCGGTTATCCTGTTCTATGTACATTACATGACACCACCCTGTTTTGCTTCAGGTGTCCCACGGATCATACGACTCCCTGTTTGGAGAAGACCTGCGATCTCAAGTCGGAGTGTTCGGTGCTATCCGGGACATATACATTCGGTAGCTGCGCCTCGGCTCTCCCACGTTACGATCAATGTGCAATTGACATGTGTTGCTCAAATGAGAAGCCCGATCGCTGTGAAATATTCAGAGATTATGTAGACACATGTGCAAGTATTGGGTACACAGTACCGTCGACCTGGGAGGCGAGAGCAGCCTGTAAGTTTGTATTTTGATATATTTTGATGTATGTAATTTTTTTACTTTGACAAGATAATTTGATATTGCACTATTATTGTGTGCATTGTGGTCGTTTAAAAAAAACGAAAGGTTTATCCAGTGCGCTCATTGTAGGTGTTCAGCTGATTTGGGATTGTAGGTAAAGCTAAAACAATTACGAAAGCTTTTACCATGAAATACTTTCCTTGCTATGCCCTTTACGCAGTCAGATCGTACTCTCATCGACGCGATGACAAATGTTCTGGAATGAAATGATAAGAAAATTAACGAATATGTATCCGTCGCTAGAAAAAGCTTCAAAAAGCTTATAAATCAGTCATTGATAATAAATCCATATTCTGCGACCGGACAAAATTATCCGGAACTCTAGAATTAAATCGTTATTTTTTTATAGCTGTGAGGCAGGTTTTCCTTATTACTGCTGAGCTGGTCTCAGCTGTTACGGAGGCGTAGAGATCAGTACCACAGACTTTGTACATAATTCAATTAAGATCCCCTGCTTCAAAAAATGATACTTCTTGCTTCCTAGGTGTCCCACCTGAGTGTCCAAAGAACTCGACCTTTGTGCGAGGCGCTTCGGCTTGTCAGGAGACGTGCACAGGACCCGTTGACGGTTGTCAGAACGTCCACGTTTGGGGAACCTGCGTGTGTGATGAAGGTTACGTCTGGCATGGGAAGGAGTGTATTCACGCCGGGGCATGTGGCTGTGTGGGCGATAATGGAGAAGTGCACGCTGTAAGTGTGCATATTTCATGTAACGCGTAATGAATTAGAAATAATCATTATCAATCAATGTCTGATGATATCTTTGCCACTGTAGGTTTACTGCTGGTCCAACTGATAACAAATTTGAAATAGGTAATAGTTCCTAACTCACAATTCAAGGAGAGTAAGTTCTGGGCCACCACATTAGTGCAATCATTCCGCACGTTACTCCTTGCCCATGTTTATAATGATTCTTCTATCATCATACGTTCAATTAGTTATTCATGTAATTATGGAAATGCAATATCCATCAACTTTTACGACCTTGAGAGACCTCTGCAAGCGATGCAATATTTCTCCCATCTAATTTGGGATATTCTGATTTTTAAGGTCGATTCCTCCTGGGTTGATGAATGCTGTCATAATGAGTTTAAGTGTATCCTTGAAAATGGGATTGCTGTCATCAACTCCACTGGACATAAGTGTCACGATTACGCCAGTTGTCAGAAAATCGACGGCCGCTACGGCTGTCAGTGCTCCCCCGGTCACCATGGAGACGGATACACCTGCAGCGGTGCGTATATTTTTAACATAGCAGATTGTTTATAACGAATTATTCTGAATCACATATAATTCAACTCACAGGAGGTGACACAGGGTACATTCATTTAAAGCATGATAAAAGGAAAAGTGATATGCGTTAATACGATTATCAAGAAAAAGGAGTCGATTTATAGGATATTTGTAATATTGTGAATAAGATTTGCCATGTGCCGCTGAATTAGACACATGGTACTGGAAGAAGGGCCGAAGTCGCACCGAGCACATGTATCGAATGTTCGAATGCATCGTAAGAGTAATTATTCCCTGAACAATAAATCCAAATACATGTTTGATCAGAAAACAAATTAAAGGGGCCCAGTCACCTATAGAGCATGTTGCGTTAATACGAAAAATAGCTTCTTCCCTTTAAAATAAATCTGTACCCGCCGAAATATTGCCCTGAAACCGTTTTCTTTCTTCTGTAAACAAATGATAAAAACAGTGGACCGGGCGCGATGAAAGGTGTCAATATAAACACAGCGCGTGGGGCCGTGTGCTTCGCTGAGCCAAAACACGTGTCAATCAGGAAATGCTAAAAATGTATTACATGTTCCCGCTGGCTGAAACACAGCGTGTTACCCCTCTTAATTGGACCTCCGGTCACGCGGTCTTGTTACAGTAAACAGACTCTTTTTACCAACACGCAGAGCCACAACATGGTGTTAAACAGCCGTATGTGGGGAAAAGAGATTGTGTGCCGGGATGGTTTTGCTAGGAATCATTTGTATAAAGCAAAACTGAACTGATAGTGTGAAAGAATATCCATAATTTATCTCCTGACTATGTCCCTTTAACTACATACAGGAAATCTAATAAGATTTTCCCTGAAAATTCATTTAAGCAGTGGCCATTTTAAATGCGTTATATTTCCATTTCAGTAGCATTAACTGTGCTTCCCTCGAAAAACGTATTAAGAAATATGAAACGTGAATTTGAACGAAAACACCACTCGTGAGCTACTTCATCTCCACGTTGATCAATGTCCGTTCAACAGAGGGATTTGAAATCCCTCCAATCGAATACTTCCATCAGCATAAATGTGATATAATTGACATGAACCCGAATTCGAAGGTTTTACTTTCCCTGTTTAGGAGAATCTAGTTTGGGCATGTGGAACAGCCACCAAGTATTTACAGCAATTGGATGATCATACAGGAACGATGACTCAGCGATAATTAAACTTTTAGGAATTTAATTTTCGGTCATTACGAAAATATGTTATAAAGTAGTATACTTCCATAATTCACTGGTCCCTCTCTAACGATGTTTTTCTGCACAATATGAATGGCAATATAAATTCTTGACACTTGGTATCACAAGTTGTGACTTTAATGTACTGAATTTAATGTGTTACAGAGGAGAGAGATTCAAGATAGATTTACGTTTAGTGTAATCAGGGATATAAGATTTAATACCATTCTAAAAGGTAGCAAAAAATGCATTATCAAAGATTTTGCTGTAGCAATGAGATTAGAGTGGAGGGCGGGTTTAGGGTAAGATTTTTTGCTTCTCCCGTTATCATCCAACCACAATAAAGATTTTCGAATGCTCGTGAACCAAGACCATAGTTCCCGGCGCCTACTACCTCGTTAATAAAATAAATATGACCCTTAACTCTCCGACATACTTTACGACACCCCTATTTTAATTTTCAGAGTTCCAGTGTCCCAGCAACAAGGATGCTTTGTACGTGGATCCTGAAAGCTGCACTCATTATTTTCGCTGTCACCAAGGGAACGCCTCCCATCATCAGTGCAGCTCAGTCCTGAGGTACAACCACACCATGCAGGGTTGCTTGCTCGACACAGGCTGTCCTGGTGAGTGGAATCGTTCAGTTTAAAATTGGACATCTAAATATTAATAGATTGTGCCTGACGTCAAGGTAAATCTGTTTACCAGCAGGACCGGTTCAAACTATAGATTACAGCAGGTGATGAGGAAATGGTATTTCATTGTTTCGTAAAGGAATAGCAAGCCAACTCTGTAGTATATCCTATATTTTATTATGTTTTACATTTTTGACTCGCTATTCCTACCTTGGTGCAAACATTTAACGACCTTGTTTATTTTGGGAGTTTAAATTTGTAAGTAAACGTACACTTGAGTGGGCATGATTTAGTGAATAGGTAACAGAAAACAATACATTTACATTATAGAACATTGTGAGCTAGCAGGATAGTTCCCATTCGCGGATATGAAGTTTACCAATAGCTTGTTTAAACGTTACAGATGCTTGTAAGCAGAGCGATGCAACAGATGCCAGACGTTTGACAAAGAGGAGCGTGACGGACTTCTTATGTCCTGAGGAGAATGGATTCTTCCCTGTCAGGGGATCCTGTACCAAGTTCTACGCATGCGCGGGAGGCATCCCAACTGAAGGTGAATGTCATCACGAGTACATCTTCAGCGAGTCACGTCGTATCTGCGTGCCCCCTGATGAAGAACCGTGCGCTTTCAAAGAGAACACAACAAACGCCGCAGCCTCTGGCGATACCGGAGAATGATTATTGTAATGCGTGACAAAGCTGCAACTTTGAAATACTAAAAACTGAAATTCAATCTCGATTATCCCAGTAATGGATATGGAATAGTTCACTTAACTTGCATACTGATGATTGAACAGTACCTACTGCTATTGTCGCTAATAGTGTAATCGTTAGAATAAGATATGGAAACAACATTCAATACTTATATAAAATACCATTAACATAATTGCATATCAGATACAAATTCATTTGCTTGATTTGATCTCCACTATGAACATGCTAGACATTTAAGCAATTGAATGAAATTGTCCCTGCACATATTGTTTTGAATATCTGCTTTGTGCTTTGTTGAAATACTTTGAGTTTCACGGAGAATTGACAGAATCACTGTAGACTATGTTAAGTAATAAAGAGCATCACGAAAGCTGTCTTGTTTTATTGTATAGAAGGAATGCTTTACTTGAATAAATGAATTCAAAGAACAACTGACGAAAAAGTGTATATTACCAAAATGAACCAAAAAATTAGGGGCTTTAAGATTTGCCATTACCAAATGATTAGTCATCCAATGAAATCTTTCAAAGGCATCACACATGGAGTATTCAGCGAATTTTCTTTAACAACTGTTGTAATTCACAAAACATTGGTTATTTCAATGTAAACGACATTCGGATTCAGAACGACCTTCAATCTCGTTGACTTTTTTTCTGCCATTCTTGGCAGCATAAATTCAGTTTCAGTCTCACGACTGTCAGATACTGAAACAAATTCGAAACATTTGAAAGCAAATCATGACATTTAAGGAAAAAGGACAACAGGTTTTCAAATTTAATTTTAATAAGATATTTAGATGGAACTGAATGAGCATTGTGGAAAAAAAGAATGTCAATAAAACACCCAAAATTGTTGAATACCCTTGCTGAACTGTTTGCATACTTTTGTGAAAAATAAATATACTATACCCTTATTAAAAATTGCAGAATTTACCTGTTTCCTCACGTACTATATATATATATATATTAAATATGCTTAAGGGTCCATCAAATTTAGACGTCTTTCTAAAGCGAAAGCGTGTGATCGAACAAAACAACAAGTAGAATATCTTGTTATACTGTTAAAGCACCAAAAAACAAATGACACCTTTCATTTCCTGATATTTCTGACCAAATATTTCCAGGCAAAGACCTTTTGATAAAGCATCTGGACGTTTACTAGTTATAAAGATAGTTTATACGGATATTAAATAATATATGCTAACCTTTAAAACCAAGAGGTAAATCAAGTTCTTTGTCTACCATGCTATTTGGCAACACATTTCTATCAAGATAAAATAAGAGGAACATTTTCAGAAGCAGTTTTATACCTTTTCTTTACCATGTTAGTTCAGTTTTGCTTCATAAAGAGAAGAGAGGACGCTATTTTGCATATCAATTCAACATGCTTTGTAGATGATTAGGTCCCTTTAAACAGATACATAAAAAAGGGAAGGTACGACTGAACGAGCTGTTTCTTGTTCATATAACACCAGTGTTAACTATATAACTTTTTTATTAAGAACTTGCAAGATATCAACGCCATGCTTTAACATATGCAAGGTCTATAACGCAATTGCACACTATACGCTATTATTTTATATGTAAATGTATTTATACCAGATTTGCATTTGCTGATCTGATAGAAATATCAACCTGAAATATAAATTCAAACTATCACTTAAATTTTAAAAGAGATACTAAACTAGTAATTCATTTTATAACGATAACCTTAAGAGCTCAAGTTTTTGACACCAGTACATTAACATAAACCAGTATCCGACAGGTGGCCACTACACCGGAAACTCTCATTAACATCTTAAGCCACTTTAAAATATGACATTCAATCAGAACACACTGAACACACCATTTTAACAACGACTGAGTCTTATCACAGTGTGACATTAGTTAGCTACGAGATATTTGTTAATGTTTATTCACTGATATCTATATAACATTAGAAATATCAATAGTATGTATATATTTACGGTCCAGGTATATCCGACGTTACACCTCAAAGACCTACCTACGCAAACTTTAATTTTACAGATGAAGTAGACCGACTGCAAATGGTACATGGATTTGAACACATATTTATGGTAAAAGCTTTGATTGTTGCGCACAATGGACATGTGTTTTATATTATGTAGATATATAAAAACCACAGAAAACTCAAAACCCTTAAGATCACTTTCTTTGATTTGAACCAAAGATTGCATGCAACGTACGGAAGACTTATTCCATAAGTAATTGTGTTCTCATGATTTAAATGCTCTCACTATTACTAGCTTATTTCAACTGTCACGTTTTCTTTATTTGTCCTTAAATGTAGCTTTGCTGGGAATAACTTCGGTGTGAGAAGGTTCGGGAAGAGACATGATAAAAGCACCTCTTGTTACCACTGCTGCGGTCCCTCTAACAATAGGCACATCCCAATTATTGTCTCGAATATATTCAGTTAAACATTATGTATTTATAAAACCTAGCGGGGTATGTAATGGAAGATAAAGGATCATATATTGCCCAGTACCTTTTATCCAGTTCAATTAGTATTACTATTACAGATCAGTATCTTGTATGGCTGTTAGTCTGGGTATAATAATTCCTTTGAAATGTTTAAAAATATTTAATATTTGTATGCCATTCCTATCCGTGATTTCAACTGATATTCACATATAAAAAGTGTTTATTGGACATAACTCCTTCGCCTGATCGCACTGCTGGAGGTAGAAATTGCTTGTTGGGAGTATACGATTTAAACTCGTTTTATATCACATTAATCAACTTCTTAAACATGGTAGTCATCGCTGTAGCTGATTTTTAGTACCAGCTTTTCTTTTGGATGATTAAATGAATTTTATCTGTTGTTCGAGCACTTTAGCAAAAAAAAAAACTAAACAGTAATTAGTGCATTGTAAACACCACTTTATTTTTGACCTAATATCTTATGCAGTCTCTGCGACGCTCACGAGAAATATATATTACTGTTTTTTTGTAACGAATAATTACGCCACTCCTATTTTGAAATATAATTTATTCGAACATGGGTTTTGCAAATGACATTTACTGAATATAAAACTTCATTTTTTTATCATCATCCATTGCCCAAGTCCGGACAATTGCCTAACCATATCATTTTCATAATATGCTATGTTTGAACGGTACCTTAAATACTATGGCTGCCATCGATCTACGTGCCATGTTGGCATGACTCTTAGTGACAGTGTCTTCCACAAAGTGAGTGCGTGTATCATGTTATTGTCCCTCTCGAAAACCTGAAAAATGTGATGGCGGCGTGATCAGGGGCGTAGATAGCAGGGGGGGGGGGATGCATAACCACCAGAATTTTAGGTAGGCGGGGGCGGGGCATAGTGTGTACAATCATCCCCTCCCCTAGCTTTTTTATGGGGGAAAAAGCAAAACTGTAATGATTATGCAATACATACCAGTCAGTAGAAATAATATTTATTACGAACTTTGTGAGGTATTAGAAGTAACAACTGTTTTGCGTCGTAAAACATTCAAGAATAGTTAATTCGTTATTCAGAGTTTCACCTTAAGGTATCTTCAATGGAATTACGCTCATAATATTCAATTACAGTCTGACCGTATTTAATATTATCGTTAAGTATACAATTTATTATGCAGACTAGGACCTCCATAGCTCCATAGCTCCGTATTAATCATATGAATTAATCTGTTTAATTATTCTACAAATAACCCATTCCCATGAAAATCATTGTACATTCGGCCAAAAGCGCAGTAAACCAGCAAAAAAGTAAACAATTTAATAAAAAAAGATTAAATTTACGGTATCTTCATAATCTATACATCATTCTTTTCGTTAGGTTTTCTAGTATGTTGATTGAACAGGGAAAATAGATTTAATAAGTCTATTTCAAGATTTAACAATTTTATTGAAGGAAAAGCATATCTTCAAAATCTTTTAAATATTAGGTCAATGTATACATTGTCTTTACATTCTGTTTTATTCCTTATATAGGATACCAAAGAATTCTTGAACTAACAGGCATAATTATGTATTTTAGACAATATGTATAAAGGTGTAGCCGCTTATTTATTCGGGGGGAAATTGGGCTTGGCCAACATGCACTCGCACAGAGATAAAATAACACCTTTTAATTGTAATATAACTTAAAGCCTAAACCATCAAAATATCAGGACTGCATATTATTATCTAAACTTATAAATGAAACAGAAAGATACTTACCAGGCTAGATAAAAGGACTCTTTTGTAGTGGGTGGCTCTTCACCTGGGTAACCGACACTGTCGTAAAACCAACCCCAAGGTGAATAAGAATTAAGCCTTACCCTTTGCTTGCCCTGAGGCCAGCCTTCCCTAGGGAGCACTTGTCTGATCCAAAAGAGGGAGAATTTCTGACTTATTCTCAATTAAATACAGGCTGCAAAAGGCAGGGTAGAGACCCTGCATGTGATTGGAAGAATGTTACAAAGGGAATAAAAGAAATTTCTAAAAAGGTCAGATAAACCCAGAAAAATCCCTTGCGAGAATAGTTTAAATATTTTTTTTTTTCAAATTTATAACTATATCTAATAAAGAATCATCACAACAGAATCATTGAAAACATGCATTCATGTCTTAAAATTAGTATACAGGTTAAATGGTCTTATTTAAGGTTTTAATCAAACATAAAGAAAAGCTCATCGGAAGTTTACTTTAGAAATGTAAGGAACTCTGAGAGAAAAAAAATTGCAGATCTATCATAAATGGTCAGCTGTGAAAATTCACCTGTAAAATTTGAAATCAAAAAGTTTATTATATATATATATATATATATTTATATATATATATATATATTTATATATATATATATAAGTTATTTTAATCTCAGTAGTAATGTCTTATAAATCAAACAATTTGATTGCTTTCTTATGTGGAAAAGATGCGCCTATTCATTAGTAACATGTATTTATCCAAGGTCTTCAAGGGTATAACTTTGTTAATTTTCAGTTTTCCATCTGTCTTAGAAGTCGAAGGCACATAATAGTGTAGGACAACCCCTACTTGCTTCATGCATGTAGAATGAATAGTTAGAAAAGTAATAACTTAGGAAATTTGTAACATTTTAGCAACATTTTTTGCAGAAAATTAGGGCCATGCCCATTTGTTAGGTTAAAGTCTCCAAATTTACAAACATTTTGAAGATACATGCCTTAAAGTTTTGCATATTTGCTATTGGGAAAATTAAAAGTATCAACATGAACTATTAGGCAAATCAGAGATGGTCATTCAGGAGGTATTTGTTGATTCCACATGGAATGACCAAAAAGAGAAAACCATGCCTATAAATTAGATATCCCTTTTTTTAAAGATAATTTAGTATCATCAAAATTATTATTTTCCTCGTAATATAGTAAAAGTTGAGCATATTAGAATGAGTGAAACTTGATTTTATCAATGTTTGGCTCGGAATGATTTTTATCATATACCTTGGCTGTAAAGGGCAGACATTGACATTTATGGAAATTTCTGAGAAAATATGTGTCCTGGCTTAAAAAAAGTGGATGAAACTGCTGCATGAACTTGACAATAAAAATTAATTTTCTTTATCAGTCCTGGCCATTATGGCTAATGATGAGTTATAAAGTCACTCCTGCAAGTTTCTACTTCTTTTAGGCAAGTTCTGCCCCTGCGTAGTAGACTAGTGAATCTAAAGGCAGAGTATCAGCATAAGAAGTAAAGCATTCTTCTGAAAGTTTGCCTTTAACATCGAATATTTAAGTTATCTTGAAATTCAGCCTCATGTCATATACATATTGTATCACTGACTAACTGCGTTTCTACTTTGCGAACAGAAAGCGAGAGGAGGCGCAGAACATTCGGGCATTTATTTGACTAAATGACAAGAAACTTTTGCGACATCTAACACTTAAAGAGTTCATACTACTGCACCGTTTAAGAGAATAAGAACTTAACTTGTATGTTTCTCTCCTCCGTCTTACCTTATTCAACCAAATAGTCTCATCACATGACATAATAAGAAATGACTCGAATGATGATGAAAATATATTTATACAGTTTACTTCCGACAACTCATTTGGTTTTATTTCATTATTTTCCTTGCTTGACAAGATCCTTTTAATCAAGCTTTGTAAACAGAGTTTGCTTAGCATTTCATTTTCTGCATAGCTGCTGTTTGACAAGGAATATAATTATGGTAATTTGAATTTTACCCCATTTATTATTTATTATCATCCTTGATATTATGATTTTTGAAGGTTGGTCAGTTCCGTATGCCTGTTTGTTTGTTGCTTGCCGGAATCAAAGATTTCGGCAAGCATGTTGATCAGTTCTGAATGTATGTTTGTTTGTGGGTTTGTGTTAATCTGTGTGCGCTCTGCAGGTCGCAATTTTGCACCAATCGCTTCAAACTTACACACTTGGTATATAAGCAGAAGTCCTGTAAGCCTATTTTTTTGTCAATAAAGGTCAAAGGTCAAGGTCATAAAAAAATTGCAAAACGGGTTTTTTCTTCATATCTCTGTCACTATTAGCCGTATCTGCTTCATCTGAACCTCATTTTAATCGTCACTCCAGAGCCTTTCTATTGGCGTACACTGACTGAAATCTGCTGTTACCGTGGTAACGCATTTTGGGGAAAAGTCATGATATTTGAAAATAAGGGGTCTTATTTTTCTAACTTTGTAAGTTTTAAAGCTTGAGAGGTCTAGTTTTTTTTCATCAGGTAGCATATAAGTAGTTTTATTTGATTATATTACAGGTATCGCAATATCTCGTACAATATCTCTTCAAACGAGATATTTCGAGATATTACTTAGTGATAGCCTACAGTTTACCAGTATGCAGGAATCATATTGAAACTGATATACCTAATGTCTTACACTAATGTCTCGAAAAGGATTTTTAATTTTCCGGATTCGGCAACTAGGGGGCGCTGAATGCAAACCTCCCCAACATATCATGTTTTGGCCCTATCCCCAAAATTATAAGCCTTAATTACATACACTATAAATCATTTTCTTCCTCTTAGTCTTTTCCATTAGTCTTTTCGTTAAGTCATCTGGTCTCATTCTTGTGTCCCTTAGTCAGTATATCTGTCTGTTTGTCAGTTGTTCTCAAATTCGCCTCTTTGCTGGTTCTTGCGTCTCACATGTAACATTCTACAGGCCACAGTTTTGAAAGAATCCTTTTGAAACTATTACATCTTATGTCTTACAGTAATATATCGAAAGTGATTTTTCATTTTTCGGATATGGCCGCTAGGGGGCGCTGCACTTGAAGCTCCCAAACATATCATGTTTTGGACATATCTCCAAAACTATAAACCTCAGTTACAGAAACTATAGCTTTGTTTCTTCCTCTTGGTCTTTTTCGAAACCTGGGAAAGTCATCTGGTCTAAATCTTGTGTCATTTTGTCAGTATGTCTGTCTGTTTTTCAGTTGTCCTGAAATTCGCCTTCTTGCTGGTTTACGCCTAAATACCATTCTATAGGCATCAGTTTTGAAGGAATTCTTTTGAAACTGGTACACATTTTTTTTAGAATCCGCTATCTCTAGAGACTTTGAAAAATGAAATATATTTAGGCACTCGGTGCCTAAAAGCCTTTTTCCAGAATCTCCTTGGCAGATATGTGTTGAATTATACACTTTTCATGTACAAACACTGCCACGCTTCAGTGACCCGGTTTCACCTGAGTTTGTCTTTCCACATTGGCAGATTTTAGTTATATTTTCGCGGGCAAGGACCTTGAATAACATATATGTTTTTGTTATCATATACCTAAGACTTCCATCAATGGACAACTAAAACATAGTTTTTTGCTCAGCTGTCTGTAAGTCGTCTGAGCTATAGCGATCACCATTTGTCCGGCGTCCGTCTGGTTGTCCGTCCGTCTGGCCGTCGGCCCCTTACCAAGGCATAAATCGTAACCGTTAGACCTGGACACCTCTTACTTAAAATCAAGTTGGGTCCTAGGCAAGTCTCCTTGGAAACCTGAAATAAGGTCATGGTGACCTATATTTTGTGACCTACGGGCCAAAAACATCATTTTTTTGCATCAAGCCAGTCAGACAGGTCACACATTGTATCTGTTAGGACTAGAATCTTCTAATGTAACAGTCTGAGATGTCCCTGGCAAATATCCTTGGAAACAGGAAATTAGGTCACTATGATCTTTATTTTACGCTCATAGGAATGATGTCATATAAGCATCCAGAGAGTCAGACGGGTCACAAATTGTATCCATTAAGCCTAGAATCTTTTAACATGAATTTCAGGGAGGTCCTAGGCAAATGTCCTAGTGTACCTGAAATTATGTCATGGTGACCTATATTCTGTCACCTATGGGCTGAAAACTGTTTCGAGCACCCAAACAGTTAGACAAGGTACAAATTTTATGCATTAGGCCTAGAATCTTCTAAAGCAACATCCAGGGATGTTATAGGCAAATAACACTGGAAACCAGAAATTACGCATGGTACACAGGTTATTCTATGCTCTACGAGTTAGATAAAAATTAAGCATCAAGACAGACCAGGTACAAATTGTATCTATTTTCCTTTGAACCTTATATTGAAAAGGTTATGGAGATATTTGGCAAGTCTTCTTTGAATCCTGAAATTAGGTAACGTATTTCTCATGAAACATGTCATATAGAGTAAGATAGGGTCTTTTACCAATAAAATCTTCCACCACAACATCCAGGGAGATCTTGGAAAAGAACCACTGGGAACCTGCACGTGACAGGCCAAAAACATGATTTGAGAACCTTTAACGTAAGATGGGTACAAATTGTATGCATAAGGCCTAGGTCCTAGGCAAATCTCCTTCGAAATTTATACTAAGGTCATATTGACCTATATTCGGCAAGCTTCTGACCAGAAGCATGGTTGCAGTTATACAGGGCACAAGTTGTATCCATTAGCCCTAGACTCTTCTCACATGATATTCAAGGAGGTCCTTGGCAATTCTCCTTGAAAACCTAAAATTCGGTCATGGTGACCTAAATTCTGCGAGCTATAGAATAGGAATAGACTATGAGCACCTAGACAGATAGGGTACAAATTGTATCAATTTTCCTTAGAAGCCTCTAATGTGAAATCCGGGGTTGGGTCCTTGGCAGGTATGATAAATCCTGATTTTTTTTTAATCTTCTGTCCATTTTACAACATAGTAACATTGTTTTTTTATGTCCTTTGAGGGTCAATTTATACAAATTATCTTTCATAAACTGTCACTTTTCTATATTTCTTGAATAGCATAATTTGCCATTCTGTGTTTACTTTTTTTAGGAGAGGGATATCCTGGAAAATCCTAGCGGAAGTAATCTTTATATCATGAACAACAGTATTTTCGAAAAGCACAGGATAAAATACGTAACATTCAATCCCTACTACCTCAAGGATATTTCACGGGTGCAGATGCAATAATTAATTATTTACCTCTTTATGGGTGTTGTTGTTTGACCAAAATTATGGACTTGTATCCTATTAAGCCAACAGGGGATTCCTGATTATGCGATAGCATGTTATAGCCTGTATATTTATGGCCTGTATATTTTAGATAAGTGCATGTACTAGGATCTGAAAGGGCCACATCCTGTACACGAGTATGCGTGGTAAGTGTTGCGTGCACGTGCATACATCCTGTATAACACTAAAAACAAAACAATCAACCATATAGATTTGAGGATCATGTGTATTTACTTCTTTATTACTTCCACCAATGCATTTGCATATGGCAAACAAATATGAAGCGGATGCAGGTGTGAATGCATCCGGATGTACTACCTGTTAATGATTGTTTGTCCACACGTGCACAGTATCTCGAAAATGTAATGTTCAAATAAAGGATAAGAGTTAGACAGTTAGTATTGCGATCGTATTTTATTCTTTAACCCAGTCACAACCTACATTCCGGCTCTCTGCTCGAACACAATTACTTTGACTCCTGAGTCGGATAAGATTAACGTCGTCTGGCGTGTTTCAATGATCATACCCCGGACCTTTATTAATTGTACCTCTCTTCCGCGGAACGGGGTACGTTGATTTTGGTGTGTCTGTCTTTCCGTGTGTCTGTCTGTCTGTCCGTGCGTTTGTCAGGTTTTCGTTTCTTTGTGGTAACTTTCCTTAATATTATACGATTTCATTTAAATTTTGGTCAGTGATTCCTTTCACACGAAATTTGGTTTGGATTGGTTTTGGAGTGTCTGTCTGCAAAATTATTTTCACCAGCTCCAAAACAAACCAACATTTTCCCCTTGTTTCCAGTTCACAAAAAAAGTAATGACATGTGGAGACATCTTCAGGGGACAATGAAAACCAGAACACAGGCACTATGACATGTGGAGATATCTTTTTGGGGAAATAAAAACTAAAAATTTTTCGAGAAGGCAAAAGGGGGTCAACAAGAGGCGGAAGCGACATAAATTCCAAGAAACTGCTTTCTCTTTTTTTTTTTTTTGCCCTACTCTGACCCCGGTGTATAAACAGAACACTAACTGGCAGGGCTGGAGCATCCACCCATCGAAACATTAAATCCGCCGATCACTTCTTGAGGTAGCCCGATTTAATCGGACTCTTGGGCGGAGCTTGAAACATTTCGTGCGCCTATCTGAGCGGTAGCGCCCGCACTGCTGACAAATCATATTTATGCCACTTATGCAAGTAATGGTAATCGGCACAGTGGATCGGAAAACTTGAGACCATAGTTAGCTCAGAAATGGAACCAACTAATATAATTATTGAGACATTTCATTTCTTATATATGGATATTATTTTCTGAATAGCATTTGGATGATTACATTGACCATCCCCCTTAATAAAAAGTGAATTTGGGATATATCTACCCCCAACCCCGCTCCTCTATATTAAACTGAACTGAATGTAAAAAAACCGGTGTAAATGTCACTGAGAGTATTTTGTCACAAACCTTATCATCAGTTTCATGGTTTTCCCTTTCAAACTGTGAACAACGAAAACTTAGCACTTAGGATTGACCTCAATGCACTCAACGCCCCTCCCCTTCATATTTATATTTATTGCAACAATTTTTTCTCGTTGTGCTTAACGTTAAGTACCTGGATGGAAAGAACTTTTTGCATCAGGTATAGCTTCTTATATCTATCTATCTATCTATCTATCTATATATATATATATATATATATATATATATATATATATATATATATATTTTGTTACGGAACCTAATATCAACAGATAACGTAGTCGTGACGAGCATTAATTTTGTTTTCGAGATTGAAAAAAAAAAAGGATTCTGTCAAATGTCTAGGGGAATGAATAAAGAAGTAAGTGGGGTTTTTTTTGTTAACAAATAATTATAATTTATTCTTAAAACAACCCTTAAATTACAATACACTTAATCAATACAATTAAACAGTATAACAACAGTATAACAGTAAGATGTTACATTCCCACAGTAAAATAAACAAAGTGTACAGTACCTGGATACCACCACTGACAGAGCGACAACAAGTCCTTTAAAAATTATAATCCAGATGAACAGTTCACATAACCTTCTCAGAGAATAATAGTCCAATTCAATCACAAAATCAAATCTGCTGTAATCCTAAAGTGAAGTTCTTGTAATAATCCCGAAAACAAACTGGAGACAGGCCGCACTAAATCTGCAAAGAGTTCGTAAAAGATCTAAAACTGCTGTAATTATCGGATAGGTCCACAAACTGACTCACACTCTTCCGTGTCCGCTGGAATATTTCTCTCTCCTCCCTACTCTCGGCTCTAAAAAACGGCCCCTATTTATAAATTCTCATCCGAAAATTCTAGAAACCTTTTTTTTACGAACAATCGAAAGAACCCAATACATAATACACACGCCCAAAGAACATAACAAGACGCGCTCAGAGAGCGCGACCTGCCCAGAAAGTTCCAGATTAATATGAACGCTGTGTTTCTACACTCCGCGAGAGTTCATAAGGTGTGGTTCCTTACAGCAGCGCACAGGGTTTGCGCTTGACACGAAACTGATGGCCTTCAGACACATGTACCACAATAAAAGAGACACCTGTAACAATATATAAATATATATATATATATATATATATATATATATATATATATATATATAAATATATATATATATATATATATATATATATATATATATATATATATATATATACGAACAAGTTTACTTGAAGATCATGAAACATTTTCCCATGACCAACTAAGAATTTTAAATCACCTAAATCTCGGATAGTAAACATTCAGAGAACGCATACCTCCGCCATTGAATTTAGGTAACTCGCTCCAAAATTTGAGTGTGATGCTCAAAATTTAGTCTATGTATCATATCAAACTTTTGCAAACCCACGTCTCATTCTGCATGGCGCTTAATTGGAACATTTTTTGGAAATACTGTGAACATATTGACAAACAAACATTCATTAACGGGTAGTGAATTCGGACGGATTTATACCTAGATCCGCCTCAAATGTTTTGACGGTTTTCATCGTTGCCATGACCTACAACTCTATATTCTAAATAAATATTCAGACAAAAAAGGCAGAACAACGGAATAAATGAAACATGTTAGGCCAAATGGATAGGTGGAAGTAATGAAGAAGCCAATACACATGATCTTCAAATATATAAAAATATAGTTGATTGTGTTGTATTGAAGGTAATACAGGATGTATGTATGTGCACGCAAACTCTTATACAGGATGTGACCCTCTTAGAACGAGTACGAAAACACTTATCTAGAACAAATACACTTATCGAGAACATGATATAACATGTTCATTACATCGACCAGAATCACTAAAAAGAATTTGCTAACAAGGATTAGGTTCTAAATATTGGACCAACAACAAAACCATAACGAGGTCAATAAAAAATTATATCAATTCAATTTCAATGAATTAGATAAACGATGCGCGGAGAGGTCTGGGTTGCTACAGCACGTTGATCTGTATTTGTAAAAATCTGTTACAGACTATTTATTGTTTGAAGACACCCGTTGTTTTATATATATATATATATATATATATATATATATATATATTTATATATATATATATATATATAGAGAGAGAGAGAGAGAGAGAGAGAGAGAGTGTTAGAGAAAGAGAGAGTGAGTGAGAGAAAGAGAGAGAGAGAGAGAGAGAGAGAGAGTATTTTCTATAATATCTGATAATGACCCTTTTTTATCCATTTTATATAAATATATCTATAGTTTCAATATTACTCTTCCCGCTTGACCGATAAAACACTGCTGGGCTTCATCTGAAGGCTTGGCTCAGTCATTTAAGCAAGACATTATCTTTAATTTGTATATGTTTGTTCCGTGATGGCAAGGTCATTGGGTACTATATGAATATACAAGAAGTATAATCAGGTTATCACTTGTTATCAAAACGTAATTGGAATTGTAGACATAAAATCCAATTTATGTAGAAAAATTATAAGTCTACGTTTAATTGATCTGTTTAAGTATTATGTAAATATAAGGTCAGAATGAACGAGCTGAATACGTAACGATGACATTCAATCAAATTTACTACTGTCAAAACAACCTCATAAAATATATATTCACCGGAATATTTACCTGTAATGCAAATATCCGTTTTCGTGGGCTGACCAACGATGTGAAATATAGTACCCTTAGATTAAATTTAAATTCATCCGCTTTGTGTTCACAATAAGTTTAACGTAGGGGGGGGGGGGGGGGGGGGGCGGACAGGATGTACCTGGTGTGTCATGAACTTCGGTTTTTCTTCATCCGCGCATTTGACAGTATTTAAGACGGTGCCTCTGAGCGTCATTCATTCAGCAAGAACTACATTTTGCAGAGCATACACGATCGAGCATACGAAGAGAGATGAAGTTTAAAGGTGAGAGAATATTCATTGTTTCTCCTATATTGCTGTTATCTACAATAACGACACTATCTGGTTCAAACTGTAAGTGATAACAGCAAAATACATGTAAACAATGTTAAACCAACTTTATCAGTGTGGTAAATTTCGACGTGTTATATTTAAGGAATTGCGGGGCATTTCATTGGTTAAAATAAACGTATGTGTTTGTATCTGTGTGTTCGAGTGTGTGTGTTTTTTATGTGTGTAAGAAGCATGGGCATCACACCCTGGCACATAACGGTTCATTTGGGTCGAATTATTGTTTAATGGATTTTAACTTTATTTATTTATATGTAACTTGTATGTAAGGCCAAAATAATAAAAATTATGGTTCTCCGGCACTATTTTTTCAGAAATCAATGCGGACGGGCTGCTTTTTATTTTTATTTTTTGGTATGTTTCGATAAAAATGTCAAATGATAACGGAAAAGCATGATAATAACAGATTTATTTTGATAAACAAGTAAAAGCACAACATAACATAGGAAATTGTATGATATTATCTTCTCGAAAGAAATTTGCGAGCGGCTGCAGCTCAAACTTGGTAAGTTTCTTTTGAAAAACAAATTTGATGCGGGGGTTTAAAACTGATGCGGGTTGTGCCTGAGAACCATACATTTTATTTTTTTGCCTAAGGTATACATTTTAAATGTGTATATATAGTCAATTAAGCAGTGATAATGCATAATTTAATGCATTGTTTTCTCTACAGATATGATGTGTCCTCGTCACCTTTTTCTGTGGGGATTCATGGTGTATTTTTCCCAAGGTAACGTACAGTTTTGCTTTATCTGACTTTTATAATCACTTTATTCATTCCCGCCCTTTGGTGACTATTTTGAGCATTCCTCTTCTGTAAAGAAACATAGTTCAGCTGCCAATGAGTAATATTTTTTTCGAAACTCCATTATGCGAAAGTTTCATTTACATTATAAAAGAGAACTATGAGCCGAACAAGTGATTTAATTTTGGTACAGTGCCAAACCCTTTCAAACAATTCACAGTCACACGAAGTGTACACATTAGGAGAATCAAATCCACAGGTTTATAAATTTGGCTGACATTTACGGCACGACTCGGAACCCCTTAACCGCCAAAAACCTGTGGTTTTAGAACATGCGTATTTTTTCATTGTACATTTGTTTACACTCGTACAAATTGCTTTTAATGGCATTTGAGGTTGACAATGAGATATAACATCAAATAGATAAACTGATAGATAAACAATAGATGATTTCTTGACCATGGCCTGACTCTCTGATGGTAAACGGTAGATGTGCGGACAAGACCCGACCACCCCCAACCCCTGTTGGTTCGGTCCACCACCGGTCCCAGGTCGTTCCGGCTGTAGGCAGTCCGGTATTTAGAGTGGACCGGTCCATGCGGTCGCAATAATATTATTACTATAATTTCAATAAACAAGCTTACCCGACCAACCCCCCTTTATAGACCCTGAAATTCTTTGTCTTAGCTAGCTTGATGATCTTGCTCGAAAAAAATGTTCTGCTAATTGTTCATGTATTTTCATTGTGGTTAAGGAGCCTTACCCTGTAAACTACATATGTTGAGTGTTGAAAAAACAGCTGAATAAGCTTGCTATCTGGTATCGTGCTTTTCCCAGCCTATACTGGGTACTGGAGATGTCAGGTTTGTTAACAGCCTGTCACTCGGAAAGAACAAGGGTGCGTTAGAGGGTAAAACAAGCATTCGGTGGCCTAGGCTGGCACCTGGGATACTTTTTCTATCCAGAATTCTGAAGAGAAGGCGCTGGGCTGGTATATCTCGTCATAATGTTACACTCTTTAAGCAGCGGTTCTACTCAGAGCTTAGCTGGCACAGAGCTTAGAATTGTAGAATTTTAATCAGACCGATGGGAGCGTTGTATCGCATTGAACATCAAACCAACGAGAGCTGTGCGTCGCGAGTCTGAAACCTGGGAGCTGAATGCACAATGCGATATAGGCAGCTCTCATTGGTCAGATTACAATTCTTCGACCTGTGCCGTCCCTTGGGGTGAAACCCGGTGACTCTTGCTATACAAAGCAACGGTTGAAGATATAGACCGCGGTGTACAACCGCTGGGTGGGAAGTGTAATCCTGCAAAGGTGCCCACAATATGAACCCCGGAAGTAAGAGCTGTTTAAGATACATAGAGAGGATGCGGCAATCCCAAAAAAGTATATTATAAAAATGTTAAAATGTGTCACAGTGATGGCGGATGATGGGTGCTCCAGCAGCTGGAGAAGACACGGGGTGACGTGTTACTATCCCTATGGTTCCAACAGAAACCATAACGACGCCGGGTCCTACTGTCGGGCTTATTCCGTGTCGTTTGGCGTGGCCAGAACGAAGGAAGAGAGGGTAGGAATAAATTGCACAGACACAATTTTCAGTAGCTAATACTATTTTCACCTACAAAACATGTATGTGTTGGAGGAGTCATGTTGATTTAATTCATTCAGACAAAAAATAAACCGGTTCATTAAAAAATGAGACATATGTAATGATATTACTCGGTAACCAAGCAGGTACGTCAGAGGCAGCTAAATATACTTTCCATCCAACCAATTTGTCTAACATGAAGTGGTACACAAAGTGCATATCTTCTCAGTGCAACAACAATAACAAAATAACATATGATACAAAAATAATTATACATTTATATTAAACCAGCATACGCAGGACTAATTTTATACATATATAAAGATATATTCTAATATTACACATCATTAAATTTTCATAATTAAAATTGAAATTTTAACGTGGCAGGTGACAAAATTGCTAATTTAATGCCTAAACTTGAACATATTAGTATAAAAAACTTGAAAATCATTAATAGTGTGTGAATGTTAAATAACGACCAGCTGTGAAAAAAAGTTTACTCATTGTTTGCGCCATAGGAATATTTACGACACTTCATTGTGGACACAGGGCATGACCTATGGATTGGGTTGAAGAGAATAAACGGCAACTGGACGTGGGACGACGGCACCCATTACGTCATGGATAAAAAGTGAGTAAATATATAAATACATGTATACCAAATAATAAATATCCTGAACATGATACCTGACATTCGAATAAAATGTAGTGCAAGTTGAATTTCTTCCTTTTAAATAAATCAATCTAGGCAGTATTACTTGGCAAAATTATGCATAATGAATTAATATATATATATATATATATATATATATATATATATAAATATATATATATATATATATATATATATATATATATATAAATATATATATATATGCAATTATGAACATGATGAGATTTGATATATGCATGGCTTAAATTGAGGGCACACATGATATTAATGGGTAGGGTGTTCTTCAGAAAACTACCTGCTAGATATGGGCACGTTGAAATGATTCGAGGCATGATTTCTATTACACACTGCTTGGTTTAATACTGGACAGTTGGTCACAGTGAATTTTGATTAAAATATTAATAACAAGAAAAATTGCAAGTAAACAAAAAAGTGAATTATCGCTTTTTTTTTTAAAGATTATTTTGGCAGGAGGTTACCACCACCAATTTTTAATGCTGAATTATTTAAGATCCATTTCGGTCTGGGACTACGTGACAGGGCGGTAGCACTCGCTTCCTGTCATAGTTCCTGGTGTCACCAGGGCCCGATGTCTCCGGCACCTACGGGTACTAGGTGCGTAATCACGGCTGTGGGGTACAGCCTTCCCATTAACTGCAGAGCGCTCACTCTGGATTGGACCACCGTGAAAATCTCACTGCTTCTCGGCTGATATTTGAACACACGACCTCCCAGCTTTTAGACCTGCACTTTATTGCTGAGCCACAGAAGGCGATCTGTTTGTTTCTTTCCAACCAAAAACCTAGTTCGGTCTGATGGACCCTCTGTTTGCTGGAACAATGTCTTTTAGTAGCGGCAGATCAGGAGGCCTTGCGACAGTTTTTTCTCTCGATTGTCGTGTAAAAGCGTTAAAAATAAAGATTGAGTAAGACAGGTGCATAAGCCTTGGTTATGATAAAAATTGTTAATAAATATGCGATTATTCATGTAATATAAATACTGTGGTTGCCTTTTTGTTCGCGAGTGTTTCAAATTCGCTATATTTGTGAATGCAAGGTTCAATCGTAGAAAGCATATAGAAAGGTAAATATTGATTTTATGAATAATAAGAGATCATTTTATTTTAAAAGATTGCTATTCGATCTTTCAAATTATCTGCCAGTATAGAACAACCAATTCGATTTCGTTGCTGTTCTCTGTGCTAGATTTTTCGCACATATTATAAGATTTAACTAATTCATATAACAATGGTTATATTTTGTGGTCTATTTGTATGTTGAGATCACGAAAATGGACCCATCGCGACACGCTCTTGGGTGAAAATCGTGAACTTTTAACCCCCCCCCCCCCCCCAAATATGAAGCTAGCCAAAGTAAGTAGCAGGGTATCTGCAACATTTTGTTATGCTGCCTTTTTTTATTATTTTAGTGACTGGGTACCCGGGGAGCCCCCTAGTGAGGGCGGTGATATGTGTGTTCACGCCTCGCGCTGTACCGCCGGCAAGTATAAGGCGACAACCTGTACCAGTACAAGATACTTCCTGTGCTCCAAGGAAGGCCGTAAGTAAATTCGGACAGTTCTTCCTCCATCTGGTGTCTTAAGGATGAAAAACAGTATGAGTTCTCTCGCTGAATAAAAACCACGGGAATATCTGGCAGCAGACGAGGATGGTGGTTCATCAAGGGTATCAGTTTGAGAATTTAATATGAATTGTTACATGTAGGTCACATTAAAAAGATGGCAATATTTCTCAGCCTGGAATTTGATAAATGTCAGATTTTATTAACACACTATAGCATTGTAGTAAACTGGTACATCATTAACTTAAACAATGAAATATTTCTGCTTACTGGCTCCAAAAGTTTAGATCAAGCTGTTATTTTCTAATATTCAAAATACAATCTATATTATATACCGGAGATTTCGCATTATAAAAAAGTATTTATATTATATATATATTTTAGGAGTCATTCTAACACATGTATCTTGACCGGACATGAAGCTTCTGCCCTTTAAAAATTGAAAGGCTTAAACATAATGTGACCATATTACTTTATGCACAAAAGCCTTGGTGTTAACTGGCTGACCTGCCATTTTACACTTTAATCTGATTTCAATTATTTTGGTGCACCCTATCATTCTGAATGGTATCGCAAAAGTTGAACTTTACCAAAACTTTATGTCATTTTAGAAAAAAATAGTAAAATTAAATAATCATTGAACGTATCGTGCTTCTCTGAAGAAAGATTATAAATTTGGATATATGAACATTAAGTTTTATATAATGAAACCCGCAAATGAATAAACGCACCTATGCATGAATGAATATACTAACTATATATGTATGATTAATAGGAAATGGTGGATGGAGCTCGTGGTCGTCATGGGGATCATGCAGTAAATCATGCGGGACCGGACGTCAGAAGAGAACGAGGTCATGCAACTCCCCGACAACGATTAGCCCTGGAAACTCGTGCGTTGGAAAGAGTGATGAGTACAGACCATGTAACACACAATATTGTACAAGTATGTACCAGACTAGTATATAAAAACCCCCGTAGTCGTTCATAATTGAATGATCTGTTTCGTATAGTCTCATCTGGGTTGGAAATATCTCAGAACGTTTCTCCAAGAAAAAACTGTTAACATGAAAACATTGATAACATCATTTTTTAAACTAGCGAACAACACGTATAATTAATTATGATAGATAATTTTATTTACTATCTAGTCCATTGTTTAGTCCATTGGTGCTTTTCATATACTGATTGTATCGCTTAAAATAATAATTTGACGATAATTATTGATGTCAGGATGCAATCAAATTATTAAGTGAATTCAGATGATAGAATGTTAGTAGAATGTTTGTAATTTATCTAATTGAACTTGTAACCTGCTACTGAATTTATATCAGAAGTCGCAAGTTCCGCTAATTATGATATTTAAAATGACCGATGCTTGCCAGTCGAAATGACTGAAAAGAGCAAAATCATAATGTAACTGGGTATATCGGTGCCCTTAAAATGCCATAAGATCACAGTGCACAAAAGTCGCTTTATGTGTAGACAGGATAGCACAATTAAATTAAAATCCATATTCATTACTTTAAGTTATCCCACTAAAAGCCAACACCAATAATTTTTTTTCTATCGACCAATGATAGTATTTATTAGATAAGCCTGTCACATCTTTACAGCTGGTTGGGGCGTGTGTACGGTATGGGGAGATCCGCATTACATGACCTTTGACCGGCAGCGTTATTCGTTTATGGGCGGTGACAAGAGCGACCGTGAATGCAAATTCCTCCTGGCGGCGACTTGTAGAAACAGCCCCTTGCCTCAGTTCAAGATCCTGGGAACGAACGATCATCGCGGTCAGCCATCCGTGTCCGTCCCAAAGACCGTGGAGCTTCACTTCAGAGGTCACGTGATCAAAATGGATCACCATGTTCGATCTTCAGGGCAAATCTGGGTAAGTTTCCCTTTCATAATATTTTAGTAAATCCCAAATATTGTCTTTTTTGGGGGGATTACCCATGATTCCGTAGCAGGGGCGTAGCCAGGATTTACCGAAGGGAGTTGAAGGTGATGGACGGTGGGGGGGGGGGGGGGGGGGCTACAGGAATACCTGATGATTCAACCGAAGATTCAGCTCAGAATTAAATATTCTTATAACGATAATGCACAAAACAAGAGAATTATTGACAGACAATTGATAAAATTTGGGAATGGATAAAAAGAGTAAATCGTTTAAATTAGCTCATTAATTATTAGTTTGGAACCCATGATTTCTAATCTACTGTTTCTTAGCTATCTCATTACAGATTCAGAAATAAGGACAGATCTTTGTGTTAACATTGCAGATGTTAGTCTACAGTAATGGCATTAACTTATATTTTCATGTCTTTTTAATTATTTTCATGCCTTTTTTTCTAGCGTACAGTAAATTTAACTTCTGTTTTTATGATGCAAAGTCGGAGGACCCCCCCCCCCCCCCCCCCGCCGCACCCCGATAGATACGTCCGCGCCGAAGCCTCGAAATGGATAAATGCACACTGATTCATGTTAAACAATACTTCTTTAAGGTGGATGAACTGAAGGTGAATGCGAACAACTACCGTGGCATCGAGGGTCTGGCAGTGTCTCGAATCTTCCCTCATACCGTACGTCTGTCCATCAATGATGGCGTCGTGTATGTCCAGTATGACGGCAAACAATCGGCTAAGATCGGAGTGGACAGGTGTCTCAGAAACTCTAACAACGGTCTGTGTGGCATGTGTGGTAACTACGACGGAAATTCCGCCAACGACCTGTATCTTCGGGACGGTTCGGTAAATGCAAACCCTAACTTGATGGGATGGAGCTACCAAGTACCCGGGACAGACGGACAAATGTAAGTTCCAGTGTTATTTTGGAAAGGTTCTGTTATTATAGTTTGACCATGAAGAACAGAACAGCTGGTACCTTATTCAGTCCACAAAGGTCAAGCATTCAAGCTGTACTAAATTATTTGTCAAAGCATTGCATAAAAACAATCTTATATGATTTACAGTATAATATAATTTATATTTAATAATAATAAGTTAGATATTAAGATATTCCTGAGCGTTTCCATCAGAAATCCATATACAGCTAAAATTGGCCCGTCTATTTGTTACCCTAAACCGGCCGAAACGGGACATGACAGTGGGCCGTTTTGACTGCCTGCGTCTGTCAGATGTGCTACCTTACAGAATCCACACCAATTTGCCACTTCCACTTGCATGCAATCTAATTCCTGGCAGCATGATAACATCGCCGGCCTGTCGCAACACCGCTGGCCATTACTGGCCTTCACCTAAGCTCATTGCCACAAAGGCGCATATAAATTGGTTCCGTATCGACCACCAGACGTCACTACCTTACGGGTCTGGGAAGTAAGCGACCTTCGCGGCAATATACCCTTTCTCTGCTACTGGCCACAACGGAGCCAAAATTTCTATTATGTTATCGTACGCATAGTCATCAAGCATTGAAAACTGAGAATAAAGGTAGGCTTAGGACGTGGCCTATTGGTCGAAGCAGTACGTATTCTACGGAGCAGAAGGGTCCAGTTCAAAACAGGTATTAAAGTGTATGAAAGGCAAGATTATTGAATCTCGATAGAATCTTTTATTACCTCTGGATTACTCGCAGCCCTTTCAATAAAAATCCTGAAATCCATAAAGTTTGATTATAACATATTATCCTTATAGTAATTTCAGCCCAATTCAACAGATATTGCAACCAACAGGCTATGGATATATGTTTAAAGAATAAAACTATAACAGTATAAAACAACGACATTTTTTATTTCCTGAAATGACTGGTTTATTACTAGGTTTTATGTTTATAATATCGAAAGGATTAACCTTTTGCAGGTGTCCGACAGACCACACCCCTCCTTGCACGAACAAGACCTGCTCGCTCAAGTCAGAATGCTCGCCCCTGAAGTCAACGTCCGCTTTCGGCAGCTGCGTGTCGTACCTCCCGCGTTACGACCAATGTGCCACGGACATGTGCTGCTCTGCTCAGAAACCCGACCGCTGTGAAATGTTCAGAGATTACGTAGAGACCTGCGCAAGTGTTGGTTATCAAGTACCCGAGACGTGGGAGTCAAGGGCAATTTGTAAGTCCATTATATTGTATATAGGAAACTTTATATCTAGACCTAGGTTTCACGTGATTGATTTAAAATAATCCCAATCCCGAATGTATTATCATACATCTACAATAAAAAAAAAAATCCATAAAAAACCTTGTACTCAGGCACAGGCGCTTAAATGCCTATAAACAACAGAAATATCGTGTTAATGCGAAGAAATTTCTTTCAAAAAAGGGGGACGTTTAGGTCTGAAACCTACTGCGTCAGAATACTTTATTTTTTTAATTTATACCTTGACAAGCCATATATACCATGTTTATGTTTATAGAGATTTAAGCGCCCGTGGCTCATATTCACAAACATGGGTTTTAAGCTTTACATGTATACCAAAATGTGAAATAATGGATGTCATTGCAAACCCATGTAATAAAAAAACTGTGTATTCTAAAACCTAAATCCATTAGGGACTAATACCAGCTGTTTTATTTTTTAATTTAAGTGTTTTTAAATTTCATTTGTGACAGAAATATGCCATAAGCTGAAAGATAATCTTCAAATGGCCATTCGTTCTAAAATTTAAAACATTGTTAAAGCAACTTTATATAGAGATCTACAAAATGCAATATATATATATATATATATATATATATATATATATATATATATATATATATCTTGAAAGGTCCCCCGCCATCCTGTCCTGGCAACTCAACATACGTAAAGGGTGCCTCAGCGTGTCAGCAAACATGCGGGGGAGTTGTTGACGGCTGTGAGAACGTCCACGTGGCCGGCACGTGTGTGTGTGACGAAGGATTAGTGTGGCACGGGACGGAGTGTATCCACCGAGGATCCTGCGGCTGTGTGGACGATAATGGAGAAGTCCACCCAGTTAGTAAAATGCCGACATTAGTTCAACTAAAGTAGATCATTTATCAAATGGAGCGCCATTAGCCTTCGTTTGTCCTACTTGTTCCTAAACTCGATGATCCTCCAAGTTTTTGCACAGGCCCTTGAAATCATATTCCTATCGTGGCCCTGTGCAAACTGCCCCGGTTGTAATTCACATAAAGGAGTGGTTAAGTGTAAGAATTTATGGAACAAATGTTGAGTGACCACTTTAGTAGGGAGCGTACATATTGAAAAACATTAATATTTTATCAGGTTGATTCAACGTGGGTGGACAAATGCTGCCAACGTGAATACCAGTGTATCCTTGACGGAGATGGAAACGCCGCCATCAAAACCACGGAACACCAATGTCACAAATACGCCACGTGTCAGAAAATCGACAGCCGCTACGGTTGTCAGTGCTCCCCAGGTCACCATGGAGACGGATACAACTGCAGCGGTGAGTTTTTCTACAGTACCACCTCAACCATTAATGGAAAAAAGGTAACATTACAATTGGCCCTTAAAATATCCTAGAAATTCGTTTCTTGGTATCACGCTAGCATTTGGCCTTTCCCTGTGTTATCAATGAAATAAAGTGTCTCTGTATTCCATGCAGTTCTCACTAACTTTTCTTGGTTCCTGTGACCATATGTTAAACTAGGGATTCAAAACGTATTCCATAAAAAATTTGATTAAAACGTGGGCAATAAATAAGAATAAGAGTGAAAACATGTGCAACGATAAGGTAGATAAGGATTCCAATGGAATCGCCGCTCCTTATTTATTAATTATTATTTTTTGTGATTGGTCACCAAGTACTCGGTATCAACAAAGCTATTTGCTGCTTAAGTGCTGAATTTAATCATTAGAGAATTCATTCGACCCCTCAAATCAAACATTTTGACCAAAGAGTCCAAACAGCATTTATTCTTTTTGTTTGCCTTAAGGAACATTATACTTTATATGATCATTATACTTTAAATTTCAATGACAAGTAATCAAATCTAAAGAGGTAAATAAATGCGTATCGTTTCTGTTTTATTTCAGAGTTCCAGTGCCCCGACAACAAACATTCTTTGTACAGGGACCCGGAAAGCTGTCGCCATTACTACCGCTGTCATGAAGGAAACGGGACCCACCATCAGTGTAGCTCTGTCCTGAAGTACAACCACACGCTCAGGGGATGCACGCTCATTACAAAGTGTCCAGGTACGTAATGTTATATTATCATTTCACAAAGATAATTATTGTGTCTCGATCGTACTGACGGAATATGTTCATATGCTCTGAATGATTTTAATTAGGCTTGCCTAGTCGTAATGTGTAATTCCTCCGGCTGAGAGAGCCATCAAATTTAATCTTGATGTGGAGCAACCCTTAAATCAGTTACTGCCACCTCGCGGCAAATCATATGACTAATCCTTGAACGTCTCTCTGATCAACTCTTTAATTTGTGGTAAAAGCTGGCACTGAGTTACGTCTGTGGGTGCATGGAATCGTGTTTAATTTATGCCTTTTAGTAGAAAACAAAAACACTAAAGTCCTGTCAGGGCTAGATTTTAACAAATTGGCCACGTTTGACAAAAGAGCTTAAACCCAGGCAAACTGACAAACAACATACGCACAAAACTCTTTAAAATACGGGAACTGTGTATAGTTAATAAACTCATGATGTTCAATAGGCGCACATTTTAGAGAGTACAGGACTGTTTAATTGCAAAAGTAGGTCAGCATCCCGCGAAAACTACTTATGAAAAGACGCGCCATTTTAAGAGGGTTCAGCTACAAAATCAAAATTGTAAAAAAGTAGTCCATTCTATGAAATGTTCCCTGATGTAAAATTCAACGCCTCGTTGTTAAAAAAAAAATTTAAAAAAAAATTCATCAGTATTTCATTCTGCAGTATCCAAGCATATAATACAGTGACAAATCTTTCGTGATTAAATTATATATAGAATAAGGGTGTTTTTTCAAGAACAGAATTATTAATCTATTAATTCAACAGGAGCATCAAAATCAACAGGAGCATCTAAACTTTTGCTCTGCCTTCAGGCATTTTCATTGTATCCAAACAAGTACTCCCGCCGTTAATGGTTAAATTTATATGGCCGAGTCTAAATGGAATCACGCCAAGTTTTTATCAGACAAGTGTCGATGCTGTCAAAAGTTGTCTGCTTCAGATAATTGGCACTGGCCACAGTCTGTGACAAAAGATCGCTTTTATCTTTAATACGTACATCTACTGGGACGCTCAGGCCCCACCGCCGAGCGTCTCAAACATGTTTCGCCCGCCTCTGACGGTCTGAAAGTCCTGATCGACTATTGTATAATCAAATATGTTTATAGTTGGTTCGGTTTATATATATATATATATATATATATATATATATAAATGTGTGTGTGTGTGTGTGTAAATGTGTGTGTGTGTAATGAAAAATTTACTTAAACGTCACAGAAGCTTAATGATGCCATTTTATCACAGATTCTTGCAAGCAGAACACCGAACCAGAGGAAAACCAACTTCTGGCCAAGAGAAGAGTGTCGGACTTTGACTGTCCAGCGGACAACGGTTTCTTCCCAGTGGTCGGAGCCTGTACCAAGTTTTACGCATGCGCGGACGGCATCCCGACAGAAGCTGAGTGTCATCATGACTTCACGTTCAGCAAGTCACGTGGCATGTGTGTGTCATCTGACGAAGAGCCGTGTGCAGAGTAGTGGACTGGGGCTGTTTATTTAATTCTTTACTAAGAGACATTCAATGCCGGATATTTTATTTTGTTTACTTAAACCCTATATGAATTCTTATTATACATACTACACGTAGGCTTTTTTTGCTTCTGTTACAAACGTTCCAGATGTTGAATAATCAACAATGTTGACAGTTTTAAATTTATTACATTAAAAAATGTTAATTTTTATTTTCTAAGAGGTTTGAATTTTCAACAAATAATTTCCGCATAGCCCCGGGTGACTTCGATACTATCACGTGACTCACAGTATTCATTAGAATGCGTCCAATATATGTAAATAATGTTTTAAGAGTAAATAAAAAGTGTAAATAAATGAATATGGGTTTATATATTTCAAATATATGTTAAATACATTTAATGAAATATGATCAAACATATACCATAAGCTACATGTAACATGAATGTCCGACTGATTATAAACCATTATATTTTTGTTGAGGAAAATAGCACCATGAACGTTATGCTAGTGGATTTCGGACATGATGATCCATAGCTGGTTTGATTCCTGCAAAACAAAGTAGTGAAATATTAAGAAAACTTTCGAGATTTGCTCTAATGACAGCTCTAATGACAGGTTATGGTTTTAACTCGTCCCGTTCATATGAAACATGAGTTTAATTAAGCTAGATGGTACCTTTATCCCTCCTCAACATGCCACTCGTCTATATATAGCTTTTTATCACTTAACCCTGATTTGTTGTTTTGAAGGTGTTTCTGAAAGGATGACCTTCAATTCTTTTCATTTCCATACTTATATATATATATACCGAACTGTCTCGCCAGTGAAGCTTGCTCGACATTCGTTACGTAACAGATTGGATAACAACAATAAAAAAATTCGCAGCGGAATCCAAAGAAATAGTCAGAAATAGCAGTCATACGAAATTAGGTGACTAACAGACTTCGTTCCACATTAAATTTTGTTTCCTTCCCCAAGAGCAGTTTACAACCCCGCTTCTGGTTGTACAAGTAGAAACATTCTTACTATCTTACTTATGTCGTTTCCAATCAGCCCAAGGACAAAAAAACGACACTTTAGAGAGATACAGTTATAGCTAGAAGTTCTCATAATGGCGATAATTAATTTGCTCATAAAACTTCATTAAATGGTAATTTGAAACTGGTCATCATACTCTTCTACCATGAGAACATAGGTGTAGACACATTAACCTCTAAAATTGGACAGTAACTAAGATGGATCTGAGCAAATTTTATTTGAATATTACAAATTTAAAAAAAAATCACCAAATGATAATTTGAAACTGTTCATCATAATCCTTGACCATGAAAATATGGATGTAGACACCTAAATCTCTAAGACAGAACAAGAACTAAGAAAGATGTGAGCAAAAATAAGAAGTTCGAATCATGGCGACAGCTAATTTGCATATCAAATATACATGAACTCCTCTACCATGAAAACATTGATGTAAAAACCATAATATGTAGATAGGACAAGAAGTAAATGAGATATGAGCCAAATAAGAAGTTCCCATAATGGCGACAGCTCATTTGTATATTAAAGGGTTTTACGCGAAACGCTCGAAGATGTCAGGACGACACCCTCTGTTATATTATAAGTAGATTCCAAAGGTCATGAACTGCAAAATAAAATTTATGGGAATCCCAATGCACGGTTCTCCTATCTAAATGCCGGACTAAACAGCTAGCCTAAACAAAGATATCTTTCTTTGATAACTTCTATTAAACTCATTCGTGTATACAGATTCACGGAGCAAATCAAACTTTACTGGCCTGTAAACACCACTCTAATGTCCTCATGAATGTGAGCGAGCTTGGCACTTGCGATCTCAGAGTAACATCAGTCGTCTTTGTCAGGTGGCTTTTGTCTAGTTGACACATTTGTCAGTTTCTCCTTTTCCTTTAAAAAAATGACACGTTATGTCAGTTTCTCGCTTTCTGTTTTGACGTTAGATTTATATCAGTGTGTCGTTTTCATCTTTGACACGTTGACATCATCATGTTAGTTTCGCGCGTGCAACTGAGAAACTGACAAAAAGTGCCAGCTTTTCAAAATACGCTTATTTCCTCCGGTAATGCTACTCAAGTAGCTAAAACTAAATGTAACCGTTTACTTGTCCTCTGGTACCAAGCAGGCAAACTAACCCTAGACTGGCCCAGTTGATGCAATGGTTAAAACATAATTCCTACAAATATCAGAGCCATAACACTTACTCTTGCTGTGTCGCAACGCTTAGAACAGGTACTACCACCTAGCAGCAAATTATATAACTAAATCACAGATTACCCCTTTTCACAGGTAGGATTTTTTTTTCATATTTTCGGGGTTTTTTTTTATCATTATCCATGCATGCGTGGTATTGTACTGCTATTGTAAAATCCCTGTAACATACGTCGCACAACAGGTATAAAATATGTATGAGGGATAAAATTAGAAATATTTCTTGGATAGTCTTGGTTGTGTTGTACAATACCCATGTGTTTTGCGATCGAAAGCGCTGTGGTAGACCCTTGTCGTACATTTATGAGCATGTTAATTGTTTAGCTCAGCTCCCCGAGGTTCGAAGTCACCCCCCCCCCCCCCACCCATGCAAAAGGAATTTGCGCCGCTAGTTCTTGATACAGTTTTCTATACTTATGTATTAATTGGTTTATTTAAGCTGAGCATAATGGATAATGGGTTCTTTGTCTTATAGTTTTAACTGATGGATGCTCATATTTATAAAAATGATACGAGTTCAAATATATTTCCCTGTCCAACCGTATCTGTTAACTGATTTGATAAAAATGGGTCCCAAGGCAAAAATGGGGGGGGGGGGGGGGGGTCGAACCCATCAACAAGCCCTTTTCAGTTCTGGTACTACTACTACTACTACTACTACAACTAATAATAATAATAATAACAATGTTATCACCTGTGAACCCAGCACCCAAAGGGGGTAGTGTATTTTTTAAAGTATTTTTTAGGAGTGTGAGGGGGAGGGGATTTGTATTGGGAGAAGATATACCTTTCGTGCGTTGTAGAAAACTTTTACTACTTTCATTCAAAACTCAGATAATATTGAGATATGTTGGATACGCAAACAAGGTATATTTCCTGTTTAGAAACCAACAAGAAGTAAATATCTTTGCCTTAGAATTCTTTTATGTAAAATGGCCCCCTTATCCCTCATCGAATTTCGCCCATGTCAGGAAAAAAGATATACTGTTTCAGGTCTGTAGATTAGATACTGCTTATATCAACTGCCGACAAGTAAATATAAGCACCTCTCTAAGACCTAAGACCTCTAAGTGAGTGAAAACAAATCAATTTTTTTTTTAATTTAAGGAAAATCGAGTCAGGAAAGTTCTTAAACCGAAACACGGAAGTCGGGACTTAAAGATACCGGCTAATTATTCAAGGATAGTGTCGCCTTATATTAAATATAGACTGTTCTACCGGCAGGCGTCTATTGAAATTTGGTGATCCTTTTTTTTCAAATTAAATATGTTCACAAAATTCGAGAATAAAATTAAATGTAAGGTAAATTTCATCTGGAAACCAACATTTATATTTTCTAGTTCTTCTGAATGTTGTTGCCAAGTAACATGGCGTCCGTCTGTCATGAGTTTTTTGTCATTTCTTACATTTTAAAAAATATTTATGATACAAACACCCGGTCAGGAGCATTTAACCATAGTTGTTTGAACATTGTAACCAGTGACCTTGACCATCACCATTTGGCTTTAGATGTTGTAAAAAATTGGCTGTTTTCTCAGATTGCATTACTAGAATATATGCAAAGGTATGGTTTTGGTTAATTATAATGAATTAGGCCTATATTTGATTTAATCCTTGCTTACTTTTAGGAATCTGCGAAATTAATGAATCAAAACCAATTGTGTATGGGCATCCTAACAGACTAATGATGAGGAGTGTCATTTCTATGTAGGTTAACAGGCTGATAACACAATCACAGGGGCGTTATATGGACCTTTCCCCAGCATGAATTACATACAGTTCATAAATTTATATACAAAGTAATCCAGGAATCGCATATATTCTACGAATAGAGCAGGTGAATAGCTGGCTTTAAGTAGGACCCAATACATAGGACAAGTATGTGTCAACACAGAGACACATTGATTGACACATTATATGTCTACCACATGTTTATTGAGACACGTGGATCGAGACAGATGTGTGTAAACACATAGACCCATGGATTGAGACAGAGATGTGTCAACACACAGACACATGGACTGAGACAGAGATGTGTCAACATACACACATGGATTTAGGCAAAGATGTGTCAACATACACAGACTGGATTGTGAAACTGTGTCAACACAGAGACTTTGGATTTAGACAGTGATGTGTCAACACAAAGACACGTTGATTTATATATAGATGCGTCAACACAAAGATACGTGAAGTGAGACTGTGGTGTGTCAACACACAGACACATGGATTAAGCTATAGATGTGCCAACACACTGACACACGCAGTGAGACAGAGATGTGTCAACAATCAACACACAGACACATGGAGTGAGACAGTAATGTGTCAATACACAGACACATGGAGTGAGAGAGTGATATGTCAACAAACACACATGGATTAAGAGACATATTTGTCAACACACAGACACATGAAGTTGGACAGTGGTGTGTCAACACACAGACAAGTGGAGTGAGACAAATATGTGTCAACACACAGACACATGGAGTGAGACAGTGTTGTGTCAACATACACACATGGATTTAGGCAAAGATGTGTCAACATACACAGACTGGATTGTGAAACTGTGTCAACACAGAGACTTTGGATTTAGACAGTGATGTGTCAACACAAAGACACGTTGATTTATATATAGATGCGTCAACACAAAGATACGTGAAGTGAGACTGTGGTGTGTCAACACACAGACACATGGATTAAGCTATAGATGTGCCAACACACTGACACACGCAGTGAGACAGAGATGTGTCAACAATCAACACACAGACACATGGAGTGAGACAGTAATGTGTCAATACACAGACACATGGAGTGAGAGAGTGATATGTCAACAAACACACATGGATTAAGAGACATATTTGTCAACACACAGACACATGAAGTTGGACAGTGGTGTGTCAACACACAGACAAGTGGAGTGAGACAAATATGTGTCAACACACAGACACATGGAGTGAGACAGTGTTGTGTCAACACACAGACACATGAATAAAGATAAAGATTTGTCAACACATAGACACATAAGGATGGAGAAAGATTCGTGCCCATACTCAGGGTATTATATTTGGATAAAATATTTTAATTCGTGTGTATTACGCATATAATATTTCCGCCTACACATCGCTTAAATATGCAAGCCTTCGCCATTGGTGCTAACTTTTGTGGGTGCTACCCAAACAAGCATATATTCCCGCATAAGCTACTCTATTTTTGTGTCTTTTCTTCAATGACATTCCTAATACGGATCATGTGCTGGATCCACACCAAAATCTATTCGTTTCGCCATTGGCCCATCCAGAGAAAAAAATGCCCTGAAAATTTCATAAGATTATGTTCAGGGCTGTGAGAGTTAGGCTGTGAAAGGATATGAACGCAAACCATTTTTGCGGAGGCAAAAGGCGAAAGGCGGATGTTTTTTGACCTCACAGTGTGTTCTCGCTGACCCTTACCTGGCGATTTATAGGGGATGCGTGTGACAGGGAGTACACGATATGATCATCCAAGGTTTGTTAACCATGATCGTGAGCGTACATTAGGCTCCGAACATGTTGTATAACATTTACTATAGTGTCATAAAGGAGTTCATAATTGCCATAACAGACCATAAATGTAACATTACTTCAGACCCACCTTTAATAATGCATTACTTCGCACGTTATCAGAAATCATGACAAAGAACGTGTTATATTTTTACACATAATTAGCAATATGATGTAATATTGCATGCTTTTCTTTGTCACGTACATGTCAGTGACACATATATACTTTCATAAGGTGAGATGACAAAATAGTGAACGCCCTAGAAGAGTGATTATTTTATGTTAAACATGTAAACAGGTATTTCCTTATAAATCTAAATTATTTACTCCAAATTTTGTCTAGTTGGTAATATCGAATGGCTTAGACGAAACAGTTTTATTTAACTGAATTCGATAAATTCATATCAAAAGAATAACCTTTTCATAATTTTTCAACTGAGGAGCAATATGCCGTTAACTTACATATTAATTTAATATTAGGTATTTATTGAAAATTCGAGACGCAGTAAACCAGAACTAAACTTAAATGTGGATTCTTGACATTTGGGCCTGGACAGTCGTATGTTGAGTGTTAACATGCACGATATACTTATGAACTTATATACTTGGCGAAGATTGCCCCCCCCCCCCCGCGTCTCTCTCTCTCTCTCCCTCTCTCTCTCTCTCTCATAGAAACTTTTTACTCACTGTTGTTACAAATATCATGGGACCAATTAATGTTCAAAAGATATATTTTCAGAAGCGCAGTATTGAAAGATACACAAACAGTATGTATCTTACATAAATCTTAAACATGATAACTGATATATTCAATTGAATACATGTCAACCAAATGATAAACGCATATATAATGGTTTTATTATGGTTTATATTAATGGCTTGCTTCTTACACACCTTACGGTTCTGTATTAATCTAGTTATAGCCTCAAAGAAACATTTCATAATTTACCAGCCCCTTTTCTTGGTGAGGTTTATAAGTTTCCATCTGCCCTATTTACCCTTTCTTTTTTCATGAATCCTTATATAAAATACCATGGAGCCCACAAACACACTGATGTGGCTTTATGTTCCGAATTCTTCAGTATTTGTACTTCCCATTACATTGAAGTCTCTTCTGATAATAATCTACTGATTTGATAGTTATAAAAAGAACAGTACAACAAAAGCTTAAATATTAAATATGTGGGCAGATTTATGGTGAAAAAAAAAATAAAGTAAGAATATATACTAACGTAAATAAAATTCCCCGGGAAAATCCCGGCTAGTCGTTTATATATAACTGTGTATTCTGGGTGACAAATTTTAAATACATTACAATCAAATATAAGGTTTTAAAAAATAGGGTATTACTTCTTTAGTTACTTCTAAAACAGTTTATTATAAAGCATTCAATAATTAAAAAATTGTGACCGAAATCGGTAATTCTAATTATTTATTTATTTCACTGCCAATATATAAACTTTGCTCTCTGAATAGCAGGGGATGATTACAATGACCAACCTCTCTTGCTAAAAAGTGTTAGGAAGGGGCTGGGGTTATACCCCATCCCCCTGTATTGACTCCCCTGTTTGATATCAAGATGTATGCTCTTCTAGACAACTACGCTCCTAAGGCAAGGGTTATGCAATGCAGTCGTCCCAGACATCCTTCCGTGTATCCTTTCCTGTTTTTATGACAAGGTTATCTGGGCAGAATAGCTGGGTGCGCACATAATTGTAATCAGACCTTTGATATAACATTGTGCATCCAGCCAAAATTTTAAACATGCGACACCCGCTCTCGTTGGTCAGATAACACCGTTTCTGGCATAGGCCAAGAATCAGATCAATGTGTTCCGGTGACTGCAGTGTATAATCGCTGCGGGAGGAACGTAGCAGAGAATAGATCAGCAACTGAAAACATGTCCGTGTTTAAAACTCACATTTATAACAGTTCCATTTCAGTTTATATTTCTTGCAGCAAGGACAGCCAAGCAGTTTGGAGGCGTCACAAGTCCCGCTCATCTTGCTGTAGGAGAAGCCGAGTTTCTGGACGGCCTTTTCCGTACAGTCCCTTGGTTTTGACTCGGTGGTTTTCTTGGCATTACATGTTTTGTCTGTACTCCTTGTCTTCCATTTGATACACATCTTATGTTTGCAGGATGTCTAAAGAAAACAAATAAAGAACGTAAACTTTGCAGTTCCTTCACTGACATGAAAATAATGACTTATTTTATTATCGTCCGCACTATCCTCTGTACCTGTCTCATTGCTCTTATTAGACAATAAAATTCGATATGTTGAAATATATATTATAAATTAGCTGTTCTACGTTGGATCGGAACGAACCCAGCTCTGGACATGGACAGACTGTAGACAGGGAGATTTAAATAATGCCTTTTAAGGATATCCCAAGCTATCCGACAAAGGACATAATATATATAATTTCAATATGGACTTTAGATCTGTGGTACTACCTACCGACGGAAAATTTACTGGAGGCTTTTCAAATGGCGTTTTCCCTCCGTCAGACGTCGTTATTGTTTCTGTAAGGAAGAATTATTGCACGTTAGGAGGAACTATTTACATACCAGATAAACATGTATTAATATTCATGCAGTTTAGTGTTTCCTCATTCGGATATTATGGTATTTGCCAATATTTAGTTCTTAAACCGTTTCCTTACTCCTACACATAAGTTGAAATAAACTTGAACAGGGTGAAATGAGTGATGCAAAACAAATGTCATATCGCACGCAACCTGTTAGCCAAACCGCACATATTCATAAATCAAGAATGTTCAAGCATGTGTCTTCTGTTAAGTCTGTTTGCCGGCTGTACTGCTAGGGATCTTTTGTATTAACTCTGTATGAAGTAACAGCGTGGGATAATATCCATTTTATCGAAGTTCTTTATATGACCCGGAGCGTTAATAGCAAACACCGTTTAAAACCGAACAACTGGTTTTGAAACGAGTATACAAAAAAAAACGATTTTTTTTTTTAATTTAGACATAACAATCTGGTTGTTTTTAATTATAAAGATTTTGTTTCTTAATATGTCGGTGTATCGGAAATATCAAAATTCGTTTAAAGAGGTCTTTCATGTCATGATTATTTTCACAAGGTGTTTTGATTTTCAGGCCTGAGCACCTCAGCAATAACATCACATATATGGAGGCTACTGCTGGTTTAGTACGTAAGTGGATGGCCAACAACAGCTTCAAAATGAATGATGATAAAACAGAGGTGATGCTGATTACACCTTAACATTTTGCGACAAAGATTAAATGTCCAAATCTTATAATCGGCGAACATAAAGTTCAACCATCTCAGTGGATTTGAAGCCTTGGTGTTTATTTTGATTCTCATTCCACCATGGAGCAGTATGTGAACACCATATGCCGTGTGGCCTATAAAATAAAAGCGTATATGGATCAACGCTCTCTTGAGCGCCTGATCCACGCTTTTGTCACCACCAAGTTAGATTATGGAAATGCTTTACTTCTTGGGTATCCGGCTTCATTAATTCAGAGGCTTCAGCGAGTTCAAAACAGCGCAGCCCGTACACTTAGTGGATGTGACAAGTATGATCATATTACACCTGTATTGCGGGAGCTGCACTGGCTCCCTGTAAGTCAGCGTATTAAATTTAAGGTGGCCATACTACTTTTCAAGACCAAACATCGCATGGCCCCGGTCTACTTACAGGATATAATTAATTCGTACACACAATTTAGATGCCTCAGATCGGCCGATCATGACTTACTTTTTGTTCCACATACAAAGTCCTCCATGGTTGCTCAAAGAGCATTTTGTGTGGCAGGTCCCACTTTGTGGAATTCATTTCCTTTAGAGCCTAACTGCTTTTAAAAAAATGCTTAAGACATACTTATTTGTGCAATTTTTCGATTAGCTGTGATTTTGATTATGTGCAGATTTTCAATTCTATACCGTAATTTTATCTACACTTTTATAGATTTAATGTCGTTTATTGGTTTAGTAAAATAGGTAATGTATATTAATAGATTATGTGCATGTTTTATCTAGCCTAAGTAATATTTAAATGTTTGTCTTAATTTTTATTTAATGAATATTTTTTTCTCATAGTCATTTTTATGCAAATGTTTGCTAGTAATAGCGTTTTAGAGCACAACACTGTGGATTTTACGCTTTACAAAATAAAATATTATAATTTTTTATTATTATTATTTTTAACTTACTTAATAATTATTAATAATATAATTTGGTAGATTTGATATAGAAATTATGTTACTTGAAATATTATAGGATTTTTAATGAGTTAATTTCTATATCAATATTTGGGTCAAGATTTTATTATGATAATATTTCTTAAGTCCCCAGGAGTTGCAAAGCACGGACAAAAAATCCCGGTTCCATGTTATTAATCTTATTTGCGGATGTATCACAAGCTTGCAGGTAAAGTCAGTGGTGGTGGTGGGGGGGGGGGGGGGGGGGTAATGAAAACCCTTCTTGCAGTCCACTATATCCCAAATGGGTCCTCTACCTTTGTGCGATGCCATGTTGCAGCCGGCGAATTCTTGTTTGAACAACTCGGGCATTGCCGCTTGAATCGAGGCTACCAGGGTATATTTCCCTCCCTCGCAGTCCTGTGGGTTCTTGATAACCAGACCAACCAGCCGATCCTCTTTCACAACAGCGGCCCCACAGTCCCCATAACACGTTGCCTGTGTACCCAATATTGCTTTCATACACACGTATTTCTTCCATTTTGCATTAGGATATGGAAATTCCGTTTTGCAATTTTCTATAGCGACGTTCCAGAGTTGTTCCACCAAATACAGATACTTTGGATCGGCCACATCGACACTGGTAAGACCCCAGCCTATTATCGTGGTGGGCTCAAGGTCTTTTGGAACATCTTTCTTCCTGCACGGGAATTTATATATGCTTGCTTCCTTTTTGCGCTGCCCACTCTTAACAATAAGTACCACTATGTCGTTTTCGGTTGCTGAGCTTATTCTCTCTATTGGTATTTGAATGCCTTTGTCGTACTCTCCGATTCCCCATTTCACTCTGAAGATGAACAAAATGTTCTGTTTTAGGATCATTCAAGCTTAAAAATGCACCTTCATGTAATATATATAAATTGTTACGAAGACAAATAAATGGGGGGAAAATCCTGGGCCGATACGGGAGTCGAACCCAGGTCGGTGGCGTACAAGTCCGGCGTACCAACCGCTTAGCTAGAAAAAGCAAGCTTCACCAGCGAAACAGTTCGGTCCGCTCTTTATGTCACCCCGTAACACGCCCCCTCTTAAGAGCGTTCTGGCATCAGAACAAGACTAATTACCCAGGAGTTACACTTTGGTCAGCTTATTCCCTGGGCCACAAAGTTCAATCGTCACGTCGGACAAGCCCCCATTTTGTTACGAAGACAAATCGTTGAGGGGAAAAATCCTGGGCCGATCGGTTTAATCTATGGTATGGATTGGCTCACGCTTGGGATCTGACGTGTAAACAAAGCGATCATGCTAGTCTCGGGCTTTCTCGCCTGGCCGAGCCGTGTCGGCCAACGTGTGAACCCTGATATGTAAAAACACAGCGATGTTGTTCTAAATGTTACCTGTAACGCATGTGTACTGTGTATTATGTATTGTTCTTCAGATTGTTCGGGAAATGGAAACGTTCTCGGCTTGAGATGAGAAGCTTTAAACAGGGGCTGTGTTTTAGAGCCGTGAGAGAGAAAGGTGAGAGAATATTCCAGCGGACATGGAAGAGTGGGACCTTTTCCGATACATGCAGCAGTTAGAGATTTTGTTCAAATTTATGACGGATTTTATATACTCTTCAGTTTGCATTTCGGATTACTGCCAGGATTTCATTTTTGAAATACAGTAGATTGATTTTGTAATTACATTGGACTGTTATTCTCTGAGAAGATTTACGTGAATTGTTCATCTGGCTTATACATTTTAAAGGAGTTATCGCTGTGACAGTGGTGGTATCCAGGTACTGTGCACTATGTTTATTTTACTGTGTGATGGTATTGATTTGCTGTTATACTGTTGTTATACTGTGAAATTGTATTGTTTTAGTGTATTGTAACGTTAGGATTGTTATAAGAATAAATTATAGTTATTTTTAAACAAAAAAAAAACACGGACTTCTTTATTCATTCCCCTAGACATTACACGCTGCCTAGTGTTACAGAATCTGATTTTTTTTATCTCAACTACAAAATTTATGTTCGTCACGACTATGTGATCTGTTGATATTAGGTTCCGTAAAATAAAATTGTGGGCTCGTCTGGGAGGCTTGATAGTTTTGAAAATTTATTTGGCCTTGACCTAGACACATTTTTTACAATACATTATATACAAGATTACACATTGTTTACATCACATTGTATACAGGATTTATCTGAGTTTTTTTTTATTGTTTTAACATCTTAACATGGCAGATTTCAAACCTGAGACATTTGTTGACGATTCCGACCCTGATTAACTTGAACAGTTGACAAAGGAACAGTTATTGCGTTTCGGACAACACTTAGGGCCAAGTGTGAAAAAAGCTTGGTATCATTGCTAAAATCATGCAAGAACTAGTTAGCAAAGGTTTAATTGAAGAGAGTGAAATTGAAACATAAAAAAATGACAGCCTTGTTAGGCAATTTGAATTTAATAAGTTGGAAATGCAACATGAGCTAGCATTAAAAGTTAGGGAATTAGAAAGGCTCTGTTCATGTAAATAAGTAGTACAACTCCTTTATTGGCTCTAATAAAGAGTTTGATGCTACGGAGGCAAATGTGCCGTCTAACTCCAAAGAAGAATCTGTAGCTTGCGGGGTTAAAACCTCAGTTGATTCCCGCGAGGAATTTAATAATGCTAGGTCCGTTCAAAACTCCTGCGAAGAGTATTCTCTAAATAAGGCTAAGTTCTTTTATGACTCTTGCGAGAGTATTTCAAATGAGGCCAGGTCCTCTTATGACAAACAAATGTTTGTTTCTGCTGAGGAAAATTCTTCTGTTGACTCCCATGAGGATTTTGATTCTAATAAGGATATAGATTCCTTTAATGACCCTGAAAAAGAGTTTATTACTGACACTATCAGTGTCAGTTCTTTGTTTGAGGAAACTTAGGTAGGAGATTCCTCTCCTGACTCCGAAATGGAGTTATTCTAGCAATTCATACATGATAGTTTTGTGTCACTTTCAAGTGATTTTTAGACTCTACCCCTATTAGAATGTTGAGGGACACTGATTCAGACCAGACTCTCATGTTAGCAAACACTTTGCCATTTTCTAATAGGTCCTTTACTGGTGCACATGCACTTGTTAATGGTGTGTTTTCAGACAGGCACACTTCAGTTCCGCTTCACAGTATACATTTAAAGTCAGATTTGATTTCTGGGAATATTACTGTGGGCATAAGAACTTCTTTACCTTTTAAGGAAAATCAGTTGCTACTGGGCAATCATCTTGCATGTAACAAAGTGCAGCCTGTACCAATAGTGACAGGAAAGCCGTCACTTGATCAGAACACTGATCCGGAAGGTCGGGAGGTTCATGGTTTGTATCCTTCATGTGCGGAAACTGGGTATATGGCGAAGAAAAACACACATGAGTATAAAGGTCCAGATGATAACACTCTGGGGTCACTTGTGACTCGTCTAACGACTTGCTGGTACAGGATACAGCATTTTCAAGGTCAGAACTTATCGTTGAACAGCATAAGGACCTTGATATTTCATGTTTGTTTCCCAGAGCAGTTTCTAAAGATGAACTGTCACAGAACACAGTTTGTTTCTATGTTAAAAATGGAGTGCTTATGCCTGAACGGCGACCACCTGATGTATGCGCTGATGATGAGTGTGCCATCAAACATCAAATAGTAATGCTAAAAAGTTATCGCAAGGAAAATTTTAAGCATGGCACAAGAGGCTCCTTTGTCTGGCCATTTAGGTTTAAATAAAACGTATCAGAAAGTTAGTACACACTTCTATTGACCTTACCTCAGGACTGATGTTATACAATATTGTTAATCATGCCATACATGCCAGATGGTAGGCAAGCCCAATCAGAATCCTCCTAAAGCCCCGCTTAGGTCTATTCCTGCTTTCGAGGAACCATTTATTCGAATTATTGTTGATTGTGTTGGACCACTGCCCAAAACAATATCTGGACATAAATACTTGCTGACAATTATGTGCGCATCTACCAGGTTCCCTGAGGCAACACCATTGCGCAGAATTAATGCCAAAAGTGTTGTCAAGGCTCTGACGAAGTTTTTTACAACTTTTGGATTACCAAAATCTGTCCAGTCTGACCAAGGGTCTAATTTTATGTCTGGCTTATTCCAGCAAGTTATGCTTGAGCTAGGTATAAAACAGTACAGCCATATAGAAAGTCAGGGCGCCATCGAGCGTTTTCACCAGACATTGATTAGGACTTATTTCTATGACACACAGAAAGACTGGAATGAAGGAATCCACCTATAGCTGTTTGCTGTCAGAGAATCCTTTCAAGAGTCCATGGATTTCAGTCCCTTTGAACTAGTTTTTTTTTATACTCAGTTCTCGGTCCATTAAAACTGCTTAAAGAAAAACTCTTTGTGTGAAAATCCTGGCTCTCTTAGTTTGACTTTCGCACTAAACTACATAATGCTTGTGAGATTGCAAGGTCTAATCTACAACCTGCACAAAGTAAAATGAAAACAATGTATGGCAAGCACACTGTACGTAGGACGTTTAAGCCTGGTGGAAAGGTCCTTGCCTTACTTCCCATCCCTGGCAGACCTCTGCAAGATAGGTATTTTGGTCCTTACATTGTTGACAAGAAAGTCAGTGATTTAAATTACATACTGTTGACACCAGATAGGCGTAAGAACAAACAACTGTGCCATGTTAACATGTTGAAACCATATTATGGCAGAAATAACACATCAGATGATGTACATAATTTTACTGCTGTTAATTGTGTAAAAACTGACCTTGACCCAGTTAAAATGGATACTGATTGTAAGTGTGATGTAGACATTCAGTGTGTGGTACAGTACCATTAAAAAACTCAGATGTACGTGCTTAACAACCTGGATGCCGAACTGTCACAACTTACCACACAACAACAACAAGACCTCAAGAACCTGCTGCGGAATTATGAACATTTGATTAGTGACATTTCAACGAGAACTAAAATATTGTTCCATGACGTCGATGTTGGCACGGCAAGCGCAGTCAAGCAACATCCTTATAGATTGAATCCAGAAAAGCAAAAGTATCTACAGGATGAGATTCAATATTTGCTGGACAATAACTGTATTGACCCTAGTAACAGTAACTGGAGTTCACCATGTATTCTTGTGCCTAAACCTGATGGAAGTTACCGTATATGCACAGATTATCGAAAACTGAACTCTGTAACCAAGACTGACGCGTTCCCGATTCCGAGAATCGACGATTGTATTGATAGGCTCGGTAGCTCCAGATATGTTTCCAAGTTTGACCTGCTAAAAGGATTCTGGCAAGTTCCACTGACAGAACGAGCAAAAGAAGTGCCCGCCTTTGTGACGCCGCAAGGACTGCACCAGTATAAAGTTATGCTGTTTTGCATGAAGAGCTCGCCAGGCATGTTCCAGCGCCTTATTCATATGGTTGTCAAGGACATTCAGGGCCGCGACGAATATATTGATGACCTTATCGTGTACAGCGACACCTACAGAAACATCTGCAGATTTTTCGCGACCTCTTCGAAAGACTCAGTGAAGCACGTCTAACCATCAACTGAGTAAAATCTGAGTTTATTCATGCTCAAGTAAGGTTTTTGGGTCATATTGTAGGGCAGGGTCAAAGAGAACCTGTTGATGCTAGAATAATTGCTATTTCTGCATTCCCTAGATCAGAAAACAAAGAGCAAATAATGCGTTTTCTTGGTATGGTTGGATATTGCAGAAAGTTTTGTCCGAATTTTTCTGCTGTAGCTGAACCTTTGACTAAAAGTTTGTATGGAATGTTCAGTGTGAAAATGCATTTCAGAATTTGATGGGAATTCTGCAAAGCTCACCAGTTTTGGTAGGTCCAGGCTTTTCTGTACCTTTTAAGTTAGCTGTAGATGCTAGTGATACTGCTGCTGGTGCTAAGTTGTTAAAAGAAGGCAATGATGGCATAGATCATCCAATTAGTTATTTTTCAAGAAAGTTTAATGCAAAATAGAAGAACTACTCCACTATTGAAAAAGAATGTTTGGCTTTGATTTTGGCATTGCAACATTTTGACGTTAACTTCATTAGTCAAGCCGATCATTGTCTTTAGTGTTCACAATCCCCTCACGTTCATGAACAAGTTGAAGTGTAAAAATCAAAGATTGTTGAGATGGAGTTTGTTTTTACAGGATTACAATCTTAAAATCAAACACATTAAAGGGGAAGACAATGTACTTGCTGATTTCTTATCGAGATGTTTATGAAATGTTGTAAACAAGATGTTCATGTGATGTTGTAAATAAGATGATTTATAAGATGTTGTAAAAATTTAGCAATTGTGATCGCAAAAAGAAAGTTTTCCGAGAAACTTCCTTCACCTCCAGATCACCTCCTTCCTCCGTTGACCTAGGATACACGTGTAAGTCTTATGTACTATATACTAATATTTCTGTTTAGAAAAATAAAAGTGAAAAAATAGTTTCGAGGATAAACACCCGGTGATTAAAACTGTCCTAAAAAAAGAATCATTAAAATAATGTATTGCTACTTACGTTATTTCGCTTGGGTTCTTCCCATCAACACACCTGGCGCACGTAATTATGGCCGCACTTGAAATAAACACCCCGGTACAGAAGCTTGGGGGGTTGGTGGTTGTGATGTACACCATGGCCTTGTCATAATTAGCTTTTGCCCCTGGGAGTACAGATAAGATATTGATCAATTTTAAACCGACATAGGCGAACTCGCTATGCAGCAAATAAACAATGCTTAGCTAATTAATGGATTAATTATAGAATGTGCCTCTAGATTTGAGTAAATCACTAATATATAACACAAAACACATGTTATACCAAACACAGCTTCAGGCAAACCGACTGGTAAAGTAGACAGCGAGGCGACCGGTAGGTAGCCCCACCTAGCTGTCACTAGCCATTAGCGTGAACAAAGGGTGTACGTCAAGAATATTTAGCCCTTTTGCGGAATTTTTCAGCAAATGGATCACAGGTAATTCGATCATCATCTTTACAAAAGCGTGACGAAATAAAATTCAAATTAGAGGTAATCGTGCTCTAATTCACACTGCACAAGATCGAACTCACAAGATTATGACTGCGTGTAAGGGATTGTGGACGTAAAAATCGGTCAACAACAATGCACCAGGGCTTCTATATACACCATCGGCGTAGGTATAAAAGTAGTGATGAGGATAAAGTATAGTCCACTCAAATATGTTTGAAAATGATTGTTTCAAGGCAAATCACATACACATAGGTGTTTGTGATTAGGCCTTCCGTGACAGTAGAGACAAGTAATCCAGGCCTTCCCACAGTGCCAAACAGGAATAGGTTCGTTTGGAGTAGAAACGACTTCTAGCGAAAGGGTGCCTCCCCTTCAATAGTTTTGTGACGTAATAATTAAATTTTGATCAAATGTTCGGGATGATCCGTAAATCACTATCTGGATCAAGGATTTTTATAAAGAAAATGCTGTATTTCTGACAATGGCATATGGGGGGTATGAGTTGCCTTGTTAATTTTTTTTTGTCACTAGATAGCGCTCAGTGTCAGTATACCATATCGTTCAGTGATTGTCCTGTTGTGTTCATCACACATTTTTGAAAATCTCATGTGTAGTAATGAGTTGCCTTGGCGGAGGTCTGCGCTTATTGAGTGCCTTTATAGTCAGTGTATATAAATACTTATTGCCTGACACATCTACCGACATTAATTAGATGAGAAGAACGTCCGGTATAATTAACCTAACCATGAACTCTATATATGACCTTAATCGCATTTTCATTCAATAAATATGCATAATTTGTGCTAATCTCCGGAACAGAACACATGCACTGATGTAATCCGTATAACAGTTCCCTTGCCTTCATGTTTTTCCGCAAAATATTTATGTGAAGGAGACAGTATACAAAATTCTAGTCCAAAGGTTGCAGGAGCTATTCCGCAGACGGCCGAGTAAATAATATCTTACCTTGAATTACATTCGTACCAGACAAATAATCTTAAATATTGGAAATAGAGTGCGATTCGGCGGCCTATTGGAAAACACTTCATAATTATTACGGTATATTTATCACATGAGAACAAAGATATAGAAAATCCAGCTGACGACGTCAATGAATGCTACGTCACACGCCATCGACCTATGTAACGTCTTTGTGAGTCTTAAAGTCTTTTAAACAACTCTCGCAACCATAGACAAGGAGAGCCACACGTGTAGCAGTATTTCTGGGGCTCATTAGCATAACTAGGTCAAAGCGGCAGAGCAGAGGGTATGTGATGGTAGGTCAATTACATCAACGGTCCTGGAAACAACTATATCACAACGTGAGTTTTTACAGACATAAATTGATATGAAAATGGTATGGACAAGAAAAATTATATATATTTTCTATCGTCAATCGAAGCAAATAGTAGCTGGACCGTTCGCATTTTAAATATTGATCAAACATGAATGGATTTTCCGTATGATATAAGTTGAAGCAACTTTTTCTGGTTGTTTTTAAACGAATGCAGTAATTTACTGTTTCAATTTAAATTTTGCTTTTCAAATGTTTTATTTTTTTTTGTATATTTTGGTATGCAGTTAAATAAATTTACATTTTATACATTATTATTATTATTAGTAGTAGTAGTAGTGGTAATATATATTATTATTATCACCAAATAAAGGTCCAAATATTGCAGTAATGAGAAAAAGCATAAGCAATATTGGTAAAGTGGGAATCTCTCAGCTGTTATAAAGTAGTTTAAAATACGTAGAAGCCAGTACAGACGGCAGAGCAGCCGCATAATTAGTCAACTCTTCCGTATAAGTCATGAGGCTTTCGACTGTATTTACTATTAATATTTATTCACAGCAGCTAGTCCTCCTTCTACATCATAATGTATTATTTGAAATAATCGTCTAGTGGGCCAGCATAAATTAGTTACTACTTATATATGTTAGCAAAACCTGCTTTAGTTGTTTGAGATAATTTGCACGTGACAATATAATCTCCTCGTGGTGCTCGATCTTTCGGCAGCATTCGATACTATCGATGCTCGATTGTTATTGGAAACTATGCAAAAGGATTTGGGCCTTTGTGGCACAGTAATAAATTGGTTTAAATCATATATGTCTGATCGGACCCAAAGAATTAAAGTAAATGGAACTCTGTCTGATATATTTGAACTTAAGTGTGGGGTTCCCCAGGGATCCTGCTGTGGGCCTGTATTGTTTTCTGTGTACTGTCGGCAGTTAATGGAAATAGTCAAAGGCCATCTTCCTCAGGTACATAGATATGCTGATGATCATCAGCTCTACCTGAGTTTCCGTCCTGGAAAAGAAGAAATTGCTGTATGGGCAATGGAAAACTGTGTTAGAGACGTACGTCACGGGATGCTACAGAATAAACTGAAAATTAACGACGGAAAAAAACTGATGTTTTAGTGATAGGCACCAGACAGCAATTGGCTAAAGTTAATTTAAATTCTTTTAGGATTGGAGAGGATATAGTCAAATGTTCAGTGATGGCACGAAATTTAGGTTTTTGGCTGGATTTAAATATGGGTATGAACAAACAAATTAATGCCACATGAAGCAACGCTTTTCATAGTGTTTATTATATCAAGCAGGTCAGGAAGGATATAACAGATTCGGCGAAGACATTGATACATACGGTTGTGACTAGTCAGTTGGATTATTGTAATGCTTTGTACATTAATTTACCTAAATGTAAATTAAAGAAATCGCAACGAGTCCAAAACACTGCAGCTCGGTTGATTTGTAAAGTATCTAAATTTGATCACATTTCACCTGTGCTCAAGATGCTGCACTAGTTACCAGTCAAATACAGATGTGAATACAAAATATTAAATCTTTCATTCAAAGCTTTGCATGGTTTAGCCCCGATTTACATCAGTGATATGGTTATGCTGTGTGATCATGCTCGATAAAATTTACGTTCAAACAATGCCATCACTTTGAGAGTACCACGAACAAAAACGAAAACAGTTGGTTGTAGATAATTTCGATACGCAGCTTCTATATTGTGGAACAACCTACCAGTGCATCTGAGACTCGTGGATAGTTATGAACGTTTTAAGTCCGATCTGAAGACATTCTATTTTAAAACTATTCCTGAATTTAGATATATATAAATGCTATGCTATGTTTTACTGGTCATATATCATGTGCATATGTTTTTAATATCATAGTCTATTGTATAACTAGCGCAGTAGAGATATTTTTATGATGATTAGCGCTATAAAAAAAATAAACTATCTATCTATCTATCTAACCATCATGTAAGGACACACACCCTCAGTAATGCCAAGATGCTTACTACATAAAATGGTGGCGTCCAAAAGTGCTATTCACGATTTATAACCTGAAACGACTGACTCCACGTTCTGTTAGCTGAAAGTTCAAGGGATAAGCATTTGTTGAAATTATTGAACCTTTATATTTTCATTGAAGTCATCTTATTTGATATACGCATATGAGCCACATTAAAAAAAATGTACATTGTATAGATAAATAGAGACTCTTTGAACTGAAACTTTTATAATCATACCGCCTTTGATGTAGCCATCCCGCTTCGTATGTCCACAAGCGATGAGCACCGTAAGAACGATTAAAAGATACGCCTTCATGTAGCCCATGGTCCTATAGGCAGCCGAGTACAACGTTAGCTCTGAGTGTGAACACAATATATATTGCAACGTTTTGGAGAACATCCAGGCCTATATTGCACCTATAAGCCTTGCCACACTTTATTCATTTTATTTCCAAAATGAATATGCATGAAGGCAATGACTCCAGTGGCGTCAATTTATCTTTATGGATAGGGGGATGACTCACAGGCGTGGGGGGGGGGGGGAGGGGGTCAAATGTCGGACAACCTTTCTATAAACACACCCACACACACATATCTTTCATTGTCCGTACGACACGTTTCAAATATATTACAATTTATAATAATTAGTAAAAGGTTTCGAAAAAAAAAGGTATTACGTTTCCAGTATATGTTAATTCTAAACCACGTTTAGATATTATATATTTCATAGTAAACTTAGAATTGGAAAAAAATTCTATAATTCTTATTATTAATAAACACATTTCCAATATATAAATATTATTTTCTGTATATCAGGGGTGATTACATTGACCATCCCCCTGCCTAAAAAGTAGGGGGATACATACCCCCCCCCCTGTATTGACAACCCTGAATGATTCAAATGTGGACAAAAAAGTCATTAGGTGTAAAATTTCCTCCGTACTACTGATTTTGTGTCCCACACAACTGTCTCAATTAGAAATCAGCCTTATAACCAATGCAAGCCTCCTCTATGCGGGGGTCCTGATTGTGGGATGCCCTCCAACCCGCATTAACATTCACTTATTCGGCCCATATTCCCAGCTTCATTCGTGCATGAGTGACTATACATTTGTGAATATTCCTTTATGATGTTCCTGAATCCGGATGATGTACCTAATCCACACCAAAATTTTATTGATTTTCATTGACCCATTCTCTAAATGCCCCCGGACATAACATGGAACATAGAACATAGAATTTAGAACATTTCTTCTATAATCATGCAGCAGAATTATGTTCAGTTATTGCCAGATGTGACCATAATACAAGCTTGAGGAGGAGATTAGGTAATTAGCTAACCATACCAATATTCATTCGCCAATAATGCAAATTATATTTGATATATATATATATTTATATATCGTTTGTTTTTTACGTATATGTGAACTGTAGAGATCCCTTAAAATGTGAGGGAACAAAATAAATGTGTCCCCCTTTTCCCCCTTATCCTGTAATCAAAGCCCATGATTGACATGATTGCGACCATAGTCATATTTGGTCCGAAAGGCAAGTAACTCCAAACCAATGTTCATTCATAGAAAGAAGTTACTTGAAGAAGTGTTCACGTGAAACCACTCAGCGTGACATTAGAAATTAATTTCTACTTACCAATATTAATACGTTTAAAACGTAAATATGTTAAAAGTTTAAATGGTTAATTCGAAAATGCATGTGTAGATATTTAGGCTTTATATCAACATTAATTGCTGAAGTCATGTTGCTTCGTATTTTGGTTCCGTTGAAAATTTAGATCGTGGAGTACGTTAAACAATTTATGTTTTGGTCTGGCCTCGCTTTTAAACGCTATACCTTCACTCATGCTTCACACTTTGCTAAAGTATGGTTCACGTTAGAAAAAATGAATTAACAATACTGTGATATATAGTGAAAATAATACAATAACACCCAGACACGTAATGTCTTTTAGTGTACCATCATTACATGTAACACCGTCATTCTGTCACGATCGAATGTCAGTCATGCGTCTCAGGCATGCTGTTCTTGTGCATTACGTTTATAAGTCCGAAACCATATATATACATACACACACACACACACACACACACACATATATATATATATATAAAAGATTAATTATTTTAATCCTGGCTACTGATATTTTGGAGCACCGTCCTGTTTTAACACATTGTCAAAGTTGACGTTTAAGCATGACTAGGTCATTTTAATTTTATTTCCAAATGTTAGTTTTTTAGCCCTCAGCCTATAATGGTTGATGGGCTTTTGTCATCAACCATACCGTCGCCGGTTAACTTTTATCTTGTGAGCGAGATATCTAAAAAAGAATTCAACACAGGAAATTCCTTTCTTCAGCACATATACTTACCAGTACGTATATAATGAAGCTCTTAGTCAGGTTTGGTGACCTTGACTTACATTTTAAGACAAAAAAAAAAAAAGCTATTGAAATAAACAGTATAAGCTCATTTCTCAAGAACCACTCGGTGAATTCATATTAACGTGGTTTGGTTATTGGCATTAAGAGTCTGTAATAGCTGCACCTTCAATTCCTAAATTTTTAACGATTTTTTCTTATTTTTGCCTTGTGAGCAGAATATCTCCAAATGAATTCTACACAGGGACTTCATTTATTCGATGCGGATGCACAAAAATAAACTCTGCCCAGGTCAAGGTCGAAGATTGTTGAAAATGGCCTACTTTTCTCAGTCACAGAGCTGTATATAGAAAAAAAATCTTATGAGCTTATATCATAGAAATCACTTTAGAGATCATTATGAAAACGGAGTCATTATTGACCTTGATGGTCTCTAACTGATTAATTTCAAATGCGCATTTTATTTAAGGGGAAACATGACTCTTTAAACTACCAATGGAATTTCTTGGATATTTTGCACATGATATCTACAAGGCATACTTTGTAAAATTATGAAATTAAAATTTGGGGGTCAATGTGCTTATTTTTGCTGTATATGAGGTTAAAAATGGATACTTGTGGTGGGTTTTTACATGATATTATAACTAAGGGGGAACCAAAAGTTGCATATTTTAGAAAACTGACCAATGTATTTTTCTTAATATTCTAAATAAACCTGCATATTAAATATCAATCTTATTTAAAGACAAAAATGTGTATGTCAATGGGTTAAATTTTAAAATATTAGGCCAAAATATGAAAATTTTAGACATTTTAAGTTTCGAAAATCCCCAAAGGTGGCGCTGGTGGTTGTGAGACAAAGGGCAAGTCCACACATAAATGGCTTCTGGCGTCAACAATATATGCACACTGCGCAGACTCGGACTCTCATGAGTACGACACTGCTGTCTAGGGATTGTTGGAATAAAAATCTGACTCCAATAATGCAGCGCGCGGCATCAACAAGTACACTGACTGCGGAAATACACAAGTGGTGAAAAGGAGCCAATGTAGTCCGTTAAAATGCGTTGAATTTTGTGAAAAGTATTTCTATGTCATGTAAAACGAATTTACTTTACGACTCTTTTTGCTTTATTTATGCTAAAATACCGTGGTTGGCGTCTTATCGGCACTGCTGGACAGTACATTCCTCCATGGTACACTTTCAGTGTTTATGGCTGCGTTTTGTGTTCGTTAGAGAACAGTGACGTCACAAAGACGTCACAATGTTCGGTCGCGCGTCACCTTCAATTGACTGACGTCATAAGTTTGACTGGCTTTATTATTCTCAGTTCTCAGACAAGGAATAATTCGTAAACGCTGTGATCTGTTTTGCCATATTTTAGATTGTCACATACAAAATCAAAACAAGGTGAGGCATTACTTTTTACGAAGGTAGTCAGCGGAATAGCTCCTGCAAACTCCTTTACACGTATGAAAAATAATCCCAGAAAATATGTTGACACGGGTACTGGGGACGTACTAATGTCCGTCCCAGTACCCGTGTCCGCATGTTTTTTCGCGATAATTATTTTAAGAATATTCTTTAAAAATGCCATTTGTCCTGAAGTAGATAAACAGATATTCCGCCGATTTTGTGTAAAGTATTTATATATCATGAAAAAAGTATTTACTTTGCGACTCATTTGCGTTCATTTATGCTGAAATACCGTGGATGGCGTCTTCCCGGTACTGCAAGAACATACATTCCTCCACGTTACACTTTCCATGTCTATGGCTGCGTTTGGTATTTGTTAGACAACAGTGACGTCACAAAGACGTCACAGTGATCGGTCGCGCGTCACTTTTAATTGACTGACGTCATAAGTTTGACTGGCTTGTTTATTATCCGTTCTCAGGCAAGGAATAAGTCGTAAACGCTGTAACTTGTTTTGTCATATTTTGGATTATTCGTCTCATACAAAATTAAAGCAAGGTAAGGCATTACTTTTTGTGCAGGTAGTCGGCGGAATAGCTCTTGCAACCTTTGGCCAAGAAAGGCTGACACTGCTTTACTTGTATAAAAAATTATCCCGGAAAAACATGCGGACACGGGTACTGGGACGGACTATATATAGGTGCATGATTTATACGGGGCTGTACTTCGGGCTCAGGCAAGTTAAGGGAACCCACAATTGTAGCTCAGCTGTCGTCTGACAATTAGCTGATACACGGTAACCCGGTATATATGTGCTGTCGTTATGGTTAATCGTCCGTCCATCCGTTAATTTCGTGTTAAGAGAATATGGTACCAAGCTACACTTGTCAAGTAGTTCGGTCCTTCCCACAGTGCCCAAACAGAAGAGATTCGTTTTGAGTAGAAACGACCTCTGGCGGAAGGGTGCAATATATGATCAGCTTTTAAGATGCCCATATAAAAAGAAATATAAATATCAGCACTAAAATACTATGGTATGTACTAATTATCACTTCAGAATTACATCATATGGTGATATTTATGCCCTTTTTGTCATCTACTTGCAACTGTCAAAACTTACAGTTGACAAGATAGCCGTTGGTATATTCCTGCACTTGAGCCTCTTCTGGTGATGATCTGCTTGAAAATTTCTATGTAAAAATTCGGTACTCTTTAAAAAATAATTAAATAAAGCTGTTACACTGAGCATTCCTACAATTATTGTTCATCCTAGTAACTTTTCTCAAATGATACCCTGAAGCGATGACCCTTTCATGACAACAAAAGTCACAAACGGCAAAATATGTAGCCCCATGACAATATAATTCCACCAGATATTTTTAATATGCCGTGTCATCAGTAGGTAGCACCAGTAGAGTCAAGTTCCCCCCTTAAGAAGGTATACATAATTATGTAAGTATTCTTTTTACTTGGTTTGTGAATGACTCTGCCGTAACCGTGCAGTAAGATTGGTTATTATTATTATTATTATTATTATTATTATTATTATTATTATTATTATTATATATATTAATATATATTAACATATATTAACATGACCATATTTATTAATATGTAAAGCACTGCAGGTCTGTTTATGTTCCTTTGGTTATTAGATTTTCTTAATAAAAACATTATTTTATTGTTACCGGGGGACATAAAAGCGGACCGAAGTGTCTCGCTAGTGAAGCTTGCTTTGTTAGCAATATGGTTTGTACGCCGTACTTGTGCGCCACCAACATGGGTTCGAATCCAAATATTTTTGTAATATAACTGTTGGCAAAAATGCGTGGCGGGGCGGATGCGGACTGAAAGCCAAATGTGCGGGGCGGGTGCGGGTCGATTTATTTTTTATAGGTGCCGGGGGGTGCGGGGCGGTTTTTTACAACTGCGGGGCATTGCGGTTGCGGGCCTTAGGTTTATTTTGCGGGGCGGGCGCAGGCTTTAAATTCCAGCCCGCGCAGGGCTCTAATATATATATATATATATATATATATATATATATATATATATATATATATATATATTCTCAAGTCGCTCGAAGACAGATTACAGTTAGAGGACAAGTACATCAACAGAACAAAAATGTGTTTGCTGTGTTTGCTTAGATAACAAATGTCTTGCATGAAATTTTAAACATTTTTGCACAGGCGCTTAGAGCTTAGAGCTTACATATCTCAAGTAATTAGTAAAGTGTCTTTGTCCAGCAAAGCTATGTAATGATGCCTTTCCAGGACGGATTATGTCGTTAGACCTAAAATCTTCAGATATCACGTGCTTTCCATATCACATTAAAGGATCACAAACGGTTCTATGAAGCGGTGATTTTATTTATAGAAATATTTACAGTCACTGAAGTGGTTGAGTGTAGGCCAAGACGATATACACTTTAAATATTCACCTGCAAACTTAGACCTGGCCTCGTCAGATCGGTCAGTTCCTGAAAAAGGACTATGTTCATCTGTCTCATTATATATTATAATTTATACAAGACTTTGGACAGATACGAGTGACAAGGCATGAAGACAATTCGGACTACATTTCATATATTATGTGATTTGGAAGCCAAGTTGTACAGAGCCTATTTTGTCATATCTGTAAAAAAATAAAATAAATAATGATTTTGGCTTACAATTTTTTGACAAGTAAATTGAATAATAAAACATGAAAAGGCCACCATTCAAACTGTCCCAAGTGCAAACATCGTGGTAATCTCGGTAACACTTGAATCCCCGAAAAAAAACGCAACAAGTGGTCATTTTGGTCTGGCTGCGCAGTACAGTATCCCGAAAGTATAGTTTTTGTTTAAAAGGAACGATAAAATTTTAACGACGCCACACTAGTCTCTCTTTATGTATGAGCATGCACTGACTAGCTGCACACTGAACCTCCAACGTCTGAATTGTTGATTTTCTGGAGAACCAATAAGAGCGTCCAGTCTACCGGAAACTGCCCCATTTTTTGTTAAATCTGTTACAGATGTCTCTTTTATTGTATGTGTATGTGCAGCGCTAACTAGTATTGGCCGTTGCTATTACGACATAACCCGGCCCACGCATGGGATCTCACGTGTAAACAGCGGTCACGCTAGTCTGGGGATTTCTCGCTTGGCCGAGCCGGGCCGCCCCACGTGTGAACCCTGACATGTAGAAACACATCGATGTTGTTCTGGATGTTTCCTGAAACGCGTGTGTACTGTGTATCATGTTAGGTTTTTTGGATTTTTAGAGAAATGAAAGGTTCTCGGCTTGAGGTGAAAGTTATAAATTAGGGGCTGTGATTTAGAGCCAGGAGAGAGGAGAGAATATTCTAGCGGACACAGAAGCGTGTAAGTCAGTTGTGGACCTTTTCCGATAAATGCGGCAGTTATAGATTTTCTTCTAATTTGTGACGGATCTTATATAGTCTTCAGTTTGCTTTCGGGTTATGACAGGAACTTCACTTTGGGATTACAACGGATCGATTGTGTGAATGAACTTGACTGTTATTCTCTGAGAAGATTTATGTGAACTGTTCATCTGGGTCATACGTTATAAAGGACTTGTTGTCGCTGTGACAGTGGTGGTATCCAGGTACTGTACACTTTATTTATATACTTGTATCGATTTGCTGTTGTACTGTACGATTTGCAAACGACTTGCAACCTTGGTACCCAATTTAAAACCTACTGATCGGATGTCTTTGTTATCAGAGTAACTAAACAGAAACTAATTTATAATATATATAATTTGTTTCATGTCACCTTTGTTCAACTAGATATATACAGTCGCTGAGTGATCACAAGAGGTCCCTGTTTAAGGAAAATGTCGGAAAATCTATTAGGGGTTATTAGGTCCATCTATCATTGTTTTTACCCAAACGTTGAGATATAATTAGAAAAAACACCATCAACCGGTAGAGAGGAGACATAATTACAAAATTTATAGGCCAACCCTGAGCATTTTGGTGTATGACTTTAAAAACAATAACATCTTTACAATTTCGGGTTAACATTCTTGCGGAGTTGTTGCGATTTAATACTGAAAATAAAAATTATATTAGTCATGTTAATTTTACGGATTACTGATTGTGACATTGTTGCATCTTTATCGAAATAGCAATACACTTTTCTGACAAAGCAAAAACAACGTTTATAATATTTGCACATATGCAGTCGGCCACCATAAGTAACTAAGCTGTAGAAGATAATTTTAATTTTTGTATGTATGTTAGAGACCTCGCATACACGTTTATTTGTTTTTAATATCATTTTTATACCAGTAGTATATCCATATTCATATTCACCAATATTTATGATGATAAATATATCAAAAAACATTTAATAAAATTCATAAAAAAAATTTTACTTCCAAAGTCTAATAGTTTATACGATATGATTTTTGTCCCGTCTGATTGGTCTTTCGGGGTCATTCTCGGTCATTTACCAATGAAATGACTCGAGTGGACTCTCCTTAGCTTGCAGGACGCCTGTAAGCCACCTCAGACTAGTCCTTTCATTACGGAGTGTATACGGCTTTGTTTCAAGTATGAATTTCTATAATTGTTTGCAAGGAACGATTAGGTTTATTTTGGTTAATTAGTCCTATGTCCCCTTCTATAACTCGATTGCCGATTACTTTTTAATATTTATCTCCTGATATGTGAAAAACATTGCTAAATTACCATGTGAATTCCATGTTGTAATGAACTATTGTGTTACTGTAGTTTAAATACGACAAGCCCTCCCTGGTCTAGCGTTACCCAGAGTAACCCAGTAGGGCCACATGAAATATCCCACGGACATCTGATGCCATCATCTTCAGTGACCACGTGTTGGAGGAAAGAACCGTCCTCACTGTACTCGGATACCGTGTGGTTATTATAATCAGCGACCAGGATGGTACCGGCCGGTGATATTGTAACGCCCCTTATACCTCTGCCATTCTTGCCTGAAGCAATATTTAGAGTGTTTTCTTGTTTACCGTCTTCATTCCAAATCTTGACACCAGGTGGAGACGCATGGGCAGTAATGTACCTATCACGCCTCCTGTGAGACAATACGGCAACGCGGATCATACTAGATGTCTCTATGTTAGTGTTCCATAAACATCTGCCTTGTGGACTGTACTTTCTCAGGTCATCTATACCCCCTGCGTAAGTAAGTAAAATATTCCCCGAGGAATCAAAGGTTAAATACGATGCCCACTTGCACGGGATTTGATATTCTGCCAAGATCGTCAAATTTTTGTTTGAGACAGACACTTCGTACATACAGTTTCTTTCAGAATCACCATACAGGATTCTGTTCCTGTACGCTGAAACATGTGATGTATTTTTGGATGTAGTGAGTGTTGATAGGCATCCTGCTCGCGAATCGTACAGCAACAAACGTTTGTAGTCACTTGAAACCACAACGGCTCTTCCATTCGATAGAGCACCAACACCACGATACCTACAGACATTTGAGTCTCTAAATTGATTAACTAGTTTAGCTTTGGCTACCTGCAAATTATAATTTTTATCTTCGGTCAGCAAGTATGGCATTATGTATTGATCGGGCGCATTGCTTTCAAATACAATATTACCAACCTTAGACTCAGATCCTTTTTTAAATGAAGGACTTGGAGGTTCTTTACCGGCTCCCAATTTTGTATCTACCATTTTTAATTCTTTTAATTTTTCTTCCATATTTTTGTAATACTGGATGATTTCACATTCATTCTTATCGGCACATTGTCTAATGGTCTGGTACAAGTCTTCCGATTTGTCACAAGTATCGGTAATCACAGCTATTCTCTCCTTGGACACTTTGAAACAGTTTTCCTGTAGTTCCTGCAGCAGCTGTTCTATCTGAGAATCGATCCTCCGTTTTATCCAATTAGCAGTCTCTATAATTTCTTGTTTCACTTTCTGGAACTCATTTTCTCTGTTTACATACATTTCTAGTTTTGCCTTACTTTCAGAGATCTTTATTTTTAATTCATCTTGTGTTTTCAAGAGTAAGGACCTGACTTTTTCTGCTGTTTGTGCGATATCAGAGAGGGAGTCTTTGTGGCTTTCATGTTCACCGCTCATCAAACAGTCCACGCACAGCAGTAATTTACATTTGGAACAAAATCGTAAATATTCACTGCCATGTTTGGAGCATACGTCGGGCTTTTCTTCCTTCTTCTTTCTTGCGATTGGTAATTTTGGATGTGACTGAAATCCGGGAATTCCATCGTGTCTCTCACAACAGCGCTCACAAAAACGACGTTCACAAGTCGGGCATTTGATATCGGCCTGAATAAAATTCCCCTTTGACCAACAAGAATTGCATGACTGGACATTGTCAAGGGACCGCACCATATCGTTAGTTTGTTCTACCGCAAAATTAAATGGAAGGTTTAAGACCTTACCCTGTGGTAGTTCAGTGTTTTTCCTGCAGGTGGGGCATGATATAGCAGTTGCGTTTCCCGGAATTTTGGATACAATTTCCTCCAGGCATGGAAAACAGAATGTATGTAAACACTGGAGCGCTCGCGGCTCTCTTGTTACCATTGGGTTCAAGCATATTTGACACATCAAAACTTCTTCCACCTCAGACACAAATGACGGTCCTGGTTTGGATGTGGCCATATTTGAACCTATAAACCATAACATGACAATATTTAACATGCAGCCAAAAGTGAACATGGACCTGAGGATGGAAGTTAATCCCGAATCCAGACAGATAAGGATGTCTTCAAACTTTATATTACCTTGGTTTCCTCAAATAATGGTTAAATTAAAAAGAAAAAAATCCGTATTTTGCTATTAGATACACTCTTTTCTTTTCATGTAAAGTCAGTCTTTATTGAAATGACCCGCTTAAAATCGGAACTCTTCATGACACTGTATTATTTATACGCAGAGACAAACAGCGACTTTTGAGCTGATACTGATAAGGTAAAAGTATGAAATTTAACATCAAACACTGTTCTGGGTATTGTAATAATAGGGTACAATGTGATAAGGCTTTTGGGTATAATTGTATATCTCTTTATTAGAGCACTTACCGCTTTATGAAGCTGTGGTTTTGTCCAATCACGTTGTTCGCGGAATACAGAGGAAGAACGTGTAAACAAGCAGACATTGGCGGTCTCATTACATTTAACACACGCACTGCGGCGAGAACTACAGTCCGGACTTTGATCATGTCAACAAGAATGGTGGTAAACGCCGGATCACTGTAGTAGGAACTATATTTAGATAAAGCAAGTTTTAACGATGGTGTATTGTTGGACTAATCGATCAACACATTGATTTTAATTTGTGGAACGATAACTACGTTAAAACCATGGGTATTAATCAGGTGATCTCACCATGCAATTTATTGAGGTTGCAAGGTCTAGTCACTTGTGTCATTAACCCAAGGAATAGAGCAACCCACTAACTAATAAGGAGTTTAAACTGAGTAACCCCCATCGCAAGAATAAAATCAATTGTTTAGAGAGTGCATGGGGCTCACTGCGCAGAATCGGACTTTTCAGAGTACGATTCTGCTGGGTAGGGGCTCAATATATAAAAAATTAGATACACATGTCGATGCACTTGCGCTTCTAAATATACTAGGGGATATATTTAGTGAAGAGTGTAATCTAGTCCGTTCAAATACCCTGGATAAGATTGCTTCAAGGCAAACTACATAGACATGGGCATTTTTGTGGTAAGGAATTAACGGAAAAAGTAATATTTTTTAAGGATGTGTAAAGTAAAAACAAGGTGTTGCCTTTATTTTTTTAAAACAATTTTGGTTTTAAAGCTTGACAGTTCAGACAGGTAGTTCCGGCCATTTCAACAATCCCCGACTGGAAGAGGTTTGTTTTGAGCAGAAACGATCTCTGGCGAAAGGGTGGGAATGACGTTTGATTAAAAAATTCTGATCTGTCAATTTGTCATATCCCTATTATTTCATTTAAGCATTCCTCAAATTTTAAGCCACTCAACCGTGCCTCAAAGAAATAACAGGAACAGCTGGGTGCCTATGTTGGGCCGGCGTGAAACTCCAAGTAGGAACTCGATGTAATTTAAAAGTATTAAACATTAAGTATATATATATATATATATATATATATATATATATATATATATGTGTGTGTGTGTGTGTGTGTGTGTGTGTGTGTGTGTGTGTTGCACGGGGTTTGATACTCCCAAGATCGTCAGCTTATTTTAATTCTGAGACACCAACTTATGCACACAGTTTCTTCCAGGATCTCGTTATAGGATTCTGTCCTTGTACTCTGAAACACGGGTTATCCTTCTTGGTGAATGTTGATTAGCATCCTGCCTGTGAGTCGAACAGGAGCAAAAGATTTTAATTACCTGTAACCACGACGGCCCTTCCATTTGATAGTGCATGCAGCAACACCACCATTTCTATTTCTATTTGAATCTCTAAATTAACTTATTTAGTTTTGATTACTTACATATTATAATGAACATCTTCCTTTTCGGGAATAAAGACTATCTTATCTATTAGATGTATGTTGGTTGTACGCCTCCTTTTCCTTATTCCTGGATCCGCCCATGCGGTTTATATTACACCAAGAAATCAAGAAGTACAAAACTGATATATCAGCTAAATTTTGATCAACTATACTAGTAAAACTCTATTGGGTTTAAGAACCACAAATCAGGCAAAAAAATTCCAAATATTCCAAAGTTGCTGCTGTATATGCAGTCATTTGTCGACGTACACCAAAACAATTGAGCACATGGTTGTCTTGTGTCGAAGCAAAAAGATATATATATATATATATATATAATATACAGACCAAAGTTTTCGTAAATTATAAAAATTTAAAAAATCGACGAATGACAACAGGGAAAGAAATGAGATACATGGCAGGTCTTTAATGTGCAGTGTAAATTAAATTATCACTCTTTTATTTTAATTCAATTTGTTATTTATTGATAACCCGCCGGGGTTACAGGTGGGAAGATTCACATATATGACCTCAAAGTAGAGTTTATTTAAAAGAAACGATAAACAAGATAAAGGCGCTACACTAGTATCTCTTTATCAATGACCACTGACCAGCTTCACTCTGTAAGCCTAAACTGTGCAGTGTGTGAAGAAACTAAATGAAAACTGTATGCTTCGAAATAGTCCCTAAATTTATAAATCAGCAACCCTAATCGGTAGTTCCTCTAACGTGCATTTCCATATTTTCTCGATATATGAAAAACTACTAATATTTGCTACTAAATTTTGATATACATAATAATCTATGGTTTTGCACTCGGGATCTATTAGGTCAACTCACAAAATGTTGCAAACCCAAACACACACACACACACACACACACACACACACACATATATATATATATATATATATATATATATATATTTTATACATATTTTATACATATTTATATGTATTTTCTCAAGACCTAGTAAATTGTTAAGGTAGATTTCATTATGAATGACAATTATTCATTATTTTTTTCCGTCTTTCAGAATCTGTCCAATCGCATTCCCAGTATATATTCACACACACACACACATTTATATATATATATATATATATATATATATATATGTGTATATATATACCCACAACCGATCGACATAGACTTTTATCATATGGCCAGTACCAAGGTGTGCAGCGTTAAGCGTGAAAATAGTAAAGGAACATTGTAACATTGAGACACTTGCTAATACTACAGAGGTTACTTTATATAAAATATACTGGTTTCTGATTGTGACACCGTTACATCTACAACTATAAAACTAGACACTTTTCTGACAGAGGAGGAACAACATTTATTATACATACATATGCAATGGGTCATCATAAGCAAGTTGCTCCTCATTTCGAAGAGACTATAGAAGATGTGCATATATATAATGGTAATTTCTGAAGGTATATTTAGGACCAGAAAGACGCGTATACACATGGATTTGTTTGTAATACTAGTCGTAAAATATATGTATAAATATTTATGTAAAATCCTCAATACATTATTATATTATAAATCACTATATAAAAATGTCTCAATATATTACATATATGTTTTCTCAGATTTTGATTAAAATGAATTACTAAAATATTTAATGGTATGGTTTTGGTTTAATTCTAGTTACTTAGGCACATGCCTTATTCTTCCGTTGCAGCTTACGTTCTGAATCTGATCTGCGAGTTGATTAACAAATTTCAAAGGGCGCCCAACTGTGGAACAAATCATTTAGTATTATACAATGATATTTTCTCGTCAGACTGGTATTCCGTGGTCATAAATGTATTATCTTGGTTATTTACCAATGAAAGGATTGGAGTGGTTTCAAAGGAATCTCATAAACTTATGAGCCGTCTCAAAGGCCCCTGAGAGGTCTTGGGCCAATTATTCACGTACATCCCTTCCATTATTAAGTGAACACGGATTTGTTTAAAGTATGGACGGAAGATGGCGCTGGCATTCCAATAACAGCCGGGGCGATTATTTTATCCGATTACTAAGGCTAGATGTCTTCTTGTTTATATAATTAACAGGGAGGGCGACAAGTCTAAATATCAACAAAATAATATTTGTGTATATGATTGTGTAAAATATATCATTTCGCGCCCAATTAATAGAATATTTACTGACCTAGCTTGTCATCATTATATATCCTTGCAAAAACCAACGTAATTGTTAGGGCATTTTTAAAAAGTAACAACCAATCAGCAGCATTAAAAATTTCAGTTATTCTGGCAGTGACCATTGACAGCGACCTTCATTGACGTGATTGTGGTGTAAGAAATGACTGATGTCTTAAATATTGAATTTACAGCATTTCTATATTTGAATGCAAGGAATGGCTTTAGTTTATTGAAAATGAGGTCTCTGCCTCCTTTCCCCTCACTGCAGATTTCTCTTTTTCCAGAATTGATCCCACAATTACTATGTGAATCCTACTTTGCAATGTAATGTACTGTTATTGTAGCTTTAACACGACAAGTTCTCCACCAGTTAGTGTTAACCAGTAGAGTCCATAACCATAAACCAGTAAAGTCACATGAAAATTCCAAGGAGCTTTGATGTCGACATTATCTTGAGAAATCATGTGTCTGAGGAACGAACCGCCCATGTCGTACTCGGATATCGTGTGGTTGTGACAATCAGCGACCAAAACGGTACCAGCCTAGTTTAATGGAACGCCCCTTATACCTGACCCGTGTTTACCATTATAGTAAAGACAGGGATGTATTTCCGTTGGGATTTGATGCCAAAATTGTGAAAATGACTGATTTAGCATAAACAGGATATGAACTAATGGAAAATGTTAGGTAACAAATTTTCATATCCCTCTAACACCGAAAATCAAAGATGACCGCCTTCACTCTTGGGAATAATTGAGTGTTGGGGATAGAGTGTACTTGCACGTGGCACAGAACGACGTTTTCTTAGGAACTGAATAAATTAGTGCTTGCTATCATTTTACTTGCACCTAAGGTAATGAATGTATTCAAGTCATATTTATTTTTATTCACCCTGTGACCCCAAGGAATTCAAGATGGCCACTACTGCAGTCTTAACATAGGGATAATGATATTTTACTGAAATTGTCTAAACATTATGATATTGTATCGTTTTTCTACGTCTTTGAATGTGTTCTGTCAGTTGGAACAAAAAAGGAGTTTTTATGAGCTCTGTGACCCCAGGGAATCCAATAGGGCAGCCATGGAAATCTTAACATAGAGATAATGATAAAACTTAATGATATTAGATAAGTGGATCGAGTTTTTTTTTACCTTTTATAATGTGTTCTCTTAATTGCAACCAACCAGGAGAAGTCAAATGTATGTACTAATATTTTAAAATATAAAAATATCTAGGGAGCTACACTGTTATATGTTATGTGATATTGTGATAAAAAAAGAAATAGACCTGATGAAATTGATGCACGTGAACTCTTTTTTATATTGATGATTCTCTCATAGTAATACTACATGGTCTAGGTGCCTACCATATTATAACAAAGAAAACATTTGGAATCAATTTGTGTGGTTATATGGAAGATTCTAAGATTTCAAAACCCTTGTTGGTGGTCTTGATACAGAAATATTCATGTCATATTAAACTATTCCAAGTACCTTGTAGAACAGGAGAATCAGTAGAAACCGTTGTCTGGATATTTTATATTTCTATAAAGTTTATCTGAATATGGGCCGAAACTGGTCTTGTTGTAACAAGTTACAGATAAGTTACTTCTTAAAGCTAAGAGGAGACAAATAATGCGTACAAAAAAAAAATAATCAGCCATATTTTATCAGCTGAAAAGAAGGCACATCTTCATATGTAACACGGCATATGAGTACGCATTATTCCTAAAGGAAAGTTTGTATATTACAGGAATACAAATATCTCTACGGTACACTTGTTGGATAAAACGGACCATATAGATCCCGGCATAAAAGCCAACACCACGGATTGAATTTTTTTTAATATTTTTTTTGTGGAGGCAGCCGCCTTCATTTTTTATGCAAACTTAATTACATAAATGTACATCTGCAGATTTCTATTCCGGTTTCGGACTAGGTGACAGGGCAGTATCATACGCTTCCTCTCATTTTGTCCTGGCATTAACCAAGCCCAAATGACTAATGCACCTGCGGGTCCTTGGTGCGTAATCATCCCGATTGCTTGGTCATACCACCGAGGATCCCCCGAAAGGCGCACTCATTTGGGAGTTAAGAATGGCCGTTAGGCACGACCTTCCCATTATGCCTGGATGGAATCACTGTCGAGTGTGCATCCTCAGGGGATGCAAATGTCATGATAATGTAAACCATCATCTGTTTCAAGTGGTGAAAACAGCCCCCCCCCGGCCCTTGAGTGCAAACACCTCTCATGTTATTTGATTCTTTTTCCCATTTATTCGTGATTTTTTGTTGTTTCTAGATTTCATATTTCTTCCCCAGCAATTAAATTATTTATTGACGTATGTGCGATTTGCTCCGTTAAGATTACATCTAAAAATGTGTATACTTAGGAAGGGAGTCTTTCCTTAATTGCATTCTGCGTGCCGCAGGGCGCCCAGTCCGGGTTCATGTCGGCTGTTACTCTTATATGTGCCCTGCCTAGACTGCAGAAGTCATTAAATTTGCAAAGTTAAACATAGACATCCACATCAATTATTTTACCTCGAAAATTAAATAGGTTTTTATTTTGTGACTGGTTAACTTTGAAACACATGAATCAACATGTAACATACAATCGAATGTATGGACCCTGGAGTTTATTTCCTAAGTTTTAACTTGTAAATTATAAATATTAAAGCTAAGCCCCACTAAGTTTTAACCACATTTTCCAAAGACATTTAATGGAATAATATTTTATGGTGCAGAAAATCCTAATATTTCTGATTTGAATAATGCCTCAAAGTATTTCTCTTTAAATTGCATATTTAAAACTTTTTTCCTTATACAGGAGGCATTATTGATATCAAGGTTTTCAAATCGTGTGCACAGAGAAACGTTGGGATGAACACGTTTGAGGCTTTTATCATGCGGTTATATAGTGTCGTGTTATTACAGCTTTTTTCTGCATGAATTGACAATTTATTTCAACATATTTTTTATTTTCAATGTCTTTAATCCCTCGATATTACCAAAGTTATTATACCAACGTGTATAACAGGTATGTAATAAATAGTATGACCATGTAGTAGAGCGTATCTAAATTAAGGAGGGATTCTTCGACAGAGATCTTCCAATGTTTCTCGAATTCAAGAAGAGCGGCGCAGATTGCCTAGTCTAACACTTAATCTCTGACACAGACCTGATAGTTATTCCGGATATTATCATCCGTGGTAGTGGTATCTAAATCTTAAGGTGCTCGGTCCCGATTATCCGACATTAACCTACAGGGTTCTTAAAGATTAATGTATTTGAATTCGCCAGATGCCATTTACTTGTACACAGTTAACATTTTTTATGGACCAAATCAGTATAACCCTCTGCACGTGCAGATGTGTTGTCTTCCTTTGTCAGGGCAGCATATTTTTCTGTTATATACTGTTTCTAGTATTTTTGTGAATTTACAATAATAGCTGACCTATTCCCGCCTATATTCAGGTAAACTCAAAAGATATTCAGACAAAGGTTTTTAATGCTCCTCGAAGTGTACCAGGCGTCATGAATAGTTAACAGTTAGGCCACAGGTTGTTCCTGTAACAGGATCAATACGGCTGTTTTAATCTTTTTTTACAACTTACACAAACTGATTTCAAAATGTTTTTTTCGCATTGATACTGTTTATTATGAATACTAAGCAATAAATCAGCAGAGAATCAGCAATATGTGAAATATGTAACACGTACATCACTTTCATGTTTTAAAGGGGCCAAATCACACTTATTACCTAAAGAGAATGCCTTGGAGATTTTATTCAAAATAGACCAGAAAAAGTTGATATAACGCACACAGGCTGCTTGTTTTGAATATATCAACGTGTTTATAATATGTGAGGGCCCGCCAAAATAATACAAATTCAACAATGGCATCAGACAGCAAGTCGGATAGACGAGAGTTTTGCAAATGGCGTTTTTCAACAAATAACTTTTTGTGCCTCCGCGTATACGCCACCTGCCATATTAGGTTACATTTTCCCTCTTTTGTCAACATTGCTGTTTTTACAAACATGTTCTTGATCAACAATTTCATACATCCTTCACGGAGGTATTATAAGAACTTTCCATTCTCTTATTCTCTTTCAAAATGTAGGCGAATGGGCACCTTTAACGTCCATTTGGAAACCATATGACATTATCTTAGTGTATGTATTTTAATATTGTCCTTATGATAATTTATTCTGCCAAGACAATTATTAATACTGTTGACTATTTGAAAGCCACATTACATTTTATATGACAGCATAGTACCCAAGATGTCTAATGTTATTCTTAAGATCAAAGGTTGGTAAATAAATTTGACCTTGACCTTGAATACCCCTTCTAACCTTTGGACAGCCCCTGGAGTAGTTGGTAATACCAGTACACAATTAAAATCTGATAAATCGATCCAATATTATTCATTTTGATGCGATAGGTAAAATGTTAAAGCAATATATATAGCGTTTTTATTATGATGTCGACCATCTTGGATTTTTTTGGGGGTGAGGGGGTTGATACGATTTGTTACCTAACATTTTCCATCAGCTTACACCTAAATGAAGTGAAAACAAGTGCTATCTCAATTTGGGCATTCAATTCCTACGGGATTGGGGTTTTGCTACATGAGCGACTACAGTATTTGCGGTTTCAAGTGTATTTTCTTCTTCCCGTCTTCATTCCAAATACTGACACCAAGTGGAGACGCATGAGCAGAAATGTACATATCGCGGTTCTCCTGAGTTGCTACGGCCACCCGAATGTAGCTACTTGTTGCAATGTTTTTCTTCCATAAACATCTGCCCTCTTGTATTTTCTCAGGTTACCCTTACCTTCGGCCCTCGTAACTAAAATATTCCCCAAGCAGTCAAAGGTTTGATATGACCCGTTCCTGAAAGGGATTTGATATTCTCCCGAGCTTGTCAGCTTATTATTTGAGACACCTACTTCATACATACAGTTTCTCTCAAAATCGCCACAGAGAATTTTGTCTTTGTACGCTGAAACACATGTTATCCTTCTGGATGTGGTGAATGTCGACAGGTATCCTGTCTGCGAGTCGAAGAGTAACAACTGTTTTCCATCACCTAAAAACGACAACGGCTATTCCATTTGATAGGGCACCAGCACCACAACAGCTACTAATATTTGAATCTGTGAAGTGGTTAACTTGTTTAGCTTAGGTAACCCGCACGTCATAATTTACATCTTCAGTCAGCAACTTTGGGATTGTAACAGTTTGATGGGAAGGATTGCTTTCAAACACAATTTGACCAACCTTTGGCTCAGAACTTTTATTAAATGATGGACACAGAGGTTCATTACCGGCCACCAGCTTTGTTTCTGTCATATTTAAGTCTTTTACATTCTTCATCATAGTTTTGTGAAACTGAATAATTTCAGATTCACTTTTATCGGCACATTGTTCAATGGTCTGGTACACATATCGGTTAACAAAGCTATTCTCTCCTCGGACACTTTAAAACATTTTTCCTGTAGTTCATATAGCATCTGATCTCTCTGAGATCGTTTCATTTCCTCAATAGTCTTTATAATTTCTTGTTTCACTTTGTGGAACTCATCTTCTCCGTTCAAGTACATATCTAGTGTCCCCTTACTTTTAGAAATTGCTATTTGTAGCTCATTTTGTGTACGCGAGAGTCTGGATCTGACATCATATACTGTTTGAGCGATATCAGCGAGACAGTCTTGGTGATTATCATGTTCACCGCTCATCAAACAGTCTATGTACAGCAGTAATACACATTTCGAACAAAACCGTAAATATTCACCGCCATGTTTGGGACATATATCCGACTTTTCTTTTTCTCCCTTTTCCTGTCCTAGTATTGATGTTTAGGATGCGACTGAAAGCCGGGAATACCATCGTGTCTTACAGAACAGTGCTCACAGAAGCGACGTTCACAAGTCAGGCTTTTAATATTGGCCTGAATAAAATTCACCTTTGTCCAACAAGAATCGCATGACTGGACTTTATCCAGGGATCGCACCATGTCGTTCATCTGCTCTACTGCGAAATTTAGTCGAAGATCGGTGATCTTACCCTGTGGTGGTTCAGTATTTTCCCGGCAGTTGGGACATGATATGGTTTTTACCTTCCTGGGACCTTTTGATACCATTTACTGCAAGCATGGAGTACAGAATGTATGTAAACACTGGAGCGTTCGCGGCTGTCTTGTTATTAGGGGGTTCAAGCATATTTTACATATCAAAACTTCCTCCACCTCAGGCACAAGGACTGGCGTTGGTTTGGATGCGGCCATGTTTGAACCTATAAAATAATGTGACCAAAATTATAAAAGACTGAATACGGATTGAACATGTAGCCCACAGTGGATAGAAAAACTGCACAACGATACCTTGGACAAATGAATGTTAATCCCGATTCCGTTTAGATGAGAATATCTAAAAATCTTCATTTGTCTGCAGATATTGCCCAAAATGGTTTTCTCACAACTTGTGTACATGGTTCAAAACACCTCTGTGCAATGATATTTGTGTTTACCGTCTTACTTTTTCATGTAGAGTCAGCCTTGGGAATTACAAGGTACAATGTTTGTTGTAAAAATGGGGAATTACTTATATAGAGCACTTACTGGTTTATAAAGGCTGTAGTTTTATCCAGTCATTCAATTGGCCGTACATGGAAAGAACATGTTGTTACGAAGACAAATTGCTCAGGGGAAAATACTGGGCCGATCCTGGATTCGAACCCCATAACGGTGACACACAAGTCCGGCGTACCAAGCAAGCTTCACTAGCGAGACAGTTCGGTCCGCTTTTATGTCACCCCGTAACACACCCCCTCTTAAGAGAGTTCTGCTCTCAGAACAAGACTAATTATCCCAGGAGTCACACTTTGTCGAGCTTATTCCCTGGACCATAAAGTTTACCGTCTCTTTGGACGAGCCCCCATTTTGTTACGAAGACAAATTGCTCAGGGGAAAACACTGGGTCGATCCCGGTTTCGAACCCATGTTGATGGCGCACAAGTCCGGCGTACCAACCGCTTCGCTAGAAAAGCAAGCTTCACTAGCGAGACAGTTCGGTCCGCTTATATGTCATCCCGTAAAAATGTATATACAGATAAAGAACATGACGGTCTGTTTGAGAGAGCACACGCAGTGGCACACGGAACACAAGGCTACAATCTGGACCTTGCACTTGTAAAGACGAATGACGGTACAAAGTGATATAAACATGATATCACTGTAATCGGTGTATATATTTAGACAAGGTACGCTTTACCAACGGTTTTTTGTTCGGTTACCAATCAACCAATCGAGTCAATGTTTGTAGCGATGCTAATGCTATTAAAGTCACATTCATCAAGAGAACCTAAAATACATGAAGCACCTTACTAAGTGATTACTACTGGGACACACCATTTCTGTACAGCAGGGTCGCAGGAAAACCAGTAAGATATAAATTGATATAGAACGTTGGCTATATTTAAACGTACAATTGACCCGTATTTGTGTTGTTGTAAATTCAGACTGGTCAGCTGTAATTCTTGATAGTAATATTTTTTAAACTTAGTTTTGTTCCCACCCTAACAAACAGGAAAAAAACATTCTACTGCCTATTATTAAATAATTGCATGTCGCCGAACAAACATATCACAGGTATATACCACATATTTGCCTTATTATGAGTTTGAATATAATATGTTATATGTCTGTAACTATTGTATATGTTTTGCTTTTTTATTTATAATTCGTTCATACAGTTCTTGTAAATAAATAAACTCCAGAACGAACGGCAATGGTTCAATATCTCGCCTCCTCTCTCTCTTTCTCTCTCTCTCTCTCTTTATCTCTCTCTCTCTCCCACTGGTGACCCTGGTACCTTAGCCTTCAGCCATTTACATGATGAGGACTCGAGTTGATTTTACGATGACATGTAATGTTAACAAGTTTATGTGGTTGTAAAATTTCCTTATACTCTGAGGACATGGCGTCGATTAAATTAAGTAACCCAAACGCAGTTGATAATTTCAGTTCACATTGCATTATGGTCGACTCAACTGCCATCTATCATTAAGTTTTACAACTTTAGTCCGTTCCACACCCCCTATCAACCTGATTTTTCGCGATTACCGCTACATAAGACATCTTGAAAATTTTTTTGCAACAGTGGCATAGAGAAGCAAAAGGCTAATTGTTAGTACCTTACCAACTCACGATATAAATATTATCCACTTTACGGCCTGGTTGACATGTCTCACATAATACCGTGGTTCATGGCGTCCCTAATAAGTTGCCATTATTTATCCTCCTTGGATATTGATATAAAGTAATGTTACGTAACAGTGAAGCGCATGGACGAGGAGGATACAGGTCTCGCTGTAAACAGGGGTCGGCAGCTTTTGGTTATTGGTTCCGTGAACGTTTGTGCCTCTTTAGTACGTCACGTACCTCTCTTATGACGTCATCCCTATTTACAGATATGCCCATTTCACAGATTAGTCGCAAGATGTCGCTACAGAACAGACTAGATACTCAGATAATTAAAATGGTTTTTAAATGTTAATAGGAAAATGACATAAGGTAAGCTAGTATTTCCATAAACGTTAATTACGTTTTTTTCCTTTTTCTGCCCTAAGGTCAAAAGGTTTTGGCGTTATTTGATTCGCAAAAATATAATCGCGACAAAACAGGTGGACAGGGGTGCTGGAACAGACTATAATTGCACTGCAGCTTTTGAAGAGAAACTTGACGGTTTTACAGGTAGATGAGTGGGGTCATCGTTTGCAAAAGAAATATAATCAAGGCTATGCCTGCTTATTCTTTTGCCATAATCTGAAGAGTTCCTGAAAAAGCCTAACAAAACATTTATGTCAACTCAACTAACTAATTTCTATGAAATCCCGGTTGGTGGTGACATTATTTTTAAGTAGGGTACCATGTTATTTATATTTATGTTGATAGGTATCTAAAAAATTAATTATACTATTTTAAGTTTTAATGCACCAAAATGAGAACATATTGGTATACTGATTGTACAATCACCAGGTTAAATCTGCCGCAACAGAACACAATTTCATTGAAGGATAGAGTGTCCAGAACGATTGTTTTACAATCATTTGTGATTGATTTCACCCGTTTTATACATTTGAAAAAAAAAATGATCTAACCAAAGAAAACATTTATCTTATCAAGGAAGTCTCATAAATCCTTTTAATAATCTTGTCTCAACTTATCTTTTATTATATTATATAATATTATATATATATATTATATTATTTCTGAAATGTTAGTGGCAAGGTCTATTAAATGACCATTGGTGGAATCTGAAATCTGGTGCTGGTCTGTATATATGATTGAGTTTAATAGCGGTCTGATTCCATTAATCTGAGAAGTTGTTTGGGATGTGTTAATCACAAGCTGCACAGACCCTGCCTCAGGTAGATAAATTTATGTTCTAGTTGGGAACTTTAGTCGGTCCTGCTTAATTGCATATCGTTTAATTGTGTATCCCGTTTAATTGTATAAAATAATGAAAACCAAAATCTTTTCCTATGTCTCCTTAACACAATTCTCCGTTTATATGAATATCTGATAAATTTTTATATCGGGTAATTGTATAGTAATATCCGTCCATCATGGACGACAATCCCGGATATTTATGTGCGACAAAGGTCTCCTGGACTACTGACCGCCCGGTGCGCTAATTAGCCTTTGATTTTGCTCGCCAGACAGGTTTTAATTCATTGAAAAATTCATCTGTATTTAAGAATGACTGAACAAGGACAATGGGTACTTCAGCCACTACAAAAAATTAAGCCCAATGATGCAATGATGTTACAAAAGAGCTTGTACATAAAAATATTATTTCTCTTTACTCCTACTGGAACCTTTTGTATCATAATTAAGCACTAGTACACGCATTGACCCGTACACCATTTCTTTTCACACACCAGGACCAGCACCTTGGGTGCAACATCAAAAGACATTACAAGATCCTGAAAACCAATAAACTTAATCTTGTCAACTTGTCATGCCAACTGGGGAACAATCAACGGTCTTCATTTCAACCTGAGGAAGCGGGCTGCGCAATAGCGTTATATATACCATACTGTCCATAAAAAACTGAAATGACATTGTTTGTTTTAGTATTGCCATGCCTTCACTTAAGTGTACAAATGAAAAAAGTTTTTAAACTGAAAGCATCTCGCGATCTATCTGAACGATGTCCGCATAAGAAATGCAATAAATCTGTTTGATTGGTACATAAACAGCAATATTATATAATATTTAGCGGTCTAAAATGTTACAATTTTTTTATTTATGGGTTTATAACCACCCGAGTTCTCAGAAACTGCCTGTCGTCTGATCAAACATGGCTGCTTGCATGGCATCTGCTAGTAAAGGGGCGCCCTGGTGCTGTATAGATTATACGGTTACTCTTCTCCTGTACTTTCCAACTAAGTCTTGAGATCATTAATTAAATTTTTGTACTGGGCCTCCTTCATGGTATGTAAACTATGGACTATATGCAATCATGCAGGATAGACCTCATACAAAAATTAGTTCATTGGTCAAACCTCAAACCTTAGACCCTTAGGGTTCATATTTCATAAACCCTTTTTTGCGTACACTTAAACGTAGCCGGTTAAACATTGAAAGACCAAAATGTAAAACGTAAGCTTTAAAAAAAGTTTAACGCAGTGATCAAGCCAGTACTGACAACATAGTAAATATATTTTATCTTTTCCTCAACAACTAAAAACAAGCTTGTGTCCTCATACTCGTTTTTGTTGACAACTAAAATGAGGCCTGTGTCCATAACTCATACTTTTTTTTTGTTAACAACTAAACTCAGGCCTGTGTCCATAGCTCATACTTGTTTTTGTTAACAACTAAAATCATGTTAGTGTCGACATATTTGTTTTAGTTAACAACTAAAATTAAGCTTGTGTCCTCATATATGTTTTCGTTAACAACTAAAATTCAAGCTTGTGTTCTCACACTTCAGAGAAGACCGACAAGAACATCGTCACGTGTACACTTGTTTCGGGAGAAGTAGCCCCGTTGACCGGGGCCAGACTTTGGTAACATTTTTCTAACATGAATATTGTTTTAGTGGTTAGAATTGTTCAGACCTAATCCATACATAAACTATCGAAACTATGATTTATTCAAACCACACAAGGCAACCTTTTTACCGTAATTTGTAGAAAACTGTGATAACATTTTTTTTACCATTCCATATGTCCATCACCACAATTTGTAATACGCAGTGTCGACGTTAAAAATCACTCGTTATCAAACTTTGCCTAGTTGATTGAATAATTTGTCTCTTTTTTTTCTGGTCTACGAACACAACGACTGAGAGAGCACACTAAGGAAAGTCTGGAATGCCTTGATGAGCTAGCTGACCTCTGAAAGAAATAAAATTGTTTTTATTATTATAATTAGTAGCAGTAATAATAAAAGTAGTAGTAGTAGTAGTTGTTGTTGTTGTAGTATTTATTTTGTGTCACGTGTATCTATCGAACTGCGGTTTTACTTGACGCATTTTTATTGACAAAACTGAAAAAAAAAACAAGTAGAACTTATGATAAGCTTACGATTAATGAAAGGCGTCATCACATGATATAGACAGGATCTCCGACTCTGACGGTACCCGGTGTCACAATAGTCAAGTTAACACCAAAACACGGAGAATATTTTGATACTTCCGGGATAATCCGATAACTAAAAACATACATCTGGGCTTTGTTAATGGACTGCTTGATATTTCAAAAAATATATTTGTTTCGCAAACAAGCATAGTCTGCTTCGTAATGTACCTCTGAGTTTAATCGTTTACATCTACCTTACTGAATATTGATATTGCTTGTCAAAATATTTATATACGTCCTGTTTAAATATAATTTTACCACCATATGGTGTTTTAAATGTAAAGTTCAACAAACCACGTTCTGCACGTTTCAAATAAGAAAAAAGTCATACTATAAGAGACGCAAATCTACTTGAATACAAGTGGTTATTGTAATGTGGAATGTTCCCTATAGAACTGCAAGTACTCCAAAGTGAACACATATCTAAAATATAATAGCGCTTATTCAAAATAAACACATGAAAGTGAGAGAGACATATTATAATCGCAGATTTATATGCATTATGATTTACTATAAAACGTAATACTAAGTAGTTCATATAAGATGTATAAAATCCAAAACGATATATTAACAGTTATCGTATTTCGCATATGAAATTTTAAAAGTGCGTAGATATACAAACTTATACAAGATAAAAAGACATTTTACACAATATTTTCAGAATGTTTTATGCTGATACCTTCTCAGTGTTTTCCACGGTTGTTGATCCGGATGTAGCACTCCGGCTTCCGGGTCCACGGTGGTTACTAAGCATCTATAAATAAAAAAAAATCCACTTGTCATGCCATAGCGTACATTGTCGCTAAGCTGCTCCTTGATGTAAGACATTAACGAAGGCACACGCTCTGAACGCGAGCCGCTCTGAGCCCTTTTCGACATTCTACTTTAGTGTTGCTACAACTCACCTGTTACAGAGCTTGACATTTCTTAACGTCGCTGTACCGATTGAAATGGTTCTTCATTGATCCTGAGAAATGAAATATACAATCATATGGATATACGATGAGCCACATCGTATTACCCTTCATCCTTTCTAGTGTATACTCCGTCTGCAAAGATCGCTTACAAGATGGTACGCAGTTAGCACTATTATTTTTATGGTCTTTTTTTGTGTTGGGATAACGCTCCTATTTTTACGCTGTCTTATCTGATTATCTTATCTTAATCTAAGTAAATGCGTCTGTTAACGTCCCACTTCGATGTGGGACTACGAGACGCTACGGTACCCTAGGTATCCAGGCCTGGTGACTACAGCACCTGCGGGTCCTGATTTGTAATCACCATTGCTGGATCGTAAAGGGATATACGATACCCCACATCGTGATCCCTTGATCAGTAGATCTGTATATTCCAAGGTCGTTGCTCAAACCTAGTCAATATTACAATCGGCTCAGAACTTTATATCCGTAAGTATTTGCTTATCTTTAAAGGTGTTCCTGAGAACTCAAGGATTTGCAATTCATCAAACATCGTCAGTGTATGTCCAGCTTTCCTGACAGTTGTCGCCCCTATGTTCTTACCTCTTCAAAAGCCACTTTCGTGTCAACTTCGATATTTGGCCTGAATGATGTCACGGTAACCTTTTGCTTGACTTTGCTGTTGACATCAGCTAGCGATGCCGTCCCAGTCAACAGATAGGGAAGGTCACTTTGATAAGCCACCTGTGTATTAATGGTAATTTTTCATATGTTTAGTCAAGCGTAAAATATGTGCTATTATCATTAGAAAGAAGATAAAGGCATGAGGATTCTAACAAATAAACCCTTCAGGTTGAAATTAGAAGATTTGATACTAAATCTCCAATTAATTGAAAATGACAGACGGATACGAAATCTTAAGAAGAGAGTGGGGGGGGGGGGGGGGGTTCAACAACCAAGTGCATGAAAACAATTGTGCCTGCTAGTAGATATTTTTATATAAGTCGCATTATAAAGAGGAAAACATTGAGATTCGCTAAATGGAATTTTCGGTGTGAAGCATATATTGTGTTTAAAATGGCTTAAAGGTTTAAAAAGATGCAGTTTAATAAATCGTCCCTGTTTGAAGCCAAGATTAGCGGAAAATGTAGCCGCGAATTCGAGGAATAAAATTTAACGAATTAGCATTTTCGTTTACGTTCATAGAATTACAGATTTTGGAAAATTTAAATGGGGTGATTTGCAGCAGAGGGCTTATTACTTTACAAAAAAAAAAAACAATTGTGTAGACTTATTCTGTCTATAATGATGAATGAATCAGTGTAGACATACCAGCAGTGAATAACGTTAACCTTATATGATCGTTTTAAAAGAGCACCTGCTCTATACAATTACCTGGTCTTCATGCTTCAAGTTCTCGGCACATGGGTCACCTTTAAAGTAGCCATCTTTTAATACACGTTTCGGTAGATGGTCGGGAGAGTGCACAACGCGGCACGGTTTACCGAGATACTGACTGATCCATCCCGCCGCGTCATCACCACAGTCAACGCCATCTACCTTGTCTCCAAGTACTCTGTTTAAAGGAAGCCAGCAGAAAAGTACATATGACATGTCATGTAAACATAGCAACATAGCAGGAAATCCGGGAGCAATTCCAGTCACATGTAAAAAGATGAAACGTGACATATGGAAAAAAAAATAAAATATTATGTACCAAAGTACAAGACAAAAAGGAAACATTATTCTCATTGAAATGTTGATAAATTGGAGACAGGTGATTAAGGGAAATACACAAAGTCTTCCAAAGAGGAAGGTTGATACATAAACCTTAAATGTGAAAAGAACAGAACAACATAATCAATAGTTTAAACAGTTGTTAAAACAATGTTAAGAAGTATGGATCATATCCTTGGTTCTAGTATGTTATTCATTTGATATGGGAATTTTGGAACAGGTACAAATACTTTAAGTTCTTATGATTGGAAAATGGGACATACATTCTTCTTTCTGTGTACCATTTTTACGTCGAATAGATGCATCTTATATCTGTCACACACATTCCTGTCACTATATAGACACTTGACACTGGATAACGTGAATGAGCCAGAAAAGTAATATAAAATTTATAATGAAGAAACTATGGACTGTAAGAATACCGCTTACGTACAAGTGATGACTTTCTCATTGCTATTATACCTATTCATCGGAAGCATTAATGTATGTGTGCCTAGGGCCTGAATTTGTATGTGGTCGCCATGGATACTTGGTGTGATCAGCGCCATCTTAGGCTCTTGCTTCAAGGTACACATTCTACCCTCCGGAAAGACAACCATGAAATGTCTGCAATGAGAGAATACAACATATGATATATGATCTTTTATTAACATGTCAATAATATTTTTAAGAATGTGATTTTTCACGCGACACAAAAATATTAAATTTGTTATATTCATGAAAAGATATCAATATATATAAGGGCTTGATCCAGGATTTTGAAAAGGGGAGGGTCAAACCAAGGAAGACTAAAAGAACCCTAAAAAAGTCCTCTGGTCCGAAAAGGAGAGCTCCAGGTCGAATTTTGGTTGAAAACCCTTAAAAAGATTGTTTCGGCTCTGAAAGAGGGGGAGAGTCCGGACCGTATCCCTCATTGTGTAGCCTTTCGCGTATGCCCAATATCTTTCCTTAATTCGGCCATGTTCTCTTACTGTAGCTAGTGAGCATAAAGGTTAAGATCTTTAAACATGCATGGAAGCCATTCTCGTATTTCTTTGGGCTTATTCCCTGGGCCACACAAAGTTTACCGTCACGTTAGACGAGCCCACATTTTGTTACGAAGCCAAATTGTTGAGGAAAAAAATCCCAGGCCGATCCGGGAGTCGTACCCAGGTCGGTGGCGCACAAGTCCGGCGAACCAACCGCTTCGCTAGCAAAGCAAGCTTCACTAGCGAGACAGTTCGGTCGGCTTTTATGTGCACCCCGTAACAAAAATTATAAATAGGGGCTGTGTTTTAGAGCCGGGGTAGAGAGGAGAGAAATATTCCAGCGTACACGGAAGAGTGCGAGTCAGTTTGTGGGCCTTTCTGATAACTGCAGCAGTTATAGATTTATGTGAACTGTTCATCTGGATCATACATTTTAAAGGACTTTTTGTCGCTGTGACAGTGGTGGTATCCCGGTACTGTACACTTTATTTATTATACTGTGTAATTGTATTGATTTGCTGTTGTACTGTTGTTATACTGTGAAATTGTATTCACTTAGTGTATTTTAATGTTAGGGTTGTTTTAAGAATAAATTTTAATTATTTGTTAACAAAAAAACCACTGACTTCTTTATTCATTCCCCTAGACATTTCACGCTGCGTGGTGTTACAAAATCTGAGGTTTTTTAATCTCCATAACAAAATTTATGCTCGTCACGACTTCTTTATCGGTTGTTATTAGGTTCTGAACAGTGGCAAGTAATTAAGAAGAAAAATGATAAATAATATATATATATATATATATATATATATATATATATATATATATATATATAACTCTGAAGAAAAACAACACTGTTAATTCACAACAGACTGTTTCACGGGATGCGACCCGATCATCAGGTGAATGTGGTTAGAATGAAGCTAACGTCGTGGTTTGAAAAGCCGAGACTTTACGAGATTACGAGATTATGCTTTGTGCGATTCGGGTGGGGGGGGGGGGGCGTGTGAAAGACTGACACTGATCCTATTGTTCTCGGGTGCACAATAGGATTGGTCGGGGTACACGTGCCATAGAGCACTTTACATCGGAGGGTAACACTACCTTCTATATATATATATATATATATATATGGTATTGCTAGTTTATGTTAGCAATTAACGAGTATTAGCTTTCTTACCGATCTCTAGTCGGGTTCTTGTCCGTGGTACACAATCCTTGGTAGCCACAAAACCCCTCATCCAGGTGTATGCCCCTGCAGGACTTGACTGGGTACACGGTGACGGCCGTCACTGTCCCTACATATTTACCCTGCGCCATGGCTGTTTTTGCCATCCGGTATGTCACTGTTACTCTAAATACTCTCAATAGTTTAAACCAGACACAGAAAATACTAGTCACGCAAAGATACATAGTAACAGGTACATCTGAGGTCACCTATCGGTGTCATTAAACCGACTATTTTATGCCTTCAGCTAACTAGAACAACATAAGCGTTACATTCCACTATTCATGTTGGCTGTCACATTTGCTCGGCATGTGATGATGTATGAAATATCAGGCTTGGTAGATCACGGTGAGCTCAGCGTATCCGTTCTTTTGTCATCCGAGCGAAGATGTGACCTACATGTCATGGTGTCAAACAACTGTCAGGATGATCCACATGAATACAGACTGGTTCCAATGGGAAAACACCTTAAACCTTCTGGACAGTCTGTAGAAACTGTGTGAGGGGTTAGAAAAAACCCGAGGAACAATTCATAGAGTGATGGAGGCAATCTGATTCACAAAAAAAAAAATTAATTCAAATTTCTGTATCTTATAACGAATATTTCATAACAATAGAGGTATTTACCTGTATCTGAGAGAGGGTTAAGGGTCGTTCTGGAGAAGGGGTGGGGGGGGGGGGGGGGAGGGGGGTGTTTGATGTTTCCGACAAAATCTTGCTTCTCAATACCTTTCCTTTTTATATCCGGAACAAGTCGGATGGTAAAGCGTAAAATATTGGTTGGTTGGCCACCGTTGTACACAAGGCTAATTTGCTACACCTAGAATAGGTACAGCCACCTGTCGGTAAATTTCAAATTTAGTCGTTCTTGTACCTAAATCACAGTCCCATAGGAATTGAATACCCAAATTGAGATAGTCCTTGTTTTTACTTCTTTTAGGTAAAAGCTGATGACAAAAAAAGGTCAGGTGACAAATTTGGTGAACCCTATGTCAATCTGATATCCAAGATGGCCGCTATATCAAGAAAACAACCCAGATTTTGCTTTGAAAAACTGAATAATATTAGATCGATGTATATGATTTCGATTGTGTTCTTCCAAATGTAACTGATCAGGAATTGCCTGAAGATCACAGTGTAATTAAGGCTAAGGCTATGTTATTTACCAACCTTGAACAGGATGAATTTATTTATCTTGAGCACTCGATCACTGTCACGTATTATCAAATTGGTATACATTTTTACACAAAGATACTTTAATATAGTTTTCAAATGGACATTAAAGCATAAAATCGATGAATGTGTTGCTATATACCGTACACATTCTCTCATAAAAAGAAATAAACTCCAACAGTTTTACTGAGAAATTATAATTTTGAGCCAATTTCTTTGGTAAGTAAGAAAGGTTTAAAGGGCTATGTAACGCACCTTGTTACATTCAGATGAACTTTAGAAGAAATCTTTGTCTGAATATTTTTCATGTTTAGCTGAATATTGCCGGAAATGGGTCATATATTTTTATTGTCACAAGAAAGTTGAAAGAGAGAAAAAATGCTGCCAGCAAAACTGCGAGAAAAGGAGGCCAACAAAAGCAGCCACGTCTCCACCTGTACAGAGGCACACGGGTGCGGTCCTAAAGGACAAGTGTGCACAGTGCGAATGTCTTGAAGCCAAACAAAAGGTAGCGTCGGATAATCGCGAACAAACACATCTGGATTTGAACTGCAGCACCACTGATGGTAATAACAGGGATTTACTGTCGGTCTGCACCAACCAGAAGATGCGCAGCTATTATACGCTTAAAACTTATTCGAGTAATATGAAGATGACTTTTTTAAAGTCATCTTCATAGTCATCTTTCGGTAGGTAAAGTCAACATGGATGATTGGATAGGGATTTATCGTGAACATTGCCTGAACATTTGACTATATTCCCCGAATCAAATTTGTTCATAAACTCAAAAATAAGAGTCCCTGAAAGAGTAATATTATATAAATCATTTGGTGAAACAGTAGGATATGCGCCGACGAAGGACGCTGATATTATGTAAGTGAGTTAGTGTTAACAAGGACAATGCGGGCCGAACATTTTGAATTTGTGAAACAATAGAAATTCTCCGGTGAAAGTTTTACCTCCTTAATTTGTAAACACTCCACTGACCATACTCTTAGTACATACCTCCCGCTCGGGATTATGCTGGTTATTTCGGATGATACAGGTATATTGAGGATAAAAACAATGTTTTGAAATTCACTGTCGATTTATGAATACTCATCCTGACACAATAGTCAGTAGTGTGATAAAAGTCTTAAACGTTTTTCTTTCTATGTTTCCTTGAGTACAAATTATGAACAAATGAATATTGCCAAGCGTTTTGAGTAGTGCATGCAGTGCTGTTCGTTTCAAAAACACTGATGGGTATTGTCTTCCGAGCTCATAAAGAAAAAGCTTCCAGACTTTTCTACAAGGCATTCCGTAGGGCATTCTTCCCTATTCAAGAAACTGTTGAGGTAGTTTATCAAGAGGGTAAAACGGCCGAATCCATCAACATACGCCGTGCCATACTCCCTTCTGCACATGAAGATCATGTATAAATATATACCAGTCATACAGCTAAAACCTATTAGGTAATGGGAGGGAGATTGTTCATGTGCAGTGTCTCCAGGTCCGGGTGGTCTCCATAGACAGAAAGTAGCATATGTCGACCCTATGTCAACTTTTGGTGTGTGTTTCACTTTTATGTCACGTTGACCGTTTCGGATCATAAATTGCAACACATTTGCAGCCTCATGGGCCTGTTTGTCCGAAATATTACCACGCTATGCACTGCCGACCTTGGTGTCCTTGGAGGACGTTCGCAGCGTATCCTGGACACAACTGCTATGATACCTTTTCCTAGGAACTTGCATTTTCTTGTTGGTACAGACTTGACAGTTGTTCTCTGATATTATCATTTGTCCTGTTGGCTATAAGAGGCCAGAGTTCTTTGGTAAATATTATCCTACAATACACTTCACGGTATTGTATTTGCATGATACTGAGAAAAATGTGCACACTTTCCGTTAGGAACTATAATCTTATGCCTTTGTCCACGTGCAGATGTGCCCTTTTATGTATTTCAGGTTTTACTGGAAAGGTTTTTTCTCTTTTCAGCTCTTTCCAGAAGTACCGTGTGTTAAACTGTCTTATAACAACTAGAATGATGTCTTACCCGTTTCTCCTCATATTCAGGTCTACTAGAATTTGTAAGGACAAGGTTTCTACCAAGTCCCCATGAGGAATAGTTTAATATGCTATGAATATGTCTGTATGAGGATGAACAACAAGGTATCTTGGATTTGTAAATCTTTATAATAACCACACGAACTGATTGTAAATGTTTGTTTCTCAGTAACACTGTTCGAACTTGATACTTCATGTGAGAGAATCAGCAATATAAAAAAATAAAACAAGCATCAATTGCACATGGTCTATATGAACATCATATTTATTTTTCGATCAAATTAATTGCAATTAACGCTTGTGAGATAAGTTATTCAAAGTAATGCAAGAATATTCTATACTGTTGATCTTTGCAATAACTGTGACCTCCATGGAGTTAGGATATTTGAAAAGAAACCCATATAACATATTAAATGAAAGTGTTGTTCCCATGATATCTATATTTATGCTTTCAGAGGTAGTTAAATACCTTTAAACTTGACCTACGTCCTAAATTTGATTACCCACTGTGACCCTCGGGCATTTCATTGTAGCTGGGATTGACAGAACACATTCAAAACCTTTGTATATCGATCCGATGTCATTCAGTTTTTTTGCGATTGTTACAGAATAGAAGTATTTATTTCTATGTAAAGTTTGTAACTGAGGCCCTGTTGGATATTTTGGGGTCATTGGGCTCAGAAGCCTTATTATCTTTTTTTTATCAAAAGATTAAACACAAATAATGTTAAAGCATGCATTATCTCATTCGATTTCAAATGAAACGTGGCTCATTAGACGAGCGGATATAGTCGGTTACTCTATATCCGTTTTACTCAAAAATTCCCATGAAAGATGGTGGTCATCTATGATTTTGGTGTTAAATTTGTCACCTCACATTTTCCTTTAATTCATATCCCATTTAAGCCAAATCGGCTAATTGCATAATTAAGGCATACAATTCCTCGTCCTAACTTTATGGTTTTAGTGTACAAATAGAGGTGGAAAACATTTATTTACTCAGGTCTACAATAAAAGATATATATGTTAAGCATGTTTACATTTCAGCTATGCAGTCCAAGGGTAAGGACCTTCATTGTAGGGTACCACAGGGTTGCGTCTTCGGCCCAATTTTGTTTACTTATCTACTGCATCACTAGGTAGACTCCTGCATGCGCAAGCAATACTCTATCATTTTTATGAAGATGACACTCTTTTTTATATTTCTTTTGATCAAGCATCGATAACAAATGAAAAACTGCTTTAAACTTGTCAAAAAAGGAATGAACAAGCATATCCTGGAGATGAATCAGTATAAAATTGAAGTCTAAGTAATTCGTGTAAAACATATCAGATTGTACCAGTCCCACTGAAAGACAGTCAAAATAGTTGATAGGTCCGGCAAGCTGGAAGCATAGGCGTCATTGTTGACTCAAGTTAATGTATGAAACCACATATTCAGAATATCTGTAAGCGTGCATAATTACAAGATAGGAACATTGCGACACTTAAAAAATTCTGAACGATGTCTCACTTCTGAAGATGGTGCATGCATTTATAACATCATAACTTAATTAATGCAATCCTGCTTCAGTCGACTCTTTACCGACTACAGCGTGTTCAGAACGCAGCCCCACGGGTCATCACTGGGACCCAAAGAGTGGATCATATCTCCTGTTTTGGAAACTACATTGGCTCCCTGTACGTCAGCGTATAGAGTACAAGGTCTTAGTGATGGTATTCAAACGCATACATGATAGGGCCCCTGGATACTTAGGTGAACTTATCGTTCCCTATGAACACTTACTGTCGCTCAATGATCTGCACCAACTGGTAGTGCTATTCACAAGGTCGACGAGCATTTAGTTTTCCAATGCCTAGATTGTGAACGAACTACTTCCTCGTTTAAATTCTAGTCACACTGGAAAGTTTTAAAAACACATAATAAAATTATTTAATTTTACTATCTTTATCTACCTATTTAATTTAATAACAGTGTGCATATCATAGTGATATATGAACATCGCAGTTTTCAGTATTTCCAATTCAAAGTTTTCATATAAATTATCTACTGAGCCATAAATTTTTTCTTTATGCAATGTGTGTTTGAGTTTTACGCTATATAAAATATTATTACATGTTGTTATTACGAAATGCAATGATCAATTCTAAATCCGAAGAAAGAGAAATTGGTCACAGAGTATGATATGGGAGTTTGTCTTCTTTAACAACCGCAGAGGACGTTGACACCCATGAACGCTTCGTGAAGGGCGTCATCACATGACGTAGACGGCATCCCCAATCTTGATGGCATCTAAAAAAGTCCGCAATAAGTCAGTTTGTATATTGTCACTATATATACATCAAATTTAAGATGTAATGAGTTATATGTACTGAATGTGAGCGCTGTGTTTTTTAACATTCTTCTTTAGTGCCTAACAACTTACCTATTACAGAGCTAGACATTTCTGAACGTCGCCGTACCGATGGAAATAGTACCCCAGTTATCCTAAGAAATAAAACATAGACTTAATTCAAAATAGATATACGTTATTCGATATGAAAAAGCTCTTTACACATACATTCGAAAAGACGGTGTGCTACACGAGTACAGCCAACCAATGACCTTGCACTCGCCTAATCAGCATTACTGTCGTTTCCCATTTTGTGATACCCAGAGGAATTGCTTATTTTAAAGTCTTCAAGGAGCAGTTGAATACAGTAATTTAATCGCATAGTTTACAGTCGTATTGACTGCATTTTTCTTCTTTATATCGGTTCAGTTTCAGATATTGGCCCTATACTCACCTCTTCAAATGGAACTTTCGTGTCCACTTCGATATTTGTCCTAAATGATTTCATGGTGACCTTTTGCGTAACCTTGCTGTTGATGTCAGCGAGCGAAGATGTCCCAGCCAGCAAGTAAAGAAGGTCGTTTTGATAGGCCACCTGTATATTAATCGTCATATTCCATATAATGAAGCTGAAGTAGCTGTCACACGTAAAAAATAGTTGTTTTTAACTGTCAAAATTAGGGTGTTGTCAGTGGGTAAAAAGTAGGTATTTTAATTATTTATTTAGTTGTTTCTTTTAAACAGAATGGACCATTAAGTCACAATAAACAGTCCATGTTTTAAAGTAGGGTCTGTAGGGCAACCTGAGCCTTTGATATCAGCTGTTCAGATGCTAGAGTCGTCCGTGTCCATGGACACTCATGTGTCAAAAACGAGGTGCTGAATTCAAAAAGTCCTGATAACAAATACAAGACGACGTGTGCACGTTTGAAATAGACGCTATGGCCTCGTTTTTCTAAATTATGGACTGTGTATTAAGAACTGCACGGATAACTTCTTTTGAAACATTGAAGTGTAAATATCACACTGGCGTGTATTTTGTACTACGGTTATCTGTGCACTATGGTGGTTTTTTTTTATATAATATTTGTTATTTTAAATCTGACACGTGTAGGAACGTGTGTAAAGCGAAACATTTCATACATCTCATCTGAATTTTCTAGAGATTTTTAAAGTGAAGGACAGTGGGATCGTTACACCTAAATGAATGGAATCAAGACATCAGGATACTAACAAATAAACCCTTCGGTTTAATTGAAACAGGATGAATGGTCTCATACATTATACCCTCATTATGATACATTGGAACATAACAAAGTCCGCATTTCCGCGTGAAATCGATAAACGTTCGATTATTTATGAACGCAACCAGTTGCACAAAATTAAAGATGTTATTTTAAAAGTGAATTTCTGTCCACTTGTTTTGAGCTTGGACTAAAACATTGTTACAATCACATACATATTGTTATGAGGGATTTCTTCTCGTTTAACCAACTTTATAATTGCTTTATTCTTATAGTTAAAAGAACACTGCTAAATCATGCAATTAATTGCAAGTAACGGTTACGCTGTGCGTCATGAAGAAACGATCAAGTGTAATACTATTACCTGGTCGTCATGCTTCAAGTTCTCGGCACATGGATCACCCTTAAAGTACACATCTTTTACGACACGCTTTGGTAGATGTTCGGGAGAATAGACGATACGATATGATTTACCAAGGTACTGACTGATCCATGTCGCCGCATCATCACCACAGTCAACGCCATCTACCTTGTCTCCATGTACTCTAAAGCAAGAAAACACACAGTAAAGTCCATAAAATTCATATATGATTTGTGATGTAAATAATTTTCCCTAGGGTTTGCTCAAATAATGTCTATAAATTCGAACAATAGACACACAAATTCGAGTGTATGCGAAAACAGAGGGAGCACCGGTGCTGAACAAATCGTTGAATATTAAACGGCATAAAAATTACTTACGTGCATGTGATGACTTTTTCACTGTTGTCCGAGTTATTCATCGGCAATGTTAACGTGTGCATCCCTGGAGCCTCGAGCTGAACATTGTCGCCATGGATATCGGGTTTAATCAGCGCCATCTTGGGTTCCTGTTTCAAGGTACACATTTTACCCTCCGGAAACACCACAATGAAATGTCTGTAGGATACACACGAGGGATCAAAATGATTTCAGCACAGTCCATTTCTTAATAGTTGTTTAACCTGAAACCATTTTAAATTCCGACCAGTAGTTAATGTTTTTTATTTGCAAAATTATTATTGAATTAATACCCGTTCATCGTACTTATTATTACTCTCTCTCTCTCTCTCTCTCTGAGGCTCTCTCTCTCTCTCTCTCTCTGAGGCTCTCTCTCTCTCTCTCTCTCTCTCTCTCTCTCTCTCTCTCTCTCTCTCTTAAGGTGTTTGTTTACCAGACTCTCCCTCTCATAAACATGAAGCGAAACATAAAGGAAATAAAGGAAGAACAATATAACAATATATCGTTTCACCATCCATTGTCGGACCTGGAACATTGCCCTATATGTTTGTTGTCGCTTACATTTAGTTTTAAGTTTAATAATACTGAAGTACTATAGTATGCTTATGAAATATGAAAGATGCTCGATACCGATCTCTAGTCGGGTTTTCGTCCGTGGTACACAGTCATTTGAAGCCACAAAACCCCTCGTCTAAAGGGATGCCCCTGCACGACTTGACGGGGTACAGGCTGACGGCCGTCACTGTCCCTACCAGTTTACCCTCCGTCATGGCTAGATGCTACGTCTCGTGTGTTACTCCAATGCACTTTACAACTAGTGCATATCAGCAAATATTTCAAGGAATGAAACTTCTCACGTATATAGTAACCCTATATACATACTGATAGGAGATTAGAGTAATTAATATTGATAAGAGTTAAGAGTTATTAATATTGCACTATAAACGGACCAAAGTCGACGACCCGTAATTGTATGACTCTATAGGTGAGAGTGATAAGATATCTCGACTGATGCAAGCGCGACTTCACTACACGTCTGTTTGTAAGTGCAGCATGTGTTCATCTCAAAGCCCATCACATTTTGGTTACTCGCCGCAAAACAGGCTGTGGCACATATTAATTAGGCTGGGGCTGGGGCCTGCTTCACGTTGCTCAGCTTAGATAAGCAGGCTGAGAACTAGGTACAAAAGTACCGCTTTCTTGACACAAGTGACACACAAGCGGTACAACGTAGTACGGTGAGAGTTTCCCTCACGGATGGACAGAAGTGTTCACATATTTCTTGTGTAGCATGAAAACACCATATAAATCCTACATATTACCCGTATAATGACATGCAGAAGCGGATCCAAGGGGAGGGTCCCAGGGGGTCTGAACTCCTCCTATGTTATCTGCCGCAACCTTTTTAACGGTTTAAGACCTATTTTTCCGGACCTGGGGACTTTTCAAAGGTTTTGTCATTAGTCATCCTGGGTTTGACCCCCTCTTTTAATCCTGAATTTAATCCTTACATGCAACGGTCAATATCTAAACATACCCCTGAACAAAGAAACCTAAAGTCCATGGAGGTCACATATCACGGGTTATATATATATATATATATATATATATATATATATATATATATATATATTTATGAGAGAGAGAGAGAGAGAGAGAGAGAGAGATGGGGGGGGGGGACATACGGATGGGCGGACGACAAAACACGTAGCATACGTACAACTGATTTTCTAATTTGTCGCATACATGGGGGTGGGGGGGGGGGGGGGTTAAGGTCTGCATGCCTGGAGCATGCATGGCTACTCGGTCGGTGCAGCGCCATCTTGAGTTTATGTTGCAAGGTATAAATGCCACCCTTCGCCTGTATTGAAGTAAATTGGGAGAGATATATAATTATAATCTAATAATTCTATGTTTCATTTCCAATATTAACCATCCACCCATACTCCTTTAGTACTTAATTCCTTATATATTCCATATTTGCCAGTAAGGTATTTTCTGGTATTTTAATATAATAAAATTTTAATGTCAGGCACGGCGCTTCCCCGATCTTTCAAAAAGAATGTACTGCAAGTTCAGACAGCTATTAAAATAATATGTCATAATTAAATTTATACAGAATTTGAGAGTATCACTTGTTCATTTGAGTTTTTTAATACAGTTCGTCAATACGCATGTTGGCTTAAATGAACGAAATTCAAATTAATGTTAATAGGCTGACACTGCAATTTATGTGTAAGGGTATGTTTTTTTTCTAAATTTTTTTGGTTATTTTGTTTTGTCTGTTATACATAGCCCTAGACCTTGGCAGCCACAGAACGCCATGTCAAGGAGGATATTTCAAGTTATTTTTCGAAGCGGCTATCGCACCGCCCCCTGTCGGCAACTACGATTCTGTATCAAGGCAAAAAGCTCTTGGTTACTCATAATCAAAAACCGAGGTCCTGCGTTCAGACCGGTACATGTGATGCGGCTATTTTGCCATACGAGAAGAGAACGAACAGTTCCAGATGAGGTTTCACAAATAGACGAAAATTAAGTAAAGAAAACTCAAATTTCAACAGCAAAACAAAACAATTAGATAGCAATGCTGCGAAATGGCGAATAACCTTTCTTAGATTTACTTTCGGACTTGAATTCACAGTGATTAAAACTGACCCTAATATCGTCCAACCAAAAAGTTTAGTTTTTTTTTAAAATAAATTTACATTTTTTTAGAAAGACATTACGAATTGTTCAGTTGCTCCTGGAGCATGATCTAATATAATTTGATTCTATTAATAAATTATGTGTTAGGTATGGTTTGAAATGAACTTTCCCTGTCTCTAGATTATTAATTTAACAACATACTTTTGCATATCATTCACTGCAAAAAGTGGGGGTTAGTTGCCGTTTCAAAGTAGATGCGACATGTGTCACTTTATAATATGTTTTAGATAGAGACATGTTTCAAACATGAGGCACGGCACTTTTTCGGTGGTTTAACGGACACTTGATGACGGAAACGCCTGGTTAACGGAACGGATTGAAGGACAGGCTACAGTAGGTTACAGTGGAAAACTACTTGTGATTGGATATGGAAGGAAATAAGGAATGGTCAGTGGACGAAGTCGTAGGATGGGCTCAACGCATATTCAAAGTGGAAGAAGCTGCATACAGATTGAAAGGTGAATTACCGCTGTTCACTCCAAACACCTCTATTATCACTCAGTCATAACCATTAAATTGAATGATAATGCACGAAATGACGAATACATGCATGGCAAACATTTGAAACAAATATATGTATATCATTGTTTTTTCAGCTGCTTTTAACTAAGTATATGTCAACTGAGCTCCAGCGATGACCCTGCGTCCGTCGTCCGTCCGTCTGCTTTCTGGCGCGTTTGGATACTGTTTGACCTACAGATTTTAAATTCCACGTAGTACATACCATTATAGTCTCTTTCACTGCCACTGTACACCTGTTTATTTCGCGTTGATTGTTTAGTAAGGCAAACAATTGCTTTACCCTACAAATCTTCTCTGTGTTTAACATGACAGTACCAATCTATTCAAAATTCCAATAAAAGGAATTATTTAAAATGTCTGGTTCACCCAATATACTGAAAAGACAACTTAGAAATAAATCCTGCATGGCAAAATTTTCTCAAACCATAAACAGAACAGTGGTAAAGTAATTATGATTTTTCATGCCATTATGATTTTAACCCATTTTATGTGACATAGCAGACTGGCAGGTATTATGAAGCCCTTTAAATTTATCATGATCTGGTAGGGTTTGATTGCACAGGTGGGCAAAACATGCTCATTCCATACACCTTAGGGGGCTTTACTTTAATTCCTTATTTTTGGCATATATATATATATATATATATATATATATATATATATATATATATATATATATTTAAATATGACTTGCGGAGAGATAATTGATAAACATTGCTTGAATGTTGAAGTTTTTCAGTTATTAAACATCTGAGCTGAGGATGGAGAAGACTGAAAATGCTGCATTGAGATATTTCTTTGTTTTTAATTTTAATTTGGATTTTCAGTTTAACATGAATTGATGTTACAGGCTCAGTGAATGAAAGAACCTTAGTAAATATTATAATACATAATTACATATATATATTAAAAGGTACACCATTTTTAAGCCACGAGTAACAGTAATCCACTTTTTATCATTCCATAAACTGTTGAATAAAAACTTAAAATTTCAGTTTCTCTGTAGATAGAATCATGATAGAGAAAAAGCAAAACAAAAAACACTTTAAGATATTTGAATGCGGTTTAATATAAGTTCATTAAGAAGTGGATCATAGTTACTGGGGGCTTTAAATAGTGTACCTTTAAAATTTGATTTTTTTAATGTTTCAAAATCATTTAAAAATAACGAAAAATTCAATGAAATGTATACTTTAAGAAAGATTACTTTACAAGGTTAAAAGTAATGTATACTTTATAGGGTCTTACATGAATCTAAACCACTTTGAATTGAATTTAAATATAGGGGTTTCAAAAAGTTTTCCTACCTCATATAGTTTTTATTTCTAATCTAAGTGAGTGTGGTATTGCAGGTGAAGTAAAAGAGGCTACAGAGTTATAAATTGAAAGAAACTGTAATTGTATTTTGTTTTAATAATGTTTGATGCTGATATTCAAAGTTTCAGATTATTCGTTATGTGTCAACACACATGTAGTACACTCCAAGAAAAAGATCTAGAAAATTCAAAAAGAAATATAACCAAATTTCAATATAACCAAAAACATGTTTTACCTTGGAGATCGGGTTTTAAAAAAATGGGACAAAAAGGGGTTTAAAGATATAAAGAAGTTTCAAGTTGAAACAGGTTATTAGTATTTAAAACGTGTTTAGAAGTTTTTCGATGGAAAATATATAATTCAATATCCAACATATGAAAAAAAACGAGTTTCAAATAACAACACCGTTTGGCAGGATTAAGCTTTGAAACGGGTGTAAAAATAAAAAAAAACTTGATTAAGTTGAATGTGAAATATGTTTACAGTTATTGGAAACACACTTTACAGTGAAATATGTTGAGAATATTGTTAGGTGTTTCAAAAAATGGGACAAACAGGTGTTTCAATCTAATGCACGAAACGTGTCTCCAGCTTTTACAGTTTCCTATTGCCTGTGCTGTCAGGGATGTGTTGTTATCTAATAATAATTAATCTAATAATAGTTTATAATATATAAAATTGGTTAGTTATTCCTCAATATATAAAAGTGCCATTTACCATACCTTGGCTGAAACTAAACTGGTCTTGAAGTGCAAAATAATGAACGTGTAATATAAGAGGGTGCAAATAGTATTAGTATAGTTATATTTCCGTTAGTTTCTGTAACTGGCATGAGATGGCAGCACGTTGTAGTGCCACCTGACTGAAACTGCTGAGAGCGCAGAATATCATTGGGCCTTCTAACTCCCTTTATATTCTATCTAGATTCAACAAAAGATTATATAGTAAATATCGTTAATAAATCGCAAAACTAGTAGTGTTATTTGTAAATTTAAAAAAAATAAACACTCCAAATGTTATGGTGATATAACGTGATATAACTGTTTCAATAATTGTTGAAGCTGTAAATGCACTGTGAATGTACAAAGATACTTGTGAAGTGAAAATGCATCAGAAACTGAATCAGGGGTAAGGTCAGCATCGACAGGGACACATTTCATATGCAACTACAGATACTAACTTTACTTGGCGGTGTGGTAAAGGGCAAAGTCACACATCCATTTACGGCCGGTTTTCGACAGGTAACGACCACGTGCTAGCTGGTAATCGCAGATAGTCGTTGAAAGAAGTACTCATATCCAGTCTGTATGTGGAATGTATTCATTATAACAAATGGTCTGAACCTCTTAAGATATATATATATATATATATATATATATATATATATATATATATATATATATAATAGTGGGTCCACAATTAGCTCATTTCCTACATTTACTCGTAGTTATTTTTATAATTTCGTGGAAGCGTTCATATTAAATTATCTAAATTATCATACACATTGTATTCAAAACAAACGTTTTATTTTAAACACAATTACTGAACCTGTGGGTCATCAGTGGTTAATATGAAGTAGGGTACCAGTCTAATCCAATCAGCGCAAGGGCGCCCAAGGGGAGAGGAGCTCTTTTCACATGTAGTCGACCATTTCTGGTCGACTGATTGACAAAGCCCTTGAGTCTATTACAGCTGTCTGATACAAACAGAGATAATTAACGCTACGTGAGTTTAAATATTGGGATCTTACCAGTCATACTAAGGGGATTTAAGCCATATTAAGATATATTGATCGCCGCTAACATTTTCCTTGGATTAATTTTGTTGGAAAATGAGGACCAGGTTTCTTGAGCATTTTTTTGTTTTTTTTTTCCAAGCAAGCTGGCAAATACCACGTATTTTGATAATTGTGGTATTGACTGTGAGCCATATTACCATGTCTTTTTTTTTGTTACGTTTGTTTCTTTGGGCCGCAGCATTTTTGTATATTTGTTGTATTTTTTTTAAATAATCATTAAAATCATTAAGAATATAGATTTACCAGATTAGTGATATGTCATGAAATAGAGGAATAGAAACAAAATCAACCATGAAGAAAAAGCAAATAAAGAAATGTATTTGATGACAAAAAAAGAGTAACGCAAAGTTTAGATAGGCATTTAAACAAAATTGTGTTAATTGTGCCCTTGGAAAAGATGAATCAAATAGTTATATGAAAGCATGATCAGTCGCTGTCTTTAATATATTGATATACTGAAACCATTCCCTGACATTTGCTCAATCCCAGTTTCTTTAATTACCAATCATTATGCACCCATTTCATTCAAATAAGTTTTTGTCATGTTTCCAATCAGTTAGAGTAAATTGATCTAATGAAAAACATAATTGAAGTAAATGTTCAGTCAATGTTAAGCTCAGTCCCGTGAACGGTTACAAGGAACCCCGCTGTCATGAGGGAAAAAAGTCTCTAAATCATCAATGGCCTCATCTGTCCCATCCAGTGATTGCATTAACTCCCAACCCAATCATGTCCCCCTTACTATCTTTCGCCGAATAAACACGATGATTAGCTGAAAAACATGAATATCTCCTAGCCAGTCAGAAAGATGTGAATTCCTCTTTGCTGACATAACAAGATTACACTCTTTTTGCAGACTGCAGTGCCATCGTTTGTGGAAATTTATTTCCCAGTCCATTTACGTGATGACATTATCTCTGGTCATCCCCCCACTGTACAAGACCATTAATACCTTCGTTTTTCCAAATAATAACTAGTTCGGCCCTCTTCAGATTACTATTCCCTCTCTCTAAAGTGGTAATAATTTATCAATAGCCATTATGGATGAGTTATGACGTACACCAGTGTTTATAGCGGCAGCCTGCTACCCGAACGCTGATAATGTTTAAGACGTTGGAGTGACAGCACAAGACATAGGGTTAGGATTAACTTTAAGATAATTAGATGTGCTTAAAAATTCTGACTGTACTCAGTCATGTTTTTCTGCCTACCAAATTGTAAAAATCTACAATTTGATGAAAAAATTACCACATCGAAAATCAAGAATTAAACATTATAAAGTCTCAAGAAAAATTGCATATATTCATGCCAAGCTAATTGATAATAATGGCTGTTTTTTTATCTCAAAATTACCTAATTATCACTCCATTAAACATATCTTCTAGGAAACGATATGCGAGACTTTCGTGGAATGAAACCAGAATTACCGATCGACGAAGAAAAAAAAATGTCCACAACAGCGCAAGGTACAAGATTGTATAATTATAACTTCAAATCTGCCCGGAAGGAGGCGCCTTTTTTTTGCATGAGAGACACTTGCTCCCATTTATAAACAAACCAAGAAACGCCCCATTTGGACCAGTCTTAGTCCATGGCGGCAGTTGAACATAGCGATCGCCTTTTATCACGAAAACTGGTGCTAAGGGAATGAGCGGAGGTATTATCCACAAGTGGACTACGCATTTAAGTGTATATTTTAAACGAAGTACAACTGAACCATATCGATTTGGCCATTACAATCCTTTGCAGACTAAACGTTTCTACACCATAAAGTGGTCGCTTTATAATAAAAATATTTTTAATAATAATTTATTTTATCAAGCGTAAAATCCATGATGATACAGGCTCTAAAACGCTATTACTTAACTAGAATACAATCAGCAGTCATTAAACATACCATTGTAAGAATATGAAATTAAAGTCCAGTTGACTAAAATATTACATTCAGAAGCTTACAGTATTAAATAAGACATATAAAAGTCAATAGTCAATTATCTGTTAAAACTTCCATAATTCCACTAAAATGTTCAAACATTTCACTATCAATAGTATAAAATATCGTACAAAATGACTAGGCATAAAAATATTCCATGAATATGTTTTTAATTTACTTTTAAATTCTGAGAGACTGGTTGCTTCTCTTAGAGTATCTGGTAGGTCATTTCACAGCCAACAACACTGAATGCCCGATTTTGTACACAGGACGAATTGGTAAAAGGCACGACCAGTAAGTTTTTAGCTGCTGACCATAGGCTTCTTAATATAAGATCCCTATTCTCTACTTATCCTTCACTTAAAAATTAATGTGCTTCTAAGTGGGCTCCAGACTGAATTTTTCTACCGACTATGGATACAATACTTGGATAATAATACAGGTTAACTTGAGCGATAACAAAACAGCCCATTGTCTTGGTAGGTCAATAAAGACTAAATGTTTCAATCGGGCATAGTTTACCATGAAATACCTTGACAGACTGTGCCAGTATTTACTCAATGATTGAGATGCAGTTTGAGAAAGATTTGAAGACATGCGATGTTTGATACCATAATGTGACATGGTATTCAAATTTATATCGATTCTTGTCGGACATATGGATAATCAAAACCATCGATTATGGTAGCGGTCCTTTTATTAAGATATTTCTACTTTATTCAGATCGCAAAAAAATTGTCTCAGTCAATTAAGAGCTAGTAAAACTACAGGTGATTCACCTTTTTATAATGTCACTCGCTATTCCTATATGCTTCATTTCATGTGGCGCTTAATTCACGTTACGTGTATCATTAAAAATTCAGGCGAAGGATACCTTCCTTTGATCCTAGGAAAAGTAGAAGGAACGCCTGGTGTGATGGAACAGAAATGATCATGCGTCAGCCTAATGGTACGTGATTTGTAACCTTGACAGTTAATGGATCTCTCCTTGATCAATCACCACGACACGAAACTACCCTTGTTATATCGACTATACTCTCGCCAGATAACCTATGAATGATCCCTGATACGCCAAGAATAAAGTACCGAAAACAAATTGAATATATCTGATCGCACCAAGGCGAGAATGTATCATTTTACGGAAGCATCGTTACGAGGTTTGTTTACTCAGGCCGAAACTTCATAGATTTAATCAAGACTTCAAAGCAATGTTCAGTGCCTTGTATTTTCCCTTGATAACCAATAAATCACCTATTCTTCGTGATTAGATAAATGGCTAGTCATGTAAAATAATAATGTATCACTTTAATAATGAAGAGTATTAAAAGCAAATGGATCATATGAATAGATCCGCCTACTTTCATCACAGCTTTTTAGCTTCTGTTACCTACACTTGTTCCCTTTATTCGTTCTCTCCCGCCTCCTACTCCTATTACTTTCAATATCCTCCGCCAGGCGGCTATGTGAGCATCAGGGTTTGTACATGTATTTATGGGTGCGTGTGTTTTCACCATAACTCATGACAACAATCTCATGAAATTCTCAGGGCATTTCAGGATAGCGCCAATGAAATGATCGATTACATTAGGGTGTGGATCCAGCACACGATGCGGTTACAGGAACTTCATCAACGAATATTCACAAACTCACCGGGGAGTATGGGTTAATTTATTAAATGCAAACATGCCGGTGGCTTTCATTCACTGTAATGTAGTTTTCTAGATAATTATATGAATCTTGCTTCCTCTTTTCACTATTTTTTATGCTTCTCAGCAAAATAACCAATTTCTTCTATTCTTTTCATTCCTCCTTCTATTATTACAACTACAAGAAACTACTATTACACAATACATATTAAAAGTAATGTAAATGGTTGACACCTTCTAAACAAGACTAGCTGTGTGTAGGTTCTTGTACACAAGCTTTCGGGTGCTCGGCCTTCTTCCTCAGGTGTAATAATATAATATAAAATAAACTTATTTATTTTACATGGATTGTACAAATAATTATTATAACTAATCGAGGCACTCTCCATGGCTCCGGTGATTGCGTTCGGTAGCCTGCATAGGTGGAGGAAACCGGAGTACCCGGAGAAAACCACCGGCCTTGGACGGGCAACTTCTACCCTCTCTCATAGCCACGCCGGGGATCGAACCCGGGTCGCCAGCGGAGAGAGCCAAGCATTTTACCACTAAGCTGTCTAGGCCCCCAAAGGAGCTGTTCCTCAGATAGCTGTTCCCAGTGTAAACCATTTACTTTACTTTTTGTAAGTAACAGACTAGCACGGCATTTCAAAACTTTACATCATAATACATATTACTACTCTTCCTTCTGTACCTACCCTCTTCATCTTACTCCGACAACAATGACTACTACTCCTATTACAACTACACTAACATCTCCTGAACCTTCTACCGTGGTACTACTTTTCATACAACAAAGCTTTTATTGACTGACATTTAACCAGTTCGTGCATAGTTCATGTAGTTTATCATAGATCTCTGCATTAGCACCTCCTCGAAAAAAAAATCAATTTTTGGTAAATATCAATACTTTGGTAAAGTATAGGCTTTTTTCCAGACCAAAACGGAAAATATCCTTTCTGACCATGAGGAGCTAAGGAGCGTGTGGTACCACGGTTAAGTATCATGTCGATATTATATATTACTGTTATACCTTTACTTAAAAACATACTACTATTTTCATATCTATGGAATATATGAAAAAGGATCATGTACTCAATGCACTCACTTGCTCCGCGACCTAAATGGACGAGGTTAATTTACAGGTGTATTAAATAGCTAGAATCTGAAATTGATAAAACTGAAAGCTAACAGAATAATTATATTTAAAAAATAGCTCCAAGGCCAAAGACTTATCTTTTAAATGTTCACTTAACTAAATTTTACATTTAAGCAAATATTATGTCAGTAAACATATAGGCTGAGGGTGTTAACTTGTCAGATCCCTACCTAGATCTTTGAAATGTAAGGTATCCATCAAACTTATCAATTTGCTATTTTGTCAATAGTTCGCCTGTCCATTAAATATTCATTGTGTAGACATGTACAAATAAAAGCAGGAAAACAGACAAAAGAGAAATCGGCTTTGTCTTCACCCTAATCCGCACTTGATGTTAATCCCCCTTATTCTATAAATTAGTCAATTATATTTTTTTGTCAAACTTCTAACGTTCAGTTTCATTGACGTTAGTCATTTTGATACCGAAGAACAGACGCCGGGGCAGGGGACTCATAACCTGGCTGGCGGAGGTAATTACAATGGAACCTGTGGAAATGAAATGGAAGAGGCGTGTAGTAAGTCACATAAAAAAGCCCATGACGTTTCCAGGTCTTCTGAAGTTAAACTGCATTGACCTCTGCAACTGGCGCTGTTTATTTATGTTAACCCAATGGACAGTGAGGCATCACGTTTCTCCTGACTGATGGAAATTTAAACCGTACACTGGCAGATTAGAACCTGGGAAATTATGCTGAATGTTTGCAGATAATTATCCGAGTCAATACACAGAGAAAAGTCTATGTTTGCCATACCCTGTCTTTGCTTATCCTTTCGTTCCAAAACCTCTCAAAGATTTCCTACCTTTACTTATGCTTACTGTTGTACACACAATGGAAATTATTTTTATTTACGGGAAGTCTTTTTGTCCCCTGTCCGATATATTATTATATCTCTTTTTGCCAGTGTAGACAAATATGGAATCTTAAGGCGACATAAAAAATAATATAGTTAATTTTTTTGTTAGTCTTATGGGTGAACGTCTCGACATTCAAAGAAAATTTCTGTTTTATTCAAAACCTGCATTAAAAAAAATTTCCCATATGCAAGTGTGGCCAGAGCTATCATTTTGTGACTGTGACGGGACGTATTATGGTATATCCATGGTCCGTCCGTCCTTCCGCTCACTTTTAGTGTCGCCACGATAACTGACCAGGAATTTGACGGATTTTCACCATAACTTCTCACCAAGATTATTTCGCCAAGGTCATTATAGACAGAATCCATGCATATTTAATGAGATCAGAGGTCACCAAGCTACTTAGTGATGCCGAGGCGATAACTAAGCAGGAACGTGATGGATTTTAATGAAACTCAACAATAATAACCAATATAATATTTCGGTTTCTGGTTAGATCCACGCTTATTTAAAGTTAGAGGTTATCATACCTTGGTGCTTTTTTGATGATTGATGGATTTTCATGAAACTCATAAATGTTAACCAACAGTGGGTCTCCCCTTAATTAAATTCTCGGCAAGGTTCACGCAAATTTACTGATGTCAAAGGTTAGAAGACATACGACCGGCCAATTATGCGGCCATGCGGTACTTTTTTTTTTTTGTCATGAAGTGGAGGCTTACAGTTTACATAGCAGGAACTCTTTGAGTGTCCCAAATTATAATTATCAAAATTGATTTTTTTTTCAAGGTTCATAGAACATGCCCTTACTTTAATTTAATAACATATATTATTTACAGAGTTAAGACCTTTTGTCTAAAAATTGCACACCAGCTTGTTCCTCCATGCTCCAGCTTTAAGCCAACCCTCGTTAGAAGACACTTGCCTTAAGGCTTAATAACACGTTACTGTGTAGTCACGCAAGGCATTAGTGTTGAAGACGACGATTTTCGCTTTCAGCATATAGATCTTTTCAGTTTGGTCAAGCAATGCCATTTTCTCCACTGACGAAAATTGGATGGGGGACAACCTACCAGCAAGTTGCATGTCGTCATGGGAATACAGACAACGACTCGGGCAACATGTCATCGAAATGTCTGGCCTAGAAAGCTCGGACGTGTGATTTTATTACGCATCTCAATGTTTACATGGCAGCCTAATAAAACAGTTGCATAACGTAGGCCATATTTTTGGCACCACGCCCGCAAAACGCTCCTGCAAAAAGGCCTTCCATATCTGTGGTGGCGAAAGTTTTTATGAGACAGTAGTGACATCACAATGGTCGGGCGCTTAAGACGTCACATTGACTGACATCATCAGGTCGAAATGCAATATATATCTGTTCTCTAGTAATGAATATATCGCAATCAATTTGAAGTGTTTTGCCTAATATTTGCCGTATTATTTGTCTCATACAAATTCAGTGCAAGGTAAGATATTATTATTCGCTGGGCAGTCGGCGGAATAGCTCCTGCAGGTTTTTTTAACAAGAAGTTTATATTCCGTCTCCTATGTATAAAATAACCAGGAAAAAATGCGGCCACCGATAATTGTACAGCCTACGTGTTCTGTTTGGCCCATAATGTAATAATCATGCCTTATCTATATTGTAATAAAAACGGGAAGTGGGGAAAAACGGCCCATATTTTAATAACCCCTGTTAAAAAGCTCAAGAATGAATCCCAAATCTAACAGGCGATATGTCGTTTGGAAAAAAAAAACTTCTAAAATGACAGCAAGTTTAGTTCCTAATTAGTACAACAGATGCAGTCATAATGGAAAGCCAGTGCTTTTCATATTTGTATGTTCACGGAAACATTCGCGTTACAGGAAGTCAACATTTATGTTGTCTACGAAAATTTGACATGCATTTAATCATTATCTACTAAACATCATTTTTTTACAATATTGGCTTTTTGCCCCCTTTACCCCCACCATAATGATAACAGCAAAAGTGACGTACAGTTATTGCAATGTTACTCATATATTATTACAGTATTGGTCATTATTATGATATTGGCAGTTTGTACAACAACACAGGACATTTCTACTACAATATGTGCCAATATAACAACGACCCATAATGTAATAATCGTCACATATTGTACTAACGGCCAATATTGTAATAAAAACGATTCATACTGTTATAATTGAAAAGTGCCAATATTGTAATGAAACTTATCAATATTTTTTTTTCAGTCTATGAACATTAGCCCTTCTGACTATGACTTATTCTCCGAGCCACTGAACAAAGACAGATTTATGTATCTTAAGATTCTTCTTAGTAAAACGGATGGACTGCCCTTGAATTTAGTATGCATAATTATCTTGAAGAACGTGAACTGCTCCATTTTCTTATTTAAAATACGTTTCTACATTTATTTTTGAGAACAACATTATAACAGTTCACCTTAACTTCATTTATAAAGCCTTCGGCTGCAGTATTAGTCACCTGATATATATTTTTGACCTTGACCATATATGCTTACAATATATACGATCATCCATTAACACCCGATTCTGTCCCAGTTTGTGCTAACTCTCCGAAACTTACGTTGGTTCAGAGTAACACTGACAGGTAATATATTTGCAAATGGTGTTTATTTTGGACAAGGACCTAATTTTCGAGCCATCGATATTCATAGAGCTATTCTTGTTCATAGGCGCTGGAACAGCATTTTTGATTGGGGAGGAGTTGCAAAATATATAACATGGTTGGAAGATGGGTTACCAAACACACACACACACATATATATATTTTTATATATATACTAGTGTATTAACTGTAATGGACTCGGGCACTTAATCAAATCTTAGAAATGTATCAGGAGAAATATTATGGTGTTTTTACCAAAGCAAAATTACATTCAATACGTGTTCTTGTTGGATTTTATATAGACGCCAAGAAAATTACAACCATATATATATATATTCATTTTTAAAAATTATCCTGTTTATCCTGTTTTAGTACTTTATCATCCCTTCAGAATAACAAAAGGATAAACATGACTCGTGGCCATATTTCGCTCATATTAGCTTGGTCACCGGCACTTTGGTTCATTTAAACAGATAGCGAATATGTTTCCAGTGGTTTTTCATACCTGTTATTCATTTATACATTCGTGTCACGAAAAGTAATATATTTGAATTGTCTAAGTTATTAACATGAAATTTGAATTAAAATCATTGGCCGTTTTACCTAACTGCGATATTTTTTACAATATGAGCCTTTTTGCCCACTTGCAATTTTATTACAATAGGGGTGGGGTAAGGTCATTACAATAAGGGCCTTTTTTTAATTTGGGCCGTTATTACAATATGGATCATTTTTATTACATTATGGACCGTCCTTATAATATTGGCCGGTACAGATATGTGTATGGATCAGGTGATAGATTTTTTATATATTTATTATCAATATTTATTACATGGAGATTACCCCCATACCAAGGCAGCGTTAACAGACGTATCCATTTTTCCGGATGAAACCAACAAAGACGTCTCAGTTCAAATGTCTCTGGCTTTTATAATCGTTATTGATTGTTTACCTGAGACACGGTTTTGATCACATTCGTTCCCTCGTGCTTTACAAGCATTTTTTACACGCTGTGTGTATACTTAACAGCACAATTGAAAATTACCCCGCTTAAATCAAACTGAAAGAAAGAATTGTCTCCTCGCTGGTGTTATTATATCGAAACAGGTCGGCGTTCGCAAAATGACACGCGATTTGTAGCCTAGATATTTACTAGATCATCCATTCATCACTTTATCACGTGATATAACACTAACCAGACCACCGCCATATCTCACTGATTGTTACATTGATTGTTACATCAATTAATAAGACATGCAAGGGCCCTTGAATGTCTAATGAATAATAATTGCACCGGACACAGACCGACTATTAATGATTCTAAGCACTATTATTCAGAGGAGGATGGATCTTGTACCGTAAACATCTAGTGATGTATGTTTACACAGGCTGAAACATAACAATGTACGAAATCTTCCGTACATTGATTTTTAATTGAGACAGACACAATAATAAACGCGGTTGATTGGTCAACTACTTTAAATAAGTTAAAATTTTGCCGAAGGTTAATGTTTCTAGTTGTAATCTTATATTATACCAACACAAAAACTGACAACAGCTGTTTTGTTTAGCACGAGTGGTTAGAGCTTATTAACCTGAAGTATGATATTGAAGTATGTTGCCTATTCAAGATACTAGTGTGATTATATTTGTTCATTAATAATTAACAGATTACTCATAATTTAAAGGTGAAAATCCTCATGACATCAAATTGATCTGTCAAGATAAAATGGCAAACACCGTCATAGATAACCTTTATTGGTTTTATCCCAACAAAAATGTTGATATTTTATTTCGTCAATTATATTTTACTTTACCTTCTACTCGCTTCGCAACTTTGATGGCCTTGTCGTAATATTTTACATCATATAAATCATTTCCACTCAATCAGCAAAACAAATATAATCTTCACAAATAAAATATTATGGAAGAAAGAAAATAATGAAAAAGAATCGGATATCTTCAAAATATTGAATCTGAACCATGGATATAAAAATCGGAAATTAAGATTTAGTTACAGAAGGTATTTCATCAGGAGCGATATAAAAACACAAATCAAATATCAACAAATGACAACAGGAGCTAGAACATTAGTTCAAATTATTAAAAAAAAATAAGATTGAGCTTATTACTTTTATATGGTCATTTGCGATTAAATCAAAATTTAAGTAACCAGATGCAGATAATTAGTTCTGGTCTGCAAGGACTTGTAATTAAGTAAAAATGAACCGAGAGAATAATGAACCTAGAGATTATTGTAAAGTATCACAATGATTAATATAATGGACATCTGTTTATCTGAGCTAGAAGAACGAACTCACAAAATATTGAAAGATTCTTATAGGCAACTAGCAAGTCAACGTCTCTGTCGAATAGTCTGGCCAAGTGATAGCTCTTCTTCACCGGAAATTACTGACTACTGGAAGATACCATTTCTGAGATCCCACTTGCATGCCCCAAGCCATGTCTATTAAAAGCTTTACGATTCAAATAATTGAACATCAAACAGAGTAGTGTAACAAATCCTAGAGGGGTTAACACAAAACCTCTCCCAGTAAACGACTGTGATATAATATCGACCATCGTAAATTGTCTTTTAAACAGAAGTTAAATGTAAAAGGCAGTTACCTCAGTGGATAATAGTCAGCGCTAAATCTTATCCGGTTATACAATTTAATCAATTTGGCTTTTAGTCATATCACATGAGAAGAATCATGGCTTAAAACCAAATAACACGTAGGTAACTAGGTATATAGGAAAGCCCTCCGGTTTAATGAGCTTCTTTGTTATGATATAACACGTAATATTGCTCACCTTATAAAAAGCCAGGATAACTTTCACTTACGCAGGTCATGTGGAAGATAAAGGAGGCTTTTTTATACTTCATAAAACCGATTTAAAACAATAAAGAACGGAAAGTGTCTGAATGCATGATCGTCATTCTCGTCAAAATTGATGATGATGGTATTACATGAAAAAGTCAGTTACACTTTTGGGTCTACTATTTTCTTTTCGATCATTTAAGTAAACGGTGATGAAATGGCTGGTCGCAGCGATGTCGGCAAACATTATGTCATGTAAGACGTACTCACAATTTCGTTGGGTTAACGCCTGCCAACTCACTGGTCGACGCAACAGAAACCTGAAACCTGTTGCGTCACCGTCGGCGGCTACTAGTACGCCTGCGGTAGTTTATCATTATAGATGTTCAAGTTTAGGATTGATATATAATATATGTCTAGGGGATGAATTGTGGAATACGATCATTATGGTTATTATTTATCTATCATTATTCTCCCCTAACATCTTGTAATAACTGCAACTCCACGGTTGTGATTGTGCCCACAGTCTATCATTCTTGGTCAAGTGAAACCGCAGTCCAGAAATTTCTTATTGCCAAGTTATTTGCACATGTAAAGCCTTAAGAAAATTTTAATTTTATTGTTTCTTTGAGCACTTGACATAAAAAGAAAGTATAATATCTAATTACTGGACGAGTTTGCCCTATTTTCTGTACGGAATAAATTGATCTGCATATATATTTTTGGGGGCAAAACACTTATTTCGTGTAAATCTGTAAATGAGCCCCAATGTCAATTCATAGTGAGGCGTGTTAAACCTGACGGATGCAAATGTGACTATAGCGATAGCCTTATATATATATATTTTGCCGACGTTTTGCTGATAATTACAAATACTTGATTAAGACACAGGCTGTGAATAATTTTGTCATAATGGCTAATATATTATCCCATATACTCTTTACGTTTTGTACATATGCATGATATTCCGACGAAACGGTAAAACGATGATTCTTAATTTTTATAAACATTCTCCATATTAATTTTCTATAGTAAACGTATTACTTTTTCATTCTACACTCTACCCTGTTAAAAAAACTGGGCAACACTGAATATAAACACTGATATAATCATTTAAACTCTTGGGACTACCCTGCCAACGTATCTCGAACTTTGAAATGAACGAAATAAGTTTAAAAGAAAAATTTTACACAGATTCAGCGTAGGAAAAAAAAAATATGTGGGTAACTAACGGGCAAAAGTTATGAATTTAGCAAAAATAGGAAAGATAATAAATTTTAAGTAAACTGAACCCCACACAATCGTCTCTATTTCAAATGAAAGCAGTTTGAAGATTTTATACAAGCTCTTAACTGGTGCGTGGAGATTAAAATTGAATTCCCATACAACTGATAAGTCCAGCTCTTTCTCCACTTGACTGCATGTGAATCACTATTAACCGAGAGTTATAGCCATTAAAATGTTTATTCTAATTACCAGTCTTCTAAAAGAATGATCAAGGCGGCATTGCTGAAAGCTTTCCATTTACCAATAACTGCTTTTAGTAGACTCTTGTTTTCTACCAATCATCTTGATGAAGATACTTCTGTCGTCACAAGGCATGACTAAATTAACTATTTGCCGCAGGAAAGCACCCTTCATGTGTTTCCTAGTGCGTGACCGAAGCCAATCCTAATTATAAAGGGTGCATTAGACATGCAAAGCTGCCACCTTTCATTACTAGTTCACAATTATTTAATTAAAAGTAACTTTCAGTCAGGCGATGGAGTCATTCCAGCTGGACAAAACCAGTTTGAAAACACTGGCATTCATGAAAGTTTAATATGAAAGTCAACTTGTAAGACAATTTATTTGACGAAAGTTGAGTATCCGTTTTGGACTAATCTAATCCGGATATCATTTCATTATTCATATGGCTTCAGAGCAAATTATATTAGAAGATGCTTCAGTTTTTGCAAAGGCATTTCAGCATATAGCTCTTCAGCTTTTCAATCCATGAGCGGTAAATTAAATGTCTGGACACACAATGCTATCATCTCAATTTAAAAAAACTTACCTTAATTGCAGTTATCAGTGTGTATCAATATCATGACTGATATCCTACTTGATATCCTCGATAGACGTCGGGCTATTCGCATGACATCACATAACTCTAAGCTACATTTGGATCAATTTCTCAACTTTGTGCTAATGTTATACTGGTTTTAGAACTTGAGGGGAATGGTATGTTACCCATACTTAGAACATACGTAAACTCAGAACATCCATGGTTGAAGACTGAACACTCGAAAGCTGATGACAGAGATTTCATCAAGCTGCCAAACATTAAATTTTTCTGTTTTGTTCTAACAGCAGAACATTCAAACCTAACAGTAGCCTGCTCTTCAATGGTGGTGGAGTTTTACAATCCAAATAATTAGCTTTCTGTTCATCCCGTTTGGAAAATTGCAATACGAAGGGCATCCATAGTATACTGCAACTGCATCTGTGTAAATAGTCGGTAATTTTACCAATATAATTAGAATCTTTCATATGAACATTCAAGTATGTTCTGCAAATATCTCTTAAGTAACTCGAGATTATATTCCTGTATACCAAGGTGTCAGTTGAGCAAGACCTGTGGTACCACGCACAAACACGTTTTTTTTAGAAAACGATGATTTGCAGCTGGTATTTGTATCCTCTTTTTCGGAGAGCTTCTTGATATTTTGGTGTTGCCTTGTTAAAAAACTCTCCACGATATTTCACTAAGTCTCTTGTTAATGGAATCTTGAATTTTCTTTATAAAGTGCTGACAAGTTCTCAATTTCGGCGCCGTCGTAACTGCTCATTGTAATGTGTGATGATTTTTCGTTCCTCTGGTGTAATTTGTACATATATCGAGGCGACGTCTGGTGCCTCATTAAATAGGTTGGCCGTAATTGATAGATAGAAATCTATAACATCAAATGTTATGAAGGAATATTCCTCTTTTTGTTTGATGCCGTTGAGTAATGATAAAATAGCTGCCGTACATATTCTTCACCGGTTAAGACCTGAACGTTCTGAGAATTTTCTATTGATTCTGTCTAATAGTTGTTTGCTAAAAATCCCGACTTCGGCTTTTGATGGGTTTACGAACCGACATGTCTGTTACAGTACGTATGTTTACTATTAATATGGGGTACGGGAATACTATGTTACCAGTGATTGTTGCGCCCCCTTGTGGCAACTACGTGTATTATGTATGTGTTTGACGAACATGGCAGCCATTAAATGTGTTCACTGTTAGCCTTCTCGTTTGTGGGGCGATTGTTTTGCGTGCCTGGAATAACCTCCAACAAACATGGATTCAGAAGTGGCAGCCGCACGCCAGGAACAGTTTGGACAAGGTTTTGTCCAGAAACACTCGTTTAACGGGATATAGGAAACTTAAAAAGTGAACGACGGAACCGCAGGATTCGCGGAACGGAATGGAGAGCTCGCCTCGTCACATGCTACAAAACAGCGCCATATTTGATTTTTTTTGAGTGAATGTCGGAATGTTTGTGTTGTGAACTTTATTTTCTTTGATATGCCAGTTATAAACTGAGGAAGGATCATACCAAGGATCGTTTGTGACATGGTATACGTGAGTACATTCTGTTGTGTTAACGTATAATTTACAATGTTGACGTCTCGAACTTGCTGTTAGAACCGTCACAGTAAGATTAACACGTCACTCGTTAGTTGTTGTGTCAGACTTCTAGAAATGTAGATATCATGGCCGCCTATAAGATACCCCGCCGAATCCTTTGTCACTAAACGGCGATGTCACTGAGAACTGGAAACAGATTGAGACAGCATGGCAAAAGTATATCCTAGCTACAGAACTCGATCAGAAATTTGTAAAAGCAGACCGTACAGATAACCCATCCGGGATATATCAGGTCGCTGCTACATTATGTTCTATTATGGGACCAGCATGCTTAAAACTTGTCGGATATTTTATGAAAATTAGCTTTTGGACTTCTAGCTTTAAATAATTCTAATATGATGTTTCCTGCTGGATTTGGTTGATTACTCAACTTTTTGTAGGTTTATGTGATGTTCTTCTGTGTACACTGTAGTGCTGGTTTTGTCGGCGGGTATGAGGAGTTCTTCACTCTTTTTTTTATTTGTTTGTTGATGTCGTCTGATTTGTGTTCCTGGAAACATACTAAGTGAAATATCATGCGATGAAGACACTTTCAATAAAGCATCCCAACCATGTAAGAACTCAAGCTGTCCGGAAAAAGTTGTTACAAATATACCCACTGAAATCGACAGAAAAACATGCAGAAAACCAGTCAGCAGGTAAAACTACAACGAAATATATGGTTTAACCCACCATATAGTAAAAATGTCGCCACCCACCACATTAGCCGAATTTCTGGAAAATACTTTAAAAATTGACCAAAAATCATAAAATGCACAAGCTGTTTAACCGCAAAGCAATCAAAATCAGCTACAGCTGAATGACAGACCTAAAGCAGAACATCGATAGGCACAACAAAAGAAAAACGTCTCCAAGGGCAGCAAAACGCCGGCGGCTAAAGAATGCAACTGTCGAAATCCTGCAAAACTGCCCTATACTAATATAATGCCTAACTGAGTCATAAGTTTACCAGGCGACAGTCACAGCTGAAGTCAACAAAGCATACCAGACATTCGTAGGCTCAACACAGAAGACTAGTTTCAATAACCGCCACACCTCATTTAGAAATGCAGCCACTTAACAAAGTACAGAACTCAGTAAATACATCTGTTAATTAAAAGAGCGCAACGTGCTCCATGATATCACGTGGAAAATTCTAAAAAGAGCAATACCATTTTCTCCTTCAACTATCAGATGCAATTTTGTGTCTCTGAAAGATATACTCAACCTAAAAATAGCAATCCTCAACAAACGGAATGAACTCTAGACGTCATGCAGACACTCAAATTGATTCCTACTGCGGGACCTGACATACCAACCTCAATAAACGACAACTAACAGTTTAGTACCGACCGAAGGCCATCATTAGTCTTGAGGTACCATGTACGCAAGTCCCAACCACTCGGACTCGGAGACAATACCAGAAGCCGGCTTTCAAAAGGCTCAACTTCACTCTACAACTGATTCTGACCCCAGTGAACTTACTTTAAACAACAGCCCCATAACAGGGATTTACAACATTGGACATTATTAGGCTACGTCATCTGAAGAGTGTCATACACTCTCTGCATCTGTTACGAAACTAAGAAGTAATAAAATGCCTGGCAGCAAACTTCGTTCAGATCAGCCATCGAACACCCTCTCATCCGTCTTTATGGAAAATATGATGACTATATATATATTTGTATATATATATATATATATATATATATATATATATATATATATATAAACTTGTATGTTAAGAAAATTGGCCTGAATCTGTGTATGCTTATTGGTCAAGTATATTATGGAGTTAATCAAGGATGTTAATTTGTCTGTGTTAATTTTCCTTTTCTGTTGACAAGGTCATGTCATTTTCTCAGCAATGGATTCAGCTGTATATGTTTATTATGGGGCTGATAAAAGAGCAGTCCTGCTGTTTTGGCAACACCATTTTCCGTTGGTCATTAAACAGAAACAGTTTCCATGATTAATTCAACATTATTCAAAACAACGTTTTACCCAAATTCGTTCAAAAAAAATTCAGAATATAATGTTGCGATTATGAAATGTCAATCAATTTAATCAGTTTATACAGATACAAAAAATCAATATCACAAACAGTTACGCATCCATCGTCATGAAATTTGTAAATGTATGATACTAGTGGTGCCATTCTTAAACGTTTAAATAGCTTATCTTAGACATACAGTTATCAGTTATGTCAAAGTATTATACTTAAATATAAGTCACGTGCTTTCATATTTTGTCTTCCAGGAAAGTGTGGAGAGGATTGTTAATAAGTCAAAATGAGAAGAGAATTGTTAATATAAGCTTGTCGTATAATATCATCTGTTCGGTAACTCAGTGGCTATTTTGAGACTTCCAAATATTAGCAATAAACATATCGTCCCAGCATTCGTATAATTGCCATAATTTATGAAGTAAAGCGCATTAAAAAAACAATAGTTCCCGGAAAACTTTAATAACACTTGCAATCAGGTTCTTAAATACGCTTTGAACACAGCACGTGACCTCCTGGTGACATTCCTGGTGATTTTAAGGTTTGGCAACACCCAGTCAGTTTGTGTTGGATAAAATAAAATCTGTTGGCTCTGCGTTTAAATAAATCTGCAGAACTGGTAGAAGAAATCTGATTGGCATAGCGTGTAAAACTCGTGTAGCACTGCAAGAAAGGAAATATGCAGACAGTGGGGGATAGCTGACCTCGGGTCACATCAGCAAGTCGGTATAGAAACTGTGTTGAAAGATGACGATTGCATCGTGCGTTTTCCATCGGGGATAGAAAAAAAATTGTGCTACCAAGCGCTTTCCACCGCAGTGCTAAACGACCGTTACCTCGAAGGAAATCCGAGTTGTGCTGGTGATATCTGCAATATGATTGGTAAAAACGCTGGGGCAAATTCACAAAGACAGCACCGCCTGGTGACGAAACCTGACCGACAGTGTAGCGAATAGTTGAGCATAGCGTAACCACTGCGTAGTTCTTAAAATTTAAATTTTGCATATTATGTTATAATGGCAAATTAGTAAACGGAGCGTCATAACCTATTGGACATTAAGTATCTCTTTTTAGGGGCTATTGTTTTATTGAATCAATAACATTCAACATAACTGAAGCAGCTATATACTCAGTATTCCTGTAATGCAAGCTAAATAAAAAATTTAAGCAAATTCAATGAGAGCTCTGTGCTGTAGAATCTAATGCAATGTATCACACTTCATCATAGCGTGATTAGCTTCATTGTCCGGTAATTCCACTAAAAGCGTTCTTTTTTTTCTTTTTTTTTTCTTTTTTTCAACTTGTGCTCCAGTTGTGTTTTGTGCTTTCTTTGAGCTGGTCGATCACTCATCTGATCTACTTGAGGTAGACGCCCTGTGCTCTTGATGGCTAGGATATCACGTTTTCATTGTTATTTCCCGTCAGCTACTCGCATTCAATATCACTGATGAAAGACCTAATTTGCTGTAATACGGTAACTGACGTAGTGAGAAGAATCAATGGTACTAAGAATACCTTTGCCGCGTGTCTTTGAAGTTATTTCTTTTTTTATGTGACCTTGTCTGTTTTAGTGCCAGAGTAAAGAGAAAGCCATCAAAGAACCAAAGAGGACTACAAATCAAACTACCTGAACGCTTGTTCCACACAAAAAATTGAAAACTTTTCTGTCGGAAATACAGATGTGGGGCTAACCGCTGACACCTGTACAATAACAGTGCACGAAACACGACAGAGAAAATGTTAATGTAGAATTTTTGGCATAATTTATCGATCGACAATCAATAATGATAAATAACTGTTAACATCGTATATAAGGCCCTGTTTCGACTATCGAGACGATAAGAATCGGCTATTCGGGAAAATACCTATATCGATTCTCTACCTCATCTTTTTTCAACATATACCTGGCAGCAACCTTGGCACGGTTGAACAAGAGCAAGAAGTATCGCATTGTCTTGATTGAGAAAATGAAATTTTTGACCGAATTTTCTTTATCGGATGTTTTCCTTGAGATACAAATTAAAGGTGACCAAAACCCGCCCGATGAAAGGAAAATTAAATTTCATCTCGATTCTGTATCACAATCACTGACAATTATATTTATATATCATCTGTCTCAAATCAACCTTACAAATCTATAGGCTTACATCTCATTCGTAACAATTGTCAAGCCAAATATCTATTTGCTTATTTCTTTATTTAGGCAGACAAAAAGGACGAAGTATTGAAATATATGTTTTAATTGATTTTATTAATTCGTGAACAGAATAAACATCCTTCATTTTTATTAACCATTAACCCTAAGATTAGAATTTCATTCTATCCAATACTCTATTTCATTATTCTAGTGACCTTGTTAAATATGCAATAAAGGGTTCTCACACAACCAGCGAATTATATAATGTTTCTAAAATATATCATTGTGTACAGGAAAATAGTTGATATAATACAGACCACAAGACTTTCTTGAATCTTGGACCGTGATTTTTTTATATTTAAAAAAAGATTAAGTCAAAGGATGTTTTTCATAAAGAGCCGTATAAGAAACTACTAAATTGAAAACAAGTTTAAGCAAAGTGAAGTGGGACTATTTTGACTCTCAAGCGGTGATTGGGTATTATAATTCCAATTTGATTTTCATACAGATGATAAGTTAAGCTCTCCACAGATCAGTACATAAATAAGAATAAATCGTAGGATGTCTTAAACTATTATAATGATCAATTTTTTTGACAACCGTTCATTTGTATGAGTTAGCAGGGTAAAGATCACAACGATGAAAACTTGCCAGTTAGCTGTAGACTACGTTTCTATCGAACACCATGGTCTGGGTGTGTCTCCCCGTCAGTAGACGTTACTGGATTAGCCAGTTACTAAGGGAAGCCGCCAATTCTGAGCCGCTTACGTGATTTCCCCCAGGCAATGTCTGCTGAATGATAAAGGATGCATTAGACAACCATCAATGCTACCTGTCTTTTCTACTTCGCCAGTTCCTGATACAAATACTTCAACAATCACCTTCAAAGAGGAGCAAATGCTATGGGACTTGACACCCGACGTCTCCCGGAAAATCACCATGACATTACATCGACCGTCGTGAATAGTGTGATGATGAGATGTCAACAGATACTTTAGTTGAAGCAGTACGAACTTGACTTATTCGCATATACCAGGTTTCACAGATTTGGCTTATAAAAAGCGCGTCAGTAAGTAGGCATAGAGGACCGCCGTTTCTGTAAAGTCACGTTTTGATACCGGTATAAAGAACACCTCAGTCAAGTCAAGCAATGCTTTAGCTCTTCATATATGAAAATCCCTCCATCCAGTCGCCTGTCATTACGACAATCTTAACATAAATTTCGATAAAATACAGAATTCAAATATGTCTGAGCATCAGACACTGGACCATATTGCTTGTCAGATTATTTAACTCACGTCATTGCTCATAATTATGACCTTTTCAAAACTATTTCTACGTCGACAAACACTGCATGTTCAAGTACGAGGTCCTCGGCCAGCATAGAAAGAAATTTTCTACTGTTAATCATATCGCCATTCTTTGTAGTAAAGAAATTACCAGTAGGTGTCTGATTGACGTAAAGTCAGTTCTTGTAATAATCTTATGTAATTAGTTTCACCGGAAAAAGCTAGGGAGACAGCGGAATCTAATTTCTAATTGCTAATTTACGTTTATTGTGTCCTTCTATCATTCAAGATAAAGTGCTGAAATACCGAGTAACAGTGGTGCCGATATTGATTACATTTATAATATCCACTCTTAATATCTTTTGGATGATGACAATTATTCACTGTTAAAAATAAATGATCTAAGTTACATTTTTTTTGTATGTACTACTTCGTCAAATGACGCACCGTGCATGGACTGATATAAAAATTTTGAAAAAGTTAGGTGTTGATTCCTTTGACAGACTAATCATGCATTTACGCCTGAAGAGCAAATGCAATTAGGCGGTTACATTTTTTTTCTGACAAGGACAAAACTATACTTATATGCAAATGAGAGAACAAGTTTTTTCTGTATCTTTAACGTTCGGATATAAACAGGACCACCTTGAAACATAATGTTATTTTCAAATATAAATGGCAAATAATTTGATAAAGTAAACGGTTGATGGGATGAACCGTCATGTGTCCCAGATCAGTATTTTCAATGCTCGTTCTTCAACTTGCTGGCTCTAGCCAGAAACTATATGAATTCGCCTACGTATAAAATGACGATAAGCAATTTCAAAACCTTTGTCAGTTCCACGCAACCTGGAAGCATTCCTCACTATACGCGCGTTGTACTCCAATTAAAACTAATGATAATCCGAGTAAATGTTAGACATATGCACTTTTTTGTGTCAACAACAAGGATTCTTTTAAAATTTATTAGTCCAATATCATAAATCAGTTATGTTTGACTTATTTCTTTTTAATTTAGTATTCATAATATGAATTAAGTCTTTGTATTAATTCTTTTTGTTCAATATCTAATATATGGTGGCCGTTCGAAGAATATATTTGTTTGGAAGGTGAATTTCTTGTCGCACTGTACATACATTGAGGATTCTTGACTATTTGAAAGCCGTTTCTGGAATCTACAGTGAATATTTTATTCGCAGAACATATTTTTAAATATCCAATGAAATTTTATTCTTTCATAACTTGGATTTTATAAATTCTAAGCCATTTTTTTTATTACTGATACTTAGCAGACGTCAGATTATGAATTTGGACTCTTAAATATTCAGGTTCAAAGAGAAATTTCATACAGAGGTATTGCAGAAGACCCTAAGATAGTTCGGACTACAGTAAACTGAACGCCTATGCTAAATAGCCGTTCAATACTAAATAAGGAATTGAATATTTCTGAAAACTTTTAAGTTGTGATCGGGAATTAAAACTAAATACCAAAAGCAGATGATAAGTAAAAAGCTTTCTCCACATGTATGCATATGAATTACTATTTTTTACGAGATGCCTAAAATGATAACAGCAAGTATGTTAAATTGAAGTCTAGTGCTGACTTGTAACGGAATGATCAAAGCCTAAAAACTTGCCATCAAACATTGTGCCGAAGATACAGCTGATGGTTACCAGGCGTGACTAAATTATCCAGCTGAAGGAGGATGGTGAGATTTTTTTTTTTATTCTTAGTGCAGCCTATGCTTAATGATAAAAATTGTATTAGACAAGCAGTAATGATACCTGACTGTCCTATAGCAAGTCCTCCGAACAGAGAGACCAGGAGGGATCCTGTGGGATTTAGCACTGAAGTGTCCCCAAAATCAAGAAGACCAGTTCAAAATTACTTTGTTTATCATTGATGGTTGACATGAAAGTTAATGTATATGTAATTTAGTTGACAATAGTTTGGTATTAAATTTAAACTTTTTTAAACATAATTTCTTGTTAATTTTGCATCAAACCATATAACAACAGAGTACGCAGAGGTAAGTATGTATAAAAAGGAATGCCATAAAATTTCAAAATATTTGATTTAGTTGACAACTTTTGCATATCACATTTAAACTTATCTTTACTATATTTTCTATCTATATTGATTTGGCTTTAAACCAAGTCACTTCAGAAGACGCTTAAGTAAGTAAGCACTTAGCTAATAGTTAAGAAACGATGCTTTGTTGAATTCGGCATAATGAGCTTTAGGTCTGTGCAAATAATGCCATTACAATTCATTTATGATCCAACTGTTCGCCTGTCCTCATGGAGATCAAAACAAACACCTGGATAAAGACATTTACTCTGTTCCAATGCAAGACTGGTTTCTTTTGTTGAGATTATAACGATGTTACACGTGTCACTCTCCATAAAAAAAAATCAACTGAAATCAGACCAATGTAAACGTAGTATCACAAATTTTCATGTAGAAAACTGAACATGAGATGATCATCGATATTGTCACACACGTAGGGAAGTTATAACAATAGCTTTTGAACGAGACATCAATACAGATGAAACAATAAGGAATAAACTAATGCATAACTTCCATCTCCATGCGAATCACCTACGTTTCGTGTGCCTTGCAAAGCATTGGAAGACTATAGCGGAACCTTTTTTTCCGGAAGTGTTGGGTATTACTAGACACTGAATAATTTAACATTTTAATCTTACAAGAGAGCAATGAGGGGTTAATAAATGAGGGGGGGGGGGGAATGTGTATTCTTCTACCACTCGAAAGTGGCCTGTAAACACTTAAATCACAGGACAGCATAAAACTACATCAGTCTCCCAAGGTAAATTCACAGACGAACAAACTCAGTATCTTGCATACTAATATAGCTCCCAAACACCACATGAAGGATACGCAATATCAATACTGGAACATCATTGTTTTACAAAAGTCATCAGATATATCTTCACTAGAAAGGCGTTACTTCCTTTTACTGAAATCTAATGATTATGATATATTTGAAAATTTTGAGTCTGAAGTCTTTAAGTAACTAGGTCACCACAAGTTATACTTTTCCTTATTAAATATCGATAATTTCTATTCATATTGTCATAAGAGTTATATTTTTATTATGGGATTTAATTTTTGACCAATGATTATCCAAGATTATCGTGAGAAAAAAAACTTATGACAAGCAAAATACTGGTCATTTAATCATTATTCTTGGCCTGGGTATAGTAACTTCTTTCTAATGGAACCTTAATGTTCTTTGAACCGGCAATTCATCTGTGATCTTATCAGGTTACCCGTAACGCATTTTAACCAGACTTTCATCTGACTCATTGAAAATATATTTTAAGTTTTGGAGGCTTAAGTAGTAGTTTACAGAACTACGAAAATGTATGTTTATTAAATATCGAATTTTTAAAAAGCAATTACCACTCTACTGAAAAAAATGACCATTAAATGTTAAGCGCAAGTAAACATTTAAAATATGTAATTAATGAAAGTGTCCGTATATCATCATCAAATGTAACTCTGACTCTGTTGTAAGGACACTGTTATTACATTTGGGAAGTGACCATATGTTTGTTCACTCGTGCTGCCATTTTGTAAGTAATCTATAATATATATGATACATTGCATTCCTTCAGACGAAGATGTCAAGGCATTTAGACAGTTTGTGTGCAATAAATTAGACACATCGACCACAGAATCATCAGGCTACGCCATTAATACTTATATATATATATATATATATATATATATATATATATATATATAGTGAATTTACAGTGTTGTTTTTTCTTCAGAGTTATATAAAGATATATATTTTAACACTATATAACATATATAATAATGTATAACATATACATATAATAATGTATAACATATTAATATTTCGATCGACGTTTTGAAGTGGTTATATCCTTTAGAATGACACAAAGGTCCCTTGCCAGCTTTCTTTTACACCTTTGTTTTATTTATAGATGTCTTGTCAAGGGGGGGGGGGGGTTGGTTTAAAAAATGGTTACTGGTGATTTCAAGGACCTGTAATGTTTACCAAAATATGATAATTATAAGGACGAAAAAAAAACAGGTGGTATACCACAACAGTATCCTCCCGGATGTCGGATTTTGGACCATATTTCTTTGATCCCGACATAAAGAAAAGTTAAAGGGGACGTTTCATAATGAACTGCGAAAACATTAATTCAAATAACAACGAGTAACAACAGAAGCTAGAAGGGTACTGAGAAAAGAAAAATATGAACGAAAAAAATACTTCAGTTCAAATTAAAAGAATTTTATGACTCGATTAATAAGTTTTAGGAGGTAATTTGGCTCCAAACTCATATTAATTTCCAACGCAGATGACACGTTCAGCTCTCCATTGACCTGTTTTTGAACACGAATACATCAGATCAGGATAATGAAGTGCAATATACTGAAATATTGGAGCAATAGTTTGTCCTTTGGAGACTATGTTTCTATAAAACAATCAAGCCGAAGTGTGGCCCTCCTTTTCCTTGCGTTACTGAATTAGCCAGTAACCGGTGAAAGGCGCGCTCTCTAAAGACGACCAGCCTGTCATGTCTGCTGTAAATTACATTCATTAGTTGACCAAAAATATTAACTGTCTTTACTACTTCACCAGCTCTTTATTTAAATAATAAAGCATCGAATTGAATTGTGGGACTTGAACACAGAACTCTCTAGAAAAAAAAGACACTCTAACCTTCGACATTCGTCTTTTTAACAGTAGTTAATATGTTGTAGACACACACTTTATAACCGTTTGAACTAATTTGTGTCTAACGGTTCTTCCGTGATAGTTTGAACTTATTCTTGCCTATCATTTCCTCCGTGATTTAGCTCCAGCCAAATTACTTGGAAAGACACATGGCTTCCAGCCAAATAAGTCGACAGTAATTAAGCATAAAGGAAAGCCTATGTTTTTAAACGTCGCGTTTTGTTTCGATATAGAGCTTCTACGTCTGAGAAAACAATCGCATTGCTTTTCATTAGGGAAATCACACATAACCGTTGCCTGACATCACGGAAACCTCGCCAAGACGCAGTTAACATGAACGTTCTCGTTCCTTAATGTGTCTAAGTACAAGACGGGTTTAAGAAGGTCAGACATGTTATTGTATTATCACTACTCACATTAACAATAAGAACAAAGTCGGCTTATTGCGAATCTCTGAGACGATTTACTTTGAAGATCCTAGTTCATTCCTGTCTGCATTTTATAATAATTCAATCACCGGTAAATCAAAAAGAATATATCTTTAGTAATGTCTGAGTAAAGTAGTTGATATTCAACACCTAATAATAATCCAAACAGGTTGTCTTTAGAAAACAGGAAGGTGTTCCTGATGATTCACGGTACGATACTGAAATTACATAAGATAAAATGCACTTTTTTTCTTAATTCGCCTAATATCTATACCTTGAAATTATGGTAAGTTTTCAAATAAAGTTACAAAACAATTAAAAGAAAGAGAACGAATGTCCGAAGTCGGATGCAATGTAGTGAAACAAACAGCTTAAGAAAAGGTTTAAACCACAAAAACTAAAATCTGAAATCGACTGGAATACATTATTCTATTTTGATTTTTGATGTATTTAAATATGTTCCAGATATCTCGATCCCATTTTTTGTTTCAGTCATTTTTTCACAGGATCTTTTCTATGAAAACTACATTTACAGATTAATCAAAGCAAAGCCTGGAGATTTAATCCGGCTGGGGAGAATATGCAATGTCTTAATCTAGGCATAACCTGGAGAATGCGCGCTCAGGATTACAATCGATAAATATGTTTACTCGATCATGAAGTGAAATAACCAGAGTTGGGTCCGAGTACTTTTAAAGTACTCGAGTATGAGTACTGAGTACTCTAAAAGTACTCGAATACAAGGATGAGTACTTTTGCACTTTTTTCAAAAGTACTCGAGTACGAGTACCGAGTACTCAAGATGTACTCATGAGTACTTAAATGAGTACTTTTTGTAACCAAACTTGTTTAATGATGTTATTAAATTAAATATATTCTCAGAAAGTAAAAAATATTTTTATTTTATTAATAAAACCCAGTACAAAATAAAAATATATACAATGTTGTGTTATGCTTAATCAAAATACTGAAGCGAAATGCAAACTGTAGAGAATATAAACAGGCCATATACAGTAAGACTATATCAAAGCATTAACTTATTAAAGTAGAAGGTTTGCTTTGAAGAAACATCTGGTCTCGTAGGTTCTCAAAAATATATTTCTTAGCCAGGACAAGATAAACAATTTACTTAATGTTGTATTTTGCAAATTCAAAATAGTGGTAGGAATGTTCAGAAATTACAATTTAAAAAAGTTACACAAACACTAATAAATAAAAATAAATAAAAGTTATATTGTTAAAGGAAATCTCACTGACCTTGTATAAAGCATATAACCATATGTTAACCATATGTAATCATATTTATAATACATAATTAACCAGGATAGCCTATTCAGCAAAAGCTGTTTTTCTATAGGGTCCTGGTCAAGATGATATCGATAAGTACACAGTTAAAAAAGCAAATATGAAAGAACTGAAACTAAAATACATGCATACATAAAAACAGTTATACATACATGGTTTAAAATGATCACAGAAAAAAAAATCTTAAATGATATACACGAATATTGAGTAAATAAATTTAAAAAAGAGGCCTAACTAAAAATTAAAACATGTAAGATCGTGATTTCACAATAAATATATTACATAATGACACAGTAATATAGGTGATGAGTACAAAGACGAAAAGGCATCCGTGAACAAGCTATGAAAAATTATATGGCATAAATTGCTTGTACAATGATTTAAACTGGTAGAGACTGGTTGCAGATTTGACACTTACAGGTAAAGAATTCTAGTGGATGGGACCAGCATATGCAAGACTTGCTTTGAAGGATTCTCTGTTTGGTTTAGGTAATGATAAATTGAAGCCCTGAGAAAAACGAGTATTATATGCACTATTAACACGGTTGAACGTATGCGTAAGAGAGGGAGGGGCATTACCAGACAAACATTAAAAGACCATTAAAGAAACAAAATATTGGTATCTGTTTAACATTCATCCAACCCAATGTTGCAATCAATGATGTAGAGGATATATTGGTATCATAAGTTTTAGTAACGATTCTAGCAGCTCTATTTTGAAGTTTTTGGAGTTGTAATAAATACGTTTTGGAGGAATTACCCCAGACAGATATACAATAATCAATGTGACTCTGAATTAAGGCATTATAAAGTGTGTTTAAACTAAAGATATCCAAGGTTTTACTTAATCTGAAAAGGAGACCTAGTTTTGATACTATTTTGTCGCGCACCAGTTGTATATGTTTTTCCATGTAAGACCAGCGTCGATGATAACACCTAAAAGCTTGGTGTGTTCAAACGGCATCACTGTAATGTTATCCATGGAAATGTTCATTTGATTTCCATTGGTTTTAGACTTAGGGCCAAATAATATGAATGATGATTTTCGGGGATTTATACTCAGTCGATTCTCTCTAAACCATTTAAGTGCAATTCCGAGATTTACTTGTAATGACTCTATAGCTTTAGCGGCTGAATTCGCTGAAGAATAAATTGAAATATCATCAGCATAAATGACGCATTTCTCACTGAGGAACATTGGAAGAACATTTAAATAAAAAAGGAAAAATATAGGTCCAAGGACAGTGCCCTGTGGGGTACCTATGTCCAAGGTGCGTGGTTCTGAAAGCAATCCATTAGAATAAACCACTTGCTTACGATTAGACAGGTAGTTTTCGAACCACATAAGCGGTATACCTTTTATGCCATAGTTGCTCATTTTTGTAAGCAAGACAGTATGATCAAGGCTATCAAAACCCTTTTTTCGTCAAGGAAACATGCAGCGGTAACATTATTGTTATTAAGACTGATTAAGCATTCGTCAATTATGCCGTGCAAGGCAAAGGAAGTTGAACGTTTAGGAAGATAAGCGAACTGTTTATCCGAAAACAGATTATTACTTTCAAAAAACGTAATGAGGCGCGATTTAACGAACTGTTCTATTATTTTTGCCACATGGCCTATAACTGAGATCGGTCGGTAGTTATTTGGATCATCCTTACATCCAGATCCTTTGTATATAGGAGTGATCCTAGCGGTCTTCCAGTCTGCTGGAAACTCGCCGGTTTGAAGTGAGATGTTAAATATGTGGGCTAATGGAGCTGAAATATAAGGTGCGGTTATCTTAAGGAAAAATCCTGACATTCCCAGTATATCTTCTTTCATACTGGAGTTTACTTTCAACAACTGTGATAAAACAAATTGACTTGAAACTGAATTAAATTCAAAAGATTCCAAATTCGGGTTAACAAGATGATCGCAGGTAAATATTGTTTTTGGAAATTTATCGTTAATATTTTTTTCCAACAGAAGTAAAGTAATGGTTAAATTTATCAGGGTCAATCTTTCCGCCTTCTTTATTCGAGGAGGTTTTCGAAGCCAGTATGTACTTTAAAGCTTCCCACACACAACCAAGGTTGGAGCCATTTTTTTTTGTATCAGCGTGGCATAATACTGACTACGAGTAGATCTGATAAGATTTGTAACATAATTTCGCTGATGTCGGTACGCAGACCAGTCATTACTGTGATTTGTTCTCAATGCGTTCCGATGTGCATAATCACGCAAATGAATCTCATTAAGTAAATCATTATTTCCCAGGCTAAGTTTACATCAGAAAGTTGCATAATTCTTGAAAAAAAATTGGATTTCGATAATTCATTGATAAATTTGTATTCATTGAATTTACGAAGGGTACGGTAATATCCGGATTTTGTAACTGTGACCCTACGTGGTCTATTCAAAACGGTAGTCACCAGAAAATGATCACTTATACATAAAGGATGAACTTTCACATTTGAATGCATGCTAGGATGTGAAGAAAATATCAAGTCGATCATTGTAGAGGTGAGCTGAGTAATACGAGTTGGCTCTGTTACAAGTTGTTTAAGACCGAAGATTTTTTCGAGCAAGTCCAGTTTACTAGCAATATAAGTTTCAGAGCAGTCTACATTGAAATCGCCAAGTAATACAACATGTTTGAATGAGTAAAGGGCAGAAGCAAGTAAATCGAGTAATTCATCAAGGTAACTGGAACTGGAATTAGGCGGTCTATATATAGAACCGATTAAGACCGGTTTTCTCCCCAAAATTATTTTAACCCATACACATTCAACGACATTTGAGTTTAAAGTGACCAACTCCGGTTTTAACGACGATAAGACATACGTGAGAACTCCTCCGCCATGCCGATTCCTGTCTGATCTAAAAATCGTATAATCATCAATTTGTATCTCTGAATCAAAAACGTGGTTATCTAACCATGATTCTGTTAATGATAAAACATGAGGGTTTAAACTAGAACACAAGAGGCGAATCTCCTCTATTTTGGGTAGCAAACTACGAACGTTTAGATGACCTAATATGGTACCCTGGTTAGCTAGTCGATGTTGCTTAAAATCAGAATATATACTTGGGTTTTGAGACAAAATAGAAGGAAGAGAGGATGGAATTTCATTCTCGGGTGTAATTGGTTTGGTGCTAGGTAATGCTTGATAAATATCTGATAAGTGAGAGCTTGTTTGTTCTGTAATACTAACGTTAGGACTTATATCCTGATCAGATTACACATCCACTGAATTCCTTAGTAAATAATCATCTGTTATATGGATGTTTTTGTTTGATCTCCGTGAAAATTTTGAGATTCCATTAGGCTGTCTTCATTAGTGTACATCGATTTTTGAAAATATCGAACGCTAGAGACAATTTGTCCGGTCATTGCAATTGTGCCGAATTTACTAAAATGTATACCATCATATCGATAGTATGACCTTTTCAAAGGTGGTGAGCAGTCACAGAATATGATATTCTCAAGGGATTCACATCTCTTTCTCAGTTCATTGTTTATAATGGTGATTTTTCTATTTACAATGCTGTCATGTAAATATTTAGGGATTGCCAAACTGACAATTTTACAGTTGGTGCTGCTTCTAGTGTTTTGCAGCATGTCAGAGTATTTGTTAACAAAGGTTAGGGTGTCATCACGGTAAACGTTGTTTGTGCCTACTTGAACCACTAAACAATCATCATTTGACAAATCTTTTGCAGTTTTTGGTAGTTTGGACAAAGCATCATCAAGTGTGAGCCCACTAGTACTTAACACAGAAATTTTCTTGTCACATAAATGGTTAGCCACACTGGAATAAGAGTCTCTCACTAAGGAATCACCAAATATTAAGACACGACTTTTTGACTGAATATCAATAAGTCCATTTGTATTGACATGAGCGGAAGAACCTGACTCTGCTAAGCTTTGTAGACCAAGGTCTCCTGTAGGTGTTGCTTTGTTAGTGTCACAATTTTTTTGTTTCTCTGCGTGATAAGGTACAGGGAAGGTCTCGTTCAAAGATGGCCAATCGTCACAAGAAGCGTTCGCTCCATTAGCAGAAGAATTGTCACGTTTTCTGATAGTCCCAGTAGAGTGACGTCTTGAGTGGGATGATACAACTTCAGACCAGGCTTGTTTGTTTGATGAATCCTGCAGAGTTGTCGACATGTTAGGTCTCTCACTGGAGGTTTTGGATATACGATGGTTCAATTCTGCACATTTACAGGATTTGTCAGACAATTCTCGGAGGAGTTTTTCAGTAGTTGACTGTCCTTTTGACATTCTTGTAATTCTTCTTTCATTAATTTGTTTTCCTGTCTGAGGAACTGAAGTTCACAAAGAATATGTTTAAGTTGCGTTGGGATGTTTCGGCAGTTTTTACAATTCCATATCAGGCCTTCATCCCCAGGCTGTATGTTCATACATGTCAAGTGAAACCAGTTGTTACAAGAACAACACCTGATCATCTCTCCCTGTGAGATATTGTTGTATTTGCAGTTGCGAATATCACATATAAGATTGTTTTGTGAGTCATCTGTTGTCGTATCAGTGGTAATATCGCTGCTCTTGCACTGAGGAGAGGGGTGGTTAACATTTTGTGACGGAGCAGAGGTTTGGTTTTTTTTGTTGCCATAAACGTTTGGCCATCTTTTATTTGCACACTGTGAACAGTATAGATCATCATCGATTCTTATTCGAACTATAGCATTTTCTTATTACAGTTCACACATTTGCTATGTTTGTTTGGCTTTGTCATGATTGAAATCACGGGGAAGACGATTTGTTTATGTGAATGGTAATCAGAGTGTGACCAAGCGTACTCGAGCTGACGTCACCGGTTACGCAAGACATAAGCTATCCCTTGTTAATGCAATGGAAGGGGATTCCCCAAGGATCTTGGACACGTTGGCAACACAGCAGGTTGCTATAAACAGTTGATCAGCGATAAATGGTGAATCCTTGTTGCAAACTTTAAAATGGTTTATATATTTAAAATCAATAAAAAATTCGATAAAACGAGTCAACTAGAGTATAACTGGTGACATAATCTCTTTGTTGACATAGACTTTTAAAACCATAAGTTCATAGAACTTACTTTGAAAGTAAATATCGCTCCGAAAGGCTTCAATGAAAAGTCCCCCCGTCACCATAGATGGCGCTGTATAATAATGACAATGATAACAATAATAATAATAATAATAATAATAATAATAACCATATGTTATTATTTATATAATATCAACTTATGAATAAAATGTGGTTGTAGCTAATGAAGATATTTAATGACAACCGGTATATGTGAAAATAGTATAAAACAACATATCTGACAGACTGACCATGTCATTCATCATGTGTTATATTTTATGAGTATAAACAACAATTACGTCAGTGATTATTACAACAAGGAATGAGGCGATAGTAATGCATTATATAAATAGAACATAACAGGTTATAAAAGTTAGTAAAAGTAATATTACAATTGATAGAAAAGAAATTTGACTCAGTAATGGTTAAAGTACCCCTGGTAATAGAATAATAGCTATTACTATTCTATTCCAACCCTAGGCTAACACATCTAATGAATTGAGTGTTTGTTTGATTAGGTTAATAGAGCATAATGAAGGGCCCAGTGTAGTGTGACTAGTTAATGCTGGGTGCTTTTATGGTCCAGTGGGCACTGGACAGAAGGGTTTTGCTTGAGGTTAACCCCTGGTTCTCATTGTTGATTCATTCAGCTTTTCATGGATCAATCAGTTGACAGTCAACAGTTGAGTCTTTGTTGTGCCACAGATTGTGTACAGAACTCATCAAAGACTGCAATTCCCACTGAAAATCTGCTAAACCTACACTCACATTTAGTTTCATATATAAACTGGTTCAAGCTTGATAAGCCCAGGCCCCAGAGCACTGCTGAATTTATGTAATGACTAGCGGATAGACCCGGTATACCGGGCTTATTACCGGGGTTGGGGAGATTTATTAACTGAGATGTGAAATGTTGGCTCTTTTTTTTCTAAAAGTTAACAGAAAATAGAGGTTTTCAGTGGGAAACTGTTTCCATAAGATATGTATAAACATTTTGGCACGACTGCAGAATAACTCACGCACCTCTCTGAGGAACAACACTTCTGTGAACAGAAAACGTTTCTATGTACAGCTGCTTGTATCTTAATTTTGCCACTTACTTTTAAATTACATGAATCCTATACCGTCCGTCCGTATAAACTCATAATCTGGTGGAGACAGTGCGTGAGTGATCCTGCAGTCGCTCCAATATTTTTAACATTCATTCTGTGGTTCTGTCCTCGTGGCAAGAAATTTATACCCCGGTATGTTAACCTTGATGACCTGGCCAGTGATGGTGTTGACATTGCGAACCGGAATGAGACGCGGGGGCATTCAGGTTTTCGATGATATTTGACTGGATTCTATCGGTGGACGTATAAAGATTACGTTGATGTGAGGAACACATGAAAGATTTATTAAATGTACGTTGCAAGGAAACTGTTCCTGAAGAAAGAAACAGAAATATGCAAACCTCGTAAGTAGCAGGAGCGGACCTAACGGAATTCCATGCAGAGGGTCCGTATTCATTTTCAACCGCCGCAATGGTTTTTTTTTTCATCGTATCAGACAAATTTTGAGGCCTGAAACCCCAGACACCACTCCACCCCACCCCACGCATGTTCCTGAAATTGGGAACTTGAATTAGTATTGTCATTAATCCTCCTGGGTTGAACTCTCCATTTCATAAGCGAGAAACATGTGTTTTTCTCTTTTACTGACCACGCACGTGGGTCAAATCCCTCATTGAAAGCAAGCGTTATTCATATGAACAATAGTCCTTAGTGTTAGAGGTTAAGTGACCACGATGCACGCATTCCGGTGATTGCCGAAGACAGTTCGGCAGTGCTCGGTAAAAAAAACGGAAAAATCACTCAAAATTATATGTACATTAAAAATTATTTATTTTCATATCGCCTATGTCACTGCGTGGATAATAACCTTTAAAATGATGTATGGCACAATATTGTACACAGCGCGGTTTTAGAGAACATTGCGCACAAACGTGAACTGAATTCCTTTTATAAGTATTAGATGAACAGGTTCTGAGTATATTTATTTGTATTGAATTGTGGCAAATCTTAACTTTTTGATTTTGGGATCTTTCATAACTTAGATTTTTTTTCTCTAAAATATTACTCAGTATGAATTTGCTGATTTAATGTTTAATTGAACACTATGTTGTACTTATCTTTGCTGGAAATATATTATGCTGTACACATGTACACATGCATTGCATGAATGTATTAATAATAAAATAGTTCAGTTTATTTATATTTAAGTATTTGTAACAGTATTTGTAAAAGAAGCAAAGTAATAGTAGTAGTTATCAATGCTGTAATAGTTCAGTTATAGTAACAGATGGGATACTTTAAGTACTATTAACAGGATATTATACATGTTATATATTATATATATCTTGCTATAATATTATATAATAAACAATTTCTAATATAATAAAATGAGATTAAAGTTTATGTAGAAAAATATGAAATACCCCAAAGTACTCATGAAGTACTCATATGAGTACCGAGTACTTTCAAAGTACTCAGGTACAAGTACAAGTACTTTTGTGATATTAAAAAAGTACTCGAGTACAAGTACTGAGTACTCAAAAAAGTACTCATAAGTACGAGTACTATGAGTACGAGTACTTTTGGACCCAACTCTGGAAATAACAACTTCAGGGTTACAACCTTGACAGTCAAAGAGCCTTTCAAGTAACCGCCAAGGTCAAGGCACAAAAAGCAAGGTCTCAACATGTTTTTCCACATATTCGAAATGCCAGAAATTGGAATTTGAATCACATTTGTTGAACAATATACACATATTTAGGAAATGAGAGCATGTTAGAATTTTAGTTTCTGATTTAATAATATGCACAAGAGAAGGCTTCATTGTTACATTTTCATGCATTTATTTTATTTTTTAATGTTTTGTAAACTTTGTTGATGCAAACCATCTGCTCTTTGGACGTCTAATATATGCAAACACAGAACGCCGGCTTCTGTGGTTTAGGGTAGAGCACTGGCTCAAAGCTGGAAGTTCCTGAGTTCAAATCTCAGCCGTGAGCGCTCTGCAGGTTTAATAGGAAGACTGTACCCAACAGCAGTGTATCATTAACAAACGAGTGCTTCTGTGGAGGTCGTCGGTGTTATGACCAAGCAATCGGTATACACACAGCAGACACAGGGCCTGGATGACACCAGGACACAAAAATAACATGATAGGAAGCGAGTGCTACCACACTATCAAGCATTGAGCATAACAAATATCTAAGAATCTAAAAATATATAAGAACATTTTTTTTAATCTACACAGAATTGGGTTTTCTGAATAAACGTTTTTTAATACTGGGGACGAAAAGATCATGTCTTGTGCCACAAGTTGTGCCACGAGATAAGTCGTGTCACCAACTAGGACCTTTGTACAATACCCTGTGCATTTATGTCAGGCCCACGGAAAGACAAGCATTATGTTTTACATGACTAATGATAATATGAACCGAAGACCGCCATCTTATACATTGATCATGTTTTGACTGCTTGCCGGTTATTACGCGAGTCAAAATATTGACGAACACCAGTTTGTTTTATCCTCTTATCGCTTCTTTATTTCCATAGACTGCGTCGGTTATGCTTTTGCGATTTGTTATTTTTTGTTATTGTGCACTAGATAAAAAAAAAAGTTTTGAGCATTTTTAACAACATTTTGGTCCGATGTCAAATATAAAGTTAACTGCGGTTCGTTTAATAATACGCATTACTAAGCTAGCGTAATTGATCTTCTCTCAAAGATATTTTCCCTGACAGTGTACACTCTTGAAGCAAACTTTACGCAAGCGCATGCGGATTCGAAATAATTATAGGCCGTTTCAACAATCTTTACATTAATTAGCATTCACAGAACGGTATAATACTCTTATTAAATAATTCGTCCAATTTTGCTCCCACTTCATTCCCGCTTCTTCGTCGATGGAGCCGAAATAAAGTGACAGCCACATTCGATTTATTGTTTAATGAGATTACGGCTGTAAATGACCAAATTAATTCAATAAAATTATTTCTTTATACACATGGTCCCAAGGTAAGATTTTAAAATAAAATAATTACATTTGAACGAATTATATCCTAATCAACCCTTGGAGCGCAATAAATCTAGAATTTTCACTAATATTAACCCTGTTCATTTAAGGTATGTAAGAAAAAAAAGTATAGAAAGGTGATCCCACAAGCTAATCATGCTTCGTTTTATTGATAGTAAATTGTTAAGCTTCCTCGTAGCATGCATCCAAGAAATTAAATATAGATTGCATCTATTGTTATAGGTATCTGTTATTGTGCGCAGAAGTGTTACATGTGTCTGTTGACAATCTGATTCGTGTAACGCAGGCGTGGCTCTTTGCTGTTGGAGCCTTGCTTGTTTGGCGCTGGCTCGCGTGTGGGGTCCGAAGCGTAGAAACACAGCGTTCATTTGTTCTAGATGTTTCGGGTCTGTTCATGTGCGTGTGTAATGTTATTTAGAGTTTCCATTTGTAGAATTTTCGGATGAGAAGCTATAAATAGGGGAAATACAAAAAAAAATAGAAAATACCAAAATAAGTTTTAGGTCAGTTTTAGGAACTTTTCCGATAATTGCAGTGGTATCAGATTTTCAACGGACTTAATACAGATTTAATACGGACTGTCTCCAGTTTGCTTTTGGATTATTACAATTTACGTGGATTATTGATATAAAAGGACTCTTGTTGAGCTTTGACAGTGGTGGTATCCAGAAATCAAAGCCTAGGATCCGGAAACTCTGGACCCGTACATTTGTATTGTTATACTGTGTAATTGTATTGATTTAGTGTATTGTAAGGTGAAGATTGTTCCATGAATAAATATTTATTGTTAACAAATAAATTGACTTCTTTTTTCATTCCCCTTGAAATTTTACGCTGCCTTTTGTTAAAGAATCTGATTTTTTTTTATCTCCATAACAAAATTTGTGCTCCTCACAGGTAACCCTATATGTGAAATGCATACCTTTAATTTATTCATGCAAATCACCAAAATAGAACTTACAAGGTATTAATATAGTTTCAGCGGGAGAAGGGGGAAATGTCGTCAACTGAGAGGCTCCTCGTCTGCTTAATGCTGAAAGGTTCATTGAACAAACATTACTGTAATTGTCCCAGTTCTACTTTCCCAGCTCGTAGTTTTTATAATCAAACATCGAGCCCTTAGTGTTTATATTAAATCGAAATACGAAAGCGGTTTTAAAACAGAACTTGGTAATTGAAAAACAAATAAGTTACTACATACCAGATCACATAATCAGACGCCTGATAAAGTATACTTTTATATACGGAGAAGCCAAATTTTCTCATTCCGATATAAATTATCAAAGACCCATTGTTCATTAAAGGTACCCAACCGGCTATCGCCTGTCGCAACAGTAATTCTCCATGACATTTTGTGTCTTTGCATGTCTTAATAAAAGAATTTGAAAGAAAGGTTACACATGTCACTGCCATGTCAAATCCATGAATAAACTTATTTAAGGTAGCTGTAACTGCAATTCCTCCGTCAGCAATTCCACCCCAGTTAAAAAATTGAAATGGTCATGAAGTCCCCAGAATAACAATTGACTACATTTACTTATCAAAAATATATTTTCTTATTTTCAAGAAGTCCATTCCCTGGGTCCATTTCCCTTTTTTTTCATATATTTTATTACAGAGTTCCATTATGTGACAGACTGGCTATAAATAATATATCATGTACCCTGAATTTTCTTTTGACACCATGGAGCGTGATTGGTTCTTATTTAAAATTAGCTTAACATAAAATTCCTTGACTCCAAACTAAATGAGACATTTCGAAATTTTCGGGATGGGTTCAGTCATTATTTTAACAGAAAAGTGTATTATTTGAATGTGAGCCATGGGGTATACCGCTTTGCAATTGCCACCCTTTGATTATGGGATCGCTATACTGGCAATGAATAGCGAACTCAGTAAGCATTCTAAATGACCATAGGAAATAGGGCGGAACATTACATTATCACAATGACTAATACAACAATCTCGATGAACAGAGTCCCGTATCTCAAGATTAATATCCGCAAAATGGAATGGATACAAATTAAAATATGGATAAACAAAGTAATGCGTAAATCCCATACTTGCGGTGACCCTACTCGTTTCCTGGGAGTTGAACGACAAGCAATCAGTCACAAAACCCGTCAATAACTTTCTTATCGGCAGACTCAAATCAAACATAACATGTTTGGGATTTATCAGCATGCTACATCATTACGGGATCTTTATGAGACGTGATGGGTGGCGTTAGTTCCTTAACAAAAAACTATTTTGTTCTGGTTTGCTCATTCTGAAACGAACATTTTACATAACTATTTTCAGTTAGGTCGAAGAAATAAATCGCTTTTCTAATCGAGATTTTTATGACAGTTTACAATAGGAAAACGCCTTTGTAGATAAAATATCGTCATTGGCAGCACCACAGTTAACGGTCTACGACTGATCAGTTTTCTTATGACACCGATATGTGCACTCTGTTCAAACCCGAACTGAAAGGTTTTCCAACTCGATATATTGCGTTATCTTACAACTCTTAAAACTATATCAAAACCTTAAATTGGTCGTTTTCGTATTCATTCTCTTAAATTGAAAAAATAACAAGGTAAACGGGAGTTAAAGGACAAGATTTCCATTAGAAGATGCAGCCATTTTTTACAAAGGCTATTTGAGTTAAAGATGTCCTCACATTTAAGAATTGTTTTATTGATAATTAATAAGTATTCGTTTACCTTTATATCACGGAAAGCCCTGTCCGCTTTAAGGCGGCTTACTTCCTGTCTTAATGGCTTGAAATCCATCATCAGAATTCGGACTTTTTGACAGCGTGCTTTTAAACTATGAATGATTGCTATCAAGTTTTCATCAGGATATCATTTTAATTCGAGCTTTCCCTTTTTGATAGCGATGGTAATCCCAATCTTTTGAGAAAAAAACTGATGACTTCAGCCATTATAACACTGGCCACCTGGAATTCTATTTATGATGTCTGTGTGTGGATGAGAAGGATCACGTTTAATGGGGAACATAATCGCGGCCTTTGAGGTACATTGAGTTTTTTACCAACCATCCTTCAGTTTGTGTTATGCGTCAATTTGTTCTAAACTGTGCTTTCTGTCAGATCCCTGTCGACGAATTTCTTTACATTTACACTGAATGCTGATGAAACGGCACAGCTTTATATAAGTAAGACAGCTCCAGAGGAGGTAGAATCATATACTGAAGGAAGATGCGTTGGTATCAGATCCATCTTGTTTGCAATTTTTGTTAACTTGCCCGATGGACGCAGGGTAGTTACTGATACATTTATTGCTAACTCCAACTCCAACATGGAAACATGAGTTATCTCCTTTTTATTTTAATTATCGAGACCGGATTTAGTTTGACAACTAAACGAGGGAGTATAAATAGAATGTCAAACCTTTAATATCGATTTTATAAGGGAAAATTGATGGAACTGAATGATCACATGAGTGTTGATAACGGAAACTTACGGTAATATCAACTGATGCATTTTCCAGTTAGTAAGGTCAACGTCAACAGACAGTAAGTTAATTGTTTGATTTGAGAGGGTGTAAAATTGAAAATCCATCAATCAGGTAGGATAGAGAAACCAAGCTGTCTATCCTGAGCCATTCTGAAGACATTCTATGAAAAAGAATTGATTTAATAATGTATGTCTCCGAGCCATCTGGTGTCTGTGATATCACACGGACTACAATTTGCACTTTAACTCGAGCAGTGTTTGTAGATTAACAGACGCCATTATCTTAATTGAAAAGTAAAATAAAGTCTGTTATTGAATATGGAGAGCCTGGAGGCGAAAGATCTCAGAGACAAAAGACGCTGGCGCCAATTTAAGTCACACCTGGATCCACCAAGATTCTGACTCACGCCTCGCTTTATTAGACTCTTTTGATCTCGTGATGTGCTGAAAGGGTCATTTCTGGATATTATTAAACTTAGAACATTAATTCGTAGGTATTTTGAAATGCTTTTTGGTCGCAGTGACTCCATTTATTTTGAATGCTAGTTTAATTAAGCGAAAATATCTTTCCTAACTCGCCCTACATGGCTGTCGCACAAGGTTCCTTTATATCTTGTTGTCAAAATAACCACTCAACCTGCGCGCTCTGGGTATGAAGTCGTCCACATAACTGGCTTATACCACCGTGGAACCCCCGAATGTCGCACTAGTTTAAGGTCGCGTTCACCCTGACCGAGGACCGACCGTAAAAAATCTCACCACCTAACGGCAGAGACTCGAACTCACGATTCCCCGGCTTTAGGTCCTGTGCTCCACCTCTGGTCTATAGAAAACGTTAAACTCGTAGGGAGAACTAAATTTCGATAATCGAGAGAACCCGTGTTTATCTGTACAACTAATACGCAGTTCATTTTTTTCCAGACTTTGGTTTACCTGCTGCCCTATTCGGCACACGTATCGGCGGTGCTCTCTTCTATAAGAAGTTTGTTTTATTTTGCGGGATTATGCCCTATTAAGTGCATAATTGATTACTAAATATTCCCCCAATGAGTGCCCGTACTTCTTTCGTGCTTTAAAGTTCTCCACGCCTGTCACTTTTTCAGGAGGCACTTTGGGGATTTTTCCTGCATTTCCAGCTATTGCAGAGGGTATTGTGAAGTTCGCTGTCACAAGTCCATTCTAATCCCCATACAGTCAGTAAAGCAATTTATTTAAAAACAACGACCACATGACTCAGCTTTAAATGCGAGTCTTTTCAGTTGGTTAACACGAGCACCAGTTACACGAACTCCGTTTTACTTTATAGAGACCACACAGTGTTCGCTGTGTGATTGCAAACATCTAGTTCCCGTTGCCAAAGTAACTATGATATTTTTTAAGTGCCTTGCACGAATGAAGTTCCATTTGATTTTGTCAATAATTGGATGCGTAGATATCCATTAGATTAATTTACGAATGATTCGGAATTATTCCGTCACCGTATCATATTCCGCTTGAATAAACAGGGAATTATATTAAATAGCCTTCTTCTTGTGGATTCAATCATTCTGTTCCAGTAAACCATATTCATCTTTATTAGATTTCCTTTTAAAATATGAAACCCTTTTAAATTTTATTCAGCACAATAGAAAATCACACACAATCGCAAAATTGTATCTCTTAACCTGAATAATTATTGACCAAAATCCAAAATTAAATCGTTCACCAAAAATCATATATTTATTTCCATAAAATTCAAAAGGTGAGGGATTCACATAGATAATACAGTTGCGACAAGACACCTTCATATCATATGCTTTTAGTATTGTTTAATCTCTTCACTTGAATATTATGAATCTGTTGTTCCTGCAGTGTTGTTAATGTATGAAATTAAAATGTGTTAACATTAAACACAATATAATACCACCTGTTACATATTTAACTTTACACATTTATATCAATTATTTTAATTGCAATGAGGATTGTTCTGGGGAACATCGAATCCATCAATAATATGTACGCGATATTGCTTGTTCATCATTTTGAAGTATCCGTCTGATTATAGCGACAAGTAATTGTTCAATTATTACTTTGTAAATGTACATGATATGTGAATACGAATAATCAGAAAACGTCAGACAAACAACGAAAAAGCTGCCTTTTAAAAGCAAAGGGTACCTTCAAATGGCTGTGGTTTGTGTAAAGAGTTGTGTGGACCGTACAAATAATGACTCCCACTTACAAAAGAGACTCATGATTATGTCAATAGTTTTATTGAATAACTAGAAATCTGCATTCTAATTAATGCAGGCCTAAAAAATTCACTCGGTCGGCCCATATTCCAAGTCTATTCTTGCATAAGTGTCTGTACATTTGTGATTTTTCCATGATGATAGTCCTGAATCCGGATCATGTGGTTGATCCACATCAAAATCTAACTGATTCTTTATTTGTCCATTCCCGAAAAATCCTGGGAATTTCATGAGAGTCCGAGAGGTTCATCGAGAGGTTGCGTAAGTTATATTGTGAACAAACATACAGACAAAGACACACACGAACGTGAATGAATGCATACACTTCAGCCGGAGGCAAAGATAGTTGCCTATCAATATTGTAAGTCATGTTTCAGTTACTTTCCGATAGAAATATAGGGAAGTATTTCCTAAAACAATAACTGTTCACCTTATGCTTTGAAATAAAATGCATTTGTTCGACGGACAAAGTTTTATATTAGAGATACCGTTATTGGATGTCAAAGCAATAAATAACTATGTCTGCATTTGCAGGTGTAAAGATTATGTGTCCCCTGATGCCAAACATATGCTTGACGCATGAAAAAAAGTCAATATTATATATAATACTGGACAGTCGAGTGGTAAAGCTCTCGGCATTCTTCCCTGGCGATACGGGTTCGGTTCCTGGCGTGGCGATGACCGTCGGCGTGGGTTTTAGTAGCCTAGCCTGGCTAAGACCGGGCTCAGCGGTTTCCTCCACCTCAAGACACTACAGAACGCCACCATCTGAGCCATGCATGGAGACTGCCTCGATTATTTATAATAACTATTTGTACACGTAAAATAAAGTGTATATATATATATATATATATATATATATATATATATATATATATATATATATATATATATTTTACACTATTATATTAGATAAGACCGTGATTCTTTCAGGCTTACAGACACAAAATCAATTCAAATTCAAATTTATTTTAATAGTATGAAGATGAACAATTAGTTTCCTGTTTTTGGCCCAATTAGTTCCCATGTTAGGCCTGTTTGCTGCCTGCAAAACATGTGAAGACCACGTGCTTCACGAATGACACAATCATGTCACAACGAAAATACCATCTCCTTGTTTGCCATGGCAACGGCAAATAGCACTTTCACCGAAATCGATTTTTCTTGATATAATTTGCCACTTGTGACAATTAAGTTTTAATCGTAACAAAAGCCCGGTAAAGAAGAATGAGAAAATATGCTTGTTTAATGAAAAATTGTTGACAGGACCAATAAGAATTTAAAATTCCAAACTCCAGCTAGCTAGTGACGAAGAGATAGCCAGCTTTTTACCTTCTTCCTTGTAGAAATAAAATGAGGCCATGATTCTGTCCTGATGCAGCTGTTTCATTGTTTCTCATTTGAACACAAAACCATCAATTCGTCCATTCGTGTTAAATGTGATCATATTTCTTTTTACCTATAACCAGTTCAATGTAGACAGGGACTTAGTAGGTTAGAGGGGTTCGATGAGAGCACCCCCCCCCCCCTCGTTTTCGACATTTTATCCCCTTGTTTGCGACATTATATCTCCTTGTTTTCGACATTATATCTTGGTAATAGAATAATATACGCTTTATACCGTAAATGAGCGTTGGAATTTGCGTCTCGCTCCAGTTTCGTGCCTACACCTAAGGCGCGATTTAAGTATAATGTCTACTAGCACTACAGGCACACTTGACAGGGTGTTGAGCCCAATGCCCTTTTATTAGATCCTTTATCAGCCCCTGATAATAGTATATGTGAAACTAAAATTAATTAACCTTTATTACCTTGATAACCTTAATACGCCCACCAGATAGTAAGTCACCTTTTATTGTTTGTGTGACACATTTCAAATATATTATAATTAAGTTATTTAAGGTATGAATAAATTATATATTACACCGGGTATAGATATAATATATTTCACAGTAACTCAGAAATGTATCTCAAGTCTATAATTCTAATTTTTAATATATTTCATTTTCAACATATAAGTATTATTTTCTGAATATCAAGAGGGGTGATTGCAGGAACCATTATTCCTTACTAATAAAGTCTACAGGCCTAATGCGAACCTGTGCAAAGTTTGGGAGTATGAATGTTTATTTTTAAAATTTAATATTGATCATCTCATGTCCTGCATATCTACCTTAGTCATTATGATTTCAGCCAAATGTACGTTTCGGACCTGCATGTTTTGGACTAGGACATTTTAAAACTAGGTGTATCAGTCAGGATATTTCCGATATGTTCTTTTTGCCAGGGGGGATATCGGGACAGATGAACAGACAATTTGGCAGCATGGTTTTGGAGAAAAACATTTTTAGCTTTTTCCCTATATAAGCTAAGAACAAGTTCCTCTTTTAGCCTTGGTATTGAGTCACACCTATTCATGCATCCTGGCAATGGAGGCTCAGCTTTCCCCCAGGTCAAGGGTACCTAATGTGCCAAATGTAACCGCACCACTGGCTCTTACAGAATGAAACTTACCACTGGCTCTTACAGACTAAAACTTGACCTGTTGGCAAATCTGAAATGGTTGGCAGTCTGCCAAAGTTATTTATAGATACAGAGCGTAACTTGACGTGTTGTAAAATCTAAGACAGTTGGCATGTTCTAGACGTCTAGACGATGTGTCTTGACTCATCGTCTAGACGTCTAGACACCAGACGGAGCCAGGTCAGGTGCCACGATGATGTCTGGACTGCACCTGGGTGCACTGATTGACCTCTTGACATGTTTAAACTTGCCATGCTGCCAAATCTGTTTTCAAACACTGAAAGCCTTTTCAATTGGCTACCCTGCTTTTTTTAAAGCTGCATTTACCCAATCTATTCCTATGAAACTGATAGAACAATACCATAGAACAAGTCTTGTAAAGTTTAAACCAATCAGCTTAACAGTGTCTTTAAAAAAAAAACAGTGCATAAGCTAGAAGATTCTAAACTTTCATTTTTGCTTGTAAAAACAGATCAATGTAGGTGGCGCCATATCAATTTCAGATATGACTCATGTAACAAACATTGGCATAAAATTTGGTGATGACAGCTCCAGCTGTTTCAGAGATTTTAAGTTTAGTATGCTTTTTTGCACAGATGACTAAGTTAAACCTCCTGTTACTCGGCCAAAAATCACCGAATTGAAGCCATTCAAACAAATTTGCGAGAGGTTGTTCTATTGATCATTACTGTTAAATATTGAACAATTTGGCTGGAAAATTTCGGAGAAGAAGATTTTTTATATCTTTTTTGACTTTACCGGTATAAAATCTAAGAAATCAATGAATCAAAACTATTTGAACAAATTTGAATTATCAACATCTAAGGATCATTCATGTGTGAGATTAAAGAATTTGACCCAGTGGTTTTTGAGAAGAATATCTTTGTAACCACTAAGCAGAAATGGGCTGCTATAACATTTGACTATATTCAGCTTCCCAAAACTCGGCCAAAAGTCATTGAACAAAGTCCATTTGAACAAACTTAAGAAAGCACTACCCTAGGAGCATTTCTGTGCAATATTAAACAATTTGGCTTTACGCTTTCAGAGAAGAAGTTTTTTGTAGCCCTCTGTATGATTCGAGCACCGTTGACCCCCGTACAAAAAGACCAATGCAGGTGGCGCCACTAATACCTCAATTTCAGATATGTCTCAAGTGAACAACATTAACATAAAATTTGATGATGATAGCTCCAGCCGTTTCTGAGATTGTAATTTTAACATGCAAATTACTAAGTTCAACTTCCAAAAATCACCGAACTGGAACCATTCGAAGACACTTGAGAGAGATTGTTCCAGGGAACATTTCTGTGAAATATTGGACAATTTGGCTGGAGAGTTTCAGAGAAGATTTTTAAAGGTTTTTAAGCTTGTTCTCTATAAAATCTAAATTCATGCAGATACCCAATAATAAGCTCTAGGGCACCAAGTTTCACAGGTGACTAATTCTTATATGTAATTCCGAGCTGCTAGCTCCGACGGTTTCTGACTTACAGCCATGGACGGCGGACAGCTTGCCTTTGACGGCGGACGGCTGACGGCGGACAGCGGACGGACGACGCCGCGTCATTGCATAAGCTCACAGGTACGCTAAAAAGTGAGGTTTATATAACCCCCCCCCCGCCCCATGTATTGACGCCCCTTACCTTAAAGCATTTACAATCTTCATTATTGACGTAAACCAAAAAGAGATGATTTTGCTGTTACTCTCGAAAGATACGATCGAAACTTAAACAACTAAAACAACTTCCATGTCTATGATCAATGCCGGAATTTCGCTATTAATGTTGATTTTATTTAAAGTGATAATAATATTTTAGCTGAATCAAAAATGTGCGTTTTTGCTTCTTTTTAGGGTCCTACACACGTAAGAAAAATGTAGAAATAAATAAATAAAGGTCAAATTCCCTTTAGTCATTCCACAGATTGCAGACGAAATAAGTCTGACAAAATGTGAACATAGTGAACATAAGACCTCTGAGTCTCTTATGTAAGGAAAAGCATCGCATTAGCAGTATTAACCCCTTTTAACTCTCAATTTAGTTCATCTCAATTCATCGTGGACTATTTGTGCGTATGGGACCAGGACCCTTCAACGACGCAAAAGAATGTTCATCAATGTTTATGAGTGACAATGCACAGTTTGTAAAATGTCAGCCCGACTCCTCCTAAATGCAATTGGCACATTCGTGTAATTAAAACAAAGCACCGATGTAAAAAAAAAATACTACTCTTCCAAATGAAAAGACAATTATGCCTGAATATTTTTCTATAAGATTTTACCCCACTTTTTGTATTAAAGAGTTCCCTGTTTAGAATTATTTTCACTCATTTTCTAGTGTTATCCTGTGTTAAAAGTTAACAAGCGAACAGCGGGTCTTTAGGCCTTGGTTGTCCGAACACCGATGTCTTGCTTCCGTGACTAGCGAACCCAGAAGCACCTAAATGACGCAAAAAAATCATATATCCTGCTGAAAGGGAGGGCATTAATGGGGGACATCGTGATAACCTTTAAGAACACAGCGTGAATCTGTAAGGAATAACGGTTGTCGAGGCATCACCTAAAGACTTATGTTCCTTAATTTGCGTTTTTAAGAAATTTGTCCATCCATAATCTTTCTGATATATAGATGAACCCAATTTCTTCCCTGATGCCCCAATACAAATCACATTCAAATTAGTTCCATTTGCTAAAAAGGAAGGCCACATCTTCCACGCACGAAACTTCAATTGATGGATCTAGAAAAGGATGAACCTGTTTGACTGATCCCTTGACGTAACAAGTCGATCGCCTTTTATATTCTTTAAGGCGGATTGTGAGGGTTTTTATATATGTCACTGAGCTTTAATTGGAATCAGGACAAAAAGTTCTTTGAAAACACATATGCCTTGGAAACGTTGATCAAAGGGCATAGAATTGAGAGCCCTCGGTCCGTCTTTAATAATGGCGGTATCCGCTTCTCGTCATCCCGTGCCGCACAATCAATTCATTGCAACAATCTCGATGTGCACGGTCTCGAGCTTAATGTCCTCAAATGGAATCACATGCAATACAAATGAAAACATGGATGAACATACCAATGCGTGAATCCCATATTTACGGAGACCCTACTCGTTTCCTGAGAGATGCACGACAAGCTAGCAGAATGATTGGACTGTCTCACCTAGGCGTCCCTACAAATGACTAAAGGCGACCAGGCTGTCGCCTCATGGTCGCCGGGGGGTCGCCTGTATGGTCGTCTGAAATCGCCTATAGTCGCCCGAAGTCGCCCAAAGACGCGTGGCCCTTACCTGGCGCCGCTGGATTTTCACATATTCTAATATCACAGGCGACCGCTTTTTTATGCCAGTTAGCGTAGCCTGTCTTCTACTGGCGTTGGTGCTGTCGTAGGCTGTCGCCAGGAGAAGTGAGTTGTCGTAAGTCCTGTCGTGGGCTGTCGCCAGGTGACGTGGATTGTCGTAGGTTCTGTCATGGGCTTGTGTACTTGATACAGGGCCCATCCTTGTCTCCAGATCCTGACATAGCACTTGCAGAGACTCGTCGAAACTTGTCGCGACTGGACGTAGCATAAATTCTGTTGTCGTAGGTTTTCGCCAGTGAAGTCGTAAGTTGTTGTACATGTGGTCGTAGGTTTTCGTAGGTAACTGCCCTTTGTCGCGGCGATTGTGTCGCCGGTTGTCGGCAGCTTGTCGTTGCTTGTCGTCAGACAGTCGTCAACCTGTTTTAGTTTGTCGCTGACTATTGTCGTAGCGGTGTTTTGTCGCCATTAGGTCTGTAGTCGCCTGTAGAGTCGCCTAAGTGGGACAGTCCCATCACAGAACCCGTAGATTATGTGCTTTCGGCAGTCTTTAATTAAACATGAAGGGGATTTATCATCATGCTACGTCATAACGGGGTCTTTGTCAGACGTGATGAATGATGTTAGTTACTGAGCAAAATACTTGTTTGCTTATAATGAAAGAAAAGGTTAATTTTAACTATTATCAGCAATAAGGAAATAAATCTCTTTTCTTATCGGGATTTTCATGGCAGTGTTCCATATGAATCTTCTGTCAATCCTTGGTTGTTTCGGAACCTAATATAATCAGATCATGTATGCGTGATGAACACAAATTCTGTAACGGAGATAAAAAAAAAATCAGATTCTGTAACACTAGGCAGCGTGAAATGTCTAAGGGAACGAACAAAGAAGTCAATGGTTTTTTGTTAACAAATAAATATAATTTATTCTTAAAACAACCCAAACATTACAATATACTAAATCAATACAATTATACAGTAAAACAGTGGTACAGCAACAAGCAATACAATCACATAGAAAATAATGTGCACAGTACCTCGATACCAACACCGCCACCACGACAAGTTCCCTAAATGTATACTCTTGGAGAATGACAGTCAAGTGGAAAGTTCCTGCAACAACCCAGAAAGTAAACTGAAGTCCAAATGCATAAAATCCAGGAGAAAGTCTTTGAAACTCTATAATTGCCGCATTAGTCGGATAAGGTCCTAGAATCTGACACACGCTTCTGCGTCCGCTGGAATCTTCTCTGCTCTCTGCCCTGCCGTTCTAAAACACAGCCCATTTATATACCTTGAAACCCCAAGCCGAGAATTTTCCACTTCTCAAACAGTCCACAAGATCTTGCACAACACGCGTTTCAGAAATTCTCTAGAAAAACAGCGCTGTGTGTATCCCTACATACCAGGCTCATCACGTGACCCACGACGAGGCGTGAAAGCCCAAGGCTCACATGACGAGAGTTCAACCAGTATGGATTAAACATAGAATGTAATACGCGGCCAGACACGAGTGCCACAACAGGAGTTACGCCCGTGTCACATATTAAAAAGAGCACCTGTAACAGTATACGATTTATCAGTTTAGTTATGACACGGATATGTGCAAAACGGGTTCATACATGCCCTTAAATTTGCTCAAGCTCGATATATTGCGTTATCTAACAACTCTTCATACCATATTAAAAAAAAAATTGATTCGGTTGTTTTCGTGTAGCAAAACAGGTTTATTCATTCTCATATTTCAACACTAAAGAGTCGGATGAAGGACGTCATTTCCATCAGAACATGTAGGCGTTTTAACAAAGACAATTTTTTTCAAAAGCTTTTCTCAATTTCTAATTTTTAGTTTTCATGTTTTCCATTGATAATCAGGGAGTATCCAAATACCTGTAAATTAGAGAAACCCCTGTCCTCTTAAAAGCAGCTGAATCATCGTCAATATGCTTTGAAATCCCATCCCAATATTAAAAGCCTTAAAGTATCCAACAGGAGAATAAGAACTTTTGACAGCGTGCTTATGAACTATGACTGATTACTATCACGTTTTCACCAGGAAGTCATTTTAATTAAAAGCTTTCACTCGTTGTTAAAATATAATTCTGATCCATTAGAAAAATAATGACTGCAGTCATCAAAACATTGGTAACCTGATATTCCATCACTGATGTCTGTGCTTGGATGAAAGTGATCACTTTTAATGGGGAACATAATGGCCTTTAATACATTGAATTTTTTACTAACAATCCTTCCGTTTTTGTAATGTGTCAACTTGTTATTAATCGTTCCTTCTGTCAGATCTGTCAGGGTCTTCTTTACCTTGTTCTTTTCTTGAATACTCTCGAGACGGCACAGTCTTTTAGAAGTAAGATAGCTCCAGAGGAGGTTGATAACAAATCCTTATGTAAGATATGTTAGTTACAGATCAATCTTGTTCGAAGTTTACGTTAATTTTGCTAGGCTGCTGTGACTGATACATTTAACAGCAAACTCCAGCTTTTAAAAAATACTCGGGGATAGAAAGAGGGACATAAACGAAAAGTTATATAATTTATGTATATCCTTATGTTTATATAAATACAAATGAAAGCATGATAGTCTTCATTGTGTAGTCACACCGCGCAAAATCGAGCTCACAAGAGGACGACTCTGCTGGTAAGGAAATATATGTATAGAATTTCATTGCCCATTGTTTTTCATTTTTTTCCAATATACCAGCGGCGTAGGTAGTGAAAATTGTTATGTAATCCGTTCAAGTACTTTGGAAAGGAATTAACATATATATATATATATATATATATATATATATATATATATATATATATATATATTAAAATAAATAACACAATGATGGGTGTTTTGTTTTGTTGATTACTTCACGAAATAAGTATATATATAAAGTATATAAATATATATAATAAGTTAATGTGCGCATGTGAAATGTGAACAGGTGTATCCGTTATGAGCAACAAATTTTTATTTGAACGTTTGACATGTGAGACGAGTATTCACAGCCATTCACACATTTCCCAATTGAAAGAGGTTCGTTTTGAGTTGTCAGCATATCTAAAGTGTTCTACTCAAAGAAAACATAGTTTCGGCCATAATCCATGGAAGCTAACGTGCATTCGTTGCGATTCACCTCATATATGCCCACGTTTATGTTCTTGCGATATTTTATCGTATTTACGGAAAATACGGAGACACAAAATATAATAATAATAAATAATGATGTTATATTTTGTAAAGCATAAAAAACAACTTTGAAATATTGTTAAGTTAGAGATGCAAGACTGAAATTAAATGTTTCCTAAGACCATAAAAAAGGAGAGAAAAAAATGCAATAATATAAACTAGTACTACATTACAATGTGACTTGAAATCTATAGGATTAGTAAATTTTACAACTTAATGTTAAATGTCCATTACATTAAATCACTGTTAAACTATTAAAATATTGAAATTAAAATCTGCAATCACAGGTCATATGCAAAATAAGTATGTCTCGAGCATCGTTTTAAAAGTGGCCAGTTTTTTAACTTGTCTTTGTTCCAAGGAAAATGAATTCCGCACGATAGGATAAGCCACAGATAATGCTTTTTGAGCAACCAGGGAAGATAAAGTACTAGGAACAACAAGCAAGTCCTGATAGGCTTTCTCAGAGCATCTGACTGGTGTGTACGACTGAATCAGGTCTTGTACGTAGACCGGAGCTGTGTGATGTGAAATCTTAGAAGTAGTATGGCCAGTTTAATGGCCAGTATCTGTTGAATCAGGGAGCCAGTGTAGGTGACGCAATATGGGTGTTATGTATATAAACTGGTCACATCCACACAATATTGAGACTTATATGTACCAGAAGAATAAAGACTTAATCCTAACATATGAATATATAATAAAAATACTTCCTGTGGAATCTGCTTCAATGGTCTAGGGATGGCGCACAGGGCTCCATGCCCGGAATTCGAGTTCGAATCTCAGCCGGTGCGGTGAGAGATTTAACGGTCCAGCCTAGGATGAGCGCTCTGCAGTCTTAATCGGGAGACTGTGCAAAACTGTCATGTTCTACTCATGAACGAGTGCGCCTTTCGGGGGTTCCTCGGCAAAGAACAATAGGGATAATAACATCCAGGACCCGCAGGGATGGTGCCAGGATTTGACACTAGAATTATCGCGTGTAAGCCAATGTCACTTAGTCCAAAACCTAAATTAAATTCTGCAGATGTACATTGTACTAAGTCCAGCAAAAAATCTAGGCGTCTTTCTGAAAAAAAAATAAAAAAATACATAAATATATGTGTGTGTTTGTGTGTGTTAATCTTTGTTCCTGATCTGCTGTATTCGTTTCATACATATAGCTGTGGACAATCATTTTATCCTTCCGAAAACAGTTTTTATAATATTTACTGACATTCGCAACAATGGTGAGAGTAACGTGTTAGTAGGAGACTAGGGGGTTCATCCTTAATTACAGGTCCTAAAAATAATATATAGACGCATCAAACACTAATAAACACCTAGTGACGTCACAGTCTGGTTTAATAAGATATACAAGGTCGCCATGTGTGACATACTGGTATCTGATTTCTGAGAGCTGAGAGCTGAGGGTCGATTCAACGATAATTTGTGGGAACCCCTCCCTCTGGATACGGACCAATCAAGTCGCTAAACCGTGACTTACTTTTATTTTTTCTGCTCGGGTTCATTTATTCCTGTGCGTAAGTAGCAAATTAAATTTTGATTAATTTATGAATAAAATGCTGGAGTACACCTGCCAATTTTCTTGTATATATCAACATTACTTTGTATAAAAGGCATATATAATAATTGCCATTTATTTTACACTGCCTACAACGATAATATCATATATCTACAACACGAAAACATAACCTTATCTCTTTTTTATTTCAGTTATTGAACCTGGATGAAGTATTATATAGAGACGAGGAAAATTGATATATGAAAATGTTAAACCTTGATATCGAAAATACATGTATAAGTGAAAATTAATTGAACTAAATGGTTATATTAGCGTTGATGATGAAAACTCAGGGTTTTTTTTTCAACTGCTGCATTTTCCATTTTGTAATGTGAAAGTCCCACCGACAGTAAGTTAATTATTTGATCGGAGTGGAAGATAAATTGAAAACCCATCATACAGGACGGATAAAAAAACCCAGCTGCCAGCCCTGAGACATTTTTAAGGCATTTTACGGAAAGAAATCGATTTAATAATGTAAGTCTCCGGACCATCTGGAATCTGCGATATCAAACAGACAACAATTTGCACTTTAACTCGAGCAGTGTTTATGGATTCATAGACCCTGTGTGTTAATTGAAAAGTAAAATGAAGTATGTTATTGAATATGGAGAGCCTGGAGGGGAATGATCTCAGAGAAGAGAGACGCAGGCGCCAATTTAAGTTACACCTGGATCCACAAGGATTCTGACTCATGGCTTCACTTAATCGGACCCTTTTGATCTGGTCACAAGATTGAAGGGTAATATCCTGATTTTATTAAACTAAGTACATTAATTCGTAGGTGTTTTAATATACTTTTTGCTTGAGTTAACCGCCTCTATTCTTGAATGCTAACTTGAATGCATAAATCCGTTCCATTTTCGCACTTAATATTTGTCTCACTAGCTTGCCTTAATCTATATCTTGGTATTAACCAGGAAAAGTGACTACTCAAAGCTGCGCGCTCTGTATGTGTAATCGTCTACATTGCTGGCTCATACCACCGGGAAACACTCCAATGTTGCACCTGTTTAGAGCGAAATAAAACAGTTTGACACAGCCTTCTCATAAGCCTGCAGAGCGCTCACCCTGGGTGGTGGCCAACCATGAAAAATTTCACCGCTCATCGGCTGAATTTCAGATTCATGATCTCCCGACTTTGAATCCTTTGTGCTACCACTAGATCATGGGAGCCATTAAAATCGTATGAAGAACTTAATATTGATTATAGGGAGTACCAGGGCTTAGTATCAGAGAATTGTTAACATAAATTATTTTTCAAAACAAGACTCTGCTTTCATTATAAGATTGAGTGTTGTTAGAGCCGTGGGTAATTGTATCAGCATCAATGTTCATAGAGGGAATTGCCACATTTAGAAAGTCAGACGCGCGATCATGGTTTCAAGTGCGACATAAAAATATAAAGCTCCTCACGAGACATCTCAGGATGGTAACAGCATCCATAACAGAGCGTTACTATGAGAGTAAGTTCACTCCAAAATAGGATATGTACCTCATATTTGACATGCCATGGGGTTGAAATGTTGATTGATATATTATCTACTGATTTTGCAATAAGGAAAGACTGAACTTTGATTCTTCTTTATTTCTGAATACTCTTTTTTTATTTCCATGTCAATTTACTTCATATTGTAATGTGCTTTCTTATATGAAAAAAAAGTATATATATATATATATATATATATATATATATATATATATATAATGTCAAAGTCATCGACAAGCCAACAATATTCCTGTCATTGACGAGACCTAGCAAAAGGCTGATTCAGAGGAAACGCAGCGCTTATTTCGAGCTAAAATCTTTGAAAAGAAAAATAAAAGCTAAATACCGAAAAAGAGCGACTTGTGCCATTTCCTCCCTGAGCATCTGTATACAGTTATGTATTAAATATACCAACAATCGCGGCCCACTTGTTTTACTGTTTATCCCAACCCTGCTGGCTCAAACGAAGAGGGAACCAGTGGTTATCAGTCCGATTCTTGTCAGAACCATCGATCACTTCATAGACACGTCGGATATTATCGTTCAGCCCAACTTGCTTCCATGGATATATCATGCCAGCCCTTCCGAATGGGTCAATGACAAATATTCATAGACATAATGTGTCCCTAAATTTGTACAATTCCAAAATGCCCTAGAGACAACCATAGATGTTTTATATCTGTACTCTTGAACAGAGCTAGCCTTATTCCTTTGCCGAGAGAGACATTGATAGATTGGTTTCAGTTCAGCCTTGGCCTTGTCTCTTGGAACAAGTCTAATGCAAGAGGGATTCATGGAGCGAAAATATAACGATGTGCCAGTCCATTTTCAGACCAAGTGAGATGTCTTAAAGATTCCGTACATATAGATAATCTTCACAGTGCGTTGAACAATTCGGTTGACCTATGATAAATTAAACGTTTTGATTGATAATCGACACATTGATCCATACGATGTAGGGGTTACCCTTTTACGGCAATCCGTAATGGCCGATTAAACGCCTATATTGTTCAATGACTGGCTTCACATGTCATATTATATGTATGACGACTTACCTTTTTACTGAAAGAAAATGTTTATATCGATTATCGGATATCAATTATCGATAACACTGCAATATGCTCATGAAAATTAGTGTGGCGTGTTTATAAATAATTTATATTTTGAACTGATAAAAATGCTATATAGCCTGCCCCGTAAGAAGCAGAGGCTCATAGGATTTGATGAGTTATTTCTTTATCAATATTTTTTGGGGAAAATTGTGGGTGGACCTTCTTAGCAAAACCATATATTTCAATTTTTCTTATTTTTCTTTTTCTCTTTTTTCTGTTATTTCCTGTTGGCGTTGTTTCCCCAATATCGCAGATTAATAAAATGACAGTTTACGCACAATATAAATCGCACAATCATTCTGTCCCAGTGATCCATATTCATCTATGTTAGGATTCCAGTTGAATATGAAACCCTTTAAACTTCTATTCAGCATCATAGAAAATCGTACAAAATTGAAACATTGTGTCGCATGACCTGAATGATTATTGACCAAAGTGACAAAATAAATCGTGACCTGAAAAAAATTATTTATGTCCTTAAAATCTCTTCATTCCAAGTAGCTTTCATTCCAGGGTAACATAACGTAATACACTGAGTGAATTTCTTTTGTCCGATTCGAAAGGTCGCGGATTTATATAATTAGCACAGACGCGACAACACAGCTTAATGTTATATGATTTTTTTTGTTAAATCTCACGCGAATATTATTAGGACTTTGTTCACGGAATGTTGCCAATATTAACATGTATGTAATTGTAACAGAGAGAAAACTACCATTACGAGCATCTCCCTCTTTTGGTCGTCTCTCTCTCTCATGGACAGCTAAGGCGGTCCCGTGACAAATACACTCGCAATCAGGGTTGAAATTCAGATTTCGTTTTTTTTTCAAAATCAGGAAGTTCAATTAACGCCAGCAAAATACACGTTATTGTGTTGAGACAGGTCCGCGGGTCTTAGCTGGGGATTTGTGCAGGATGGTTTTCCACACATTGAGTTGACAGAAGCCGAGTTCACAGGTGGTCACAGTTGGCATGGACCGAGTTAAGTGACGTTGATTCCGATCGATAGCGCTACGGTAGCCCCTCAGCGAAATAATGTAAAACTTTAAATTTTGGGGGGAAATATGGAAAATGAACCCCCAAACTTCGCATTGTTCATGAAAGTTCAAGATTTGATCCGAAATTTCAAGAGGGTGACCGCATAGGAGATGTATGACAACATTTCAGTGCAATCTAGTGAACTTATCGTATATATATATAAAGATAAAACTTTTCATGTTAATCATTTACTGACTTTTTGCACCATTACAAAACCGATCCGTTAAAATACACGGTAAATTTGGATAATAAAACCTAGATTTTTACTCAATAACTAGACAGCTGCATTATTATGAATGCAAGCCTCCGCCAGTCCAGGGGTAAAACGCCCGGCTCTCTCCGTAGTGAGAGCTGTAGGGTTTTACTGACCCCTCCAGGGCAGGTGTTTTCCGCGGGGAATTCGGTTTCGTGAACCTCTCGACATTACCGGACCCAATCATTCAGAGTGTTCGATTAGTTATGTTAAATATTTTAGTACAATCCATGTAAAATAAAATACATAAAGTATATATACATATATGTATATATATATATATATATATATATATATATATATATATATATATAATTAGGTAAGTCTTCGAATCCTTCAGGCTTACAGACAAATTATACAGGTGATCGCATTCAATATGTTTGTGAGAAAATTAAGTACTCATTTCCTGTTTTGTCAATATTCTCTCACAAATAGGCCTGTTTGCTGCCTGGAAGAATTATGACGACCACGACCACAACGGAAATACCATCTCCTTGTTTGTTATGCCATGGCAACGGCAAATAGCACTTACACTCGAAGAGAATTGTCTTGATATTTGTGACACAATGTCGTTTTAATCGTCACCAAAGCCTGCTAAAGGTGAAAGATAAAATATGCTTGTCTCACAAACAATTATTGTGGGGGAGAATATGACTTTAAAATATCGAGCTAGCCAGTGACGTTTATCAGCAGCGTGCATTCGTGTTATAGGAAGCGGTTGCCAACTTTTTTTTCCTGCTTCTTTATAAAAATAAAATAAGGCCATGATTTTCTTCCCTGATGCAGCTGTTTCCCTGCTTCATTTAAAAACACACAACCATCCAATCATTTATTTGTGATAAATGAAATCTTCTGTCTTTTTACCCATAACCTATTTAATTGAGACAGGGTCAGATTAAGAGGGCTCGAGGAGAGCCCCCCCCCCTTCTTTTTGACCTAATATAGGGTAAAATAATATATCCCCTATACCGTAAAGGGTTCGCATGATTTTTCGCCTTGCTACAATCTCTATTTTATGCCTAATGCGAGATTAAGGGGTTATGTCTGTAGATATAGCGAAGACTTTAGTACATAGTTTAGTATTCAGCAATTTGGATTACTGTAACAGTTTGTTGTATTGTGTACCTGCCATTATCAAATGGCGGCTAAGATTCATCGTGTTTTTAATTGCGCTAATTACTTTTGCGTTGTGACAAAAGTAATTAGATGAATGGGAACATATCAAATATACATTGGTTAGTTTACGTTGGTTAAATATACATGAAAGGTTGGAGTATAAACTTTTGTTATTAGTTTTTATAGCATTCCTTGGGCTGGCACCAGGTTAACTTTCAGACATACCTGACATGGAACTTACGGTCCATGCATAGTTTTACACTGGTGGTGCCAAAAACCCGACTGAAGTATTATGGAGATCGAGCATTTTGTCACTGTGAACCAGTGCTTTGGAACGGATTGACGTAAGAATTAAGATCAGAGACAGACATGCATGGATTTTTTAAAAGGAAATTAAAAAAAAATAAATTAAGAGAGCATATAGTTTGTTATCTCTGTATGTAATTATATTATATGTTCTTAATTGCGTTGTGTAATTTTAGTTCACATTCATAATTGTACTGAACAGGTTTAGTGCGTAACGATTTCAAAATAATATGGCATGTATTAATATAAAATTTAATGTGAAGCGCAATGAGCAAATAATTTTGGTATGGCGCTGTATAAATGCAGTATTATATTTTAACTAGCTGCTCCCGTGGAAAATCTACGGCTCTATCTGATGAATATTTTTTTAATGAGCTAAACGGCGCATATTTTAATCCTAAGGTTATTGCAGGAATTTCTCTCCGAAAATATCAACATAGAAAGAAAAAATATTCTATTCCAGAAATCACCAAAAAAATAAATTTTGGAAAGAGACGTTAGGATTATACAGTAAATATGTGAATATGTGTGCTTCGCTTGAATTAAAAATCTTTACTTCCTTTTGACAGAGTAAAATTCCTTAACAGGCGAAATAATGGAACAATGGAAATGGGGCTCAGTGGGAATTACAGGTCGCCTCCTGAAAAAGTGTGACAGGCGAAAAATGTTTTGCTGAACAATTGTAGAGGGTTAGGGTAAAGACATATCAATAGTCCATTTCATTTTAGAGGTAATAAGAATCACCACAATATATATTTTCTTATGAACCATTATGATAAAGACCATTCCTTTATCCCCGTTTGTCCTGCCACTTGCAAGGTGAACTCGTGTTACTGAAGCATGACAGTGTTCACCCATTAAACCGTGACTGATATTAAAGGAGATTCTGGTTTGATTCTTGTTTGTTATCAATTAAAAGATGTACTGGTGATATGTTTTCATGTTTCACCGTCCCTACAGACAACGGATCTTAACAAATATATGTGACCCCCTACCCAACCCGAATGATAAATGAGTTGTGGGCTTCTTTTTGAAAACAAAACTTCATAAAACACATGACAGGGCCGAACCTTTGAAACCATGGTTATCATGGAAAGATATTTTTGAATGCATAAAAACCAACATACCTGTAACCGCCAAAAAAATTGTCAAACGTTGGTCACATCACTGGACTCAATGCCCAGTGTTGACCAAACTGAAAAGCCCTCGCATTGAAAGAGGAGTCATGTGGTCTTTTGATTAAAAAACTTACTTCCTTTCGAGAGAGAAATCCTTTAGAGGCGTTACAATAGATATGGGGGATCAATGGGGATTATAGTGGACCTGCGTGACCGCGTATTGCAAGGAAATGTCTTTTGGGCAGGACATGCGCTCATGCCACGGTCTTAACAGGCCGGCGAAACCCCCCCCCCCCCCCCCCCCCCCCCCCCCCCCCGAGGCGCCCCCTGAAAAAGTGTCACAGGCGTAGAGGAACTTGCAGCACAAAAAATATAGGGGCACCTAATGGGGGAAATATTAAAATTATTAATTATTCAGCTTAATTGGGCATAATCCCGCAAAATAAAACAAACTTGTCCTAGAAGAGCACTTCACCGATACGTCTGCCGAATTTGGAGAGTCAAATCAGAAGGGAAGCAGGTAAACCTTGGTTTACAAAAAAACCAACTCCGTATTAATTATATAGATTACCCATGCAAGGGTGATGACCACCCCTACCCCCTTTTATTCGATCCTATATCCGCCCTTGGTAGAAATAATATATGTGGACTTTAACACATTAACATTTATTTCCTTTGATAACCTTTATACCCCGTTAGATATGTAGTACCTGTGGATTCATTTATTCCGGCCGTAAATATTAGAGCGTAAATTTTAAATTTCAGGTGAAAGATCACGGAATCAACTGTTTTAGCTGTCGTATTTTTATTGTTCTGTGTGTTTCAGCAATTTTAATAATTAAACACATGATCCATAATTAAAACAAGTATCTGCGCAATAAAAAAAATACATGTGTAAACAATGGTTTAATCACTTGATATAAACCCTAAGCTTGGACGTTTTTCACTTATACCACTTAAAGAACTAATTTTAATGTTATTACTCGGAAATACGACCCGAACTCAAAACCCTGAAACAATTTCATTATCGATAATCAATGCCGAAACCTCGCATTATATTAATTGTGATTTTATTCAAGATGACAGTAATATTTTAGCTGGATTTAAAAAATGTATATTTTCAGATACTCTGTATGTTCATACAAACGTTAGAAATTCTACTGTAGAAATAAATATAACATATGTAGTGTCCTCACGAGTAATAACACATAGGGCAGACGAAATTTGACATTCAAAAAGTAAATGTTAAAGGGGCCAAATCATCTATATGACCTTTAAACACTAATGGTAAACCCTTGGAGCTTTAATAAAATAAGGCCAGAAAACGTGGGTGTCACCTCACACAGGTTGCTTGTTTCCTTTATATCAACGTATGTATTATAAGTGGGGGCCTGCCAAAATAATCAATACAAATTCAACAAGGGCATCTGGCAGCAAGTCCAATAAGCCAGAGCTTTGCAAATGGCCTTTTGCAACAAGTGACCTTTCTATCTCAACATATATGCAACCTACCAACTAAGGTTACATGTTTTTCCCGTTTGTCAACATTGCCGTGTTTACAAACTTGTTGTTGATAAACAAATACATATAACCTTCACGAAGGCCTTATAAGAACTGTTTACTACCAAAATTACCCTTACCGTGGTAGGTCATTTTTATATACACAGAGGAAGCCAGATTTCACATACATTCTTTATCAAGAGGTAGGTGAATGGGCACCTTTAACACAGTATACATGAGACCTCTGAGTCACATATATGCGTCCCTTAAGCAGTATTAACCCTTTTTACTATCAACTGAGCATTTCAGCGGGTGACTATCTGAGTGTCCGGGGCCTTGTTTAGCACTATATATACAAGTGGCAATTGTATATTTTCAACAAGTACCTACAGACTGCTTGCAAACCTTCAACGAATGTTCATTTTCTACCCAGTTATTTTTGTGTGACCATGTAAAGTTTGTAAATGTCAGCCAGACTCCTTCATGGAAAGGTCATTTGCAAATTCATGTAATCTTAACAAGCATCCATGACAAAATTGTATAACTCTTTGATTAGAAAAAGAAATTTATGTCTCAGGTCTCTTCTTTTCATATGATCCACCCGCATAAAGGTATTAAATAGTGTTCTGTTAAGCTTAATCATAACGTTTTCCCTAATTTTACCATGTATTAATGTCTGGCTGGTCTTTAGGCCCTGGTTTTCCGAATACTGAAGTCCTGCTCCCGTGACTAGCAAACTCTGGAGCACATTAAGGACGCAACAAGCATATATCCTGCTGCTAGGGAGGGCATTAATGGGAGAAAACGTGATAACCTTTAGAAACGCAGCGTGAATCTGTAAGGATTAACGATTGTCAAGGCACGACATACAGACATATGTCCCATAATTGGCGTTTTTTAAGAGATTTGTCCATTCATATCCTTCCTGACATACAGAAGAACCCAATTTCTTCCCTGCAGCTCCAATACAAATCACATTCAAATTAGTTCTATTTGGTAATAAGAAAAGCCACGTCGTCCACACACAAAACCTCAAAGTGATGGATTTAGAATAGGAAAAAATCTGTTGGATAGAGCCCTTGACGTAACAAGCCGATCTGCCTTTTATATTTTTTATCAGGCAGTTTATGAGGGTTTGAAAGGTCACCAAGCTTTAATTGGGATCAGGAAAAAAGGTCTTTGAAAACACATATGCCTGGAAAACATCGATCAAAGGGTATAAAATTGAAAGCCCTGGGTCCGTCGTTAAGGATGGTGGTATCCGCTTCTCGTCTTCCCGGGCCGCACAATCAATTCATACACCATCGTTAAAGTTAGTACGCAAAAAAAAAAAAAAAAATTGCTGCCCTCCTGTAAAAGGTGTATATACTTTTTTGATTGTTTTTACCTGTATCTCATTCTACTTTATTCTTACCTAAAATTTGCTTCCTTATCTAGTCGAAAACTTTTAAATATTAATATTTTTATGTTTACTCAGTTTACTTCACAATGCATAAGATTTAATCATTGTGTATTTTATATCTTGTAATTTGTATCACCAATATGTGGTTTATGTTCATTTTTTTTTATAAAAAAATGGACACTGTGCAGCATTTTTAACACTCTTTGAGTTAAACATGTTATATAAATTAGGTTTTATAATAATATCAATAATAATAATGAAAATGATAATGATAATAATAATAATAATAATCATTATAATAAAACAAATATTTTCCAATATTTTAAATATAATATTTAATATATATAAATATTTATGTGTGTGCGTATATACTATATATATATATATATATATATATTTTTTTTTTATTTTGAATTTTTACAATATGTTGTGTCTAAATTTGTCTTTTATTGTCATTGAAAAAGTAAAATTGTACTTTTCACTGGGAAATAAACATTTTATTTTGCATTCTCCACCCCTTAATAAAATTCACCTCAATTTTCCTCCAAAGCTAACGAAATACGCCTTTGTTATTAAAATCATGTTTAACCATGTCTTTAAAATTATTCAATGCATCAACCTTCGATTTTTTTAAAGATTCTGTAGATTGCATGATCTTTAAAAATAATGATGACATTATAATGTATAAAAATACGCCAATTTAGCTTCCTCTGACGTATCAAAATATCTTCTCATTTCGATTAAGCTTCTGTAGGAGCGGAAAAAAATAGTTCCAGGTTAATGGTTAATTAATCAAATGTGTTGTATCGAATTATTTAACCTTGGTATCAAGCGGGATAAGTGACAGCCGTGTGATGAATTACCTAAGAAATAAGCTAAGAAAAAAGTATAGCCTCCGTTTACAAAATGAATACACAATCAGTGTTACCGGTATAGCTACTAAACAATTTTAATGAATATAGTAATGGATTTTATTTATCTATCTATTTCAAAATATTTCAACAGGATAACTGATTAAGCACGTTTTTTTTTCAAAAGGTCCTGCTACAATTTTAAACATGAGATACAACACATACAAAAGACATAACAGCGCGAGTACAGTTAAAGGGTAGGTGACATATTTGACAGTCCAATCGAGTGCACTAAATATGGAAACAATCAAATATATATAATGACTACATGGGCCTTCGTTAACAGCTAAAAATATAATATATAAGAAAAGTTTATCGTAATAAAAAGGACACTAAGATAAATATCAGGTAAAACCGTAGCATGGGTAGCAAAGGTTTTAAAACATTAAAGAATTTACTTCTGCGTCTCAGCATTCTCTTAAAAGACGTAATACAGTTGGCTTCAGGGACAGAAGTAGCAAGACTGTTCCATTGAAGTATGAAAATGAAATGTTACACTGTTCTGTGTTTGGTTTCGGGAATACAGCGTTAACTCTGAAGGCATCGCTAGGTGCATATACCTCTAGTTTATGTATGTCTTAAGCTCCGAGCAGACGGAGTTAGCAGAAACTTCAATATAGCTGACGTATCCCATAAGAGCACTAACCTAGGACACTCCATTCCCCTGTAATTTTCTTTCATGCACAGTCCCTTTACGCTCAAGTCCTCGCCCAGTAGTATAAAAAAATTAGAAGCAGCTCGAGGCAACGGTTTTGACCTTAATGTGACATTTACGTTCTTTTCTGAGACCAAGTGTAGGGTTTGTAATATTTATTCGCCAGACTATCGCATATATATCTTATAAAAACCGTTTACCTTCTCAATATTAGAGATAAATAAATTCAACTTTAACCAAACCATCCCGTTTTCATTATGAAATGTCCAGGTCAGATAGTTTTTGTATCCCTAGGGTTTCACATTATTGGGAAATCAAATCCAGGTCTGTGCCCTTAATCTACCATATGGTCTCTTTTTATATAACTTCAAAGGATACAAGACAGAGAAAGAATTATTCTGACCTCAAAGTTCATATTAAAAAGTCAGCTAAAGAGACAGAAGAAGCCGAGCCTTCTTTATTTTATAAGTTTGTCATATTGTTCTCTTTTTATGTTGAGATGCTGGTGTTGATTTTTTTTTGGTGCTGGCTTGCTAAGAACTATTTTCATCTATAGAATTCCATTCCGGATTCGGACGAAGTGTCCCTTCAATTTCTTCCTATTTAGAATGCACGGGACTCGCCTAGTGTGAGGGTTAAGTGTGAAACATTGTACCGTCCGTCGATCGGCTGATAATGGAACGTTGAGTTAGCCCTGTGCTCTACATCAGGACAACATAAGTCAGTATTGGTTTGCAAGTTCCAGATTATTTATGTAAATGAACATGGATGTAGCAGAGTTTTAATTATCACACATTCTACTGCGCCATCTCTAATATTAATCTGTCAAATTTCCGGTTTATTTAAAAAAAATGAACAATAATGAAATAAAGTTTTCATTATCACACATCCGACAGCGCCGTATGTAATATGACACTTTCAAAGTTCCGGTTTATTTAAATAAATGAACATTAATGAAGTAAAGATTTCATTATCACACATCAAGCAGCGCCTTCTGTAATATGACACTTCAAAGTTCCGGTTTATTTAAATAAATGAACATAAATGAAGTAGAGTTTTGATTATCACACATCAGACAGCGCCTTCTGTAATATGACACTTCAAAGTTCCGGTTTATTTAGATAAACGAACATAAACGAAGTAGAGTTTTCACTTTCACAAATCGACAGCGCCATCTGTATTGGACGTTATCCTTAATATGCAAAATGTGATCCGAGAAGGAAAAGACTGACACACTCAAAATTTCTGGACAATAAGTGATTTTTACTTTTAACCAACCAAGTTCATATATTAATGGAAAAGCCCAAGGTGGAATGCACTTTAATTGTGTAGTCCGAGTAATTTCCTTACTTAGTTTTAGTGATTTCCAGTGAAACGTGTAGGCGGGTGTTACCGATATACGTCTTGCAAAGAATGAGTTCTCAGGTGTTCAGCCGCTCATTTTACGTTAACCTTTATGCATTTGTTTTTGTTTGTTATTAATCGTGTGGAATGAATTTGTCCATTTTGCTTTTAAGCCAGACCTTTCTTTCAACGAAAATTCTCCAATGAAACGTGAAATAATTTCTATGCCAGTCCATTTGAAATCTTGTTGTATATTTTTATTACGTCCAAAAAGCGAGTGTTCATGTAGCTGTGTTGAGCTTCTTTAGCTCTGATAGATCTTTGATGAATTGTAAGTAGGGAAATTCGGTGAAACCGTACGGATTTCACAGTTCATTCTATCAATGATTTATTATTGGCCGAATTAAGTAATTCTTTAAAAAGTGCATTCAGGAATTCCGTGATTATATGATACCTCATCTCTTTAACGCGGGTCACGTAGAGTTCATTTATTTATTCAAATGTGCTTTGGTATATTACGGTCTTCTCTCATGGCAGTAAGAAAGTATCAACAAAATTTACGTCCTGAACAAAAAAAAATTATTAGTTACGCATTTACTTCAAAGTAGAACTAAATTTACGCAAATAAACAGTCATGCAAAAAAAAAAAACATTAACACAGCGACCTATTTAACGAAAAAAATCAAGATGCCGATCAACAGTTAAAAAAACAATCAACACCTGATATGCGACATAATAAATAGTATGCGCATGCGCAAGAGCGCACTTTTTTAATGCGGACTTGTTATAGCAAACCGACACACTTCACAAGTAATATGTAATACAGGAAAAAAAGAAAAACTTTGCCTGTGAGCCAGGGTGGTTTCCCAAGGACGCTTTAATACACAGTTAAAATAAATGATAGCGGAAGTCAATACATAATGAGTGACTAAATACCTTTAACATTGTAATTTCAAGTAAAGGTAAAATCGGTCGGGTCAAGCATGTATCGCGTGGGTGCCTAGTAGCTTGATCGTTACCGATAATAATGAAACATCTTGTAAGTATAACGCAGACTTTCTACGTAGAGTGCTTCGCTGTATTGTGTTACACGATTTTAACACCATAGGGCGTTATAATGACCTACAGGTCGCTTGAGTAGAATAATGATCATCCCGATATTTATTTTTGTATTTTTTTTCTGTACCATTATTAAATAAAGCCAGTTCAAAATTGTCACAAAATGAGACACAGTAGAGAGAGTACCTACGATCTAAAAATTTGGAGGAAACAACTTGTATATTAAATTTAATGGAAAAGTGCATTACTTAAAAAATGGAGTTCGCTAAAAATTGTGCTTCTCTAACCTTAAAAGTGAAGGTCATAGTCACCTCTCTGCGGAGAGGGAAACTAGTATTTATGCTGATCCCCGCTCTGAGCTTGGAGTAGTTATATCTGTTCCTTTAATGAAGCAAGTGGTCACGCCGCTAATTGGTGAAAATCACCTAGGAGATCAATATGGGCATTTATTAAAGGACAGACATATGGTTTCGTTGCCCAGACGAATGTACGTGGAGATGATATTTGTTCTTGTGTAGGTAACTGCCTCCATCTTGAATGCTGATATTATTGATTCCTTACTTCAGTAAGTACATCTGCATTGAACCACTTCCATTTTGGTTTTAATACTTTGAAACAGGATGGTTATAGCCCTCCTGTTATTTAAATATTTTATAACCTGATGTCACCCAGGGTCAGATGACTAGTGCACCTATTTGTCCCGGGTGTGTCATTATCCCCATTGCCGGATCATCAGACCGAGGAATGTCTTAGAGAAGCACCCTTTTGTGAGTTATTCGCGAGGTATCTCCGCTCCTCCTCTAAGATATAAACTTATGACTCGACTCCTGTGCACTCCCCCATGACCATAGACGCCATGTAACTTTAAATAATGATGCTTTGCATCTCAGGTCTTGTTTTATAACCACGGGATGATGATCCGGAAATGATACTGTCCGGTTTGAGATGTCGGTACAATCTAGATATTTGGAGACGAACTGGAAAGGATTAAAAGGAATACATAAACCAAAATGTTAATCTCATGTTTATGGTGACCGCCGTCATTTCTTGCTCCCTGTCCGACTTTGGCGTCAAAACAAATAATCCATAGCAGATATTACCGCAATTGCTCCTTGCAGAATCCAGGTTGATGTGTGCTCACCCATAAAGGCAGTTCAAGCTGTTTTGTGAACTTTTAATGAGTACTGCCATTATAAAGAAGACTAATTGCTTAGTCAGGGTTTTTATTGTATAAGTAACTGCTTTAAAGGGGAAAGATCTGTGTGAATCAAATTTTTGGGTAATTAAAAGTTTTGGCGGTATAAAAAATTATGACAGTTCTAACGGCTATACGTGCTATACAGTGGCATTCACACCCTCCGAGTCCGCATGCAAGTCTGAGGCCAGGCCACTCGAGCCAAAATCCATGTCAGTCATTGAATTTTGAGTCCAAGTCCACCTTCTCCGCGTCTCAGTCATTTGGAACCCAAGTCCGAGTTCAATATAAGGATCCGTTCTAAAAAAAATTCAAATGGAGTTCATCATGTGCAGTTTTATGTTAGTTTACATATGCTTTCACGATAATTATCAAAATTCTGTTAGTAGTTTGGTCTTTAGATGGACTTGGCCTAATATAACGAGTCCAAACACCCGAGGACAAGTGGATACTTTCGAAATGATTATAAAATGTATCACCTGTATCAACATGTTATATATAAAATCATAAATATGTTGTAAATAACAGATACCCGCTAAAACACAATCAGGAAAATTAAAGTGAAACTGGATCTGGTAGGGAATCCATGCAGATCGATTTATGTCTGTTTATTTTGTTGCACAAGAAGAAGTCTCTAGGTAGAGAGATGGAGACTCTGTCCATCACATAATTTGATATATCTAGTCATTCGCGGGAAACGTCCGGTGGTCGGGATTATTTTGTCTGAGTTACTGAGAGAGTGCACTCCGGTTCGGCTTATATTTGTACTTAGCATTGGCCCGATGTAATGACCATCAGCTACTTCATTACACATCACCTCCCCGTAATCGGAAATCTATTTCATTTTACCCCCGAGGTCAACCTGGAACTGATTTCATATTGTCTAGGCATCGTTCAAATTACCCCCACGATGATAAGCTGAAATGATATTTCGCTATATAATGATACGCTCATTGAATGCGACACTGAAACGTATCAGTGGTTTTGGTTGCTCTGTTCTCTGTTGAGAATATAAAGTCATTTTATCCATTCACTGACAAGTTAATCCTACTGTTAAACATCTTATTTTCAGTGCCTTGTATTACCCACTATGGGTGATTAAAAGTAATGATAATGATAATAATAATTATTTTAGAATAAACACTGTTATACTCTGGGTACCAAGTGTTACCCTATTATGGGTTATTGAAAAAAAAAATTATAATAATAATTATTATTATTATTATTACACTTATTATTATTAAAAACCTTATTATTATTTTAATTATTCTTATAAAAATTATAATTATTATTATAATTATAATTGAATATAATTAATGATGATATTAGAATAACAACAATAACAATAAGGATAATAATATATATATATAAATTTTTCAAATAAAAACTTATACTCTGTGTATTTGTTTGTATTGTGAGATTAAGTAAATGGAACCCTCGCGAAATACTTTAAATTGACAATTGCAAAAAAAAACGACAGTGTGCCTGGTTATTGTGAAGGCCTCGTCGTGTGAAATGAAAAAGTTATTTGATTAATCGCCCACACTCAAGACAGGAGCATGCACTAATACACTAATACAATAAGTGCAAATGATTTTTTGACCTTCAATGAAGAATCGGGTTCTATATTGATCTTACACAAGCAAAACCAAAACTTTGTGTCTACTTGACACGGAAAAATCTTATAACAAAACTACTGGAGTAACTCGTGGATGTATTTCATCACTAGCCTACACCTGCCGTTTGCCCGTAAGAATAATCGAGTTTCTTTTTTAATCTGCTTGGTGGATTTTTCCCAGTATAACATTTAGTGACTCATATATTTGTTTCTATTGGTCTGTTCCTGATCAGAACACTGTCGTTTTCTTTACTTACATGCCGATTTGGGTTCTTTATATCCTTGCTTGTTCTTTTCTTACTTTTGTTTCTTTAAAAACATCTGGATTTTTTCCGTAAGTTTTGGTACAATGGCAGGAAATTTTCAGAATGATGAGACACGAAATATTATATCGAGCCTCATCATTGGAGTAAGCTCCAATAAATTTCTAAATTGGTTTCGTCCCCATTTCCTGTGAATAATTTAATACAGAAACCTTATTTTCTTTTGTTGGTGGTGACCGCCTCTATATTTTTGAATGCCGACTTATCTAATTAAAGTTTTACATCTTCAGAGTTTCCATTTCGGTTTTGGACTACGTGATAGGACGGTAAAACTCGCTTCCTGTCATTTTATTTTATATCCTGAGTGACCCAGGCCCGGTGTCTACTGCAACTGCAGGCCCAAGGTGTATAATAGTAGCCATTGATGGGTCATAACACCGAGGATTCTCCAAAAGACGGACGCAACGGGGTGCAGGGTTGGGCCTAACGTTACACTTAAACTCACGATCTCCCGGCTTTGAGTCCTGTGCTCTACCCTTGAGCCAAGCCGGTTTTATACAGTAACCTGGAAAATTGGGAAATACACTGAGTTTGCATCAGTAGTCTGTGCTGCATTTTTTTTAGAAAAAAAAGTTAATGTAATTGTGTAAAAAATGTAAATTCTTCCGGGAAAATTTCAAGATTTTTTCTCTTGAGGTTTCCCTTATTTTTTGTGTGTTGTCTTACATGAGTCTCTTTTTTTAATATAATAAACCCGGGGGATAAACGTCTGTGACGCTCGAAATCTCCTACCGTCGGGGGTTTAATCGGATGCGCCAATTTCTGGCTGTATGACCAAGTGCAAATAAGCTTGTTCGTGTAGCTGACAATGAAAATCTCGAATACCTTAAACACACCCGTCAACAGTGAAGTAACTACATAGCAAAAAAAAGGATTTTACATTATAATATAGCATGATTTCCTTATAAAACACCTTGCTTTATTATTTAATAATAGATAATTATTTAAAAAAAATTTAAATGATTCATTTTAACATAATCCTCCCAACTTTGAAACATTTCGTTTCCTAATGGGATTTTCCATATGACGCTCCAAAAGTTGAGCCTGAGCGCCCCTGAGCGTGGCCTGTGCCTCCCTTCCCTATGAATGCCCTGTGAAAACGATATTTTGGTAGATTTATATAACTGATAAGCAATACATCAGAGTAAATCAGCGTGAGCCAAACGGTGAATTCAGCCCATATCGAGGATAGGTTTGTGACTTTTCATTGGAGATAACTAACATATATGTCCATGGTGTCACTGGAATTGCTGTTTCCGCATCATTCTACCCTCTGTCTGGTGTATATGTACTGGCCATTACCTGGACACAATCTCAAGCCATCTCGAATAAATGAATACAAACAATTTGGGCTAAAAGCTTAAAGGTAAATTTTGGCTCATTTAAAATGTACATGATTTCCTATCGCTCCTAATAACGAAATCATATGACTGTATCAATACTTGGTTCGCCAATCGTGGTTAAATTGTTTATGTGCTGTTTAATTTTTATAACTTTCAACAAGATATAAGTGGTATGGTTCTCCGTTAATGTCGAAGGGTGTTTTTGCAGTTGCTTTATCTTGTTTGTCAAGCACCTTGATGATCGCATTTGACCCCTCGCATTAAATATTTTAACTTTGATTTTAGTGGATATTTACCGATTCTGATCTCCAGCCGCTTGGACATTTCTTTTTAGAACAAGAAATAATAAAATTTCGATGAAATATCCTTCGATTATGGCGTTTTTCTTGCTTAGCTACACAAAAGTGCCTGAGGAACATACCTATTAAAATGTATTTTTTTAAATAAAATTTTCTACTCCTATAACTTTTTTTTCACTAATTTTGTTCCGACTCTCTCTCTCTTTCTCCTTTATATCTTCCCCACCAGCGTCTTTTTATGTTTTACCCTTTGCAAAATAAAAACGCAGGCGTTTTTACAAAAGTATATAGAATTCCACCGTGCCGCTCCTAGGAGAAATTACTTGCATGGTGGGTAATTTTTTTACTGGAACGTTGTTAGTGATACTCACTCAAAAACCGGCTTCTGTGGCCCAGGAGTAGAGCACATCACTCAAGGCTTGGAGATCGTGAGTTCCAATCGCCAAGGAAGTGAGATTTTTCACGGTCGCGGCCTCCACCCACTAGGATATTGTATTTCACGCTCGATCCGAAGAAATGCAACCTATAGATTTTGTGTCTCCTACCGTTTATCCTATTGTTTCACATCAACCCTTTGACTCGGTATTGCTATATCAGTTCTCCTCCTGTAAAACCTCTATTCGCCCATGTAATCAGACCCGAAACTTAATGCGTTAATTTGAAGAAACGTACTACCTAGGATGAATCAGCTTCCTCTTCCGTAACGTAATCCATATTCCGCCAAAACTTGAGATCACATATGACAATTGCCACTATTTCCAAAGGTCATTCTGCACGATGTTTAGTTTTTATTCCTTACAGGCATCATACAAGATATATATATATATAAGAAGTCGGAAATACATTACCTTCTTTACTATATTCATGAATAAAACCAGGTCAATTGATCAGATTACCATCCGTAGCAAAAGCCGTTGCTGTAAAATAAACACGGCCGAGTTGAAGGTCAAACAGATAGGGACTCCTCTATATTATATTTCCTTTCTTCGCTTCATATGACGATGCATTAGAATGGACTGTCATGAAGACCCTCAGAGAAAATTAGCCCCACATGAGTAAACTTCTGCGTCAAATCAATTAATAGTTTCCTGCATTGCTCAAAGGTGAAATATGTATAAATAAAATCAGTCAATAATGCAGTATACTATATGTCCACGGGTTTGCGCACATCAAAATTTGGCTAAATATTAAGTTTTCTTTATTATTGCCTCAATCAGAAGGGCATGCGTACATCTCCGAAATGTTCGAGTTAGTTCGGCAATTGGCCAAAACAGAATATATTAGGTTTTGGTTTGGATTCGCCACATGTAACGAATTGAGAACTTCATCAATGATTATTAAAAAAAAAATAAAAGTCACTTACGTACTAATGAACCTGGCAATATAGGCCTAATTAAGGAATTCAAACACCGTTTGGGGAGCACTGCACAATAGGGAGCCGAACATGGCGGAGGTTTGCATTTCTTAAAAAGCTGATTTAAAGTTTTTATTTTTTATTTTAACTTTTATTTTGCCTCCAATTCAGCCTGTGTTTTTATTAATTTTGCTTATAGTCTATTTACTCCCAAAAAAACATGCCAACATTTTTACATAAACAAATCGTAAGAGAGGTAATAAATAATTAATGTATTGAGTTACTAGATATATGCTTGCAGTTTATAAAGCAACAAATATACAACAAGTGTGTCCTTGGACAATTAACTGCATGTTACTTGAGATAATAAACTTGTACTCGGTACTGGACTGGCCCAGTCAATGCAAAAGTTAAGACAACAATGCCATGAAACATTCTCTTGCTTTGAGCAACGCTTAGAACAAGGCGAAATACCTCGAGGCAAATCACATAACTTATGTCCTGCTCTCTGACTGACGACTCATGTAATGATAAAAGGTGGAATTTATCGGTATTTCGATTTTATTTTAAGCATTTTAGTAGCAAACATAATAACTCAAGCTCTGGCAGGGCTTACACAGTACGTTGTCTGGTAATGTTAATATGAGGTTTATATTCAATTGAGTTTATTCTGCAAAAAATAAATGACATGTTATCAAAAAGAGACGCATTCGAGATAATAAAAAATATTTTATTCAGTTTACGTCCAGTTTTGTTGTTCGGTGCCGATGTAAAATTGGCTTATGGTATGCCAAGGTTAGGGTTAACGTTTACGGCAAAGGCACAAGAGAGCAATGGCCATGTAGAACTTGTCAGCATTTATAATGATTTTATATTCCTAAAAAAAAGACTATTAATTGATGATCAGGGGTGGATGCGTAATCTACGGGAAAATGACATCATGTGTGATGCCTGCAACATGGCAGAGAGTCCAAAATGTCGAAAATATATTTCTCATTTTAAAAATCTTAATAGGTTTAGGGGACTTAATTGAGTCAAGTTTGTAATGTTGTGGAGTGTAAGAGAGCAAACAATTAATTAAGCTATAACCGGTGCTGAAACCTATTGAAGGTCTTACTCTAGGCTCACTTTTTAATACGCATCTTGTAAACGTACATAGCTGAGTATATTATGTTCAAAACTCTTCCGTACACTTTCCGACGAGAGCGCTCCTCGCGCTCTAGGAACATTGTCCAGACGGGCATTGTGTGATTGAGCTCTCGCGTGACGTAATATGAGGACACGCAAGTGGAAAGAGGCTACAGAAGGATCAGTGATAGAGAATTGTGTTATTTTACTTTTCGAGTTCTGCTTTTGTTAATAAAATGTACTTTTTGCTCGCTGCTGTTATTAAAACGATTTGTGTGGTTCTACTCTGCATCGGAACACAGTGACGAAAAAAACTGGAATTTTATGAAATCATTTGAGTCCAAATTTCGAGACAATTCACTAGGGATATAATGTTACTAGAAACACAAACATTTCGTTAATCGGGATTAATTATGATCTATCTGGATCAAATAGCCCCAGTGAGTGTTGGCGGTTATTTTTGATACTTTAAATTATCGGTGAGGCCAAGCGTTAAAGGGATAACAGTAATTGATAGGTTTTTAGTAGTTCTTTATTTATTCATTCGACACTAGTAACACCTGTGAAAAACAGCTGACAGTCATTTCTCTTATTATTCCTTTTATCCTGCAATATGAGATTCCATTTGTATCAGTTACATTCCTTCGTCATGGACGTTTTTATTTATTTCTTTACGCCAAGAACTTGCTAAAATATTCACATTAAGTTCTAGTCAAAGTTTTTGTTAATGTGAGTCTTATTAGTGTAACTGAAAGCTTCTGATGATCGTACCTTCGTACCCTGAAAATGAGTTAGATATAGTAACATATATATATATATATATATATATATATATGTGTGTGTGTGTGTGTGTGTGTGTGATCGTAACTTTTACCTCAACGGCAGGAGTCTTCCGAAGTAAAGTGTCTGATAAAACGTTGTTTAATGGAAAAAATCACGAAGATTAAAGTGAAACTGGATCTTTTAGAGATTCCATGGAGTTCGCTTTATTTTGGTTTATTCACTACGCAGTCCTGTTTGTCGCACGAGAACAACTCTCTTGGTAGAGAGATGGGGACCCTGTCCATCACATAATTTGATATATCTAGTCATTTGCGGGAAACGTCCGGACGTGTTATTGGGACACTGTAGTCTCACTCTGCCGTTGTGTGTCTGAACAGACAGCTTTTTTGGCTCCTTTAGTTTTGATTTGTACTTAGCATTAGCTAGATATAATGACAATCAGCTACTTCATTTCAAGTCAGCTCCCCGTAAACTGAAATCTATTTCATATTACTCTCCGTGGTAGCATGGAACTGATTTCATGTTGTCTAGGAACTGTTCAAATTACCCCCATGATAATAGAGCTAAAATTACATATCGCTAACTCATGATACGCTCATTGAATGCAACATGACAGACGTATCAGTGGTCTTGGCTGCTCTGCTCTCTGCTAAGAGCACATAGTCATTTTATCCATTCACTGTACAAGTAAATCCTACTGATCAACGTCTTATTTACAGTGCCCAGTGTTACCTTCAATTGGTTATTTACAAATAATAATACTAATACAACAACAACTACTAATACTCCTAATAATAATAATAATAATTATTATTATTATTATTATTATCATAGTCATTATTTTTATCATTCTTATAAAAAATATGATTATAATTAATGATAATATAATAATAACAACATAACAAAATGAAAATTATTATTTTGAAATAAAAACTGTTATACTATGTGTATTTTTTGTATTGTGAGGAGCGAAAATGGAACCCTCGGGAAAAACTGTTAATTGACAATCGCAAACAAATGTCAGAGTGCCTGTTTTCCAGGGAACTGTGAAAGCTTCGTCGTGTTAAAAGAAAAGTTATTCAATTAATCACCCACACCCAAGACGTGAGTATTAATACATTAATTAAGTTTAAATGTTTGGCTGACCTCCAAGGAAGAATCGGGTTGGATATTGATCTTATTAAAAAAATGTATTGTGTACGCGCCACGGTATAATCTGATAATACTGTAGTGACTCGTGAATGTATTTAATCACCAGCCCACACCTGCCGTTGTCCGTAAGGATATCCGAGTTTCTTTTTAAATCTGCTTTGGTGGATCTTTTTTCCAGTGATGTTCTCTTTGTCAAAGAAAACACTTGTTGATTAATGTTCCACGTAACATTTATTGACTCATATATTTGGTTCTATTGGTCTGTTCCCTATCAGAACATCATCTTGGCTTGTTCTTTTCTTACTTTTGCATCTTTAAAAAAGCATCTGTCCCGTTCGCCTATGTATTGCTACAATGACGACAAAATGTCAGAATAATCAGACACGAAATATCATAGTGAGACTCAACACTGAAGTAAGCTCGGGAAATTCTAAATTTGGTTCTCTAGTCTCTATTTCCTGTGAAAAAATTATTTCAGTATCCTTTTTTCAATATCTGTTTCTTTTTTTGACGGTAACCGCATCCATTTTATAATGCCGGCTTATCTTATTTTTAAGCTAAGTATGTACAACTGCACAGTTCCACTTTGGTTTGGGACTTCATGATAGGGCGCGGTAGAATTTGCCTCCTGTCATATTATTTTTTTCCGGGTGTCACCCAGGGCTGGTGCCTACCGCACCTTCAAGTCCTGGGTGTATCATAATACCCGTTGCTGGGCCATAATACCGAGGATTCTCCCACAGACGCATTCGTTTGTGAGTGATATCAGGTTGTGAGGTACAACGTTCCCATTAAGCACACAGAGTGCTCACCCTTGGTTGGGGCACTCAACAGCTTTGAGTTCTGCGCTTTACCCAGTATCATGGAAAATGGGGAGATACACTAAGTTTGCGACAGATGTGTGTGCATCAGTTAATGTATTTGTATATCAAATGTGTATCTCTCCTCGAAAATTCCAAGATTTTAATCTCTTGCGGTATTCTTTATTTTTCGTGAGTTGCCTAGCATGAGTCTTTTTTATTGTTTATAATAAAACTTTCAGGTCCAATCGGAGGCACGAGTTTCTGGCTTTATGACCGAGAGGTTCAAAGCTTGTTCGTGTAGCTGACACTAACAGTTCTCGACTACCTCGAGCAGACCTGTCATCTGTGAAGCAACTACATTGCTAAAAAAAATAACCCTAACATTATTATATAACTATGTAACCGTATAAAGACACCTTTCATTATCATAAAACGATACGATGATTATTTTAAAATAAATTTTAAATTATCCTTTTCAAACGTTACTCTCCAAACTGTGAAACATATCGTTTGCCATATGACGCTCCAGCACTTTGGCCTGAGCTCCCCTGAGTGTGGCCTGTGCCTCCCTTCCGAAAGTCCTGTGAAAACGATTATGCGGTAGATTAATATAACTGATAAGTATTACATCATAGAAAATCAGCGTTTACTGCGCCAAACGGTGTATTCAGCCCATATTGAGGACATATATTTCACCGAAATGGTTAATTGCACTGAGCTCTAGGTGCAGATCTGAAGTTTTGGAAATACATGGAGTTGCGTTTTGGTAATTCTTTGTTAGTATTTTGCTCTTGTATATGTTTTTAAAATATGTGACCGAGCATTTGTCTACTGGACCCGAGATGGACTTTGCCTGATATCTCGAGTCCCGTCGTCGGGAATATTTTGACCGAGTTATTTGGAGAGTACAGTCTCGTTCGGCCTGTATCGTGTCCGAACAGACAGCTTTTTTGGCTCGTTCAGCTTATATTCGTACTTAGCGTTGAGCCGATGTAATGGAAATCAGCTCATTCATTACAGATCACCTCCCCATAATCGGAAATTAATTTCACATTATCCTCGGCGGTAACTTTGAACTGATTCCATATTGTGTAGGCACTGTTCAAATAACCCCAATGATGGTAAAGTTGAATTGATATATCGCTAAGTCATGATACCCTCCTTGTATGCCATACGTGAAACGTATCATTGGTTTTGGGTGATTTTCTCTCTTTATAGAGTCTAAAGTTATTTTCCTATTCCCTGTAAAAGTAAATCATGTTAAATATTTCATTTTCAGTACCCAGGGTTACTCACAATATGGGTAATTAATAATAATAATAATAATAATAATAATAATTTATTGTTATATAATTATTAATTATTGTTACCGAATATGTTTTTATTCATACTCTATTTTGACGGTTATAATTATTCATTCTGTTACACCCCACTATTTAAACAACAACCCCTCCCTTCGATAATTTACACGTATATTTATTTTACCTTGGAAAATTGACAGAGATGTAAGCTGAACTTGCTACACCCAGCTGAGGTTGAAGTAATAAGTTTCACCGGAGCAAATTAGCTTTTCCTATTGATGAATTATAGGAAATGCTACATTATGCCAGGTGGTGTATTAATTCACATTTCCATATAACACTCCCCTTATTGGATGGTTGTACTTGAAGTTTGATTATCATTCTACATGAACATAACAGAAGCGTCGTGTTAAGCCAATCTTTTTTTCTACCGGCAGCATAAATTCTGTTATTTCATGTCATATATACGGGCTACTTCTGTAATTTAGCCTTTGAATACTGGTATCACCTAGATCTCGACTTGTTAATTAAAAGTCAAAACTACGGGCAATAAAATCACGGGTTAAGTTAATCGTCTGTATTATCGTACATGTATTGACAAAAATCCCTGAAAAGCAAACTCAACCTGGTATATATTTCTGTTATTCAGGACAATGAAAATTTATTGCTGAAAGAAACTCTTAAATTATAATATAGCCACCGTATAAAGACACCTTCATAATCAAACAATGATGCAAAATAATTACCTCCGTCAAGAGGCTGAGGTTTTGTTTTTGGCGGCGTATGTTTGTCTGTTAGCACATTACTAAAAAGTTAAATATGGATTTTGATGAAAATTTCAGGATAGCTCGTATATGATACATGGAACAATAAGTTAAAATGTGGGTTAATTCGGATCACAATCGGGATCCAGGATTTTTTAAAAAGAAACTTATTAAAGGATTTTCATTAAATTTTAAGAATAGCTCGGCAAAAATAATGGAACAATCTATTATATTTTTGGGGTGACCAGGATCAGAATCTGGATCTAGGATTTTTTATAAAGAAGATACTGCATTTCTGATAATGCCATTTAGAGATAATTAGCTGCTTTATTAAGTTTAATTGCCATTTAGTGGAGATCAATGTAAGTATGCAATAACGTTCAGTGATTGTCCTGCTGTGTTTTCCACACATATCTGACAATGCCTTATGGGGGTCATGAGCTGCCTTTGACATGAGAGCTCTGATCTCTCTGAGTTCACATTTTATATTTTTTGAAATGATTCATTTTTACATATCCCTCCAAACTTGGAAACAAATAGCCATTTGGTATGCGCGAAATTCCCATTTGACGCTCCAAAATTTTGGCCTGAGCCCCCCTTCCTTATGTATGCTCTATATTATGATCATTTGGTAGATTTATATAACTGATAAGCTATACATCAGAGTAAATCAGAGCAAGACAAACGGTTTATTTTGCCCATATATAGCACAGTCGGTGTCGCATTCCTTGCAGACTACAAACATATATGTCTGTGATGTGACTGGAAATGCTATTTCGCCATCATTCTACCCTCTGTCTTGTTTTTATGTACTGGCCATTACCTGGAAGGCTTCCCTAGCCATAATTTCTCAAATAAATAAATATTATTATATACTATTCCTCCATATTGAGAAATAATATGACCATACATATCAATACCGGGATCCTCAATCGTGATTTAAAATATTTTTTATGTGCTGTTTGATTTTTTTTTTAACTCTGAACAAGATATAAGTGATGTGATTTTCCGTAAATGTAAAAGAGTGTTTTTGCAATTGATTCATCTTACCTTTACTGAAAAAAAATATATATATACAAGACAGGTACGATGATAAAGAAAACATTAATGTTTGTTCCTCAAGCACCTTGCGCATCAAATTTTACCCCACGCATTAATATTTTTATTTTGAATGTTAGAAGACATTTATTGATTATGATCTCCAGCCGTTTGGACATTTCTTTCAAGAACAGGAATAATAATTTTTCGATAAACTATCCTTCTATTCCTATGTTGCTTTTCTTGCTTAAGAACACAAGTCTGTTATTAGTATCATGTTTTCCACAGAACATCAGAGTTTTTTTAATAATAGATCTACAACAAACATGGTAAACAAATCGCCAGCATGTACTTATATCTTTACAAAAATACCTGAGAAATATGCCTATTCTTTATTACATTATTTTTCTACTGTTTTAAGTCGTTTTTAGTAATTTTGTTCCGACTCTCTATATGTCTCAAAAAAGTATATATAATTCCTCCTTGCCAGTGCCAGGATAAATAACTTGCATGGTGCATAATCTTTTCAACTTGTTGTTAATGATACTGACAAGACCGGCTTCTGTCACCCGGGGTAAAGCACAGGACTATAAGCCGGGAGATCGTGAGTTAGAATTGCCGAGGCTTTGAGCTTTTTCATGGTTGGCCTCCAACTAGGGTAAAGGCTCTGCAGGCTTAATGGGAAGGCCTTGTTTCACTCACAAACGAAGTTCACTCAGGACCCGCAGGTGCAGTGGTCAAAGGGCCTGGATAACACCAGACTATAAAAGAAAAGGAAGCGTTTGATATTGTGACGTCCGAAGCTGGGATGAAATTTTACATATATTTAGAATTAAGCATACAATTAAAAAATCAAGGTGGTTACCTCCAACAATCAACAATTTGAAAAAAAGGTACCCTCTCACTGTCTCCAACGATAATAGTTTTGTTAAACAAATAATGACAGTATAAAATGTATGAATTAAAAAAGACAGGTAGGCGAGTAAAGCATTCGGAAGGGGCTTTTGAAGGCTTCTTTACAGTATTTGAAAATACTTGGCCTGCATGAGATTATTGTCTACCGCTAGATTTGACAAAAAGAAAACAGATTATTTTTTTATGTCGTCACCATAGTTAAATGATAAGTAACTTCTTTTGGCACATTGCAGGAACTTGTTAAAACAAAAATATCCATCCAAAAAACGTACTCATAATAACTGGACGACAAATTAAGGGCCAACAGTTTAGTACTCATATTTGCTAAGAGTGATAGTTTAGTATCTGCAGGAGATGTGTGTTTATTCTTTTATTTTCTTCAACATGAGGGGCCACATTCCACTTCAGGTGATACTCTTAATACTCAATCAGCAGATTTTTGTCCAGGGGTTGGGAGGAGGGACGGGGATTACTCTCTTCTTCTCTTTTCTGCGACCTTAAAAATTTTGGATATAGTATTTCACGCTTAATCCAAAGAATTGCGCCTAATGAAATTTGTGTCTCTCACCATTTTAACCTTTTTTTATACACCAGCCCTTCCTCTCGGCATTGCTTCATCAGCCCTCCTACTGTTAATCCTTTTTTCGTCCCTGTAATCAGACCAAAAACCTAATGTATTAATAAGGAGAAAGGTTTTACCGAGGATGTTCTACCTTCATCTCCGTAACGTAATACAAATTCCGCCTAAGCTTGAGATCAGATTTGACAATTGCCACAATTTATGAATGTTAGTCTGCACGATGTATTGTTGTTATTCTTTACAACATTAAAAATATATATACATGTATATACACATATGTGCGTCACAGGGAAACCGGTTACATAGAGATATCGGATTTACATTATCCTTGTTATATATATTCATGCTTAACACCAGATTAATGATCACATAACCATTATAGTAATAACCGTTGTTCCACAATAAACAGACCCGAGCTGAAGGACGAACGGATAGCAACTACCCCATATTTTGTTTCCTCTTTTTCGATTAAAGTGACAACGCATTTGATTTAACTGTCATGACGTCCCTCTGAGAAAATTAGCCCCACAATGTGTGAACTTCTGCGTCAATTCTGGTCATAGTTTCCTGCATTGCTAAAACTTAAATTAAATCAATCAGTAATACAGTATACAACAGTATACCGCATACTACATGTCATCATGCACACAAGAATATCTAGATGTACACAAAAAATGATTAAAACTTCTTCATTTTATGTTTTTAGAAATATAAATTAAACATAGAAAGACGCTTTCCTCTTTAGACGGATCTTTATAATTAAATAGTTTTCATTTATCGTCTGGAAGATCGTAAACATTAAACAGATATATGATTTTGCATTATAATATTTCATTGTTGCCACTCGCAAAAGAGGATGTTCCTATTTGTCAGTACAGCCACTAACACTCAATTTGGCGAGGATCTGTTAAATGGAAAATAAAACTAGATTAACTGCATAGAAGTTTCCAATTTTACGGCAACATACTGCATTAATTTTTTTTTTAATATCATTTTATGCAACCATTTAAGCGCGTTACATAATAATGCTATCAAAATAAAACAGTTATATTCACAACAAGCAAACTCTAAGAACGTGCATAAAATTACATAAAAAAAAGTCAAGAAGTACATTATCAATTAATGATTATCTAATTAATCAGGAAACATTACATCAACATTTTCCTCCATCATACGATAACTGAAAATGAGGATATATATGGTGTTACATTTTGGTTATATTCTGTTAGCAGTTAACTTGTAAGATTTTTATAATATGTGGCCGACCATTTGTCTGCTGGATTCGAGATGTCTTTGCCTGATATCTCAAGTCCTTACCCTCGAGGGCGTGCAGGATCCACCAGTCCAAGCCCGAGTCCCAGTCCCTATGAAAATGGACTCAAGTTATACTTACGAAATGATAATAAATATGTATAATATGTATCAACATGTAATTATATAAATATCATAAATTATTTGTAAATAGCAGATACCTGTTCAAACAGAATCAGGAAAATTAAACTGAAACTGGATCTGTAAGAGAATCTATGCAGTTTGTTTTATTTTGGATTATTCATTACGCTGTCCTGTTTCTCGCACAAGAACAAATGTCTAGGTAGAGATGAGGGACTTGCCCATCACATAATTTGATAAATCTAGTCATTTGTGGGAGACATCCGGAAGTCGGAAATATTTTGTCTGAGTTATAAGGAGAGTGCAGTCTCGCTCGGCCCGTTTCTTGTCCGAACAGACAGCTTTTCTGGCTCCTTTAGCTTCTAGCTGTACTTACCATTGTCCCAATGTAATAACAATAAGCTTCTTCATTTAACGTCAACTGCCCGTAATCGGAAATCGATTTCATGTTATCCCAACAGTAAGCAGGAACCGATTTCATATTGTCTAGGCACAGTTCAGATTACCCCCACGATTATAAAGCTGAAATGATAAATATCGCTTACTCATGATACGCTCATTAAATGCAACATGTGAAACGTATCAGTGGTCTTAGGTGCTTTACTCTCTTTACAGAGTATATATTCATTAATTTTACCAATTCACTCTGCAAGTAAATACAATTTACAAGTAAATTTTTTTAGTGCCCAGTGTTACTGAGGGTAATTGAATTAATTAATGATAATGATGATTAATGATAATCATCATAATAATAGTATAATAATTATAATTATAATAATTAAAGTAATTATTTTTATTCCTCTAACTATAATTATAATTATTATTATTAATATTTGAATACAATTAATGAAAATGTAATTATTATCAAAACAAAAAAAATAATTATTATTATTATTTATAATTAATTCCAAAAATAAATGTTATACTCTATGTATTGATTTTTGTTTTGTTTTGTGAGATCGCAAAAATGGAACCATCGCGAAACACTGTAAACTGACAATCGCAAAAAAATGACCGTTTGCCTGTTATCCAAGGCATTGTAAAGGCCCCGTCATGTCAAAAGAAAAGTTATTCAATAATTCGCCCACACTCAAGACGTGGGCATACATTAGTTAAGTTTAAATCCTCGGATGACCTCCACAGAAGAAACGAGTCCGATATTGATCTTACTTAAGAAAAAAAAAATGTACTTGAAACAGTATAATCTAATAACAGAACTACTGAAGTGACTCGGGGAAGTATTTTATCACCAGCCCACACCTGTCGTTGTCCATAAGGATATTCGAGTTTCTTTTTAATCTACTTTCTTGGATCTTCCCAGTGATATTCTCTTTGTCAAAGACAACACTTGTGGATTCATTGCTCCAAGTAACATTTATTGACTCATATATTTGTTTCTATTGGTCTGTTCCTTATCAGAACACTGTCGTTTGCTTTATTACATGCCGGTATGGGTTCTTTATATCTTGGCTTGATTTTTTTTCTTACGCTTCTTTAAAAAAAGCATGTGCCTCCGTTCCCGTACGTATTGGTACAATGGCAGCACAATCTCAGAATAATCTACACGAAATATCATGATGAGCCTCATCACTGAAGTAAGCTCCAAAATTTTTTTAAATTGGTGCTCTAGTCTCCATTTCTATTGAATAATTTATAAAAGTATCCGTTTTTCACTTATTAGCCTTTGGTGGTGGTAACCGCCTCCTTTTGCCGACTTACCTAATTCTTACGCTGAGTATTTAAATCTATATAGTTTATATCCGACCTCCCGGTTTTGAGTCCTGGGTCCTCCCCTTGAGCCAAGCCGGTTTTATTACAGCATCCTGGAGAATTGGGCAATATACTGAGTTTGCACCAGATGTGTCTGCATCATTTGTTTTAAAAATTTCCCTGGAAAATTTCAATATTTTTATGTTTTATCCTTTATTTTTTTTTTGTGTGTGTATTTGTGTGTTGCTTTACGTGAGTCTGTTCTGTGAATATAATAAAACCCGGGGTTTCATGAATGCGGGGGGTTAGCGTCTGTGACACTCGGAATTTCTTTCTGTCGCTCTGTTCTCGGATCCGGGGGTCCACTCGAACGCGCGAATTTCTGGCTGGATAACCGACAGGATCAAAGCATGTTCGTGTAGCTGTCACTGATAACTCTCGACTACCTAGCTTGTACACAGCCGTCAATTGTGAAGTAACTACATTGCTAAAATAGATAACCATTAAATTATAATATAGCTAGGTTTCTGTATAAGGACACCTTTAATTATCTGATGACATGATAATTATTTGAGGATAATATTAAAATTATTCATTTTTACATAACCCACCCAACTTCGAAACTAATTGTCTCCTTTTAGGATGCTCTTAATTCTTATATGATGCTCCAAAATTTTGGCCTGAGCGCCCCTTAGCGCGGCCTGTGCCTCCCGTCCCTTTGAATACCCTGTGAAAACGATTATTTGGTAGATTTTATAACTAATAAGCAACACATCAGAGTAAATCAGCATTAGCCAAACGGTGAATTCAGCCCATATCGAGGACAGGCTTGTGACTTTTTTTATTACAGATTACCAACATAAATGTTTATAATGTCACTGGAATTGCTGTTTCCGCATCATTCTACCTACCCTCTGTCTTGTATATATGTACTGGCCATTACCTTGATGCCATCCAAAGCCAGTATTTCTCGAATAAATGAATAGACATAATTTAGGGTATAAGGATAAAAGTAAAGCTTGGTTCATAAAAATGCAAATGTTTTCCCATCATAACGACATCATATGACTGTATCAATATTGGGTTTATCAATCGTGATTAATATTTTTATGTGCTGTTTGAATTTTATATCCCTCAACAGGATATGTGGTATGGTTTTCCGTTAATGTCAAAGAGTGTTTTTGCAATTAATTTATCTTACCTTCACTGAAAAAAAAATCTTAATACAATACAGGTTTGATTATAAGGAAAACATTAAGGTTTGTTTATAAAGCACCTTGCTCAACACATTTGACCCCTCGCATTAAATATTTTTATTTTCATTTTAGTAGACATTTACTATTTTGATCTTCAGCCGCTTTGACATATCTTTCAAGAAAAAGAAATAATAAATTTCGATAAAATATTATAAATAATTATAAATAATAATAAATAATTTGCCTGCATTCACTGATATCTATAGAAAAGTGCCTGGGTAACATACCTACATTTTTTAACAATATTTTTCTACGGATATAACTTTTTTTCACGAAATTTGTTCCGACTCTCTCTCTTTTTCCCCCTTTTTCTCACTCTCTCTCTCCTTTTTATTTACCCCACCAGCAATTTTGTTTTTATTTTTTACCCTTTGCAAACAAAAAAAAAAGAAAAAAAAAAAAAAAAAACCGCAGGCGTTTTAACAAAATTATAGAATTCAACCTTCCCGCGCCAAAGATAACTCAATTGCATAGTGCGTAATAATTTTTAACTGGTATGTTGTTAACGATACTGACTTAAAAACCGGCTTCTGTGGCCCAGGGATAGAGCACAGGACTCTGGACCGGGAGATCGTCAGTTCCAATCGCCGAGGAAGTGAGATTTCTCACAATCGGCCTTCACCCACTTGGATATAGTACTTCACGCTTGATCCCAAGATTTGCGTCTTATTGATTTTGTGTCTCCAACCATTTTTACCTATATTTACCTCAACCCTTCCCTCGGCATTGCTATATCAAACCTCCTACTGTGTAATCCTCTATTGGCCCCTGTAATCACACCTAAAATCATATGCATTAATAAGGTGAAACGTTCTACCCTGGATGTTTAAGTTTCCTCTTCCGTAACGTAATACTTCTTCCGCCAAAACTAGAGATCATATATGACATTTGCCACTATTTATATATGTATATATATATATATATATATATATATATATATATATATATATGTGTGTCAGAGGGGGACCGGTTACAAAGAGACATCGGAAATACATAACCCTTGTTATTTATATTCATGAAACCAGCTTAATTTATCAGATAACTATCCGTAGCAATAGCTGTAGTTCTACAAATAACATACCCGAGCTGAAGGACAAACGGATAGAAACTACTCTATATTATGTTTCCTTTCTTCGCTACATATGACAATGCATTTGTTTGACTCTAATGAAGACCCTCATAGAAAATTAGCCCCACAATGAGTGAACGTCTGCGTCAAATCAGGTAATAGTTTCCTGCATTGCTGAAAAGTGAAACATATATAAATTAAATCAATAAGCAATACAGTAAACAACGTTATAGCGTATACCGTAGGTCCTCTGCTTTGTGCTCATCAAAATTTGGCATAATATGAAGTTTTCATTATTATTGCCCCAATCAGGGTTTTTTGTCAGCGTGTGTAAGTTTTTCTACTTGTTCACAACATTTGTTCACAAAACGAAAATTTTCAGGTAATTTCGGAAATGGGCCAAAGAATAATCAATTAGATTTTTGAGTGGATCGGGCACACGATCCGGATTTAAAAACTTTATCGAGGAATATTAAAAAATACTACAGTCACTTGTGTACGAATGACCTAGCATTCCTAAGAAATAGAATTTTTTACTTATAATATGTGTTTCATTCATTCTGTGATTATATTACTGTTCTTTACAGCCATCTTACTCAAAATAGATAGTTCAAAATGTCTCAAAATATATTGTCTCATTTTCCAAATCTTAGTAGATTTTGGGGAATTAATTGTGTCCAGTTTGTGATTTTATGGCGTGTAAGATGGCAAAAATTATAATAATCTATTATTGGGTGCTGAATCCTAAAGTATGGCTTAGTCAAGGCTTATTTTTTAATAAAGCGCCTCTTTATAAACTGACATATCTGGCTTTATTATGTCCCATACTGTCTCAAGCTCTGTAAACATAGTCCAGGCGGGTATTGTGTTGGTTTTTAGTGGAGTACCCAAGAACTTTCGCGTGCCGTTGTAGGAGGTCACACATGTATTTGAAAAGGGCCTACAGGACGATCATTGCTGAAGGAGAATTGTGTTATTTTACTAGTCGATGTCTGCTTTTGTTAATAAATTGTAATTATTGGGCCCTGTGTGACAACATTCAAAGGTGTTCTGTTGTTTGCTGCTGCTCGCTGCTGTTATTAAAACGCTACTTTGTTAGGTTCTGCATGACATCGCAAACATGGTATAACATAATCTGACGAACAAACTAGAGTTGTATGAGGTCATGTGAGTCTCTATCCCGAGACACTTAACTAGGGAAATATCAAAGTTTCGTAAATCGGGAAAAATTATGTTCTGTCTGGATCAGATAGCCCATTATTATGCTTCTTCTGTCCTGTCAAATCAGAATCCTTCTGAATCAGTTACATTCATTCGTCATGGAGTTAATAATATACTACTTTTACTAACAACATGCTAAATATTGACTTTTAGTTTTATTTTTGTAAAAGTCAGTCTGTTTAATGTAAGTGAAAGGTTTTGATAGTCGTACCCTCGTGCGGGCTATATTCTTGAGACAAGACACAATAAATAGTTCCTTCATTAATATTGCCCATGCCATGTCCATTGTAATTTGACTGTGGCAGGTTTTGTCTCGGTATGTTCTTTACTGCGAGTTATAGGATATTTGGGAATATCTTATCTGATACATTTCGTTTAACTTCTTCATGACATTTACAGCATGACAGGGTTTAAGGATGAGAGCTACAGCAGCAAACCAAAATTAAAATTACATGGTTATCCCAAACTGTATAGGAGAACATGTTAGACTTATTTCAATTACACACTTAGAATTTCTAGATGTGCACACACAAAAAATTGATTATAACTCCTTCATTTTTTGTCTTTAAAATTATAAGTTAAACAAAGAAAGATGTCTTTATTCTTTAGAAGGATCTTTAGAGTCAAATATTTTTTTCCTTTAATTTTTGGAATATCATTAAACATGACGCAGATATATGCTTTTGTATTATATATTTTACTTGTTGCCTCGCGCAGAAAAAGATGTTTCTAGTTGTCGGCACAGCCTCCATCACTCAATTTGGCGAGAATCTGTTAAATGGAAAATAAAAATAGATAAACTTCATAGTGGTTACCAATATTATAGTTGTATACTGTTTATGGCTGATAAATATATATAAAATAATGATACTTGTATACCCGATTGTAACATATAACCTGTCATGTCAGATTAGTTTTTTACCCAAAGCACGGAATGTAGTTGGCTCCTTCAGCTTATATTCGTACTCAGCATTGACCCGGTGTAATGATAATCAGCTCCTTCATTACACGTCACCTCCCCGTAATCCGAAATATATTTCATGTTATCCCCCAAGGTAACCTGGCACTATTGTCTCGGTACTGTTCAAACTACCCCATGATGATGAAGCTGAAATGATGGAAATGTAACTTGTAAACGGCTCATTAAATGCAACACGTGAAGAGTATCAGTGGTCTTAGGTGCTTAATTTTCTGTTTAGAGTAAATAGTCAATTTTACCCATTCACTGTACAAGTAAATCCTACTGTTATACAACTCATTTTCAGTGTCCAGGGTAACCCATTATGGGGTTTTAAATAATAATAATATTAGTAGTAGTATTAGCATTAGTATCATCATCATCATCATTATATTTATCTACATTATTATTATTATTATTATTAATATTATATTACTTTTTTTGTTGTTACCGTATTTGTTTTTATGCATAGAATATTTTAAGGGTGTTTATTATACATAATGTAACATACCATTATTTGAACAACACCCCTCCCTTTGATCATTTACACGTAAATTTATTTTACTTTGGAAAAGTGACGGAATGGCATGCTGAACTGGCTGCACCCTGCCGAGCTTGAAGTAAGAAGTTTCCTGTCACCGGAACAAATCAGCATTTCCTATTGATGCATTATAGAAAATGATGCCTTATGCTAGGTGGTATATTGTACAATTTTAGTTTTTCACAAAACACTGCCATATCAAGTACATTGGATGGTTTAACAAGATAATATAGTGGGGACTAGTTTGTTTATCTAGGTACATTAAAATAGAGGAAGCATTTTGTCAAGCCAAGCGGATTTTTTTAACGGCAGCATAAATACTTGCGTATATGTTATCCCTGGTATGTCCACGGGTAACTACTTCCGTCAAGTCTGATTGACTGCATGTGGCCAAGCCTTTAAGTAAGGCTACCGCCGGGACCTCTAAGCGCAGGGCAACACCATCATGGATTAAGGTCAAGTTCTCCGAGATCATAAATGTATTGACAAAAAAAACCTTTCGCTGGAAAAACAAACTCAACCGGATGTTTATTGTGGTTGTCTTTTGTTTGCGAAAGTTTCCATTCCCGAAAGAAGAATTATCGCGAAAATAAAACCGTCGTGAAGATTATTACTTTAAATCATATCAGAGCTTTCCAATAAGATTTTGTGCACATAATATTTGATATCATTAATTCACATGAAGATGGTTATACTCTGTGTATAGTCTTTTTCCTATTGTGAGATCGCGAAAAAATAGAACCCTGAATATTGAAAATCGTAAATACGTGAATATGAAACAACCACAATATATCTGCTTTCCAGGGCAATGTGAAGGCACCGTCGCGCGAAAAGAAGAATCATTGAACTAATCGCCCACACTCAAGACGTGAGTATACATTAGTTAAGTTTAAATGTTCGGTTGACCTCCAGAGAAGAAGCGGGGCCGATATTGGTCTATCTCAAGAAACCCCAAGACTTGTTGTAAACTTGACACGGAATAATCTAATAATCGGATTGTTGGAGTCACTCGTGTATGCAATTCATCACTAACCCACACCTGCCGTTGTCCGTAATGAGATTCGATTTTCTTTTCTGATCTGGTTTGGTGGATTTCTTTCGAAGGTATGTACTCTTTCTCAAAGATAGTACATAGATTACACATAGATTATTTGTTTCGAGTAACATTAACAGACTTATTTTGTTCTGTCCATTATCAGAACACTGTCTTTTTTTATATCTTCGCTTTTTTTTTTCTCTTACGTTTGCTCCTTAAAAGCATCTGCCTATCTTTACCCATGTACCGGTACATTGACAGTAAATTGTCAGAATAATCACACAGGAAATATCAAAGTGAGCCTCTGAGACTCTATAAACACAAGTCTCTAAAATAGGGCATCTGTGAGGCAACGGGGCGAAACACTGCGGGCTTCACTAAATAGTCGTCACCATGGTCTATAATAAGGTTATTATCACCAAACTAAACATGACAAGAACTTTATTTCAAACACCGATTTTATTTTTTTTTAAAACCCTCACACCCACAGTCCAGCTAGTTTCCATCATATACATCTACTACTTAAGTATGATTGTACGGCTGTCATAAGTTACAACAGCTGAAAGATTCACCCATAATGATGTTTCACATCAGTGGTAAACTTGAAAGGTGTTTAAATAAATACTAACTGTAGCTGTTTAAATTTGAAAAATGCAAAATGAATAAATCTTATTATCATGATTATGATTACCTTGAGAGAGTAATGGATTACGATTACTGAAAAATGTAAACAATTGTAATTGATTACGAATATCGATTACGACAACTGTGACGTGGTGGAGAAAAAATATAATGAAAAATCTTTGTAAATACACCGTTTATTTACTAGTAGTGTTCATCGTTTGATACATCTGCTTCGCCATGTCACATATCGGGTTCTAATTTAAAATATAGTGCAAGTGCCCAACTGCAGTGTTACTATTTTGATATATAACTTTCATTAGGCTCCATGTCCTTGATAGTAGACACTTCTTGATCTGTCCATAATCTTGTATGTGAGTAAACTGTGAATGTTTGATTGCAATTCTTGCAGGTCAATGTATAGTTTTTAATCTATTATTAAGCATATCCATAGGAATGGGTTTATTACAATTGTCTAGTCCAAGTGAGCATGGCATAACCAAGGTCTTATACCTTTTTAAATTTCCTCTTTATTTCTGGTTTATTTAAGAAATTTATATAGTAACAAATAAATGAACAGGTATTTGCCTGAAAAATACACACAAAGCGCATGTGATACTACTCTATGTCTGGAGCCTCGCCATTTTGTGTTAGCTTCAATAATCTTCTTAACTGGTGCCAAGGGTAATAAGGGTAACGTAATTGGTCCTTGCTCTATTCATACCTAGACTCAAATTAAAGATACTCGGGCCTTAATTTTTTTTTAATTCGGCACCAGTAATTCCTAGGGGAAACCGCCGAAAGACAGCCGATCCTTCTATTGTCCTGTAATCCTCCTGGTTCAGTTACATTACTTCGTCATGGTGTTATTAATATACTTCTTTTTACTAAGAGCATGCTAAAATACTGACTTTTAGCTCTAACTGTTTGTAAATGTCCAACTAACTGAAATCTTTTGATGGTCGTACCCTCGTGCTGGCTGTATTCTTGAGACAGGATACGATAGTTTCCTTATTATTGTTGGCCAGGCCTTGTCCATTGTAATTTGATCGTCACCGCTTTTGTCTCCGTATGTTTTTTACTGGGGTTTAATAGGATAATTGGGAATATATTTTTTAGATATTATTTTTTATCTTCTTCATGACATTTACAGCTAAACAGGGTTAAAGGGCGAGAGCTACAGCAGCAAACATTATGAATTACACGGATTACATGGATATCCCAAACTGTATAGGATAACATGTGAGAAATCCTTTGATTACACACTTAGAATGTCTAGATGTACACACACACTCATTGATCATAACTCCTTCATTTTAGGTTTCAAAAATATAAATTTAACATAGAAAGATGTATTTCCTCTTTAGAAGAATCTGTAAAATTAAACATATTTCATGATCGTCTGGAATATCATAAAGAATGAAACAGATATTTGATTTTGTATTATAATATTTTATTGCCACTTGCAAAAAAAAAAAAGATGTTCCGAGTTGTCGGCACAGCCACCATTACTCCAATTGGCGAAGATCTGTTAAATGAAAAATGAAACTAGATTAACATTATTGTAGTTACAAATTTTACCTTTATACACTGTATATTGTTTATAAAATATATAAAAAATAATATACGTATTGTAATATATTACCTATCATGTCAGATAAATAACAGTCCTTCTAAGTATTCGGTTGAGTATCAAAATGTAAACTTTACAACGCTTATATAAATATCGTAATTGTTTTTTTTCTGTATTTGTATATATTGATTTGTTTAATTGACTTAATTCTTCTTGAAGAGCTAAAATTCTTCATTTGTCTTTCAGGGCCTAATGCATAAAGTAAATGTCATTACATGCATCCATTTAACCGCCTTACATATTAATGCTATCAGAAGAAAATTATTGTATATTCACAGCCTGCAAAATTAAATAAATTGCTATTAAAAAATTATCACGAAGTTCATCATCAAATAATGATATTCAAATAATAATAAACATTATATTAATATTTTCCTCAAACATACGATAAATAAAATTGAGTTAAGGATATTTAAATTCATGAATATATTATGACCACTTTCACTTCAACGGCAGGCGGTTTGGTAAGTAAAGTATCTGATAAAACGTTGTTAAATGCAAAATATTGCCGCCAGTTTTTACTGCCTCCATTACTTATCAACAAAGCAATTACTGTATTAATTTATTAATGTTATTCATTTACTTATGTAATAAAATTTATATTAAATGATTAAAATATATATTATCATGATGTTTATATCATAAATTCCAGTTCATCATGTGTTTGTTATGTTATGGTTTCACCGTAAGGATTAATTACATTTAGCTTCTGATGCAGGTCTGAAGTTAATGATATCTTGGTGTTACATTTTGATTTTTATAATATGTGACCGAGCATTTGTCGACTGTATTCGAGATGTTCTTGGCCTGATATCTCGAGTCCATACCTTCGAGGAAACGTGTGCAGGACCCACCAGTCCAAGTCCCAGTCCCTATGAAAGTCGACTCGAGTTATATTTACAAAATGAATTATATCATATGTATCAACATGTCATATATATACCATAAATTATTTGTAAATACCAGATACCTATTCAAACACAATTAGGAAAATTAAACTGAAACTGGATCTGACAGAGAATCCATGCAGATTGCTTTATTTTGGGTTATTCATTACGCAGTCCTGTTTGTCGCACAAGAACAACTGTCTAGTTAGAGATGAGGGCTCTGCCCATCACATACTCAGATAAATCTAGTCATTTCCGGGAGACGACTGGTAGTCCGAAAATATTTTGTCTGAGTTATTTGGAGAGTGCTGTCTCGTTCGTCCCCTATCGTAACCGAATAGACAGCTTTTTTGGCCCCTTCAGCTGATATTCGTACTTAGCATTGACCTGATGTAATGACAATCAGCTCCTTCATTTCCCGTTACCTCTCAGTAATCGAAAATCAATTTCATATTACCCCCGTCCTTAACCTGGAACTGATTTCATATTGTCTAGGCACTGTTCAAATTACCCCCAAGATAATAAAGCTGAAGTGATATATCTCTAACTTATGATGCGCTCATTGAATGCATCAATGAAACGTATCAGTGGTATTGGGTGATTAACTCTCTTTATAGAGTATATAGTTATTAATTACACCCATTTACTGTACATTTAAATACAACTGTTAAAATCGCATTTCCATTGCTCAGGATTTCCCACTATTATTATTATTATTATTATTATTATTATTATAATTATTATAATTATTATAATTATCATTATTATTATTATTATTATTATTATTATTATTATTATCATATTGTTATTTTTATTAATCTAATTAATATCCGTCGTGTGAAAAGGACAGTTAATCAATTAATCGCCCACACTCAAGACATGAGCATACATTATAGTTAAGTTTAAATGTTCGGTTGGCATCCAAAGAAGAAACGGGTCCGATACTGAACTTACTCAGGAAAAAAACTTTTTGTGTACAGAATAATCTAATAATACAACTACTTGAGTGACTCGTGGATCTATTTCTTAATGCCGACATATCCTATTCCTAATCTACGTATTTTCATCTGCAGAGTTCCATTTGGTTTAGGGACTATGTGATAGGGCGCGGTAGAACTCGCTTCCTTATATTTTATTTTATATCCCGGTGTCAGCCTGCAGGTCCTTGGTATTTGATCTTACTGTGAATGATACGTGGCTGCGGGGTACTACAAAGTTTTCAATTTAACAACGTAGGACAAAGGCCTAATTGCTCTTTTACAGCTTGTTTTATAACCATTATTACCTTAAGAATATGAAATGGAACCAATTTTTTTGTTTTCACAATTCTTTCAAGGAGATATTACGTCTAATATCTGATCGTATTATCGATTATATATTCATAATATTTTCTTTTGTTATTCATGTTATACAAAGTCATATATAACATCATGCATGTTCTACTTCTGGTCTGAGTCACTAATAAAAGTTAGGATCTTATATACTTTATATACCTAAAAAGGGGCAAAATATGAATCCAAGGTCTTCCATGCAATAAAGGCAACAGATCAAATTCAGTAATGTCTGCATGCCCTTTGACTTATACGTAATTACATGAAAATTTGAAAGAAATCTTTCATTCGGGTCTGACCTACACTGGTCTGCTGTCCGTCCCTTAGCTGACGAATTATGGTACTGCTAAACGATAATATTCTGAATTGACATACTTGTTGCTAAATAAGACTGGCCCAGTCGATAATCAAAACATAATTCCCGCCACTGTCAGAGTCATATAGGGGGAGACATATGTTTTTTTATTTATGTCTCTATCAGGAGGGTGACCGTACATCTTCGTTCGTGTGTGTATTTGTCAGCGTGTGTGAATTTTGTAATTTTTTTTACAACACTTGTTCACAACACAAAATTCTCAGGTATTTTCGGCTAAATTCCGGATCACTTATTTACAAATGATACTGGTAATATGGGCAGAATTAATGAATGGATACACGGTTGAGCGAGCATTGCACTATAGGGAGCCAAACATAGTGAAGGCCTACATTCCACAGAAAGCAGATTTCTAGTTTTCTGTTGTTGACAGCATACTTTCCCCCAAAAACGAACACGCCAACATTATTGTTTCATAAACAATATGTAACAGAAGTAATATATTACTAATACATTCAGTTATCATATATATGCTTGCAGGTTACGTATCAAGCGCAGATATTCAGACAGTGTGCATGGTACTTGAGATAATTACCTTGCACTCGGTACGATACTGGCCCAGTCGATGGAATAGTTAAGACTATAATGCCATGAAACTTGCTCTTGCTGTGGGGCAGCGACTAGAACGGGTACTGCCACCTCGCGGCAAATAATATAACTAATTTCCTGTTCTCTGACCTGATCATTTAGTGATAAAACGTGGTATTTCGGTACATGGCTTTTATTTTAAGCATTTTAGTAGGAAATATAATAACTTAAGCTCTTGAAGGCCTAACACAGTACATGGTCAGTAAATATAACCGACGGGTTAATATCATTTAAGTTTGTTCTGCATAGCATAAAATGACACGTTATCAGTAAGAGGAGCAGCCAAGATGCTAATGGAATATTTTATACAATATAAGTCCAGTTCTGTTGTTCAATGTCATTTTATAATAGGGATATCGTTTGCTTATCTTTTTGGAGAGTACAAAATGTCGCGAATTATATTATCTATTTTTTTTTAAATCTTAATAGGTTTTAGGGACTTGATTGAGTCGAGTTTGTTATTGAGTGGAGTGCAAATGAGAAAATAATAAAAGAAGCGATTACTGGGTGCTGAAACCTAATGTAGATTTTAGTCCAAGCTCATTTTTTTATATAACGCACATTTGTAAATGGACATAGCTGAGAACCTTATTTTCAAAACGCTTCCGTACACATTCCGACGAGAGCGCCCCTCAACCTCTGTAAACATTGTCCAGACGGGCATTGTGTTGAATTGAGGGGAGTACCTAAGAACTCTCGCGTGATGCTGTTTGCGGTCACACATATAAATGAAAAGGGCCCACAGGAGGATCAGTCCTGATAGAGAATTGTGTTATTATTCTTTTCCATGTCTGCTTTTGTTTATAAAGTGTAATTAATTGGTCTTGTCTGACTTTTGAGAAAAGTATTCTGTTGTTTGCTCCTGCTCGCTGCCGTTATTAAAACCCTACTTGATATGGTTCTGCGTGACAACACAAAAACGGTATCCCATGGTCTGACGAACTAGAGTTGTATGATATCATTCGAGTACCAGTTCAGATACACTTCACCATGGTAATAATATAACTAGAAATATCAAAGTTTCTTAATCGGGATTAATGAAGATGTATCTGTATCAGATAGCCCTAGTGCATGTTGGCGCTTATTTTTGTTTCGTTAAATTTGTCGGTGAGGCCAAGCGTAATAAGTATAACAGTAATTGATCAATGATCTATTCATACCAAGACTCCACATAAAAGATGATCGAGTTTATAAATTTCTATTAAACACCAGTAATACCTGGAGGAAACCGCCGACAGTCAGCCTATCCTCCTTTTTTATGCTTCTTTTGTCCTGTAAAATCAGAATCCTCCTGGTTCACTTACATTCCTACGTCATGGAGCTATTAATAAACTATTTTACACTAAGAGCATGCTAAAATACTGACATTTAGGTCTAGCTCTTTTTTCTAAATGGCCGTCTAATTATTGGATGGGAGCTACAGCAGTAAGCAAAATTACATGGTCATCAAAAACTGTATAGGAAAAGAAGTTATAATTCTTTTGATTACACAGCTATAGGTTCTAGATGTACACACACACCAAATTGATTATAACTCCTTCAGTTTACGTCTTTAAAAATTATTAATAAAACATAGAAAGATGTCTTACCTCTTTAGAAGGATCTTTAAAAATTAAATATTTTTCATTTATTGTCAAGAAGATCAAAAAAAAACACTGGACAGAAATATGATTTTGTATAATTATATATTTTATTGTTGCCACGCGCAAAAGAAAGTTCCTAGTTGTTGGCACAACCAGCATCACTCAAGTTGGCAAGGATCTGTTAAATGGAAAAAAAACTACTAGATATACTTCATAGTTTTTCACAAGTTTTCCGTTATATACTGTACATAGATTTTAAAATATATAAACATAATACTCGGATTGTAATGTATTACCTATCATGTCAGATTAATTGTTTACCAAGAGCACGGATTTCAGTCCGTCAAATTATTCAGTCGTGTATTAAAGTTAAATTATAAAAAGTTATTATGGATATTTAAATTAATGTTTATAGTATTACCACATTCACTTCAATGGCAGGAGTCTTACTGAGTAAAGTATCTGACAAAACGTTGCTAAATGGAAACAATACCCTTGCCTCCTGATTTCGCCGCCTGCATAACTTGTTAACAAAGCAATAATTGAATTAATTAATTGATTTAAATAATATGCCTATGAAAAATGTTTATATAATATGGAATTATTATGTTCATATTATAACGAAAGATGCTTCACTGTTATGATACTGGGGTATAAAATAGATTTTGTTATGATGATACAAAAATGCAAACTTCAAGACCTTGATCCTTTAATAAAAAACAGACCAAGAATATCTGACGAAGTAAATTTACAATGATCTGTAGTTAATTAGGAAACATTAAACGGATATTTTTCCTCGATTACACGCTGGCTGAAAACGGAACAAGGACACTTTCGCTGGGTCAGCATATTTATAGATAACCTACCAAGCAGCGTGTCCTAGCCCTCGGACACCACAGCGCGGACAAGGCGGAGAAATCCGGCCATTTCAAGATCCGCCTTGATCTGGTCACGTGACGTAGAACTAAACCGAAGTTCGGTCAGGGGACCTTCCATTTCAGACTAGTCAAGCTTGCCATCACATAAAGGGAAGGAAATAGTTTTCATGGTGTCGAGGACTTTACGGTATTCATATGTTCCAAGGCCAAAAATATGGGACAAATCAAGAACGAATGTTTGTTTAATGTTAAGAGTATATATATGTATATATATTATTGTGAGTGATTCATGGTATCCCTTCGCTCCTCGTCAGAGATATAAAAAAATGAATCGCCTCGTGCGCATTTTCATGGTTACCGCCGTCGATTCTCGCCCCCTGTACAACTTGTGTGTCAAACAAATAATCTAATGCAGAATCCAGGTTGCTGTGTGCTCACCCATAAACGCGGTGCTAGCTGTATCGTGAGCTGTTTTAAATGTCTTGCCATTATAAAGTGGAACCTAACTGCTCATATACGTGTGTTTCTTGCATAAATCATCTATATAAAGCCCGGATAGTCTGTATGAACTAAATGTCTAAGTAATTAAAAGATTGGTGGCATACAAAAGACAAAACACTTCGATCGGCATCCGTGATATACAGTCGAGTCCACACCCTCCGCGTCCACGTGTAAGTCTGAGTCCAGGCCACTCAATCAAAGTTTAAGTCTCAGTCATTGAATTTCTAGTCCAAGTCTATCTTCCTCGAGCCTCCGTAATTTGGATCCAAAATCTAAGTCCAATTTAAGTATCCCTTAAAAGAAATTTCAAGTGGAAATTTTTGTTCATTATGATATATCATGGTTTCACCATAATGATTAATTTCATTTAGCTATCGATCTTGAGTTTTGGAAATATACGGGGTTACATTTTGGTAATATTTTTTTTAGTAGTTTTCACTTGTATATGTTAATAATATGTGACCGAGAATTTTGTCTACTGGACTCGCGATGGACTTGGCCTGATATCTTTACCCTTGAGGAGAAGTGTGCATGACCCGCCAGTCCAAGTCCGAGTTCCAGACCCTAAGAAAGTGGACGCGAGTTATACTTACGAAGTGGATAAACATTTGTATCATATGTATCAACATGTTATTTAAAAATATTATAAATCATTTGTAAATACCAGATACCCGTTCAAACACAATCAGGAAAATTAAACTGGATCTGTCAGAGAATCCTTGCAGTTCGCTTTATTTTGGTTGATTCATAACGTAGTCATGTTTGTCGCATGAGAACAACTCTCTAGGTAGAGAGATGGGAGCCGTGCCCATCACATATTTTGATAAATCTAGTCATTTGCGAGAAACGTCCGGTCGTCGGGAATATTTTGTGTGGGGTATTGGGAGAGTGCAGTCTCGTTCGGCCCATATCATTTCCGAACAGACGGCTCTTTTGGCTCCCTCAGCTTATGTTCGTACCTAGCATCTGACCACATGACAATCACCTACTTCATTACACGTCACCTCCCCGTAATCGGAAATCTATTTCATGTTACCCCCAACGGTAACCTGGAACTGATTTCATATTGTCTAGGCATTGTTCAAATTACCCCCAGGATGATAAAGCTGAAATAATGAATATGTAACTCATGATACGCTCACTGAATGTAACACGTGAAACGTATCAGTGGCCTTGGGTTCCTTTCTCTCCTAGTCATTTTTACCCATGCACTGTACAAGTAATTCCTACTGTTAAACAATTTATTTTATTGCCCAGGGTTACCCATTATGGGTAAATAAAAAAATAATAATGATGATTAAAATAATCATATTAATTATACTTATTAATATTTTTATTATTTTCATAAAAAATATAATTTTTATTATAATTATAACATGATTATGATTAATGATAATATAATAATAACAACAATAACACTAATGATAATAATAATTATTTTCAAATAAAAATGTTATCCCTGTATTTGTTTTTGTATTCTGAGATCAAGAACATAGAACCGTCGAGCAATACTGTAAATTGACAATCACAAAAAAAACTGAGTGTGCCAGTTTTTCAGGGCATTGTGAAGGCATCGTCGTGTGAAATGAAAAGTTATTCAATTAGTCACCCACACTTAAAACATGACCATACAGTAGTTAAGTTAAAATGATCGGCTGACCTCCAAAGAAGAAACTGTTTCTTATTGGTCTTACTCAAGAAAAACTAAAACTTTTTGTGAATATTACACGGAATTATATAATACTAGAACTACTGGAGGGACTCGTGGGTGTATTTTATCATTAGCCCACAACTGCCGTTTTCCGTAAGGATATTCGAATTTCTTTTTTGAATTGCTTGTTGGCTTTTTTCCCCGTGATGTTCTCTTTTTAAATACAAACTTATGGATTCATTGCTCCAAGTAACATTTATTGACTCATTAATTGCTTCTTTTGGTCTGTTCCTTATCGGAACACTGTCGTTTGCTATACTAACGTGCCGGTTTGGGATCTTTATGTCTTGGCTTGTTCTTTTCTTACTTTTGCTTAAAAATCATCTGCCTCCGTACCCGTAAGTACTTGTACAATGTCAGCAAACTGTAAGAATAATCAGACACGAAATATCATAGTGAGCCTCATCATTTAAGTTAGCTCCAATAGATTTCTATTGGTGCTCTCTTCTCCATTTTCTGAGAATATTTTATTACAGTATCCTTTCTTTCAACTATTTGCTTTTGGTGGTGGTAACCGCCTCCATTTTTTTAATGCCGACTTATCTAATTTAAAGTTTAAACATCTGCAGAATTCCATTTCGGTTTGGGACTACGTGATATTTTATACCCTTGGTGACCTAGGCGTGGTGTCTACCGCACCTGTTGGTGGTGGATGTAGAATAATACCCATTCATAACACCGAGGATTCTCCAGAAAACACACTAGTTTTTGAGCAATTAGTGGCTGTGGGGGTACAGGCGTACTGTCTTCCGAATAATTAAGCATGCAGAGCGCTTACGCGAGGTTGGTGCCTTCCGTGGGATTCAGACTCACGACCCCCCGGCTTTGAGCCCTGTGCTCACCCTTGAGACAAGCCGGTTTTATAACAGTATCCCTGAAAATTGGGATATATACTGAGTTTGCACCAGATGTGTGTGCAGCAGTCTATGAAAAAGTTATTGTATTTGTGTAAAATAAAAGTCAATTTCCTTCCTGGAAAATTCCAAGATGTTAATCTCTTGCGGTTTTCTTTATTTGGTGTGTGTTTCCTTAAATGAGTCTCTTCTATAAATATATGATGAGACCTGGTGGGTATGCGAGGGTGACGTTAGAAATTTTTTTCTGACTGTCGGTTTTTAGTTCCGGGCGTCCAATCGGCTGTATGACCGAGAGCATAAAAGCTTGCTCGTGTAGCTGACACTGAAAATTCTCGACTACCTTAAACAAACCCGTCAACTGTGAAGTAACATTGCTGAAAAAAGTGGCCCTTACATTATAATATAGATAGGTTACCGTATAAAGACACGTTTCATTATCATAAATTGATACGATAATTATTTCAAAATAATTTTTAAAATGAATCATTTTAACTAAACCTCCCAACTTCGAAAACATATCGTTTTCTTTTGGGATACTCTTTTTATTTCCCATGCGACTCCAAAATATATGCCTGAACCCCCTTGTGCTTGGCCTGTGCCTCCCTTCCCTATGAATGCTCTTGGTTTTGGTTTTATTTTTTATTATTTGGTAGATTTATATAAATGATAACTAATACATCAGAGTAAATCAGCCTTAATCAAGGACAGGTTGGTGTCGTTTTCATGGGAGATTACTGACCTATATGTCTATGATGTCACTGGAATTGTTGTTTCCGCATCATTCTACCCTCTGTCGTGTGTACATGTACCGCCATTACCTAGATGCCATCCCAAGTCATCATTTTTCGAATAAATGAATACACACAATTTAGGGTGTTAGGTTAAAAGTAAATTTTGACTCATAAATATGCACATGATTTCCTATATCTCCTTATAACAACATCATATGACTGTATAATTACTAACATATATGTCTGTGATGTCACTGGAATTTCACCATCTTTCTATTCTCTGTCTCGTGTATATGTACAGGTCATTACCTGGAAGCCATCTCAAGCAATCATTTCTTGAATAAATTAATACACACAATATGGGGTATTAGGTTAAAAGTAAATGTTGGCTGATAGAAATTTACACGATTTCCTATTCTTCTATATAACGAGATCATATGACCAAACCACAAATGAATGTATCAATATAGGGTTCCTCAATCGTGATTAAAATATTGTTTATGTGCTGTTGTTTTTTTACTCTCAACAAGATATGTAGTATGGTAATCCGTTAATGTCAAAGAGTGTTTTTGCAATTGATTTAACTTACCTTCACTGAAAAAAAATACTTATACAAGACAGGTATGATTATGAGGAAAACATAAAGGTTTGATTTTCAAGCACGTTTTCTCGTTCAAGAAAAAGAAATAATAAATTTTGATAAAATAACCTTCTGTTATGTTATTTTCTTGATTAGCAAAACAAGTGTGTTATTATCATATTTTCCTCATAACAGGACTTTTTAATAATAAATCTACAAAAAAAACATGGCAAAATAAATTCTCGCGTGACGTTGTATGAGGTCCCACATACGTGCAAGGGCCCGGCAGGAAGATCATTGCTGATAGAGAATTGTGTTAATTTAGTTGTCGATGTCTGCTTTTGTTTATAGAGTGTAATTATCGGGTCCTGTGTGACTTTTGAGAAAAGAGTTCTGCTGTTTGCTGCTGCTCGCTGCTGTTATTTAAGCGCTACTTTGTTTGATTCTGCGGAACATCGTAAACACGGTGTCCCACGGCCTAACGATCGAACTATCATGTTGTATGAAATCATGAGTCCCCATTCCGAGACACTTCACTAGGGAAATAATGTTACTAGAAACATCAAAGTTTCTTAAATCGGGATTAATTATGATCTGGTTCAGATGGCCCAAGTCCGTGTTGGCTGTTATTTCTGATTTGCTTAATTATGGGTGAAACCAAGCGTAATAGGGATAACAGTAATTGATCCTTGCTCAATTCATACCGAGACTCCACAAACTTTGGTCTTTAATTATCTATTCGACATCAGTAACGCCTGTGGAAAACCGCCGGCAGTCAGCCAATCCTCCTTATTATGCTCCTTTTGTCCCATTATATCACAATTCTCCTGGATCAGTTACGTTTCTTCGTCATTAGTATTCTACTTTTTTAACTTACAGCATGCTAAAATACTGACGTTTTAGCTCCAACTATTTTTGTAGATGTCAGTCTTATTAATGTAACTGAAAGCTAGGGTCGTACCCTCGTGCGGGCTATATTCTGGAGGCCAGACACGAACGTTCCTTCATTTTTATTGCCCATGCCTTGTCCATTGTAATTTCACCGTGGCAGGTTTTGTCTCGGTATGTTCTTCACAAGGAGTTTTAGATAATTTTGAATATCTTTTTTATATATAACCGTTCAACTTCTTCATGACATTTATAGCTTGACAGGTTTAAATGGTGAGAACTACAGCGGCAAAAAAATTACATGGTTATCCCAAACTGTAAAGGAGATCATGTTATAATTCTTTTCATAATATACTTAGAATTTCTAGATGTACACACACAAAACATTTTATGTCTTAAAAATATAAATTAAACATAGAAATATTTCTTTTCTCTTTCAAAAGATCTATAAAAATTAAATAGTTTTCATTTATTGTCTAGAAGATCATAAAAACATGAAACACATATACGATTTAGTATTATAATATTTTATTGTTACCCGCAAAGAAAAGATGTTCCTAGTTGTCGGCACAGCCACCATCACTCAAATTGCCGAGGATCTGTTAAATGGAAAATGAAATTAACTTCATGGTAATTATAAATTTAACCGTTTTGTATACTGTATTAAACCTGTAAAATATATAAAAAATAATACTCGTATTGTAATATATTACCTATCATGTCAAATTAATTGTTTACCCACTGAACGGATTACAGTCCGTCCAAATATTCAGTAGAGTATACAAATGCAAACTTCAGCGTTAATACAAATATCGTTGCAACTGAATTAATTTTTTTCTGTATTTGTATATATTGATGTGTTAAACTGACTTACCTCTTCAGCGAAGGGCTGGAATTCTTCCTTTGTCACTTGTCTGTCAGGGCCTAATGCACAAAAGTAAATGTCATTATATGCTACCATTTAACGGCGTTAAATATTAATGCTATTAGAAGAAAATTATATTATATTCACAACAAGCAAACTCCAAGAACATAAAAGAAAATGAAATAAAATTGCAAAAAAAAGAAATGCCACGAAGTACATCTTCTATTAATGATCTTCTAGTTAATTAGGAAACATTATATAAATATTTTCCTTGATCATATGATAACTGAAAATTAGCTATGGATATTGAAATAAATGTTAATATTGTTACCACATTCTCTAGAGTGGCAGGAGTCTTGCTTAGTAAAGTATCACATAAAACCAGAACGAGACAAAGACCCTCGCCTGTTCCACGAAATGGAGAAACTGACATCAGACATTTTATCATACATGATTATATTTGTGACGTTTTATAAATCCCCATCTATTATTCCATCTCATATTTCAATGGACAATCCGAGTGTGTACAGGAGCCGCTACTGCATGAGCCTCTGGACTTTCCCGGTCCTGGTGTATAGGTCGACATATTCTCTCTCTCGCTCCATATATATATATAGGTATGTGTGTGTGTATTATATGTGTGTACATGAGCGCGTGTGTCTGTGTGTTTGCGCGCATGTTTCCTTTGATACCTATTCCTTATTAGCTATATAGGTCAAACAGGGTTATGGCAGCCGTCTATGCATAACACCTCTGGAAGGTTTTATGGCCCTAGGACCAGGTGGATTTCACATCCTCGATATCAGCATTTCACACCTAAAACTGACTCACCCGGACCCCCCGGTGACTGATGCAGGCCCTGACACTGGGGGAATATTTTGCTAGGCAGCGAATGTGTTAAATGGAAAATATTGCCTTGCCGCCTGATTTCACCGCCTGCATTACTTATTAACAAAGCAATTACTCAATAAATTAATTGAATTATTTAATTTACCTATTTAAAAAAATTGCTATATTATATGTTAATATTATATGTTATTATTATGTTCATATTATAAAAAAATTGCTTCACTCTTATGATACTGGGGTATTATATATATTTTGTCATGGTGATCACAAAACGCAAAATACAAGACCGTGAACATTTAATAAATAACAGACTAAGAAAATCTTACGAAGTACATTTACAATGATCTGCAGTTAATTAGGTAACACTGAACCAATATTTATCGATTAATCGATAGCTGAAACGGATCATGGACACTTTCGCTGGGTAAGCATATTTATAGATGACCTACCAAGCAGCGTGTCCCAGCCCTCGGACACCACTGCGCGGTCAAGGGGGAGAAGTCCGGCCATTTCAAGATCACCCTTGATCTGGTCACGTGACGCAGCACTGAACCCGAATTCGGTCAGGGGACCTTCCATTTCAGACCAGTCAAGCTTGCCATCACCTAAAGGGAAGTCAATAATATTTATGGTGTTGAGTATCTTTCGCTGAGTAAGCCGAAAGAAATGATTAACCAAGAACGAATGTATGTTTGATGTTTAGAGTATATTAATATATGTTTATAAATATATATGTATATATATATTTGTATATATATATATATATATATATATATATATATTTACAACCAATTATTCATAAAAAATAAAAAAAAGTCAATTTACAGTGAATATATTAAATTATAAATTGTTTGTATTTAGAAAACATAGGCGTTTATGACACACATTATTATAATCTGATTTGTGACACTAATGAGCAAAAACTCATTAGTAATTGGATGAATCATATTTCTAAACGATCCCTATAATACCTTTTGCTATCTCGGGAAACATTGAAATACCTTTGTAAGACTATTTTTTGTAAATTACATCGAACTTTTATGTTTATGTAACCACGTTGAGTCATTAACTTAGGTATTAGGAAGCAAGATAGGTAAGGATTATACGAATATGTTTTGGCAGTTATAGAAACCTTTTCGATTACAAAGAAAATATGACCACCTAGTTGAACGGCTTCCATTAAGGACTAGAGAATGTGTAATTATTATCGAAATAATTAGTGCATTATTCCTTAATTTAGGGGATAATTGGATAAAGTGGACCCACTGTTTTATGACTTATGTATTACCCTTAGGAGTACAAAGGAGTACAACTAATCATACCATTGCCATCAGCACCGTCAAAGGCACTAAGAACGGAAGCCTTGGTAACGGTGTCACCGCCATTAGCGAATCTGGAGAACACGGCATCCACGATCTTCTGCTGGCAGGGGCGGAGAGCGAATCTGTAGAGTTTACATGTTAAATCATTAATTTATGTAAAAAAGAATTAGATAGCAAGCAAACCCTTTTATATTTGACAAATAAATGGAACGACCACATGAAACAACGGGGTTCCTGGTTTCGAGAGGCCCGCGCTGACAGAATCCTGTGGACAACTGCAAAGTCTCTCGATGTAAATCCACGTGATTTCTTATTATGGTGCGTGATTTGGGAGATTGCGGGTATCCAATATACCAATATTTCAAACACAAGGGTGTTAAAGGGTGTGATTAATTACTTTTTGGTCCTGCTATGAAAGACTATAGTTGTGAAATAAACTGATGCGTTTTCATCGGTTCAAATATCAAGTCACCAACTCACAAGGCATGCTTGTAAAAGACTTGTGGAAACGCTTCAGAGGATGGTCTCTTGTAAAACCTGCAGCATTTTTCAAGTTTCAGATTAATGTTTTTTAGAAGTACAATATGTATTACCTAAATGTATCGAATGAACTACTGTTTGAAAGAAGAAAATACTACCTGATACCATCGGTACATCCACCATCACTCAGCCCGGCGAGAGTCTGAAGAAATAAATATAAACAATATTAAGCATTCATGTCTGTATTTATTGGAAGAAATACACATAATTTAGTTCTGCATAATATTACATGTTTACTTTATTTTTAAACATCTTTTCCTCTCCTTTTTGCTAGGTGTGAGAAAATTCTATGTTAATATATAGCAGTAGAATGAAAAGTACTCGGATTAATGATACGCATAAAGTACTGAGTTGTCGCAAGTAACAATTAGTTATTATTTATAATTAGGTATCACAGTGCTGAAAGCCTGAAACCTACCTCCTCTGCAAAAGGCTGAAATCTGGCCTTGTCAACGGATCCGTCGGGTCCTGTTAATTGAAGAAACCACAATATATATATATATATATATATATATATATATATATATATATATATATATATATACATATATATATATATAGACATTAATTATTTAAGTCAATGTGTATACATTTTGAACCGTCAATATTCAAATCGAGGTATTTTACAGCGATTATAATATAAGGCTGTTGATAATTTAGTTATGAATAAGTTACTTAACAACTCTAAAGAAAATTCTAATTGGGCACTGACCAACAAGCAGATCCCAGGTCTCTATCACATTGGTGCGTTCAATGGGGAGAAGACCAGCGGCCTCTAGGTCAGCCTTTATCTGGTCACGTGACGCAGCACTGAATCCGAGTTCCGTCAATGGACCTTGGATCTCAGACCAGTCCAGCTTGCCGTCACCTGTAAAATAAATAATTGTAAATGAACGTCCTTTGTTAAACTTTTAATTTTTTTATAAATAAATTAAAAATCTTCTTTGTAGCGAGGTGTGTGTCGTGCTGCGCAGAGACATTGGTTCAACGCAGAGGCCTTTCCCCGATATTTCATGAAATATATTTTCAATGACATTGAACGAAAAAGGTGGGTCGCGTACATCTTGTTTACGCTGGAGGGGGGTGAGATAAATCTGTCACTATTTATAGAACAACCTGCTGGCGATTGTTTGATTATTAGTTAAAATAGGTGTTTGTTTAAAAAGAAATAAGATATGTGTTCAATCTTGCAATTTTCGTTAATTATTCAGTCAACTGGGATTTGTAATATGAGGTTTATGATTTACTTTGAAAAAAAAATGTTTATTACTGTATATCACGACGGAGATATTTTTTCACCCAAAAGGAATAATAGTAGTGTCTGTCCACCCTTCAATGTGTTGACAAACATGGCCCAGATTATTGCAGTAGTGGATTATTAAACACATACTAAGTACTCATTCATCGTAACTTTAAGACGCCATAACTATTACCACCTTTCGCAAAAGAATATTTTTCTTTAATTTATGTTGAAGATTGAATCACATTTTAAAATGTTGACGTGTCCATTATTAATCGACTACTTCATTTTTCAATAATATACAATACATGTTTCCTGAAATTATCATACGTCAAGATTATTACCGGGTTCTTAAAGTTGCACATTGCCCTGCTTTTTTATTTGATTCCTCTCTTCCTTATTGTATTTATTAATGATCTAAGGGTTATTCTTGCTATGAAAAAAATCTTATAATGTGAGGTATGTATGAATTTGTTGATGAACAACCTGTTTGTAAACACGGCACTGTCAACAAACACTTAAAACATGTAAGCTAAGGTAGCAGGTTGCACATATGCAGAGATAGAAAGGTAACTTGTTGCACTACGCTATTTGCAAAGCTCCAACGTTTCTGACATGCCGCTTCATGTCTTTGTTGAATTTGTTTTGATAAAAAATTAATGCGGGCCCAACATATTATAAACACATTGATTTAAACAAATCAAGCTGCCTGTGCGCGGTGATATCCATGTTTTCTGGCCTATTTTTTAAGCCTCCAAAGGATTACCTTAAGTTTATAGAGGTCAGATAGGTGAATAGGTCCCTTTCACATTTAATCATCCATGGCTCCAGGCACACGTATTCCGTGTGTTTCTTATGGATAAGTAAGATGTATCTAAATAATATGATATACGTAAATATCCATACATAACTGTATGTTATCTTAGATTAAACCAAACTGCAAACAATATATTCAATTAAGAAGAATAATTTCAAAACATCGGTAAAATTAATATTATTGGCACAACCAGGATATTCTCTTTGAGCAATCTGGTTGAACGTTTTACTATTGTGTTTGCTTACATGCCGGAATAATTTTTCTGCTATTTTATAGGGACCTGTTTTACAACAAAGAACCTTTAAACCATTCTGGCGTACCGTTGGTGTCACCTGAGTCAAAAGCAGCTAAGATTGATGACTTTGTGATTACGTCAGCACCGCCAGAGAAACGGTTGAATGTAGCGTCGATGATTTTCTGCTGGCAGGGACGGACAGCAAATCTAAAACACATAAACCAAGCTTTATGTTTACTTGTCATAATTTTAAGAACATTATTCAACCTAAACAGGGATAACAATTTTGGAAATATGAGTACATTGAACATCTGTAAATTCTACAGAACGAAGTATATATATTTGTATATAAAAATATCTGTTCCGTCACACTCTTTAATTATATACATTCAATAAATTATGTTTAAAATAAAAATAAAATGACGAAGAAATAATAAATCATCAATTTACTTATTATAGCAATAAACATTTATTAAAAAAACTGATTAATCTATTATAAATCTGAATAAAACAGTTTCAGCAGCAGCTGTGGAGAAAAAAATATCTTTTTTTTTATCTAAATCATCTTCATCAGAATAAAACATTACCTGATTCCTTCGGTACAACCACCATCACTGAGTCCAGCAAGAACCTGTAGATATATACATTATACAATATAACGCTTTCCGTCTGTTGTTTATTCAATTAAATACTCATCATTTCCTCATTTTAAGGTATATATTTACTTAATAGTTTATCTACAATTGAACCTATCTGAAAGACCTCTTGTCTAATGTGACAATATGTGTACAAAGACCTTCATTGGTGAACCGAAAGCATGCATATTTGATATAACTGGCCGTTCTATAAGACCATCTATGAATTAAAATCACTTATGGTCATTCTTTCAGGAGGTCTTATCTCAGTTTTTACTTTGTCTCGTTCTTTACTTTGCGATATGTTTTAGTGTGTGTTTAAAAAACATATAGAAATAGACAGAAGATTCATTACTGAGTTGGATATGTGCTTGGTGAATATGGTGACAATCATGAATAAATATCCTACCATATTACTGTAATACCCTCCAACCGAATGTGCCTATTCAGGTTTGTCCCATATGGATATGTTGTGATGAAATATATTTCAGTATATAATGAAAATATATTGCTTTTCACAGCTTTTAATTCCATTTAATGAAAATAATATTTAACTAGGGATTTATAATGCTGAAACCTACCTCCTCGGCGAACGGCTGGAATCTGGCCTTGTCAACAGATCCGTCGGGTCCTATTTATTAAATGAAACACACATGTAAACATGTAATCTATGTAAATACCTGCTCTGGCGAAAGAAATGTACCTAATATGACGAAAGAGGGCAGTCTATTAGTGACCAATGAAATCTTGAAGCCTTGTTTGCTCAGACAACAGACAATGGGACAAATTATACAATCCATCATACTAGAAATACAGAAACAATCAACCTTTCAACGAAAATATGGACAGTCGATCTAAATCTCCGGACAGTTTTTCATTATCATTATCCAAATATTTGTTTGCTTAATGTTCATGACTGTATTATTCATGATTGATAGTATATTTAAACCTGCAATAAATTGGGCTATTATTAATGTCAATTTGGTGAGGCAATTTTCACATACACTTTCCTAAATCTCTTCAATATGTGATGCTGGAATGATATAATATTGAGAAAAATTATATGACTCATAGAATTGTCTTACATGTTTTTTCCACCAATTGAGAGGAGCGCAATAATCACTTTCTCCCGAAACTTCGTAAAAGTGAGGGTGGCCGCCCATGTACATTTATAATCTGAGAGACAATCTGAATAAACACTGACCAACAAGCAGATCCCAGGTCTCCATTACATTGGTGCGTTCAATGGGGAGAAGACCAGCGGCTTCTAGGTCAGCCTTGATCTGGTCACGTGACGCAGCACTGAATCCGAGTTCCGTCAATGGACCTTGGATCTCAGACCAGTCTAGCTTGCCGTCACCTGTAAAATAAACAGATGCCTGTAAATGATGCATTCGTGCTTATATATGTCCTTTTTTTACCTTTTTTATAAATAAATTCAAACGCTTCCTTGGAGCGAGGTGTGTATCGTGTTGCGCAGAGGCATTGCTTCAACGCAGAGGCCTTTCCCCGGAGCGGGGTTTTTCATGAACTGTATTAACAATGACATTGAACGAATCAGGTGGGCCGCGTACATCTTATCTACACCGCGGGGAGAATTAAATCGGTTTCTATTTATAGAACAACCTGCTGACGACTGCTGGATTATTAGTTAAAATAGGTGTTTGTTAAAAAGGAATAAGAAAGTTGTTCAATCTTGCAATTTTCGCGAGTTATTTACTTCACAGGGATTTGTTGTGCGAGGTTTATGATTTACTTTGAAAAATAAAGTTTATCACTAAATATCACGACGGACTGATATTTTTCGCTCAAAGAGAATAATACTTTTGTCTGACCACCCCTCAATATATTGACAAATATGGCACAGATTATTGCAGAAGTTGTTTGTTAAACACATCCCAATTACTCATTCATCCAAACCTGTAGATGCTATAACCATAACCACCTCTCGCAATAATAATACCTTTTATAGGTAATGTTGAAGATTAATTCAAATTTAAAAGAAAAATTAAAGTGAAGTTATTATTAATCGTTTACACTATTATTCCATAATATACAACACGTTTCCTGAAATGATAAAACGTCAAGATTATGACCGGGTTGTTAAAGTTGCACATTACCCTTCTTTTTTTAAAAAGAATTTATTTGAGTCCCGTCTTCCTTATTGCATTTATTAATGATCTAAGGGTAATTCTGGTTATGAAAATTTCTTATAAGGCCTTCGTGAGAGATGTATGGATTTGTTTATGAACAACCTGTTTGCAAACACAGCAATGTTAACAAACCCCGGAAACGTTACCTAAGATGGTAGGTTACACATATGCAGAGATAGAAAGGTAACTTGTTGGTCTACGCCATTTGCAAAGCTCTGGCTTTTCTGACGTTCCGCTAGATAAGATGTCTTTGTTGAATTTGTTTTGATTATTATTGCGGGCCCCACTTATTATAAACACATCTATTTAAACAAATCATGCTGCCTGTGCGCGGTGATATTCATGTTTTCTGGTCTAATTTTAAAGCCTCCAAGGGATTACCTCAAGTTTATAGAGGTCCGATATGTGATTAGGTCCCTTTATCATTTAACCACCCAAGGCTCCAGGCACATTTTTTTGCGGTTGAAACTTGTCTCGTATTCCGTATGTTCCTTAGGTTAGTAAGATATATCTAAATAGTATGATATATGTATATATGCATACATAACTGTATGTTATCATAGATTAATCCAAACTGCAAACAATCAATTAAGAAGTACATTTTCAAACCATCGGTATCATTAATTTTATTGACACAACAAGGATATTCCTTTTTGATCAATCAGGTTGAACGTTTTACTGTTTTGCTTGCTTACATGCCGGAATAATTTTTCTGCTATTTTATAGGAACTTTTTTAAAGCAAAGAACATTTAAACCATTCTGGCGTACCGTTGGTGTCACCTGAGTCAAAAGCAGCTAAGATTGATGACTTTGTGATTACGTCAGCGCCGCCAGAGAAACGGTTGAATGTAGCGTCGATAATTTTCTGCTGGCAGGGACGGACAGCAAATCTAAAACACATAAACCAAGATTTATGTTTACTTGTCATTATTTTAACTACATTATTTAACCTAAACAGGTATAACAATTTTGGAAATATGAGTACAATGAGTATCTGTAAATTCTACAAAATAGAGTATTTATATTTGTATATAAACATATCTGTCCTGTCATACTCTATAATTATATACATTTAATAATTTATGTTTAAATGAAAAAAAAAATGACGATGAAATTGTAAAACAACAATTAACGTATTAAAGCATTAAACATTTACTCAAAAAACTGATTAATCTATTATAAATCTGATTAAATCAGATACAGCTGCGTCTGCAGAGAAAAAAAACATCTTTTTTTATCTTAATCATCTTCATCAGAATAAAACATTACCTGATTCCATCGGTACAACCACCATCACTGAGTCCGGCAAGAACCTGTAGTAATATACATTATAAACAATATAAAGCTTTTCTTCTGTTGTTTATTCAATTAAATACTCATCATTTCCCCTTTTTTAAGGTATATATTTACTTAATAGTTTATCTAGAATGGAACCTATTTGAAAGACCTGCTGTCTAATATGACAATATGTGTATAAAGACCTACCATTGGTGAACCGAAAGCATGCATATTTGATATAAGTGGCCGTTCTAATAAGACCATCTATGAATTAAGACCACTTTTACTTTGTCTAGTTCTTTACTTGACGATATGTGTTTGTGTTTGTTTATGGAAACATATAAAAATAGACGGAAGATATAGTACTCAGTTGAATATGTGCTTGGTGAATAAGGTGACAATCATGAATAAATATCTTACCATATTTTTGTAATACTCTCCCACTGAATGTGGCTATTCAGGTGTCCTTTATGGATATGTTGTAAAGGAAAGATCTAAATCATTACAGTTTGTAATGAAAATGTATTGGTTTTCACTGCTTATAATTCCTTTTAATAAAAAAATAATTAAATGTAGATTTATAATGCTGAAACCTACCTCCTCGGCGAACGGCTGGAATCTGGCCTTGTCAACAGATCCGTCGGGTCCTGTTTATTAAATGAACTACACTCGTAAACATGTAATGTATGTAAAGCCCTGCTCTGGCGTATGAAATATACCTAATATGACGAAAGAGGGCAGTCGATTAGTGATAATGAAATCTTGAAGCCTTGTTTGCTCAGAAATGGGACAGAGTACAATCCATAATAGTAAAGCTACCGAAGCAATCAACCCTTCTTCGGAAATATGGACTGCAGATCTAAATCTTTGGACGGTTATTCATTCTTGATTATTCGAATATACTTTTACTGAATTTTCATGACAGTATTATTCATGACTGATGATTGATTTAAACCTACAATAAATTGGGCTATTTTATTGACAACTTGGTGAGGCAATTTACACATGCAATATCCTTTATCTCTTTAATGTGTGATGCTGGAATGAAATAATATTGAGATAAACTATATAATGACCCAGAGAATTATCTGACAGGATTTTTACCCACTAATTGGGAGGAGCGCAATAATCACATTATCCCCAAACCTTGAAAAAAAGAGGGTGGCAACCCATGTACATTTATAATCTGCGAGACAATCTGAATAAACACTGACCAACAAGCAGATCCCAGGTCTCAATCACATTGGTGCGTTCAATGGGGAGAAGGCCAGCGGCCTCTAGGTCAGCCTTGATCTGGACACGTGACGCAGCACTGAATCCGAGTTCCGTCAATGGACCTTCGATCTCAGACCAGTCCAACTTGCCGTCACCTGTAAAATAAATAGATGCCTGTAAATGATGCATTCGTGCTTATAAATGTCCTTTTTTCACTTTTTCATTTTTATAAATAAATTAAAACGCTTCCTTGGAGCGAGGTGTGTCTCGTGTTGCGCAGAGACATTGCTTCAACGTAAAGGCCTTTCCCCGAGCGTGTTTTTTCATGAACAGTATTAACAATCACATTGAACAAATCAGGTTGGCCGCGTTCAGCTTGTCTACACCGCGGGGAGAATTAAATCGTTTTCTATTTATAGAACAACCTGCTGACGACTGCTGGATTATAGGTAAAATAGGTGTTATTTTAAAAGGAATAAGAAAGTTGTTCCATCTTGCAATGTTCGCGAGTTATACACTTCTTTGGGATTTGTTGTATGAGGTTTATGATTTACATTGGAAAATAAAGTTTATCACTATATATCACGACGGACTGATATTTTTCGCTCAAAGGGAATAATACTTTTGTCTGACCACCCTCCAATATATTGACAAATATGGCACAGATTATTGCAGAAGAGGTTTGTTAAACACATCCCAATTACTCATTCATTCAAACTTGTAGATGCCATAACAATAACCACCTCTCGCAATAATAAAAATACTTTATTAAATTAATTTTGAAAATTGATTCACATTTAAATGTTAATGGGGAGTCATTATCAATCTATTACTTTTAAGTTGATGTTGAACATTAATTCACATTTTAAAAATTAACGTTAAGTTATTATTAATCGATTACACTATTATTCCATAATATACAAGACGTTTCCTGAAATTGTCAAACGACAAGATTATGACAGGGTTATTTAAGTTGCACTTTGCCCTACTTTTTTTAGAAAGAATTAATTTGATTCCCGTCTTCCTTATTGTATTTATTAATGATCTAAGGGTAATTCTGGCTATGAAAAATTCTTTTAAGGCCTTCGTGAGAGATGTATGAATTTGTTTATGAACAACCTGTTTCCAAACACAGCAATATTAACAAACGCGTGAAACATGTTACCTAAGATGGTAGGTTGCACATATACAGAGATAGAAAGGTAACTTGTTGCACTACGCCATTTGCAAAGCTCTGGCTTTACTGACGTGCCGCTAGATGTCTTTGTTGAATTTATTTTGATTATTATTGCGGGCCCAAAATATCATAAACACATTGATTTACACAAATCAAGCTGCCTGTGCGCGGTGATATCCATGTTTTCTGGTCTAATTTTAAAGCCTCATAAGGATTACTTTAACTTTAAGTCAGATACGTGATTAGCACCCTTTATCATTTAACCATCCAAGGCTCCAGGCACATTTTTTTGCGGTTAAAAAATTGTCTCGTCTTCCGTGTGTTTCTTAGATTAGTACGATATCTCTAAATAATATGATATATGTATATATGCATATATAACTGTATGTTATCATAGATTACACCAAACTGCAAACAATTTAATTAACTAAGAAATACAATTTCAAACCATCGGTATAATTAATTTTATTGAAACAACAAGGATATTCTCTTTGAGCAACCAGCTTGAACGTTTTACTGTTTTGTTTGCTTAAATGCCGAAATAATTTTTCTGCTATTTGATAGGGACCTTTTTTTAAACAAAGAACGTTTAAACCATTCTGGCGTACCGTTGGTGTCACCTGAGTCAAACGCAGCTAAGATAGATGACTTGGTGATTACGTCAGCGCCGCCAGAGAAACGGTTGAAGGTAGCGTCGATGATTTTCTGCTGGCAAGGACGGACGGCAAATCTAAAACACGAAAACCAACCTTTATGTTTACTTGTCATTACCTAACTACATTATTTAACCTAAACAGGCATAACAATTTTGGAAATATGAGTACAATGAATATCTGTAAATTCTAAAAAATGGAGTATTTATATTTGTATATAAAATATCTGTTCTGTCATACTATTTTATTATATACATTTAATGGTTTATGTTTAAAATGAAAAAAAAATATTGAAGAAGAAATTATAATACAACAATTAACTTATTATAGATACTAACATTTACTCAATAAACTGATTAATCTATTATAAATCTGAATGAATCAGATACAGCAGCAGCTGTGGAGAAGAAAACATTTTTTTTTTATCTAAATCATCTTCATCAGAATAAAACATTACCTGATTCCATCGGTACAACCACCATCACCGAGTCCGGCAAGAACCTGTAGTAATATACATTATAAACAATATAACGCTTTTCTTCTCTGGTTTATTGAATTATATACTCATCATTTCCTCATGTTATCACATAGATTTTCTTAATAGTCAAACTACAGAGGAACCTATTTGAAAGACCTCCTGTCTGATTTGACAATATGTGTATAAAGACCTACCATTGGTGAATAGACAGAACGCATATTTGATATAACTGGCCGTTTTAATAAGACCACCTCTGAATTGAGACAATGTTTGGCAAGTCCCTCATATGGTCTTTAATCAGGTTTCACTTGGTCACATTCCTTACTTGGTGATATATGTTTAGTCTTTGTTTATGAACACATAGAGAAATAGGGAGACGATATAGTACTGAGTGGGATATGTGCTCAGTAAATTAAGTGACAGTCATGAATAAACATCTTACCACATTATGACCCGAACACTCTCAAACTGTATGAGGCTATTACGGTTGTCCAATATGGATATGTTGTGATGAATTATATATCAGAATGTAATGAAAATATAATTGTTTTCACAGCTTTCAATCCCTTTTAATGAAAATAATATTTAACTATAGTTTTATAATGCTGAAACCTACCTCCTCGGCGAACGGCTGGAATCTGGCCTTGTCAACAGATCCGTCGGGTCCTGTTTATTAAATGACACACATGTAAACATGTAATGTATGTAAATACCTGCTCTGGCGTATGAAATGTACCTAATGTGACGAATGAGGGCAGTCGATTAGTGATAATGAAATCTTGAGGCCTTGTTTGCTCAGACAACAGGCAATGGGACAGATTATACAATCCATCATAGTAGAACTACTGAAGCAATCAACCCTTCAATGAAAATATGGACAGCCGATCTAAATCATCGGACAGTTATTCATTTTTCATTATCCAAATATATTTTTGCTTAATGTTCATGACTGTTTTATTCACGATTGATAATAAATTTAATCCTACAATAAATTGGGCAATTATAAATGACAATTTTTTTAAGGCAATTTACACACGCAGTACGCTTAATCTCTTCAATATGTGATGCATGAATGAATTAATATTGGGAAAAATACATAATGACCCAAAGAATTATCTGACAGGATTTTTATCCACTAATTGACCGGAGCACAATAATCACTCTATCCCCAAACCTTGAAAAGTAAGGGTGGCAGCCCATGTACATTTATAATCTGAGAGACAATCTGAATAAACACTGACCAACAAGCAGATCCCAGGTCTCAATCACATTGGTGCGTTCAATGGGGAGAAGACCAGAGGCCTCTAGGTCAGCCTTGATCTGGACACGTGACGCAGCACTGAATCCGAGTTCCGTCAATGGACCTTCGATCTCAGACCAGTCTAACTTGCCGTCACCTGTAAAATGAGTAGATGCCTGTAAATAACGCATTGGTGCTTATGAATGTCCTTTGTTTAACTTTTATTTTTTTTTTATAAATTAAATATCTTCCTTGAAGCGAGGTGCATGTCGTGTAGCGCAGAGACATTGCTTCAGCGCCCAGATCTTTCCCCGGAGCGGGGTTTTTCATGAAGTATTAACAATGATATTGAACGAATCAGGTGGCTCGCGTACATCTTGTCTACGCAGCAGGGAGAAATAAATCGGTCACGGTATATAGAACAACCTGCTCGCGATGGGACACTTTTTTTATATTCTTACCATTCATATAAAAGCTTGTAAACCTGGTGAGTTTCCGGCGAATGTATTCATTTTAAGATGGCATGTGATCAGTCTTTTATTTCTATAAAAGTTTTCCGTTTGAACCGATTTTATTGGCCATTATGATTTCGACTGCATCATATGCGAGTCAGGAGGCCCGATGAAGCAAGGTCTATGACCAACCGAACCAGATACCTTACTTCCATGTTGACTGGCGTACATTTTGGATTATTAGGTAAAATAGGTGTTTATTTAAAAAGATATAAGATAGTTATTGATTTATATTGTTGATAGGGATTTGTAATATGAGGTTTATGATTAACTTTGAAAAAAAGGTTAATTATTAACTTTACTATTAACGGACTGATACTTTTCGCCCGAAAGGAAAAATATTGTTGTCTGACCACCCTTCGACGTATTGACAAATAGGCACAGATTATGGTAGTAGTGGTTAATTAGATATTTTTCGATTACCCAGGCAAAAAAAAATGTTTGTAACTATGTTTGTTAATATTACTTTTTAATTGGTCAGCTATATTACAGGTATCCTTTAAACAAAAAAAACATGGAAGACATTATGGCGTACCGTTGGTGTCACCTGAGTCAAAAGCAGCCAAGATGGATGACTTGGTGATGACGTCAGCGCCGCCAGAGAAACGGTTGAAGGTGGCGTCGATAATTTTCTGTTGGCAGGGACGGACGGCAAATCTAAATCATATAAATAATTTATCATAATTAAAGTGGACAACAAGTTTTTTACGACAGTAAACGAAATTGTAAATAGGTCGCACACCACAACATACTGCATGTGGCGCGACTCTGCCCCCTTTGAAACCTTGGTATAAAATGTATTTGAAAAAAAACACATACATATTGAAGTATATGGCAATAACCGTCCGACATTCAAAAATACTTTTAACTTATTTTGCTTTAGAGTCTTTGTTACGATAACTGTCATTCAATCTAATTTCACAAACATTTAATTGTGGAGGAAGATAAAGATATGTCACCTGAGGGAGTCGACGCAGCCGCCATCGTTCAAAATAGCAAGCACCTGAAATAAAAGACGACAGATTTATTAGGTGAGCTTTGATGACAGGTCAGATGGTAGAGTTTATAGTTTGTCTTACTTATCAGGTTCATATTTAATGATTAAGAGGAATTCACAATGATTAAACTAATTGTGGTAAAAGTATAAAATAATGAACAATTAAAGTACAGTTATGCCAAATTTGAATTAGAAAGACATTTCCTTGTAATTTATCTCTCCTGAATCTGTTAATACATGTATCTCTTCGAATTTCTAAACACGTGGTTTAATAAGTTGTTTTCCTTCTGGGATTATCCATGCACATGGATTTACGACATTATAATGATAAAATTCAATGGTTCATTTAGGGACCATACTTCATATTTAAGCTGTAAAAGAGTAAAAGGTAAATTAGGCCCTTCCCATCTTTGTTAGTATTTTTCCCTATTTACGTTAATGCCAAAGATAATATACACAAATCGAACGGAAAAGAAATTCGCATATAGCCGCAACAGTAGTGTATTACAGAAAGTATACGATTGTAAATTATTCAGTAATATCTTTTGCGAAAACACATATATTATATCTCACTTACATCAACAGCATAGGCCTGAAATTCATCCCTTGTTACCTTCCTGTCAGGGCCTGCAGCGAAATGTTAAAATAAAATTTAAGTATTTGTTTCATTTTAGTAGATGTTTCGATGTCATATAATGGTAAGGAAGACATATTCTATAACAAGGACAGGTTGCATTATGTCTAAGTAACCGAAACATTTCTTGGTCATTTTCACCAAGGCTTTCAGGAACACGGGCGTATGCGTCTGTGATGCTCGAAATCTGACTAGGATGCTCGGTTCTGAGGATCAGAACCGAACCCTTAATTCTTGTTGTTGGATCGAGAGGATTAAAGTTGGCGTTTGGAGCAGTATCTGGACAAAATCAATACATTGTACCTTAAAAACCGCCAATATCGTAACACTGAGCACACCTTACATTTACTTAATACCAGTTATCATATAATGACCCATTATGTGATCATATATAAATACGAAAATGACGTACAGTACCAAAAAAAAATCAATTTAGACAAATTTGTCACAAATCACTTACCTTATTACTTCAGAATTCCTATTTGAATGTTCAGCAGTCGCCAGCAGTGAAGAAGCGAGATCACGAACATGCTTATAACGTTTTATGCTAGAGAGGTCTGGTTTTTTGCATCTTGTGGTATTTTATAAGCTCTATACCTGATCTCAAATGGTATCGTTTACAGCTATCTGCGTGACAGATTATACGTCACGATTACATCTTTTTTTTTTATTTCATTTTCTATTATATGTATTATAACATATGTATTTAGGTTTTACACAGCTCTGTGTATCTTGACTCTGTAAGCTGCTGGCCTTGTTACTTACCCAGCAAAAGATCCCAGCCCTCGGACACCAGGCTACGGCTGAGAGGCAGGGCGCCAGCCAACTCAAGATCAGACTTGATCTGATCACGTGATGCGGCACTAAATCCTACTTCCGTTAGAGGACCCTCCATCTCGGACCAGTCGAGCTGACCATCGTCTACAGTGAAAAATAATGACGTTCAGTTTATCTCAGGTGATCAAGGGGTTCTTATTGTTGATCTTATTGAAATATATACCCTGATTTACCTAATTATGACTAATATATATTTAAATACTTCATAATTTTTGAATGCTCAAAACCTTGTCATGGATATAAAAGTGCGTGGTCAAGGAATCAATATATACAGTGTAACGTTACTCCACAAAGGGTCATCCTATGGATGGGTTAAACGGTCAACTTAGTAAAGGTGTCCTCTAAGTGGAGGCTACGGTCGCTATATAAATAATCCAGAGAAGCCAAGGTTACCTATTATTTTGAGGTGGTCGCTTTATGGAAATACCCACACACTGTATATATCATATATAGAAACACAGAATACATGTATATATCTCAGTGGGCAAATTTATCTTTTCCTGTTAAATGTATCTATACGATTCATAATAATCAATACATAATTTGACAAATTATTTCTAGCATGGGACCATAAAATACAGCATTTATTGTCATTTCTCTGATAAGATATGATTATATACCCATTGTCCACCGCACTCCGTAGAACATCTCAGCCAAATATCTTTTCATAAATCAACTACAATTTCCTGACACCAAAATAAAATATGTAACGCCAACACGTTTCAAACATAAGTTTTTTTTCACAGGGAAAACGTTAATTGTAAACATTTTATCGATAACTTATTATTTACATTTAATTAATAGAATTAGATAATGGGTGGAAAGCTAGTTTCTTATAAACACACCATGAGCACTACACTGAGAAAAAAAAACAGAATTGCCAACGGATCCATGAAAAGACCATAATTAAAAACAAATTCAAGAAGTTATGCAGTTACAAAGAGCTTATAAGTGAACCGAGGTGTGATAACCCAAACGTACTATTTATATCAGCGGCGTCAAAGGCGGCGAGGACGGAAGACTTGGAGATGGTTCCATCACTGGCGTCAGACAGTCTGCCGAAGACGGCGTCAACAATGGCTTGCTGGCAGGGACGGAGAGCCTGGGACGCCCTGTAAGGTATATGACGTCATATATAATAATATGTAAATTGGCTTTTATTCATGAGGCTTTCAAATTCGCTTTATTCGCGAAAGAAAATTTATCTCGAAAATTAGTTCTTCGTGAATAAGACGCCTCATTTACACAGGTGAACGGTCATTTTTTATCATAGTATCATTGTTACGTATGTTATCCACGCAATCAGGCCTGGAGGTTTAAAGTCGAAAGACTGATATAAGAATAAACAAAACATATATTTTATGTCCCATGTAAATCAAAGATGGACATAAATCTGATCCTTTATATCAACTTTCTAAAAAAAAGAATTTTTTCTCGTTTTCGTATGATGGGTTTAACTGATATGATTTGTCAATGTGATAATGGATAAACTTTATGTAGGTTAATGCATGGTACGATCGCGAAAGTGGAATCGAAAAAATGAAAATGTGAAATAGTCTCGCGAATATGAAGCCAACTACTGTATCCGATGTAAGGTCGTATGATATTACAAGTACAGACACAAAGAACATTAAAGCTAAGGTGTAAGCAATATATTGTATGGTGTTTAAATACCTGCTATCATAATCAAAAAAGAAAAACACTGAATAAATGAATAAATCTACAGAATACAAAATGTTTTAATTTTGAAGCAGATATTTATTGTAAATTAAAAATTAAATGTGCCGAACAGCAAGAATCTTTATCTCTATATATACTCTGTTCAGATGAGGGTGGCAATTGAAATATTTCAATCGTTTTTTTTTTGGTATAATGAAATCGTGGGGAAGAGAGTAAATGACTGTGAAAACATTCATTACACGAAAGTACACTTTCGTTTTACAGCCTCCTGGATTTTTCTCTTTTAATCATCAGCTCAACTTAGAAGGTTTATAAAGCTAGTAATCAAATCGAAGCTGTTAATATACTTCATTATATGAACGGCAACTAAATGAAAGAGGATCAGGTTATCCAGTATATTTCTTGATCATGATAAATTATTTGCAATATTCAGGACATACCTTGTAAAGCGTGCAGGATATCATCCTGAACTTTCTTATTCGTCTGAAAGGTTCTCTCATTTTATGAGAATTGTGCTTCATACTTAATACAATTTCGGTGGCTGGTTCAAATAGCAATATTCTTTTATATTATTTCTAAACTGTTACTTGATTTAAAAATATTTTAGATGACACATTAATTACAATTTTTCTATCGACATTTCCAGAAGATATTTTTTTCTGTAAAATGGACACGTATATATATATATATATATATATATATATATATATATATATATATATATATATATATATATATATATATATTACATATAGTATACTTACACGAGGGCGAAGAACGAAAACGCCAAAATGATCTTCATGTCTTTTTTGGTTATTAAACCTACAAAAAGAACAAATATATAATAACGCGTCTTTCTCAATTGTGCTGCGAATAAGAAATATTTGTATATTATAGTAAATAGGGAATTTTAATTTCATTTATATATTAGTCACATATTACATATTAAACTTTGTTAAGATGGTTTCAGTATACATGTATTTTATTTTGTTGTAAAAAAAAGGTAACTTCAAAAGTGAAGGTTGCTTATAAGTTTTACGAAAGTTATGTAAGTAGTCACGGTTTTAGGTATAGAAAAAGACGGTCTATATAACATATCTTCCTAAGGTAAAATTCCTCATAAGATGAGCAGTACTTACCGAATCCTCTGGCCTAGTGGACATTGGGACGTGATCATCTAACGCTTATATATGGCCAGGTCTCAGACCATCTCACCTGACAAAGGTCAGATGTCAGATAAAGTGTGGGAAACAGCAGATGAATTATCGAAATTTTCTTTCGATTTAAACTGGACATGGTACAGAACTGGTAGATATTCCGGTGTAAAGAGTTCAGGTTCTACAATATAAGTTTACCCCTCTCGCTGGTAATCTGTATTCGATTTCAATTACCCAAAGGGGTAGTTTGATTTCAGGGTACGCCCTTGCGGTTAAGATTTCATTTCTCGCTGATTCAGCTAAACGAAAAAGTTCATGCTTTTAACTCATGATTTGTCAATTGAATAAAACATGAACGATACAATTTTTAAACAAGATTCAATATAAGTAATATTGAACTATATTACAATATATAAATTAATTAAATATTTCATTATAATGGTACGTACTCGAATACCGCACCAAAGGTCATGATACATAACATGCAAACATAAGATATACAAAGATTAAATATAAATTGACAAATCCAGCATAAAAAATACAATTATCATAAGTTAAAAAAAAACAAGATACAACTTATCGAGAGGGTAATCGTAGGGAAAAAGAAAAGGGAAAAAAATTGATTTCAAAGTACCCGGGGATAACCTGGAACGGGGGTAATCATAAAACATTACACCAGGGTCACTTCTGCTTACGTGCAAGCGTTTGACCTTGAACTTATCAGTGCAAAGATACTACCACGTATGAGCATATCTGTATACGCCACGGACATTCCTGTTAGTGATACATTGAGTAATACAGAGACAAGACTGAGTTTAAATAGTTCACACCTGGTCTTCTTGGTAATCCTGTCTCGCGTTCTTGCATCAGCTATTCCACAGATGATAATATCATACTTGTATATAATTTCTTTGCATTCCGTTTTAGAGGCTAAATACTTGGGTGAGGACGGGAAAGCACACTCTGTCAAAATTATTACAAAATACAAATTTCTCATCCTGTGGTGTATAAGGCGTAAATAAAGGAATTTAAAATCAATAAAGTTTATTTTGCTGTTCACTTTTGATGGAATGATTTTCCGTCTTTGACGATTCTTACTTGTGCTGGGTATCTCCTATAAAATTTCTTATTGGAGAATAATAACATAATTATTTTGAATAATTCCTTATCAGGTTGAATATGGTGAAACAATGCAGATCCGCTTATTTCAAACACGAATATGCTGTAATACACAACGTCACAAATGTACTATGTAAAGTACTTGATGTTGGCAGTACCCAAGGAAACATTTGAATCCAAATATTTCTTTAGGCCTAACATTACCAATAGCTCACAAATAAGAGAATCCTTGACTCTGGTGAAGCACAGAGAGGTACAGTCGGTATGTACAATGACAGCCGTGTGCCACATCGCAACGCGGCCGTTTTAAACAATGGTACTGTTAACTTTAAACTTGATCGTCCAACAGTTAGTAAATAAAATATGAGGAGTGAATTTTAATGCATGATGTATTATTATGACCACCTCCAGTACTTCTTTCTGTTTTTTGTATAGAAACAAATCTCGCATAAAAGTTAATAAACGAGCAGACATACAAATTTCATAAGACGGAACTTTGATCTATTGTATATATCTGGCCTACTTGTTCCTACTGAACGTCTAAAGACACGGTGTCGGCTATCACTTTAGGCCTGTCACAAATCTCATTGAAATCCATAAATTTTAACAGAAACATTATTCTTACTAAAAAATGTTTTAGCCACGTTAAAAAAATATGAAAAAATATCGATTTTGAAAACTGTATCGCGAAAAGCAATATGCAAATTGCCGTGTCGCAAATATCAAATATATCGATGATATCACCCACCCCAAAATATTCTACTGAAATAGTACAAAGGGGCTTGGTTTATGGTTTATATGGTTTATTAACAAACAAATACCAACAAACATTAGTTGATATCTATGTAAAAATACCAATATTTGAAACCTTTTCAATATCGCAGGGATTTTCTGGTGAAATCAGACACCAGCCAGAGCTTTTTTTCAGATACGACAGAAACTAGTTTATATTTAGGTTTTTCAACTTTATAATTCATATCTCTCTTTTGTCCACTGCCCCGAACAATCAATGTCAGTTGTCGCAGACAGATGTCGCTATTCAAAGTATAGATCAAAACCTTGTAGAAACCTTGAAACATGTGTCTCGCTCTTTCAAGGGTCGCCCAGTGTTTGATGCTGAAACTTTCTGCAAGCCTATGATATCTGAAAGAGATAATTACTATTTTAAAATTTCTCCTTTAATAACAAACCATTCATTATCTAATCAAAACCAAGTCCCAGGGCAACGGCGTGATGTTGTTACACCACAGTGACATAGGATGTGATCTGCAACCACTCTGCTTTAAAATGCACCAATTTTGCCTAATTCCCATGCATTATAATTATTTAATAATGATATCAAGCGGAGGTAATTATCCCTGGGTCTGTTCACTAGTAATTAGATTACACGGTTAACCCTGGCCTGCATTTATTAATATCAATTAACAAAAAAACAGACGACCAGAGGCGAGCGCGAGCCGGAATTCAGACAAACAGTAATATTAACGTCAAGGTCAGTCAGTGCATTGTGACGAAAAATGAGGTACAGTTTATGTGGCTGTGATTGTTTTTGACAAAGATGTAAAGAAAAAACTGTTTTGAAGTTTTATTGTCCTATTTTAACCCAAATAAAAACTTGCTCTTCAAGAAATCATTGGCACCTAGGCACTCAACCCTTGTGGTTGTGTGTGTTTACTGCTCTGTAATTTTTGACAATAAGTGGAGGAAGTATTTTACCCAGTGGTGCAGAAATTTGTCAGACACATCTAGAGGGCTTGTTTGATGCATTGATGTTAGTTTTCTGCCTGCTGCCCAAAGGAATTGGTGAAATTTGTGAGGTTTTATTGATCATTTTGAGGAAAACTCAGCTGTTCGTGCTTGACTAGTCACCAGGTATTGGTGCATGGACACAGGTCAGTGGTCAAATGTTTCCCCGGGATTAAATAGCCTGGACGTTGGAAAATCCCTACAGATAAATGACCACCAGTCGTACCCAGTGACCTATAGTTCTGTTTGTAAACACTGTCATGAATTCCTTGAGGAATTTGTTGCACATGGCAAGAACTGCAGTGGCTGGTTCTGTTTGTCCTAAACATCGACCAGTACAGAACTTGGTGAAACAATGCAGAAATCGGTATGTTTATAACAGGGACCAACTACTTGGAATCTCTGGTTGTCCCATTCAACGATCTGTTCGTAAGACTTTATTTTCATTGAAACTCTGGAGTAAATCTGTCAAATACAATCCTAAATTTACTCTCAACAGCGGCGTGAATAAGAACAATCTTATCTATATCAGACGATCTGTCATACCACAGAATCTAAGTGAAATTAATTCAGAGACTTTGAAACTCTGTCAATGGAATGCACGTTCAATCCGAAACAAGACCCATATATTTGCGGACCATATTCTTGAGAAGGACTATGATATCGCAGCCTTGACTGAGACATGGTTGGGTGCAAATGACCAGGTTGTTGTAAAAGAGCTGACTTCACCTGGATATAAGCTTGTGAGTATTCCAAGGAAAAAATCAAGTGGCGGAGGTGTTCGTCTTTTGCATAAAGCTGAGTTAGAAATAAAACTAAAAGAACATGATACCAAGGCATCTTTTGAGATGATAAATGCTGCTATCAAGTGTGAACGTAGTTGGATAAAATTGATAGTCATATACAGACCGCCACCATCCAAAGCAAATAAATCAAGTAATGCACAGTTCCTATCAGAATTCTCAGACTGTTTGGAGGAATGGACACTCTCTCAGTCGCCTATTCTGATCGTTGGAGATTTTAATTACCACATCAATAATAAGGCAGACGGAAGTGCTGACCGCTTCAGTGGAATGCTATCTTCGATGGGATTTCACCAACATGTTCGAGATGCGACGCATAAGCATGGTAATGTTCTGGACTTGATAATTACTCGGTCCTATGAGGACCTTGTCTCAGACATTAAAGTCACATCTTTAGGCGTTTCAGACCATAATTTGGTGTCCTGCAGTCTGGATATACCAAAACCAAGCGTTCAAAGCAAAACAATGAAATTTCGGAAGCTAAAATCAATTGATCTTGAAGCTCTGTCCAGGGATATTTCTGATAGATATAAAATATGTGAAACAAAGGGTTTGGAGTTTAATGTCACTCAGTATAATTGTGTTGTGAAATCTGTACTGGATGACCATGCTCCGCTTCTGACTAAAGACATATTAATACGTGGAAATACACCGTGGTATGTGCTCTTTTTTCAATAAAGAATAACGTTCTTGGCAAACGTTCACAATCAGAGATGCCAAGTTCCTCAGTGACAGCCGAGGCTTTTAGCCATTTCTTCACAAATAAAGTTGCTTCAATTCGCAATAAGTTGCTAGAACAGCGCTGTGCTTTCCCTGTAGAAATGGCTAAGGCCACTACTGCAGATTGCTGTCAAGGTTTAAACCCCAGGCAATCCTAGAGGTACCTTGCCCCCAGGTTCTTCCATCATCAAATAATCAAATACAGCACGTGGATGCACAGTTCCATGCAAACAGAAACAAGTCAGCAAATATTTATATTATATTTATTAACAAAAATACACTTATTTAGTATCTTAACGGTGCATAAAATCAGTGGCTCTGGCTTGGTGGCAACACGTCAAGGCATATGAATGAAAAGGGTCCTGAATGTGTCACGATTCCAGTTAAATCTGCAAAGATCAGAGAGAAGAGACTTGAGACTTTATATGAGACTTCTTTAAAAATCTGAGCTACCTTAAGAGTTACTCCTTTTATGCTTCTAACACTGTATACCAGTACAGATACGAATTAGATGTAGATAATATTGCTTAAAAAAAATATACACATTATCTAGTCAGTTTACAGGTTGAAAGAGTAACAATGGTAATACAAAGATACAAAGATAATACTGGTCTTCCTAGCTTTTACTTTATTACTGTATATATGGGCTACAATAAAGAAGGAGGTATGGAAACTTTTCAAGAAACAAATGTGGGACTCACCATAAATGCTGTATCGGTTATGCTGTACACATAGGCCTGGCACTGGCAGTCAGCCCTGAGGTCCTTTTGGTCCCTAGTACTTGGCCCACAGAATACCACACAGACGGCTCCTGAGTAGGTGTTTCCATTCTTGTAGTGGTTCTCACCAAACAGTTATGCCCATGTGCTCTCCTTAGGCTTGATAAACCCAGTAAGAGTTGGCCTTATTGAAAGTTCAAGTGTCCAGGTTCTGTTCCACTCTGTAAAACACATCTCTAGACCCCAAATTATGTACAGTTCATGGTGGGTGTACAGAGCACATCCTCATGCTACGAGGGTCTCATGCCAACTGCCGTTCCTCTCCCCGAGAGCCAACTTGGCCCCAGCATGAATTCCCCAAAAAGCCCCAGAACCAGTTTGTGAAATTATTGTAACCCTATCCTTGTTCAAGTCTTTTATTAAAGAAACACCACAGAGTTGCTATGCTTCAGTGATCACTGTGCATCACTGAAAGAAACCCTACTCAAGTGGGGACTATAGGAAAGCACAGGTTTGTTCTAATTGACTGGGGGGGGGGGGGGGTTGTTTCTACCAGTATATGGGTGAACCCATGGGGGGGGGGGGGAATTTACAGTTTGGAGGGTGGCAATAATAATAATATTGACTTTATTATACTTAACGTGTCATAGGGGCAATTCTGTGACATCACTCCCCCCTAAAAGAAAAAAATGCTTGCATTTTCTCATAGTGTTATCGATTCCTCAGTTACGTGAAGACTCCTTATTCCGAATATCATGCCACATTCAGATTATAACATATTTCAAGACTGGTAATTTCGTATATTTCAATTATTACCACTAAGCCACCTTTTAAGTATATGTGCATTTTACAATGTATACACTATGTAAATCGACAATGATGCATTAACTAAACCAATTGGACCCTGCTCAAGAAATCTGGTCCATGGTTATCCTTCCCGGGAACTGCTTCCACCTTAAACTGATACTCTTGCAGTATCATGGCCCATCTCATAATCCGTTTGTTAAGTGTTTTGGACTGGTTTATGTATAATAGGGGCTTATGATCGGTCTGAATCACAAAAGGTCTGCCAAACAAATACACATCAAACTTTCCTGTGGCCCACACGATGGCTAGAGCCTCCCTTTCGATCACAGAGTAATTCTGTTCTGCATCGGAAAGTTTACGACTTCCATAAGCCACTGGGAAAAGAAGACCATTAGCCTTCTGCATAAGGATGCATCCCAATCCTTTGTCGGAAGCATCGGTTCTCAAAACAAACTGTTTCGAGAAATCAGGTAATTGCAGGATTGGAGGTTTCACCAGCATGGACTTGAGAGTCAGAAAAGACTTTTCCTGAGCATCATCCCACTGGATTTTATTACTCTGGCCTCTACGAGTCAGATCTGTTAGGGGCACTGCCACCTCTGCATAATTGGGAATGAATTTCCGGTAATACCCGGAGAGTCCTAGAAATGATCTCACCTCCTTTTTAGTAGTAGGTCGTTCTGTACTATGGATCTTACTCAAGAGCTGGGGATCCGTTGCTAGTCGACCTTTGCCAACCATGTGTCCTAGAAATTCCAAATCTGAGAATCCAAAGAAACATTTTTCAGGTTTTACGGCCAAGTTTGCCTGCTTGAGTATCCTAATAACAGTCTCTAGAAGACTCATGTGTTCTGACCATGAAACAGAATGACACAGGACATCATCTATGTAACAACAGACGCCCCTGACATTGGAAAATAGCTTCCTCATCATTCTGGTGAATACAGCACCAGCCACCACCAGACCAAATGGCATCAACCGAAACTGATACTGACCTTCAGGCGTAACGAAAGCAGTCAGGTGCTTCGATTGAGGGGCCATAGGAATCTGCCAGTACCCTTTGGTGAGGTCTAGTTTACAGAAATATCGGCTTTTGTGGAGCTCAGCAAATAAGTCATCAGGATTAGGCATAGGCTCAGGGTCAAAAAGTATGAACCGGTTTAGTTTGCGGAAATCAACACAAAAACGCACCGACGAATCTTTTTTTCTTACCATTACTACTGGCGAACTGTAATTTGAGCTTGACCTTTCTATGACACCTAACGAAAGCATATCACGTATTTCCTCCCTCATTGTATCCCTCAAAGCATGGGGTACAGGATAAGGTTTGGATCTGACAGGCTGGTCTGTGATGAGTTGCAACTCACATTCTATAATGTGTGTTTGCTTTGGGACATCAGAAAAATGGTTCTCAAACTTATTTAAAAGGGCTCTAAGCTCAGCGGATTGTTCTGAAGAAAGATCCTTACTGATATGAACATCGGATGGTCCTTGTTTGCGGGTTACGCTTGGTAATGGAACAATGCTCTTTCCATCATCAATGCCTACCTTTTGTTGCATTTCCATAGGACTGCGCAGGATAGGCTCTTTGATCTCACAGGTAGAGCAAGACAGATCAAACAGACAGCCTGCAGTCACTTCGGAGTTGTCTCTGGATATATACTCCTTTAGCATATGTGATGTGGAAGGATTTAATCTTACCGTTAACCTTTATCTTGTAGTCACAATCATTGAACCGGTGTAGTACTTCAAATGGGCCCTTCCACTGAAGCAACAACTTATTTCTGTCTGTGGGGAGCAAGACCAAAACTTTGTCACCTACCTGCAAATGTCGAGGCTTGGCCCTCCTATTATAGTATACTCTGTATCTTTCCGCTGACTGACTTTGCATCTGTTGAGCCAAATCACAGGTGTCCTTCAGCTTCTGCTTAAGATCTAGAACATATTGATATGTGGTTTTAACCTCTGATTCAGTACCTTCTTTCGTCAGTAACTCCTTCAGTACCATCATCGGACCTCTCACATGCCTGCCATAAAGTAAATCGAATGGTGAAAAGCCACCAAGAGAATCATGCGGGGACTCACGGTAAGCAAACAGGACTGGTGCCAGATACCGGTCCCAGTCCCGTGGCTTTTCTGCACACATATCCTTCAGCATTTTCTTCAACGTATCGTTGAATTTTTCAACCATACCATTACACCTGGGATTGTAAGGGGTTGTAGTAAGTTGCTTGATACTAAGCAGACGACTTACCTCTCTCATTACTGATGATGTGAACTGACTACCCATATCTGTAAGAACTTCAGCTGGAATGCCTAATCTACTATAGATATCAATGAGAGCCTCTGCTACAGTTTCGGCTTCAACATTCCTTAGCGCTATAGCCTCTGGGTAACGGGTAGCATAATCCATTACGGTTAGAATGAAACGGTTACCTCGTTCTGACGCAGGATGGATAGGCCCGACCAGGTCCATGGCTATACGTTGATAGGGTTGATCAATAAGGGGCATTCTACCGAGAGGCACCTTTGTCACCTTACCTTTCTGGATGGTCCTTTGACAGATATCACACGACTTGCAATACTGTGCTACATCAGCCTGCACACCTGGCCAATGGAAATGGGAAACTACTCTCTCAAGAGTGCGACCTATACCTTGATGTCCAGACATTATGCCTTCATGGGCTAGTTTAATCACATCCGCCCTGAAACCTGTTGGTACCACAAATTGAGTGTGGTAACTGCTTTGAACATATTTATCCGGCCTCATACGAACCAAGGCCATATTCTTCGTGTCAAACTTGAACTTACCTTCTTGCTTTTGAGAAACATTGTCCCAGAGAATTGACAATGATTTGTCATTCTGTTGTGCCTCGAGGAATTCTGCACGAGTGACCTCTGCTATGGGACTCGGTACAGACAGTGGTTTTGTTGGTTTACTCACCTTCTTAACCATGGCTCTGGTTTGTACTGAGCTGGCAGTTTCTATCACAGGATGGGACCAACTGGGATCGGGACACTTTGGTTCCCGTGCCCCTATAATATTCCCAATGATCACATCGTAGACAGGATTATCCATGCACAAAGCTTCCATTTCACCAACAAAGTAGGGGGTGTTTACATGAACTTTAGCTAGAGGAAACTGTTTTACTGTACCATCTATAAGTACACAAGTTTGTGTTTTCCCGGTCAAGTGACCATTATTGACAAGTGCGGATCTTACAACCGCACTGCTACAACCGGTATCCCTCAAGACTGAAACCTCATGTTCAGCCAAAGCACCCTTACATGTTGGCATACCAGGCGGGTAGGATTCTGGTGTGCCCACCTTACCAGGACATTCGACATTCAACATTTCTATTCCGGACCTACGTGTTGTCTGAAAGCATGCTTGTGCCTCTGATACACCTGAACTCACCTCAGACCTACTTGTTTTAAGAGCTTCCTCGATGGCTTCTACCAGCAAATCTTTCGGGTCCAGCATTTGAAATCCCTACCCATTACTTTTATTCCTTATTGGTAACTTACATTGGAATGATTTGTGTCCCTGACCACCACAATTGTAACACTTGTATCCTGGAGAATTACCAGTGGCAGTTTTAGGCCCGGTAGAAGAACTTGTATATGTATAACTTGTAGTACCCCTAGGATCATTGAAGGATTGTTTACCCACTCCCGGTTGTTTGCCTTTATCCTGATTACTACCTGGAAATGGTTTATTAGAACCAGTAAAACTGGACTTACCATGTACTTCAACAAACCGTTCAGCCATTTCTGTCATCGCATCAATATTCGAACAGCTTCTCTCCCTCAAGAAAACTGAAAGATCATTTGAACAAGAATTCATGAATTGTTCCCTCAAGAAAAGATCTATCAGGTTCTCATATGTATGTTCCATATCTACCATTCTAATCCAGTTATGCAAGTATCCACTGATTCTTGAGGCAAACTGACTTGGCGTCTCATTCCTCTGAGGTCGGGATGTACGGAACCTAGTCCTGTAACCTTCATCAGTCATTTGGTATTCCCTTAACAATGCTAATTTCAATCTACTATAGTCTACGGCATCTTCAGAGGAAAGTCTAGAATAAACATTAAGTGCCTTAACTTTCAGGAGGGCACTAAGCCGAAGAGCCCAGTCACTTTTGTTCCACTTCTGGCTTGTTGCAAATCTCTCAAAACGATCAAGATATGCATCCAACTGGTCAGTATTTTCATCAAAGGTAGGAATTTTTACAGAAGGAATGGATACACTACTGGGACTTACCTCTTGAATCGGACTTGTCTCAGCTATCTGGGCTTTCAATTTCAGAACTTCTAGTTCATGCTCACGTGAGCGATTGAGAGCTCTTTCATCACGCTCCCTGTCTCTCTCCTTTTTCTCCTCCATATGCTTCATCTCCCTATCGACAAAACTTTGGAGATCACCCCCTTTAAACCCTTATCTCTCCCCTAGAGAAACATTTTCTTTGAGGTCTTCCATTGTAAAGGAATATACAATACTCCAGTAACAGTACACAATATCAACTGATTACAGGGACTTAACCAAAAATACACAAGAATGAGTTCACTTAACAGAACCCTGTACCATAGTAGACTGCCCTAACCCGAGCGACTGCTAATGTCAATTATACGAACTAACGAGTCTGCTCCTGTGCCCTATAATATTAAACAGGCACAGTTTGCCGCCGTAGCGTGCTAAAACTGGACCTCAGCCGTAGCCGACAAATCACCACCGCAGCGTGACTATACTATAAAAAAAACAGCCAGAGCTGTGAACAAATGACCACCGCAGTGACCATACAAAATAGCCGCAGCTATAAACAAATTACCACCGCAGTGTAACTACACAAGACAGCCGCAGCTGTTACCAAATTACTGCCGCAGCAGGAATAAACGAAACAAACACGGCCGCAGCGTGTCTGTACCAAACAGCCTCAGCTGTAAACAAATCCGCCCTAACGGGAATACACAAAACAAACACCACCGCAGCGGGGACATAAATAACAGTCGCAACTGTCAAAATAAAGTATACAGAAAACTACAAATACACCACCTGACCTTGAGGAGTTGGCTCTTTACCTGATGTTATCAAATGACACTACCTGCAACACAGTTGCACTCAAGGATTTCCATTTTACAGAGTGGACCAGACTGGACAATTAAACATCTCAATTGCTTGGAACTGTGCTTCTCCCTTAGATATATAATACTAAATAATTAAGAAATATCTCCTTCAGGAGATATCCTGGTCACGGCACCATTTGTCAAGGTTTAAACCCCAGGCAATCCTAAGGTACCTTGCCCCCAGGTTCTTCCATCATCAAATAATCAAATACAGCACGTGGATGCACAGTTCCATGCAAACAGAAACAAGTCAGCAAATATTTATATTATATTTATTAACAAAAATACACTTATTTAGTATCTTAACGGTGCATAACATCAGTGGCTCTGGCTTGGTGGCAACACGTCAAGGCATATGAATGAAAAGGGTCCTGAATGTGTCACGATACCAGTTAAATCTGCAAAGATTAGAGAGAAGAGACTTGAGACTTTATATGAGACTTCTTTAAAAATCTGAGCTACCTTAAGAGTTACTCCTTTTATGCTTCTAACACTGTATACCAGTACAGATACGAATTAGATGTAGATAATATTGCTTAAAAAAATATACACATTATCTAGTCAGTTTACAGGTTGAAAGAGTAACAATGGTAATACAAAGATACAAAGATAATACTGGTCTTCCTGGCTTTTACTTTATTACTGTATATATGGGGTACAATAAAGAAGGAGGTTCTGGAAACTTTTCAAGAAACAAATGTGGGACTCACCATAAATACTGTATCGGTTATGCTGTACACATAGGCCTGGCACTGGCAGTCAGCCCTGAGGTCCTTTTGGTCCCTAGTACTTGGCCCAAAGAATACCACACAGACGGCTCCTGAGTAGGTGTTTCCATTCTTGTAGTGGTTCTCACCAAACGGTTATGCCCATGTGCTGGCCTTAGGCTTGATAAACCCAGTAAGAGTTGGCCTTATTGAAAGTTCAAGTGTCCAGGTTCTGTTCCACTCTGTAAAACACATCTCTAGACCCCAAATTATGTACAGTTCATGGTGGGTGTACAGAACACATCCTCATGCTACGAGGGTCTCATGCCAACTGCTGTTCCTCTCCCCGAGAGCCAACTTGGCCCCTGCATGAATTCCCCAAAAAGCCCCAGAACCAGTTTGTGAAATTATTGTAACCCTATCCTTGTTCAAGTCTTTTATTAAAGAAATACCACAGAGTTGCTATGCTTCAGTGATCACTGTGCATCACTGAAAGAAACCCTACCCAAGTGGGGACTATAGGAAAGCACAGGTTTGTTCTAATTGACTGGGGGGGGGGGGGGTTGTTTCTACCAGTATATGGGTGAACCCATGGGGGGGGGGGGAATTTACACTTTGGAGGGTGGCAATAATAATAATATTGACTTTATTATACTTAACGTGTCATAGGGGCAATTCTGTGACAATTGCACACTAGATACTTTAATACCCCCATCTAAAGAGGAGATCTCTCAAATCTTACAGCGCTCACCAGCTAAGCACTGTGAACTGGACCCTTTTCCAACCTGGCTTGTTAAGCAATGTGCGGATGTTTTTATTCCAATTTTTTGTCAATTGTGTCATATGTCTTTTTATAAGTTCCAGCATCTTTAAAAATCGGCTATTGTAACCCCCATACTGAAGAAAAGCAGTCTTGATGCACACGTTTTGAAGCACTATCGGCCAATATCTAACCTTTCGTTCCTTACTAAAGTGTTAGAAAAGATCGTTGCCACTCGTATCACTTCATACATGAAGGAAAACCATTTGTATGAAGACCAACAGTCTGCATATAGACCTTTTCATAGCACTGAAACATGCCTGCTCAAAGTATATAACGATCTTCTCTGGGCTATGGACTCCCAACAAGTATCCATTCTCATACTATTGGATTTATCTGCTGCCTTTGATGTAGTGGATCATCAGCTCCTGTTACAACGGTTGTCCACCAGGCTTGGAATAAGTGGAGATGCCTTGCAATGGATCAGGTCATACCTGTGCAATCGAAGTCAGTGTATCAGTGTTGCAGGTCATAAGTCTTCTCCAACTGAGATCACCTAGGGTGTTCCACAAGGTTCTGTGCTGGGGCCTCTGTTTTTTACAATTTACACATTACCACTTGGTGAATTAGTACGACAGCATGGTATGGATTATCATTTTTATGCTGATGACAGTCAAATTTATGTATCATTTAAACCAGAATCAAAGGTTCCTATTTCTACCATTGAAACATGCTTGCATGACATAGGTGTTTGGATGTGTCAGAATCTGCTTAAACTCAATGCTGATAAAACTGAGGTTCTGATTATCGGTACAAACCAGCAAAGGTTAAAAATTCAGTTGAAAACTCTTAACATATTTGACTCTGTAGTTGTGCCAACAAACTGTGCTAGGAACCTGGGGGTTGTTTTTGGCCAAGGGCTCTGCCTTGATAAGCATGTAAATAATATTTGTAGTTTGGCTTTTTACCACCTGCGTAATATAGCTAGGATAAGGGGTTTCCTAACTCAAGATTCACAAATAACATTAATTCATGCGTTCATCAGTTCAAGGATTGACTGTTCCAACTCTTTGCTATGTGGTCTTCCTAGCAAGTTACTGGACCGGCTTCAGAGAGTGCAGAATGCAGCTGCTAGGCTTGTAACTGGTGCCAAGAAGCGCGACCACATTACAGCTATACTTAAAGAACTCCATTTGCTCCCGGTGCGACAGCGCATTGATTTTTAAATTTTATTATTAGTATACAAAGCCATAAATGGTCAATCGCCTATTTACATTAGGAACCTCTTAACTTTTTATGTTCCAGTCAGGCAGCTTAGGTCATCTGACCAAGAGCTTTTAGTGATTCCTAAAGCACGAAGTGAGATGTGTCGTTCGAGAGCTTTCTCAGCTGTGGCACCAAGGCTGTGGAATGAACTTCCGCACTCAATCAGAGCTTCACCATCTTTAGCTTCTTTTAAAAGAAATCTTAAAACTTACCTTTTTATATTAGCTTTTGGTAGTTCTTAGGAATTAGGGTTTAACTTTGCGGAATCTTTGTTTTAGTAGGAATCTACATTTTATGTTTTAGAAAAACTGTGCTTTGTGTCTTGTAAAGCGCTTTTGATAACTATTTTGTTGAATTAGCGCTATATAAATTAAATATATTATTATTATTATTATTATATACCAGATGTGTAAGTTACAAAGTGATTCCTGTAAAACTGTGGCCTGTAGAATGTTAACTCTGTGACAAAAGAACAAGCAAAAAAACAAAATTAAACTGACAAACAGATAAACATACTGACAAACTGAGAGGGTAGGTAACTAGATCATTTAATAAAGAAGACAAAAGGACCATTATTGACAAAGTTGTGAGAAAAAATATAATGTACTGATGAACATGACCTTGAACTATGACCTATTTGAAAGATACACATACAACTTCCATAAATCGTTCCGTTATATGGTATGTGAAAGTTAAAAGTGATTCCTGCTAAACCGTGGCCTGTTGAATGCTCTTTGTCACACTCAAGAACAAGCATGCCGGCGAAAATGAGGATAACTGACAAGCAGACAGACGTACTAACAAAGTGACACAAATTTAACACAAGATGACCAGACCAGGTAATAAAGAGGATATAGAGGAAGAAATGAGCCATAGTTTGCAAAGATAGGACCAATATAAACAAAGTTATGATGAAATCCATAGGTTGACGTTTTGCTGACCTCGAACTTATATTGTTCGGACCTATATTGACCAAAAACATAAAATAATAGGCTTCCAGGAATTTTGACAAGATTGTAGACCTGCTAGCCCAGGTGCCTTCCAAGATGTAAAGCAAAAATCAAACACGAGTGGCTGACCAACGAGTGACTGAAGAGTGTAATCTCTTGAATTTTTTTACGCAACTATTGTTGAGTGTGAGAGTCAATTTGTATGCTTCTTTTTCTTGGTTATGAATTGTTTATTTTAACTAAAAAATACACTTTATGTAACAAATTTGAAACATGAATGAACTTGTAATGTATCCATTGGCTTTACAAACTGGTCATTTTATGATATATAGACCGCTATGGGGAAACCGCTGACGTGGCAGAATGTGCATTCTCATTTTTTATTTATCGATATAGAAGCCATATTAAATGCCCTGCAGACTTTTAAGATGGCAGCCAAGGCTGGGCATACGTGTGTGACAAATAATGTCTGATACCAGACTTTCACGAAAGCACGCGGGAAGCCGATGGGATTAAACTGATTTTTAGGCATTAAATGCAGCACTTGCACTGATCTCTTGTCAGACGGTACATTATATTTGGACGTATGATTTAAGACCTTTATGAAAGGTAAATGATTTATTAAAGGCAAAGTTGCCCACAAATGAATATTTAATTGTCTATATGTATCAGAATCATACGTAAATTACTTCATAAGAAGAAATATTTAACCAGTTGCCCATTGTTCCCTTTTAGGCATTTATATACCATTAGCGGACATTGAATATGGAAAGGCATCTTTGTGCGATATAACATACATGGTAAAACTATTATCGGCGTTTATATTTAGACCATTTTATCATCTTCGTAAGCTTCCAGATCAGGGGCGAATTTAGAGTTTACAAATGGGAGGCGCGTCATATCTTTTCGATCTATTAAAACTGCGCCCATATATATGTATATATCTTTTCGATCTATTAAAACTGTGCCCATATATATATATATATATATATATATATATATATATATATATATATATATATATATATATAGTATTACGCTCAAAACCCCGAAAAACAGCACCGGATTTGCGTCTCGCCCCACTTTCGTCGTTATTTCTAAATACGAGATTTATGTTTAGTTTGCTATCGCAGCCGGCACACTTGTTTTCGTGTCACAGGGCGTTGAGATCCCCCTGTTCAAAGGTCCTTTGTCCGCCCCTGCAGATACAATCATGTCTTGGGGGACGTAACAATGGTCCCAACTAGAAGAGAACAAATCCATTAAATCTACTAGCTGTATCGAGGGAGGCGTAAGGCTGTGTAGGGTCGCTTTGCGGGTATCGACGATGTAGTGATACGGTCTATGGTGGGTTTCTTTTAAAAAAAAGTGTTCCGTTGAAGATATCCGGATAGTTTAAGATAAGACATTTATGGGGCTGGTGTAATAGTTATAAAGAAAATTACATCTAACATCTAAAGTGAAAATGTAATGTAAAACTATGAGAGACTGAAGTGAAAATTAATTATTTTAAACTTCTTTGGGCGGCATTAGCCACCGACGGCGAGGCAACTGTGATTTTTATAAGAAGTCTGTTGCACCAGACACTAAAATAAAGCAGATGGAGGAGTCTTTGGGACTAGGGCGGAATTGCAACCCAAAATACCCCCCCCCCAATCCACCCTCCCCATCCGTTCTACAATCCTCTCCCCAAGAATCCATGGCTTAAACTGTGGAAGTAGAAGCACCAGAGATCATGAATTATTATTAAAGCCGTGATACGATGAAAGAAACATGGCACTCGTACCTGCATACGTGCTTAACGCCACACGGAAAGAATAGCACAACGCCTCGTATCAATACCAGTTACACGCTTTCTTGAGACGCGGACGAGAAATATCATTGTATCAACAACCACAGCATACATTCAAGGTTTAAAAATTAAAATAACCCCGTCTGCACATGAATTGCCGGTTGAAATCATTTGCAAAGCTTAAAGATAAGGCCAAAATAAAAAAAAGGTATGGTTCTCAGGCACTTTTTTTCAGAAATCAATGCGGGCGAGCGGGTTTTTTATATTTAATTTTTTAATATGTTTCGATAAAAATGTCAAATGATAAGGGAAAAGCTTGATAATAAAATATTTATTTGCTAAACAAGTAAAAGCACTACATAACAAAGGAAAGTGTATGATTTTTATCTTCTTGAAAGAAATGTCTGAGCGGCTGCAGCTCATAATTGGTAAGTTTCTATTAAAATTAAAAATAAAAAATTTTGATGCGGGGGTTTAAAACTGGTGCGGATGGTGCCTGAGAACCATTCCTTTTATTTTTTTGGCCTAATATGTGAATGGTATTGTCCACATAATGTCAGCTGAAATGCAGTATTGATCTGAACCCAAAAGCTGTGATCAAACTGACATTTTGATAAGAAAATATTACACGAAAACCAGCAAGTATGAGTCCGTATATTATCATTGTTAAGCTCATAACAAATACTTCATGATTATTCAACTATTCATCTGATTATATTACAAAAAAGATCCATAAAGAACCCATTGTCATATAATTTTTTTTGAAAGCAAAATTTAGTAAATTTGAATTTACAAGTACCTTGATCAAATTTATTTGCTTCTTTTATATATATATATATATATATATATATATATATATATATATATATAATATATATATGTGTAAAAGCGTGTACTAGGCACGTGGATCCAGTGGGTGTTTATTTAATCCGTCTGGCGGGTTTCCTGGAGTGCTCTCAGACTTCCAGCTGTCGTTATCCAAAGCTGTAAACACGCAACAAATAGAAGGCCAAACTCTCATTGATTCTGTTGTTTTGTTGATGTCAGAGACGTTGACATTTCAGCCCTGTGTATGGTCGCATTAATACATTTATCGGATCTCATATTTGTAGAGGTGTCAATACAGGGGTATTTATTTCACCCTCAAATTAAAACCATATGCCATATTTTTTTTTTATTTGTATTTAATCGGTATATACAATGCCACGTATTTTAAGTGTGTCACACAGACAATAACAGTTACCGTATTTCCTTGATTAGACGCCCAGGTTTTTATTATTTTTTTTTTTTTGCAGACCCTGCTTTCACCCGGCATCTAAACAAGGCCGGCTTCTATCTAAGGCCTGCGTTTATGAAAAACATTATCAGGCTCGTCAGACAAAACTTAAAAGAGGACGCGTCGAAACATTTAACCCGCCTGTCACTACATGATTGGGGACATCATTTAAATCAACGCCGGTAAACGGATTGTGTTTACGAAATATTCTCAGATACCATTGGGATATTGGACACGCTCAGTCTCCACAATCACGCATTATAATAAAAATTTACAGGGAATCACAGCGAGAGATTTTGCAGTTGTCCACAAGATTTTTTCCGCGTGGGCCTCTCGAAACCAGGTACCCCGGATGTGGCTGTTTCATTTATTTTACACCGCCTGCAGTTGGTAACATTGTTTCCCTCTGAACACGGGGTGGCTCTTCCATTCACTGTACACCACGTAGAACTGGTAACATATTGGTTCTATCGAAATACGTGGGAGGGGGAGGGGGGTGGTACGGTGGTATCGTAATTCATTTTAATGACCATTTTCTCTCATTGTTTAACTTATTCAGTTTTACAAAGCGTATTCAAGCGTGTCCCATCTTGTATAAACTGAACACGGGATGGCTCTTCCATTGACTGTGCTCAATGTACCACTAGTAATATTGGTTCCTTCGAAATATGGGGGGGGGGGTTACATATAACGGCACTGCGTAATTCGTTTTCAAGACACTTTCCATCCGACTGTTAACTGATTCAGCTTCACACAGCAGATTCAAGCGTCTCCGAACTTATGTATACTGGTGTATGACATTTACTGCCGGGAATATGCCACTGAACGTATAGTTGTCGACAAGAGTAAAAAATACTTTTACGTACTTTATAACTTTAAAGATTATCCCAGAAGCGTGGTTTTAGTAACATTGGGGACACACTAAAAAGCGCTTCAAAAACGAATCAAGGGGCGTAATTTGGCTCGTTAGAAGCTGCAATTGTACCGCTTGACACCATCATTTGGTGTCTTCTTGCTACACAAGAAATATGCGCCGAAACGTATTTAAATAGTTCTGTTCAACCATTCGTGAGGTAGACTCTCAAGTTACCATGTCGTCCCGCTTGTAGCCTTCTCACTGCTTACGTATTTGTGTAGTTTATTAAGATCGGTGATCGACTTATATGAAATTAAACATATTATCAACACAAACCGAAATTCATACAACAATCTTCTGTCAATTTGACCGTTAATGCACCAATTATAATGAATATATATAAAATATCTGGCGGCAAACATGGAAACTACTGACACAAGGACTCTGAACAAGACCGGCGTCTGTTTAAGGATTGCGTTTATTTTAATGAGACATTGTTTTGCCCCAGCGACCTATTTCGGCTGGTGATTATTCAAGGCCCGGCGTCTGTCAAGGAAATACGGTATATGTGTGTGCACGAGCGCGCGCTTGTGTGTATGTGTGATGGTGTGTCGGTGGGTGTCTCTGTTTATAAAAACAGTTGATTACTTTGATTACTCTCCCAAGCCGGCGACTCACCCCCCCCCCCCCCCCCCCCTTGAAGATAAATTGACGTCACTGCATATTAGTGAACGAATCTGTTTATGCAAATTCCCGTGGCAAATTCAATAATATATGTCTCCTGTGTACTTGTTTTATACCACATCGACATTCGAAAAACCTTCTTGTGGGACACCCCCTGGGTACTAAAAATGGCGTCTTTTTTTTACTTAAAACTGAATGAATCAGATCCGGTATTCAGGATAGCCATTCTGTTTTAATCACTTGTCTCGTAGAGAGGAATAACCATTGTTTTTTTATTAAATTTTTGGAGGTAAGCGCCTACATATTTGTTAATGCTAGCTTAACTAAGTATATGTACATCTGCAGAATTCCATTCCGGTTTCAGACTACTTGATATGGCAGTATCACACGCTTCCTCTTACTTTATATCCTGGTATTAACCACACCCGATGACTACTGGACCTGCGGGCCCTGTGTGTAATCGTCATACCACCGACGAACGCCGGAAAGAACTCCGTTGGGCACAACCTTCCCTTTAAGCCTGCAGAGCGCTCACACTGGGTTGGGACCGACCGTCAAAATTTCACCACCTTGGCTGAGATTCGAACTCACGACCTCACGGTTTTGAATCCTGTGCTCTACCTCTGAGCTACAGAAGCAGTTTTGTATGACCCGAGTTCGTACTGAAGTATTATGAATTCTCAGGAATGCAAAAGACCATCGTGGGGTACAACGCAACCAGTGTTTTCATTCACTCGTTTGGTCCATATTCCCAGGTACATTGGTGTATAAATCCCTAACAAGTGTTTCCATTAATTTATTCTGAATACCTATGTTCAATCGTTCATAACTGACTGCACATTTGTGAATTTTTCTTGAAGTTCTTCCTGAATCAGAATCATGAGCCAGACCTAGACCAAAATCTAATCGATTTTACATTAGTCCATTTCCGAGGTGCCCTGAAAATTTCATAGGATTCTGTTCATGATTGCGCGAGTTATGAACAATTGCACAGACAATCCTACACATGAGCGAGAATGAACGCATATATATATACCCTCCAGGCGAAGGCAAATATTGGCAGACGCCACAATATATGATGAGAAAACACTATAATTTTCGTGAATTGAACATACTTTGTATCTGAATAGGTCCCTTCCAGTGGGACATACTTCTGGCAGAAGAATATTTATTCTTAAGGTTATGTGCTTTAAAATATACTTGACGTACAATTTAACAGCTCAAGGTTCGGTTACAAGGATTCCCTGTGGACTTTCAAGTAGGTATTATATGGATTGGGAACAGACTTCCCACAAGGGGCATGACACAAAATGAAAGTTTATGTTTATTGAATTAAGCATTGTAATTTCAAAAGCTCTATCGCCATACATTTCCGAGCACTGGAAAACTCCATTATAACTTAAACGGCAGGGAAAGGATTCCTCAAACATAAAACACACAAATTGTCACAAAATATCTGTATTTTAAAATCAATCATAATTTTCTGAATAATGCCTATATTTAACCAGGTTAGTTTTCTTGGTGTTTCATATATATATATATATATATATATATATATCCGTATTTTGGTTTAAGGTATGCTTACCTTAAAGATAACTGATCACCACAGGCGCTTGAATCCTTATAAACATGATAAATATGGTTTGTCAAGGCATATATTATGATAATAAAGTATTTAAGACCTACACACACGTGTACTGTCTTTACTCACAGGCATAACCAGAACTACGTATAATACAGGAGATGTCCGGATACCGGATTTAGCATGGATTTTTTTTTTTTTTTTGCATTCAACCAAAATGAATGGAGGCAATGGTTTCTTCCGTCTCACGTCTGTATGTTTTGGGTTTGATTATCTGAGCATATAAAGACGACATGCCGATTCATGAAAATGTTGAGGGGATAGCACATATTCCGAGATGATAAGAATGTTTTGACGCAGGTGTGCGCTTTATTGAGTGCCCTGATGATTAATATGTATTCGTGTAACACAAAATGGACATGTAAAAACATTAACGCACTGTATACAACCACCTATATGACTAGCTGGCGTGTTGTTTTTTATCTTGAACGTATGATTGCCTCGAAGCATATACACTCCATAGTGAGGAAAAAGTAGCCCAACTGGGGGTACTATCAGACTATAGTTAATCCGCGAAACCAGAGAAGACGTTAGGTTTGGGTTGCTTTTTCGTTAAAATGTCAATATAAGGTTGTTTTATGATATCCCGAGTGTTAATGTAGAGTCCTACGGATACACGAAACACCAGATGGAGAACTGATAAAAAAGATACGCCAGACGTAGGAAACTGATACATGACCAGAATAGAATCAAAGAATACAGAATGAACGAAACAGAATACCCGCATGTGTTGCTCTAGGGGTCTGGGTTTAGCTTTTGTAGTTACGTTGCGTACAAAAAGCAAAGTCAGGACAAGAAAAAAGAAAAGAATGTGTCTGTGCGAGTTGGTCGATCCTTGATCAAAAATGCGAAATAACAGAACAAGAAGAATGTTTTTTTCATGTGCTATTGTGTAAACCTGCAGCCTATAGTAAAACTTAAGAATTTTGGGTTGGAATTTGAACAATATTATTAGATATTGATCCTTGTTGTGCAATATCAATATTTAAAAAGCCGACTGAAAGAATTTTTTCTTCCACTTAAGAATCATATTAATTATATCTAAATTCATTTTCATAAGCAAATGTTTATTATTTTGTTTTTTCTTAATTGCTAAAAATGTAATTTTAGTTTTCTTATTGCACAGTATCTGCACCATATTACCTACTATATTTAATGTTAATAGTGAGTGGACATATACTCTGTGAGTCAGTCCTCTTTGTCACAGGTTTTAGTAAATATAATTGAACTGTTTTGAATATAATTTATATATTTTTGTGGCAATACAAAATAAATTTAAAAAAGACACTTGTGACCAAATTTCTTTTGCGATACGTAAGTAAATACTGAAACGAAAATCAGCTGCTGTAGAACACATATGTTGTGAAACTGATAGTTCAGAATATGTATTATTGTTGTTTGAATAATTCAATTATATAAGAAAATAAATCTGTCATGGAAGTAATATTTTTTTATAAAGGTTCGTTTTTTTCGTTCAAATTTAAGAAGTAGCGCCAGATGTCACTCTGGCGTAAGATAATCGTGCGAGGTGCATGAAATAAAGCGGTTACCCTTTGGAGAAGATTTTCGCCTAACTCGTGACCTAATGTTAAAGTAATTCAAAACGGCGTTTTGAACTGACAATTCAGATTCAGTATATATGCAACCAACCAACTTAATTAGGTTACATAGTTTTATGTTTATCAACACCGCTGTGTTTACTAACAGATAACGTCATATATCCTTCACAAATGCGTTATAAAAACTTTCCCAAATCGAATAAACTACAGCTCAATTGTTCGTACTCAGAGTCAGCCAGCTAGAACTACAGCATATATTCTAAAGGAAAAGAAGATGAATAGCTTTATCAGCGTTGTATCAGAATATCGTCGTAAAACGGAGGCTGGTTATTGGAGTACAGTTTTCCGCACAATTGGCGCTATGCGTTATGGAGTATGCCATATTATGTAACAAAAAAGTGTTCATGCATTCAGGGCTATAACAGAAATATCGCGGTTAGTTCTGGGGCTCTTTTTTATTCTTTGTTGGAGGTTACCGTCTCCGTTTTCTTATTGTTTGCTTAACTTAGCTCTATGTAAACCTATAGAATTATATTCCGGTGTCGGAAACGTGACAGGGGCATACATGCATAGATAAAAATCGATTCCATCATTGATATGATTTTCTTCAAAGTTCTTTAAAGGACCTATAAAAGAATAAATTACAGAACTGATATAGCAAACCGAAGTTTATGGATTATTCTTAATATGCATCTCACTGAAAAGATTTATACCGCTAGAAAATGAAAGTTACTCTGTCAGTATTAGGCACTCAGAATGCAGTTGAAACATTTTTGTTTTGTAAAATAATCTATTATAAGCGCGATTATTTAGATTAATTAATTTACTGTAAAATCAATTTTAAATGCATATGTTGTCATAAAAAGATATCGACATATTATCGTTAATGCCTAATATATAATTGAATTCAAAATTTCTCCCAATGACCAAAACAGTGATCATAAAAGAAGCAAAAGCCAGTTCATATAATTCTTCTATAAATAGCTATTTTATGATAAAAAGGTATACTCTTTGTTTTCATACAACTCGTTAAAAATGAAACATTTAATAACAAAAATAAAAAAATCCGTCATCTATTTTAGATTCATGTAATTAGACTATATGGACTAATGATAAATTGAATATAAATTACTAGTAAGTCTTAACTAAAACATAATTTCAGACATCCTTGACAGGAGTAAATTGTATTGCTGTTATTTTCCAATGCACTCCTACAATAAACTGGTAAAATGGCATAATATACTGCGTAACTAAATGTCTCTCGGGCAACAGCCTTCTTTGAAAACGGAACCACGTTTAATAAACTCGTGCGGTCAACGAATTTAAAGAGTTCTATGTGGAGTTTTAGTAAATAAATGAGTCCATAAATTAAATTTATAATTTTCCCACTTCATAAGTTCTGGATATATTTCCTTTGTTCTGTTATTAAAACAGCTTTGCTTGTTTATTCGTTAATATAGCCGGGTTTACTTCTTGATACTGCATCCGGTGTGTTTTTCTTTACACTATGTAAACTGTTTTATGCCAATAAAGTTCTGGTTGCCCGCGTTGATATGAGAGTATTACGGGAATTTTTATCGAGACAGTTCAAGCTTTATGAATACTTTCTAATTTATGTTAACCTTCAAAGGCAATGGAATTGAAAATAAAAATGATTTTTTTCAGTGACTCCGATACGTTGTATGGTCATCGTGAAATTTGGCACAGCGATGGCACATTAAGGTCTGTTTCTTATGGCAACAGGACAACTACCCCCTGGACAATTACCCCCTGGACAATTACCCCCCGACAATAACCCCCTGGACAATTACCCCCCAGACAATCACCCCCCAGGACAATTACCCCCTCGGACAACTACCCAACAGACAACTTCCCCCCAGGCAATTACCCCCGGTACAATTACCCCCCGGACAACTACCCCCTGGACAATTACCCCTATGGTATAAATCACACATTCTTATTGAACATTATCAAATTAGTATTCCATAATTAACTCAACCGACTTTCACACAAAAACCGTCATTTTAGGCAATGGTAAGGCCGGAGCAATTTCATAAATTTTCATATTTGAATGAATTAGGGGAATCAATTAAATTATAAATAAATCTTTCAATTAATTGCCTTTTTATAGAAAGAGTTAAGTTTTTCGGATAGAAATATTCAAATTTGATAAGATATAACGTATGCCTATTTAAAATCTTTTATTTTTTAATTAATAAAATGCAGATAAATTATGCAAATCAGAATTTTTTTATATAAAAGTAGTGTCTTTTAATAAGAACATCATAACGGAAACAGCTGCTTAAAAAATTCACTTATTGGAGGTAATATATGTTGTTTTTAACGTAAAAGCTAATTTAATGTAATTTAGAAACATATAATAGTAAAGTGTGATTAAATGATTTGTATACTTACTTGGGTAATTGATCTTCCCCTAGTTGTACAATGAATAAACCATTATTATACAATAATTATTTAACTAATTTGCATATCTAATGAGCCACGATTCGATTCATGATTATCGTGGAGGTTATGATGCGTATTATATAATATTGTATCCATTGTTTATCTATGTCTCGGTGTCAAAGTGCCGCATTTTAATTTGACTTGCTCCCCTGTAGACTACATGAATATATAATTAGTTAATGAGCATATGTAAGGAGCGACGGGTCAAATAATGATAATCAGTTTTTTTTTGGCGAAATAAACGCTAAGCATATAAATCTAATGGTCTTTGATGTTAAGAAACTCAGTTTGCATGATAGATGTTACGGCAACATTATACTACTTAAATAAACTTTGCACCAGTTTAACGATATATTTAATTAATGCTCCAGTATTGTACGTTAAATTATCGGTTACGAGGAGTTGTGGGGGTCAAATTTGTGTCTGGTGATGTCTTGCTAAAAGAGAATGAATATTTTATACATGTAACGAATGGACTTTTATATTACGAAAAAATATGCACTCGCGTGTACAATATGACATGTAGGGTATACATTAAATAGATTTGTTACAGTATGATGAGCAATGTGTACTCTTTACATTTTTGTAATGTGTGACGTCGGGCATATCTTCTGGCCTGTCAAAATTAATAGACTAATAGAAGCATGTAGCTGTCTTTTATCCTAAAACACAAGTACCCTTATATTTCTAGATATCTTCAAGTGTCGTTAATTTATAAAAGGTCGATTTCATCAACCACTAATCGCCCTTGTCAAAGGCGTTAACTCAAACACTGTTTGTATTTGTAATTTTACGCTAAAAGATTGATCAATATCCGGCACCCGTTACTGTATGGAGTTTCTATTACTGTTCTTGCTTAGATCATTCGCATTGTTATAATTCTTTGGCCACATTGGCTTATTACCTGGATACGAAACAAGCATTTTCGTTAAATTTGCTTGCTGTATAGCAAATTAAGTCCTTTCGATATGCCCAATGGCAATCATGCAATCATTAATTCAACTTGAAAGAATATCACATGTATTCACTTTCAGCCAAACATCACACGAACATGAGTTGGCATTCTGCGTTCCGTATTTATATTAATTTATGCAGTATGGATGAAATAAAATATTACGTTAAATTGATGCATCAAGTTAATTTATTTATGAAGTACATTTAAATCTTGACCTCTTACATCTGGGCATAAATAACGAATGGAATTATTCATTAACTACACAACTTAATTGAAAGCATGCAGACAAATCATTTAATCACATTGAATTAATGCTCTCAAATAACAACCTTTTTTAAATTTTTCAATCATTAATTCTATTAAAATATGGTATATATAATTATATATGCAAATCAGTTATTAAATAACAGAAATATGAAAATTAGCTTTAAAAATCAAAAACAACACATATTACGACTAAAAAGTGAAATAATAAGCAACTATTGAAATTGTGAAATTATTAGCAGCTGTAAACATTATCGTGTCCTTAAGAAAAGACCACTATCTTTAATCACTTATGCTTATTCATATGCATATAAGCTAGTTGTTTATGCACTGGACAGCTAGAGGGAAAGAATAGTTACCTCAGTTAGCAGATACAGTGGAACCCCGCCTTACGACCACCCCGCAATTGTGACCACCCCCACAATTACGACCACCTTTCTTGGTCCCAAAAATATACAATCTATGTAATTTAGTGTTTCACAATTACCACCACCCCCAAATTACGACCACTTTTGTCAGTCCCCCAGGTGGTCGTTATTGTGTATTTAATCGATTTAATATGTTTTTAAATTACATTCAAAATTTAATAAAGTCCAAACAGTATAGCTATTCCCATTAGAAATATGCATGCAAAGGTTCATATATATGAAAATTAGTTAATAAATGACACAAATATGTAAATTAGCTTTATTATTAAAAACAATTATTACATTATTTTAATTTATAAGTGGACATATTACCGCTTATAATTGAATTATTAAGCAAATATTTACGTTATGCTGTTCTTATAAAAAGACTGCAACCTTGATTCTCAATAATTTGTCCAATTTGCATACTTTAACTGCATTTTATTATTTAAAAAGTATGAGGTTTTTAATAGACACACGTTATATCCTTCCAAATTAAAAAGTTTTAGTACGCGAAATACTTTGTTATTTCTGTAAAAAGCCAACAAATTAATAGATTTTTTTTATATTATCAATTCAACCAATTCATTCAAATATGCAAATTTATGCAAACTATCTGATTAAATATGTAGAATACAACATTTTTGGTAGCAAATATTGATTCCAGGAAAATGACCCTAGAATCTACCAAGAAAAGTTTTATATTAATGATTATCAATTATTCTTGCTTTACCGTTGTCTTAAATGAAGGTTTTGAGTGATATATAATCAAGGTTTGAAAATGGCCACCATTTATCCATGATTGGGAAGAAAAATGCAAATATCGATTTTAAGATACATAATGATCCAAAGTTAAGTAAATAGTATGTTTGCAAAAATCTATATGATCTATATGAAATCTATATACTAGTATACTTAAGAGACTGTACATTTTTTACTTTTTCTTAATGAATCTCCAGGATTCGGATCACGTGACGGATCCACGTCAAAATCTAATTTTTTTCGTCGCCCATTCCCGAAATGTCCTGAACTTTCACATGTTCCGTTCAAGATTGCGTGGGTTATGTTTTGAACAAACACACACATATACACACACACAGATCAGGAGCCGAAATGAACACATAACTTCCTGGCGGAGGCATTATAAGATTGACCGGTAAAAACATGAGAACGATTCACAATTCTAAACCACGTACACGACAAATATATGAAACTCAGTTTCGGGTTAAATGAAGGATACGAACAGGGTTACACCTGTTAATTGTCGAATGATCCATCAAATATTTGTAAAGCTTTTTCATCACAGAGAAAAAAAGGATCTTTTTAAAACATAGCATCAGTGAACCGCTACAGTATATACATCATATACATAATTTAAGTCATATTAAGTCATGTGTAATAATAAATGTGTTGGGTTTTACAGATCTATCCAGGTGTACCAAGGGTTAAGCTGTATGTTTGTATTTGTTGCGGGAAAAGTGGGTGCGCCAGCCAGGGTCATTGTGTCGTGAGACAATAAGAGTAATCAATAAGGGTCACCCGGTGCTCCTGGTCGAGTTATCTCATCGTATTAGTTTTATTGTTTCCAGCGTGCTCATGAATGTAGATGAGCCTTAGTAGCAAAGCGGTTCCCAAGCAGTCAATGAGACATATGAATATAGATGAGCATTCACGGTAGAAGGGTTTTAAAAGGGTCGTACACACATAATGTTCATTCAGCCTTTGGTATCCAAAAGCCAGCCAGCCGCTAGTTTTGAGTCAAGTGACGTCCGTCGGGGTCCAGTATTGCCAGTTAAGGACGTCTAGAGACTGTTTAACCGGACTCTGTATATAACGGGAGTTTATTGTTTGTGTGTGTACTTCCAGTGCATGTAATGTGGACTATATTCCTGCTTTGGTCAGGTGTAACAGGCAGGGAACCCTATTTGGTAGGTGGTTTTTAATTCTGTAATGTTGTGTTGATGTATTTGTTGTTGCTATGCCACGGGCTTGTGATTTGTTGTGTTCCTGAGTGCCAATACCGTGAGGCGCCATAACAAACTACACCATCTCTACTTTAACACGTTTAAACCAAAGGCAACCCGTTCCGTCACTTTGCAAGGGTAGCGTATTCCTAGGGCACCGGTAAGGCGTATCGTTTATCGGGCGACATTGACCCCCATAAAGCACCGCAGCTTCTAAATACACAGATGACGTATAGGTATAAATGTTGTGAAGATGGAAGAGATTTGTTTTAAGTTTTAAGTGGCGGAAGAATGCTACTTTTTTCTGTGCTCTTTCAGACCCATTGTTAGACTATTGAGATGCAGTCAGACGCCATACATCTCACTGACATTTACCCGAAGTGTTTCAGTTTTTCATGAATTTAATCAAATAAATAAAAGTACATAAAATCAAATACCCGTTCCTTGTCATTCAGTGACGACCATTGGTATAAATGCTGAATGGAAACATGAATGACAAATTGACTGAGCCCGTGCTTTTTTTTTTACAAAGCACACGGTCTACGGCAAACACATGGTACACAATCCTTCGTCACTGCCTGAATCGTTAATATTATTTCAGCTGAACACTGCAAGGAATGCGATCTGTGATGTAGTAAAGTCATCACCATCAGAGTCCAATTACAAGTTCGATTCCTTGAGGTTCGAGTCAAAGTCCACCTTCTTCGAGTCCGAGTTATTTGGAAGTCTAATTCTGAGTCCGAGTCCTATACAAATATCCTTTAAAAACAATTAAAAATGGAAATTCATGTACCTTTAAGTCAGTTCACACATGTTTATGTTTATACTTTAATGGTTAATTACATTTATATTTCCCGATGATGAGCAAGGCTTGGTGTATATCATATTAATATTTTGTAATATTTTGTTATTACTTCGCACCAGTAAATAAGTGTTTATAAGTGACAGATTTTTTCATTTGATGTACTTGGCCTGATTTCTCGGGTTTTTGCCTTCGAGTTCGAGCACAAGTCAGAGCCCAGGAAACCCAATTGTCACAGTTTTTTTTTCCATTGCTTTTGTGCCAGATTAAAAAACATTACTTATTCCATGAAGTCCTTACCCCCTAAAAATGCTTTGATACAACCCTTATTGAGTATATTTTAGATTCACGAAAGCCGTGAAGATTTCATGATATTCCGATCAAAATTGCGTGATTTATATTGTGACAAAATACACAGACACGCACGAAAACGAAACATGAATCGGAATGAACGTTCACCCTGCTGGCGGAGGCAAAAAAAACATGGATAAAGACAGGAAAGAATCTGCTTTTGAGGACCGTAGCACGCTACAAGACATATACCTGCAACTAAGGTATTTATCTTAATTCTGCTGGGGCGGCTCTCGAAAATACAAATACCTCTGGGTTCGCCCATCTGACATATGCACGATATGACTTTAGAGTTAAACCAAAAGACACATTTGTTTTCATTAACCAGAATGATAACAATCAGTAAGGATTCTAAGAGGCAAACTTTGTAACGCTTACAGTCGTTCCTTCAAAACATGACAGACGGTGGCTTAGCATATAACTGTACAATTTCCTTTGAATTCGGACACGAAATGAGATGTCGACTGTGTGATTTCTGCTGGTTTATTTTCCCATTAGAAATCAAGCAATATCAAGCATGTACCGAAACCACAGTTCCTGCATATGTTAACATGGACCACCCTGCAGATCTATCTGTAAATCCAAGAAAATTGCCAATTCCTGATGCCAGACATAGTTGTCATGGGAAGAAATGCATTTGGCTTACTACAAAGTCCTTTACCGATTATTTTGTATTCTTTATTTTAACGACGTCCGGTCTGTTAGTGATTCGTTTTTACGTATTCTCTATCCGGGCTCTATATTAAAATTCCAAAAACAATTAGGACACTGTCCATATTTCCAACTACTTTCATAAGAAATCAACACTTTTTTCTTTGCTTAAAAATTCCTTCATATACATTTAATAGGTAAAACTTAACACAAACAGATGTGTATGTAACGTGATGAAAATAAAGTTAGCTAGAAATCTGCATTCTAAGGAAAGCAGGCCTTCGTCATGACTGGTTCATATTTGTTGGATGCTCCTAAACCGTGTTTGCATTCATTTATTCGGCCCATATTCCAAGGTCCATTCTTTCATAAGTGAATGTACATTTGTTAGGATTCCCTGATGACGCTCCTGAATCCGGATCATGTTCCGGATCCACACCAAAACCTGACTGATTCTTTATTGACCCATTCCCGAAATGCCCTGAAAAAATTTCATGAGGTTCCGTTTAAGCCTACGTGAGTTATTTTGTGAACAAACACGAACGGGGATGAATGCATACCCTCCTTGCGGTGACAACCCGACTCAGGAGGCACCTATTCATATCGTGAAAAACAGCCAATAATAATAACATTTTGCTACAAATGATGAATTTTACAGAAAAATAATGTAAACTGAAACTCCGTCTCTATGGTAAAGAGTCATTTCCTGTATCGCGTACAAGTTGGCACGGTCCAGTAACCCGTGCCTTGCGTGTGTTGATGTGGTAAGATATTTAACACACATGAGAGATTTACTTATAGGCTGAATTAAAGTGAAATTGTACTTGTACATTGTACTTGTAGGCCATGAGGCGTTGTTCGAAATGACGAAAATGTTTGCATCGTCATAGAGCTTTAAGGTGCATTCCTTGCTGAAATGTAAACTCTCTAATGTCAGAGGGTCAAAATGGCGATAATTCTTCCCTGGCGGGGGCAATTGTAATAAGTAGGCACTATGTACCTTTGCATCTTTATGGGATTAGGGCCCCAGGAACATATTGCGCAGAATCATATTCTCAAGAGCACGACCCTGCTGGCTAGGGTTTTAGATGTCGGGGCTACCTACCAACCCTTTTACCTACAAGTAGACTGACCAAATAATGAGCTACCCCTATATGGTAAAGTAGTCTGTCCTAGGGTCAGGTGCAAAAATGTCACCGATTCTCTAGTGCCTTAATGATCCATTCTATCCAGTGTTCAAGGTTCCTTAACAAATCTTTCCCCTAATCATTATATAACAGACAAAGTCGGGGATAATATGGTTTTAGCACGGTCCCGCTACCGCCACAGATAAATCTTGTCTGCGCTTTAAATAAAAAAAAATATTTCACAGATAATTTACCAAACTTAACATGGGTCTGGGTCATGACCTTTACTCGGAGTGACCTTAACCTTTGATAGGTCCATTTTTTGTGAACCCCAAACAAATCCTTAAATATATCAGGAAAGCTTGCATTGAATCATCCAAAAATCAAGTAAACCGAAGATCTTGGCTAGCGTTGACATGTTCTGGAAACTGGTGGCGCTGCCTATTATCCTTTCTGGTTTCTGTGCCTTTGGATACCCCGATTATTGCCACTTGAAAGTACGTTGAGTAATAAAAGCCAAAACTAATAGACATATTTTTTTTCATAATATGCACATTCATAGATACGAGTTAAAGGTTAAAGTTTATTTAATGTAGGGTCATGACCTTAAATATTTCCATATTTGGCGAAAAAACATAAAAATTGCTTCTCAAGTAGATAGATTTATCTGTCTGGCAATCAAAATAAGGATATTAGATGAAAAATTGTTGTAAGAGTTTGAAAACTTGTGACCTTGACCCTCACCTTCAAGATCAAATCTGCAAATATATAAGGTTCTTGTGAACCCTATAACTTTTGAAGTACCCTATCTTTTTAGCTTAGCTGACTGTAACTGAGCTTTAGTTACTGGTCAGCGTCCGTCCATCTGTCTGCTTGTCGTATTTCAATTTCCGGCATGCGCTACACCCGCGCATCATTTAATGAATTTTTAATATGCAAATTAATCATCGCCATTATTGGAACTTCTAGTAATAATTGTATCAATCAAAATTCTCGTCCTTTGTGTGCATTTACCAGGACCTGTCTGCATGAAAACGTAGGTACTCGTTGTGTGAACAGCACACCCGATACTTATAGAGATCATCATTTTAACAAGCAAATCAGCCGGCGGCTAACTTAAAGTTTCATATTCCTCTTAGTCCTTGTCCTATCGTTGAGGTCAAGATATTAACATCCATTTCTTAATGATGAACAGTTACATATTAAGCTTTGAAGACTTAGAAAATTTAAGAAGAAATGAAATTTATAAATGTTATTTAAAAAACATAATTACAAAAAATAAAAGAGCCTTCTGTACCGTATTGTTTCCTTTTTGTTATATATAAAAACACTGAATGTTAAAGCGCTTTTACTAATATGATGAATCAGCTAATTAGAGTGCAATTACGTGATTTCATCAGATGACGTTTATTTCGCAGTCACTGATTAATCTTTGCAATTAAAATATCTTATCTAAAATCCTTTAAAAACTATAATGAATACCATCTAAATGTTCGTGGTGACGGATTACGTTGAAAAATTTGAAAACTAGAATTACCAATAATGGCGACATCTTATTTGCATATTAAATGGTTTCATGCGAAATGCTCAAAGGCTTCAAGACGACATCCTCATATTAATAAGTTTGCTCAAAAGGTCATTAAACTGCAATAATGCGAACGCCAACGAACGGTTCCCGATCAGACTGCCAGACTGTTGTTTGTTTAAAGGCAAATTTCATGGAATAAGTAACAATTTGAAACGTACACAGAATGTGTCTCCTAAAAATGTAACATACTGTAATTTTGAAGTTTGACAGTTGGGACAAATAGTCCCGACCGTTCCATAGTGCTAAAACGGAAGAGGTCCGTTTCCGGTATAAGCAATCTCTGGCGGAAGGCTGGACCAGGCATACAATAGAAAAAAGAAAACGTGTCTCAGCTGTTTGACGTCGAAAGTGGCTTAGCCCTCCCCATGATTCCGAGAACCAGAGGCAGATTAAATGTCAAGTATATATCCTAACGGCATCCAACCACTACAAAAAAGGAACAGTCTGATGCAGCTGCCTCTAACAGATAAGATAAAAGTATTTAGTCTAAAAGATTTCTTCAATCGTGGTGGAAAAGCATATGCTGTTTCTGATCAAGCAGATACATAAATCGTCTATATTTCCGTGGTTAACTGGTATATGAACACCATTTATGTCAATTTTATGTCAGCTATGTTGCTGATGGGGTTTTAGTGTTAGCTGATTGATGAAAAAGAGATTATATCGCTTCTACTGCGTTTGTCTCATATCGCTCAGGACAGCAGGTCTAGATAGAGAAAACGGTAGACAAAAGAAAATATGTGGGAGAAAAGCATGCCCGGTTTATAGAAAACAACGCCTGCGTGATAGAACAAAGCCCTTGCGGAAGAGGCGGCTTTTGATTGACCAAAGATATATGGTATCACTCCACTTTCGATCCATGCGTAACCTGTCGTTGCCAAGCTGAGGGACAAAAATAGATATCAGTCACAACATGGTATTTGTCACCTTATTATGCTTTCAAACGCGCCTTTTAATTCAGTCCTGGAGGTCGAATTTCCTCCTTTTTAACCATATATTTTCGACAAAACTTTCATTTATCTGTTGTATTTGCTATATATATATATATATATATATATATATATATATATATATATATATATTTTGGGGGGGGGGGGGTTCATTGATTTTTGTACATCAGGAAGATCACAATATTGTTTTATTTTAAAGTCTAAAGCACATAATAACCTAACGAAATTTGATTGAAACTATAATACTTTATTTTCAAAAAAAAAAAAAACTCTCTGAGCGGCTAAAATTCAAAATCGGTAAATTCCTACAGGAAATAAATATAATAATAATGAGGGTAAACATTAAGGCGCGCCATGCCTGAGAAACCATCCTTTTATGTCTTTGTTTACTTTTTCGACTTACTTACGTAGTTTCATTGCTATAGGACATCTGTTCTCATTTGGTTCTGTTTATACGTGTACAGGCTCCGGTAAGATCATTACAGAAATGGTTTATTTCTTTTAAGTGAAGTGGTCAGAGACAGGATGATGGAGAGAAAGTAAATTTGTCTCCCGGCAGACGGGAGGATACATCAGCTTAAAAGCTCATCCTTCAAGGGCGCATAGAGAGCTGTTATTATCAGATATATTATCTACTCCAGAATAAAAAAATATGTACAGTACTGATATGTGAAATGCAGGAGGGATTAGTTAGAGGTTCCTACCCAGGAAGAGTAACTACAAAGTAGGTTTGAAAAGGACCACAACACTATTGTGAAACCCTTACTGACAGTTGTTGTTGCTATAAAGGGGAATGGGACCAACCCCCTAACCGCCTCTCCCATTCCGTATTCCCATCTATGTAGCATGATTTATGAATAAAATAATTCACACTGACGATTACGTGGATTGTTGTATTTGGGGAAAACCAGCTCATTTTTCATACACCTAACTTATGTGACCGAGAGTTTCTTTGCATCCACCGGTCTTAAAGGGTCCGTACATGTCATCGTTGTGTCCAAGGTGAAATTTACCCGGACTTATCTTAAACATGCCATCTGCAAATGCTGTGTTTGCATCTGACACAAGCTGCTAATAATCTCCAACAATGTCCTATTATGTGTCAATTTATATAGACGCGCATTCAGCTAAAGTCTTTACAGGTTTAAAAAAAAGACCCGGTGCGGAGTGGATACGTTTTGCGAACGGGGTGGATTCAGGATGAAGGAAAAGCAGTGGTCCAGCCCAGGAGGACCAATAAAAAACCTAGAAAAGGTCCTCAGGTCCGAAAAATTTGGGGCCAGGTCGTGTTTATTGGTCTGAAACCCTTAAAAACGGTTGCGGGGGCTGCAAAAGGACAGGTACGGACCCCTGGACCACCCTCCTGGATCCGATTCTGCGTAAACCCGTCCCGCACGACACCCTCACTCCGTCAGTACAAGTAGTTACGAGCTTAAGTCGAGTTGCTAGCTGAGATAAGACTAGAATTTTTAACCACTATAATTATAAATAGAAACTAGAGCAGCGCTAATCTGATTGTCGGGTTTGCCATATCGAATATGGATTTGTCACTGAGTGCAAAACGCGGCGGTCGCTGAATTTAGTATTTATTTGACCGATTGCTTGGCTTTAATAATCTGGATGGCACCTGAAAGTCGTCACTAACCGTGTTAAACAGGGTCCATATAGGTCTCAGAAAAAAATCATTTCTGAAATAAATTAAAAAAAAAGTCTACATTTACAACATTAAAGGTACACTAAATAAAAAGAACACCGCAGTATATATTTCAATCTTTAACGGCACAATCGGCTCTTTCAAAATAGCGACATTGATGTCTGCTGTTCAGACAAAATGTAGTCACTCACAAAAGCAATGAAATCCTGTTTAAATATTAACACGCGGAACGTAACGTTACCTTGATGCTAGACCAAACCAATCGGTCCCTTTGCCCGTGACGACTTTAAATAGGATATTGTAAATTTATGGACTGTTAAAAGCAATGACAAAAGCGGTAAGCTAACATCAACATGCGTAGGTATTCAGTTTAGAAAAAGATGGGTGGTGTAGAGTACGGTCTGTTTTTATGTGTTCAGGGAAGGTCAGAGGGGTACCATTCTATTGAAATCACCACAACGGTTCCGTTGTTTCACTCGTGCATTATTTATTTTATTGATCCTAGCGGGAGTGAAGCCTGTGGCGTTTAGAGAACCCATAGTAGACAAAAAACTTCGATTTCAATGCACGGAATACATAGAATTCATCCCAAGGTCCAGAAATAAATACCTTATTTTTCCACATGATTAACATGAAAAGATTTTCCTGACATTTCAAAGTTGCCAACTTTAAACCATTCAGTCATAAAAAACGAAGAACAGAACATAATTTGCTTTATAAAGTGCCAAATCTATGTTTTTTTATATTTATCCATGCTGCACTAGAGACAGACGGGAGAGAGAGACGAAATTTTATTTCCGCTTCTTTAACAGAATTTCATCAGCGTTTCTTGAAACGAGGACTTTTTTATTTTCAACTCAAACATGTATGAAACGTTTAACCAAGCTCATGAACGTTACTGGCTTCCGGTCAAGGTGATCATTCGAAGTTTCAGTGATAGTGCCATAGAAAAAAAAAACCTGATTGTTTCCTTTCATTAGATAATCCAAGGAATGCAAGCATCCGCCATGTGTGATGCTCCCGCATCCGTGTTTGGATTTACCTAGTCGGTCCTTATTCCCAGGTTAATTCGTGCATAAGTGACTGTATATTTGTGAATATTCCTAGATGACGTTCCTGAAACCAGATGTGCCGGAGGCACTCCAAAATCTAATCGAGTCTTCATGGGCCTTTTCTCGAAATGCCCTAAAGATGTCATGAAATTTCGTTCATGATTGCGTGAGTTATGTTGTGAAAAAACACACACACGCAAACATACACAGACGGGAATGAATTGGAGGAGGCAACTTGGCATTCCGTGGCCGAAATTTGTTGTATTTCTTAGTGAAATTGTGTGATCGGTGTTTGTGAAAGCTTTACTTATACATGTTTGCTCAAACTGAGCAAACACTTGCGTCACAGGAAATTCTAGAATTCATTTTCTGGTATAGACACCTTTGGCAGCAGCAGATCTTTATCAGCCACCTGGAGCGCTGCAGTCGAGCCGCAAATAGTTTGATGAATATGACTGCCCTCATATTGCCAGTAGTCATTGAAACATACAGGTCTGGTTGCTTTGCCTGCTGTGCTATCTTAGAATCTGTTCATTTTCACTGATGTACCTCATAACGACGAGTTAATCAAGTGTAGTTCATGGATAGGAACTGTCTGATGTTTGTCTTCCTTGTTTTACTTTACATCAAAGTTCCTCATCCTTGGAATTCAAAGGAGCCAAATTAAAGGAATGTAAATGTGTGTATAATAACAATTGCTCCCCACAGATATTCTATTAAAGGGACTTGTTACCACCCACACGTTGTTAATCTACACAGTAGGTGTGCTTATTAGTAATCAAACCAGATAGTACCTGCTTTTGATATTTATCAGACTTCATTATTCTCTCTGCTTTGTGGACTAACAGTGTGTAAATACACCTCTTTAGTAGGGGGATATAGGGTCACTTTGTGCACTGAATATTTTAGGTCATAAATGAATTAAAAAATGTAAGACATTTATTTGCAATTGCATTTATTCAGCAGACTGAATTTGTTTTTCAAAGTTGACAAATGCGGCACAAACTAAAAACGTATTAACCACATTCTTCAAAGTTAACACAGACGGATTACCAGCCAATGAAGCAGCGATGTCTTATTTCATCACTTAGCCCGACATTGAAATTATCACTAGCACATCCTTCATCTGCTTTTGAAGTGAACTTGATGCGTCCATTTGATGCGATTCCAACAAGGTATTTAAAAGTGTCACGTGACTTATAAGTGCTGTGTCTCTCCCTTGTCTTTGTCTGGGTGAACGTTTAGCACAATGCGTTTTATATTATAATATTCATATACAGATTTTATAAACTTCGAGCATAAACAAACATTGTTTCTCATAGCAGCCATGTAATTAACTGGCTTAGGTGCTTTTGCATTAACTTAATCAAATATGAAAATACGAGGAAGCACCGCCTTCAGACACATCCTAGTCAGGATGGGAAACTGAAAGTCTTGTCAGCAGTAGAACCAGTTTTAATGATATTAATTGTGATTCAGTTCGATTTATAATTTATAATGGGGCCTGGACAGCTGAGTGGTAAAACGCTTGACACTCTCCGCTGGCGACCCGGGTTCGATCCCCGGCGTAGCTATGAGAGTGGGTTGTAGTTGCCCGTCCAAGGCCGGTGGTTTTCTCCGGGTACTCTGGTTTCCTCCACCATTGCAGACTACCGAACGCCATCACCGGAGCCATGGAGAGTGCCTCGATTAGTTATAATAACTATTTGTACAATCCATGTAAAATAAATAAGTTTATATAAAATCAGACGCATAATTTTTGTCTATTCTTGTTGCATCAATTAAAGTTACCCTGAGCCCCAACATCTTTGCTGTACATTTAAATGACATAATAGGTGATAATCAGACTGACTGCGAGAGACTGAAGCTGAGCCAGTTCATCACAGTATTGGCGGTCACTGCATTGAACCCAAAATGGCTGCCCCCATACTGACAGGGCACTAGGCCCAAAAAAGCTCTCGTTATCCATCACCAAAATATTTTAGGCACAGCCTGAGTACATGTTTAAAAGTATTATCGCTCTCATGCGGTAATGTTAGCAGCAAACGATTATCATCAAGGCTTTAGGTATAATTAATTATATATTTTCATATCTTCACCTTAACGCTATGCAATATTATAAGCCGTATTCTATAAGGTACCTGCATATTTCGAAGTAATTTTGAGGGGAAACATGCATTTATCGGGACATACTTTGTGTAACCAGTTTTGCATATATCCGGAAGTTAATGTTTTTTTTTGCAAATGGTTCAAATGGTTTTGCGAAAAAAAAACCATTAATGGTTTAAATAGTTTTAAGATTTAATATGGCGCCGATCTTTATATCAATATTATAGATCGTAGATAACTTCGATGGTTACTCGGTCGAGGCTTATTGTTGAAAATCGACTCTTTTTTCCTTTTTTTTCGGGAGGGGGGTTATCTGTGTCGCCTTGTGACCATCTTTCATCTTTAAGTGTCGATGTGATAATTTTCGAGGGCCTTGGTGGATTTTCACGAAAGTCATCTGAACTTCTTTCCAATAAGATTATTATTATACGCAAAATCCACGCATATTAAATGAGGTCCGAGGTTACCAGGCTCCTTTGTGGTGTCGCCATGGTAACTTAACAGGATTATGATGCAATTTGCTGAAACTCAACAGAAATATTTACCCAATAATATATCGACTAAATTCCTGGCAAAATAATACATATTTATTAAGACCAGAGCTCACCAGACTGTGGGGATGTCATGAAGATTTACTTAATATTTGATGCATTTTCATGAAACTCATTATAAATATTTACCAGTAGAGTTTCTCACCTGAATTAAATTATGCATGTTTAATGATCTCGAGGAAAGAGAAATACTACGGGCATATTAAAGACCTTTGTGGTGCTCTAAATGCTCCATACCGGTGAGTTCTGTTGTCCTCAGACTACTTCTTTTATTATCACTTGTTTCGTTAAATTGGTTAATTCAGTGATGAACTAAACGGTTTTATTACAGTCTCATTTTATCACAAGTTTATTATTCAAAATGAGTTATCTACGAACCCAGTCAACAACATAAGTCTTTGTTAAATGAAAATGTTATATTTTTCCGACGGAAAAACAGACGCCGTGATTCGTGACTGATGGTTTCTATTCTCGTTAAAAAAAGAATTATTTTTATCATTAGTTATCGATGCCAACAAATGGTTCCGTAAATTGGAGAGTAGGATACAAACACTAACAGGAGGTTACCAGGGTCATTACATTACCAACGCGATGCAGCTTCCTGAAACCAGCGTCATAGCTAATCTGATCTAAATAAGTAATTAATATGTGGTACATCTGCTTTGTAATGACTTTTTCTCGATTATTTTTAACGTGATCTTTATCGCCTCCGCCAGGAGGGTACGATTTTGTGTGTGTATTTGTGTATGCGTGAGTATGTGTGTTTGTTCACAACATATCTCACGATATCATGGAAAAAAATCACAAAATGTTCAGGGCATTCGAAAAAAGGCCGAGGAAGAATTGATTAGATGTTGGTGTTGATTCAGCATCATCTCCGGATTCTTGAGCGTCATCAATGAATATTCAGAGATGAACGGTCACCGATGCAAGAATGAACCTGGTATGGGCAAAAAAAATAAGTAAATGCGCATGCAGAATGTTTCGTCTCATCTGTGTGGCCTGTCCACCTGTTCAGCTCGAGGTCCATGGATGTTTGCAGAACGTTTTTGAAACGTCCTCCCATAGCGGATGCACATGTATTAATCAAATACTAGCTGCCCCCGTGGAAAACCACGGCTTTATCTGATGCATATTTTTTGTAATGATTTTATAGTAACTAAACGACGCATATTTTAATCCTAAGGTTTGTGCAGGAACTTTTGTCATGAGTTTCACTTATGATATAAAGATCACTTCGGCCAGAATTCTCCAGGAACATCCTCCACCAAAATATATACATAAAAAGAAAAATTATTCTTTACCAGAAATCACACAAAAAATAAATTTTGGAAAGAGACGCGAGGCATATACAGGGTGTACGAATTTTCAAGTGAGAAGTTTTTTTTTCCGATAAACAACATAGGTCCGACAGCTTCATTGCTTAGGAAATATCGTAGATATAACGATTGTATAAAGAAGCATTCTACCGTTTAATTATATGACAGCTGCTTTGTATTAGTTGAAGCCCAGGCGACATCGTAAAACACGATGTTTTTCCAGTGTAGTCAGTTGAAGGTATAGTCTAAGGCATGTTAACAGACACATGCGTTATTTGTATACACATGCATATGTCGTTGAAGTCTCCTGTACACGAAACGTATAGCTGTGAAAAAATAGGCCCAAAAAATATATTCCAACACAATTAAATTTTTTATTTAAGTACTGTAACTTGTCATGGAATAAGCAGATCTTATAAAAAATTGACAACTCTCCAAAAATAAAAAGAAAGCAGGTCAATATATTTCGATGAGAGCATTTAGCAAAGAAACCACTTTAGCCTTGGTTCGTTGCATTGTCTTTCAGCAAATTAACGCAAATTGTAATAAACAGATTTTGCTGAAAATCGGAATCACCATAATATATTTTTTTTCTTAGGTGACATAATAACAATTCTACAAAGGAATAATTATAAGATGCTATTTCTTTGTCCCCGAGTACAAGCCGCCCATTCGGATGCAGTTGTTCTGCCACTCGCTTGGTGAATCCGTGTTTCTGAATCATGACAATGTTTACATGAAACGTGCACGTATGAACGAACGACTGATTAGTAGATTCTGGCAGGGGTTTCAAAGTCCCTTAGAGATTGAGGACCCTCAAAAGTGTGTGCACCCCCCCCCCCCCCCCCCCCCAGGACTTCCTTTTGGAAAAAAAATGTTTTAAACAACCCATAAATCGGCCTAACTAATAAAGATACTTCTGAATGTAAAAAAATCAACATACCTGTAAACCTATAAAACGGGGATTACAGGTCGCCTCCTGAAAAAGCGTGACAGGCGAAAACATTTTTGCTGAACATTTGTAGAGGGTTAGGTTAAATTTTAAGACATATCATTAGTCCATTTCCTTTTGGGGGTAATAAGACTCATTACAATATATATTTTCTTATAAACCATTATGACAAAGGACCATTCCTTTGTCCCAGTGTGGAAGCCACCCCATTCGTATTTATTTATTCTGCCACTCACAAGGTGATCTCGAGTTACTGAAGCATGAAAGTGTTCACACATGAAACGCATACACGTGAATACATGACTGATATTAAAGGAGATTCTGATGTACGGTCTGACTACAGATTCTAGTCTTTCATCAAATGAAAGATGTACTGGTGATATTATTTCATGTTTCACCGTCCCTACAGACAACGGATCTTAACAAATATCTGTGACACCCCCCACCCCCCCCCCCCAACCCGACCCGAATGTTAATTAAGTTGTGGGGCTTCTTTTTTGAAAAAAAAAACTTCCTAAAAAACACATGACTTGGCTGAACTTTTGAAACCATGGCTCTCATGGAAAGATATTTTTGAATATATAAAAATCAACATACTTGTAACCCATAAAATTTGTCAAACGGTAGTCACATCACTGGACTCAGTGCCCGGTGTTGACCAAACTGGAAAGCCCTCGCATCGAAAGCGGAGTCATGTGGATTTAAAACCTTCACTTCCTTAACTCCTTTAGAGGCGATACAATGGGTAAGGGGGATCAGAGGGGATTATAGTGGACTCGCGTGAACGCGTATTGCACGGAAATGCCTTTTGGGCAGGACATGCCCTCTTACCACGGTCTAAACAGGCCAGTAAAAATCCTCGAGGCGCCTCCTGAAAAAGCGTCTCAGGCGTGGAGGACCTTGCAGCACAAAAGAAAAAGGGGCGCCTAATGAAGAAATATTAAAATTATTAATTATTCAGCTTTATAGGGCATAATCCCGCAAAATAAAACAAACTTGTCTTAGAAGAGCACACCATCGATGGCCTGGCGAATTTGGAGAGTCAAATCAGAACGGAAGCAGATAAACCGTGGTCTAGAAAACAAAACCCAACTCCGTATTAATTATATAGAATGTGATGTGTTTTATGAGGTCATGTGGCTGCCTAAAACGGATAATATGGTCTAAGTTTGTGATCAAGTACTTTGATAACCGTGTGCGAATATATGTTCTAGACCAGTATAAAGTCCTCTGGTACTTATCTCCAACATAGGGTGTATACGGGTCCAAGAGCTCCTTTCCACCTAAATATATACAAGGTTATATAAACATTTAACATGAGTATATATGTCATTCGAATTATCAATTTAGAGTCAGCGTGCGATACATATATCCTTAAAAAGCAATTTAAAATTAAAATTACAGATTGTCATGCATAATTTTGAGTTCACGCATACTTTTTTGGTTAATTGCATTCATAACTCCCGATGCTGAGCAAAGCGTGGGTGTAAATAGTGTTATTATTTTGTAGTATTCTGTTTAAAGTTCACACATGTAAGTTTTTATTTCATGACAGTTTTTTTTCGAGATTGACTCTGCCTGAAAAGTGGACTCGAGGCCGGACCCTACTCTAAGTCCGCACTCGAGTTAGACATCATTCCTGGTGGCTAAAGCTTGGCACTCAATGTGTTTCAGCTTTACACATTCAAGATAAAATTCGCGTAGTCTCAAATATATGGCATTACTCATAGTCCTAAAGTGAAGCAAGTACCCATCTTTATCAGCTGACGAACATCGAAACATAATAGATCATTGATCCAGATTACGAGTACATTGATTAATCAGTGGTCGGTGTGTTGCTATGAAAATTTTATATGACCAATCCATTCAGCCTTCAATTATGTTGCCTCTTATGAATCACGACTGATAAGTAACCATTCTTACTTGAAGGACGAGGAAAGCTAAATACAGAATACGTATTGAGATATAACAAAGCACCGTACGGTAACTATGACAACTCAAGTTAGTTCCTAATGAAGGGCTAAATTAATTAACACGTGCCAGCTGTGCCTGAACTCTGGGAGTTCTTTTTTTAACCTCATATCCTACTCTAATGCTCTGCTAGTGCGCAGGTTGGGACAGACATGAGGGAAAATGAACCGTGGATATTTTAGTTAAAGCGTTCTGTGGAAATCACTCTAAGAAAACCTAACTATTCATTTAGATTTTATTTTTTTTTGTAAAATAATAGATTCCTTTTTTTTACTTTCGAATCTTATATTTTGTATGTTCTTTGTTCTAGGGTAAAACCCTGAAATCTCGACCGCCAACGAAGAGCTCTGCCCATCTATGTACATACCATGTACATACCCCATACTTGGTTGACAAGCTGTACTAATACTGCATTAGTTAACTCTGAGAATTATGGTGATAGCCCGATGTCATGTAGTGCAAACGACCGACAACCTTTCGCCACGAAAAAAAAAAACGAACAAAAGGCCTAATGACCAAATATTTACTGTGACAACTTAGTTGTCATAGTAACCAAACGGGAACTGATTTATAATGTACGTTTCATATCTCATTTGAAAGGTTTTTTTACACTAAAATCTATTATTTAAAAAAGTAAAATCTAGGTTTATTTATTTGGTCCCTGGATGTCGCCATTGCCGTAGATTAAGGTGTAGGCATTAAGCGGGACTAATGGGGTTACTCAAGTAGCTATTTTTCACATGTCAACTCGCATTTACCATATTACCCAGAGGTAATTTACACAGCATGATTATTGCTGCAATGCTATACGCCTGGCTTACTCTGCCCCTGGCCAGACAGTGTGTACATATTGACTATTGTTTGCATTATCAAGGTCCAGGTCACAGGATCTTATGGGACCAGCGTAAGTACCCGTTAACGAAAGAAACAGAGGTACCCACTTTTCCGAGGATAAAATAAATGATATAAAAAGCAAATGTAATTCAGACCATTAATTAAAAAGGATTCGTTAATTTGAGAGGGTCGCAACACTTGGGTGGTCGTAAAGCGAGGCTTCATTGAACTTTCTTTAAAGTCTCATATTAAAGTTCTTTTTGTCCAACTTTCAAGCCAGTCAAATACTTTCTTCCTTCTTTGTTTGCCTTTCTGTCGGACCTAATATTTAGGTCTTATTTATCTTGGTCTATTTTTCGTTTGAGTGCCGAAAAAAGTCTAAAGTAGTTTTAAGTACACGGAGAAATGTCCTAAAGAAACTGGGTTATCTAATGACCATGGTTTTTTTTCTATTTACGTTCCGATGTTATCAAATTACCATGGTTTTCTCTATTTACGATTCGATTATATCAGATTACCATGGTTTTTATTTTTTACCGTTTTATATTCCGGTCGCCTCTCGTTTTTTGCTATCAAAAGGCTTATTATTTCAGCTAATCCATCTCACGTTTTAACTGCATGGTAACCATGATCCAGAAATGTGCACGCTAAGGCCAAGAAAAAAATAGTGGGTCTACGGTTTTATGTTGCAAATGGGGACAGATTTTTTTTTCCGTTTTTCTTTTTTTTTTTGGCTCTTACCTTGATTCCTCAGAAGAGGTTCTAAAGATACGGGTTGGTTATATGTACTATTTTAAAGAAATGAAATGAAGAGGACTCTTGTATTATTCCTTCCAAACTTGCAGACTTCACTATAAAGAGTACCTGTAACAATAAATATTTACTTTACTTTGTATGGCCTTACGAGGGCAAGTCCTTATAAGTGCCTGTGGTTTTTATGCCGTCTCCGATACTAGGACGCGATGGTGGGCAAATATTTGCTCACTCTGGAGTAAAACTGGTCCAAGCAGCTCTTGTACAAATTCCTTAACGGCCAAACATGCTTGGCTTTAACGCACCTGACTGTAAGGGAGTTATCGATCTGGACGTAGGACGGACCGGAAGGCACCGTGGCAGCTTTCTGGGTCTCTATACTAAAAGTCGTGACGATTGTGTCCGTTAATATGAACGTGAATTGAAAAGAATTGAGGAAATGCTATCTATATATACACAAAAATAATCATCAGGGCTTTTAGGCATCTGAATGGCTGTCATTTCAGGCTGTGTCTTAATTATCAAGCGGCTGTTGCTTAAAGGGACATAATCAGGAGCAATATTATATCTATTCTTTCACACTATCAGTTGAGTTTTGCTTTATACAAAAGTTTCCCACCAGAACAATCCCAGCACACAGTCTCATTTCCAAGCATACGTCTGTTTAACACCTTGTTATGGCTCTGCGTGTAGGTAAACCCAGTCCAAATGTGTCTGTTTATCATAAAAAACCGCGTGACCGGAGGTCCGATTAAGAGGGGCAATACGCGCTGTTTTAGCCAGCGGGAACATGTATTATATTTTTTTGGCCAAGTCAGTCAAGGCATCTCCTGATTGACACGTGTTGTGGCTCCGTGTTGCACACAGCCCCAATCACTGTGTTTATATTGACACCTTGCGATCGCGCCCAGTCCACTGTTTTAACACTCGTTTACAGGAGAAAGCAAAATGTTTCAAGGCAATATTTTGGCAGGTAAAGATTTACTTTAAAGGGAAGAAGCTATTTTTTCGTGTTAACTCAACATGCTTTATAGGTGATTGGGCCCCTTTAATTATTTCTGTACAGTCGTCTGATTGTCTGGCCGTATACCATAGGACCAAGAGGTTCAACACTTGACCTTGCAGCAGTCACTGGCCCCTGGCGATCACCCAAAATAAACCACAGTATTGTATTAACGCGGGGCTGACAACTGACCTTGTATAAAACTATGGTTGAATAATTCTATTATGACACTATTTCTAGAATGATTCAATTATTACGTTAAATACGGAATAAAAATTCAATTTTACATAATCCTTCAAACGTTGATATTTTGGGACGCTCGAAAATCCAACGTGTCTCTCCAAAATATTTGAATGAGCCATGTATAGACATTTGACCGGTCATTTTTTTAAGAACTGAAGTTTAAGTATCCGAAGATGATTTTTTATAGAACTCAAGTTTCTGTTCACTGTTTCTCTTGATAAGTATAGTCATATTTCTTTTGATAAGTATCGATTTTTTTTTCTTTATATGTACCGGCACATTGAGGAATATCAAACTATTGGGACGCTACTATGATACTTGAAGACTCGCCTTATTCGTTTGATACCCCCGATGACGATAGCAAACTAGTTGACCTCTTCAGCTGGTACTATAATTCAGGGTTATGGGAAAGGCCTCTGTAGATTCCGGGAAACATGTAGAAGCCACTAATACCTGTGGTTTTCTTAATTTTTGTACTAGATTATTTAAACTCCATTTTCCTATAAGGAAATGGCCGAACCACCGTCGCCGAGGGTGAAAATAAAGTAGCCCCTACGACCGTCTGCATCTGTAATTATGGCACTTGATTGACCGAATCCCAGCGCGCTAACTTAGGAACTTGCATGAAAGAATGTTTTGGTTTGAAACTTACAATAAATCATACAGCTATTTCAATCTCTTGTTAATATGAACTGTGAACCACTGTGAAGCCATATTCATTGGCTGGAAATCATACAATTATAATATAAAAGGGACCGGAACTCGTCTCAAAATTTCATATTGCAATGTATTGCGACATGTGGTAACGTATTGCGATATTTTCATCGTTTCATAGTAAATGAATGGTTTTTTTTCAATATCATATACATATAAATTGTTAATATTATTATCAATAATTCTTTATCATGTTAAATATAATGACACAAAAGTGTATGAAGGTCAGTTTATTTCAAACACGAAATATTACTCACTAATGAATTTAGTAATGTATTTGATATATATATTCTTATTGACAGTACCCAGTCACGGAAGTGGCTTTTACTTTGAGCCTGTCATTTACCCATCACATTTAGATCTGTAGGTTTGTAAAAGAAACATTCTTTTTACTTCTAAAGTAAGTTTTAAGCACGTTAAAAAAATCGAAAATATCCATATTCTAAAACTATAGCGCAATACGCAATATGCGATTTATCGTATCGCGACATACCGATATATCTATAATATGGCTTACCCCGAATATAGAACCTGGAACTCTACACAATGCTCTTTTAGTTATACACATCCTTTTTAAACTCTTTTTGCTAAAAAAATACAGAGGTGTATACAGCCTCTATAAGATCTTGAAAGTGCACTAAGACAGAGTATTTTGTAAATGAAGGCTGTGTGCACAACATTTTATTTCAAGTGAAAACATGATTATACTTGAGCAAACGACATATCAATATGAATATCATTCATGGACAACAACGCAATACGGAACATGTATTATCCAAAATATCTTAGAAGAAAGTCCTCGTGCAAATAAAATGATTGTATCACCGGTGAACATCAACTATTGTGTTATGGTCCTTGCATATCTTGTACATCCTGGCCCACGTGTATGCGGAATTAACTATACAGTACATATTGGTCTCCATTTCTTCTTTGCCTTTGTTAGGCTCCGATTGAACGCTAAAACCAACATCCGTGCGTGTATTCAATGTGTGAATTTAAAATATGAATTCTGGTAATACAAGATAACAAAGTTTTTTACAGTACTTGCAGTATAACATGGATCCCGCGGTGCAATTACGAAGTAGTCCAGTCAAACATTAAGATGCAGCTGTACCACATTTGGACAATATATTGGCCGTGGCTCATTACATTTAAATATTTTTTTTGCGGAAACCACACCTAGGGTTTTTCGTAGCAGGACGAGCATTGAACGAGACACAATCACAACAATATTGTTTTGTAACCTAGGTGATTTGGATTCCTTTGTATATTCACCAAACGTTTATATTTCCAGTTTGACTTTACATGGCCATACCATTCAATAAGATACTCGACCGATACTCCTTTGCAACGTGTGCCTCTGTCGTTGCAAAAATGTTTTCCTTGATTTAGAGATGACATAAACATGACTTTTACGGGTGTTGCCGAGTACAGGCTTCAGTGGCCATTTTCTTAATGATCCAATTTACTATTTCTCTTCTTTCCTTTTATGTGTCACATGTATATGCACATGACAGTAATTGCAACCAAACGGAACCACAATAGTGCACAAATAATACCAACACCCGGACGTAAACGTGATCGTACAGCTTTACCGCTCGATTTAGGTTACGGTTGTTGCGAATGACACTGGAGTGTCGTCATCTGGAGAGAATGATAACACTTCATTTTTTGTATTTTCTTTATGGCCCACAGGTGTTTGAGTTCTGACAGCCTTCACCTTTGAGTGCTGGTGCACATCGTATGCCGCAGGAACTTGAGTTACGAAATGTATCAATGATGTCAGAAGAGATAGATGAAGAGATAGATGAAGTACATGAATGAAATATCGATTATTAATAGACCATGATTTTTTGTTTCAATCATCAAACTTGATGGTTTTTCTTTTCCAATCACCGGTAGTGATCTATGCGTGTATCTTTTACTGTACGGTCCTGATGTTTGCTAGTGTATCGTGGGTGAGTACGTGTAAACGTGAGCCCCACTGAGGCGCAGTGTACTGCAAATATGCACATCAAATGCACTATATAAATTGGTCGGAACCGACGCATGCCAACGAAATGAAACATGTCACCTTTCTATCACAATGTGCACCGATGTTAAAGTCATATTCAGTCAATAAGTAGCTGCTCTTCATTTTTGGCTGTGACAGAGCTGATCAGTTTTGTTCGTTTTGTATGTTTTCAGATGAGTTTGTCGGTACATGGTTTAGTGCTCCAGCTTTTTCGGTATCCGTGGTCTTACCGTACACATCAGTTTCTGCTAGTTCTATCGAGGCGTTATAGGTGACTGGCACTAGCGTGCGACCGTTCGTCATGCTGGGTTTCTGGCAGCAGAAGAGCTCAACCCCGGATCTACGAAACTTAAACAAAAAGGAAAACACTTCAATTTACATTCTATTTCAGAACAGAAATTTTCGTATTAATAGCCAAATATTTAATCTAAGGTATTTATGTTACAACTTTATAATAACTAATGCGAGACACACTTCATGGATCGGATGGTGGCCACCGACCTTTGTTGGGCAACTATAGCCCACTCTCATAGCTATGCAGGGATCGAACCCTGGTACCTGTCAACAGAGAATTGTGACCTGTTTATTTTGTTGTAATGGTATAGCACATTTAATAAGAATAGAATAACCAATTGATTGTTTCTATTATTTGTTGTAAATTAAACTACAGTATCATGTATCGATGTTAGTTTAAAACGTAGGTTTAGAGAACCCAGGTGTTTTATTTTATTTTTATTTGGTTTAAGTACAGAATTTGTTCTTGAGAATTGGTTTTTGCCGGTCTTAGTCTAGTCTGTTTTCTGTGACAACTTTGTTAAATGTAGACTTCAAATGCAACGCACCTGCATACTTGATTTTTCCCAAACTTTAGTCTCTGGAGGCGTGTCCATTTTAGTATTCATGCATTGAATGACAGGCCACATAATATTGTAAGACGATAGGCCAGGAGCAGTCAGGGTCTGTGACGTTAGCATCAGTATATATGCTGGAAATGCGAAAATGGACAATCTCCTTACTCAGGGCGCTAGGTGGTGTAATCTGAGAGGTTGTCGGTCGAGAGAATAGTCTGAAGTTGTCTGTGAACTAAACAGCTGTGGGACGATTTCCGGGTGTATTGTATGTCAGAGTCTGCGGGCAACAACTGACGGACTTGTGGAATGGTTGTATTTATACTTAAGGGCTTAAGTGATCGTAAGCAGCCGATGTGTATCTGCTGTGGTGTAGCCCAGCAAACAGACATGGACAATTGATACGCTGAAGGTACCGAATATTGTCGTGTGTCGGGAAATGTTCGGGTAGAGTGTACTGGATATACCAAGATCGATTATATAGGGACTGACATGCCCTGGAGAGATGCTACACAGAATCCTGTTAGCCCATCTGCCAGTGATTCAGAGAAACGAGTACCTCAAGAGTAGAGACTGTGTCAAGTCAGTGTTTTGTTTCACTGCGAGAAGGTCTTGTGTGTTGTGTGCAGTGGTAAACCGCCTGGACTCGAGGAGTGCATCCCTAAGTCACCTACGCGACGATCATGTGACCGGTGGCTGTGGTGCCAGGTAAAATTTCTGTGGGTAGTGCTTACCGCGAATGTCAGGATTAATCAGGACACATACGGACTCTGGATTATTGTACCTTGCACGTGGAACACCATTCTAGAGAATTGCAATCTAATTATATATATTTTTATTGTTTAAGTTACACGCGTCTTTCTCATCTTTTTGAATGTATGTGCGAACACCGCCGGTTAAGTTTACCGTTTAAAAGAACCTGGAAAGTCCATTCCTTCGGAGGTGTGACAGTACCCCTCGATTGTTTGCTCTGCATTCCTGACTTTATACGTATTAATATTACGCTAGTCTGTAACAGATAATATATGGACTTACAGATTTTTAATCGTTTAAGACACATGAAGGTAGGTAGAGGGAATAGCTTTAATACATATGAAACCCCCATTCTTCTTGGACAAGAATTAATGCATAATTTGTAAAATGTAGTTTAAAAACACAAGTGCTAACCTAGGGTTTCTACTGATCCGTTCACCTTTTTTGCCCCCTGACAGACACTGGAACTAACACCTTCAAGTTCAATGGTTTATAAAACTGGGAGATAGGATGAAATAGAAACAGTGTCCGTGTTTACCGCCGGAAACACGCATAAGAAAATTCTTTTTTTATGCTGGGCTTTTCAGAAGTGAAAATTTTGTGAGGAATTTCTCAAGTATAAATATCTGACGTATCTTTTTCCTTGTACCTATCCGTCACTATATCCGGGATTATGTGAGAACGTAATCTTAACATCGTCCAATCACTCGGTTAGGCTACGCTTACCAGTATGTAACCTCGCGTGAGACATTTACCTGGCTGGCGGATAAAATACTGCCATATGGACCCGCTGCATCGGATTCGTGGGTCATATAAACGTTAACCAGTGCCCATGGAAGACAGACGGCGCGCGGTATGCGGATTCAATCCTGAACTAACAATTCCTTTTGACGCGCACCGCGTGTCCGATAGACGATTAAAGTTAAAATAACTAGAACTATTAAAATGTTTTTCGCATATCGCTTATCGCATACCACATGCCGGGTGAAAGCAGCTTCAATCAGAGACAGTTTATTCGACATGGGAATACATTTTGACATGATATCATTTGATCAATAAAACACGGAAACATTGTCAAAACACAAAACTTGTCACAACTGAATACCCATAAACGAACAAGCAATGCACTAAATATGTCTAAACTAGACGTACCTGTTCGTTCATGATAAAGTAGATGATCGGATTGTAAACCGTGCAGGATTTGGCAAATATAGAGGGTATAATGGCGAGTCCTGGCGTGACAAGCTCAGGCTTAAACCGACTAAGTAGCACCACTATGGCGTAAGGGGTCCACGCAATGACGAACCCCAGGACCATTACCATTAGAATCTTGCACACCCGACCTTCCACTTTGGCAAGCCGCCGTGTGCCCAACATCTGAGACTTGACACCCTGCGGGATACAGCAATGTGTAGAATATTAAAATCAGAATGAGAAAAAATAGATTGCAGTCAATAGAGCGCATACCTCCTCCAGTCCGTGACAAAACAAAAAAATCATCTGGCTTCGCCCTTAATAGTAAGAAGATGGTTTCCCTGGTCCATGACTAGTCCCTTGGCAGTTAAAATCAGAATAAGTAAAAATTAGAGTGCAGTCAGTGGAGCGAATATCTACTCCAGTCCAAGAGAAAAATACAATCAGGTTCCCTAGTCCAAATCAAGTCCCTCGGCAAAATATCATGGAAATGGGTGCAGTAGTTTTGCGTGATAATGCTGACAGACTACTAGACACACCAACAGAGAAACATACATAAGCAGGTAAGAACTGATCATCCTTGACGGAAGTAGTCAGTTTTGCACACGCAAGGCATCTTTTTATCCACTATTCAATATACATCCCTTGAACTAATATCTTAAGTTTCAGATGAGAACATAACCTCCTTCACCAAGGTAATCAATATTGCATACGTAAGTTATTTATTTATCCATCACAATACATCACATGCACTAATATCTTCAGTTTCTAATTTTTTGAGGATCATATTTTTCTAACTTTTCACCAAAAAAATCTCTTGAAAACGTATATTTAGCATAATTTTGTTTCTCTAATAGTCACCATTTCAATGTGTCGAAACAATACATGAGTCGATGGACATGGTCATTAGTTGTTTTGTAAACATTTTATACTTACATAAATATATTAAGAATTTTAACTTTATTTTATCATCAGGCATGAGCTGTCATCTTATAACAGTCCATTTATGGTATTTTAACTGGCACACTTATGCCCCAGGATGTAATTTTTCAAGTTATTGCACTTAAAAAAAGTGTCTTAAAGTGTCTAGTTCTCTCTATGCTATCATCATATTTTTTACATATAATCTATTATCTTCAAGAAAAGGCTTTAATCGAGAAAACTGCTTGGTCTCCGTAAACTGAAATAGATTATGGCAGTCTGCTAGCAAATCCATCTTTATAAAAGTCTCAGTAAAACCAAAGTGGGTATGTTGTATCTAAGCATATAGGAAATAAGTCAATCTGATCTCAGTTCTGCGTATATTCATCCAGGTTGACAAAAAGACGTTTTTTAACAGAAACATCTAAATTCTACACAAGGGTAAACTACGGCACTCATGAGGGCGGAAAAAGTAAGCTGCTTTGACCGGTGACGAATCAGTAGTGATAATATATACATCTATTTATTTATGAAAGCCAAAGCACCGTAGGCCCTAGTGAAATCTAGGTTATATTGTCCTGTTAAATGTTTTCTTAAGCAAATCATTGGCGATATACTGTAGCTTACTGCGATAAAACCTGGATAAAATTCCCAGGTTTCACGTCCTTTTTGGGTAAGTAGATAAGAAAAGCAGCAAAACTCGGTAAATAAGAGGGACTTTTGCGTGCGTAAAAAAATGGTTCAAATAGTCTAGTTATCCTTCAAGTCAATGTCTGATTTTGAATTTTAATAAGTCCAACGGAATTCAATACAGCGAACATAAACTTCTGTCACCAGCAGTTATATTGCTATTTTCCATGTCGATATGTGTTAAGAGTATCCCTTACATCAAATATGTGAACTGTTATGCTTAATGAAATTTAATTATTTAATCTACACATTTTATTTTCTCCTCGATAACGACTGGGCACCCTTTTTAAAACCAGTGCTTTTCTAGTCTATGTATATTTCAATTGTGTCCTAGTTCCTATAGTTCTTTAAGCATTTTTTCATAAAAAAGGCTATGAATATAAGCAGAAATCGTATCTTTATGTCACTAGTCTTCCCTTCATTATCGCTCGCCAAGATCGGTCCATTTGACAGAACTCCAAAACAGGATATTGCCACTCATCTATAATTCAGAGAGTCGTGAATTTGCGATACCCGCATCCGGCCCGGGTCTCACTCCCATAAACTATCACCATTCTTTTAAGTTAGGCATTAGGTTATAAACATGGACGTCCAGGTGTATAGTGCAATTAGAGTGTCAGAACTGTATAGCAAGTACAAATATGTTCAGATCAACAAGATATACTCGGCAATTGCCTAAAACAAATGCAATTTCATAGACAGCCTTGAACGAATAAAAAAATTAAATGTGTTAATCAGTTTATATAAAGAAATGTTCACTCACCTCTCTCACGGCTCTCACTACATTGAAGTAGCTGAATATTATGCACATTAGGGGTCCTGCGAAGCAGGTGAATATGATAATGAATATGTATGTGGTGGAGGCTATGTCACGTGACTTCCATGCGATGGAACACGATGTCCCCGGTCCCTCCTGCTCGTAATGACTCCATCCAAATAGCGGTGGAACTGACCAGATGAGAGAATATAACCAGGAAAATACTGAAAACAAACAGAAACTTCTTTTTTGTGTGGCTTATCTACACAAAAGGGATTTGCATAAAATGAATGACATTTGATATTCAAAGCAAGAAGAATTATTGTTAAAATAATTGTATGAATATTGTATAAATATACTGTGTGAATAGCTTGTAGATTTTCATAAAGCAGAATTATTTAAACTATACAGAATATAAAATAAGAACTCTTCTTGTCAGATTAAAGCGTGCAAGGGTGACATAGATAAGGTGGACGACACCTTCACGAAGTGACTCAGGATGAATGAAATGAAAGAATTAAGCTCTCAAAATTAAGAAAGCAATCTGTAACAAGTGAAAAAATAAACAAGAAATACATAATGTATAAAATTCCTTAGGTTGTAAAAATGTAAAAATAAAATCCGAAGATTTTTCCTCTTCTCTCACCGAAAAAAAAGCAAGCAAAAGAAACCAGGATATTTTTATGACATTTAAAAAGCCTGAGCTACTGGGTAATGGTTTAAGCGAAAGAAGAGAAAAACGGTGGCTTACCCAGGCTAAAGGAAAGAAGACTGCAGGGCACACTTAGAGCAATGTACCTTTACGTTTACGCAATCTAACTTGGAAAAAGAAGGGCAGAAACCAATGCCAGACGGGCACAAATCAAGAGGTCTAGCTTTAGTACTTGAAACAAAGAACGGAACGAAAGGTAAGACTGTTCTAAAGAAAGCGATTAACAGACGCCGGCTATAATACGGCATTCCAAAGCGTCAGAGGGCCACGTCCCTGTCTATAATTAACCAAAAGATAGCAGGCAAGAAAGTCCCTGTCTGTACCACTTGACTTGGGGCAGAAGAAAAAGAAGTAAATATTAAGAATAACAGAATAATCTTGTATGGAATAATTAACAGTGGGGAATGCGTAGTTTATACAAGAATAAATAAAGTAAACTAAATAAAAAATAAACAGATAAAGAAGAATACAACTTGTAAATGTAGAAAAAGAAGGCGATCCTGAAGAATGATTGCCTGAAACACCATTCAGACGTAAATAAAAAATAAAGGTTGGAGGTCAAACAAAGAAGGAAAAGTGGCCCAAACTGAAAATATACTGGGGCTAGAACTGATTAATAAATGACAGAACGAAGCATTTTGGAAGCAACAATTCATACTAAATTAATAACCAGATAGTGCTAAATGTGTTAAGAAAAAAGACAGCATCTGCGCAATTTAAGACTGTGTCGACAGTGATGGAGGACTGGAGGCCGGCCTTGGACATGAGTCCGGATTCTAGACCAGTTTTTTGGAGACTCGGACTTGGAGTTGAGCCTTCTAGACTCGGTCTTGTACGCGGAATCGGAGTTAAGGACTAAGAAATCAGAGCGAGTCCATCTCGAGTCCACGGAAGAGTACCTCTGTCATGTACCAATAGGATATTAATATATGTGCGAAATACTAACAAAATATTAAACAAAACTACATAAACAAGTCTTTAGGTCTGTAGCTTAATATTTCTCATTTTAAAAGTTTAAGGCATGTGTAAGATAACATAAAAATACTAATGGTATAATAAATATCCATTTAAATATGTTTGTAAATAGTATTTTACTGAACTCGGGTTCAAGATGACTCAGACTCGTAGAAGGTGAACTCGAACCTGAAGGACACGGGCTCACGGAGCCTGAACTCGTACTCGTATGGTGTGGACTCGACTACACCACATATCAGCTAATCTAAAAAAATTAAAAAATGACGGACAATTGGTAGCCTGAGTTAAATATATAATTAATTTATCACGTTTATTGTTGAATTATGCACAGAGTGTCAATATTTGCTGACAAAATATGATATGAAATTATTAAATACTTACAAATACAGAAGATGACATTCTTCATAGACATCCGTTGTTTTTTCAACATGACCATGTAACGTTCATAAGCGACTACCGTCAGTGTGGTGATGGAATTCACTCCTACAGAAGAGGAAACAATTAACATTATCTAATAGCAGCTGATATTTAAAGTGGCCATTAAGAAGGAATGATAAGTCTGAAATAGAATTTTATATATATATATATATATATATATATATATATATATATATATATATATATTTATATATATATATATATATATTTGTATGAACAACATTATTTGCAAATAACCCAGACTCGAAAAGTATATCAAAGTTGAGAATAACGTTTATCACCAGAGCCAACACTGAAATAAAATTTTAAAAGGATGATGTCATTAGAAGCAAAAGTAGTTTAAAGGTAACACAGTATGATGTCTGAGACCCCTTGTAGCAGACAAATTTTATAATAATTCGACTTATATAATACTTAATGCCATACCTAATGCCAAGTGTCAATAAAATAATGCCAATAAAAATTAAGAGGAATTGTCATTTGTACGGATTTAAATTGACCACTTGTCATTCTTATAGGTATCTAAACTGTCTTAACGGCTTTCCGTCTAGACGTACCTTACTCTGACGGCCCCGTACATTGAATATTGAAAATATGTTATTGAAATATCATATTATCTACTTAAATTTGTTTGATTTAATCATTCTTTAATAGACAGTGGTTACACAGACACGATGGCACTGACCTGATGGCACAATTAAACGGAAAACCTAGTTGACCATTACCAGCTATTTATAGTGAATAACCTGTACTAATGAGAAAATAGAGTGCCTTTCACAGGATATTTGATGGATAAATTTACTTGGAGGCTCGTGCTGACACTGCTTAATCGTCGGCGTCATCCTACAGTGAAATCCTATCATAGAAATGAACCATTGACATCTGTAGTTTGAAAATAAGAGTACTTTAAAAGTAACTATGTAAATCTGATCATGTTCCAGTCTCGCTCTCTCTCTCTCTCTCATATATATATATATATATATATATATATATATATATATATATATATATATATATATATATATATGGCATGCAAAATTAGACTATATTTACTGAACCTAAGTTCGCAATCTAGAGCTAATAAAAACACACGCCATTGGACTCGTTCTTGTAGTTGGTTTCCAAGTGACTCGGACACGACGAAAGTGGACTCGAACCGCAAGGATTCGGACTTGGACTTGAGTTGCACTCAAACTCTGATGTCTTTTTACGAACCACGCCGTTAGCTTCATTCTAACCACATTCACCTGATGATCGGGTCGCATCCCGTGAAACAGACTGTCGTGAATTTACAGTGTTGTTTTTCTCTAGAGATATATATATATATATATATATAAAGAGGGAGAGAGAGACAGACAGACAGACAGACAGAGACAGAGAGTGAGAGAGAGAGCTTGGATGAAGGATAAGTCTAAATGTATCGGGTGCAAGGTTAATAGCTAGAAGTCAAACAGCTAGGGTTTATGCGTATAAGTAGCAACGGCATGAGAATTTTAAACCATTAGCGTGAACAAAACAAAATTGGAGAATATTTTACTTATAGATATAACCAAATGGTAATAATGCAAAGTATTGCTCGTGCAATAAAAATAATTATATATATGCAGTATTTGAACGTCCCCAATGACAGAATTACAGATTTAAGTAGGCCTTCTTCCTGCCTCTCCTCATTCTACAGCATGTTGTGACAACGACTCCGTGAAACATGACCAACCTTTGATTAAGGAATAAAGAAACTTTTAGCCCAGGATATAAGGAATCATTAAAGGACTCACATTACATCAATGTCTTTTGATTTTTGTTTAATGCACAAAGGTATCAGTGCTTATAAGATTAGAGGTGGCGTTAAATCCTCTTACATTTTCAAAAACGGAGCCCCACTAACCAGGTGTTCTCCAAGCCCGAAGACTCCAAAGACGCTTGATGATTTTTAATGGGCGGTAACTCAAATGACCAGCTGTTCCGATGGGTTACAGGGAGGATGAATTTCATGGTTATGTCTTTATTTCACAACATCAAAGACAAACTACTTTTCATGTTGTTTCTTTCATAAAACTGACACTGTTCTTGGATTGTTTCTTGTATGAGAGGTGAATCATTACAAGCGACAAATACATTAATCATCCTTAAAATCCAAATTAATTCCTAACATTTTAATATTTGAAATTTTGTTTCAGTATTCCAAGGTAAATGAACTTTAATCAAACATTCAATATGAATTACATATAAAGCAAATATTTTGAAAATTAAAATATAGGTTTAGAACTAGTCATTCAGATCTTGAAGCGTCGTCAAACGAATGTTTTTATCAAGAATGAACCTCCTTTATTCCACCAAAGGGTTACATTATTGCATGGTGTCATCATTATATGTGGAATTTCAAGGAATGAATCATATAGATGAGCAACAGGTACAATAAAAATGCCTATATCCCGTAGCATCTTTAAGACACCAGGTCACCTCTAGACAGACTTTTACTTGAAGCCCCAAATGTCTTACGTGTCGATAAAGATTCTATATGGTTATTTATCAAAGATTTTACATTCAACGATCTCCTCTGTATACAAAATTGTAATTTCTTATCGAGATTTTGTAATCGAACAGTAATCCGAAGTTGAAGGGAGCATATTCAGTTTAGATGCCCCTATCATGCACATATTATAACGTATGAGAGTGAAATCAGTTGCAAATATACTTTAAAATATTATTAAATATCCATTTATTTGAAATTGAAATGTGATGTTGAAACATCAGGAGTGAATTTTTTATATATAAATATCAAGATTGAAAAAGTTTGAAAGAAGGAGTTTAAAACTTGAAAAAAAATTAATTTTATTTTAAAAAAATGATATGCTTAAATATACAATTCGATCAGATTTTATAATCACACATGTATTAGTATGTTATATTATATCTCACGGCTACTCGGCTGATACTCAGACTCACGCACTGTGCTCTGCTCTCCGAGCCTGCGCACTCACAGATCACAAAAGTCGGTAAAATGCAAAGATTGTCATAAGACATAAACATATCAATTATTTTACAACGAGTACTACATTTAAATACTAGTAGTGACATTTTGCAAGTTATAAATGTATAGACGCGCATTTCATCATTGACATTAACATGTTACGAACTTTTAAATATTTGGACTTTCCAGTTTATACCGTAATTTTATAGAAATATAAATATTAAAAAACAACAAGCTAAAGATTGAATACATTGTTCAAAACATGTAGAAGAAAAGTTGCGGAACAGAAAATCCTCATAATCTTTTGTTTAAGGTGTCTCAAAATGTACTCTTTACAATGCACATTTTAAAAATTAATCCCTTCCCATACCCTCCCCACGTAAATATAAATATCTTTCACAAAGACATGGGTCTAGATGGGGTGAAATATATTATGTGAAAATACACCCACATATATGTATATATATATATCAAATTTACAAATAAAAAAATTAAGAACTTATAGTTTTCGGATTATGGATCATGTTTTGTACTATACCCCATTAAAAGCAGAATCATGCATAAGCAATTTTAATATATGCATGCAACTATAATTATAATGAAATTGCATTTGGGCTGTGGCTCTTAACTGGCCACAAGTTAACCAGTGCGTCTCTGTGACTTCCGAGTTATACACATTGGATAACTTCAGCACTTCTGACTGACTTCCGAGATGGCTTCCGAGCACAAAAATCGTCCATAACGTTCAGATTAAAGAATGGATAACTTTTATTCTTCACAGAATGATAATAAATATCTTATTCTATCGGGGGAAAAACAAAACGGTATTGAAGCGTTAGCATTTTGTATATGCTTTAAACTGCTTTATTTATAAAACAATTCCTTGGTTTTCGGCTTCCAGCTTCTGACCTCCAAGTTTGCATACACGACCGCGCCATGACATCTTTAGTTTTGAATGAGAAGTACCGCTTCACGCTTCGGTGCCACAGTGATGAAAGGAGGTAATAAATGTAATTATTTTGTTTAACAACATTTTTTCTTCAATATTAAGCACATATAATACGACTATATAAGCATGTGATGCCAAATAATACCAAACAGGAAATATTTTGATCCGACCCTTAGAATGGGCGTTCTGTTGTGACTGACATCATGACTCCAGGCACTATCAGTTTATTTCCGGAGGCCTGAGTGTCATGCCTAGTCAGACTGTCGATTATTCACCAGTGTCTAACGAAGTTGATTTGAACACAATGCACCATGGGTATTACTGAACATCTCGCACATGTCTACAGTTCATTAAACAACGACTTGGCCGCACTCAGAATCAAGGCACATTGCTACAGATGTAACTGAACTGTTAAGAAGACACAGTTACTTTGGGAAAATACAAGTCTAGATAACTTATGGCATTGTACAGTGGCAGATACTGTTACCTAAACCGTCAGACACCTGATAATGTGATTCCGCAAGGACTTCCGGTTTCGCGATATGTGACCGCAAAAAGGGACATCCCTGAAAGGACACTAAAAAACAATAAAAGTAACTGATCGAAACGTTGGCATCAGAATTCAGAAACTTCGGGTCATTGACACCGCACTGAAACCGAGTCGTCATGATTTATACGGAGATCTCACTTGGCACTTAAACGTAATCAGTCGTCCCATGCCTCTTAGTTCAAAGCAATCGAGTGCCGAGTGTCAGACGGTCAAAGTTTAAGCGTGTAGACCAATAAAGCTGTTTGGAAACTAAGGTAAATAGCTGCCTTTTCATCATGTACTATGGCCCGTATAGGAGACGAACTCCAAAAATGTAATTAATTAAGGAAGGACATTTCATGAAAAAGTTATGCTCGTCTTAAAAACGTAATTAAAACCGATATTTAATTTTAATTGTCGAACTTTTAGGAGGATATTACGTGGAATTTCTACCAAGAAAATTCGATGCTGATGTATTATTGATTAAATTGATAGTTTAAAAAATATTATTTTTCGAGACAACTGTAATTCGAAATTTTTAAAATTTCTAATATGATATTAAATGTATGAATGGGAGGGTTGTTTATTTATGAAGCGTATACTCACTACTGTAAGCAGAAAGCTTATTGTGTAGGTACTAGGAGTCTGGATCAACGGCAAATGATATATTATCAAGACGAGTACATAATTATACTATACCTCTGCATGTCAATAAAAGGCATATGTTTACTTGGTGCTATAAAGTACTGCGATTGGAAATGGATATGGCATATGAGGAACTCCGCCGCACAACCATCTACCCAAAGGCCAGAGTTTAATAATTTGTATCTACTTTTGCTCAGTTTTTGGTTCCCTATATAGGTGAGGAAGACTTCTGAACTAAAGTGTGACATCGGGTATGATTACGATTCTTTTGCAGGAAATGGTAGTCCAGGTCCTGTATTTTAATATTCTGACTGATGCCACTTTGGCATCCTTGGGCAACAATTTTCAGAAGGGTTTTAAATTTTTCATTTAAAGAAATAAAAAAATAACATAGAGCGTCCAGTTTTTGGCCATATTATATACCCAGTTAATATACTTATGCACATCGTACGTTTCTAAGGCATTTTGAGACGTACCCTCTATGTTACTAATCCGATTGAATAACCATCTTAATTTTTTTTCTATTTTAATTCCAATTATAAATTTTAATAGAATTATTTGAAAATATGGTCCTATTCGAAGTTTTCTGGATATTTTGTCTCAAAATACCCATTTGACACACTTTTGCTCTGCTGAAAACATGGCAAGCATTTATTCAAGTGTTTTCTATGTTTTGAAAATTAAGTTTACAATTTTAATATCTTTATATGTAAAATATGTGGATATTTCAGCTTTATTACAAACTTTATTACGGAGCTAAAGGTAATTTAACATTCGTGTAAAAGTACGTATAAACTAAAAAGAAAAACACTTGATAATCCCAAATATTGTTTAACCATTCCTCTAAAAAAAGGAGATGTTTATTGGACACGGACTTGTACTTGGTTTCCAAGTGACTCGAACTCGAAGGAGGACTCAAACATGCACACGGACTCTGTTGTGGACTTAACTACAACACTGTATATATAAATACAAGTTTATATATATATATATATATATATATATGTATGTATCATACACACCATACCCACACACACACACACACAATATATATATATATATATATATATATATATATATGTCCTGCATGAAGGATAAGTCCAAATATACCCGGTACAAAATTTGAAGCATATAGGCTTTATTGGGAACGAGCAACTGCCTGGGAATCTCAAATATTTATTTTAAAACAAATTGAGAACTGTTCACCCACATGATAATCAAATGGTATTTTCTGTTTCCTATATTTCCTCTCAACATAATGAGGTCTATGTAGAATTTGAATATTTCCCATGCTTGAACTACAAATGAAATTAGGGCCCCTTGATGTCTTTCCAGGTTCGGCAACCTGTTTTAACTACGTTTACAATGACCAACCTTTGATTAAGGAAAAAAGGAAACCTTTGCCCAGGAAAAAAGAAATGATAAAAAGACAAACATTTCATTTATGTCTTTTGATATCTGTTTTATGCGCATAGATATCGGTGCTTATAATTTATAAGCGGTGTGTAAACCCTAACATTTTCCGAAACTCAGCTATATAAACCAGATGTTCTCCAAACCGAAGACTCCAAAGACGCTTGATGATTTTTAACGGGTGGTAAATCATATATAACCAGCTGTTGCAATGGGTTACGGGGAAGATGGAGACGCCTGTATTACATGGTAACGTCTTTATTTCACAACATCAAAGACAAATAGTAATGTTCATGCTGTTTCTGACATTATTCTACAGATCCTATTCTGGAATTTTTTATATTAGAGGTGGATCATTGCAAGCGTCAAATACATTTATTATCCTGAAAATCGCAAGTAATTCCTAATATTTCAATATGTGAAATTTTGTTTCAGTAGTCAATGGTAAATGAACCTAAATTAGAACATTAAATATAAATTGCATATAAAGCAGATATTTTAAAAATAAAAAATACAGTTTCAGAACTATTAATTCAGATTTTGACGCGTCGTCAAACGAATGTTTTTATCAAGAATGAACCTCCTTTATTCCACCAAAGGGTATTTCTTTTGCGATATCACTGGTTTATTAAGGAAGCACTACTATGTTGTTTCTTCAGTGCGTACTTGTTTATGAATAATGGGTTATTCCTGTCAAGAAGGGTTCTTAAAACGCCTCTGTGACCGATGTAAGAGCTTGTACATCTGAAAGTTGTTTTTTTTTGAATTTTTTTATATATTTTTTTTGTCGGAGGTAACCGCCTCCATTTTTATTAATGCTGCCTTAACTAAGTATATGTACATCTGCAGATTTCCATTCCGATTTCGGACTACGTGACAGGGCAGTATCACACGCTTCCTCTCATTTTATATCCTGGCGTTAACCAGGCCCGGTGACTACTGCACCTGCAGGCCCTGGGTTGGTAATCATACCACCGAGGACCCCCGAAAGGCGCACTCGTTTGTGAGTGAAAGTTGTGAGTTGTTAGAAAACAAAGTGCATGCGTCACTGTTGACAAACAGAAAAACTAACTAACCTAAGGTAAGTCTGGCTCATCAGGCTGGAGCTTACCCCGGTTTCGGCAGCGTGAAGCGACTTGGAGTTAAAACTTTTCCTGGATGAGACGCTAGTCCATCGCAGGTCACATCCAAGGAGTTACTGGTTCCCATAGCTATCGCTGGGAGGACAGAGGCACAGCTGCGTTTTGGACCTTGACTAAGAGTCTTGGCACGGTGGGGGTCTAACTTGCTGCAAAATGCCCTTGTTGAATGTTTGGATTATTTTGAAGGCTCCAATATCTTCGAAACACGTGGATATTTATATAAAAACAGCCTGTACGGGGATGGATCGGCATTTTCGTGTCTGTTTCCGTAAAGAAAAGGTTCAAGGGATAATGTTTAGTTATAAGTTCAGATATCGGAATAGACCCCTTTAAGTCCCAGACTACCTGTTGTAACTGAGATATCGGATTGGTCAGACTGTCGCTTAATCACCAGTGTCTAAGGAAGTTGATTTGACCACAAAGCATTATGGGTATAACTGATGCATCATGTAGATCGCTTCGAGTCGCATATTGTACAGTTCATTAAACAATGACTCTCTGCGCATGCGTGAGGCAAGACGGTCAGGCTTTAAACTGGACTCCAGAGAAAGTTCATTTTTGCTTATTTTCTGGATATCAAAGGAATAGTTTTTCTATTATAACGGATACTGGTGGATTCGTGGACTGGAATACGTGAGTTTTGTTATTTTATAACAAGAAAGGAACTCTAAAACAGACATTTTTGAGGTGTTTGCTGCAAAGCTCCATGTTTGTTTACTGTATCTAAGGGTGATACCCGGGTGGACTAATACAACCAGAGAAATAATTCTCAAAAATGTCATCAAGCGATGAGTCCGTGTTTGTTACTCAGACAGAGGCGCAAATTTATGAAAATGTAAAATCAAAATACGGACACCTCAGTGGTGAGGAGTTTTGTTCTTCCATTTTACAGCAGGTTGGAGAAGATCTCAACCACCTGCGACACATTCGAAGTGCACTCTTTGACCTGGCTATAAATAAGTTCCCAAGCACCCCACGGGGAAGGCTTATAATGCATAAGAATACACAAGGTGGGAAATCATGTGTTAAAACAGTCAATGACATTTATCAAATATACCTATATTTGGAGGGAGATAACACAATAGACCTTACTAAACTTCTGAATGGAAAATCTCGTAAACGACTAAAGGACCAATCACCTCAGAACATAAATCACAAAAACCAGGGTCTGTTGTCTGACAAGTCAGATTCATTAGAACCACCGGACATTGTACGGCCCAGTTCGGATAAAGCGCCAACCCTATCGACAATGAGCTCAACGTCAGGTGGGGTGCAAAAAAGAAACTCCACACCTGAAACTGTAGACACAGAGGATTTATTGTCCAATGATTGTGTTCCGGCGGACACAATAAAGGCCATCAAGACACTTTGTTCCGAAGTTCTACAACAGGCCAGGGAAGACCGTGACATGCTACTTGAACAGACAAAGATACTGAAGGAAGAAAATATTAAACTTTGCCAGATGGTAGCTGAACTGAAGGCTGAACGTGAGAAATTTGTTGACAGGCGATTGATGGACTTGAATAATCGCCTAGACAGATTAAATGATAGAGGTGCATCTAATGAAAGTTTATGCAAAACAACTGATGGACGTTGTGGGCACTTAGAAACAAGAATGTTGAATATTGAAAATAGGGTATCGGGGTTAGAGAGACAATTGTCACTCTGTCGCTCATATTCAAATACTTCTGTATCTTACAGAGATCTTGCCTCCATACCACCTTCAGAACGTTCTTCTCTTGTCCAGAATAAGAAAACCATTCAGTCTAAACAAGGAAATGTTTCAAATCAACCTGCCGCTGTAATTCCTGAAAATACGCCCAATATACAGCGTCAGTGTCATGGTAACCATCCTGCCTCGGTACAATCTGGTATGGAGACTGAAAATGAAATGGATGCAAGTGTTTACTCTGCTAAGATAACAGAAGCCAATAGAAATTATGGGATATTAAAGTCAACTGATGGAAATGATAACGTGTTACCTAATGAGGGTGACCAGGTTCCAATTGAAAAGGTTTCAAATGAAAAGTTTATTGAGGTAACAGATTCAGACGATAGTCTTGGTCTTGAAGGTTATCTACAAGTTAAATCTAAGGTGCCAACTTCCAGTTACTATATTGGTAATGTAAAGGTAAAAAAATCTCTATTATTTACAAAGGACCTAATTGTCAAACATGTTGAAAGGAAAAAATTAGAGGTAAAACAATGTAGAATATTGAAAACAGACGATGTGACATTGTCAGTGAAAATGTCTGTAGTTGGAGACCTTCACGCTTGCTTGACTGAAAAGGGGTTTTGGCCTGACGGGATGTATTGCAGAAAATGGTTACCAGCGAAAAAGAATAATTAAGTACGTAGAATAAGCATTACTAAGAAGGACACCATATAAAAGACTTCAAAAGATATTTACATATAAAGATCTTTATTAGTATTCCCGAGAAACTTAATATTAAGAATAATGGCAAAGATTTCAAATCAGCTTGTGATTACAACATATAATTGCAGGGGAGCTTTTGCTTCTTCTAAATATATAGACGTTATCATGGAAAAAACAGATATTCTGTGTTTACAGGAACATCATTTGTCATCAGCGAACGTTTCTTTTTTAAGAACACTCGATAACAAATACGATGCGTACACTCACTATAATCTTGAGTGTCCCAGGCGTGGAGGGGTGGCGACCATGTGGCGCAAAGATCTGAGTTACTTAATTTCAAAAGTGGACAACTTAGGAAATGACCGTATATTAGTAATTAAACTTAGCCGACCGAACGAACAACCTATTTTTATAATAAATACGTATTTACCTCCGTCTAATTATACAGTAGAAGAATTTAACATGCAGTTGTCAATCTTGACCGCGGCATACACCAATTTGTCGTCTATAGGTGAAGTTGTAATAGCAGGTGACATGAATGCACAATTAGGCCAACTGGATGGACCAAGAGGTAAAGTTCGTACCGATAGGGGCGTTATATTGTCAGACTTTATTGAGTCAACAAATCTCATTTCAGTAGGATTACAAGCACTTGCCACAGGCCCAGCTGACACCTATTTCCCTTATAGCGCCGGACCCAGTACTCAGATTGACCACATACTAATCCCTTCGACAAGTTTAAACAGAGTTCATTGGTGTAAAGTTATTGATGATCACGCTTTAAATACCTCGGATCATCTCCCAGTCGTAGTTGCCCTAAACTTACATATAGAAAAAATTCAAAAAGTATTTCGCAAGACCTATAAATGGAAAAACTCGTATGCAGACCATTATTATAATTATTTAAATAGATACGTCTCTATGGAAAAGACACTTCAGTCAGAACCATTAACAAATGCCGAAATTGATAACTATGTGTTTTCATTAAGTGAATGTATGAAAAAAGCTGCTGATAAGGTGGTACCAAAAACAAACGTTAACACATATAAAAAACCATACTGGGACCAAGAATTAAAGAAAGCCCACGCCCACCAGAGAGAAATGCGAAATATATGGGTAGATGGAGGTCGCCCAAGGGGTTTTCATTTTAACTCGTATAAAGAATACAAAGCGGCTAAACGTGTATTCGGGAAATTATTAAAGAAAAAGATATTAGAATTTGAAGCACGAAAATTTGAAGAGGCAAATCTTAATCACGATATTGATGTTAGGTCTTTCTGGAAGTATGTAAAAGGTCACAAAGATCAATCCGGTAATATTCACATAATGAACGATGGTAATTCTAACTTTTCGACTCCTATGGAACTCCGTTCGTTTTGGCGAAATCATTTTAGTAATTTACTAAATGAGCAACCGGAAGAAGAAACCGACAAAGAAACATTTACGTCTCATGTTAGTAAAAAAATCGCCAAAATATTAGTTAATGCCAATAAACATTATGATAATACAGGGGTGCTGCGACACATTAATGAAGATGAAATAGTAAAGATCTGTAAACAATTACCAAATAATAAGGCACCTGGTTATGATCTTATCTCATATGAACACTTGAAATATGGTGCACCTGGGATATGCAGATATTTGGCAATGTTGTACAATGCCATTATCAAACAGGTATATATTCCAAAATCCTTAAAGCTTGGCATTATTTCTCCAATGTATAAGGGCAGAAACAAAGACAGAGCCTCCAAGAATTCATACAGAGGGATTACACTAATGCCAGTTTTAAATAAGCTCTTTGAAAAAATAATATGGTCCAGACTAGAACCATGGTTGAGTAACAGAGAATTCCCCGATAAAATGCAACATGCTTGCAGGAAAAGATGTAGCAGTATGATGGCATCTTTTTCTGTACAAGAAAGTATTTTTCACCATTGTGAGCAAGGGGGTAGAGTATATTGTTGTTTCTTAGACTGTAAATCTGCGTTTGACAGAGTGTGGTGGGACGGACTGCTATTAAAGGCATATAATCTGGCAATTCGTGACAAATTGTGGCTATTATTTAGAGAATGGCTAGTTGGTAGTTCCTGTGCTGTACTTGTCAATGGAGAATTGTCAGATGAATTCAAAATATCTCGGAGTGTCAAACAGGGGGGTATCATGTCTATGTTTTATTTTACTGTGTCCTTCGTTGACTTTCATAATTATATTAATGAAGGAAATATTGGTCTGCTGGTAAATGATATTGATGTTAGCTCCCCAACATATGCAGATGATACGGTCTTGTTAGCAAATACCAAATCATCATTGGATCAAATGATTAATAGAGCCCACATATACAGTAAGCTATGGCGAATATCCTTTTGTTCAGCAAAATCAAAATGTATGGTCTTCGGGGAAACTAAAAAACAGAACAAAATAAATAGTAAATTAAGAGTGTGGAAAATGGGTAACACGAAATTAACAGAAGTGCAGGAGTATGAACATGTGGGAATTCTACTAAACTCCTGTTTTTCCTCAAAATCACGCACTGACGACAGGTGTAGGAAAGGGAAATCAATTTTGGGCGCACTTGGTATGATAGGAGTACAATCACACGCCCTTCTGCCGACTGTATCAGCTAGTCTTTGGGATAAAATATGTATACCTTCCGTATTGTATGGTTCTGAATTATGGTATTCAATTAGCAAAACTGAGAGTTATTTAATTGAAAAACTACAAACATTTGCTGGAAAAACAATTCAAGGGTTACATGTGAGAACCCACGGAGAGGTAGTTAGGGGCTTACTCGGATGGCATACCATGCAAGGCAGAATAGATAAAAGAAAACTTCTATTCCTTCATAAATTAATTTCTGGTGACAATTTAGGCATAGCAAAGAAACTATTTATCACAAGGCTATATCAGTGGAAATTACAAGTACACATTAACCAGAAAGGTTTCATTCCTAACATTGTTGATACTTTGAATAAATATGGAATTGGTAATTTCTTTTCTAAATATATAAATGGTGGAAGTTTTCCAGATTATTTAACCTGGAAACGAATTATATGTAATGCTATCCATTCATACGAGCAAAGTATATGGCGCTTCACGATGTACAAAAGAAACGACTGTCACCGTTTCTTGAGAATCCACCCTGAGTTAACAAAGAGAACTTTTAGTCTTTACTATATTGCACGGAGTCAAATAAATTGTAGGAAGATTATATGTGACATGGTAAGGTTGCTTTGTCTAGCGGATCCGGATGAGAGCGTTTTTTGTAATTTTTGCAACTCCTTTCAAGAGGATATTTTGTGTCATGTCTTCACTGATTGTCCATCATTTATATCAGAGAGAGACATTATGTGGAGAAATATTTATGATCAAATTGAATTTACCAAAGCATCAGCCTTATATAACTTACCTGACCATAAATTTGTGGATGTATGTTTTGGTCTTCAAGATAGCCTATTTAACGGATATGAGGACTATTGTAAATTTTTGCTAATTATATTTCAGTCAGTTAGAAATATTATTCGAACAACATTACGAGGATAGTTTTCAGTTCTCAAGTTGCTATTGTCTTATTAGACAACAGTTAGTATTTTAATATAACACTGCACTTTGTATATTTTAGGACCAGTCATTTATTTTATTTTCTATCGGTTAGCTTAAAAAACTCAATTTACCATTAGCCTTATGTAGCTTACCCGACCATAACATTGTGGATATATGTTTTGATCTCCAAGATAGCCTGTTTAGTGGGTGTGAGGAATATTGTAGATTCCCTTTGCCTATTGTATTTTAGTCAAAAATAATGTTCAAAGTACATTATGAAGAGGTCTTTAGTGATTAAGCTGCGATTTATTTATTTATTAATTTTTTATACAGTTAACATTTTAATATAGCACCGGACTTTGAATATCTTATGACTAAATATTTAATTTAGTTATTTGCTTAGAGCATAAAATTGAATTACATATAGTATCAGCCTTATATATCTTACCTTACCACAAATTTATGGATTTATGCTTTGGTCTTCAAGACAGACTATTGAACGGATATGACGAATATTATATTTTTCTGATAATAATATTTCAGTCAGTTAGAAACATTATTCGAATTACATTTTCAGTTATCAAGTTTTTTTCCTAGACAATAGTTAACATCTTAATATAGCACTGCACTTTGTATATTTTATGACTAAATATTTAGTTTGGTTATTTGCTAAACGCATAGAATTGAATTTACTATAGCATTGACCTTATATAGTTTATTAGACCATAATCTTATATATAAATATTTTGGTCCTTAAGACAGCCCATTTAACTATTATATCTTCATATAGCTTTGCGCTTTGTATATTTTATGATTAGATATTTGAACCTTTTATATCTATCTGTATATATTTTCTAATTAGATCTTATTTCTTTCTCTGTTTGATCACGGTGCATGTATCTTGTACCTTATATGTACTGAATGGTTGTACTCTCTTCTTGCCGAGGAGGAAATAAAGAATCAATCAATCAATCAAAAAAAAGAAATGATAAAAAGACAAACATTTCATTTATGTCTTTTGATATCTGTTTTATGCGCATAGATATCGGTGCTTATAATTTATAAGCGGTGTGTAAACCCTAACATTTTCCGAAACTCAGCTATATAAACCAGATGTTCTCCAAACCGAAGACTCCAAAGACGCTTGATGATTTTTAACGGGTGGTAAATCATATATAACCAGCTGTTGCAATGGGTTACGGGGAAGATGGAGACGCCTGTATTACATGGTAACGTCTTTATTTCACAACATCAAAGACAAATAGTAATGTTCATGCTGTTTCTGACATTATTCTACAGATCCTATTCTGGAATTTTTTATATTAGAGGTGGATCATTGCAAGCGTCAAATACATTTATTATCCTGAAAATCGCAAGTAATTCCTAATATTTCAATATGTGAAATTTTGTTTCAGTAGTCAATGGTAAATGAACCTAAATTAGAACATTAAATATAAATTGCATATAAAGCAGATATTTTAAAAATAAAAAATACAGTTTCAGAACTATTAATTCAGATTTTGACGCGTCGTCAAACGAATGTTTTTATCAAGAATGAACCTCCTTTATTCCACCAAAGGGTATTTCTTTTGCGATATCACTGGTTTATTAAGGAAGCACTACTATGTTGTTTCTTCAGTGCGTACTTGTTTATGAATAATGGGTTATTCCTGTCAAGAAGGGTTCTTAAAACGCCTCTGTGACCGATGTAAGAGCTTGTACATCTGAAAGTTGTTTTTTTTTGAATTTTTTTATATATTTTTTTTGTCGGAGGTAACCGCCTCCATTTTTATTAATGCTGCCTTAACTAAGTATATGTACATCTGCAGATTTCCATTCCGATTTCGGACTACGTGACAGGGCAGTATCACACGCTTCCTCTCATTTTATATCCTGGCGTTAACCAGGCCCGGTGACTACTGCACCTGCAGGCCCTGGGTTGGTAATCATACCACCGTGGACCCCCGAAAGGCGCACTCGTTTGTGAGTGAAAGTTGTGAGTTGTTAGAAAACAAAGTGCATGCGTCACTGTTGACAAACAGAAAAACTAACTAACCTAAGGTAAGTCTGGCTCATCAGGCTGGAGCTTACCCCGGTTTCGGCAGCGTGAAGCGACTTGGAGTTAAAACTTTTCCTGGATGAGACGCTAGTCCATCGCAGGTCACATCCAAGGAGTTACTGGTTCCCATAGCTATCGCTGGGAGGACAGAGGCACAGCTGCGTTTTGGACCTTGACTAAGAGTCTTGGCACGGTGGGGGTCTAACTTGCTGCAAAATGCCCTTGTTGAATGTTTGGATTATTTTGAAGGCTCCAATATCTTCGAAACACGTGGATATTTATATAAAAACAGCCTGTACGGGGATGGATCGGCATTTTCGTGTCTGTTTCCGTAAAGAAAAGGTTCAAGGGATAATGTTTAGTTATAAGTTCAGATATCGGAATAGACCCCTTTAAGTCCCAGACTACCTGTTGTAACTGAGATATCGGATTGGTCAGACTGTCGCTTAATCACCAGTGTCTAAGGAAGTTGATTTGACCACAAAGCATTATGGGTATAACTGATGCATCATGTAGATCGCTTCGAGTCGCATATTGTACAGTTCATTAAACAATGACTTGGCCGCCCTCTGTATCAAGGCACAACGCTATAGATGTAACTGAACTGTTAAGAAGCCAGACTCCACTCAGTTACTTAGGTAAATTACAAGTCTATATAAATAATCGCATTGTCACGTGGCAGATACTATAACCTTAACAGTCAGACACCTGATAATGTGATTCCACAAGGACTTCCGATCACGTGATCAGTAACCCCATAGAGGGATACTCTTGAAAGGAGACGTAGAATCAATAAGAGTAACGGATCGAGACACAGTCATCAGAAACCTCGGGCCATTGACACGCCATATTGGCCCTCTAGACCTGAGGAACGCATTTAAAGGCCCCATGAGGATGCGAATATTTTGTTATTTTGACGCCTCATGGCCTACAGGTTCACTTTCAATTAACATAAACCAGACTAATCATTAGCATATTTAGTATACTTTCTTACAACACCAAACATGAGCGAGAAAAGTTTCGTTTTTAAGTCAGCATAATGGCAAACCCCTCCGCTTGTTTGTTGATTTTCTGACAGTATAAATACAGGCATGGCTCGCACGATTTACTGGACGCAGCCAAATTGTACACGATACACTAAACGACTCACAGAGACGGAGTTTCAGTTTTGGTTTTGAGTTCACATGTATTTTCTTGTGTTAATTCATCATGCGTAGCATAATGTAAAGGTTTTTGTATTCTTTAACCACATAATGAAAGCAACACAATGGAAGCCCACAATTATCATTGCCTACTGAGTCGGGTTGTCACGGCTACAACCGAGACCGCAAGATCTTAATTGGTAATCTGACCGTGATCAGTCGTCTTATGCCTCTTGTTTCAAAGCAATTGAGGGAATTAAGCAGAGTGCCAGACGGTCAAGATAAAGCGTGTAGACCATTACTGCTATTTCGATACTTAGGTAATCTACAGCCTGTTCATGGTGGGATCGGGGTTTTTTGGTCTATTTTTGTAAAAGGTTCAAGGGATTATGTTTAGTTAATGGACGTAAGATATCGGAATAGACCCCTTAAACCCCAGTCTACCTGTTGTAACTAAGATATCGGATTGGTCAGACTGTCGCTTAATCACCAGTGTCTAATGAAGTTGATTTGACCACAATGCATCATGTGTATTACTGATGCATCATGTAAATTGCTTCGAAGCGCACATGTCAACAGCATATTAACCCACGACATGTCCGCCCTCAGTACCAAGGCACCTCGCTACAAAAGTAACTGAACGATCCCAAGAACTGTTAAACAGACAGAACTCACTAAATTACTTTGGTAAAATTTTAGATTACTAGATAACAATTTGCATTGCCCAGTGGCAGATACTGTTACCTAAACTGTCAGACACTTGGCAATGTGATTCCCCCCGAAGACTTCCGGTCATGTGAAAAGTGGCCACAACAAGGGATACTTCCGAAAGGACTTTGAAAATCAATAGGAATTAATGACTGAGACGATAACATCAGAAACCTCGGCTCATTGGTATCGAACTAAGACCGGGACGGCGTGTTGTTTACAGGGATCACACTTGACGTCGTGAACGTAATCAGTCGTATGTCTTACGCCTCTTGGTTCAAACAGAGGTAATAGAGGTAATTAAGCCTAGTGCCAGTCGGTCAAAGCAGGTAGCATGCAGACCAACAAGGCTGTATGGATACCAGGTTATTCGAGGCTTTTCATCACGCACGATGGCCCATAGGGGAGATGAACTCGAAAATGTTACTAACTTAAGGACATCTCATTTTATGAAAAAGTTATGCTTGTCTTTAAAATGTTAATAGAACCGATATATATTTTTAATTGTCAAATCTCAAGGCATGCATTACGGAATGTCTATACTCACAAAATTCGATGTTAATGTAAAATTGATAAAATTGCGAGTAGGAAAAACTATTTTTGAGATAACTGTAATTGAGATTTGTTTATGTATTAATGCATTAATGGGAGGATTGTTTAGTCATGAAGCGTTAAAGCACAACTGTTCACCGAAAGCCCGGGTAATGGGAGTCTGGATCAACGGCCAATGATATATTATCAAGACGAAGTGATCATAATTATAGTTTGCCTCTGCATGTCAACAAAAATGTATACGTTTACTTAGAGCAATAAAATGCTTGAACGGGGAAAAAAGAGGCATATGGGGAATCCCGCCGCACAACTATCCACCCAAAGGCTAGAGTTTAATAATTTGTATCTAATTTTGCTCAGATTCTGTGTACCTATAGATGATTTCAGAAAGATAAGTTAACAATTGGACTATAAGAGGAAATACCACTCCGTGTTGGCGATACACTAAAGCGGCTGTGTCTATGGACAGTATAGGAATAGAGTGAGACGGGCATTTTATTTTTTTTTTTGTTAACAATTCACAATTCAGATAAAAAATCAAAATGATTTAACTCAGGTTATCATCAAGACAGATGTGAAAAAAGATCACAATTTTCATCCAAAGTCAGATTGACTTAACTCAGGCTAATAATAAGACGAATGTGTAACAGAGACTAATCTTGTAATCTTTTCCTATCTAGGTCCGGTATACGCCTTTGAAAAGCAAAGTGTCGTCTCTCCTCCTGGAACAGAACGTGGGTGGTATTAGACGTCTGCACTTAACAGACATTATATAAGGGATCTTTTAATCACAGATTGCCAAAACCTTTCCTGCCGCCTCAGACATATATTTCCGCTTGCCTTAAGGTTAAGATGCAACACACGTTCTTTATCTCTGTCCTACCTACAATATCAATTATCGTGGCTACGTTTCTCACTTTATTTCCTATTTATTACAGACGCGGCCGTGGGGGAAGAACAACAGTGCAGTGTCTAACAGGGGCGTAGCCAGGATTGAGGGAGGGGAGGGGGCCATGATCAGTGGCCGAGCCAGAAATTCGAAAAGGGGGGGGGGATAGGGGCGCTAATGTGCATGTATGGGTACTTTCAAAACAGTTATATAAACGTGTATATGTACGCATATTTATATATATATATATAAATTACTACTATTATATAATAATAATATTATTATTATTATGTTATATATTTATTGTATGAAAATATGATTTTTTTTTTAAATTTCCAATAATGAACCATGGTTGGATCATGGTTAGTTACAGGTATATGGGAAATTTTTATAATAGCAATGTAAGGAGGACATTTTGAGGCAATTTTCACAAAATAAATGAGGATTTCCTGTTCTTAAAAAAAAATGTTTCCCTATGTCTTTGCGTTATGTAGTCAAACTGTAGAGAGGTTCAATATTTAATATTTATAATTCTTCCAAATTAGGATATAAAATTTAAATCGTTTTGAAACAAGTCAATGGCGCAAAGGCGCATTTACGTTTGTAACTTGCAAAATATTATCTTTAAATGTAATGCTCGAAGTGAAATAACTGATGTGTTGAAGTCTTATGTTACACTTTGCATTTTACCGGGTTTCGTAGTCTCGACAGCACACAGGACTCCCAAGAGCACACCGCGAGTTCGAGTACCGGGGTCACCAGAGCCGTGAGATAGTTCACGGTCGACCCCATCCAGGGCCTGTTGTTCTGCAGCTGTTCATAAATTATCTTATACTCAACTAATAAATTTGAAAGTAATTAACAACAGATAACTTTAATAAGATGTAATTGATAATTGATAATAAAAATATGAACCACGAAAATTAATCACAAAAATTTGGAAATTTGATCAAATGAGAGATAATGCAGCTCAACAGGGAGCCGCGCGCCAAAAGCGCCCCCTCTGGATCCGCCACTTATAGCAAAGGCAATTTAATGCATATACATGTATATTTATATAATATATATATATATATATATATTAGTATTAGATTAAGTGAGTTCAGAAAGGACGGCGAGTACTGGATGCGACGGGGAGGGGGGGGGGGGGGGATGGCCCCCTGCGCCCCCCCCCCCCCCGGCTACGCCCCTGGTCTAAGTAGTCAGGCATGGAATACATAACCGAAAGGCCTGTGTTGGTCTTTGGAAATCCGGTTGCCTCAAGGGCAGTATCGGCTCCAGAGGGAGGTCCAGGGGGTTCGGATTTTCTCCTTTTAAGCCGCAAAACATTAATCTCCCCCTGCAAGTCGTGCTTGATCCCATTTAGTTTATCTGATAGTAAAATATCTTATATCCTAATTTATTAGCGAAGGAAAATTGGAATGATTGGTTATCGTTAACTCAAAGCATTGAATAGTATTTCCTTACACGTGTTTCGTATGAGCTTTTACAATTTTTTTATAAAAAGAAGTACGATTTATATTACAGGTAAAATTGAAAAAAGTGCATTTATATCACAAAGTTGAAATGATCACTCATTGTTTCTGAAAGCATTTGTAAAAAGCAGTTAAAATATTCATGAACGAGTTTCCAGATTTATTTTAGACAGCTTTAGAAATGTTTGCCACAGCATATCAGCACAGCTAATAAATACAAGCAACCTCCTGACTCCCCCTCCAAGAATAATTTCAGAGACCAGAAAGTCAACACGTTCCATTGTTGTCAATGTGTGCCTTAAAAAGCCATCAATTTATGCAGCGGAACTGATTGTTTCGGTTATTTACTGTTTCCCTTATTTTTTTCCTGGCAACAAACACTGTATCACGCTCATCGTTGCGTAACTGGGACTTGCCATAGGCACAAGCATATCACACCCGTAATTGAATCCTCTCAGAGCTTTTATACGAATAAACAACGATCTACAGCGTACGCTTATTGTTTCACATTGATTTAGACACAAAATGTTCTGCCCTATCGAGCTCTACATTAGCTTAACCATTTCTTCCGTGTCCATATATGAGCTCAGTAAAATTCAGTGGAGTATCCTATATTAGACCACATTTGTTATTCTCACTTTTCTATTCCTGTTGACAGGTAACTGCGTTAGAGTCAATGTTGAAAAGGTTCAGGACAAAAGATACGCCATTGATTCTACCTCGCCATATTTACCAACCCGTTTATTCTAGTTGTTGTAATATAAACAGTCAACATAAATGCCCCCTTCTATTCTCTTGGCGTAAATGTTTTCCCACGAGCACTTTGTGTTTATGTCCTAGGGTATTCAGAAAACAGCATAATCCCTTCAACTTCAAGAACAAAAGCATACAAAAAAGGGACACGTTTATTTATTTTTTCTTCACGCTAAAACGCTTTCATGCAGGGCGGCTGTTAAGTTTAAGTTTTGTATCATTTTGAGGCACACGCTCATTTACGGAGCTCCGTTTGGGAACATGAGAAAAAAAATAAAAATATTAAGTCTTGCGCATAAGTTGACAAGTCAGAACAAACATAACATGTTTTTTATCCATTAATGGTTGATTTTTGTTTTCGTTTCCAATCTTAATCATTTCAACGACCTGTCATAAGGGAAGGGCTTTGTCTTCGCTCAGTAATGGGGCGTACGTATGTGTTTATAAGCTCTATTGTTCTATTCTTACCCGTGGCAGCGGCTCATGTACAAAGATTGGTCATGACGGCGGCTCCCTTGTACCAGCCGATGTCTTAATGCAGGACGCCATAATACTGGCTTTGTTTTATTTGAATGACAACAACATTCTTGCCACAGTCAATGCAAGAAATTTCGCATGTAAAAAAATAAAAAAATAAGATGAAGAAGAGGAGAGGCAGACGAAGAATTAGTAGAAGTAGAAGAAGCAGTAGCTTTAGTAGTATATTTTTATATTTAACGTAGAAAACTGTTATATGTGCACATATATTTTAGTAAAACATATAATCGTATACAATTTATGTGTCATACATTTCCAAGTGTTTGTAAACATATAATGCCCAGGGGTCTGCCCTCTCTCTATGGAAAATTATTGATTTGTAAAATAAATTAGTGAATCATATCAGCTGGACCCATGGACATTACACCTGAAATTTCAGGATGACTGTTACTAGAGTAGTTTTCAAACTTCTCAATTTAATTGGAAATGAATATACATGTATTCTTATTCATAAATATTGCGTCTGTATTACTTTGGATTATATCATTGATCCGTTGGTCAAACATAGAGACAAAAAGAGATGGGCGTCTTGCAAGGTTTCGTTCGAGTCAATTTATTCACACGCAAATTATATATTATCAATAAATTATACTTTTTACTGTAGTAGGCTCATTTAATATACCAAAATGTCAGTTTATGTTATCTTTGGGTTAAGATAACCGCTTCCAATTTAATGTTTGCTTAAATGTGTACTATTTGTATATTTGCAGAATTCCAAACCGGTTTCGGACTACGTAACGGGGGCTTGCACGCTATAGTCCTGGAGTCAAGGCTCGGTCTACCACTCTTGTGGATATTGGGTGTGGGTCATGTCCATTGCTGGGTCATAACACCAAGGAACCCCCGAAAGGCGCACTCGTCTGTGAGTGAAACACAATTTTAGGCACAGTTTCCCCATGAAGCCGTCCATGGATGATCTCACTGCCTCGGCTGAGCTTCGCACTCACGCTTTCCTCGGCTTTGAGTCATGTGTTCTACACAAGAGCCAGTTCAGTTTACATTATGTGAAATTGGTTATGTTGCAGACTTGGGTGTTCGATATGCTGACCATCAGATTGGAGAAAAACAACACTGTAAATTCACTATAGTCTGTTTCACGGGATGCGACCCGATCATCAGGTGAATGTTGTTAGAATGAAGCTAACGGCGTGATTTGAAAAGCCGAGACTTTAAGAGATTACGAGATTATGCTTTGTGCGTGTTGGGGGGAACATTTAATGACTGACACTGATCCTACTGTTCTCGGGGGCACAATAGGATTGGTCGGGGTACACGTGCGATACTGGAACATAACAGGGCACAGAGGTTTATTGTGGTTTTAATGTTTATAATTAATACAAAGATATTTTACTAGGAAGCCCATTAGCAAGTAAGCTGATATTTAATAGGGTCCTGGGTACAGTAATATTTCAGTAGTATACACTGACATATGATATAAATATACAATACACATATACTATGAAAATATACAATTCAAAAGGCAAATAGTATATATATATATATATATATATATATATATATATATATATATATATATATATATATATTATGTAATTTAACCCGCCCAGGTAGGGATGGGAGGCTTATAGATCTGGATTATATCCATATTATATATAAATCTAAGACCCCCTGTATATATGAGGAGGCACTTTGGCGCTCAACTCCAGTACATAACCGTGGACTAGATGTTCTATATTAATTTTCCCCCCGTTTCGTCATACCCGTTTTTTCGACTCGATCTCAATAAGCTCTATTTTCTAAACTGTCCATTAGTAAGAAATAAAATTACAGGTAACATTTTTGCACCTGACATTTTTTTTTACTCAATTTATTTTCTAGATGTTCGCCGAGGCTTCTTGTGCGATAGCTAACTGATTCGGGACCACTCAGCTCGCGATTCGAGTAACATCCAATTGCCCTCAGGTTGTTTGTGGCTCTCCAGCTTGTCAAGTGACAGTACTTCCAAGTACTTGTAGAGTGACAGGTTTGATAAATTACGTAGTAGCTGGTGTTAATTGTGCTACCATGAACATTCCACGAATAAAAACCTTTAATATAACTGAACCAACTCATAAACTGGCCTGGGTGCAACCTCTTAAACCCGACAAGTAAGATTAATCGGTATTTGTTGAGCTGATTTCCAGGGTACAATATTTGGATTCTTAATGACAGTTATGCATATATATATTGCTCGGAAACTATATATACACTACAATATACTAAATACTACTCACTGTATCCTAGAGAATCGTACCTGAACTGGCCTAGCGTCTCCGGTCCTCCTTCATTGATGGTATCGTATTTATTTATTTTTAAAACGCTTTTATCTGTTTTCTTACTTATTTATGGCAGGACTATTTGTGTATGACTGAGCTGTCCGAATCAAAATAAATATCCCTTCTACCAAGTTCATACCTATCCCATTTGCAAGAATAAAACCTTGCTATATAACTTAATCTCTAGCTCATATTATAATATTATATAAAATATAATTATATAACATTAATAATTATAGAATAAAATATACAATCATCAGATTATTACCATTCGGTCGTCAGTATTTGCTTAAGTCAAGCATCCCGCCTGTACCTGTATTTCATCTTGGATCATGTTCAAAGCGTTTTGTTTTTAACTGACGGATGTGGTCCTACTGGCCTCCCTCATCAAATCACGCTGCCTGGTGTAATGTCACAGGCATTACCACACATATTATCATGATAACATATAATGGTCTTATAGCTGTATATGTATTTTATTACCTCGTTAAACAACAGAGTTGGGTCCAAAAGTAATTGTATTTGAAGTAATTGTAATTACAATTACTTTTTCAAGTAATTGTAATTGTAATCGATTACATTTTCGAATCCTTAAAAGTAATTGTAATTGTAATTGATAGCTTTTGAAAAGTAATTGTTTGAACAATTACTTTTCAATTACTTTTGGGTATATTTGTCTTATATGAATAATTCCATCAAAATGTCAAATTTAATATGCATACCTGGCTATTAACCAGTTTCCCATGGTTGTTCCTTATGTTTATTTCAGAGGCATATATGCATTTTAAATAATATTTTTATTTTCTCAGGCTACCGGTCAATTTTGACTGAATGAAAAAGTTTCCCATCAAACCTATCCGAATGTAAAGGTTACTCCCAGTTATCTGAAATCATTTTCAAGTTATTTCAGGGGGTAGCCTGAACCTAATTTCAGGTTAACCCACACTGTTTAAATTAACGTCTTGCTGTTTAATTAAATGATAAATTTTAATGCTTTTAACCAATGATTTATTAGAGGAATTAACCCAATGAAACACAAAATCTTAAAGGTTGAATCAGTCTTATAAGAGTTGTCGCAAATTTTTAACAATGTTATAAAATGTATTTTTATTTACTCGTACACTTTGCCAATGCGCATGACAAATTACTTGCAAACAAAGGATATGCAAAGGTTCATATGAATATAATGTAATAAACATACAGAAACAGCTGTTTTGAAATGTCATGGTTTTTATCCGTTTAGTGGTAACCAAAAGCAACATTTATCCGAGTTTGTCTACATAATAATGTTAAAAAAATTTTCTTTTCCTTCTGTTACCATATACCATCATTGAAATGGCTCGGTTTATATCCATTTAGTGGTTACCCAAGGCCAAATACACACGTTTGTGTCTTTATAATAATCTTTTATGTTTTTTCCCCCTTTTTAAACAAGCTTTATTGATATAACACAATCACGATCCATTTTGTGGCGACTATGAAATGTTTAATTTTAATATGACATTACCACTAAACAATGACTTTTTGTACATATCCTACTGCGTTTCATTTTATAATATAGATTTGGTAGGTTGTGCCTTTATTAAATTTGTTATGACTGTTAAAAATGTTAAGAGCTCAAACCAATCTCTAACCCAGTTGCTGTTCGTGCATTAGGTGAATGGTCCTAAAACACAAAAGTTATTGCAAAAGTAATTGCGATTACTTTAAGAAGTAATTGTAGTTGTAATCGATTACTTTTCTGAAAACAAAAAAGTAATTGTAATTGTAATCGATTACTTTTGAAAGTAATTGTATTTGTAATCGATTACTTTAAAAGTAATTGGACCCAAGTCTGTTAACAGGACGTAGCTACATATATTATAACTAAAAAAATGCATTCTCAGGAATGCAGACCTCCGCAGTGTGGGTGGTCCTCAATGTGGGGGACTCCGCAACCTTTTTTTTATTCAGTTATTGACCCCATATTTCTAGGTTCCATGGTGCTTAAGTTCCCCCAACAAATGTTTGCATTCACGTATTCGGCCCATATTAAACAGGTTCGATCGTGCATACGTGGCTGCACTTTGTGAATATTTCTGGTATTTCTTCCTTAATCCGGATCATGAGCCAAACCTATACCAAAATCTAATCAAGTCATTATTGGCCCATTCCCGAGGTGTTCTGAAAAAATTTCATAGGATTCCGTTTGTGATTGCGTGAGATATGTTGTGAACAAACGAGAATGGACGTATACCCTCCCGGCAGAGGTAATGAAATGCCACGTGTCTTTATTATTTCCAGAGGCAGGTAGTATTACGTAAATAATGAGACACCTGGGAATGCGTTTCCCTGAGGACACCTAGGCAAAAAGAACCAGGACACAAAAGAATCAGAACACTAAAAATCAATAACAATCGCTGAGACGACGGCATCGAGGACCTTGGGTCACTCACAATGAACACCATCCATAACGGGCATCCTACTGGGTCTGTGGGCAAAAACCAGGTCGTGCAACGCCCTTATATACTTAGACCACAGAAAAAGAGGTCATTTAGAGCCAACTGCAAGACAACCAAAGGTTAAGTGTACAAACCAATTATGCTAGAGGAATATTTAAGTAATTTGCTGCCTTTTCAGTACCTACTATAGCCCTCAGGGGTGGAACTGATGAGTGGTGCTTCGGTTGTTATCGCCCACTTCATAGAAGAAACTGGTATCTTGTTCACAAAATTGTAAATTAAACCTTATGTTTTATTTTATTTCATGGTAGGCATGATGGAGAATATGATATTGTGTATATGGGACAATATATTTTTCGCGTTTAAGAATTTATTATTTCGAGTCAACAGTGACTGGCGGATTTTTGTTTTTTTTTAAGTTGAAATTAAATAAATTATGATGGACCGGCTAATCTATACTACCCAAAAATGCATGTGGGACACATGAAAGCTAATTAAATAGTTTCATAAACGCAAATAACTATAAACGGCATATAACACATTATCAATATGAAATGTATATATTTATCCTAACATATATGTAAATACAATACAGTCGAGCCTACATGAAATACCCCTGTCTATTAAGACCAGCCTTGAGTGAACCGAAAGCACTCACATTATATCAACTGTCCTGTTAAATAAGACCATCTATGAATTAAGAACACTTATGGGTGGGCTTATTATATAAGTTTTATTGTATATCATATTTGGCACCGGATACAATTTTTATATTGGAAAATGATATAATTATGAATAAAAATGTTTTTGGACTGTCGTCTACCGAAATGCAACTTAATAAATCCGGATTAAAAAGCTTTTAAAGTAAGTAGATGAAAATAACTTTTACAAAGTGGTCATGGAAAAATTATATAAACATGAGACAACCTCAAAGCTGTAATTTACCGATACGTCAATTTAAAATAATCTTCGGTGAAATTTCAAAGTTCGGCCACACACAAAATACATAACCTTTCTACAGATTGGCCTCTCCCCTTTTTCCACTATTGCTTTGCAAATAAGGTCCAGGGCTCCGGTAATTACCTATTTATGCTCTTGCGTCATTTCGTTAAAAGAATTCTTAAAGGTGTTGAAAATGTTGTTCACAAAATGCTTCATTTCAGGAACTAATGCGAATTTGTGTTTTTTACGGCATGCTTGCATATTCGGATATATTGTTTTGGACAATATATTGTATATATATATATATATATTGTTACGGAACCTAATATAAACAGGGGAATGAACAAAGAAGTCAGTGGTTTTTTGTTAACAAATAACTATAATTTATTCTTAAAACAACCCTAACAATACAATACACTAAATCACTACAATTATACAGTGAAACAGTGGTATAGCAACAAGTCAAAACAATCACACAGAAAGATAACGGTACAATACCTGGATACCAACACCGTCACCAAGATAAGTCCTTTGAATGTAAACTCTCGGAGAATGACAGTCCAGTGGAAAATTCTTGCAACAACACAGAAAGTAAAACAGAAGTCCAAATATATAAAATCCAGGAAAGTTCTTGAAAAATCTATAATTGCCGCATTTATCGGATAAGGTCCTGACACACGCTTCTGCGTCCGCTGGAATCTGCTCTGCTGTCTGCCCTCTGGTTCTACAAAACATTTATATACCTTCACACCCTAAGCCGGGAACCTTCCACTTCTCGAACAGTCTATATATATATATATATATATATATATATATATATATATATAGCGTTTGGTATGTCGTTCGTTGTCTTCGTCGTCCGTTGTCGTCGTCTTTGTCATTTTTATGAACGCGATAACTATTGAACTAATTTATATTTTTTAGAGATAATACAGATTGAAAACCAGTGACCTTGCTCACTCTTCACCTTAGTCAGATAAGCACAAATTGATAACCTATAACTTTTGAAAAATTGCACATTTTTTCTAAAATTTGATACACAAGTTGTTTCTTCCAAATTCTTGGTTGAGTTCGGAAACTGGTGACCTCTACCTCCATCTTCAAGGTCAGATCTTCAAAAATCTAAGATAACGTCGTAAAACACTCGCTCTAGTTTGTTTTTGTGTAAGGTCTTGGTTGAGATTTGAAAGAACATCACTTTTCCAAAGTGCCAACGGGAAAAAAAAGATTAACATATATGAAATAAATAGAAATCCCTCCGCAGTACTGTTTATTTGTACGCTAACTTTTTTCTGTGAGATGGCAAAGTAAGTGTAGGGTTACACGAACATGGGTTCAATTCTTAAAGAGGCCCAATCACCTATCTTACCTTTATAAACTTTAGGTAATCCCTTGGAGCTTTTATGAAAATAGGCCAGAAACGTGGATATCATCACACACAGGCTGCTTGTTTTGTTTATGTCAACGTGTTAATAATAGGTTGGGGCCTACCAAAATAACCAAAACAAATTCAACAAGGGCATCTGGCGGCAAGTGAGATAAGCAAGAGCTATGCAAATGGTGTTTTGCAATAAGTGACCGATCTACCTCCGTATGTATGCAACCTACCACTATAGGTTACGTGTTTTCCCGTTTGTCAACATTGCTGTGTTTACAAACATGTTGTTGATAAACAAATTCATACTTCCTTCACGAAGGCATTATACGAACTTTGCATTACCAAAATTACCCTTAGATCGTAAATATGTACACAGTGGAAGCCAGAAATCACATAAATTCTTTTTCAAAAGGTAGGTGAATGGGCACCTTTAAACAAACTCTGCAAGAGATCACAATGTCCACATTTTGTTTCTTTTCAGGGAGAAAAGAGTGGGCGTGCAGGGGTGTATTCATTTAGTCAGAACGTGTCAGACATCTGGAAATAGGATCCTTCAATCCCAGATTGTCGATGGCTTTTCTGCCGCATCAGACACTCTTCCGCTTTATCTGTTTTCTAATGCTGCGCACGTTTTTTTTTTATTCTGGATCTTACCAACACACTCGATTATCTGGGTTACGGCTCATTTTTTTCTTTTCTAGTAAGTACAGACGCACCCGGCAGACGGAGGATTTAAGTAATATCTAAGTGGTCGAGAACAAAATGGGCTATTTAGAGTGTGGAGGTATTAAAAATGTTTTCGTCCAATATTTTCCTGATTAATTAAATTAAGCATATACAGTAAAAACGACCACGGAAGTTTAGCGATCAACTGGAAATAACGATCACTTATTCACGTTCTCATTTTGATTTTGTGTTTTATATTAGACCTCGTTTTGAGACCACATTATTGGGGTCCCATTGCTTGTCGTAAAGTCGATATTTTTACTGTATATAAAGGGAGTTATTATATAGGACTTTCAACAAAGAAACATAGGTAACCACCAAATTCATCCATCACAATATAAAACTAGATGTGTCGGAACGACACGAATGGCCCCGCCTGGGGCAAATTAGAAACATTTGTAAAATTTTGAAATTTTTTTTAAGTTCAGGAGGTGTCGTATGGTCAAAAGTAGGTCAACAAGGGCAAAATGCAAACTTGATCTGTAACGGGTCATTATCAAGCAACACACCAAAAATCATGCAGTATATGCAGGCATTGTGAAAAAAAGTCCATACATGTGCATTTTCCATAAAAATTTCTGTCTTTCATGAAATTTTCTATGTTTAGGAGCCGTAAAACAATCAATCGTAGGTAAACCGGGACGAAACGCGATCTTGATCTGTAACTGTCATTATCTGCCCACACATAAAAAATCAGGGTGGTATCTGCAGGCATTGAGGAAAAAAAGTCACTACAAATGCATTTGTTATGAGTTTTTCTATTTTTCATAAAATTTTCTATATTCAGGAGCAGTCCAATTGTCAAAAGTAGGTCAACTGGGACAAAACGCGAACTCGATCTGTAACTGGTCTGTATCTGCCTACACACCAAAAATCAGGACCGTATCTGCAGGCACTGTGAAAAAAAGTCGATACATGTGCACTTTTTTATGAAATTTCTATGTTAGAGTACCGACAAACTGTCAAAAGTAGGTCAACTGGGACAAAACGTGAACTCGATCTGTAACTAGTCATTATCTGCCCAAACACCAAATATCAGGCCAATATCTACAGGTATTGCGAAGAAAAGTCTGTACAAGTGTATTTGTCATGAAAATTTATATTTTACATGAAATTTTCTATGTCCAGGAGCCGTAAAACAGTCAAAAGTAGGTCAACTGGGACGA